>CM060904.1:805045743-806489910 GCA_030737815.1 Allium fistulosum | reverse complement strand
AATAATAATAATCCAATGATTTGCGTAGTAAGCATGTTTGACTATCATAAGAAGAAATCTCTTCCAATTCTGCATTTGCATTATGTGTGTGGCGGGAGGTCTTATGGTAGTTTCATTTTCCAAAAGCATTGTGGGTTTCAATGTTTAAAGTTCTTTTGTGTTGTTTTAAAGATAAACTGTTTTGTTACTCACACCAGTCCCACGACTGACTCGGAGTTTATTGTTCCCTTCCTAAACTCTGGGTGCCCACCGCAGTCAAGAGTTGGGGTTTTCAGATATTCGGGTTTAGTATGCTAGTTGGAGCTAGTTCAGTATTTGGAGTTCATTCATCGGAGTTGCTTATCTTGGAATTGTGGATTCATTCTTGTTTGAAGATCATTTTGGAGTTATCACTTCTATTGATATTGTTCCGTTGCTGATGTTATCTTTTCTTTCCGCTGCTATTGTCATTGTATCATATCTCTGATATTGTTGTGTATTATTGATATCATTGTTGTATACCATTCTGGATATTGTATTCATTGGAGTTGTATATGATATCATCTATTTCTTTATTCCGCTGTGTTATTATACTTAATGGTGTTATAAGCTCCGGAGAGCCAGATCCGGCATGACTCGAATTTCAACAATTGAATCTGTGGCATTTTGAGTACAAATGAAGTACGGGTGCCGATTTTCGAAGGTCGAGTCCGGGATCTTTACAGTTGGTATCAGAGCTAAGGTTGAACTTTAGCTCAGGAGTATAACACATTGAGTAGCTCATTAGAGATAGGGTGAAGTATACCCTAGAATGAGTAATCCTTAAGATATCCGTCCATATACCTCAGTAAATTCTCTTACTATCCACTGATAGTAAGTATGAGTGCGAGAAGAGGACGAGATAGGGGACAGGAAATACGACTATAAATAGTCAATACCCTGTAACAACAAGGAAATAATCTTTTCTCTATCAATCTCTTTTGTTCAGCATCTTTTTCTCAATTCTTCGATAATTCCTGGTAGATCCAGGAAGATGATTCAATATATATTAATATGGGACATAAACTCCGGATGGACCAAAATTGTTTTTTTGGATGAATTGGTTGCTTTGGTTTCTATGGTTGATAAGTATGCTTTAGTCTTTAAACTAAAAGTTTAAGATTGTATCCATATATAGATACAATTTGGGTCCCAATATATTCTACGAATGGTTAGTTATTCCTTGGAACAAACCGATGCCACTGCATATTTCGTAGATCTGGATGACCCGAGTATTTTGTGAAGTGTCAAAAAGATTCGTTCTTGTATCTATTATTGATATTCTGATTTGGTATTCAGTTTGATTAGATGAAACATTTTTCATCTATCTTTGTGTTTCCTTGGCAATTTCGAGGACGAAATTCTTTTAAGGGGGGAAGTCTGTAACGACTGCAAATTTTATATAAATTTAAATTGATAATTAAATTAATTTTTGAATAAAATTTGTAAAATTTAATGATAAAGTGATGCAAGTTTCCCCGAATCCAAATATATTCTGTATAAATCATTTAAGATTAAAATATTGTATACATGTGTATATATGTGAATATATATCTGTATTTGAGTATATATGAGTAAATTTGAAATAATATATATATAAATATATATATTTGATTTGAATTTAAATCGTAAATAAATGGTTTAAAATATAAATATATAAGATATAAAAGTATACAGTAAATACATTAGATAAAATATATAGACTTGGACACAAGTATAAAAATTTAATGATTTTTAAATTTAGAATTGAGGGTTAATAATGGTTTGAGTTTATAAAATAAATATAAGACAATAAATATGGAGTAAAATAATAATAATTAACATTTAAACTAGAAATAGAAATTAATATAAGATGAATTTTAATAAAAATAGAAAGTAGAACATTTGCTAAATTCTAACAACATAATAAAATAGAAATTTATTTATATTACAAAATAATAAGATTTAAAGAAAATAAAATACATTTAAATATGAATAAATGTAGACAAATATGAAACAAACAATACAAATAGAATAGACTACAAAATAATAAAAGTAAAATAAAATAAAGTAAAAAATAGAAGTTTACTCATATTATAAAATAATGAGACAAGGCAAAATAAAATCTAATAGCATTATAAAGTAATAAAATAAAATACGTGTTTAAATTTCAAAACATTCTCTTGTATTATGTATTAATACATAAGGAGTAGAATGAAATATGAAGTATGAGAGAAGACGGCAACTATACATGTACACTTGCCAAATGAAGAAAAACAAAAATATATACATATCTATAAGCTTGTAAGAGAAGCCACATCAAAAGATTATCTTCATACTTGCACAGCCGAAAGCAAAGAAAATATAAATATGTAAATTTGTACAAGCCTAACTAATGCAAGGTACCTCAGCCTCCATTTGCTAGAAAAATCACTGACCATTGTATAAAAAAATATCACTTTATATTGTACAAACAAATTAATGTTACCATGTACAAAATAATATCTCCTGTAAACTTCTTCTTATATACATCACACTCTTCATCATTTCGTCCATTCAGACTGTGTAAATCTGAAATAAGCTTCATCTCTAATTTAAATAAAACTTCAAGTTGAAACAACAATCTACACCAGTAAAAACCAAGGACCAAATTGAAGGCTTCAACATGCAGTTCTACAAGCCTGTGTCAATAAGAAAAAGAAGCTCTGTTATCTCTGGAAAACTTTGTGAGTAACTTCACAATCTAAATGGTTTAAATATTGTTCTGTTGCATGCTTATCTCTGAAATTTAATGTGATTGTGAGTATATCTCTGAGTATCTATATATATGAAAATATTGGTGCATCTCTGTGTTTCTCTCTGACTTCAGTTCCAGACTCCACTTCTTATCAAAACTCAATTGCTCTTGTTCCAAACTTTGTTGAGGCATAAGTCTTGAACCACGTATGTTTGCCAGATCATAGATTTTAGTTTAAGAACTTGTTTAAGTTAAAAAAAAATTGTTTCTGGAAATATGAAATACAGAGTAAACTTAAAATTAAGTCAAAAATAAATTGCCCTAGTTTATAAATTCAGGTAAATGAATCAAAAGCTAACACTAAAACTTGATTTTTGAAACAAAAATTATTATTTTTAGCTAAGCATTGAAGTAGCAGTTTGGGTTTGATCGTTTTGGGCATTTTGGGTTGCCGTGGGTGATCCCATTGATCGGAGGGGACGAGTTTCCTCCTGGAGGTGGAGGAGTGATCGGTGAAGCTAGGAAAAATATTGGAGTACTGGATAGTTCAACGTGGTGCCGTCGGCGAGCTTCTGAAATTTCTAAACCTAGTTTTGTCGAAGGTTGGGATTTTGCCTCGTTCCTCGTCTAAGGGTGATCGAGTGCTATGCGGCTCTGGGAGATGGTGGAGGAGATGTCGATGAGGTCGTGGCCGGTGTCGTATGAATTCTGGTGGTCGGAGTGTGGCGAACGACGCCGTTCCAGGTTTGGGGTGGTTTCCTGTTCGTGTTTTTCCAGGTTTCAACCTGATGCTCATTTTTGTTTTCGAATGTTCGGGGAAGGTTCAGATGGTCGGAGGATGGTCTGTGGTGGGTCAGTGACTTGCTCGACCTAGTGGCAATGGCCGGAGGGAAGCGACGGAGCGGTGCACGTGCACGCGAGAAATGTTGTGCATCGGGGAATTTTGTTTTGTTTTTGCCTGGGAAGAACAGAGTTTACTCTCGTGTGTTTGTCTCAGGTTACTCGAGCTTTCACTCGACATTTTCCAGTGTTAGGCCGAAGTAGTTTTTGAGTGTCTCGGGTAATGCTTTGTAACAAGATTTTTTTTAAATTGTTTACAAACCTTTAAGTATTTGAAGTGTAATTGGCTTGAATTTAAAACTGAAAGTCTAAACTGTAAAGTAAAGGTTTAAATAAGTTTAAATCTAAGTTTAGTAAATAATCAAGGACAATTAATTAAATGGTAATTAATTAATTAAAGGTTAATTTATTAATTGAAGATAATTAATTAAATGGTGAATTAAATAATTAAAGGTTAATTATTTAATAATTAAAGGTTGATGAATTATAAGTAAAAGATTAACTAATAAAATTTGAAAAGAGGATTTATTTCAAATAATTTGAAATTAACTTATGATAATTAACCCGGATTAATAATTAATACATCTAATTTAAATTAACCAATTGATTAATAAATTTTCTTGTGAATGTTTGGACCTGACTAAATGATTGAATTGTTTGATATTCCCTAATCTGTGATGCTGTATGATATACCCCGATTTGTGTTTGATCTGTACTGTAGTTCATTTATCTGGGATGAATGTAATATATTATCTGTAATTTACATATCTGTGATCTGTGAATAAAAGATAAGCGTTATAGTTTATATAGCTTATCAACAATATTTTTGTATTCTGATCTGTGATGATTGAATGATGTTGCACTACTGTGTGAAACCCTGGACCACACCTTAACACACACAAATATGGATTTCACGAGGAAATCGGTTAAGTCACAGATAATTTAAAATTTAATATTTTTAAAATTGAAATTTTAATTTCAATTGATTTGGAAATGGATTTGGGTTAAATGTTAAAGCTTTTGAAAAGGAGTTTTTTAAATAACAGTTATTTTGAATAACTTGATAAAGTTTTCCAATTTAAACAATTTAATTTGAATTTGAATTCAGAATTTGGAATTGAATTCCATGTTTGGAAATTTCGGTTAAAGATGTTATAAATGTGTTTATATGAAGTTAAACCATTTTAAAAGTAAAATTTTGAGAATTTGAATTTAACCCAAGGATTTTAATTTGTATAAATGAATCAGATTTCCGAAATGAAAACTGTGTTTTCAAATGATAAAAGCTTTCATATAAGAAATGAAATTCAATTTAAGTTAAAGTAATTTCAAGTTTGAATTAAAAAAATGGTTTTCCAAATTATGAATGAATTGTTTTCGAAAGCTATGAATTGAATCTGTTTATTTTTAACAGATTTAAAATGGTGATTTGTTTAAACCATTCGAAATGTAATTGTTTTGAAAGCTATCAGTTAAATCTTTGATTTAAAGATTTAACGAGTTAATTCAAATTGAAATGGAAATTGATTTGGGAAATCTATGAATAAATCTTTGTGAAACTGAGTGAACCTTGTGAGATAAATCTTTTTGTTTAAAAAGATTAAAATGGTAATGTGTTTAAACCATTTAAAAGTAAGATTTTGGGTAATAAGTTGTGACTTAATTGAAATCCCATCATCCATATATCTTAAAATATTGCGCTCATTATTCGGTTTAGCCGGGAGAGGACCTTTGTGTCATATAACCCATTTCGAATAATGATACGTCGTATATGGATAGCATTTGAAGACCGGTGGTGAAGATCAGATATTTTCAAAAACGAAAGGACAACTCGTCGAATGTCTCTGCATCGAATGGTCCCCGATATAGAGATTTTAGCACCCTTTGTGATGGGAAGTCCGGACGCGATTAGAAAATTATCCGGATTTGCAAGGGCTTCTTTGGAAGTGCCTTCTGTTCTGTTCGAACCCAGAACAGACTTGTATGGTTACATGTCCGACATTACATTTTGAGATATAAAGCAGATTTCTTTCAAATACATTTCTGTTTGGTGGCGGAGAATTTATTCTCTTAGCTTAACACCCTTCTTTGAGACGTACGAGCTCAGAGGTTATGTAGTTGAAGGTTATCAACGATATACTCCCAATTTGGTAATGTGGCATGCTGAGTGTTGCTATGTGTTGATCATTTATTGATCATTTGTGATCAAAGCATGGCTTTGTGAAAAAGCGTAGCTTTGTGGATGAGACTTCGTCAGAACTCACAACCCGGAAATGGTCGAAACAGGAAGGATGCGGCAAGGTTTCAGGGGTAGCTTCCCTAGGGTATGACCATTCCTTCTGGAAAAGGGTAGTATCATGGTATGGAGCCCAGATACTTACTCATGTGGACACACTTTATTTATTATGTGTGATGTTGGTTACCGAGCGCTCGGATAAAGGTCCCAAAGGACCGAGGGTGGCATATCTCAGGTTTACTACCCGGGAAGGGGGTAACCGGCCTTGTGTTGGCAGAGAGCAGGTTGTCTCTCGGAGCGTCCCACCAGAGGCGTTCCTACGTGGCATAGGAAGTTCCTTAGCCTGACCATTTGTTGGAAATCCATCTTCCAATACGAACCGTGTACGGTATTAGTTATAGAACCTGCCATTTACTTATGGTGGTCACCACTGTTTAGATGGTAGCTATAGTAGGCATAGTGTGAAATGCCTATGTTGGCTAAGATTAATATTATACTTTCGAAATGTTTTCTGCACTATGCACTAATAATAATAATCCAATGATTTGCGTAGTAAGCATGTTTGACTATCAAAAGAAGAAATCTCCTCCAATTCTGCATTTGCATTGTGTGTGTGGCGGGAGGTATTATGGTAGTTTCATTTTCAAAAAGAATTGCGGGTTTCAATGTTTAAAGTTCTTTTGTGTTGTTTTAAAGATAAATTGTTTTGTTACTCACACCAGTCCCACGACTGACTCGGAGTTTATTGTTCCCTTCCTAAACTCTGGGTGCCCACCATTTTCCACACAGGCAGTCTAGAGTTGGGGTTTTCAGATATTCAGGTTTAGTAGGCTAGTTGGAGCTAGTTCAGTATTTGGAGTTCATTCATCGGAGTTGCTTATCTTGGAATTATGGATTCATTCTTGTCTGAAGATCATTTTGGAGTTATCACTTCTATTGATATTGTCCCGCTGCTGATGTTATCTTTTCTTTCCGCTGCTATTGTCATTGTATCATATCTCTGATATTGTTGTGTATTATTGATATCATTGTTGTATATTATTCTGGAGATTGTATTCATTGGAGTTGTATATGATATCATCTATTTCTTTATTCCGCTGTGTTGTTATACTTAATGGTGTTATAAGCTCCGAAGAGCCAGATTCGGCGTTTGAATCTACGGCATTTTGAGTACAAGTGAAGTACGGGTGCTGATTTTTGAAGGCCGAGTCCGGGATCTTTACACCCCCCCTCTAGGTCTAATTCAATCCTACAAGTGGTATCAGAGCTGGTTGACACATGATGGTGGATTCTCACCTTATAATCTATTAGTGAGTGTGGCGAAGCATTGACTCTTACCCCCACATGTCCTGTGATTGGTTGTGTAACCACCAGTCTGGGAGTTTAAATGGTATATCTACCCTTGCATTGCCTCGAGTGCCTTGTCGCATGCCTTATCGCGCCTTCTACGAGTTTGTTTTGTACCGTACCTATGTGGTGTCATCTTTGTAAACCTCCAGTTTACGGAGGAGCGTACAACATTGTATAGACTACGGGAATTTATAAAATGTGTTAAGGGGGATATGGGTAACGCCTTAATGCTATTTTAATACTTTTACTTTATTATAGACATATTATAATAGCGTATATTACTACATAGTAGATAGTTCCACGGATCCTTAGAGGATGGAAATCCCAAACATCCTTTAAGTTACTTGTATTTTTGTTGACATTTCACTTGATTTGAATTTATTAATATAAGAATGTTAATCCTGACTCGAGTGTTTTGTGTTTTGCTTTACGCTCGGGTCAGACTGAGTATTACAGCATTTGAGACTCACCATTTGGAGATTGGAGCTTTGCTTGAAGATCTGTCTTATCTATTCAGCTTTTCCAGTTGATTTATTCTGAGAAGTCATCTGTTTGTATTCGAGACTTCATTGTATTTGGTATTTCAGTTGTATTTTATTTCAAGCTTTGATGTTTATATAGTAGCTTCAAGGACTACTATTTATCTATTCCGCTGCTTATTGTTATATTACTCTGTATTTGTGATTCTGTGATTGATTCATTTACTGCATATGCTGAGTTTTGCCAAATATAAAATTTACAACCTGATGTTTTGAGCAACTCAAATCTGGCATGTGTGGATGTGAATGGCACAAAATACCGGGTCGTTATAATTGGTATTAGGCAAAACTTAACATATATAGTAAGTTTAATTACAGAATCACCTTCGTTCGAGCTTGAGTTCGTTGCCTCGATTTCCTTTGAATTTTGGAACTTTCCCCTTCATTTTGAAAATTCAATCTTGTCTTCTCCTGTTCGCGTTCTTTTGATACTAAAGCATCCCATAGCTCCAACCTCAACTGTCAACTCCATCCCTGGTGTGACAAACCCCATCGGCGGTCTCGCCAACCTTGGTATGATTTGTAAAGGGGTGAAACTCCTTTACAACAAGCATCGATCCACTAGAGATTTCTACATCCTCGGTTTAGATGCTATTATATCTTGAAAGCCCGAACCGTCTCTAGTAGACGATCAGGGTAATTCCCTTGTAATCTTGACTCCACTCCGATAATCAGAGATTATCCTGATATTGGGTGAAGTCACTTTTCTTCCCTTCAAACGGGAAATTGAATTTCCGCATCGATTTTATTCCTGAAATCTCGGTTGACCCAGTTAAGGTCGCCTACGATTTATATCCGTTTATCCATCTTTCTACTTTTGTAATTTAGTTATCTATCTTCCTTTCTAGTCTATCTTCTTGATTTGAATTCTCTTTGATAAGGGTCTCTCTGAATTTGAATCTCTATCCTTGTTCTATGATCCATTCTTGAATCATCGTGTGAGGGGGTGTAATTGTAATTAAATAAAAATGTTTTATATTGTGTTGTTTGAGTTGTTAAGTTTGATTTGGGTTTCGATCGATTCGTTTGGCCAACGCTATCGATAAGAATTCCAAAACACTTAAATAGAGAAAACTGACACAATATTGTTTCAAATTTGTAAATGAAATAATTTTGTATATGATTTTATTATATATAAAAGGTGTAATTTTCTGAAATTAAATGGTTAAATGGATTGGTTGTTAGAAATGATAATATTTGATTTCCATTTATTGTTTTATAAACCTTTGACTATTGCAACATGATATAAATAAATAAAATGTAAAACATGGTTTATAAATAGATTTGGAATTGAAATAAATTTAAATTAAGAAATTGGGAATTCAATTTTCGGATATTTTAGAAAACTTGGTTTTTAAAATTTTAGAGTATATTATTTAAAGGTATTTTCGAATAGAAATCGTTTCCAAAGAATTTAAAAGCTTAAATCAGTACCCTCCTTTGTTGTCACTGGAAAATAATTTTGGTGATGACTGCAGCATCATCGAATTCATTTTCGAGTCTTGAAGTGGAAAGGTCCCTTAGTAGCTTAGCTACACTTTTGTTTTGGAAAAACGAATTTGATTTAAATTCCTTGTGTATAATTTTATTTATAAGATATATATGTATATAATTATTTCAATATAGTCAAAGTGAAACCGCAAATTTGAATCTTAAGTTTTATATTAAGTAATGGTTTCAACTATTGAAATAAAGTGAAATTTTTGAATAAGTGGAATATCTAAAATGATAAATTAAATTTGTAACAACCCGATATTTTGGACCATTCGCATCCATTATAAGTGTATAGGTAGACACTCATGCCGGAGTTGAATTGCTCAAAATACTGCGTTGTAAATAAAATTTGGCAAAACTCAGCATATACAGTAAATAAAATAATTACAGATCACAGACACAGAGTAATATAACAATACTGCAGCGGAAACAAAGGATAGTAGTTCATGAACCTACTATATATATATAACAGAGTTAAACAAGATACAACAGAGGTCTCGAATACAATAGATGTCTCAATACAATAATCAAATACCAGATCTGAATACATCACTGGATCGACGGAATAACTGAAAGCAGGATCGATAGATAGTTGGATCTCCAAGCGAAGCTCCAACTCCAAAGGTGAGTCTCCAATGCTGTATCACTCAGTCTGACCCGAGCGTAAAGCAAAACACAAAACACTCGAGTCAGGATTAACATTCTTATATTAATAAATCCAACTCAAGTGAAATATCAACTGAAATACAAGTAACTTAAAGGATGTTTGGGATAACCATCCCCTAAGGATCCGTTAAACTATTTACTATGTAGTAATATTCGCTATTATAATAGTGTCTAAATAAGTAAAGTATAATCATATCGGAAAATAGCGTTAAGGGGATGAAGAACCTTAACGCGGTCGGATCTTAAAATCATAATCGTAGTAAAGCTCGATATGGTAGGTGACACGGCACAACTAGGCAATGCCAGGGTAGATATACCAATTACGCACACGGACTGATGGATACGCATAGCAGCCACTACCGTTCCACCTCGAACAACATTCCCAAATCGGAGGATGGCCATCTAGTCAAATCACAAGTAAGAGTATAATATCGAAGAAATGCGTCCGAGAAGAGGTGCTACCTCACTGGTCCGAGATCGCTCCTGTTTTAGCCACCTTATGCCAACTCACGGGAGTTGGGTCCACGTAACATACCTTAAGAACGTCGTCACCATCCTACTTCATTCTGGAATCTCCACCGCGTACACGGTTGTCAAAGTGGTTTTCGGTATCGACAGAGAGTATGTCCATATCCGATCCCGGTCTCTTTGCCAACCAATCGTTATTATAACACCGTGGTCGTTTCAAAATAGTTTATACTTTAAACCAAAATCATTATCATTTCCAAAACCCAATTTAATACGATATCATTTCACTTCAAATATCCATTTTCAAAATCATATTACTTTCCAAAGTTATAATGCTTTCGAAATCATAGTCTGGAAATCACAGTATTTTGGCAATCATAACACTTTCCTTTTTAAACAGTTTAGATAATAAAATTTCGTTGTAAAATAAATTAGTTTCCTCAAATTTCACAAATCGATTCAAATTAACTTGAATTCCAAAATTTAATTTAATCAAATCTCAAATCATTAGTTTCAACTCGATTCAGCTTCTAAATAAACCTTTTCAAATTATCGATTTCAAATACATATCTGAACCATAAAATAAGCCATTTCAATTTTTATTGTATTTCAAAGCTTTAAATATTCAACATTTCCAAACTAAATTCGATAAATTTGTATACATATCAGATTCACTTTACAATTATCTAGTTTGAAATATTAACTTAACATTTCCATAACATTTGAATACAATTTCAATTTAAAATTTAAATAAACCAAATATCTCATTTAAATATTTATACGTTTGAAATATCCACTTAAGTCACCCTTTCAAATTTCAAGTTGTAAAACAATTCTTTAAATTTCAAATTCAATATATTTCGAATCAACTTATTTAAGTATAATACTTAAATAAATAAAATTTCAATCAATTTCAAATCATTAAAAATTCTATATTTGAAAATATAGATATTAAATAAATACTTAAACATATTCTTTGTCAACTTTATTAAATCGACTTTAATAAATCTTTAAACAGTATTTATCCAAAATCATATATTTCTTTTCAAAAACCAAAGAAATCATTTTCAAAACATTTATATATACCAACGGTGTCTGTATATAATTTTCTACCCTATGGTCAAGTGATACGGATATTTATCATTTCAATCCGCAATTTAAAATATATATATACGGGTATATATCTTTTCAACCCGCAATCCCAAATTCAATTCAATGAAAATCGCTTGGGTTTATCATTTCAACCCATAACGATTTTCTCCTATTCTACAAGATCGTTCGGGTATGTATCATTTCAACCCATAGTGATTCTATACTAACAGGGGAACTTGCAGAGTGATAACAGATATGATAATAAAATAACAACAGAAATAGGCATATATCAACAATATAAATAACAGATAATGGTGTCAGATGTCACAGGTGAACAGATACAGATAATGACATATATATAACAATGTGAATAACTAACAGCAGCATATTTCAATTGATGTTTCAATTTAAATCAAATTTAATAAATATAAGAATATTAATCGTGAGTGATTGCTCACCTTTCGAGGCTAGAGATGAACGAGAATGAGATGAGTTGCGAATCCAAGCACGAATTTCCAAATCAAAGCTAAATTGGCACGAATTCGACGGTCAAAGCTGATATATTGAAATAGACGAAATCGAATCAGAACTGGATCGATGAAGATAATTGACATAGTGGGCTTATATATATAACCATATATATCAAAGCATATTTTAATTTTTAAGTATATATTAAATTAAATATATATGTATTAATGTGACTTTTCATTATACATCATATATACATTTTTAAAACAATGTCCATATCATACAAGTCGAAATTTGATGCAAAATATACTTAAAATTTTTCAAGCAACAAAGGCTAATATATATATATATAACAACTTATATAACATAACGCTTTAAACAAAACACAATAGACTTTAAAATATATATTTATAACACGTCAAAATATATGTATTACTGTAGACTTATAAAAATACTACACCTAATATATATAGTACTATGACCTACTGTAATGCATTTTTTTTTTTAAATATTTAATATCAATAGTCCTTAAAATCATCATTCTTTACATATATACAAATAAACTATGCAAACCATAACCTTTGTATACTCCACTTATAAATAAATAACCAAATACAAACACTCAGCAAATGGAACACTAATATATGAAATGTATATACATTATATTCCATAACTATATATATATATATATTATTTTTGAAAGCATAACAGATAATATAGTTATAGGAGAACACAGATATATATCATACATGTAATACTATAGATAAACTATATAATTTTATAACATTATAAACTATATATGCACGGCCTATACCACAGGTGATTATGCATAGCTAATAGAAAGCTTGACACATAAACAAACAAAGTAAACTATTTGTGCAACAACAAAGATATGCGGACAGCAATCACACCAAAACAAGAACAAATAAATAAAATACACACATATAAATGGTACTTAAAATCAAGTCAGAGCTCTATATATATATATACATACGTTTTTAAATTAATAACAACTACTATATACTTATACTTAAAATATAACATACATGTAAACTTTGCTTAGATCTGCCACATCAACACTATATAGCATCAAATATCTATATATATATATACAGAATATATATACGTGTAAATATACTAATATAAATTATATATAATACTTTATAAACACTGTTATCATACTAAACAATATATATGCAGTAATGTACTAAACTTGCCTTTATATATAAGCATACTACATACTTAAACAGCTTATAACATATATATCAAAATATTATATAATTAATATACCTGACATTTGTATATAACAACACAACAAATATAACACTAAATCAATCATATAAATTTATATAAACAGCAACCATATTTAAAACTAAGAATCGAAATATATTTTAACATATTTATACAATCCTATATTAAAAGAGATATATAAACATCCTCCAGAAAAATGCAGACACGACAAAAAAAATATACATGCAACAGAAACTAAACAATATAGTATAATTAACCTATATCATGCGTACCACACAGCAGACTAGCGAAAAGTAGAGAGGCACAGCCGAGGTTTCTAGGTTGCTGCGTGTGGCAAATGGAAGATGGAAGGAGGAGTTTTGTGACGACCCGACTTTCCACTCCCGGAAAATCGTATCGACAGTAAGAAAGAAAGGGGTGAGAAGTAGAAAAGAAAAGAAGAGAAAGAAAACAAACACAAATACTCACAGCGGAAACGGAATAAAATATAATATATCACATAACTATTACATAGTATCATCTATCAGAGTTACACAGATTACACATCACATACTAGACAGTTATAAACATCTGTCTAGTTATTACAACTCAATACAAAACAAAGATCTAAACAAGATCAACACAGCGGAAACTACTATCTATCTACAACGTCGAAGCCTCCTGCTCCATTGCTCCTCCAGATTACTCGTCAAAGCTAAACCTGAATCCCTTGGCTACTCGTAAAAATTTGAGTACCCAAGAGTTTATAAAACAGAAATAAACAACTTGGGTCAGACATGGGTCTGGTGTGAGTAACAGGTTAAACTTGTTTAACTTCAAAACCTTTTGAAAGAAAAAGGTATCACGTAAGACTTCCCACAAATAAACATGGGTAAGTTTTTACCTTACGCTAACCAAAACATTTGATAGGAAATTCGATTGTATTATAATATGGTCTAGGGTTTTCAAGTAAAATACAGAAATAGCCGAAATTGTTACATTATTAAATTCCAGCATACTAGCCACAAAGTGGGTTATACAATCAAGTCCGTTATCACTTATTGAAAGTTGGATTTCCATACAATGGCAGGGCTACTGGGGTACCGCCCGTCACAGTACGTGGCCTAGATCACCGTACCGAGGATCACTCCCAATCCCCTGCAACACAAGGCCGGAACATCCCTTACTGGATAATTCCCGCACAAGATACCTCACGGTTGGGATCAGCAACCGCACCACTAAGTCGAAAATAGAAAGGGACATCTAGACAGAGGTAATCTTGTCCTACTTGGGTGCTACCCACTAACCTTGCTGCACCTCCCCTGTTTTAGCCATTCCCGGTTTGTGAGGCTTGAGGTCACGATTACCTTAGAAAAGAACACATCACTTAGAATGCTCATCGTCCACCTGACGATGTTCTGAAAGCATTCAGTCCATCCAAGTTCGTTCTGGGTTCGAACGAAACCGAAGGCATTATCTCGTTACACTCGTTTTGGAATCACCCTCAGAGTTAACGACAATAACCCTTGCACTCTGAATCTTCATCTTCACTTGATTCACGACCTATCATTAATTTGGATCGATGTGGTATTCGGGTCTCCAGACCTGGAAATCCGGGATACGGAAACCCGATCCTGGTCTCATCGAAATCCAAAACGTATCTTTTAAGGCCAAGTTGTTTTAAAGGTTAAAACAATTTAATTCATTATCTTTATTCACAAAGGAAGATAACAGATAATCAACATTATCAGATAATCCATACAATTCAACTAACATCCATATCACACAGCATATATCTCATCAGAGATATCAATCAAAGTCAAGTATCCAATACTATCACCCATTCATAAGTAATGATTTACACTATCTCTAATTAATTTAAAGTGAATTAAATTAATTACTTCATTTTATAAATCCTGCTTACTTAACCATTAATTAATTACAATTTAATTAATTAATTATCCTCTAATTACCTTTTTCAATTAATCATCTTGATTAATTATCTTTTAATTACATCCAAGTAATTTATTCTCAATTAATTACTTAAATTAATTATCCTTAACCACTTATAGTAATTAACCTTTAATTACTTCATTAATTAATTAACTAAAATTTATTAAGTTAATCAACTATATTTAATTATATTAATCCTTAATTAATTACATTAATTAATTACTTCATTTATTAATTATTACTTAATTAACCAATCTTAATTACATCATTAATTATATTAATTAATTGTAACGACCCGTATTTTTACGGATCGACAAGTTCGTCAAAATCTGGAATTTTTGCATTTTAAAGTCATTTCAGATTTTAGGCAAATTTTGCCTAAGTCCTAAGTCGTTCACGACTTAGCATGAGTCGTGAGTCGTATACGACTTAGGAGAGGAGTTCTGGGCGAGTTAAGGACTCAAGGAGATAAGTCGTAGCTGGGCTAGGTTAGTAGGTTGAAGTTTACTCGGCAAGTGTTAAGTCGTAGGTTGTAAGTCGTTGCCGAGTTAAGGGATAACAACTTAAGGATAGTGGTGAGTTAAGTGTTAAGTCGGCTGACGAGTTAAGATAGTGGTCGACTTAAGACCTGGACGACTTAGTAGTTAGTATGTGACAAGTTATTTGTTAAGTCGTTGCCGAGTTAAGGAAGTGGGGTTGACCGACTTAAGAGTTAGGTCGGCAACGACCTAAGGACATGTTGTGAGCGACCTAAGTGTTTGGGTGTTAAGTGTTAGGTCGGCAGGGTAATTGAGTCGGTAGGTAGTTGAGTCGGCAACGTGTGTTGAGTTGTGAGTCGGCAGTACGTCTCTTGTGTTAAGTCGTAACCCAGTTACGAGTTAAGTCGTAGTTGTATTCCTTCGTATGTCTTAAGTCGGCAAGGCACTTATGTCGGCAACGACCTAAGTTAAGTCGCGCCTATGTGTTAAGTCGCAGTTGCGCTTTGTTGTTGAGTCGTCAACCGACTTAGGACTTGGGTTTTGCGGCAGTATGATAAGTCTGCTTCGTTGAGTCGGTCATTTGGTTAAGTCGTAGGTCGGCGAGGCAGTTAAGTCGTTAGGTCGTATAGGCTGGTTAACTCGGCAGGCAGATGAGTTTTTAGGTCGGCAAGGCACTAGGTCGGCAAGGCATTAGGTCGGCATGGTGTTAAGTCGGCACCGACTTAAGAAGATAGCCGAGTTACGACTTAAGGCCAGTTTTCAGCTATAAATAGGAGGGGTTGTTCTCACTTTTTGGATCCGGATTTTGAAGCGACGAAGTGCTGCCATTTTGAGAGCTCGACTTCTACACTTCTTCACTTCTTTTCTCCACTCTAATCTAGTGCTTCCATCCATCCAAATCGAAGATCAAGATTGAAGATTCAAGAGCTTAGATTGAAGATCTTCATCTTTTTTTTAGAGAGATTTCTTCATTTGAAGCGGATTTGTGGTAGATCTAGCTTCATCCTTCGCTGTCCAGATCTGAAGTTGATATCTTTTGGATTGTTTAGGTGATTTGGTGAGTGGTGATTATCTCTCACACGGATCCAAAGGAGTATATCGGATTGTTGGCTCGTTTTGGTGTTAAAATAGAGACTTCCATGCATTTTCTTCATCCTATGTGTAGATCCATATAGATCCATTGTTCATAATGATGTTGCATCCATTTTATCATATGTTAACCTATGCAAGTTCATTCATCAAGTTTGTAGAGATATAATCCATGTTTTCATGCTTATTGGACTTTCAACTCTTTAATTACGAAAATGCCATTATTGTTATAATTGTCTACTTAGATCATTTTTGAATGCTTGATTGCTTGGATTGATGTTTGATTTGATTGATTGTTATGAACTAGATGATTGATGATTAGATTAGATCGAAGATGATTCAAAAGCTAAGGGAAAGGCTCTTGAATTGGAAAAGCTGCTCGTGGCATATGTAGCGGGATGATGAAGCTCTTATGCATAGATTCGATGATGTGATGTAGAGATGGGGCTTTGCAAGGATGTAATGAAGCGAGGCAATCATATGATGAAGACTTGGTCTAATCCAGACGGGATCATTCCAAGCATGTTGATAACTCGGTGATATGATTCGAGTTGAAGATAATGAATGGATATGAGAATAGTCGTCGAGGAGGATGACTAGGAGGCTTGGATAGCATCGTTGTTGAAGGTTCTAGCATGCTCTAAGCAAGAGTACGTTTGGGCAGATTCGATAGTCCCAACGGCCAACTGTTGATGGTCGAGTACTCTGGGCAGATTCGATAGTCCTAGGCACGGGCTGCGACGACGTGCGGGAGTTATGTCTAGAACCGGGGTTTCCATTAGCCCTTGACGGACGGCTGAAAGAATGTGCCGGTCATTCAATTAACGGTGATATCGAAGCAATGATAACAGTGATAGCCAGAGTCATGGATGTTTGGTTGTATCGCCATTCGGACTCAAGAGCGGTATCTTCTGGGTGCTTATCTGATTTAGGCCTTGGTACTTGGAAAACATCGCCCTTGACTCGAGTGATAGTAGTTTTACTTTAAATTGTATGCTCTGCTATGTTTGCTTCTGCTTAGTGTGTGTCTGGGGGCTATCACTGTAGAATGAGGTTGGAGTGGGAGGGTTGTATTCCTATTCCTTTTCCTTTATGCTCTTTTGGTATGTTGTTAGTTAATTTACTGCTCACTAAGACTGTTGTCTGACTCAAGGCTTTATGTTTTAATTCTTATTGCCTTGGGCTGTTCGTCCATTTTGGGACGGGCAGACTAGGTAGCAGGTGACAGGTGCTGTTCTCTCCTCACGATGCTGATATCGAAGACGAGCTGGAGGGTTGCATATTATCTTCTTATATGTACTGGATATTCCGCTGTTTTGTATTCTCTGAGAGATATGTAGTGAGGCTGGATGTATTGACTATGTGGATGCTTGTATTCAACTATTATGGAGTTTTATATGATGTCACTTTGTTCTGTAAAGCTTCACTATACTTATGTTCTATTGTATTTTGTCCATGCGCTGTGAGTAATACGATAGATTCTGTTGTTTAAATTCTTACCTTGACAATCGTCCATGGTCGCCTGGCACACTTTACAGCGCTCTATCTCTAGATTCGGTGCAGGGGTCATGGGCGGTCGTCACATTTGGTATCAGAGCATTGGTTAATCGATTTTACCCAACGCTCGCTGTCGTAACTACGTATGAGAGACGTAATTGTATTTTGATGGATGATTACTATATATAATATAGTAGCTTAGTAGAGTTTGAGTCCTTTGTGCAGTTGTTTCTCTAGATGTTCTAATCATTCCTTTTTATAGATATTGAGAATGAGTCGAAGAGGGAGACCAGCTGCTAGGGAAGGCCGTGCTACTGAAGAGACTGCTGATTATGCAGCCATGTTCGAAGCTATGATGACTTCGATCATGAGAAGGATACCAGTTCCGGGGGCGGCAGTTGATGTTGGAGTTCAAGTCCAAACTCCGAAACCAGTGGATTTTGCTAAGTTGTGCAAGGATTATACTGCTCTTGGAGGGAAGGTTTTCTTGGGAACAGAATCTACTATTGAGGTCCAGAGGTGGATAGATGCTTGTAGAAGGATCTTTGGTGATTTGGGAATTGATGATGCAACTAAAAGGAAGTTGGCATCGAGGCAGCTTCAAGGGAGAGCCTCTGATTGGTGGAACTCTATTACCATCGATACTGCGGAGGAAGAGATTACTTGGGAGCAATTCCAAGCTAGATTTGAAGCTAAGTTCATTTCTACAGCTCAGAAGTCTGTTCTGTTCAAGAAGTTTGTGGAGCTTAAGCAAGGTGGAAGATCAGTTCTTGAGTATGTTTCTGAGTTCGAAGCTTTGTCCAAGTATGCCCGGTCATATATTGAATCTGCTTATCAGAAGAATGAGAAGTTTGTGACCGGCTTGGATAGTTATCTTGGGAGACAATTGGTGGATCATTTGGACGATTCATTTGAGAAGCTTGTAGAGAAAGCTCTTAGGCATGAGAGTCTGTTTCCTAAGGAAGGATCTGTTGTTGCTGTGACCAAGGGAGAATCTAAACCACAGCAGGGTGGAAACCAGAAGAGGAAGCAGCAGCAGCAGAAAGGTAAGGATGGCCAGAAGAAGCCGAAAGGCGAGGTGACTTGCTACAATTGTCAACAGAAGGGCCATTTCTCTAAGGATTGTAAGAATCCGAAGGCGCCGATGAAGTGTCACAACTGTGACAAGCCGGGGCATTTCAGGAAGAATTGTCCAGAACCGAGAAAGGACAGGCAGATTGTGCAAGCCTATGCTTTAGGAGCTGTTCCGTCGTCTTCAAAAGCTCCTACTGCTGAAGAGAAGGGAAAGAGTGTGGTTGTTCAAGGTACTCTTTTCCTATGTGGTGTTCCAGTTAGAGTTCTGTTTGATACTGGAGCGTCGCATTCATTTGTTTGTAATGAACTAGTAGGCCGGTTAGGTTTGAAGCCGGATATTGTTGATAGGCCATTGGTAGTGACTAATCCAGTTGGGGGTTCGTCTTGTTTGTGTATGTTATGCCGTGGTCTAGTTGTATCGAGTCATGGTTGCTCTTTTGTTTGTGATTGCTTTGTTCTGAACTTTGCGGGGTTCGGAATTATCTTGGGAATGGACTGGCTTAGGAAGTATGCGGCTAAGGTTGATTGTGAGAGGCTGGAGGTGACAGTCGGGAATGTGGAAGGGCGAAAGATTGTGATACGATGTAAGCATGAGGAAGGCGTCTTCATGAGCTTCATGTATTCGCTAGTTGTTCCACGGGATGGACTGTCTTTAGTGCCAATCGCAAATAGATTCGAGGATGTCTTTGACGAAGTCAAAGGGTTGCCGCCGCATAGAGAGATCGAGTTTCGTATAGATCTAGTTGAAGGAGCCAGACCTGTTGTGATGCCTCTTAGGCGGATGGCGCCTAGGGAACAGCAGGAGTTGAGGGTGCAAGTTGATGATCTTTTGCAGAAAGGATTCATTCGGCGTAGTGTGTCCGAGTGGGGTGCACCAGTTGTGTTTGCAACCAAGGCAGATGGATCATTGAGATTGTGTGTCGATTATCGTGAGCTGAACAAGGTGACTAAGAAGAACAAGTATCCATTGCCGAGAATAGATGACTTGTTTGATCAGCTTCACGAAGCTAAGGTGTTTTCTCAGATGGATTTGGCAACGGGATTTCACCAGTTGAGAGTGGCTAAGGATAGTGTGCCGAAGACTGCTTTTAGGACACCATCCGGTTTCTTTGAGTGGCTGGTAATGCCGTTTGGATTGACTAACGCGCCAGCATATTTTGTGGATCTTATGAATAGAGTGTTCAGAGATCAGTTGAACAAGTTCGTACTTGTGTTCGTGGATGATATTCTGATTTATTCCAGAACGGAGGAAGAGCACAAGACGCACTTGCATATTGTTTTGGAGATCTTACGGAAACATCAGCTGAAGGCTAAGTTTTCGAAGTGTCACTTCTGGAAGAGTGAAGTGAGGTTCTTAGGCCATGTGATTTCTGGAAGTGGAATAGCGGTTGATCCCGCTAAGGTGGCAGCAATCCAGGATTGGGTTAGACCTAAGAATGCATCTGATGTGAGAAGTTTTCTTGGATTAGCAGGATATTATCGACGGTTTATCAAAGACTTCTCCAAGATAGCTGCACCGTTAACAGGATTGACGAAGAAGAACAAAGTGTTCAGTTGGGATGCTAAGTGTGAGCAAGCTTTCGGAATCCTGAAAGAGAGATTGACGAGTACTCCTGTTTTGACTATTCCTAGTGGGAATGATGAGATGGTGGTTTACACCGACGCATGTGGTACTGGACTTGGAGCAGTGCTGATGCAGAAGGATAAGGTTGTTGCGTATGCCAGTCGACAACTGAAGCCGCATGAAAGGAATTACCCAACTCATGACTTGGAGTTAGCGGCGATTGTATTTGCTCTGAAGATGTGGAGGCATTATCTGTTGGGAGTTCGATTCGAGTTGTTTACGGATCACAAGTCGTTGAAGTATCTTTTCTCCCAAAAGGATTTGAATCTTCGGCAGCAACGTTGGCTAGAGTTTTTGGCATCATATGACTTTGGTATAGCTTATACTCCGGGAAAAGGTAACGCAGTGGCTGATGCGTTAAGTCGAAGACATGCAGGATTGGGAGCCATGTTTTCAGAATGGAAGAGTCTCGAGTATATAGCTGGATTTGACTTCAGGCCTAGATGTGAATTGGAACCTGAGATGTTGGCAAACTTATCGATAAAACCCACTCTTGTGGAAAGGATTGGCAAGGGCCAAAAGCGAGATGATAAGCTTGTCAAGATTATCCGTGAATTGGAATCTGGATTGGATCCAGAAAAGGATAAAGGATTCGAGGTCGATCGAGAGGGTTGGCTTCGGAAGCAAGGACGACTAGTTGTTCCCGATATAGATGAGTTGAGGAGTGAAGTTCTGAAGGAAAGTCATCACTCGAGGTTGACAATTCATCCAGGTGGAAATAAGATGTATCGGGATATGAAGAGAACCTACTATTGGGAAGGCATGAAGAAGGATGTTGGAGATTTCATTTCCAAGTGTATGAATTGTCAGTTGATTAAAGCCGAACAGAAGAAGCCAAGTGGATTGCTTCAGCCCTTAGAAGTTCCTACATGGAAGTGGGAACTAGTGACGATGGATTTTATTGATGGATTGCCTAGAACCAGAACAGGAAATGAAGGAATTTGGGTCATTGTGGATCGTCTGACTAAGAGTGCACGATTCATTCCTGTTCGATCGACTAGGACTGCATCAAAGTTGGCTGAGTTGTATATTAAGTGGATAGTTCGATTCCATGGTATTCCGAAGAGCATAGTGAGCGATCGAGACCCATTGTTCACTAGTGGATTTTGGAAGAGCTTCCAGGAAGTCTTGGGAACCGAGTTGTGTTTAAGTACAGCTTATCATCCCCAAACAGATGGTCAGACCGAGAGAGTCAACCGAGTTTTGGAAGATCTTCTTAGAGCATGTGTTTTGGACTTCGGAGGGTCATGGGAAGATCACCTTCATTTGGTGGAGTTTGCGTACAACAACAGTTACCAGTCAAGCATTGGTATGGCACCGTATGAGGCATTGTATGGAAGACCGTGTAACTCTCCGACATGTTGGTTGGAAACTGGAGAAAAGCTGATGCTTGGGCCAGAGATGATTCGACAGACTTCGGATTGCATAGAGATCATTCGGCAACGAATGAAGGCAGCCCAAGACCGTCAGAAGAGTTATGCGGATAAGCGTCGGAAGGATTTGGAATTCGACGTAGGAGATATGGTTTTTGTGAAGATTTCTCCACTGAAGAATGTTATTCGATTCGGAAAGAAAGGAAAATTGACTCCGAGATTTGTCGGACCATTCCCGATTATCGAGCGAATTGGAAGGCTCGCTTACAGATTGGAGTTACCGGAGAAGATGTCGGGTGTGCACAATGTTTTTCATGTATCGTATCTACGGAAGTATGTGCACGACTCGAGAACAGTGGTTTCTGCTGATAGCTGTGAAGACTTAGAAGTTGATCCAGTTGATAGAAGACCTCGTAAGCCGCTTCGTGTTGTTGAAACCGACACGAAACAGCTTAGGAGGAAGGTAGTTAAGTTGCTCAAGATACAATGGAGTGATGATGATAACGACTGTACGTGGGAAGTGGAAGAGAGGATGAAAGCAGCTCATCCTGAACTCTTCGAGGTATGGCCCTAAGGTGTCGTGTCATCTCGCGATATTGTAACTTGTTCTAATTTTAGAATTTCTGTACGCTAAGTTAGAATTGGATGCATGGTTTGTTGATTGCTATGGATGGTAGGCGTACAGAATAGTTTTTGATTGCTTGGAATTTCGGGGGCGAAATTCCTAAGGGGGAGAGAATGTAACGACCCGTATTTTTACGGATCGACAAGTTCGTCAAAATCTGGAATTTTTGCATTTTAAAGTCATTTCAGATTTTAGGCAAATTTTGCCTAAGTCCTAAGTCGTTCACGACTTAGCATGAGTCGTGAGTCGTATACGACTTAGGAGAGGAGTTCTGGGCGAGTTAAGGACTCAAGGAGATAAGTCGTAGCTGGGCTAGGTTAGTAGGTTGAAGTTTACTCGGCAAGTGTTAAGTCGTAGGTTGTAAGTCGTTGCCGAGTTAAGGGATAACAACTTAAGGATAGTGGTGAGTTAAGTGTTAAGTCGGCTGACGAGTTAAGATAGTGGTCGACTTAAGACCTGGACGACTTAGTAGTTAGTATGTGACAAGTTATTTGTTAAGTCGTTGCCGAGTTAAGGAAGTGGGGTTGACCGACTTAAGAGTTAGGTCGGCAACGACCTAAGGACATGTTGTGAGCGACCTAAGTGTTTGGGTGTTAAGTGTTAGGTCGGCAGGGTAATTGAGTCGGTAGGTAGTTGAGTCGGCAACGTGTGTTGAGTTGTGAGTCGGCAGTACGTCTCTTGTGTTAAGTCGTAACCCAGTTACGAGTTAAGTCGTAGTTGTATTCCTTCGTATGTCTTAAGTCGGCAAGGCACTTATGTCGGCAACGACCTAAGTTAAGTCGCGCCTATGTGTTAAGTCGCAGTTGCGCTTTGTTGTTGAGTCGTCAACCGACTTAGGACTTGGGTTTTGCGGCAGTATGATAAGTCTGCTTCGTTGAGTCGGTCATTTGGTTAAGTCGTAGGTCGGCGAGGCAGTTAAGTCGTTAGGTCGTATAGGCTGGTTAACTCGGCAGGCAGATGAGTTTTTAGGTCGGCAAGGCACTAGGTCGGCAAGGCATTAGGTCGGCATGGTGTTAAGTCGGCACCGACTTAAGAAGATAGCCGAGTTACGACTTAAGGCCAGTTTTCAGCTATAAATAGGAGGGGTTGTTCTCACTTTTTGGATCCGGATTTTGAAGCGACGAAGTGCTGCCATTTTGAGAGCTCGACTTCTACACTTCTTCACTTCTTTTCTCCACTCTAATCTAGTGCTTCCATCCATCCAAATCGAAGATCAAGATTGAAGATTCAAGAGCTTAGATTGAAGATCTTCATCTTTTTTTTAGAGAGATTTCTTCATTTGAAGCGGATTTGTGGTAGATCTAGCTTCATCCTTCGCTGTCCAGATCTGAAGTTGATATCTTTTGGATTGTTTAGGTGATTTGGTGAGTGGTGATTATCTCTCACACGGATCCAAAGGAGTATATCGGATTGTTGGCTCGTTTTGGTGTTAAAATAGAGACTTCCATGCATTTTCTTCATCCTATGTGTAGATCCATATAGATCCATTGTTCATAATGATGTTGCATCCATTTTATCATATGTTAACCTATGCAAGTTCATTCATCAAGTTTGTAGAGATATAATCCATGTTTTCATGCTTATTGGACTTTCAACTCTTTAATTACGAAAATGCCATTATTGTTATAATTGTCTACTTAGATCATTTTTGAATGCTTGATTGCTTGGATTGATGTTTGATTTGATTGATTGTTATGAACTAGATGATTGATGATTAGATTAGATCGAAGATGATTCAAAAGCTAAGGGAAAGGCTCTTGAATTGGAAAAGCTGCTCGTGGCATATGTAGCGGGATGATGAAGCTCTTATGCATAGATTCGATGATGTGATGTAGAGATGGGGCTTTGCAAGGATGTAATGAAGCGAGGCAATCATATGATGAAGACTTGGTCTAATCCAGACGGGATCATTCCAAGCATGTTGATAACTCGGTGATATGATTCGAGTTGAAGATAATGAATGGATATGAGAATAGTCGTCGAGGAGGATGACTAGGAGGCTTGGATAGCATCGTTGTTGAAGGTTCTAGCATGCTCTAAGCAAGAGTACGTTTGGGCAGATTCGATAGTCCCAACGGCCAACTGTTGATGGTCGAGTACTCTGGGCAGATTCGATAGTCCTAGGCACGGGCTGCGACGACGTGCGGGAGTTATGTCTAGAACCGGGGTTTCCATTAGCCCTTGACGGACGGCTGAAAGAATGTGCCGGTCATTCAATTAACGGTGATATCGAAGCAATGATAACAGTGATAGCCAGAGTCATGGATGTTTGGTTGTATCGCCATTCGGACTCAAGAGCGGTATCTTCTGGGTGCTTATCTGATTTAGGCCTTGGTACTTGGAAAACATCGCCCTTGACTCGAGTGATAGTAGTTTTACTTTAAATTGTATGCTCTGCTATGTTTGCTTCTGCTTAGTGTGTGTCTGGGGGCTATCACTGTAGAATGAGGTTGGAGTGGGAGGGTTGTATTCCTATTCCTTTTCCTTTATGCTCTTTTGGTATGTTGTTAGTTAATTTACTGCTCACTAAGACTGTTGTCTGACTCAAGGCTTTATGTTTTAATTCTTATTGCCTTGGGCTGTTCGTCCATTTTGGGACGGGCAGACTAGGTAGCAGGTGACAGGTGCTGTTCTCTCCTCACGATGCTGATATCGAAGACGAGCTGGAGGGTTGCATATTATCTTCTTATATGTACTGGATATTCCGCTGTTTTGTATTCTCTGAGAGATATGTAGTGAGGCTGGATGTATTGACTATGTGGATGCTTGTATTCAACTATTATGGAGTTTTATATGATGTCACTTTGTTCTGTAAAGCTTCACTATACTTATGTTCTATTGTATTTTGTCCATGCGCTGTGAGTAATACGATAGATTCTGTTGTTTAAATTCTTACCTTGACAATCGTCCATGGTCGCCTGGCACACTTTACAGCGCTCTATCTCTAGATTCGGTGCAGGGGTCATGGGCGGTCGTCACATTAATGATCCTTAATTACAACTTAATTATTAATTACTTAATTAAATTAATTACATTAAGTAATTAACCTTTAATTAAACAACATTTATTAATCACCCTTGATTAATCTTCAATCAGTAATTAATTACCCTTAATTACTTTCATTAACTAAATTAATTACTCCTTAATTAATTTCTTAATTAATCCCTTGATTAATTATTCAAAGTAATTAACTCAAATTACTTCTATTAATAAAATCATTTATTCAACTAATTACTTCCAGTAATTATATATTATTTACTTCCCTAAATAATCACATCTTAATAATTACATAAAGTAATTATTATCAAATCATCTCTTGATTATTCTAAATTAATTAAACTTAATTAATTAACTTAACTAAATCAAATTAACTCAATTAATTACAATAAGTAATTAATTCTTAATTACTTCCAATAAGTAATTACATTTAAACAAATTCTATAATTGATTATCTTTAAATTAATTAATCTAATTAACTATTAAATTAATCCTATTAATTAATTATTTAATAATCCATAGTTAATGACCTCATTAACTATTATTTAATTACTTTCCTTAAGTAATTAACTTATATTAATTTATTAATTCTAAATTAATAAATCTTAGTAACCAATTTATTAATCTCTAATTACTAAATTAATTAAGTATTAATCCATAACTTAATTAATATTTAATTACTTATTAATTAATTCCTAACCATTAATTAATACTCTAATTTATAATTCCTAACTACAAATTAATCATCCCTAATTAATTTATCTTAATCATAAATAAATTAGTTTAAACCTTTAATTATTTATTTAATTAATCCAAATGATTAATTAATCAAATAATTTAATTATCTATAAATTTCCTTATAATTTAATGAACACATATTTCTAATTACTTTAAGATAACTTTGTACTTATTAATAATCAAATTATCCTTTACAAAGTATTTTAAATCCTTAATTATAAATTAATTAATTCAAATCATTAATTAATCAAATTACTTTAACCATTTTAATTACCTTAAAGATTTAATGATTTAAACTTTAAGATAAAACATTTCTTATCAAAGGTTACATTATCATCCTTAAATATATTTGAAAACATCCATTTCAAATTAACTTTTAACCTTCATTTTAAATTCTGTATTTAAAATGAATACCAATTTATTTTTAACTAAGTTTTTAAAACCAATTTAAAAACTTTTACTTGTTAAAAATTCCTTATCTCTTATAAAAGAATTTTAAAAAGAGTTTAAACCAAATTCCTTTTTAATTTCAAACATTTAAATCTAACTACCATTTAAAACTTATTTAAAACATTTAAATTTATAAAACTTATTTATTTCAAACCATTAAGATTCAAAACCAACTTGAATTTATATAGTTAAACTTTGATTTAAATTCTTGTTTAAAAATTTTCTTTAAAATTTTAAATCAAGTTTAAATTTTATAAACAGACAGTTTAATAGTCTGTCAACAACAAAAGTACTCGAGCCCAGCCTATTATACTTCGAGTCGCACCCTTCAAAACTTCGAGTTTCTCACGAACAATACCCAAGAAACTCGAATTGCCTTCTCCAGTATAACAGAGTTCACCCAGATATGTATCCATGACCGCGTGCACGTGCACCACTCTCCGACTGACGCCAGCCACCTCCGGTGACCTCCCCACATCAACAATCATCTCTGCACCATCCCACGATCATCAGATCATCAAAACGAACTCGAAAGCAAAAACGAGCCTGTATCCAAAACCTGGAAATGCCAACACATCACCATCCCAAACCTGTCAACAGCTAAAACTTGCCGCTCCGACCACCTGACAACCAACCTCTCCGGCCTCGCCTTCATCCACGACCAAACTACCAATTCCCAAAATCTTGAATCACTCGAACCATTATAGAAGACGTAATCGATCGACCAAACTAACCCAGTCTAACTAGGGTTCCAAAAAGATTTTCACTGTCGCATCCTCTCTTATGAATTTTATCACAAATACCCATTTTTCTAAGAAACTCCTAACTCTCCTCCATCAACACGAAGAAACCCAAGCTTCCACAATTCCAAGATCACCAGGATTTACCAGTTTCCCTCTTTTTGTTAAAACCAGAACTGCTCCCTAAATCCTATACTAAAAATTGTGTTTTCTGATTTAAAAATCATATTTCCTGTTAAGGTTTCAGATCACAATCTAAGTTTAATAAATTAAAGAATTTAAGTTTTAAACAAAACACATGTTTCCAGTTCATTTTTGGTTTCCAGAAGGAGTTTGTATTTATTTTAACTTAATTACAATTTTAATCTCAAACTTATGATCACACAAACAATTTTTGTTTATAAATTTAGTCCTAATAACAGCTAGATTAAGTGTTAAGAATTTCAAATAGAATTTTTGAAAGCCTGGACAGACCAAAACAATAACAGGGTACACTGACATTCAGGCGCACAATACATCCACATATACATACAAGAAGAATTTCACAATACACATATATATATATACAGAACTATCTATAAACATTCACATGAAATCAGTTTATAGACTAGGACTTAACATGAAATCATTTATTTTGATCAATATCTGAAACTGGCATTTGATAACAGGCAAGAACATACCAAAATCAACATGCATTCAAAACCAAGCAGAATACAGAGAATTACATCATTTATTTACTGTAAACAGGATTATCAGATGAAGAGATCAAGCAACTTATTTAGGTTATTTTTAAATAAAATTGTTACTCACTTGATTAAAGATGAAACAGAGGCAGAGCCTTATTTTGAAAAGCTTTTTGAAACTGGGAATCTTAAACTGGAATGCCTCATTGATTTAAAAACTAGAGTTGCTAGAGCTTTAGATTGCTTTAAACCTACATGCAAGTTGGCTTCCAGGTTGAAAAATGACTGCAAGCAGTTTGAATTGCTTCCAGAGATGAAAAATGCATCAGTTGCTCTGAGTTGATTCCAGATTGGAAAATGAAGATGTTTGCAGGTTTTGAAAAATGCAGACTGACTTGAGATTTGATTTTGGAAACTTGTTTACAGATTGTTGAATTTAGTTTTTTGGTTTGAGGCATTTGAATTTCTGATTTGTTTCAGATTTGAATTAGAGAGAGAAAATCTGATTTCTCTTGGTTTTTGAAAAAATGAGAAGATTAGAAAGAATGGGAAATGAAGAAATACAAATGTTAATATACATGTATATTTTTGATTTATAAAAGAAAAGAAAATGAAAATAAATAAGGACACTTGTCCTATACAATTGTTTATTAAATTACACATGTTATAATGAAGCTTTAGATAATGACACTTGTCATTTAAGTAATTACTCATATTTATATTTATTTTAAAAGTAAATAAAAAGCCTTTTTCTTATTTATCTAAACACTTATCTATATATATTTCTTTTTAAAGAGAAACAAAAACTAATTATATTTTATAAATATAAGTTTATACAAATATTATAAAATCCAAAACAATTTAAATATATATATATATATATCCAAATAGAAATATCTTATTAACTTTTAAAAGATAAAATCATCAATTAAATACTAATTTAATCAGATTATTAAATTAAATTCAAATCTTATTATCAAAGATTATCCATATCAATTTAATTATTCAACAGATTATTAAATTGATATTGTTAAAATTTCCGGGATATTACATTCCTCCCCCCTTAAAATAATTTCGTCCCCGAAATTTAAACAAAGGTAATTTAATAATCTTATTAAAGATTTTAATTCAAAACACAAGCATATTCTATCATTCATATGCTAGCAACCATAGCAACCAATCATTCAATCAAACAATTCTATCTATCTAGACTAAATTCTAGATAAAATACCTCGAGTTTCCCCAAGTATATATATATATATACCGGGATACTCGCTCTACAAACAATCTAAACAACTAAGCTATAGATCTCCTACACATCTAGATCTACAGAACTAAACAGACTATCAGACTACAGACGAGTCTGACTCAACTACCCAACTTCCAGAACTGCAGATTCCAAAACCAAAGATAGATCAAATACGTTCTCCCTCAGAGATACGTAAAACTCAATGAATTCCAGTTATCCAAACTGACAATTCAATTCCGAAGACCAAAAACTTATCCAAATCAGAACACAGACGAGATCCAAAACACAACTCTACTTCACAACTATCAGTAGATTCCAAACTTACTTCTCCCATCCAGAGATACACTCCAAACTACTTTCGCTGCTCAACTCTGATATGAGGTAGAACACAAGCACAGACTGGACAACTCACTTCTAGAAATAAGGTTCACGGATCCATACAGAAAACTCAGATACTCCAGCAAAACTTGAGCTGCTTCACCAAACTCTATTTCTAGGAAAACATCCTTCCACTAGACTGTACTACCGGTATCACTCCTGGAATCCAGTCGATAAGAAAACTCAACCTTCAGATGCGGACAAACTTCTGACTTCTCTGAAGACATCCAGAAAAATTCTGACAACCCAAGAGAACACTCAGACAATCGCAAGTCACTTTTGCAATCAACCCAGCTTAATTCCAAACAGACTGTTCTCTCTTTACCAATCAGAACAGCTTACACTTATTTATCCAATTTATCGAAGAAATGGATCCACTCTACTGCTTCTGAACTTCACTTCCAGAAAAACTGCTCATCTAGAAAACTTCCTGCCATCACAGAATACTCCGAGCTGCACTGCTGACACTGATGCCAAGGACTTCCTATTCCAAAGATCTTCGAGAAATTCGAACTCCAAACCAAACAGAAACACCATGCTGAACTCAGCCATAACCCCGAAGCATTCACACTTCCTTAATCTTGTTCCAAAGAAAACATCTTCGGGAACATCCATCGTCACTATATCTCATCATACAGCTACTATTACCTGAGGTATCAAGGTATCATCACTCGCTTCTGCCTCATCGACAGATCCAACTCTACTCATCCAAACTTCAGAGATAAACTCCGAACTTTAACAGTTCCTTCGGAGATCGGTGAAATCCTACACCTCAGCAAAGCTCACTCGAGACGGTATTAGATCTACAGTCTCGTCAGATATACTTCCAACCTCAACACTCAAATTCCAACCATTGATAGTCGTGTTACACACACCACCACCTTATCTACCTTTATAACTTATATTGGAAAACCCGAACAGGTAACCCAACAAATAGGTAGAAATACATAAATATATATATTTAAAATGATACTTTTTATATAGAAATTATTTCTGGGTAAAATTATTTCATCTACCTCTTTAAAACAATATTGCGTCCGTTGACCTGGTTCAAGTGTTTAGAGATCCCTATCAATAACGTTAGCTACTCGTATTGACCAGAATCCATATACCACTCAACCGATCAATTAACACAATATAAAACCATTTTTATATAACTAACAATTACGCGCTCTCAAGATAGACACCACTTCAGAGCCTAGGTATTCACTCAACCTGGCTCTGATACCGCGTGTGACGACCCGACTTTCCACTCCCGGAAAATCGTATCGACAGTAAGAAAGAAAGGGGTGAGAAGTAGAAAAGAAAAGAAGAGAAAGAAAACAAACACAAATACTCACAGCGGAAACGGAATAAAATATAATATATCACATAACTATTACATAGTATCATCTATCAGAGTTACACAGATTACACATCACATACTAGACAGTTATAAACATCTGTCTAGTTATTACAACTCAATACAAAACAAAGATCTAAACAAGATCAACACAGTGGAAACTACTATCTATCTACAACGTCGAAGCCTCCTGCTCCATTGCTCCTCCAGATTACTCGTCAAAGCTAAACCTGAATCCCTTGGCTACTCGTAAAAATTTGAGTACCCAAGAGTTTATAAAACAGAAATAAACAACTTGGGTCAGACATGGGTCTGGTGTGAGTAACAGGTTAAACTTGTTTAACTTCAAAACCTTTTGAAAGAAAAAGGTATCACGTAAGACTTCCCACAAATAAACATGGGTAAGTTTTTACCTTACGCTAACCAAAACATTTGATAGGAAATTCGATTGTATTATAATATGGTCTAGGGTTTTCAAGTAAAATACAGAAATAGCCGAAATTGTTACATTATTAAATTCCAGCATACTAGCCACAAAGTGGGTTATACAATCAAGTCCATTATCACTTATTGAAAGTTGGATTTCCATACAATGGCAGGGCTACTGGGGTACCGCCCGTCACAGTACGTGGCCTAGATCACCGTACCGAGGATCACTCCCAATCCCCTGCAACACAAGGCCGGAACATCCCTTACTGGATAATTCCCGCACAAGATACCTCACGGTTGGGATCAGCAACCGCACCACTAAGTCGAAAATAGAAAGGGACATCTAGACAGAGGTAATCTTGTCCTACTTGGGTGCTACCCACTAACCTTGCTGCACCTCCCCTGTTTTAGCCATTCCCGGTTTGTGAGGCTTGAGGTCACGATTACCTTAGAAAAGAACACATCACTTAGAATGCTCATCGTCCACCTGACGATGTTCTGAAAGCATTCAGTCCATACAAGTTCGTTCCGGGTTCGAACGAAACCGAAGGCATTATCTCGTTACACTCGTTTTGTAATCACCATCAGAGTTAACGACAATAACCCTTGCACTCTGAATCTTCATCTTCACTTGATTCACGACCTATCGTTAATTTGGATCGATGTGGTATTCGGGTCTCCAGACCTGGAAATCCGGTATACGGAAACCCGATCCCGGTCTCATCGAAATCCAAAACGTATCTTTTAAGGCCAAGTTGTTTTAAAGGTTAAAACAATTTAATTCATTATCTTTATTCACAAAGGAAGATAACAGATAATCAACATTATCAGATAATCCATACAATTCAACTAACATCCATATCACACAGCATATATCTCATCAGAGATATCAATCAAAGTCAAGTATCCAATACTATCACCCATTCATAAGTAATGATTTACACTATCTCTAATTAATTTAAAGTGAATTAAATTAATTACTTCATTTTATAAATCCTGCTTACTTAACCATTAATTAATTACAATTTAATTAATTAATTATCCTCTAATTACCTTTTTCAATTAATCATCTTGATTAATTATCTTTTAATTACATCCAAGTAATTTATTCTCAATTAATTACTTAAATTAATTATCCTTAACCACTTATAGTAATTAACCTTTAATTACTTCATTAATTAATTAACTAAAATTTATTAAGTTAATCAACTATATTTAATTATATTAATCCTTAATTAATTACATTAATTAATTACTTCATTTATTAATTATTACTTAATTAACCAATCTTAATTACATCATTAATTATATTAATTAATGATCCTTAATTACAACTTAATTATTAATTACTTAATTAAATTAATTACATTAAGTAATTAACCTTTAATTAAACAACATTTATTAATCACCCTTGATTAATCTTCAATCAGTAATTAATTACCCTTAATTACTTTCATTAACTAAATTAATTACTCCTTAATTAATTTCTTAATTAATCCCTTGATTAATTATTCAAAGTAATTAACTCAAATTACTTCTATTAATAAAATCATTTATTCAACTAATTACTTCCAGTAATTATATATTATTTACTTCCCTAAATAATCACATCTTAATAATTACATAAAGTAATTATTATCAAATCATCTCTTGATTATTCTAAATTAATTAAACTTAATTAATTAACTTAACTAAATCAAATTAACTCAATTAATTACAATAAGTAATTAATTCTTAATTACTTCCAATAAGTAATTACATTTAAACAAATTCTATAATTGATTATCTTTAAATTAATTAATCTAATTAACTATTAAATTAATCCTATTAATTAATTATTTAATAATCCATAGTTAATGACCTCATTAACTATTATTTAATTACTTTCCTTAAGTAATTAACTTATATTAATTTATTAATTCTAAATTAATAAATCTTAGTAACCAATTTATTAATCTCTAATTACTAAATTAATTAAGTATTAATCCATAACTTAATTAATATTTAATTACTTATTAATTAATTCCTAACCATTAATTAATACTCTAATTTATAATTCCTAACTACAAATTAATCATCCCTAATTAATTTATCTTAATCATAAATAAATTAGTTTAAACCTTTAATTATTTATTTAATTAATCCAAATGATTAATTAATCAAATAATTTAATTATCTATAAATTTCCTTATAATTTAATGAACACATATTTCTAATTACTTTAAGATAACTTTGTACTTATTAATAATCAAATTATCCTTTACAAAGTATTTTAAATCCTTAATTATAAATTAATTAATTCAAATCATTAATTAATCAAATTACTTTAACCATTTTAATTACCTTAAAGATTTAATGATTTAAACTTTAAGATAAAACATTTCTTATCAAAGGTTACATTATCATCCTTAAATATATTTGAAAACATCCATTTCAAATTAACTTTTAGCCTTCATTTTAAATTCTGTATTTAAAATGAATACCAATTTATTTTTAACCAAGTTTTTAAAACCAATTTAAAAACTTTTACTTGTTAAAAATTCCTTATCTCTTATAAAAGAATTTTAAAAAGAGTTTAAACCAAATTCCTTTTTAATTTCAAACATTTAAATCTAACTACCATTTAAAACTTATTTAAAACATTTAAATTTATAAAACTTATTTATTTCAAACCATTAAGATTCCAAACCAACTTGAATTTATATAGTTAAACTTTGATTTAAATTCTTGTTTAAAAATTTTCTTTAAAATTTTAAATCAAGTTTAAATTTTATAAACAGACAGTTTAATAGTCTGTCAACAACAAAAGTACTCGAGCCCAGCCTATTATACTTCGAGTCGCACCCTTCAAAACTTCGAGTTTCTCACGAACAATACCCAAGAAACTCGAATTGCCTTCTCCAGTATAACAGAGTTCACCCAGATATGTATCCATGACCGCGTGCACGTGCACCACTCTCCGACTGACGCCAGCCACCTCCGGTGACCTCCCCACATCAACAATCATCTCTGCACCATCCCACGATCATCAGATCATCAAAACGAACTCGAAAGCAAAAACGAGCCTGTATCCAAAACCTGGAAATGCCAACACATCACCATCCCAAACCTGTCAACAGCTAAAACTTGCCGCTCCGACCACCTGACAACCAACCTCTCCGGCCTCGCCTTCATCCACGACCAAACTACCAATTCCCAAAATCTTGAATCACTCGAACCATTATAGAAGACGTAATCGATCGACCAAACTAACCCAGTCTAACTAGGGTTCCAAAAAGATTTTTCACTGTCGCATCCTCTCTGATGAATTTTATCACAAATACCCATTTTTCTAAGCAACTCCTAACTCTCCTCCATCAACACGAAGAAACCCAAGCTTCCACAATTCCAAGATCACCAGGATTTACCAATTTCCCTCTTTTTGTTAAAACCAGAACTGCTCCCTAAATCCTATACTAAAAATTGTGTTTTCTGATTTAAAAATCATATTTCCTGTTAAGGTTTCAGATCACAATCTAAGTTTAATAAATTAAAGAATTTAAGTTTTAAACAAAACACATGTTTCCAGTTCATTTTTGGTTTCCAGAAGGAGTTTGTATTTATTTTAACTTAATTACAATTTTAATCTCAAACTTATGATCACACAAACAATTTTTGTTTATAAATTTAGTCCTAATAACAGCTAGATTAAGTGTTAAGAATTTCAAATAGAATTTTTGAAAGCCTGGACAGACCAAAACAATAACAGGGTACACTGACATTCAGGCGCACAATACATCCACATATACATACAAGAAGAATTTCACAATACACATATATATATATACAGAACTATCTATAAACATTCACATGAAATCAGTTTATAGACTAGGACTTAACATGAAATCATTTATTTTGATCAATATCTGAAACTGGCATTTGATAACAGGCAAGAACATACCAAAATCAACATGCATTCAAAACCAAGCAGAATACAGAGAATTACATCATTTATTTACTGTAAACAGGATTATCAGATGAAGAGATCAAGCAACTTATTTAGGTTATTTTTAAATAAAATTGTTACTCACTTGATTAAAGATGAAACAGAGGCAGAGCCTTATTTTGAAAAGCTTTTTGAAACTGGGAATCTTAAACTGGAATGCCTCATTGATTTAAAAACTGGCGTTGCTGTAGCTTTAGATTGCTTTAAACCTACATGCAAGTTGGCTTCCAGGTTGAAAAATGACTACAAGCAGTTTGAATTGCTTCCAGAGATGAAAAATGCATCAGTTGCTCTGAGTTGATTCCAGATTGGAAAATGAAGATGTTTGCAGGTTTTGAAAAATGCAGACTGACTTGAGATTTGATTTTGGAAACTTGTTTACAAATTGTTGAATTTAGTTTTTTGGTTTGAGGCATTTGAATTTCTGATTTGTTTCAGATTTGAATTAGAGAGAGAAAATCTGATTTCTCTTGGTTTTTGAAAAAATGAGAAGATTAGAAAGAATGGGAAATGAAGAAATACAAATGTTAATATACATGTATATTTTTGATTTATAAAATAAAAGAAAATGAAAATAAATAAGGACACTTGTCCTATACAATTGTTTATTAAATTACACATGTTATAATGAAGCTTTAGATAATGACACTTGTCATTTAAGTAATTACTCATATTTATATTTATTTTAAAAGTAAATAAAAAGCCTTTTTCTTATTTATCTAAACACTTATCTATATATATTTCTTTTTAAAGAGAAACAAAAACTAATTATATTTTATAAATATAAGTTTATACAAATATTATAAAATCCAAAACAATTTAAATATATATATATATATCCAAATAGAAATATCTTATTAACTTTTAAAAGATAAAATCATCAATTAAATACTAATTTAATCAGATTATTAAATTAAATTCAAATCTTATTATCAAAGATTATCCATATCAATTTAATTATTCAACAGATTATTAAATTGATATTGTTAAAATTTCCGGGATATTACAAGTTTAGGCGGTGGTGGGTGAAGGAGAGGAAGGGGAGGTCGGTTGCTGGCCTAGAGAGGCTATGGCTGGGCGCGATGCTTGGCGAAGTGTAGGCGAGTTTTGGGTGGACGCGGGCGTAAATGCTGAGCGATATATTTTTTTTTTGTACAATAGCCGAGAGAAACCGGGACTAGGCAGGAAGAAGAAAAGGTAAGCAGAGAGGTGGAAATTAACGTTTGGAAGGGGAAAAACTGTAGAGGGAAGGTTTTATAAATGCAGGCTAGAAAAAAAATAACAAGTGAACCGTTCAAATGAATACAACGTATACCAATTCATACGTTTCGATTTCCAAAGATAGTATGGGACGGAAATAGTCACCCTGGAATTAAGCTGGAAGATTAAAGCAATTGATGGTTGCTTGGATACCACGGCTACAGTTTAAAACAAAGCAAAGAGAAATAAAAAGTCACGGATTCGGTACCGATACAATATATAGTTTGATTGTTTCCGTCGTGTACCGGACCTCAAAATACAAAAATAAATATACTGTGGTAATCAGCGCGACGAGACGATCAAAACGGTATACAGATGTCAGTGGTACGACCATCCGATCAAAAGTCGATATCGGTACGAAAATGCTGCTGTTTCATCGAAAATAAGATCGACGGAGCAATAGATGTCCAAATTTGACGAAACGAAAGATGATGTCTCACTCAGAAGATGATTTACAAATTTTCTATGTAAAAATATTCAGGTTTGGAAAACATTTTATTATCCTCAATTTTAACTGATTAAATTGAAGTAAATTTACGCACGAAATAAATTTTCATATTTTCGAATGAAAATTTACCAGTTGCTATCTTTAATTAGACGCATTCCAAATATCAAATTTATATTTCAAAATTTTATTGTTTAAAATTTCACACAAATTCATTTAATTAAATAAATAAAATCACTGAAATTTACGGGTCGTTACACTCTCCCCCACTCAAAACTTTTCGTCCCCGAAAAGGAAAGAGGTAGGAGAATAGAAACAACCAGAAAGAAATTTGGCTTTGAAAACAAAATAAACAACTGATTTTAAAACTATATAAATTTCAAATTAAACTAATTAATATCCAACATTTTGGTTAAATCTATTTGAGTTCACTTAAGTTAAATCAACCTATCTGTTTCTAAATTCATTATCCTTTTTATCTAGTCATCCTAAGTTAACAATTTCTAAATCATCAAATTTGTATAATCATTTATTATACACATGTTTATTCAACAAATTTAATTCTTTTATTCTAAATTATTATTAACTTTATTCCACTTAATATCTCCTATCACATATATTTAAACCATATAAATTAATTTAAACCATATAAATTTCAATTTAAATTAACTTATATTCAGCAATTGATTTTAAATTCAAGGTATTTCCATAAGTTAATCTAATTTCAATTTATTAATTCCTTCAAACAAATTTATTTGTCTCATCTATTATTCAATTAACTTATTATCCTATTTATCTCTATTAACATCTTTATAATAAAATTTAAGTGTATAACATTTACTATAACACTCAAATCTTTCCTTATAAAGTCATTTTATATTGTATATTATCCAATTACATTTTTAACTTCTGAAAATTTTAGGTAAGTTATGTTGAGATGAAATCGGGTATTATACAAATAATATTTTACAATTCAGTTATTCTCAATTAAATATTTATCCAAGAATTTTGGCTTCAGTTTATAATTGAAATCATCTTTAACCTAAAATTTAAGAATTTAAATCTCAGATTTACTTTCAAACTATTTAGAGATATATATAATATATTTATATAAGATTAAATTTTAAAATAAGATACTTATATATATAAATAAATCAAATTATACTGAAGAAATTCAAATCAAAGTATTTTTTTTTCAAAACAAAACCGTAGCAAAGCTACAGAATAGTCTCTCCACTTCGAAACTCGAAAATGAATGTCGATGATGCGGCCGTCATCACCGAAATTATTTTCCAGCGACAAGGAGAAGAGCACTAGTTTAAACATTTAAAATTCTTTGAAAACCATTTTATTCGAAAATACTTAAATAATATACATTTTAGGACTTTAGAACAAAGTTTGAAATCACCATAAATTTAATTCTTAAATTCTCAATTTAAATTCATTTCAATTCCAAATAAATTTATAAACAATAGTCATTTTGCAATAGTCAATGACTTACAAAACAATAAAATGAAAATCAAATATTATCATTTTCAACAACCAAATTATTTAACTTTTAATTCCAGAAAATATTTCTTATATATTTATAATATAATCATATAAATTTATTTCATTTATCAAATTTAAAAATTATATTGTGTTAGTTTGCTCTGTTCAAGTGTTTTGGAAATCCTATCGATAGCGTTGATCAGACGAATCGATCGAAAATCCAAACCAACATCAACAACTCAAACAACACACTATAAACATCAACTATTTTATATTAATTTCAAATACACTCCCTCACACGATGATTCCAGAATTGGATTTCAACACAAGGATGGAGATCCGAATATAGAGGGACTCTAATCAAAGAGAATTCTAATCTAAAATAGATAGGCTCGAAACAAAGGTTAGATGATTACATTTCAAACAGGAAGATGGATAAAGTTGTATAAATCGTGGGCAACCTTAACCGGGTCAACCGTGACTTCATATATAAGATCGATATAGAATTCTGAAGCAAATCGACATTCGATTACCAGAGGTAGAATTCGGGTATAGCATAAGATAGCAGCATCGTAAACCGAGGATACAGAAATCTCCGGTGAATCAATGCCGTTGTAAAGGAGTTTAGAGATCATTCGAAGTGGAGTTATGGGATACTCCAGAAATAAGAAGACACGAATAGGGGAGACAAGAATGGACTTTGGAACCGAAGTGAACATTCCAAAATTCAAAGGAATCGAGTCAAAGAAGAAGGAATTCAAGCTCGAACGAAAGTGATTCTATAATCGAATTTACTACGTATGCTGAGTTTTGCCTAAAACCAGAGCTTTGATACCACATGTAACGACCCAGTATTTTCAACCATTCGCATCCATTATAAGTGTATAGGTAGACACTCATGCCGGAGTTGAATTGCTCAAAATACTGCGTTGTAAATAAAATTTGGCAAAACTCAGCATATACAGTAAATAAAATAATTACAGATCACAGACACAGAGTAATATAACAATACTGCAGCGGAAACAAAGGATAGTAGTTCATGAAGCTACTATATATATATAACAGAGTTAAACAAGATACAACAGAGGTCTCGAATACAATAGATGTCTCAATACAATAATCAAATACCAGATCTGAATACATCACTGGATCGACGGAATAACTGAAAGCAGGATCGATAGATAGCTGGATCTCCAAGCGAAGCTCCAACTCCAAAGGTGAGTCTCCAATGCTGTATCACTCAGTCTGACCCGAGCGTAAAGCAAAACACAAAACACTTGAGTCAGGATTAACATTCTTATATTAATAAATCCAACTCAAGTGAAATATCAACTGAAATACAAGTAACTTAAAGGATGTTTGGGATAACCATCCCCTAAGGATCCGTTAAACTATTTACTATGTAGTAATATTCGCTATTATAATAGTGTCTAAATAAGTAAAGTATAATCATATCGGAAAATAGCGTTAAGGGGATGGAGAACCTTAACGCGGTCGGATCTTAAAATCATAATCGTAGTAAAGCTCGATATGGTAGGTGACACGGCACAACTAGGCAATGCCAGGGTAGATATACCAATTACGCACACGGACTGATGGATACGCATAGCAGCCACTACCGTTCCACCTCGAACAACATTCCCAAATCGGAGGATGGCCATCTAGTCAAATCACAAGTAAGAGTATAATATCGAAGAAATGCGTCCGAGAAGAGGTGCTACCTCACTGGTCCGAGATCGCTCCTGTTTTAGCCACCTTATGCCAACTCACGGGAGTTGGGTCCACGTAACATACCTTAAGAACGTCGTCACCATCCTACTTCATTCTGGAATCTCCACCGCGTACACGGTTGTCAAAGTGGTTTTCGGTATCGACAGAGAGTATGTCCATATCCGATCCCGGTCTCTTTGCCAACCAATCGTTATTATAACACCGTGGTCGTTTCAAAATAGTTTATACTTTAAACCAAAATCATTATTGTAACAACCCGCATATCTATCGATTCTATATTTAAATATTTTATTTAAATATTTTATCGTTAGTCGGATGTTAGTCCGAAAAGCTACTTTTTGCATACGGTCAAATTAGGACTCGAGACCACCCCCATTGAGTTCAAAATGACGTTTGCGATCTTTTTGAGTGTAAACTTCGATATGTTTGGAGATAGTGAAATTTTCAACACTTTTTCCCGCCTTTGACTTTGGTTTGGACTGCACCCCTTTAGTTCAGCCCAACCATCTTCCTCACTCTATCAAAACACTTGAAGCTTTCTCAAAAATGGTGGTGGGAAGTGGAAATTAAAACTCCAAACACAAATTCCATTGCAAATCCGAGATTCAACATCAAATTCACGTGAAGACCATTGATTCAAGCTTGTTGGTGTTCTTGCTTTGCTCTCAAATCTCCATCTTCATCAAATTCCGTGAAAAGGTGAGATTTTTGATCTCACATCTTGCCTATAATCGTCATTGGACTGTTGGGAATGATTCCTCATCACTTTAGCATGTTTGTTGCATTTGGTTTGGATTGGATTGGCGAAAAAATTCCAAATTTTAGTGATTTTGGTGAAAAAACTGCTACTAGGTCGTTCTGGCCATTTTTAGCTCGTTCGGAGTTAGGTCGTCCATCCATAGGTCGTAGGTCGCCTGCGAGTTAAGTCTTAGGTCACCTGCGAGTTAAAACTTAGGTCACCTGCGAGTTAAGTCTTAGGTCACCTGCGAGTTAAGTCTTAGGTCACCTGCGAGTTAAGTCTTAGGTCGCTGCCGACCTATAAATCCCAGGCAAAATCTTAGGTCGTTGCCGACCTAAAATCCCCAGGCAAAACGTTAGGTCGTTGCCGACCTAAAATCCCCAGGCAAAACGTTAGGTCGTTGCCGACCTAAAATCCCCAGGCAAAACGTTAGGTCGTCGCCGACCTATAAATCCCAGGCAAAAACTTAGGTCGCTGCCGACCTATAAATCCCAGGCAAAATCTTAGGTCGTTGCCGACCTAAAATCCCCAGGCAAAACGTTAGGTCGTTGCCGACCTATAATCTCCAGGCAAAGTTAAGTCGCTCGAATTTTGTTAAGTCTTAGGTCGTTGCCGACCTATAATTCCCAGGCAAAAAAGTTAAGTCGTTCGCGAGTTAAACCTTAAGTCTTAGGTCGTTGCCGACCTATAATTCCCAGGCAAGATGTTAAGTCGTTCGCGAGTTAAACCTTATGTCTTAGGTCGTTGCCGACCTATAATCCCCAGGCCAAGTTAAGTCGTTCGCGAGTTAAACCTTAAGTCGTAGGTCGTCTCCGACTTATCCCCCAGTTAAGTCGTTCAAGTTAGGTCGAACCCCGAATTACTCTGCGTAGGCAATCTTATCTGACAAAGCATTTATCAGAATTTCTACTTTGATGGTTTTGGGATTGACTTCTTTGGACTTTACTCACGTCTTCGAACGTGAATTGATTTGTTTCTACAATCGTTTTAATGACTTGTCATTTTAAAGATATATGAAGGTTTCAATACTAATAGTAAATATCAAAACTCTTTCATCAAAGCGATTTCAACACTATTTTAAATATCAAAAGTTCGTTTTCTCAAACCGATTTTCAATCTACTAGTATATACAAGCCTTTACTTCACTCGAATGAGAAATCGACTTAAACGACTTAGTAAAACGAGTGGTATGAAACGCTTGCGTTCACTTCGTCGGTTAGCTCTTGGACTTGTTCGATTGAACTCTTTTTGTGACAATTTCCTAGTGAAGATTTACAGCTTGTTCGTAAATATTTAAGTTAAGCAAGTGGTTATGGGACATGAAGCTAAACTCATATATTTACTAGCTTGGTGTGATTGACACTTCCTTATGATCATGACGATCATTTTTGTGATTTAGACTAGCGAATGAGCGATGTCTCTTTGTCTACGTGGGAGACTATACCCCGATTATGTGATGTTTCGCCATCACATTTCCTACGGTCTTCGGGCCATTCCTGTGTGAAAAATTTAATGGATAGCTTCCATGAGATAACTTCTCGTCATGTGTTTACGCGTAGGTGAGTTTTCATGCTCCCATTCATGTGTTAGGCCTCCCCCCTTTTTTTATGTGTTTTCTGGATTTCTGATGATGATTTCTGGAATTTTGTGCTTCACCAATTTTCATGATTTTCATTGATATGATATCAGTTTTTGTGCATTGGTGAATTCATGTGTTATTGACTTGTTATGAATACAAGTTTAGGGTATGAAACCCTACCTTATCTTTGAGAAGATTCTTGTGATATTGATTAATCTTTTGTTGATTATCATTTACATACTTATAGTAGTATGTCGCTATGGTTATTACATGTTCATGTCATGCCTTTTACTGTATACCATATCATCTGATATTTATAGTTAGTTTGATCCGTTTATTATTTTCTTATAAATAATACTCGGGTCAGACCGAGATGTTACAGGTGCTTCTGCTTGACTTCTCTTCAGGATTATTCTGACTTTTGGCTAACTACTTAGATTAGTAGTTTTTGGATGTACACCTTCGAGATATAGACTCTATGTTGTGTACTTATTCTTTTGTATAGCACGTGATGCTATTCTTTTGTATTATCGTGGATCTTTCTGACCACTACTCTGATGTACACTTTCATGTGTTATATATTTATTCATATCTTCTTCCGCCTTTGTGATATGGATGTCTGTGACTGATTTATGTTATGATTATTTCTATGTTTGTTTTTCGAAGATTATATATAGCCACCGTGTGATAGCTTTGTGTTTGTACCGGTATGTCGGATTTCCTCCTTAAAAGATATGCACTCTATTCTATCTGACGTATCGGTGCTCGCACAAAGAAGTTACATGGATGGTCGCTCCTCCACAGCCTTATTCTCCGCGCTAATTGACAGCACTACATCGTAGTGTTCTTGGTTAGCTTGGGTATAGAGGTGGGGCGTCACAATTATCATTTCCAAAACCCAATTTAATACGATATCATTTCACTTCAAATATCCATTTTCAAAATCATATTACTTTCCAAAGTTATAATGCTTTCGAAATCATAGTCTGGAAATCATAGTATTTTGGCAATCATAACACTTTCCTTTTTAAACAGTTTAGATAACAAAATTTCGTTGTAAAATAAATTAGTTTCCTCAAATTTCACAAATCGATTCAAATTAACTTGAATTCCAAAATTTAATTTAATCAAATCTCAAATCATTAGTTTCAACTCGATTCAGCTTCTAAATAAACCTTTTCAAATTATCGATTTCAAATACATATCTGAACCATAAAATAAGCCATTTCAATTTTTATTGTATTTCAAAGCTTTAAATATTCAACATTTCCAAACTAAATTCGATAAATTTGTATACATATCAGATTCACTTTACAATTATTTAGTTTGAAATATTAACTTAACATTTCCATAACATTTGAATACAATTTCAATTTGAAATTTAAATAAACCAAATATCTCATTTAAATATTTATACGTTTGAAATATCCACTTAAGTCACCCTTTCAAATTTCAAGTTGTAAAACACTTCTTTAAATTTCAAATTCAATATATTTCGAATCAACTTATTTAAGTATAATACTTAAATAAATAAAATTTCAATCAATTTCAAATCATTAAAAATTCTATATTTGAAAATATAGATATTAAATAAATACTTAAACATATTCTTTGTCAACTTTATTAAATCGATTTTAATAAATCTTTAAACAGTATTTATCCAAAATCATATATTTCTTTTCAAAAACCAAAGAAATCATTTTCAAAACATTTATATATATACCAACGGTGTCTGTATATAATTTTCTACCCTATGGTCAAGTGATACGGATATTTATCATTTCAATCCGCAATTTAAAATATATATATACGGGTATATATCTTTTCAACCCGTAATCCCAAATTCAATTCAATGAAAATCGCTTGGGTTTATCATTTCAACCCATAACGATTTTCTCCTATTCTACAAGATCGTTCGGGTATGTATCATTTCAACCCATAGTGATTCTATACTAACAGGGGAACTTGCAGAGTGATAACAGATATGATAATAAAATAACAACAGAAATAGGCATATATCAACAATATAAATAACAGATAATGGTGTCAGATGTCACAGGTGAACAGATACAGATAATGACATATATATAACAATGTGAATAACTAACAGCAGCATATTTCAATTGACGTTTCAATTTAAATCAAATTTAATAAATATAAGAATATTAATCGTGAGTGATTGCTCACCTTTCGAGGCTAGAGATGAACGAGAATGAGATGAGTTGCGAATCCAAGCACGAATTTCCAAATCAAAGCTAAATTGGCACGAATTCGACGGTCAAAGCTGATATATTGAAATAGACGAAATCGAATCAGAACTGGATCGATGAAGATAATTGACATAGTGGGCTTATATATATAACCATATATATCAAAGCATATTTTAATTTTTAAGTATATATTAAATTAAATATATATGTATTAATGTGACTTTTCATTATACATCATATATACATTTTTAAAACAATGTCCATATCATACAAGTCGAAATTTGATGCAAAATATACTTAAAATTTTTCAAGCAACAAAGGCTAATATATATATATATATATATATATATATATAACAACTTATATAACATAACGCTTTAAACAAAACACAATAGACTTTAAAATATATATTTATAACACGTCAAAATATATGTATTACTGTAGACTTATAAAAATACTACACCTAATATATATAATACTATGACCTACTGTAATGCATATTTTTTTTAAATATTTAATATCAATAGTCCTTAAAATCATCATTCTTTACATATATACAAATAAACTATGCAAACCATAACCTTTGTATACTCCACTTATAAATAAATAACCAAATACAAACACTCAGCAAATGGAACACTAATATATGAAATGTATATACACTATATTCCATAACTATATATATATATATATTATTTTTGAAAGCATAACAGATAATATAGTTATAGGCGAACACAGATATATATCATACATGTAATACTATAGATAAACTATATAATTTTATAACTTTATAAACTATATATGCACGGCCTATACCACAGGTGATTATGCATAGCTAATAGAAAGCTTGACACATAAACAAACAAAGTAAACTATTTGTGCAGCAACAAAGATATGCGGACAGCAATCACACCAAAACAAGAACAAATAAATAAAATACACACACATAAATGGTACTTAAAATCAAGTCAGAGCTCTATATATATATATACATACGTTTTTAAATTAATAACAACTACTATATACTTATACTTAAAATATAACATACATGTAAACTTTGCTTAGATCTGCCACATCAACACTATATAGCATCAAATATCTATATATATATATACAGAATATATATACGTGTAAATATACTAATATAAATTATATATAATACTTTATAAACACTGTTATCATACTAAACAATATATATGCAGTAATGTACTAAACTTGCCTTTATATATAAGCATACTACATACTTAAACAGCTTATAACATATATATCAAAATATTATATAATTAATATACCTGACATTTGTATATAACAACACAACAAATATAACACTAAATCACTCATATAAATTTATATAAACAGCAACCATATTTAAAACTAAGAATCGAAATATATTTTAACATATTTATACAATCCTATATTAAAAGAGATATATAAACATCCTCCAGAAAAATGCAGACACAGCAAAAAAAATATACATGCAACAGAAACTAAACAATATAGTATAATTAACCTATATCATGCGTACCACACAGCAGACTAGCGATGTAACGATCTGTAAATTTCAACTGTTTTAATAACGTAATTAGTTGAAATTTTGTGAAATTTTAAACGATAAAATTTTGAAATAAAATTTAATATTTGGAATACGTCTAATTAAACATAGCAACTGGTAAATTTTCGTCCGAAAATATGAAAATTTATTTCGCGCATAAATTACTTCAATTTAATCAGTTAAAAAGCGATGAAAATAAAATGTTTCCGAAACTTAAATATTTTTACATAGAAAAATTCTAAACCATTTTCTGAGCAAGATGTCAGTTTGTCGTTTTTCCAAATTCGGACATCTTTGGCTCCGTTGATCTTATTTTTCAGCGTTCTTTTTGCATTTTCCGCTATTAGAAAATTCGAATTTTTAAAATCCGATCGTGCCACTGATATCTGTATACCGTTTTGACCGTCTCGTCGTGCTGATCTCTATAGTATATTCAATTCTGTGTTTTGAGATTCGGTTCGCGACGAAAACGATAAAACGTTGCGTCGTATCGGTACCGAAAAATTGTGACCTTTTGTTTTCTTTTGAATTTCAAACTTCACCGTGTCATCCAAGCAACAATAAATTGTTTTAACGAGTCAGCTGTATCATAGGGAACTGTTGCATCTCATTTATTTCATATTTATTTTGGTGCCTTTTCCTTTGCTCTTCTGTCACCTACTTCTCTGCTCGTTTCTTTTTCTCTTTTATTTTTCTTTATTTTCCTCTCCATTATCATTTCTTTTCTCAGCCATGTATTTTGTTTGCCTGTCAACTGCAACCGTGCTCACCAAGCAAAGCAAACCCAGCCTTCCACTCTCCATGCTCCGCCGAACTCCTCCTCTGAAAGCAGCGCAGCCCGCATCGGACCCCACTACCCCATCCCACATCAGCCTCCAACAACTGCTCCCTTCCCCTTCCTTTGTCGTGACCAACCCTCACCTTTTCCCCGCATAACAACCTCGTTCCCATCAAAACTCCACTTTCCACCATCATCCGCAAACAAGCCCAGGCTTTCCCCTTTTTTGTTTCCAGCCATCTTTCCCCACACCACGCTGAGACCAACCGCCACCATCGCATCACCTCTCCCCTTGCCCACCCTCAACTCCAGCCACCGAACGCTTGAACACTTCTGCCTCACCTGCATGCACAGCCCACACCCTATAGCCCGACCATCTCCATTCTCTCACCCCCTACAGATCCGACCCCACCAAGTGCAACCGTCCCCTCCACCTTTACCGCCTTCAGCTTATCATCCCCGTGAACACTGCTCTGCCATTTACTACGATTCTCCAGCCCCTCGTCCACGCAACCCATTCACCAACCCGAGACCCGTCAACGCAGACAACACATCACCGCATTGGGAAGCCTCCTAACCCGCTTGTCCTTCACTCCTCTCTCATGCTTATATCTATGTAAGTACGGCTGTATATATATATTTATATATAAGTTTAGAAATTTTAAAGTTTACTCATAGATGTGTTGGGAAAGCATACATGCAACAGCAGCATCCCTTTTGAGAAAAGTATATACATATTTGTTTATTATTATCTATAATTACATTTTTGTTTTACATCATGATATATATTGCTTTTATGTTAGACCTTACCTTTTCTACCTTTTCTGCTTTACTGTCTTTTGGGAATTTAATTGTATTTTATATAATAGGTAAGTCTATATATGGGTTTTCGTTTATATGATACATATATTGATTCCATAAGTATGTTGTGGTTTCGACCGAAAGGAAATTTGTTTATATATTTATATATGTTACATAAACTAGTTGTTTACTAAGCCTTTACTTTACTGTTCGAATATATAAGTTTATATTTTGGATCCGGTTATTTATATATATGGTTTATATATGGGTTATTAAATCTGTTAGCATACATATATGTTAGTTATGTAAGTTTTAGAAATATTGATTTTGAGAAAGTATTAATAAAGGCTGTGCTATATGTATAGGTTATATTAGATATATATATTACGATGATGTTTCATGTTTATATGCATTTCGTTCTATTTTGTTTGTATGTGTATATGTAGTTCTGTATATATGTTGTACTTCATAACAGTATAGTATTACGTGAATGGTATGTCTTTGTGGTTTCGTTTTTCAAATAGTGCAATAACTAAGTTATGTTGTTTATACGGTTATAGGTTTATATAGTTATAAAGGTTTTAAGGGTTGTGTGTTTAATATATAATATAAATTTTTGAGTTGTATAATCTGGGTACATATAGTAGTTCACGTATGTTTGAAATGTTTTGGTTTTATGAATAGATTTATAAAGTATACACGTAGTTTCGCAACATGTGTTGTGTAGATTCAAGAAGCTATTTATATGGAGACATTTTATTTATGTTGTTAGTGGGTCTGCATATGTTATGAATTTGTTTTCTAATAACATTGATTTTAAAACTATATGTATATTTGGATATTTTGATTTGTTAAGAAATATATATAGAAGTTTGAAGAATAAATAAATATTTTATCCTTATCTGATATAGGCCTACTTATGTATTAAATAGTAATTTGAGAAAATGTATAACAATATAATTTACATCTTATTTTAATTTATATCAAACTGATTCTAATACTTCTACCGATTCTCATTATCAGCTCGTTCATCGAACTCGCGTCCATCGTGCTTTGTTTTGAGATTCATGCCTGGATTCGTAGCTCATTTCTTTGTCAAATCTCTCTAGCCTCGAAAGGTGAGCACTCACTCACGATTAACGTTCTTTTATTTATTAAATTTGATTTCAATTGAAACGACAATTGAAATATGCTGTTGTTAGTTAATTACACTGTTATATATGTTATTGCCTGTATCAGTTCACCTGTGACATCTGACACCATTATCTGTTAATTATTTATGCGATGATAATACAGTATGGCTGAAAATTGATTGATTGTTGATGTTTATATTGGACGTTAAATTGTTAATGTTAAAATGATAAATAGTATGAAATTGAACTAGATTTAGGATAATTAAATGTTAAATTTGATTAACTGACATTTGTATAATATGACCCCTTTAACTGTTGAATTTATTGACACGTAGGATTTGTTTAATTACACTTTGAACCACTGAACGTATGTTGTTAAATTGATGATGTATGAAATTGTAAATAGATGACAAGTGAAAAACCGTAATGTAATAATCTTTAATCTACATGAAATGATAGTGTAGATTCTAGAAATAATTATATTAATTCGTACAAATAACAATGCGAATTAATACGGTTATTTCGGGATTATTTGAATTGATTATTGGATTGTTATTGATTGTTGTTATTGCTTGTTTATTTACTTTGACACCATCCCAGTTATCACGCTGCAAGTTCCCTTTGTTATGCTTTGATTTTTGAATTGAATTGGAATCGGGTTGAAATGATAAATACCCAAATTGAACTTTGACATAGGATAGAAAATTAAATAAACCCCGATTGGTCAATAATTTGATTTAAAATTAAAATGAGGATTTTATTTGAATAAATAACATGGTTTTGAAATGAAGTTGAAATTTGAATTTTTAATGAAAGGAAAATGTTAATATTTAATAATCTGAAATAAAATAATTAACAATGTAATTAATGAAAGAATGTTGTTTAATTTGAGAAATGATTGAATTAAGTTTGGGATGATTTAATAATTAAGTTTGAAATTATAATTAAGTTTGAAATTATTAAACTTTGAAATTTTTAATAATTAAGTTTTGAATTATTTAATAATTAAATAAGATCGAATTATTTAATGATTAAATTAATTTGAATTCTTTAAATAAGTGAAATTGAATTTTTGAATAAGTGAATTTTACTTCGTAAATAATTGAAATTGAGTTTCTTTATTAATTAAGTTTTGGAAAATTATTTAAATAAGTAAATAAGTGAAATTGAATTTCTTTAACAAGAAATAAAATGTGATTTATTGAAATTAATGTAAGGCTTGAAAGTTAAAGAATTTGATTTAATGAATTTAATTTAATTCAATTGGTAAGTTTTGATATAAGGAAGTTGAATTTAAATAATGGATTTAATGAATTGGAAATTTAATAGAAATTGTTTTGAATGATAAAGTAACTTAACGATTATGAATGAAATCGATAAATGAAGTTAAACTGATTTGGAATGTTAATTTAAGTGATTTCGAAATGAAACCGATATGCGAACTTGAATCAACATTTGAATTGTTTTAATAGATATTGAAATTAAATTATAAGATTTTGAAATGGTAATTATGAAGTTTTGAAATGTAAATATTGGGAATTGATTTAGAAAGACAAATGAAATGTTGATTTACGAATTGAAATTGAATTGAAATTGATTTGGTTTTTTGAAATAAACAAACGACCAATCGGTGTAATAATTACGGAGGTTATTAAAGAGACCGGAATTCGGTTATGGATATACTCACTATCTAAACCGAAAACCACTTTAATAACTATACGCGGAGTGATGATCCAGAATGAAGTGGTTGGAATGATGTACGTGATGACTGAAGGAAGTGAACGATAATGGATAGCCTTGACACTTGTGTCAAATTGGAAATGACTAAAACAGGAGCTGTGCCGGGCCAATGGAGGATTGATACCTCAAGTGGACACACTTCTTCGAACTACTTATACTTGTTGTCGATTGGTGCACCCTTGATTTTGGGAGTGTGTTTCACGGTGTTGCGGGCGCTGCGGCGTTGCGTTCTCACCAGCCCGGATCAGGCGAACGGTAGTATCACTATCTTGGGTATAGCCTCATGTGCCTTGTCATACTTGTATTCCATTTATGCGCGACCACTACGAATTTGTTTTGTACCTTGAGTATATGGATTGCCCTCTGGTGACTTCCGGTTTTGGGGAAACTACGGTCTTGTATATGCTTGTGGGAATAAAAATGTGTTAAGGGTGGAATGGGCCATGACTTAACGCTATTTTGATATCTTTATATTACTGATAGACATTATCTACTTAGCGTACATTACTACCTAGTAGATAGTTTAACGGATCCTTAAAGGATGGTTATTCCAAACATCCTTTGAGTTACTTGTATTTCAATTGCTATTTCACTTGAGTTGGATTTATTAATATAAGAATGTTAATCCTGACTCGAGTGTTTTGTGTTTTGCTTTACGCTCGGGTCAGACTGAGTAGTTCAGCTTTCGAGACTCACCTTTGGAGTTGGAGCTTCGCTTGGAGATCCAGCTATCTATCCAGCTTTCAGATATTCGATGATTCCAGTGATGTATTCTGATTCGTATCTGATGTATCGTGTTACTCTTCCATTGTATCTGGTTTAACTCTGATGTATCGTTTTACTCTTCTGTTGTAAACTCTGATGTATTTTATATATTCATATAGTAGCTTCATGAACTACTATCTCTTTTAATTCCGCTGCATTTATTACTCTGTGTCTGTGATCTGTGATTATATCTATTTACTGTATATGTTCAGTTTTGCCAAATTTAAATTAACAACGCGGTATTTTGAGCAATTCAACTCCGGCATGAGTGTCTACCTATACACTTATAATGGATGCGAATGGTCCAAAATGGCGGGTCGTTACAAGCGAAAAGTAGAGAGGCACAGCCGAGGTTTCTAGGTTGCTGCGTGTGGCGAATGGAAGATGGAAGGAGGAGTTTAGGCGGTGGTGGGTGAAGGAGAGGAAGGGGAGGTCGGTTGCTGGCCTACAGAGGCTATGGCTGGGCGCGATGCTTGGCGAAGTGGAGGCGAGTTTTGGGTGGACGCGGGTGTAAATGCTGAGCGATTTTTTTTTTGTACAATGGCCGAGAGAAACCGGGACTAGGCAGGAAGAAGAAAAGGTAAGCAGAGAGGTGGAAATTAACGTTTGGAAGGGGAAAAACTGTAGAGGGAAGGTTTTATAAATGCAGGCTAGAAAAAAAAAATAACAAGTGAACCGTTCAAATGAATACAACGTATACCAATTCATACGTTTCGATTTCCAAAAATAGTATGGCACGGAAATGGTCACCCTGGAATTAAGCTGGAAGATTAAAGCAATTGATGGTTGCTTGGATACCACGGCTACAGTTTAAAACAAAGCAAAGAGAAATAAAAAGTCACGGATTCGGTACCGATACAATATATAGTTTGATTGTTTCCGTCGTGTACCGGACCCCAAAATACAAAAATAAATATACCGTGGTGATCAGCGCGACGAGACGATCAAAACGGTATACAGATGTCAGTGGTACGACCATCCGATCAAAAGTCGATATCGGTACGAAAATGCTGCTGTTTCATCGAAAATAAGATCGACGGAGCAATAGATGTCCAAATTTGACGAAACGAAAGATGACGTCTCACTCAGAAGATGATTTACAAATTTTCTATGTAAAAATATTCAGGTTTGGAAAACATTTTATTATCCTCAATTTTAACTGATTAAATTAAAGTAAATTTACGCGCGAAATAAATTTTCATATTTTCGGACGAAAATTTACCAGTTGCTATCTTTAATTAGACGCATTCCAAATATCAAATTTATATTTCAAAATTTTATTGTTTAAAATTTCACACAAATTCAATTAATTAAATAAATAAAATCACTGAAATTTACGGGTCGTTACAAAATTTAACCAACTTGAAATAGTTGAATTTGAATAAAAACTTATTTGTATAATACTAAATTGCATTATAATATATATAACTTGCCTAAAATATTCAAAAAGTAAAATGTTGGGGTATAATAAAGGGTTGTACAAGAAGAAAACTTAAGTAGCAAATTGTTCAAACCAAAAATCTGGCTTAATATAAATGTTGTAAATAAAAGAAAATTTGTATAGTGTTTAATTACACTCAGAAACATTAATATAACTTACCTAGAAAGTTTAAATGTAATTGGATAATATACACTATGATATAAGTTATAGGATATAAAAAATGATATTTTGATGAGGGAATTTACTGATAATAAATTGGATAATAAAAAGGAAAATTTATTTGTTGATTATATGGTTATAAAATGTGTAACAACCTAGGGTTTCATATCGAGTAATCATCGTCATTAGACGATTAAATAGTTCTTCAGCTTGCTATTGGAAATTGAATCGAATTGAAATTCTTTTCTATAATTTGATTGAGGAAGTAAGCGGGCTTTAAATCAATTGGCCCATGTTTCCTTAGGGTTGCCGTGAAATTTATCTGTATGCCGACCCCTTTTCATTCGTTTTTCACTTAAACCCTAAACGAAAAAAGAAAACAAGCGAGAAAGGATGATGGCGGCTCCAATTATTCTCCGATCGCTCGTTCGAAATTAGGGCAGGCTCGTTAGTTTCGTTCGTCCCCAAATTTGGACTTCTGTCGATTTAGATTTCGCTCGCCGGCATCGAAGCTGTGCACGAATGCTCGAATTCAACTCGATACCCTTATTTTTGAGGAGCTCGCCTTTGTGATGCTTTCGACCGATTGATAAGGTGAGTGAAACCCTCACTCACATCTAATTTAAGCTCGTTATTTGAAAATCTTGTTGTTGGCCTTCTCGGCTACCACTGCTATGAACTTGAGCGATTTTACTTTCACTCACATCTTGTTCGAACTTTAGAAATTTTGAGTTGCGATTTCGTGTTTTATTGGTTTTGAAATGATGTCGACTTTGGCCAGTTTTTGCACATTCCTGAATGAAATTGGTGACCTTGTTCGTGTGCTTTTCGTGTTCTGTCTGGTAGCGTAGGCTTGTCCCAAATGCTCATTTCAATACCAATTATTTTGTACTGTCTTGAGCTCAGGTTACTTCAATGTATATTGAGGTAGCATTCATAGTTGTCGTTTTTGGGGGTCACCACTGTTTTGATTTGTGTTTCGAACATGCCAGGGTATTTACTGTTTAATTGTTCTGTTGCAATGACTTGATGGTCTTTATTATCTTTGCTTGTGATATTGAACTGTTCTGTCTTTGGGTCTTACACACGGCATATCGAACCACTCGAGTTGTTGTGTTGTATTCATTCTTCACTATGATGTCTGAAGTTTGATATTTTTGTGTACAGTTGCATTAGTGTGTGCATTGAGGTTCACTACACTCGTATCTTACCGTTGCTAGCTGCTGTGCACATTTGTATATCCATTATTGTTTCATTTGATTGAGTCTGGACACTGTGACTTGGTGGCATCCGTATGTCCTTACTTTGTTATGGCAGTTGTCCACTGGTAGCCGTAGTGCTAGTACGTGTGCACTTCTACTTGATTCATATGCATATTTTTGGGGATTTATCCTGCAGCCTGTTTGACATACCTCAAGTGGTCTTCATATATATACTTGTTTATGTCCTCACTGCATAGCTTTTATCTTAAGTTGCAATTCTTGATTCCTGTTGCACTTCTGGTCATTGTAGTTTGATTTGAGTAGTATTAGTACCACTTTTGGCATATTAAATTGAGTGGTATCGTGGCCTTTGCTCTTGAGTATGGTAATTGCACCGTCTAGTTTTACAGAGCATGCATGTTATATCTTTGTTCATGTCTCTCTCCTTTGGTTTGTGATTCACTTGCATTGCTGAGCTTATTCTTGTGTTTGTTGTACATGTGAACTTGGTTCATGTGTATGCAAAACATTGCATCTCAGTGACATTTACTTGCATCTATATGCTTGAATGATTTAGTGGGTGCTGTGTTGCCTTACCTTGGGTACATAAGCTTATTTGACCTGTAGCCTTGTGCTTTGTACTGTGTTGCCTTAATTTGGGTATACATATTTGTTATCTCTTGAGGACATCCCTGTAGTGTAGTTTCACGTTGCCACCATCATTTCTGGGTTTGCCTTGAAGCCCTGAGTTGACCTGCTGCCTGATTAAGTTAACATGCGTGTATGTATATGAATACATCTACCTAGTATTGCACTTTGGTGTTCACCTGACACGCTTCAGTTTCATTTTGCCTTGTGTTGAACCCGATCTTTTTCTTGGGTTTGACCTTGTGCTCGCTTATGGATTTTTGTTGATCTTTTGGCGTATTTCGTATGATGTATTGGCGAGGCCATACACGCGTGCGTGTACGGCAGCCAATCTAATTTTTGATGGTATTAGAGTGACAATTTCGATTGTTTTAAATTGATCTAGTCAATTTGATAAATTGTTTATTTATCTCTGTTGATTATTTAAATCTGCTGATTTTCGCTAAACACTGTTAAGTGTTATATTGACCTTTATCCGGTTTCTTTGTTTAAGGAATCGGATAGACGGGAATTATTGTGACTGTCGTCTATTTAAATTATTACTGCCTATATGCACTAATAAACTGGTTTGAATTAGACTGACCTGGGTATTATTTTCTTTTGAATGTAATACTCGGGTCAGACCCGAGTTATTTCAGGTTGTAGATTTCTTTCTTTGAGTTGCTGTTCAGGATATGAAGACTTTTCACATCTTCTGAAGTTGTCCGTGTCATTTTGTAGTAGTCGTGTCATTATATAGAACGATATGTATTCATGTATATTAGTTGATAATGTACTTGTATATATAACTTCTAGAGTCGACAGTTGTAGTTGTATCATATGTATTGAGTCAATTATGTATCAACTGACTTCAGTTATATATATATGAGACTTTTGTTTTTATCTGTGTTCCGCATTTATATTATCTGTGTTATTGTTATATCTAATGTCCTAAACTATTATGAACTATCGTAGTTTGTCTTATACTGATAATTGGATATGTCGATGGGAGTAAATAAATAATAGATGAAAAATAAAAAGTATATACCACTCCTACCGAGACAACCAATATTAGTGTAAGGCCAATTACGGATGGTCGCTCCTATCCAGCCTTATTCTTCGTAATAATAGACAGTATTTCTTTTAATACTCTTTGTTATTTTGAGCATAGAGGTGGGGCGTCACAGTTGGTATCAGAGCTTGGGGTTTATGGACATAATATAAAACATAACTTGGATGGAACATATGTTACAACTATTGGTCGATGTTTTAATTGTACTTTGAGTCAAAACTAAAGTTTTGAAATTTGGATGAAATTTTTAAATAACTTTATTTAAAAATAAAAGTGAAACTGTGTTTTGTTGATTTGATTGAATTGTGTTCTGTTTATCAGAGTGCGCAGCGGAAACTGTCTTCGCTGAGTACAACTGGTAATCTTTTTGATTTAAGAATCAAAATACGAAATTGATATGAATTTCATTTGTTGTTTACATACCTGTAATTATTTTGTTTCTTTGAGAATTTCGAATCCGAATTGAGGATTCGAAGAAATTGCAGATATGTGATTTTTGTTGAAATTTCCGCTGACTTTCTTTTGTACTAATCATCTATTGATTAGATTTTTGCTGTTTTAAATTATCTTCATTGAAGATACATTTGAATGATTCTTTGTTCATTTTGTAGTACGTGCAAAAATTTAGATTGCACGTTATTGCATTTCTTTTACGTTGAACCGATGCTTGGTTATGAAACGTATTTTGTTGCCGTTATTTTTATAACGGGATTCTTACACCAATGCTGAATTTTTGAGGCACGGTGTTTTGTTGACAATTTTAATGAATGAAAATTCACTGATGTCACATTTTGATGTGAATTATTTTGATGGATATTTGATGGTTTAAAATTACTGTTGCTTTGACTTCAGTAATAGTCAAAAAAAAAAAAAAAAAAAAAAAAGATTTTCTAGCGGTTATTCCGCAATGCTGTTTTGTGACCGTTTTACGGTATTTTGAGAAGTACAATTTCCTTATCGGAATTGTTACTGATTTGATGCTTTAATCACGTGATTGGAAAATCGTTTTAAAATGAAAATTGTTCTATAAAATTTTAACAGTTTACGTTTTCAAAAGAATGAGAAAGCGACTTAAACGATTCAGCAAAATCGAGGATTATGACCCCTTTCTTTTACTGTTTCGCTTAACTCCGGACTTGTTCAGTTGAGAATGCGAATTGTTATTTTTACAAAATAAATAAAATTGTTTCCAAAAATTTTACAGTTTGCGATTTCAAAAGAATGAGGAAGCGATTTAAACGTTTCAGCAAAATCGAGGACTATGACCCCTTTCTTTTACTGATTCGCTTAATTCCGGACTTGTCCGTTTGAGAATGTAAAGTGTATTTTTACAAAATACACAATTTTGCACTTTCAAGGAAACGATGAAGAGATTTAAACGATTTAGCAAAAGTGCGGAGTATGGAACCACACTTTTACTTTTTCGGTTAATTCCGGACTCGTAAATTGAATATCTGTTGTTTTGATGATTTAGATGAATTTTACACTTTCAAGGAAACGATGAAGAAAATTAAACAATTTAGTAAAACTCGTGGTTATGGGACATGTGCGTTTACTATTTTGGTTAATTCCGGACTCGTTAATTGAAATATTTTGAGGCTTTCGTGTGCTTTCGAGCCACTATGATGGACCTTCGGGTCATATGATGGACCTTCGGGTCAAATACCAGTACTAGACCTTCGGGTCATATGTTGGACCTTCGGGTCATTTGTTGGGCGCCAAAAATTATGTTGAGTACTTGGTAGGCTTCGGCCATATGAGATGCACGTGCGGCGAATTAAAAACTCGCCATCTGATGGGATCGATCCAAACTTTTATGTTGATTTTCTAGTCTTCTTAATTGATTTCTAGATATTTGTTGTTTCCAATTATCTGCAGGTAATTGGATATTTGTTGATATGAGTTCTGATTATCGTTTTTGATAATCGGATATTTGTTGTTTCTAATTATCGCTTGTGATAATTAGATATTTGTTGATATGAGTTCTGATTATCGTTTTTGATAATCGGATATTTGTTGTTTCTAATTATCGCTTGTGATAATTAGATATTTGCTGATATGAGTTCTGATTATCGTTTTTGATAATCAAATATTTGTTGTTTCTAATTATCGCTTGAGATAATTAAATATTTGCTGATTTGAGATTTAATTATCGCTTGAGACAATTAAATATTTGCTGATTTGAGATTTAATTATCGCTTGAGACAATTAAATATTTGCTGATTTGAGATTTAATTATCACTTTAGATAATTAAATATTTGTTGATTTCGGATTTAATTATCGCTTTAGATAATTAAATATTTGCTGATTTTAGATTTAATTATTGCTTAAGATAATTAAATATTTGCTGATTTTAAATTTAATTATCGCTTCAGATAATTAAATATTTGTTGATTTTAGATTTAATTATCGCTGTTTGATAATCGAATATTTGTTGATTTAAGAAATTTGATTATCGTTTTGATAATTAAATATTTGCTAATTTTGCTGATTATGTAGCTTTCTAGCTTCTAATTGATTCTAGATTACGTTGATTGTATTGAATTGTTATTTCCTATCTATCTCTGTTGATAGTTAGAGTTTACTGATTTTGAAGTGGTGTTTTCCAGTTATTTGTTGGATAACTAGATAAGTGCCGTCTGGCAAATTGCGAATTTGTGTTTCATAATTATCTTTGTTGATAATTAGGTTTTGTTGTTTTCTAATTATCGTATTGACAATTAGATATTGCTGTTTTATGATTTGTTGTTTTAATTATCGCTTTAGATAATTGAATATTTGTTGCTTTGGGGTTTAATTATCACTTTAGATAATTAAATATTTGTTGATTTCGAATTTAATTATCGCTTTAGATAATTAAATATTTGTGAATTAGAAATTTGATTATCGCTTGGGATAATCAAATATTTGTTAAATTTAAAATTTGATTATCATTTTGATAATTGAATGTTCGTTGATTTGAGAAATTCAAGTATCGTTTTGATGATTGAATATTTGCGATTCTTGAGATTTGAGCTTCGTCTTTTTCTCTGGCGATTCAGGTGAGTAATTTGATTTACTCACATTCAATTCGTGCTCTGTAGGGGGTTTCTGCTCTGTTTTTCCTTCTCTTTTAGTTGCTAGAACTCGATTGTTCTTGCTTTTGTTAGTCGTCTGAGTTTGATCCCTGATTCCCACGATGTTGATTCTTTTGATTTGAAGCAGTCGAACCTTTCGATTTCTTATCTAATACTTTCCCCCTGACACTTGCTTTGCTTGTACATTCGACATTGCCATGCTCTTTTGATTGTTACCTTTTGTCCATTTATTCCTTATAATTGCGAGGACGCAATTCCTTTAAGGAGGGGAGTCTGTAACAACCTAGGGTTTCATATCGAGTAATCATCGTCATTAGACGATTAAATAGTTCTTCAGCTTGCTATTGGAAATTGAATCGAATTGAAATTCTTTTCTATAATTTGATTGAGGAAGTAAGCGGGCTTTAAATCAATTGGCCCATGTTTCCTTAGGGTTGCCGTGAAATTTATCTGTATGCCGACCCCTTTTCATTCGTTTTTCACTTAAACCCTAAACGAAAAAAGAAAACAAGCGAGAAAGGATGATGGCGGCTCCAATTATTCTCCAATCGCTCGTTCGAAATTAGGGCAGGCTCGTTAGTTTCGTTCGTCCCCAAATTTGGACTTCTGTCGATTTAGATTTCGCTCGCCGGCATCGAAGCTGTGCACGAATGCTCGAATTCAACTCGATACCCTTATTTTTGAGGAGCTCGCCTTTGTGATGCTTTCGACCGATTGATAAGGTGAGTGAAACCCTCACTCACATCTAATTTAAGCTCGTTATTTGAAAATCTTGTTGTTGGCCTTCTCGGCTACCACTGCTATGAACTTGAGCGATTTTACTTTCACTCACATCTTGTTCGAACTTTAGAAATTTTGAGTTGCGATTTCGTGTTTTATTGGTTTTGAAATGATGTCGACTTTGGCCAGTTTTTGCACATTCCTGAATGAAATTGGTGACCTTGTTCGTGTGCTTTTCGTGTTCTGTCTGGTAGCGTAGGCTTGTCCCAAATGCTCATTTCAATACCAATTATTTTGTACTGTCTTGAGCTCAGGTTACTTCAATGTATATTGAGGTAGCATTCATAGTTGTCGTTTTTGGGGGCCACCACTGTTTTGATTTGTGTTTCGAACATGCCAGGGTATTTACTGTTTAATTGTTCTGTTGCAATGACTTGATGGTCTTTATTATCTTTGCTTGTGATATTGAACTGTTCTGTCTTTGGGTCTTACACACGGCATATCGAACCACTCGAGTTGTTGTGTTGTATTCATTCTTCACTATGATGTCTGAAGTTTGATATTTTTGTGTACAGTTGCATTAGTGTGTGCATTGAGGTTCACTACACTCGTATCTTACCGTTGCTAGCTGCTGTGCACATTTGTATATCCATTATTGTTTCATTTGATTGAGTCTGGACACTGTGACTTGGTGGCATCCGTATGTCCTTACTTTGTTATGGCAGTTGTCCACTGGTAGCCGTAGTGCTAGTACGTGTGCACTTCTACTTGATTCATATGCATATTTTTGGGGATTTATCCTGCAGCCTGTTTGACATACCTCAAGTGGTCTTCATATATATACTTGTTTATGTCCTCACTGCATAGCTTTTATCTTAAGTTGCAATTCTTGATTCCTGTTGCACTTCTGGTCATTGTAGTTTGATTTGAGTAGTATTAGTACCACTTTTGGCATATTAAATTGAGTGGTATCGTGGCCTTTTCTCTTGAGTATGGTAATTGCACCGTCTAGTTTTACAGAGCATGCATGTTATATCTTTGTTCATGTCTCTCTCCTTTGGTTTGTGATTCACTTGCATTGCTGAGCTTATTCTTGTGTTTGTTGTACATGTGAACTTGGTTCATGTGTATGCAAAACATTGCATCTCAGTGACATTTACTTGCATCTATATGCTTGAATGATTTAGTGGGTGCTGTGTTGCCTTACCTTGGGTACATAAGCTTATTTGACCTGTAGCCTTGTGCTTTGTACTGTGTTGCCTTAATTTGGGTATACATATTTGTTATCTCTTGAGGACATCCCTGTAGTGTAGTTTCACGTTGCCACCATCATTTCTGGGTTTGCCTTGAAGCCCTGAGTTGACCTGCTGCCTGATTAAGTTAACATGCGTGTATGTATATGAATACATCTACCTAGTATTGCACTTTGGTGTTCACCTGACACGCTTCAGTTTCATTTTGCCTTGTGTTGAACCCGATCTTTTTCTTGGGTTTGACCTTGTGCTCGCTTATGGATTTTTGTTGATCTTTTGGCGTATTTCGTATGATGTATTGGCGAGGCCATACACGCGTGCGTGTACGGCAGCCAATCTAATTTTTGATGGTATTAGAGTGACAATTTCGATTGTTTTAAATTGATCTAGTCAATTTGATAAATTGTTTATTTATCTCTGTTGATTATTTAAATCTGCTGATTTTCGCTAAACACTGTTAAGTGTTATATTGACCTTTATCCGGTTTCTTTGTTTAAGGAATCGGATAGACGGGAATTATTGTGACTGTCGTCTATTTAAATTATTACTGCCTATATGCACTAATAAACTGGTTTGAATTAGACTGACCTGGGTATTATTTTCTTTTGAATGTAATACTCGGGTCAGACCCGAGTTATTTCAGGTTGTAGATTTCTTTCTTTGAGTTGCTGTTCAGGATATGAAGACTTTTCACATCTTCTGAAGTTGTCCGTGTCATTTTGTAGTAGTCGTGTCATTATATAGAACGATATGTATTCATGTATATTAGTTGATAATGTACTTGTATATATAACTTCTAGAGTCGACAGTTGTAGTTGTATCATATGTATTGAGTCAATTATGTATCAACTGACTTCAGTTATATATATATGAGACTTTTGTTTTTATCTGTGTTCCGCATTTATATTATCTGTGTTATTGTTATATCTAATGTCCTAAACTATTATGAACTATCGTAGTTTGTCTTATACTGATAATTGGATATGTCGATGGGAGTAAATAAATAATAGATGAAAAATAAAAAGTATATACCACTCCTACCGAGACAACCAATATTAGTGTAAGGCCAATTACGGATGGTCGCTCCTATCCAGCCTTATTCTTCGTAATAATAGACAGTATTTCTTTTAATACTCTTTGTTATTTTGAGCATAGAGGTGGGGCGTCACAAAATGTATACACCTAATATATGTTGCAAAATATGTTAAGTGAAATAAATTAAATAAACAAAAGAGAAGACTATTGAAGCAGATAAATATGAACTTAAGAATAGTGAACTTGAATTTTAGTAGAATCAACTTAGCTGAAGCTAAATGGATAAAATAAATGAGTTAATTTAAAAAATGAATCTATTTGAAAGAAATGTTGATAAAATGAAAGAAAATAAATTTTAAATTGAATGACTATTTATTAGTTGAATAAAATGGATTAAACCAAATTGTTGAATATTAATTTATTTAAAATTGAAATCTATATGGTTTGAATAGTTGAAGATGAATGTTGAGGTGGAATTAACTATGGTTGATCAAATAGATTTAATAGATGGTAAAATAAAACAAATTTTATTGTGAATATTTTTGTAATAAATGTTAATAAATGGTAAAAAAATCAATTGAATAAAAATATATGGAAATGAAACCATCAAATGTGAACACAATAAATTGATTGATTAAATAAGATGAATTAAAATCAATTAATTGAATATAAACAATATAAAAATAAAAGAAATTTATGGTTTGGAATCAATTGTGGTATTTTGTATTTCAATATATCTTTCTTTCTGGTTGTTTCTATTCTCCTATCTCGTTCCTTTTCGGGGACGAAAAGTTTTGAGTGAGGGAGAGTGTAACGACCCGTAAATTTTAACTGTTTTAATAACAAAATTAACTGAAATTTTATGAAATTTTAAATAATTGAATTTGGAAATAAAAATTTGATATTTGAAATACATCTATATAAACATAGCAAATGGTAAATTTTCATCTGAAAATATGGAAGTTTATTTTGTTTTGCAATTTTATTTCAATTTAAATCAGTTAAAATTGATGTAAATTAAATATTTTCAAAACCTTAATATTTTTATATATTAAAAATGTAAATTATTTTCTGAGTGAGACGTCATCTTTCGTTTCATCAAATTTGGTTTTCTCTAGCCCGTTTATCTTATTTTTAGAAAATTTGCAGTAGTTTGGCACCGGATATCGACTTTTAACAGAATAGTCATATCATTGATATATGTGTACCATTTTGATCGTCTCGTTGTGCTAATCTCCACAATATATTCATATGTGCATTTCGGTGACTGATACTCGGTGAAATCGACAAAATGATTTACCGTATCGGTACCCGTTTTGAATCTTTTGGTCCTCGTGTCATTCAAATTGTCCACCATATAAACTCAACGACTATTTTCTTTTATTATCTCCATAAATTCAGGTGTGACTATTTATCTTCCCACTGTTTGAAAACAAAATTCCAGTTTTAATATTTATTTAGTGGTTCGTGATTTGTTATCAGGAATTATAACATACTATATGGTTCGTATGCTATAAAAATTTATTGGCGACATCTGTTCATCTCCCTGATTCACGTTTTTCTGCTATAATATCTCGCTTGCCCATTTCACCTGCTCCTATATATTGATAACAACTGGCCCTTCATCTTTAAACATTCTCCTTAGGTAAATTAATAAAATACATCTGCTTTTTTTTCTTTCGAATGGAAGCCTGCTCCTACCCAAACACTTCAAGGTTCCACCCTCCCAATAGCCATGGCCGCACAACCATCATTCCCGAGCCCTCTCCCTTCATAGCTGAAGCCTTCTCCACTGCCTACTTCCCATTGCATGGACGCGGCCACCAATCCCGCCCTTCGTCCCTTGCTCTGCATCGCAACCCGACCCTGCTCCAGATCCTCACCATCCACTTATAGCGTTGTACGCTCCACCCTCCACGGCCTCCGCCCCTCCGAGCACCGACAACCCAAGACCCGCCTCCTTCCTTCTCCACAACCATCACCATAACCCAAAACCACTGCAGGCCATCATCAGCCTCCGACCTCCAGCCCCTGACCTCGCTAACCGCCGGCCAAAGCCAATCAGATCCGCCATCACTTCATGCTGCAGCCTGCCACTTGAATTCGAATGACTGTATGTATATTGTTTTAAAATATATATATATGTGTGTGTGTTAATATATATGTAGTCATATGGGTAAAGGTTAAAATAGCCCCTATTAGTTGTATATAACTATCGTTCTAAAGAAATTATTTAACTATTGTTAAATAAACGTGTATATAAATTTTTGTTCGAAGTATATATGTAAATCTTATATTTTTAAATAAATTTTGAAATAGCTTTAGTACATATTTTGTTTAATTATTCCTTTGGAGATTTGAGAAGAAATAAATGGGTTTAAAATTTTAATTTGAAGAGATTATATATAGGTATATTTGAGTGTATATAGTAGTTGCATATATATTTTGATAGGAAATGGAAATAAATGCGGGTTAGGAATTAATGATTTTAAGTGCTTTATTACATGCGTTTTGATTTACAAGGATAATATGAGAGTTTATTTTCAAAGTTATAACATGTTGTTTTATATGTATGTATGACAGCGTTTGTTATATAATGTATAAGTATATATATGAGTATAATTTATGTCTGTTGTATCTAATGTTAGTAATATATTATATGTTAGTTATATATATATAGTTTACTTTCCAATAGTTTGTAGTTTGGATAAATGTTAGTTAGATATAATATGTAAGTTGTATATCTGTTTATATATTAACTATATATAAATATTAGTTTATACAGATATTTATATAAGTTTACATGGATTTTGACCTTCGATGGTGATATGTTTGTGTATATATATATAAGTATTTATTTCAAAATATATTATGTATATGTTTGATTTTAATTCATGTGTTTAATTTAAACCAATTATTTTTGAAATACTTATATATTTAATTTAATATGTGTTTGAAATTTAGAATATGATTGTATATATATATATATATTTATATATAGTTATATATATGAGTTCACTTATACCATTGATCTTTATCAAATCCAGTTCATCGTGCTTTGCTTTGTCGCTGTCCTGTTATCACTTCGTGCTTATCCATATCAGTTTGGTGATTTGTCGACTATCCGTGCCCATTTCCATCTTGTTCTCATGATTATCTAACCTCGAAAGGTGAGCAATCACTCACGATTAACATTCTTATATTTATTAAATTTGGTTTCATTTGAAACGACAATTGAAATATGCTGTTGCTAGTTATTTAATTACTATATATGATATGCCATTGTCTATAACTGTTCACCTGTGACATCTGACACCATGATCTGTTATTTATATTATATTTTACTTGTTATTGATGATATATGCATGTTGTTGATATGTTATATTATTATCGTATTAGTTCCCACTCTACAAGTTCCCTGTAGTTTAGAATTCCCTCTGGGTTGAAATGATACATACCCGAATGATTTTGTAGAATAGGAGAAAATTGTTATGGGTTGAAATGATAAACCCAAGCGATTTTCATTGAATTGAACTTTGGGATTGCGGGTTGAAATGATATATACCCGTAAATATTTAAATTACGGATTGAAATGATAAATATCTATATCACTTGACCATAGGATAGAGAATTATCTACGGACACCGTTTGTCTATATTTTGAAAATGATTTCCAAAGTTTTGAAAGGAAATATATGGTTCTGATTAAATATTGATCTTTAGAATATAATATACAAATGTTATTTTATACATGTCTAAATTTTAGTTTTTTTTTAATTTTATATGTTTTGGAAATTTTTAAATTTATAAGTTAGTTTTGAAAATATAGTATTTAAGATTTTTCTTATAAGTTTATTATTTTAAAAATATATATAAATAGATTTAATACAATATGCATTTAATTATAAGATTTATTTAATAAAAATTTGATTTAATTAGTATATAATATGTTTAACTATTTACTTAAATTTAATTTAATATTTTAAAAATAGATTTTATAACTTTAATAATAAAGGTTGGGAAGGTAAATCGATGTTGACTTGGAATTTAAATTGGTTAATAATTGAATTTAAATAAGAATTTATTTGAACTTATTGATTTTGAGATTTTAAAATTTTTGATTTATAACTTGATTGATAAAACGGTGATTAAATGACTATTCTTAAATTTAAATAAAATTGAGATTTAATATTTATTATTTATTTAAATTGATAAGTTGGGAATTTAATAAATTGTTATTGAAAAGGTTAAGTGAATATTTTCCAAATTGAAATAAATTAAAGTTAAATGTTGAAATATAAATGAAATTTATATTGTAAATGTTTGAATATATAAACTTGAATCTTTGAGCTTTAAATTTTAAATGGTTAAACTGGAATTGGTTTAAATTGAATTTAGGAAATTGAAATGATTTGAATCAATTTGTGAAATTTGAGGAAACTAATTTTAATATATAAATTATATTAATATATAAACTATTCTAATTTATAACTATTTTAATATATATATTATATTTCAATATCTAAACTGGTTAAGTCAAAAGTGTTATGATTTCAAAGTGTTATGATTTCGAAAGGGTTATAAATTTTGAAAGTGTTACATTTTGAAAATGAATATTGTTTAAAGGGAATAATGATATCGAATTGATATGGTTTTGAAATGAATATGATAATTTGATATGAAGTATGAACTATTTGAAATGAAATTACCACGGTGTGAAACAAGCGTTTGGTTGTTAAAGAGACTGGGGTGGATATTGTAATACTCTTTGCCAATGCCGAAAACCACTTTAACAACTGTGTACATGGTGGAGATTCCAGAATGAAGTAGGATGGTTTGGTGACGATTCTATACGGTATTTACGTAGCCCTGACTCCCATGAGTCAGCTTGATGTGGCTAAAACGGGAGATATACCGGGCCAAGTGGGGTCATTCCCCCGATCGGGCACATTTCTTCGATACCATTCTATTGCTTTTGTGATTGATTGGGTACACCCTTTGATTTAGGAGTGTGTCACGAGGTGGGTGGTAGTAGCTGCTATGCGATACCACCAGTCCGGGAGTGCAAATGGTATATCCACCCTGGCATTGCCTTGAGTGCCTTGTCGCATGCCTTATCGCGCCTTCTACGGTTTGTTTTGTACTGTACCTATGTGGTGTCCTCTGTGTAAACCTCCAGTTTACGGAGGAGCGTACGACATTGTATAGACTACGGGAATATATAAAATGTGTTAAGGGGGGTATGGGTAACACCTTAATGCTATTTTAATACTTTTACTTTGCTATAGACATATTATAATAGCGTATATTACTACATAGTAGATAGTTCCATAGATCCTTAGAGGTTGGAAATCCCAAACATCCTTTAAGTTACTTGTATTTATGTTGACATTTCATTTGAGTTGAATTTATTAATATAAGAATGTTAATCCTGACTCGAGTGTTTTGTGTTTTGCTTTACGCTCGGGTCGGACTGAGTTTCATGGCATTTGAGATTCACCGTTTGGAGATTAGAGCTTTGCTTGAAGATCTGTCTTATCTATTCAGCTTTTCCAGTTGATTTATTCAGAGAAGTCATCTGTTTGTATTCGAGACTTCATGTATTCCCGTAGGCATGTGTGGATGCGAATGGCATAAAATACTAGGTCGTTATAGGTTGGTTTGTGTTGAGTGGTCGGACGTAAAACCAATGCTTGAGATACTATTGTACACCCCCATGGGTAGCCTAGAGTACAAGTGGTATCAGAGCAGATTGCTAGCAAAAAAACCTAACCCTTACTGCAGATCTGGCAAGAGTCGGTCCAGCGTTAGCCCAACCATTTTTGATGGACCGGATATTTTAAATTGGAAATCGAAAATGGAACTTTATTTAAAATCTATTAATTTTAAATGTTGGGATATTATTAACAATTGGTGTGATATGGTAGATAAGAAAATTATTTTAATCAATGCTTATGCAATGTGTAACATCCCTCTACTTGGAGGCCCAAAACTAACGGCTACGGATGCTGCAGTCATCCACAGTTATTAATCCTCGACGACCAAATACGGCGGTGTTAGATACATTGATACATAGATCACAAGAATATGGAAAAAGTTTAACGAATCAAAAACACATTTTCACATTCCATTCAAAACATTTCATGTTCATTACATAATCCCACAACCGTTTGCCATGTTCAGAAAAATATAATTATTACACATACGCCAAGAGCGACATATGAAGATGCCCCCTTGGTTGATCAGAGTATATAAGGCTAATAAGTCTGCCTTTACATCCAAAATACACGGCGGAAAAAATAACTCTAAATAACTAACTGACTCTCGCATGCCTCCGAAAGCTTTATTCGTCTAAGAAGAGAACCTGGAAACCCTAAACCTCAAACTACTCAAAATCAATTGAGTACCTGAGAGTTTAAGGGGAAAACAAAAACTTCGAGTCAGACATAAAGCTTGGTATGAATAATAATTTAACATCCTAAACATTTACATATCAGTGAGACCACGTCGCTTAGCGGAACGGGTTTTCCCTTCACTAGTATCCTAAAACCTTTTATAAAACTATATACTATGCTCCTGCATCCACAATGGTTAAAAACATAGCATTTCAATACATTAATATAATATGTATATATGTATATACCATTTTGAATTTCCCATCCCCAGTTTAATTGACCCCCTGTCGTACTTATAGTTTCTAGGGTCACTATTAACCTATTAGTTTTCATGGGTTTACTAATAACCTTTTTATAATTCATGGATACCCTGTCTTATTTCAGAGTTTTCATGGGATCACTAAGAACCTATAGGCCCCTGCCAATTAACTTAATTAATTCATGGGTTTCCCTAAACCTATTGGTCATTTCAATAACTCATCTTATATCCTAGTTTTCATGGGTTGATTAGAAACCTATGGATTACTACAGTAACTCCTTTCTTAGCCTAGTTTTCATGGGTTGACTAGGAAACTACTGATGCCTCCGATAACTTCTTTCTTATCCTAGTTTTCACGGGTTGACTAGGAACCTTTTGACTGATGTCAATACTTAATCCGGATATAGTTTTCATGGGTTCACTACAAACCAATTGGCCCTTGCCAACCATCCTTAATACATAGTTTTCATGGGTTTACTATGAACCTATTGGTTACCCCAATAACTTCCTAATCATAGTTTTTATGGGTTTACTATGAACCTGTCTCTCGGACATCTACAAGATTTAGGCATCCTATATTTTGGTCTCCCTGACTCCCTGGACGCAATTCTACTCATGTAGGAGTTTACTCAATTTATATTCACTGCTAGGTTATCCTAGCTGGTTCTTCTACCCCTTTATCCCCAAAATACAGTTATGGGTTCTTTATAATTTGAATATATTCATATTTGAAGAAGCAAATATAACAACTTAACAGTACCACTCCTGTGGGTTTAATATCCCTGAAAACACTTACATATATAACATGGTTAATCCCCTTTAACCTATACTTTTATCAACTAAATACTTCTTCAATTTACATACTTGAAATCCTTTCAAAAATCCTTTACTTAACCATGGGTTTTTCCTTTAAAAAGGAGTTTGGGTTCAAAAAGCCTTTCGACACCTTCGAACCCTTGCTTTCGACATCATAGGATGACCTCCTTCGAAAGCATTAAAATATATTTTCAAAACAATAGGCTCCTACCTTTCGAATACTTTAAAAACTCTCTTTCTAAACCTTTTGATGGTATTAAAGCATTAACCTTAGCTTTAGAAGCATAGCCTCGAAACCAAGTGAAAGTACCCCTTTCGAAACCATTGGAAGTATACCTTCCGAAACCATTGGAGGTTACCCCTCCGAAACCATTGAAGGTCCCCCTTTCAAAATCATTGGGTTCAAAACATCATTTTGGGTCAAAGTGAACATACGTGAAAGTATCTCTTTCGAAACCATTCTTTATTTCATAAAGTATTTGGGGAAACTTGATGGTGTCGAAACCATCCTTTCGAAAGCATTAAAACATCTGGGTAAAACAATCGAAGGTTGGCTTCGAAATCCCTTTCAAAACCATTTGTGACGCCCCACCTCTATGCTCACTCTAACCAAGGACACTACAGAGTAATGCCGTCAACTAGCGCGAAGAATAAGGCTGTTGAGGAGCGACCATCTGTGTAATTGCCTTGTGCGAGCACCGATATGTCAGATAGTAAAACATGCATTTCATTTAAAGAGGAAATCCGACATACCGATACAAACTCAAAGCTACCACACAGTGGCTAAGTGGGCCTTCGGAAACAAATATAGAAATAAACATAACACAAATCAGTCACTGACATTCATATCACAAAGGCGGAAACAGATATGAATATATAACACAAAAATGTGTACATTAGAGTAGTGGTCAAATAAGATCCACAATATCACAAAAGAATAGATACAAGTGATAGACAAAAGAATAAGTATACATCATGGAGTCTATATCTCGAATGTATAACAACAAAAACTACAACTATTCTGTAGTTAGGCAAAAGTCAGAAGATGATCCAAATAAGGAGTCAAGCAGAAGCACCTGTAACATCTCGGTCTGACCCGAGTATTATTTAATAAGAAAATAATAAACGGATCAGTCTAGCTAAAATTATCAGATAAAGGAATGAGATATAAGCAGAGATGATATAAGAACGTATGATAACAATAATTTCATACTGGAACAAATATTATTTAATCAACAACAAAATCATAAAATATCTCAAAATCTCAAAGCACCAAAAAGAATATCATATTCTTTATTTTATTCACCAACTACAAATATTGACAAACATGTTGATGCCAATCACAAAAGTTGGTGAAACACAAATTCTAGAAATCATCAATCAGAAATCTAGAAATCACAAAAAGGGGGAGGCCTATCATAAACGGGAGCATGAAAACTCACCAACACGTGTATCACAAATGGAATGCTATTCCATGGTCGCTAACCATTAAAAATTGAGCCGAAGCTCCATAAACGGTCCGAAGACCACGGGTCGCTACCCCGCCAAATTGAACCGAAGTTCCACAGAAACGGGGTTTAGTCTCCCTCGCAGACAAATAGACATCGCACATCGCTAGTCTAAATCACAAAATGATCATCATTGATCAATAAAAGTGTCGATTACACTAAGCCAGTAAATATAAGAGTTTAGCTTCATGTCCCATAACCACTAGCTTAACTAAAATATTTACAAACAAATTGTAGATTTCCACTCAAAAATTGTCACAAGAGTTTCAATCGAACAAGTCCAAAAATTAACCGACGAAGTAAATGCAAGCGTTTCATACCACTTGTTTTGCTAAGCCGTTTAATTATATTTTCTCATACGAATGAGGTAAAGGTTTGTATATACTAATAGATTGGAAAACGGTTTTGAAAACAAGCTTTATATTTAAAATAGAGTTGAAATCATCTTTGTAAAAGAGTTTGAATATTTACTACTAGTATAGAAACCTTTATATTTTTAAAGTGACAAATCACAGAAATGATTGTAGAAACAATCAATTACCAAAATCCATGTTCGAAGACATGAATCAAATCCAAAGAAATCGATACTAATTCCATTAAAATGGACATTCTCAAAAATCCCGAAGAAGAAGTCATCAATGAAGATAATAAATGATAACGACAAATCGGATAACCTCGAATCGATAAAGGTTGGAAATCAAAACAATATATATAAGAAAACTGTTGGAATTCGGGAAATACATACTCCAGACGTCTGGGGTATATGCTCAGACGTCTGTAGTAAGTTTCGGGAAGTTCCTGAAACAGACCCCAGATGTCTGAGCCTACCTGCAGACGTCTGGTGACGAGCTGAAATTATTTTTCAGCCAAGTGGGAGAGCAAACTCTCACACTTGCACCCGGTCGAGCAATGGACTTTGGGGCTTTTGCCAATTCGACCATTCGGCCCTGTAGGCTCTCCGATTCGCAACCGAAAACATGTTCACAAATCAAAGCAAGGATTTTCAAAGTTTTGACTTCAAAACACCAAAAATTGAAATGTTCGCCAAATCAATTCAAACCAAAAGCAATTGAACATGAAATAGTGTTAGGAATTCATACCTAACATCAAAGATAGTTATAGTCATAGATGTGAGATAAAAATCTCACCTTTAAACCCAAAACAAACGAAGAAGAAGCTATAAAGCAATGGCAAGGACAATCACTCTTCAATTCCAACCCAACAAGCTTGAACCTAAGCTTAAAAGAGAAACATTTCCTAAGTTAGGTTTAGGAATTTCTGAAATCGATGAGAGAATGAGTTGGAGAAGAAGAAGAGGAGGTTTACCAAAGCTTTTCCTATTGATTTGGAGCTAGAACTTGATTTGCAAATGGAAACTAGGGCTTGGAGTTTTAATTTCTCATTCCTCTCTCCATTGTTGCTAAAGCTTGAGTATTAGGAAATAGAAATGAAGTAATGAAGAGAGGAGGGGTGAAGCTTGGGTGTAATGGGCTGAAACAAAACCAAAGCCCAAAGTGAAAAAGTAGCAAAATTCTACTAACTCCAAACATATCAAAGTTTATACTCAAAAAGATCGCAAACGTCATTTTGAACTCAATTTGGGTGGTCTCGAGTCCTAATTTGACAGTTTGCAAAAAGTAGCTTTTCGGACTATAATCCGACTAACGATGAAATATTTAAATAAATTATTTAAATACTCAATCGTTAAAATATGCGGGTTGTTACACCATTGCCTTCGAAACCTGTAACGACCCGCCATTCATTCCACAGAATGACGCATCATTAATAATAAAGAAAGGGATAGAAAGGAGAAAAGAAGAGAAAAGAGAAAGAAACAACATCAGAATCTCAACAGCGGAACGAATAAATTATAATATATCACATAAGATATTACATAGTATCATATACATCAGAGTTACACAGATATACATCACATACTAGACAGTTATAAACATCTGTCTAGACATTACAACTCAAATACATACAAGACACTATCACAGAGATCAACATAGCGGAACTACTATCTATATCTACAACGCTGAAGCCTCCTGCGCCATTGCTCCTCCACAATTCGTCAAAGCTAACCTGAATCCCTTGGCTACTCGTAAAAATTTGAGTACCCAAGAGTTTATAAAACAGAAATAAACACTTGGGTCAGACATGGGTCTGGTGTGAGTAACAGGTTAAACTTTCTTAACTTCAAAACCTTTTGAAAACAAAGGTATCACGTAAGACTTCCCACACATAAACATGGAAAAGTTTTTACCTTACGCTAACCAAAACATTGATAGGAAATCCAGTTATATTATAATAGGTCTAGGGTTTTCAAATAAGTATTCACATAGCCGAAATTGTTACATTCATTAAATTCCAGCATACATAGGTATACAATCAAGTCCGTTATCACTTATTGGAAGTTGGGTTTCCATACAATGGCAGGGCTACCGGGGTACCGCCCGTCACAGTATGTGGCCTAGATCACTGTACCGAGGATTACTCTGCAACACAAGGCCGGAACATCCCTTACTGGATAATTCTCGCACAAGATACCCCACGGTTGTCATGACCAACCGCACACTAAACCGAAATAATAAGGGACATCTAGACAGAGGTAATCTTGTCCTACTTTGGTGCTACCCACTAACCTTGCTGCACCTCCCATGTTTTAGCCATTCCCGGTTTGTGAGGCTTGAGGCTACGATTACCTTTAAATAGAACACATCTATCTTAGAATGCTCATCGTCCACTTGACGATGTGCTGAAAGCATTCAATCCATACATGTTCGTTCCGGGTTCGAACGAAACCGAAGGCATTATCTCGTTACACTCATTTTGGAATCACCCTCAGAGTTAACGACAATAACCCTTGCACTTTGAATCTTCATCTTCACTTGAGATTCACGACCTATCGTTAATTTGGATCGATGTGGTATTCGGATATCCAAATCTGGAAACCCGATCCCGGTCTCATCGAAATCCAAAACGTATCTTTTAAGGCCAAGTTGTTTTAAAGTTAAAACAATTCAATTCATTATCTATATTCACATAGATAGATAATTTACAATATCACAATAGATAATCTACATTATTATCACAAATAGATAATTCACATTATCATTACAATTCAACTAAAACATCCATATCACAGATCAGCACATATCTCATCAGAGATATTAAACAATGCAAAGCATTCAATATTATTCATCCATCCATAAGTAATTATTTATACCATCTCTAATTAATTTAAAGTGAATTAAATTAATTACTTCATTCTATAAATCCTGCTTACTTAACCATTAATTAATTTCAAATCAATTAATTATCCTCTAATTATCCTTTAATTGCATTCAAGTAATTTATCCTTTAATTAATTATCCCAATTAATTATCCTTAATCATTTATAGTAATTAACCTTTAATTACTTCATTAATTAATTAACTATAATTAATTAAATTAATCAACTATAATTAATTACATTAATCCTTAATTAATTACATTAATTAATCACTTCATTTATTAATTATTTCTTAATTAATCAATTCTTAATTACATCATTAATTATATTAATTAATGATCCTTAATTACAATTTTCTAATTAAATTAATTACATTAAGTAATTAACCTTTAATTAAACCACATTTATTAATCACTCTTGATTAATCTCATTCAGTAATTAACTACTCTTAATTACTTCTTTAAATAAATTAATTACTCCTTAATTAATTATCTTTTAATTAATCCCTTGATTAATTATTCAAAGTAATTAAACTCAAATTACTTCCATTAATACATCACCATTCAATTAATTACTTCTAGTAATTATCTATTATTTACTTCCCTAAATAATCATACCTTATTAATTACATTAAGTAATTATTTATCAAATCATCCATTGATTATTCTAAATTAATTAAACTTAATTAATTAACTTAAACTAATCAAATTAACTTAACTAATCAAATTAACTTAATTAATTACAATGAGTAATTAATTTCTTAATTACTTCCATTAAGTAATTCATTTAAACAATTTTCACAAATGATTATCTTTAAATTAATTAATCTAATTAATTATTAAAATTAATCACATTATTTAATTATTTAATAATCCTTAGATAATGATCTTCATTAACAATTATTTAATTACTTTTCTTAAGTAATTAACTTAGATTAACTATTATTAATTTCAAATTAATAAATCTTAATAACCAATTAATTAATCTCTAATTATTTAATTAATTAAGTGTTAACCATAACTTAATTAATCTTTAATTACTTTATTAATTAATTCTTAATCATTAATTAATATTCTAATTTATAATCCTTAATTACAAATTAATTATTCTATTTAATTAATCTTAAACCTTAATTAAGTTAATTTAAATCCTTAATTACAAATTAATTATCCCAAATCTTTAATTAATTGAATTAATTAATTATCCATATTAATTTACCTTATTAATTTAATTTATCACAAACCATTAAGTCTTTGTAAAAACATTTCCTTATTAATGATAATTATCATTCAAAACACCTTTGGAAACATTTAACTTTCAAATTTACTTTTAAATTCCATTTTAAATAGGAGATTTAAAATGAATAAAAGAAAATTTAACTATTACAAAGTTTAAAATCCATTTACACACTCTTAAAATCATATGTTGAAGAAATACTCATCTTATAAAAGAACTTAAAGAATTTAAAACAAATTTACTTTTAAATTCTAACCATTTAATATACATTTAAACAATTAAAGTTATTAAACAATTTAATTTAAAAACTTTATTTTATTTCAAATCTGAGATACAGATTTAAATTTTTCCAGATTAAACTTTAGATTTAAAAATTCTGTTTAAATATTTCTTTACAAATTTAAATTCAGTTTAAAACTTTAAACAGACAGGTTTTAAAACCTGGAAACACTAATTTACTCGAGCCCCACCCTAAATTACTTCGAGTCGAAACCCTAAGTACTTCGAGTCTCACACGCAAGAAAACTCGAGAAACTCGAGTAGCCTTCCTCTGTTAAAAACCCAGACTTCACCAAAACCCAAAATTTTGTGCACCGTGCACATGCACCAGAGATGTAGTCACTTCCGACCATCCACGATGGCTTCCCCACATCGGCAACCATCTTTGCACCATCCCTCGATCATCAGATCACTCTACAAATCTCGAAATCGAATTCGAGGCCTTCAACCCACCTGGAACAATAACCTGGAACCATCTTCAAACCTGTAATCGCCATGACCCAGAAACTCCGATCACCAGAAGTGTTGCAACTCCGGCCAAAATCTCGTAAATGACCACACTTTCATTTCTCCAAACCCCACTGCACTCGATCAATCATAGAAGTCGTGCCGACCAAATCATTTAGCCAAGTTAAAACTAGGGTTACAGAAAAGAATTCACCACCGCTGCCTCCTCGATGAATTGCATCGCAGACAGGCAATTTTACCATCAACTACAATCACTCCTCCATCATTTCCCAAAATCCTGAACTCTCCAACACTATGGATTACCAGAAAACCCCAATATTTCATTTCCAGTTCAAACACGAACTGTACACTCATTCCCAAACTAAAAACTATGATTCTTATTTTAAAAATCATGTTTTAGTTAAAGTGTTTAATTTATAACCCTGAATTTATAAATTAAAAAGTTTGAGTTTTACTTTATTTTAACATGCATTGATGTTTTTAATCTTTCAGAGACACTCAGGCTTAAAATTTGACTCAATTAAATTTTTAAACCATAGTCTATGATAAAACAAACAATTTTTGTTTGTAAACTAAGTCCTAACAAAAACTAGGTCAAGTGGTAAGGGATTTAAAATGAAATCTTGAGCCTGGGAAAACAAAATAAGAACAGAGCACACAATCACATATGCACACAATACATTCACATATACATACAGGAAAATGCACTTGTATATTCATACATCAATACATTTATATGCAGAGCTACCTATAAATATTCACATGCTACCATCTTTCATTCAGCACTTAACATGAAATCCAGAATCAACTTAAGATATTTTTAAAAAAAATGTTACTCACCTGATATGCATGAAACAGAGGCAGTTTAGCTTTTGAAGACTGTAAACTTGCATGCTTCTTTGAATTTGATTTTTAAACTTGAGTTGTTGGAGCTTTAAACTTATTTAAACTACATGCATGCTTGCTTCCAGGTTGAGAAGAAGTTGCTCAAGCTACTGATTTGATCTTGATTACATATTGAAAAGAATGTTTGCACGCCTTTGTTTTTTATTTGGAAACTTGGTTACAGGTTGATCTTTGATTTGGAAAATGTATTACAGGTTGTTGAATTTGATTTTTGGTTTGAGGCATTTTGATTACTGATTATCAGATTTTTGTTTGAGAAAAAGGTTTGAGTTTCTCTTGTTTTGAAAAGGAAATAGAAAGAAATGAAGTGAAGAAATGCAAATGTTTATATATAAGTAAATTTGATTTATAAAAATAAAAGAAAATGAAAAATAAATAAGGACACTTGTCATTAGAGTTGATCATTATTTTACACATGTTAAAACAAAGGCTTTAGATATTAACACTTGTCTTTTAAGTCATTTTTCATATTTTTATTTATTTTAAAAGTAAATAAAAGTCTTTTTCTTTATTTATTAAATACTTATCTATATATATAATTACTTTTTAAAGAAACAAAACTAATTTATAAATAAAAGTTTATACATATAATTTAAAATCCAAAACAATTTAAAATATCTATCTTTGAATTTCAAAACTTTAAATTCAAATTCAAATCAAATTAAATCCTAAGATTCAATTTAAAAAGTCAAGTAATATATATATATATACATATACAACTACTTATTCAATTTAAAATAACAATTCCATAGTCTTTAAAATCCATTCATATTTATAAAAATAATACATTATACTTATTATTTAAAAATAACATATTCGATAATTTAAATAATTTATATAAGAGATTATATTATCAAGTAATATTTTAAAAAGAAATAAAACAAACCTTTTTGTTAATTTTATTTATATTTAAGCTTAAGTTAAAATATATCTTAAACAATTTAAACATTTACCTAAAGTATTTTAAAACTATAAGATTATTTATTTAAATAACTTTGAAAAGTTCATATTAAATTAAATCTAAATTTCCAATTTACCAAAGCTTTTCTGTTTACAATATATACAAATAAATATATATATTACAAATAGAAAATATCTTATTAGCTTTTAAAAGATAAATTCACCAATTAAATACTTATTTAATTAGATTATTAAATTAAATTCAAATTTTATTGTCAAAGATTATCAATATCAATTTAATTATTTAACAGATTATTAAATTGATATTGCTCAAATTTCCAGGATATCACAAAACCCCTAACCCCTTTCGAAAGTAGTAGGAAGTGGCTTATATTTATAAAACAAACCATACCTTTCGACAGCATTAATATCTTTAATACCATCGAAAGGCATCTAAACACAGAAGGGTTTCGACTTGGTTGAAATTACCCCTTCCAAAATCATCATTTTAAAAAACTTAGTAACTTCTTCGGAAGCTACTTACTTTAAAAACAAAGGTGGCATTTCTCCTTGAAAGCTTCTATTGAAATACCCTTTTGCAACCATTGGTTTCGACTACTTCGAAAACCTTTAGTAAACAGGCAAGCGCTTTTCTTTTTAAAACAAAACAAAGGTATCGACACCTTTAGAAGCTGTGTTTCGACACCTTACCTTCCACCTTTCTCAAATCCACTACATATCAAGTAAGTGATACCATATGTATTGGTTACGTGGTAAAGGGTTTCGACTAGGTCGGAGGCGGAAGCTCTGGGTCGAAAGCTCCTTCCAAAGGAGGTGGAACCTGATTTTCTAAGCAAAAGGCTATTTTTACTAAATAAAGCAAACGTTTTGTAACTAACTTGCCCACTTGTAAACACATGATTGGTTACATTAAACTTTCAAATTATTTTATAAAATTTGCCGCATTTTCTCAGATCTAAAAACTAAATAACATTTAACAAATAAGCCCTTCCCATTAACCAAACAATTAAATCATTTAGGTCCTCCTTTCAAAATAATTTAATTTCAATACAAAATCACTTAGTAAAAATTCCTGAAAATTCCAAAAATTCTCTTTAATCATATCGCCTAACATATCAAAATTTCAGACCCAAATTCTTAATATAATTTCCGAAATAAATTTATAAACCCAAATAACCATATTTTCCTTTGAAAATTAGAACTAATTCTCCACGGCTTGGAAAATTATAAAAAATTAAACCCAACTCCAAAATCACGTTTCTCATAACATATAATTTTTCCATGGCATTTAAAAATCATTTAATCTCGGTTTTGCGCTAAAGCCGCGCATGTTTCTTTTTAAACAATCTTGTTTGAACTAAACAAATCATAAATCGAGCATATCATCATCCAATATATCATAAAAATGAATTTTCCCTTAAATCCGAAACCATATGATTATAAAACCAAAAATAGAGATGTAGTGATTATTATTCACCTTAGATGGGATAAGGAAATTAGAGATTGATTGAGATTGATTTCTTCTAGCTTGAATCCAAAGCTTTACATTGGTTTGTCTTCTTATCTTCCTTCTAATAGCCAGCCTTAATATTTGCTATCTTACATTTATAATTTTGCTTATGTTAAAATGAACGTGTATGGCTAAGAGAAAATAGTATAAGGTGGGAACATGGGCGGCAATTTACTCTAAGGCCCTTATGATAAAAATTCGTTAACATTTAACCATTTTAAGTTATTCATTTTAAATAAGCTTTACCAATCTCAATACCCTTATCACTTTACATTATTTTATTTAATTTATTCTAATTAAATCCCTTGAATAATGTTATTAAAAATTAGGGGTGTTACGCTATGAATAATTCTCTACTCTCTAATTAATGGAGTTTAATTTAACCATATCTCTCATTGTTTAACTATACAGGAAATCTGGAAAACTCTTGATGCAATATATAGGGGAAAAGTCAACAACAGCAAGAAACTCCACAAAACTTGTTCAATATAAAATTTTGTTTGACAGGATTTATAAAAGATGATTCAGACAATGAGAATGATGATAATGATCCAACTACTAACAAGATAAGTGATTTTTCATCTAAAGATTTAGTTCTTTTAATGTCGTAAATTAACTAAAACTGTCGATGATCTTAACTAAAAAATAACGGGTTTAAAAGCCAAAAATCTAAACTGCATCAGAACAATAATAAATTGGAAATGGAGCTAGAAAATATTAAGAAATTTGATAATTCTAATTGCATAAAACGTTTGAATTATGAAAAAGAATTTGTTTGTTTTCATGGAAAATTTCAAAAGATAGTAAAGGAAATTTTGATTTTGGCTGAAATAAAATCAATTTACTTGCAAAATTAATACCTTAAAACATGAGTAGGAAAGTTTTAAAATGTCTAAAAATTCCAAAAGTGTGAATTTTGAAAGGGTATTAAACGATATCAAAGAAAATTATAAAACCCTTAAAAATGAAAATGTGATTTTGAAAAAAAGCAAAACTAAAATTATTCGAATAAATCAAAACATCGAAAAACCGATTGAAAAAATCAAGGATTCTGAAAAACTTGAATTTGAAAAAAGCCAACTATTTGAAACCAAGATGCTTGAAATTAAGATCAGAATAAAAGAGCTAGAAAGTGAAAATATGATCTTAAAAGGAATGATGCTAAAAAAAGATAAAATGCAATTAGGCATTGTTCAAAGCTAATAATTGAAAATAAGATTTTAAAATCCAAAGTCAATGATCTAGAGTTAACTCTTCAAAACTTTTCCATTAGAGAAAAATCATTTAATATGTTATTAGGAAATCAACTCTTTGCAAACAACAAGAAGGGACTTGGATTTAAAAAAGTGTCAATATATAAACAAACGACTAGCAACACTGCTAGTGGAAAAAGTGTGATATCCAAATGCATAAAGTGTGGCAATATAGGACACAGCTATAATAATTATCGAAATAAGAACAAACACAAAACCGTTAAACAAATTTAAGTTTCAAAAGGTATAAATATAAATATTCCCAACTTCAAACAAAATTAGGTTCTTAAGTGTACAGTTGTTAAATTAATGGTTTGTCATATAAACAAATTTGGGTACCAAAGATTTCAAACATAAATGAAAGTGGTCCTGTATCCTTTGTTAGGCAACTCGCTTCTTTTAATATTTAGGTTCAAAGCTGGGCTAAGGAACTACTACGATAGAGGAAGATTTCAAGTTGTTTTATATATTGATAAGGATTAAATGCAATGTTCCATAGCTTAGAAAAATAGTGGCGACCCACACACTTTTTGATAATAATTGTGAACTCAAATGCGACATCAAAGGTAAGTAAAGGTATGATCTCTATACCATATGCTCTTTTCTTGTTATTACTTCTATTTTTGTTGATACTGCTGTAGTATAATTGCCATATCTTGAGCTCCTTCACTCAGATTTGTGAAATTTAAGCTATTCCGCAAAATAGATAGAAAATTCTATAAGTTTTCTAATTTATGTCTTTTCAAAAGTTGAACTTAAAACGACAGAAAACTGCAAATAATTCAGTATATTGTTTGAAAACTGTTTTAGAACTTCCTAACACGACTATAGTAAATCGATTATAACTTGAGCATCATTAATCTGAATTTTAAAGTTCTTGAAGTTCTGGAAAGCTAACTAATAATAGTATAACATTAATGTTTTGAATTTTTGCTGATTTATTATATAAAACATTGAAAATAGCAATCATATCAACATATTACTTGAAAATTGTTTCTTATTTATGGAAACAAGTTGTAGTATTTTAGATATAACTTTTAGTTGATTTATCGTTTTGACTTGAAACCAATTTAGAAATATTGAATATCTAAATCTTCCAAGTTTAGTGCTAAATCAAATTATGAATTTAAAGTTTTCAAATATTGATTTCAAATGGATAGAATTTTCCAAACAACAATAGTCGGTTGTCTATAATTGATGAATACTTTATTACACTCAAGACAAGTAACAAATCATTGGTTGGAGTATTTTTAGCTATGTGTGCCTTTGTTTAATGTAAATGACTTTGCCTTGTAGATGACTTTGCTGGAAACTCTTGAATTATTGGAACCCATTCGATTCATACTGTGAAGAACGCTATACTTAGTCGATGATAGTTATATTTCACCCTTAACATTGATAATGTACATCACTCTTATGGTATCAGACATTTTTACATCGAGATCATATTTAAATTGAATTTCTATTTCAACTGATTTTAAAATTAGCAGATATTTTACACAAAACCCTTCTAGAAAATAGATTTTCTCAACTTCGTTTGGATTTAGAAATAACTTAGATTTTTTACTTTTATTTTATTTAATAAAAGTACTCTTGTTTACTTCAGTAAAGAATTTACTCCGAAAAAGATGGTAGTTGACTTCTTGAATCTTTTAAAATCTATCCACTACAACAAAAAGACCATATTACAACTATATTTTTACAATGCCTAAAAAATGGCAGTTGTAATAAAGGTTTTTTACAACTCTTTTTTTCAGAAAGCTGTAATAAACTTATTTTCAATAACTCTTTTATTTTGCTAGTTGTAATAGATGCTTATTACAACGTTTCTTTTTTGCCAGTTGTAATCGATACCTATTTTTAACAACTTTTCATTTTTGTCAGTTGTAATAGATGCCTATTACAACTTTTTTCGTTTGCCGGTTGTAATAGATACCTATTTTTACAATTCTTCTTTTTGTCAGTTGTAATAGATGTCTATTGCAACCTTTTTTGTTTGCCGATTGTAATAATTAATTACTAATTTGTAATGCCCCACTCTAAGACCCACTGTAACAAAGAGTATTACGGGAGTAATACTGTCTGTTAAAGCGGAGAATAGAGTATAGTGGAAGCGACCATTTGTAATCAAGCTATAACTATCTACTGAATACGTCGAAAGGATGGTATCTATATATTTTTTTCAAGTGGTTCGACATATTCGGTAAATACTTATAACGAAATTACAAATGGCTAAAGATCTATCAGGACAAAGCATAATAATAATAAATGATAAAACATCACAGAACAGAATCACATAACAGATATAAAATCCCAGAACAATACATCGTCAATACAGATCCAAATACTATAAGTGGGTACAAAGCCACTGCTCACACATGTGGGTCAAAAATATGTACATATCAAAGTCTGAAAAATAACAGAGTAGCGGAATAGTGGAAAAATAAAATCGCTATCTATCAGCATAGCAGATAATGTCCAAGCGGAAGCACAGAAGCTAAGTCCAGAGACCTAACCTGAAACAACTCGGTCTGACCCGAGCGAAAACACTCGGGTCAGGCTAGCTAAACAATCAGTAATAACTGAGATATATAATAATGCGGTACATAAATAAAATAGTACTTATCCAAGGAGAAGTATATTATGAACCACATGAATATAATGACGATCCCTAATCATCAATAAACAATAAAAATCTCCAAAGAGAAATCAACACCAAAGTGTAGAATAAATAAAATCACCTCATATCATCGGCGTAGCCAAAGCCATAAAAAGATGCCCATAGGCAATAATCCTAAGCGTGACCAGAGTCTGTAATCAATGCCCAAGCAAAGATCGAAGCTCCAAAGAGCAATGGGGATATACTGAAAAGTCAATGAAATCCAACACTGAAAAGCAGTGTCCAGAGACACTGTGAATCCACAAGGCAATCGCACTTACATTGTATGGTTCCATAGAACCAACACCGAATGGCGGTACTCGAATGGATATAAAAATCATCAAATAATACCCATATTGCACGTGCACCGACCAGAGTCGTTGTTGCCAAGTACTGTAGAGTTGTGATCGATCACTCGCACAGATGCGGAACGCGCGAGACGGCAAGATCCTTCCCAGAAGGATAAAGGCCCATAGGCGCATGCCGAAAAATAAACTGCTCCATAGAGCAGGTGTCCAGAGACGGTTGCCCAGAGGCGTGGTGACCTTGAATAATTTTTTATTAATAATGAATAGTTACTATTAAATAATAATAATTAATCTGAAAATATGAATAATTAATATAAATAATCACTATTTGATAATTAATAAGTAATAATAATTAATAAATAACAATATTTAATAATAACCTTGAAAATTAATAATAATTAATATTAATAAATAATAATCACTATTAAATAATTAATACTTAATAATTAATAAATAATAATTAGTTTTCAAAAATTACTATTAAATATTGAATAATTAATAATCGATAACATATACATAATGATTAATAATTAAATAACTAAAAAAATTAATAAAAATAATCAATAACTTATATATTAATAACCAACAAATAAATAATAAATATTTAGTTAATAATTAATAATTTATAAATAATAATTACTATTAAATATTAGTAACTAATAATTAATATAATAATATTTTGATATTAAATAAAAATTTAAAGTTAAACATCAATATTAAATAATAATAAAAGTTAAAAATCAATATTAAAAATCAATATTAAATAAGAATTAATATTAGTAATTAAGAAGTAATATTTAATATTTGGTAATTAAATTTTGATAATTATTAAAACAATTACTAATAAATAAAAAAACTTAATAATTGATAATTAATATTTTAATAAATAATACTTAAATAATAATAATAATTGAATATTAATGTATAATAATTAATAACTACTATTAAATAATAATAATTAATAATTAATTTGAAATATGAAATAATTCCTATTAATAATTAATTAGTAATTAATAATTAATTAATTAACATTCAATAATTGATAAATATTTAATTAATAATTTATAATTTATAAATAATAACTACTATTAAATAATAGTAGCTAATAATTAATATGTAATAAAAAATGTATAATAAAAACTAATAATTGAAGTTAAAATTCAAAATTAAATAATAATTCAAAGTTAAAAAACAATATTAAGTAATAATAATTATAATTAGTTAATTAAAATAATATTAATTAATAATCAATAAAAACTTAATATTAAATACATAATACTTAAATAATAATAATTTAATATAAATATATAATAATTAATAACTATTATTATATAATAAAAATTATTAATTAATTTTAAATATGAAATAATTCCTATTAATAATTAATTAATAATCTAATAATTAATAATCAATAAATAAATATTAAATATTTAATTAATAATTAATAATTTATAAATAATTCACTATTAAATGTTAACAATTAATAATTGGTAATAATTTTTTTATAAAAAATAATAATTAATTAAATAATAATAATTAAAAGTTAAAATTTAATGCTAAATAATAATAATAATAATTAAAAATTTAATATAAATAATAATAGTTAATAATTATTTTGAAATATGAAATAATTACCATTAATGTTGTTTTTTCTTTTGAATGAATTCATTATAGTAATATATTCTACTTTTGGATCATTTTTGTAGAAATTCAATGAAGGTAGTAGTTAAGGTTTGGTTTTGTTTAGAGTTTAATATATTATTCATTTCTAAGTAATATAACGTAGGAAATTTTCATTTGGCTTAAATACTATATAGTGTCAGTATAATTAGTACTTGTATTTGACTTGATTAAGGGTGAAGATTGCCTTCTTTAAGTGGATGTTAAATTTGGCTCCAAAACCAAATTCCTCTTGGCTCCAAAACCAAATTTTTGGGCTCGAATTTTTTATCTATAATCAGCACTCCCCCCCTCTCTCTCCACTGATAACCTAAAATTTTGTTTTCCCTCCTCTCATCCTTAATTTTCTTTGTCGTTGTTTCCTTCCGAAGAGAAAAGAAAAACTTTCGTGTTCCCAAACAGCATCTCCTTCAAGATTGAATCGATGTCGAAGCTATCAATTTGGGGTTTTGAAATCGAAATAACCAAGTTAAATCGCCGTTGTTGTTATCGAAGAGCCTTGCACTGTACATCTCTTGTGCTTGTGCTTGGTTATCCACTAAAAGTCGAAACTGAATCTATAGGTGACGCCTGAAAAATAGATGAAGCCACTAGATCTGAAATTCATGAGTTCAAATCTGGATTTGCTCTATTAGTGTCCTCAATATGCTCTCTTTTATATTTGTGTGCCGAAGGTCCATACTTGTGATACTTGTGAAGGTAAGCTTCTATTTACAAATTTATCTATAAATTGATGATCAAGGATGTCTGTATATGTATGTGTTACTTTGGTTAAAAAGGCTGTGTAACATCCCGAAAATTTTCGACTTTCGAAAATTCAACATCGATACTCACTTTATCGACTGCTGAGCCATCGAATGCCGGAAACCCGAAAAGTTATGGTTTTAAGAAAGAAAGAAAAGGTAGAAGAAGAAGATAGAAGAAGAAGAAAGAAGAACAACAACAGAACAAGAGCAGAAACAGAAACAATATCAGGATCTCACATATCGCAGCGGAACAATATATAATAGATAAATCAGTAATCTTTAAAACAAAGAACTATATCATTTTATACATACATCAATCAGAGTCAATATACAACTCAATACAATACATCACATCAATGGACAGTTATATAAACTTGTCCTCATACAGAATACACAGCGGAATAAATACATCAGATACAATTACTACGTCTCGTCATCCAGCTTATCTCCAAGCTCCAGAATATCCAGAATATCCTGATAATATAACTCTAGGCTGCCCGTGTGGAAATTTGTGGGCACCCAGAGTTTAGAAGGGAAACAATAAACTCCGAGTCAGTCATGGTGACTGGTGTGAGATCGTAAAACAGTTATTTATCTTTAAAATAAACAACAGAAAAATTTTAAAGTCAATTCGCAATGCTTTTGGAAAATGAAACTACCATAAGACCTCCCACCACACACACAATGCAAACGCAGACTTGGAGGAGATTTCTTCTTATGATAGTCAAAGATGCTTACTACGCAAAAATCAAATTCTTTTTGATATTATTATTAGTGCATAGTGTAGAAAACATTTCGAAAGTAGAATATAAATCTTAGCCAGCATAGGTACCATTATAGTATGCTTGCTATAGCTGCCATATTAGATGGCAGGTTCTACAACTAAAACCGTACAAGTCACGTATTGTTTCTTTGGATTTCCAACAAATGGTCAGGCTAAGGAACTTCCTTTTCCACGATGGGTACGTCCCTGGAATAGACGACCCGAGAACCTAACCGGATCTCTGCCAACACAAGGCCGGGTTACCTCTGCAAAAATAGGTAACTACTGACACGCGTATGCCATCCCCCGATCGTCACCGATCTTCCCGAGGATCCCCGATTTCCAACAAACCACATAGATAATAATAATGCAGTAACCACAGAGGTTAAGTATCTGGGCTCCATACCATGATACCACCTTTATCCAGAAGGAATGACATACACTAAGGGGCGCTACTCCCTAGAACCTTGCTGCATTCTTCCTGTTTCGACCATTTCCGGGGTGTGAGGCTCGACGAAGTCTCATCCACAAAGCTACGCTTTCTCAAAAAGCCCTACTTCGGGTCAAACAAAATGATCAACCTATGATCACCAAGATATAAGATCAAACAAATGATCATATCGCAAATGATCAAACACTGATCATTTCACAGCAACACTCAGTGTGCCACGTTACCAAATTGGGATATATCGCTGATAAATTTCAACTACATAACCTCTGAGCTCGTACGTCTCAGAGAAGGGTGTTAAGCTAAGAGAATAAATTCTCCGCCACCAACAGAAATGTATTTGAAAGAAATCAGCTTTATACCTCAAATTGTAACGTCAGACACACAATCCATACAAGTCTGTTCCGGGATCGAACAGAACCGAAGGCACTTCTCACGAAGCCCTTGCATTTCCGGATAAATTTCTAATCACGTCCGGAATTCCCGTCACTAAGGGTGATAAAACCTCTAAATCGGAGATCAGCCGATGTAGAGTAACTCGACGGTAATCCTTCCGTTTTCAAAAATATCCGGTCTTCAACACCGGTCTTCGAATGCAATTCATAACGACGTATCACATATTCGGAATGGGTTATACGACCCCATGGTCCTTTCCCGGCTAACCCGAATAGTGAGCGATTATTCAAAAATAAGTGTGGCATTCAAATTCATCCAATCACAACAAATACCTATCTAAAGGTAATTATTGATAGTCGGTTATTTTACTATCAATAAAGATGCGCAACATCATCAGATTCCAAATAATTTTCCAAATTATTTCATCTTCCAAAATATCTTTTACTAGATATAAAATTTCCACACTTAATCTTTTGAAAACAAATTCAAATATTCACTTTTCAATTTATCTTTAAAAGATAAAAACTCAAACAGTTCATTTCATATTGAAAAAGCATTTCCATACTTATTTAAAAATAAGTAATTCACAAATCATTTATTTTCAACACTTAGAAAATATTCGATATACTTAAATCAAAATTAAGTATATATCTCATTCTTTAAGGAAATCATTCTTAAATCACATTTATTTGAGTCAAAACGAATGTTGCGTAAAACATCGTTACGACGACTCAAAATCACTAGTATAGGGATTCGGAATTTAGATAGGTATATAAATCCCAATACTACATAAAAACATTTCCTTTCGGAAATCATTTACTATAACAACAGTGTTATAGTCCACCATTTCCTTATATTTCTCGAAAACGTCTATTTCAACAATAAATGTTGAAATCTATGATTTCGATAGTTCACACGTTTTAAAACATCTTTTAAAACAATTAACTTCCTTTCAAATATCACTTTTCCAAAACCATATCCATTTTACTTAACAATATATTCACTGTCCAAAATCGTGAATATACTTCACTAATTACATTCCAATATTTCCTACACATTTTATTCCAAGAATTATCCACTATCCAAAATCGTGGATAAAATTCCTTTAATAACTTCTATATTACATTCATCAAATTTGATTGATTTTCGAATTCATAAAACAACGTTTATAAATTCACCTTTATATTTTTTTACAACTTCGATTTATAAAATTCTCCTTTTATTAACTTCTAAAATTACTTATCAAAATAAGTGATTCCAGATTTATAAACAACGTTTATAAATCACATTTATACTTCATAACAATTTCAACTTATGAAATCATTTCATTTAGCAATTTCTATTTATATCCCAATTAAGTGCAAAAATCTAATTTATAAGTAAATTACTTATAAATCGTTTATTCTACAACATCTATTCACTTTATAACTTCACGTTATAAATCTATTAATTTCATTCACTTATGAAATCCTTTTATACTTCTTTTTAACACTTATAAAAATTCATTTTATAAGTCCAATATTTTGATTTATAACATATCAATTTTATAAATCTTTCTATACAAATCGTTTATAGTTATTCAAAAATCCCAACTCAAACCATTTTATAAATAAATCGACTTTTATTTCAAAAACGACACTTCGGTTATATTTCACTAAAAATTATAACTTTTATAACTTTAAAATTTTACGTTTATAAATCGATTCAAAAATTCCATAAAACGTATATTTTCAAAAATCACTTTAAAAACCCTTTTAAAGTAAAAGTCGTTATTTTTACATTTCAAAACTGAATCCGATGATGCAACAACACCAATCAGTCCATCACAACAGTCAAATATCATATATCATCATATGATAACAGAATATATCAAAATATCTGTAAATAATCAATACGGTGAGGAATCCAGTTGGATCCCTCCAACCTGTTTCCCTGCATCCAAAGATGTTAGCACAATACCAATTCCGCTCCAGTACGGAATTATCGCGGTATATAGGTTTTTATAAAAATCCGCTTACTAACGGCGCAATAGGGTCTCATCCGCTATACGAGGCGGGAAATCAATCAATCCAATATATACATATGCCAATATGTATATATTGCTATATATATAGATATATCCTATCATATCTAATATCACATCCAATAGCAATCAATAACTGCAAAAATTCCACATTCAATTTGAGTGAGAAAATCTCACCGTGATTTTAATTCTGATTCCAGCGTTTATTTCGAATAAAATTAAACACGCGTTTAATTTCACCCGAATTATTCACTGACTCCAATTGCTTCCAAATCAGTTGCATCGCGTAGAGCTCGTCGAGACGATTCCAACGCACTTTGTTTCGTATTTTTCTAATAACGTATGAAAGAGATATTGCATTTAGAAGTTTATACAATTTTTTTTATACAATAAATTTACACTTTTATTTAATTTCAAACTCACACTGCCATCTGGACCGTTGATCCTCTTCATCAAATCAGTGCCGTCCTTCATCTTTCTTCCTCCTACAGGCAACGTGCAAATCACGAACCCAAGCCGCCACTAGGGTTTAAATTTTCGAGCCACTTCCGTTCCACTTCGCTCCGATCAAGTACCCCCACTCGAAACGCCTCCGCAAACTCCATCATCGGCCACATAGGCGTGAAGCTCGGCTCACTCTTGCCCCCTAGAATTGCGTGCGAACGTGCCGGGTTCGAGCTCACTTTGTCGTTGATTTACTTCACCTACGACGATCATCCCCGTATAGAATTAAAGCCCTCACGAATCTCTACAACATTACAGTTGATCACTTCAGCCAAAAACGTGTGGATTGGGAAGGATTAAGGAATGAAATTGGAACGTTTCTGGTCGTGTATTCTGGGGGTGGTGGCTGAGACTTCAAAACTCTAGGGTTGTTCTTCTGGTTTGCAAATGAGAGAATAGAGGTGCTTTTATAGAAAATTGCCCAATTTACTATTCATCGAAATTTTCCGAACTCCGAATCGAACGTGCCGGCTGACGTTTCTAAGGTTTACCCCACGTTCCGAACGCAATGGAACGGGTTTCGGAAGCTAATTCGATCATCTGAGCGAGATACGGAGAAAAACGATCAATTTAAATTAAACCGATTTAAATCGATTTCGAGGCGTTTTAATTTGTACCGGACAAATGGTAAATCCAAAAATTACGAAATTTGAAATCATACAATAATATCACATTACGGATCCGATGAAACTAGTTTCGTCAAAATCCGAGACCGTTTGAAAAATGACTATTTTTAACTCGACGATTTAAAATTAAAACGATATCGATGCGTTTCGAGCTGCCACGGTCAAACAATAACTCCGATTGATACGAAAATTGAAATCCGATAATAACTAACTATTACGGATCCAATGGAACTGGTCTCGTTCAATTCTGAGACTGTTCGAAAATTGGCGATTTTTCAGTCGATAATTAAATATTAAAATATTCAATTTTTCACAAATTAATTCTAAATTCGATTCTGAAAGTTCTATAACCTTTCTATAACTCCAGTATGATAAAATAAAATTTTCCAAATCATTTTCAATCATATTAAACTCAATTTTTAATTATCACTTGAATTTCACTATTTAATATATCGATTAAATTATCAAATTAAATCCAATATCCTTTAAATAAGTTATTCGACTTATTAAATTCATTTATTAATATTTAAAATCAATTAAATATTCGAATTTTAATTATCAAAAATTCTGGGTCGTTACAGACTTCCCCCCTTAAAAGAATTTCGTCCTCGAAATTACAAGTTAGGAAAAATGGTCCTTAACTCGTCTACTATCTTTCAACATCCAATAGTTTTATCAAATTCTCAAAACAAATCTTTCTACTAAAGATTTGTTATTAATTTCAACTAAATTTCTAACTTCAATTATAGTTTCCCAAACAACATTGTTTAACTTCTCAATTCAAATTCGAGTTTAAATTCAAATTTTAAACTTTCAAAATTTTCACAAAAATTTTCTAACGCCCTAAATTTCCGAAAAATTTTGCCAGCGTCTCCTTTGCGCGGTTAACATGGCACGACTACAAAACGTCCCTACGGACTCTCAGATTTCAAAAAGAAAAAGAAAAAGCCAAGCGGCTAGAGAAATAAGTCATCAAATCTCATATTGAAATTTAAATACTTACCTTTTTCGAGCAATTCAAATTATCTTCGAAAATCAAATTCCAATTCCTTTATACCTGTATATCCTACTAGCCATAATATCTAGTTGCATATATTCAAACCATTTTGCAAATTCCATTACAAAATTTTCAATATAAACTTCTTATATCATTTTCATTCAATTTCACATTTCAAATTTCATTTGAATTTAATTCACAATTCCAATCTTATTTGGATTCTATTTAACTTCTGAACATTGAATTTTATCGATTTACTTTCATTTACAACTGCTCTATTTTAAATTAGTTCCAGTTACTAATTCATCACAAATTCTAATTCTCTTTATTCAAATTTGTCTTCAACGTTCAGTTTCAATCTTATTCACTTCATTCAAATTTGCCTTTCTTTTATAATTATAATCCTTTCTTTTATAATCATTGAATTTTAAATTTTCAATTACCTTCTTGAATTCTATTCCAAGTTATAAATTCATTTACAATTTGAATTTTATTCCAATCAGATTTCAATATTTTATAAATTATCAATTTCATAATATTTTTATATATAGTATTCCAGAGTCTTTTCAACATCAAAGCCATTTTGAAAACAATTCAAATTATCCTTTGAATTTTCTAAAACAAAAATCCAAATTTTTCAAACAACTTTCATTTAAAACAATTTGGCAGCAATTCCTCTTTTGGAAACCCGAAAATGAACACCGGTGATGTCGCGATCATTATCGGAATTATTTTCCAGCGACCGAAAAGAGTTTAGAGCTTTTCATTCCTTCAAAATACCTTTCAAAACCTTTGAAATTCATTTTCAACTCAAAAAGGAATTAAACTTTCCAAATCTCCAAAATTTTCAAATTCTTTTCAAAACATTTCCAAATACTTCTCTGGAATTCCGTTTTAAATTACAATTCACATTTATAATTTACATTCTCAAATTTCATTTGCATGTGAATTTATTTCTTAACTTTGGAGTTATGATTTCAATTTCTTATCCGATTTCATATAATAATTCACTATTATTACTTCCTAACATCCATGCAACCATATACTATAGTACTTTATAGAAAAACATTTATTTTCTATACAAAAATAGCTTTGGGTAAAATTATTTCATTTACCCTATTTAAAACAATACTGTGCCGAATTGTTCTATATAAGTGTTTAGAGATCCCTATCGATAAAGTTGTACGGACAATACCGACCAGAATCCATATACCACTCAACAAACCAATCATCACAATATAAAACAATTTTATATTAACTAACAAATACGCGCTCGTATCTATTATTACACTCAACTCATTCTAGAGTACTACTGACTCTATCTCTAATGAGTGACACCCAACAGAGCAGGGTTGTCGCTTAACCATATGCTCCGATACCAAATGTAACATCCCGAAAATTTTCGACTTTCGAAAATTCAACATCGATACTCACTTTATCGACTGCTGAGCCATCGAATGCCGGAAACCCGAAAAGTTATGGTTTTAAGAAAGAAAGAAAAGGTAGAAGAAGAAGATAGAAGAAGAAGAAAGAAGAACAACAACAGAACAAGAGCAGAAACAGAAACAATATCAGAATCTCACATATCGCAGCGGAACAATATATAATAGATAAATCAGTAATCTTTAAAACAAAGAACTATATCATTTTATACATACATCAATCAGAGTCAATATACAACTCAATACAATACATCACATCAATAGACAGTTATATAAACTTGTCCTCATACAGAATACACAGCAGAATAAATACATCAGATACAATTACTACGTCTCGTCATCCAGCTTATCTCCAAGCTCCAGAATATCCAGAATATCCTGATAATATAACTCTAGGCTGCCCGTGTGGAAATTTGTGGGCACCCAGAGTTTAGAAGGGAAACAATAAACTCCGAGTCAGTCATGGTGACTGGTGTGAGATCGTAAAACAGTTATTTATCTTTAAAATAAACAACAGAAAAATTTTAAAGTCAATTCGCAATGCTTTTGGAAAATGAAACTACCATAAGACCTCCCACCACACACACAATGCAAACGCAGACTTGGAGGAGATTTCTTCTTATGATAGTCAAAGATGCTTACTACGCAAAAATCAAATTCTTTTTGATATTATTATTAGTGCATAGTGTAGAAAACATTTCGAAAGTAGAATATAAATCTTAGCCAGCATAGGTACCATTATAGTATGCTTGCTATAGCTGCCATATTAGATGGCAGGTTCTACAACTAAAACCGTACAAGTCACGTATTGTTTCTTTGGATTTCCAACAAATGGTCAGGCTAAGGAACTTCCTTTTCCACGATGGGTACGTCCCTGGAATAGACGACCCGAGAACCTAACCGGATCTCTGCCAACACAAGGCCGGGTTACCTCTGCAAAAATAGGTAACTACTGACACGCGTATGCCATCCCCCGATCGTCACCGATCTTCCCGAGGATCCCCGATTTCCAACAAACCACATAGATAATAATAATGCAGTAACCACAGAGGTTAAGTATCTGGGCTACATACCATGATACCACCTTTATCCAGAAGGAATGACATACACTAAGGGGCGCTACTCCCTAGAACCTTGCTGCATTCTTCCTGTTTCGACCATTTCCGGGGTGTGAGGCTCGACGAAGTCTCGTCCACAAAGCTACGCTTTCTCAAAAAGCCCTGCTTCAGGTCAAACAAAATGATCAACCTATGATCACCAAGATATAAGATCAAACAAATGATCATATCGCAAATGATCAAACACTGATCATTTCACAGCAACACTCAGTGTGCCACGTTACCAAATTGGGATATATCGCTGATAAATTTCAACTACATAACCTCTGAGCTCGTACGTCTCAGAGAAGGGTGTTAAGCTAAGAGAATAAATTCTCCGCCACCAACAGAAATGTATTTGAAAGAAATCAGCTTTATACCTCAAATTGTAACGTCAGACACACAATCCATACAAGTCTGTTCCGGGATCGAACAGAACCGAAGGCACTTCTCACGAAGCCCTTGCATTTCCAGATAAATTTCTAATCACGTCCGGACTTCCCGTCACTAAGGGTGATAAAACCTCTAAATCGGAGATCAGCCGATGTAGAGTAACTCGACGGTAATCCTTCCGTTTTCAAAAATATCCGGTCTTCAACACCGGTCTTCGAATGCAATTCATAACGACGTATCACATATTCGGAATGGGTTATACGACCCCATGGTCCTTTCCCGGCTAACCCAAATAGTGAGCGATTATTCAAAAATAAGTGTGGCATTCAAATTCATCCAATCACAACAAATACCTATCTAAAGGTAATTATTGATAGTCGGTTATTTTACTATCAATAAAGATGCGCAACATCATCAGATTCCAAATAATTTTCCAAATTATTTCATCTTCCAAAATATCTTTTACTAGATATAAAATTTCCACACTTAATCTTTTGAAAACAAATTCAAATATTCACTTTTCAATTTATCTTTAAAAGATAAAAACTCAAACAGTTCATTTCATATTGAAAAATCATTTCCATACTTATTTAAAAATAAGTAATTCACAAATCATTTATTTTCAACACTTAGAAAATATTCGATATACTTAAATCAAAATTAAGTATATATCTCATTCTTTAAGGAAATCATTCTTAAATCACATTTATTTGAGTCAAAACGAATGTTGCGTAAAACATCGTTACGACGACTCAAAATCACTAGTATAGGGATTCGGAATTTAGATAGGTATATAAATCCCAATACTACATAAAAACATTTCCTTTCGGAAATCATTTACTATAACAACAGTATTATAGTCCACCATTTCCTTATATTTTTCGAAAATGTCTATTTCAACAATAAATGTTGAAATCTATGATTTCGATAGTTCACACGTTTTAAAACATCTTTTAAAACAATTAACTTCCTTTCAAATATCACTTTTCCAAAACCATATCCATTTTACTTAACAATATATTCACTGTCCAAAATCATGAATATACTTCACTAATTACATTCCAATATTTCCTACACATTTTATTCCAAGAATTATCCACTATCCAAAATCGTGGATAAAATTCCTTTAATAACTTCTATATTACATTCATCAAATTTGATTGATTTTCGAATTCATAAAACAACGTTTATAAATTCACCTTTATATTTTTTTACAACTTCGATTTATAAAATTCTCCTTTTATTAACTTCTAAAATTACTTATCAAAATAAGTGATTCCAGATTTATAAACAACGTTTATAAATCACATTTATACTTCATAACAATTTCAACTTATGAAATCATTTCATTTAGCAATTTCTATTTATATCCCAATTAAGTGCAAAAATCTAATTTATAAGTAAATTACTTATAAATCGTTAATTCTACAACATCTATTCACTTTATAACTTCACGTTATAAATCTATTAATTTCATTCACTTATGAAATCCTTATATACTTCTTTTTAACACTTATAAAAATTCGTTTTATAAGTCCAATATTTTGATTTATAACATATCAATTTTATAAATCTTTCTATACAGATCGTTTATAGTTATTCAAAAATCCCAACTCAAACCATTTTATAAATAAATCGACTTTTATTTCAAAAACGACACTTCGGTTATATTTCACTAAAAATTATAACTTTTATAACTTTAAAATTTTACGTTTATAAATCGATTCAAAAATTCCATAAAACGTATATTTTCAAAAATCACTTTAAAAACCCTTTTAATGCAAAAGTCGTTATTTTTACATTTCGAAACTGAATCCGATGATGCAACAACACCAATCAGTCCATCACAACAGTCAAATATCATATATCATCATATGATAACAGAATATATCAAAATATCTGTAAATAATCAATACGGTGAGGAATCCAGTTGGATCCCTCCAACCTGTTTCCCTGCATCCAAAGATGTTAGCACAATACCAATTCCGCTCCAGTACGGAATTATCGCGGTATATAGGTTTTTATAAAAATCCGCTTACTAACGGCGCAATAGGGTCTCATCCGCTATACGAGGCGGGAAATCAATCAATCCAATATATACATATGCCAATATGTATATATTGCTATATATATAGATATATCCTATCATATCTAATATCACATCCAATAGCAATCAATAACTACAAAAATTCCACATTCAATTTGAGTGAGAAAATCTCACCGTGATTTTAATTCTGATTCCAGCGTTTATTTCGAATAAAATTAAACACGCGTTTAATTTCACCCGAATTATTCACTGACTCCAATTGCTTCCAAATCAGTTGCATCGCGTAGAGCTCGTCGAGACGATTCCAACGCACTTTGTTTCGTATTTTTCTAATAACGTATGAAAGAGATATTGCATTTAGAAGTTTATACAATTTTTTGTATACAATAAATTTACACTTTTATTTAATTTCAAACTCACACTGCCATCTGGACCGTTGATCCTCTTCATCAAATCAGTGCCGTCCTTCATCTTTCTTCCTCCTACAGGCAACGTGCAAATCACGAACCCAAGCCGCCACTAGGGTTTAAATTTTCGAGCCACTTCCGTTCCACTTCGCTCCGATCAAGTACCCCCACTCGAAACGCCTCCGCAAACTCCATCATCGGCCACATAGGCGTGAAGCTCGGCTCACTCTTGCCCCCTAGAATTGCGTGCGAACGTGCTGGGTTCGAGCTCACTTTGTCGTTGATTTACTTCACCTACGACGATCATCCCCGTATAGAATTAAAGCCCTCACGAATCTCTACAACATTACAGTTGATCACTTCAGCCAAAAACGTGTGGATTGGGAAGGATTAAGGAATGAAATTGGAACGTTTCTGGCCGTGTATTCTGGGGGTGGCGGCTGAGACTTCAAAACTCTAGGGTTGTTCTTCTGGTTTGCAAATGAGAGAATAGAGGTGCTTTTATAGAAAATTGCCCAATTTACTATTCATCGAAATTTTCCGAACTCCGAATCGAACGTGCCGGCTAACGTTTCTAAGGTTTACCCCGCGTTCCGAACGCAATGGAATGGGTTTCGGAAGCTAATTCGATCATCTGAGCGAGATACGGAGAAAAACGATCAATTTAAATTAAACCGATTTAAATCGATTTCGAGGCGTTTTAATTTGTACCGGACAAATGGTAAATCCAAAAATTACGAAATTTGAAATCTTACAATAATATCACATTACGGATCCGATGAAACTGGTTTCGTCGAAATCCGAGACCGTTTGAAAAATGACTATTTTTAACTCGACGATTTAAAATTAAAACGATATCGATGCGTTTCGAGCTGCCACGGTCAAACAATAACTCCGATTGATACGAAAATTGAAATACGATAATAACTAACTATTATGGATCCAATGGAACTTGTCTCGTTCAATTCTGAGACTGTTCGAAAATTGGCGATTTTTCAGTCGATAATTAAATATTAAAATATTCAATTTTTCACAAATTAATTCTAAATTCGATTCTGAAAGTTCTATAACCTTTCTATAACTCCAGTATGATAAAATAAAATTTTCCAAATCATTTTCAATCATATTAAACTCAATTTTTAATTATCACTTGAATTTCACTATTTAATATATCGATTAAATTATCAAATTAAATCCAATATCCTTTAAATAAGTTATTCGACTTATTAAATTCATTTATTAATATTTAAAATCAATTAAATATTCGAATTTTAATTATCAAAAATTCTGGGTCGTTACAGGCTGAGTACTCTGGGTCTGATTCTTATAGCACCCGTTGAGTAATGGTGCATTTTCTATAGTAAACAGTGCAACCTTAATTTTCTAAAACTATAATCGCCACTTTAACATACAATAAGCTTTAATTGATTTTTTGTATACTGGGAATATTAGAACTTCACGTCATTTTGGATAAATGTGGATCATTACAATATATATGTTAGATCGTTATGTATTTGCTTAATTAATGAGCCGTAGTTGGATTTTGTATTTAATGGGTTCATTTTTTCCCATTATATGATGGAAATTGTAGTAACTGCTGCAGTACGGGTTCTATCAATACTACTATTAGTTAGTGATTGCTATAATGCCTCAAAATGGTTGTATTAGTATAGAAAGTCATAACTTGATGTACCACAGTTTAATGTGTATTTCCTTATACGTGTTTTGTCTAACATAACACGATTAGTATGTATGTAGTCAGTACAATTGGTCTTTGAGCTTTAGGCCATCAATATTGTGTATTTCCTTTTGGTTCACAAAATCAACTGTCGCTTAAATTTAGCATGTTGTCCAATAGTTATGCATAAGAATAGTTAAGCAAGGTCGAACAGTTAATGTAATATAAGAGTGATACATAGTAGTTGATAAATGTTTAACTTTCATGGCTGATAAACCATGTACCACCCATCATCAGGATTTCCTATGACTTATAACTCTTTAAGTTACTTGAATTCCCTGTGAAGAATTTTGACTTGCATAAACATGTATATATGGATGGGTCTGACTATAGTTATCAGTGATAAGTGATCCACCCGTTTCTTTTGTTCTTATTTGTTTTTGAATCTTGTTTATTACTCTAATCTTTATTTCAATTTACCAATGTTAGATGATGGTGAACTAAATTGCACTACCATCAAACAATCTATTGTCATCACAAATGTAACGACCCAAAATTTTTGATAATTAAAATTTGAATATTTAATTAATTTTAAATATTAATAAATGAATTTAATAAGTTGAATGATTTATTTTTCGAATATTGGATTTTATTTGATAATTAAATCGATAAATTAAATAGTGAAATTCCAGAGATAATTGAAAATCGAGTTTAAAATGATTGGAAAATTTTATTTAATCATACTGGAGTATAGAAAGGTTATAGAACTTTTAAAAATTGAATTTGGAGTTAATCTGTGAAAATTGAATATTTTAATATTTAATTATCGACTGAAAAATAGCCAATTTTCGAACAGTCTCAGAATTGGACGAAACCAGTTCCATTGGGTCCGTAATATTGAATTATTGTCGAATTTCAATTTTCGTATTTCTCGGAGTTATTATGTGAGCATACGACACGTAAACGCGCTGAAATTAAATCGAGCTCAATTTAAATTTGGTCAACATCCGTTGAAATTCTTTCTTTTCGAAATTACTGTAGCCTGCAACTCCATAGGGCAGTGACATATCCTGTCTCCTTTTTCCCCTATCCAGCACACAACCATCAGATCCTGTCCCTCTCCATTCTTTTAAAGAAAATGAAACCATTTCTCGTTCAAATGGAAATTGAACTCGCCTAAAATAAAAATGGCAGAGGAACGAAGGAAGAAAAAAAAATAAACAGGCATAAATCGCGAGTTTCCCCCTTCAACCTTATTCACAAATTCAAATCGCATCCCCTCTCCTTTCCATTCTCATTCGACTTCGTTCGAAAAAAAAAAGATGGCGAATCGAAATCGCGTTCGAGCATTAGGCGACAAGCGGCGACCTGGGGGAGTTCGCGCTCGCGAGGTGTTGCAGTGGATTGGCAAGTCGCGAATGGCGGCGACGATAATTAGGGGGTGATGGCCTCGATCTAGGGTTCGAGGCAGCGTCTGAGCTCGGCATCGCGTGCACTCGCGAGAAGAAGGGGTGGTCGCGACTGTGACTGGAATGCGAGGCAGTGGCTCGAAGTCGAGCGAGGAGGCAGGGCAGCTCGATGCTGAGCGAAGTGGAATTGAGTGCGGCGACAGATCGAGCGCGCGCAGGTCGATGGTCGCGGCATTTCGGTGGTGGAGTCTGGGTTCGTCAGTAGATGCTGTCTCGATCGAAGGCGAGCAGTGCGATGATTTTGAGTGAGATCTCGTGGAGTTCGTGATGGCTTCGGTTTGAGTAGCCTGGAGTTTCGATCGACAGTGAGGTATATGAAAATTTTTCAATTCAATTTAGTTTTGAATATGAATTTAAATATGTACTGAAAAATATTTAATGTTTCACAATTTTAATTGCTGTTAGAATTTAAAGTTAATACATCAAGGTATATAGAAAAAGAGAAAAAAATTTTATTAATGAGTTTAGGTTGAAAAAAAAAGAATTATTAGATTAAAAGAATTTAATCTATTTCGAAGAAAAAGTTTTGTAAGAAATTACAGTAAAGGGTTGTTTACTGTCTAGTTCATACTGTGGAATTTAAGTATATACAGGAAATTTATATATACGATTTTTGAAAAAAATAAATAAATAAATATATACATATGTGAAAATAATGGATTTGAAAGTTAATTATTAATTTAGTATTGAATTTTGGTTAATTAAATTATCAAAAGGAAATTGATTTTTTGTCAGATATTTTATTAAAAGAAAAATTTGTTTAAAACTAAGTTACTAGTTGAATTAAAATTACCAAACGAAAATTTATAGTTTGATTTAATACGAGTATTAATAATTTGTATAATATTTATACAAGGTTTAACAATCGAGAAAACAAGTCAGGATGGAAAATGGATTGCTAATAAAAGCTAAGGTGAGATCTTCTCACTCAAATTGAAAGTGGAATTTTCAGTTATTGTTTGATTGTCTGTTTGGATTGTTGATATTAGATATAGTAGGATATATCTATTATATATAGCAATATATACATATTGGCATATGTATATATTGTATTGATGATTTCCCGCCACGTATAGCGGATGAGACCCTATTGCGCCGTTAGTAAGCGGATTTTTATAAAACCTATATACCGCGATAATTCCGTACTGGAGCGGAATTGGTATTGTGCTAACATCTGTGGATGCAGGGAAACAGGTTGGAGGGATCCAACTGGATTCCTCAACAGTAGTTATTTATTTACAGATATTGATGTATATTCTGTTATCATATGTTGATATATGATGTTGTTGTTGTGATGGACTAATTGATGCGTTGCATCATCGGATTCAGCTTTTGAAGTTTAAAAATAATGACTTTTACTTTAAAAGGATTTTTTAAGTGATTTTTGAAAATAAACGTTTTATTAAATTTTTGAAGTGATTTATTTTAAATAAATAAACGTTTAGATTTTAAAGTCATAAAAGTTATAAATTTTTGTGAAATATAACCAAAAGGTGATTTTCGGGATAAATAGTAAAGTAATTTATAAAATGGTTTGAACTGAGATTTTCGGATCTTTGTGAACAGTTTATTTAAAAGATTTAAAAAGTTGATATTTATAAATTTAAAATATTGGAATTTTAAAACGAGATGATAAGTGTTAAAGATGAAATTTATAGAATTATAAATCGTGAGGATATGGAATTTATAGATTCATAAATTGTGAAATTATAAAATGGATCGCATTTGCTATATTACAGCATGATAGGGGATTCTCGCTTCGCAGTTTGGTGGCGAACAGGAGACTCTTACCCCTACATGTCCCTGAGAGGGATGGGTTGGTTAGGCAGAGGCCGTGACAGTCGAGAGGCTGGCCGTAAAAGCAAGTTTGGGTATCACTGTCAGCCACGGTGGGGCTGGGATGGTTGAAAAGCCTACCGGTTGTGACCGCTTACTTCGGTACGTGACAGCGTGGTATCAGAGCATATGGTTAAGCGACATCCCTGCTATGTTGGGTGTTACTCATTAGAGATAGAGTCAGTAGTACTCTAGAATGAGTTTGAGTGTAATAATAGATACGAGTGCGTATTTGTTAGTGAATATAAAATTGTTTTATATTGTGATGATTGGTTTGTTGAGTGGTATATGGATTCTGGTCGGTATTGTCCGTACAACTCTATCGATAGGGATCTCTAAACACTTGTATAGAACAATTCGGCACAATATTGTTTTAAATAGGGTAAATGAAATAATTTTACCCAAAACTATTTTTGTATAGAAAAGAAATGATTTTCTATAAAGTACTATAGTAGATGGTTGCATGGATGTTAGGAAGTAATAATAGTGAATTATCATCACTGAAATTGAATAAGAAATTGGAATTATAACTCCAAAGTTAAGAAATGAATTCACATATAAATGAAATTTAAGAATGTAAATTATAAATGTGATTTATAATTTAAAACGGAATTCCAGAGAAGTATTTGGAAATGTTTTGAAAAGAATTTGAAAATTTTGGAGATTTGGAAAGTTTAAATCTTTTTGATTTGAAAATGGATTTCAAAGGATTTGAAAAGTATTTTGGGAGAGATGAGAGCTCTAAACTCTTTTCGGTCGTTGGAAAATAATTCCGATGATGACCGCGGCATCGTTGGTGTTCATTTTCGGGTTTCCAAAGGAGGAATTGCTGCCAAATTATTTTAAATGGAAGTTGTTTGGAAAAATTGGGTTTTGAAAATTCAAAGGATAATTTGAATTGTTTTCAAAAAAAATATTTTTGAAATGTTGGTAAGACTCTGGAATACTATTTAAAATATCTATGGAATATTATTAAGTTGATAACTTATACAAATTGGATTTTGATAGAATAAATTTAACTTAAAGGACGTGGTTAAATCAAAGCAAGTACAAGTGAATCAATTTAATGAAAGTAAATTGAATATTGAAAAATTCATTTCGAATTTGTAAAGTAATGTATTGAAATAAAATTAGTAATTGAAACTAATTAAAGAAATGTCAAATTAATATGGTTTGAGATGAATTAAAATTCATATGGAATTTGAAATCCAGTTTAATATGAGTGGTTATAAACCATAATAGTGAATTGAAAATAAATATAATGTGTATATGGAATATTTACATTGAACTTAAGAAATGAAGTGTGAAATTCTTAAGTAAAATTTGATGATTGAACAAAAGAATAAAGCTGGAGTTAAAACTGAATATTGAAAACGAATTTGAATTGTGTGAAATAAAATGAGGTTTTGAGATTAGTTTGAAGTGAACTAAAGTTAATTGATAAAAATTCAATATTCAGAAGATAAACTGAATTCAAATTGGAATTGTGAATTGAATTCAAATGGAATCTTGAAATGCAAAATTGAACGAAATTGAATATATAACTTCAATAGTGAATTAGAGATGATATAAGCAGTTATATTGAAAATTTTGTAATTGAATGTACGAAATGGTTTGAATATATGCAACTAGATATTATGGCTAGTAGGATATACAGGTATAAAGGAATTGGAATTTAATTTCGAAGATAAAGTGAATTGCTCGACAAAAGGTAAGTATTTGAATTTTAATATGAGTTTTTGCTGATTTCTTGTCTAGCCGCTTGGCTTTCTCTTTTCTTTTTGAAATCTGAGAGTCCGTAGGGACGTTTTGTAGTCGTACCGTATTAGCCGCGCAAAGGAGACGCTGGCGAAATTTTTCGAAAATTTCGAGTGTTAGAAAATTTTTGAGAAAATTTTGAAGTTAAAATTTGAATCTAAACTCGAATTTGAATTTAGAAGTTAAACAATGTTGTTTGAAACTTATAATTGAAGTTGGAAAGTTAGTAGAATTAATAGCGAATCTTTAGTAGAGAGATTTGTTTTGATAAATTGATAAAACTATTGGATGTTGAAAAATAGTAGACGAGTTAAGGACCATTTTTCCTTACTTGGTAATTTCGAGGACGAAATTCTTTTAAGGGGCGAAGTCTGTAACGACCCAGAATTTTTGATAATTAAAATTTGAATATTTAATTAATTTTAAATATTAATAAATGAATTTAATAAGTTAAATGATTTATTTTTCGAATATTGGATTTTATTTGATAATTAAATCGATAAATTAAATAGTGAAATTCCAGAGAAAATTGAAAATCGAGTTTAAAATGATTGAAAATGATTGGAAAATTTTATTTAATCATACTGGAGTATAGAAAGGTTATAGAACTTTTAAAAATTGAATTTGGAGTTAATCTGTGAAAATTGAATATTTTAATATTTAATTATCGACTGAAAAATAGCCAATTTTCGAACAGTCTCAGAATTGGACGAAACCAGTTCCATTGGGTCCGTAATATTGAATTATTGTCGGATTTCAATTTTCGTATTTCTCGGAGTTATTATGTGAGCATACGACACGTAAACGCGCTGAAATTAAATCGAGCTCAATTTAAATTTGGTCAACATCCGTTGAAATTCTTTCTTTTCGAAATTACTGTAGCCTGCAACTCCATAGGGCAGTGACATATCCTGTCTCCTTTTTCCCCTATCCAGCACGCAACCATCAGATCCTGTCCCTCTCCATTCTTTTAAAGAAAATGAAACCATTTCTCGTTCAAATGGAAATTGAACTCGCCTAAAATAAAAATGGCAGAGGAACGAAGGAAGAAAAAAAAAATAAACAGGCATAAATCGCGAGTTTCCCCCTTCAACCTTATTCACAAATTCAAATCGCATCCCCTCTCCTTTCCATTCTCATTCGACTTCGTTCGAAAAAAAAAGATGGCGAATCGAAATCGCGTTCGAGCATTAGGCGACAAGCGGCGACCTGGGGGAGTTCGCGCTCGCGAGGTATTGCAGTGGATTGGCAAGTCGCGAACGGCGGCGACGATAATTGAAATGACCCTCCTATTTACACACTAATTTCATTAGTGATTTTTTTTTTTACAATTATATTTCCCAGGGTCATTTTCTTTTTCTAATAAACAAAATATATCCAGGATCTTTCACAATATAAAAATATTGTTTTAATTCTAAATCATTCTTAACATACATATATGAAGATATCTATGTTATATTCTACTTGAATCAGAGCATGATAATAAGTAGAAATCCTTTTAAATTTTATTAAAATGTGATAAATTCCCTTTTTAAAAGATTACTTATTGTATCCTGATTTTTGACTATAGTGCCCACTGAAAATATGTACTTTAGGCTGTTATTAAACTTAAGAAATGATCAAGCACTAATCAGTGGAAAGCAAGCTTATAATATAGATGATTTTCTTAAAGTCTGAATATTATCAAACTCAGGTTAAAAGAAAGTGGATCCTAAGTGAACACAAGCAACATCTAGGCGTAATGGAAACGCGCCTAACTTATACATACAAGGTCACTAGTTCGAGTACTATGCTGGTCGGTTCAAACACAATTTTTGTTTTTCTTTTTTTTTATTTTCTCCTGTGTGGCTGAAATCTGATACCTACCTATAATTGTACATATATATTTAATTTTTGCCTATAACCTAACATACAAAACAACTCTTCTTGCATAACTATTTTTAAAACCCATTCTTCCAACTGTTTTAAGAATTTACATTTATATTTTTGCCCAATATCAACATGTACACAGATATATACGTACATGTCAGAGTTTTTGTTCTTTTTCCAGAAAACTGAGCTCAATTGTTCCCTTGCTTCATTGATTTGAAGTGAAACATTTGGCCTGACCTATGGCCTAACCATATGGTTACCCTGGCCAGTCTTTTGTTTGCATTTTTACAACCCAGATTATACACAAAACATTGATACCTTTCCTTTCCAAAAGCATGTATATATATTTGTATGAATCAGACATTTTGTGATCAGATATATATCATTCTTCCTAATCATACTTCTCTTTTTAAAAATACATTTTCAGGGTATAAACACTTTTTCTTGCATCTGGACTTATGTCAATATCATAAATTGAAGATATAGCAGTTTAATTCTTTTCTGGGTTTTCCCAATATTATTTTCTGTATATCTATATTCTTTTTGAAAGAACTCAGGATTAACTGAAATCATCATAAAATGATTATGCTTATAAAATCCAGGTTTTTCCTCAAAATCAAAACAACTTTAGCAAATAGGTTTTCAAATCAGTTTAATATCAAGATCCTTAGTACATACCAAATCAGAAATAACCAGAAAACAACATAGCACATGTCTCTTACAAGTTCTTCCTACTTAATACATTTAGATAGCCATATTAATCAGGGAATACATGCATAAATTAACACATTTTAGCTTTTATTTCTAATTATCTTAGCATCCTCTATTCCATATCTTTTTAATCTTGCTTACTTAGCTCCATCACAACCTGCAAAAGCATTAGTGGCTGCCCCATTATAAATGAGACACCCCCATGTGCCATGAGCAATAAGGGTCAGATCTATGATCTGGTGTGAGCATTTCTAACATATCCATGATATTAAGCTAAGGATACAGCATAAATATACCTTGCATACTTGACAGGTATTATCATGTACAATACATAAGAGCAAACATATGCAATAAAACAACTTTTATCTGGAACTACTAGGTTGCCTTTTTCTTTTTCTTATAAATTCCTGGCCTCATCTGCTATAAGGAATCAAAGGGACACATTGCCATGAACTAATTAACATTATGGCACAAAGATCTCAGGACTTAAACAAGCCATGTGCCAACTTGTCTACTTCAAATAGGACAAGCATTCCAGCAGCCTTCTTGGCACAAAATCCTTAGTTATATCACTAAGTGTATTTATGTTCATTCTATCAATGATAGCTAGGTGTACATACCACTTGTACTCATGAAGCATACTAGTTACCTTGCAGACATAATATTGCAAGCAAGTTAAAGGTTACATTCTAGAGGTATAACACCCCAGTCATTCCATCTCATATTATTTAGCATATAAACACCCTATTCAAGCATATACCAGAATGTTTGCAACTGAGAATAAATGCATGGCTCTATTGGGTTCATTTTGATTTTGCAAGCAACTATGTTTAGCCAGATTTTTAATCTTGTTTAAACATAGTTTTTAGGCTTGTAAATTTCTGTTTAGTTTAGGGCTCAGCACTTATAGAGAAAGACTCCATTGCACCCTTAACCAATTATTTCAAGCCTCAGCACCATACCAATGTATATGCAGCTCATAGTTTTCTTTTTCCATTCTTTGTCTTAAACCATGATTCAGACTAGTTACAAATACTCTATTATATGTTCTTTAAGGTTTTAGTATAACATACAGAGATGAAAATAGAACAACAAGGTCATACATCCAGCATAGCAAATCATATCTCATCAAGCATTTATGAAACCATCAGTAACCAACATAGTTTGTAAATCAAAACATGCAAAATATAGCATATAAAAGCTTGGCTGCCTAATCCCAGGTCTTAATGCCATGTATATGAGTGAGGATACTCACCTAAATGCTTACACAAGCTTAAACCAGAAAACCCCTCAAATCTCTAGCCTTATCTTCCTCTTCTTCCTTAGGTTAATTAATTAGTGAGAGAGCAGTTTTCTGATTGGGCTCTTGGTTTAAATAAGGGTTCTGTCTAGGGTTTTGGGTGATGCAAAATCCCTATTTTAGCCCAGACCAGAATCATGCATTTGGCATTGCATATTCCCTCCCTCCTAACCCTTGATGTCCCGGCCAATATTTTAAAACAAGACTAAATTGTGCCTATTTTCCTTTCTTTTCAGAAAGTGATAACTTTAAGTATTTTTATTATACTTACCTCAAACATGATAATGGTGTGACTTTCTATTTTCTGCCTATGTACATTTGCTTTCTTGCACTTTGGTTCTTACTGTTTTTGTGCTTCCTTTATTTATTTTCTGCTCAAATAATATCTGGATATATATATTGTAATACCCCAAGATTTTGAGGAAAATTCTTTTAATAAATGATTAAAATTCTGGGGGAAAATCAAAATTATTATATAGGTGGGATTTTCAGTGGTGCAAGGTTGTGTGCATGTGTGCACGTGCACACTAGTTATGGCACTAAGAGAAAATCCAGAATTCCTGAATAATAAAACAAGGAAGGAAAACATTTAGATAAAATGTTTTAAATAAAGAAAATATAGACCTAGACATGGGTATTAAAAATTCCTGAGGATGTGTGTATATAAATATATCTATGTATATATGCCTATGTATGACTTGTCTGAAAATTGAGGCAGAAGAGAACATTGACTTATAATGAATAAGTGAAATTTTTATTTGAATAATAGGTGTAGAAATGCACATAAGTATGCACATGTTTTCTGCAAATAAAAGGTTAAAAGTTAAATTAACACCCATAGTTGTATAAATGTATATTTATATCCAGATGTTATTTGAGCAGAAAATAAATAAAGGAAGCACTAAAACAGTAAGAACCAAAGTGCAAGAAAGAAAATGTACATAGGCAGAAAATAGAAAGTCACACCATTATCATGTTTGAAGTAAATATAATAAAAATACTTAAAGTTATCACTTTCTGAAAAGAAAGGAAAATAGGCACAAATTAGTCTTGTTTTAAAATATTGGCCGGGATATTAAGGGATTAGGAAGGAGGGAATATGCAATGCCAAATGCATGATTCTGGTCTGGGCTAAAATAGGGATTTTGCATCACCCAAAACCCTAAACAGAACCCTTATTTATACCAAGAGCCCAATCAGAAAACTGCTCTCTCACTAATTAATTAACCTAAGGAAGAAGAGGAAGATAAGGCTAAAGATTTGAAGGGTTTTCTGGTTTAAGTTTGTGTAAGCACTTAGGTGAGTATCCTCACTCATATACATGGCATTAAGACCTGGGATTAGGCAGCCAAGCTTTTATATGTTATATTTTGCATGTTTTGATTTACAAACTATGTTGGCTGCTGATGGTTTCATGAATGTTTGATGAGATATGATCTGCTATGCTGGATGTTTAACTTTGTTGTTCTATTTTCATCTCTGTATATTATACCAAAACCTTAAGGAACATATATCAGAGTATTTGTAACTAGTTTGAATAATGGCTTAAGACAAAGAATGAAAAGATAAAGAAAACTATGAGCTGCATATACATTGGTATGGTGCTGAGGCTTGAAATAATTGGTTAAGGGTGCAATGGAGTCTTTCTCTATAAGTGCTGAGCCCTAAACTAAACAGAAACTTACAAGCCTAAAAACTATGTTTAAACAAGATTGAAAATCTGGCTAAATATAGTTGCTTGAAAAATCAAAATAAACTCAATAGAGCCATGTATTTATTCTCAGTTGCAAACATTCTGGTATATGCTTGAATAGGGGGTTTCTATGTTAAATAATGTGAGATGGAATGACTGGGGTGTTATATCTCTAGAAAGTAACCTTTAACTTGCTTGCAATATCATGGCTGCAAGGTAACTAGTATGTTTCATGAGTACAGGTGGTATGTACACCTAGCTATCATTGATAGAATGAACATAAATACACTTAGTAATATAACTAAGGATTTTGTGCCAAGAAGGCTGCTGGAATGCTTGTCCTATTTGAAGTAGACAAGTTGGCACATGGCTTGTTTAAGTCCTGAGATCTTTGTGCCATAATGTTAATTAGTTCATGGCAATGTGTCCCTTTGATTCCTTATAGCAGATGAGGCCAGGAATTTATAAGAAAAAGAAAAGGCAACCTAGTAGTTCCAGATAAAAGTTGTTTATTGCATATGTTTGCTCTTATGTATTGTACATGATAATACCTGTCAAGTATGCAAAGTACATTTGTGATGTATCCATAGCTTAATATCATGGATATGTTAGAAATGCTCACACCAGATCATAGATCTGACCCTTATTGCTCATGGCACATGGGGGTGTCTCATTTATAATGGGGCAGCCACTAATGCTTTTGCAGGTTGTGATGGAGCTAAGTAAGCAAGATTAAAAAGTCATGGAATAGAGGATGCTAAGATAATTAGAAATAAAAGCTAAAATGTGTTAATTGATGCATGTATTCCCTGATTGATATGGCTATCTAAATGTATTAAGTAGGAAGAACTTGTAAGAGACATGTGCTATGTTGTTTCTGGTTATTTCTGATTTGGTATGTACTAAGGATATTGATGTTAAACTGATTTGAAAACCTATTTGCTAAAGTTGTTTTGATTTAGAGGAAAAACCTGGATTTTATAAGTATAATCATTTTATGATGATTTCAATTAATCCTGAGTTCTTTTAAAAAGAATGTAGATATACAGAAAATAATATTGGGAAAACCCAGAAAAGAATTAAACTGCTATATCTTCAATTTATGATATTGACATAAGTCCAGATGCAAGAAAAAGTGTTTATACCTTGAAGATGTATTTTTAAAAAGAGAAGTATGATTAGGAAGAATGATATATATCTGATCACAAAATGACTGATTCATACAAATATATATACATGCTTTTGGAAAGAAAAGGTAACAATGTTTTGTGTATAATCTGGGTTGTAATAATGCAAGTAAAAGAATGGCCAAAGTAACCACATGGTTAGGCATAGGTCAGGCCAAATGCTCCACTTCAGATCAATGAAGCAAGGGAACATATGAGCTCAGTTTTCTGGAAAATGAACAAAGACACTGACATGTACATGTATATCTGTGTACATGTTGAAATTAGGCAAAAATATAGATGTAAATTCTTAAAACAGTTGAAAGAATGGGTTTTAAAAATAGTTATGCAAGAAGAATTGTTTTGTATGTTAGGTTATAGGCAAAAATCAAATATATATGTATAATTATAGGTAGGTAACAGATTTCAGCCATACAGGAGAAAATAAAAAGAAAAACAAAAATTGTGTTTGAACCGACCAGCATAGTACTCGAACTAGTGACCTTGCATGAATAAGTTAGGCGCGTTTCCATTACGCCTAGATGTTGCTTGTGTTCACTTAGGATCCACTTTCTTTTAACCTGAGTTTGATAATATTCAGACTTTAAGATAATCATCCATATTATAAGCTTGCTTTCCACTGATCATTGCTTGGTTATTTCTTAATTATAATAACAGTCTAAGGTACATATTTCCAGGGGACACTATAGTCAAAAAATCTGGATACATTAAGTTTTAATTTAAAAGGGAATTTATCACATTTATGCAAATTTAAAAAGGATTTCTACTTATTATTATGCTCTGATTCAAGTAGAATATAACATAGATATCTTCATATATGTATGTTAAAAATGATTTAGAATTAAAACAATATTTCTATATTGTGAAAGATCCTGGATATATTTTTGTTTATTAGAGAAAAGAAAATGACCCTGGGAAATATATTTGTAATAGATGATATATCTATATATCATCTCTAAAATATATTTGTAATAGATGATATATCTATATATCATCTCTAAAAAAAAAAATCACCAATAAAATTAGTGTGTAAATAGGAGGGTCATTTCATTTGGTATCAGAGCTATGTTTTAATTAACATAGCAAAATGTTTGTATGCTTATGTTTATACTAGGATTGTTTGTATATTTGACTGTTTATAAGTATTCCCTGAATGTATGTATGTGTGTGCATGTGACATACACAATGATTAAATAGGAAAAGATACAATCAATGTAAAATAAAAGCTAGTGTTATAAACTAATAAGATGAAATACATATACTTTTAGAAATATGGTAGGAAGAGGGTCTCATCATCAAGGAGGATCTAGCACACCACAAATGCTTGACATGCAGGAATTTGTGAGAGTTTTGAGAGATGGAATTGGGCACAGACCTGAGAACCCACATGAGGAGCTCTCCAAGTTAGTGAAGACTTATACCAACTTGGGAGGCAAGAGCTTTGAAGGAACTGAAAGTGTAATGGAGATTCAAGCATGGCTGAGGACATTAGAGAGGATCTTCACTGATATGCAACTAGATGACCAAAGGAAGAGGCAAGTGGCCTCAAGGCAATTAAAAGGTGCAGCTTTGAGTTGGTGGGAGGTGATCATAGCTGGCCGGAATGAAAATGATATTAATTGGAATCAATTTAAGGAGATGTTAGAGGCAAGGTTTGTTCCAGCCTCAGCAAAAACCACTTTACTTGAGGAGTTCATCAAGCTTAGACAGGGGACTATGAATGTCACAGAATACACCCAGAAGTTTGAGGGATTGTCAACCTATGGGGCAATGTTAGTGGCTGATGAAGCATCCAAAAATGATAGATACATCAAGGGATTGAACCCAGGACTTAGCAGGGCTATACTACCTTATGCTGACAGAACTTTTGATCAAGTGATAGATTTGGCTCTGAAGATTGAGCAGCATGACAAGGAAAGAGATAAGTTCAGGAATTTCAAAAACAATAGTAACAAGAAGAACAAAGGGAAGTACCATCCTTATGATAAGAAGAAAGGAGAGGCAGATGGTAAGAAGGCAGTAGATGCAAAGCCCAATGAAGCCAAAAGAAAAATAGTTTGCAACCATTGTGGGAAAGAAGGCCATATTAAGCCAAGATGCCCGGAGCTTAAAGGGGGAGCTTTCAAATGCTATCTATGTGGAAAGGAAGGGCATATGAAAAGAAATTGCCCAGAAAACAAGCAACAAGGGAAAGTGGCAAACCTGGAAGGTAGGGGCAAGGCCATAATTGAGGCTAATGCTGAAAACCATGGTCAAGTGGAAGGTACACTATTTATTTGTACCATACCTTTAGCTGTAATATATGATACCGGGGCAACCCACTCACTCATTTCCCATGAAATAGTTAAAAGGTTGAAAATGAACTGCAAATTGGCTGAAATACCTCGGTTAATACAAAGCCCTTTAGGAAGTTCTAGTGTATTAGATATGATCTGTGTGGATGTGAATTTGAACATAGGAGGAAACACATTTGTTTCCAATTTATATGTTCTAAACTTCCCAAATATAGGAGTTATATTAGGGGCAGATTGGCTAAGACAATTCAAAGCCATAATTGACCTAGATGCATCCACCATTTCACTACAAAATTCTAAAGGCCAAAGGGTTACAATTCTATGTGAACCTATCAAAGAAAACAGTCTAAATCATTTAATTGAATTAGAAAATAATTCCAAGGAAATAGCTATTAATGAAATCCCCATAGTTAAAGAATACTTGGATGTATTTGGGGAAGTAAAAGGTGTCTCACACCATAGACCTGTTGAATTCCAGATTAACCTTATGCCTGGGGCTAGCCCAGTTATCAAAAAGCCTACAAGGATGGGGCCAAGTGAATTAAAAGAGCTAAAGAACCAGCTGGAAGAATTAGAAGCCAAGGGGTTTATAAGGCCAAGTAATTCATGCTGGGGTGCTCCTGTAGTATTTGTTAAAAAGCATGATGGTACTTTAAGAATGTGTATAGATTACAGAGAATTAAACAAAGTAACCATCAAAAACAAATACCCATTACCCAGGATAGATGATCTCTTTGATCAACTCAGTGGAGCTAAAGTGTTTTCTAGGCTAGACTTGGCATCTGGGTTTCATCAGATGAAGGTTGAGGAATCAAGTATTAAATATACAGCATTCAACACAAGATATGGTTTGTATGAGTTTCTGGTTATGCCATTTGGGCTAACAAATGCCCCTTCTTACTTTGTAGACCTAATGAATAGGATATTCAGAGATTACTTAGACAAGTTTGTTCTGATTTTTATAGATGATATTCTAATCTACTCTAGAACAATAGAGGAACATGAGAACCACTTACATTTGGTCTTATCTAGATTAAGAGAAAAAGATTTGAAAGCAAAATTTTCTAATTGTGTGTTCTGGCAAGAGGAAGTACACTTTCTTGGACATGTTGTCTCTGCTGGGGGAATTTCTGTAAACCCCAATAAGATAGTAGCAATCCAAGCATGGAAGAAGCCTAACAATGTTAGTGAAGTAAGGTCATTCATGGGGATGGCAGGATACTATAGGAGGTTCATACAAGGATTTTCTAAAATAGCAATGCCACTCACTAACCTGACTAGGAAGAATCAAAAGTTTATATGGACTGATAAGTGTGAACAAGCTTTCACCCAGATCAAGGAGGCTTTGGTAAAATCACCAGTGTTGAGAGTACCAGAAGGCAATGAGGGATTGGTTGTGTATACAGATGCATGTGGGTCAGGGCTAGGGGCTGTGTTGATGCAGCAAGATCAGGTCATAGCCTATGCATCTAGACAACTAAAACCCCATGAAACTAGATATGCAACTCATGATCTTGAGTTGGCAGCAGTAGTTTATGCCTTGAAGCTTTGGAGGCATTACTTATTAGGTGCAAAGTTCATTTTATACACTGATCACAAGGCCTTAAAATATCTCTTTTCACAAAAAGATTTAAATATGAGACAACACAGATGGGTTGAATTTCTTGCTGCTTATGACTTAGATATACTTTATACACCAGGCAAGGCTAATAAAGTGGCAGATGCATTGAGTAGGCAGCATGCAAAAATGGCCATGTTAATGATGGAGGAGTTTAGAGATTTGACCATGCTCACTGATTTGGAAATAGATGAGAACAGTAGGATAAGTATGGAGATAATTGAGGAAGAAAAGAGTAAAGGAAGGTTAAGTTTAATTACTTTACAATCAAATTTGGCCTTGAAGGTGGCAAAAATGCAAGAAGAAGATCAAGACTTAGCAGAAAAGAGGTCTCTCCTATTAAAGAAGGAAGAAGTGAAGGATTATCACATAGATGTAAAAGGATACTTAAGGTACAAGGGAAGGATATGTGTCCCAAACATCATAGAATTGAAAGAAGAAATCCTTAATGAGTACCATAGGAGTAAATATTCAATACATCCAGGCAGCACCAAAATGTACCAAAACTTAAAAAGGGACTATTGGTGGAAGGGAATGAAGTCTGATGTAGCCAGATATGTTGCTAAGTGCATGGTTTGTCAACAAATAAAAGCTGAGACCCAAAGACCTTCAGGGTTGTTGCAGCCACTTAGCATACCACAGTGGAAGTGGGAAGACATATCTATGGATTTCATAGATGGTCTTCCTAGATCCAAGAGGGGAAATACAAGTATTTGGGTGATTGTAGATAGGCTGACTAAAGTAGCCCACTTCATACCAGTGAAAGCAGACAGAAATGCACCTAGGTTAGCCCAAATTTTTATGAGAGAAGTGGTAAAACTGCATGGTGTTCCTAAAACTATAGTGAGTGATAGGGATACAATCTTCACTTCAAGGTTCTGGAGGAGCTTCCAAGAAGCTATGGGGAGTGAATTGTGCCTAAGCACTGCTTATCACCCCCAATCAGATGGGCAAACAGAAGTGGTAAACAAGATTTTAGAGGATTTGCTTAGGGCATGTGTGTTAGATTTTGGAGGAAATTGGGAGGACCACCTCCATTTGGCTGAGTTCACATACAATAATAGCCACCAAAGCACAATTGGAATGGCACCCTTTGAAGCCCTATATGGAAAGCCATGTCTATCACCTATGTGTTGGGCTGAGGCAGGAGAGAAAGCTATCCTAGGGCCAGAATATGTCAAAGACATCACAGAGAAAATAGAACTGGTGAGAAAGAGGATGGCAGTAGCTCAAGACAGGCAAAAGAAGTATGCTGATGCAAAGAGGAAGTCAGTGGAATTCAAAGTAGGTGATTATGTCTTCATTAAGGTTTCACCAATGAAGAAAGTCTTGAGATTTGGCAAGCAGGGGAAACTCAGACCCAGATATGTTGGACCATACAAGATTTTGGAGAGGATAGGCTCACTAGCCTACAAGCTGGAGCTTCCAGAGAAGATGAGTGCAATGCACAATGTGTTTCATGTGTCACAACTAAGGAGATGGGTACATGACAAGGAGGAAATCTTAGAAAAGCCTACTGAAGTTCAGATTAATCCAGATCTAATCTATGAGAAAGAGCCAGTGGGAATTGTGGCAAGGGAAGAAAAGAAATTAAGAAACAAGACATTGAAGCTTGTAAAGATTCAATGGAGTATAGATCCTAGTGATTGTACTTGGGAGCTAGAGGATAAAATCAGGATGGATTACCCTAGGCTCTTTGCAAAAATTTAAAAGGTAAATTCTTAGATTACTAAGAAAAATTGATATGTATGATAGACAGTGACTATTTAAATTGCTCATGCATATTTGAATAATTTTCCTAAGAAAGTAGGAGTACTCAAAGAATATGTTGTAAATTGTGAGGGCACAATTCCTAAAAGGAGGGGTGATTGTAATACCCCAAGATTTTGAGGAAAATTCTTTTAATAAATGATTAAAATTCTGGGGGAAAATCAGAATTATTATATAGGTGGGATTTTCAGTGGTGCAAGGTTGTGTGCATGTGTGCACGTGCACACTAGTTATGGCACTAAGAGAAAATCCAGAATTCCTGAATAATAAAACAAGGAAGGAAAACATTTAGATAAAATGTTTTAAATAAAGAAAATATAGACCTAGACATGGGTATTAAAAATTCCTGAGGATGTGTGTATATAAATATATCTATGTATATATGCCTATGTATGACTTGTCTGAAAATTGAGGCAGAAGAGAACATTGACTTATAATGAATAAGTGAAATTTTTATTTGAATAATAGGTGTAGAAATGCACATAAGTATGCACATGTTTTCTGCAAATAAAAGGTTAAAAGTTAAATTAACACCCATAGTTGTATAAATGTATATTTATATCCAGATGTTATTTGAGCAGAAAATAAATAAAGGAAGCACTAAAACAGTAAGAACCAAAGTGCAAGAAAGAAAATGTACATAGGCAGAAAATAGAAAGTCACACCATTATCATGTTTGAAGTAAATATAATAAAAATACTTAAAGTTATCACTTTCTGAAAAGAAAGGAAAATAGGCACAAATTAGTCTTGTTTTAAAATATTGGCCGGGATATTAAGGGATTAGGAAGGAGGGAATATGCAATGCCAAATGCATGATTCTGGTCTGGGCTAAAATAGGGATTTTGCATCACCCAAAACCCTAGACAGAACCCTTATTTATACCAAGAGCCCAATCAGAAAACTGCTCTCTCACTAATTAATTAACCTAAGGAAGAAGAGGAAGATAAGGCTAAAGATTTGAAGGGTTTTCTGGTTTAAGTTTGTGTAAGCACTTAGGTGAGTATCCTCACTCATATACATGGCATTAAGACCTGGGATTAGGCAGCCAAGCTTTTATATGTTATATTTTGCATGTTTTGATTTACAAACTATGTTGGCTGCTGATGGTTTCATGAATGTTTGATGAGATATGATCTGCTATGCTGGATGTTTAACTTTGTTGTTCTATTTTCATCTCTGTATATTATACCAAAACCTTAAGGAACATATATCAGAGTATTTGTAACTAGTTTGAATAATGGCTTAAGACAAAGAATGAAAAGATAAAGAAAACTATGAGCTGCATATACATTGGTATGGTGCTGAGGCTTGAAATAATTGGTTAAGGGTGCAATGGAGTCTTTCTCTATAAGTGCTGAGCCCTAAACTAAACAGAAACTTACAAGCCTAAAAACTATGTTTAAACAAGATTGAAAATCTGGCTAAATATAGTTGCTTGAAAAATCAAAATAAACTCAATAGAGCCATGTATTTATTCTCAGTTGCAAACATTCTGGTATATGCTTGAATAGGGGGTTTCTATGTTAAATAATGTGAGATGGAATGACTGGGGTGTTATATCTCTAGAAAGTAACCTTTAACTTGCTTGCAATATCATGGCTGCAAGGTAACTAGTATGTTTCATGAGTACAGGTGGTATGTACACCTAGCTATCATTGATAGAATGAACATAAATACACTTAGTAATATAACTAAGGATTTTGTGCCAAGAAGGCTGCTGGAATGCTTGTCCTATTTGAAGTAGACAAGTTGGCACATGGCTTGTTTAAGTCCTGAGATCTTTGTGCCATAATGTTAATTAGTTCATGGCAATGTGTCCCTTTGATTCCTTATAGCAGATGAGGCCAGGAATTTATAAGAAAAAGAAAAGGCAACCTAGTAGTTCCAGATAAAAGTTGTTTATTGCATATGTTTGCTCTTATGTATTGTACATGATAATACCTGTCAAGTATGCAAAGTACATTTGTGCTGTATCCTTAGCTTAATATCATGGATATGTTAGAAATGCTCACACCAGATCATAGATCTGACCCTTATTGCTCATGGCACATGGGGGTGTCTCATTTATAATGGGGCAGCCACTAATGCTTTTGCAGGTTGTGATGGAGCTAAGTAAGCAAGATTAAAAAGTCATGGAATAGAGGATGCTAAGATAATTAGAAATAAAAGCTAAAATGTGTTAATTGATGCATGTATTCCCTGATTGATATGGCTATCTAAATGTATTAAGTAGGAAGAACTTGTAAGAGACATGTGCTATGTTGTTTCTGGTTATTTCTGATTTGGTATGTACTAAGGATATTGATGTTAAACTGATTTGAAAACCTATTTGCTAAAGTTGTTTTGATTTAGAGGAAAAACCTGGATTTTATAAGTATAATCATTTTATGATGATTTCAATTAATCCTGAGTTCTTTTAAAAAGAATGTAGATATACAGAAAATAATATTGGGAAAACCCAGAAAAGAATTAAACTGCTATATCTTCAATTTATGATATTGACATAAGTCCAGATGCAAGAAAAAGTGTTTATACCTTGAAGATGTATTTTTAAAAAGAGAAGTATGATTAGGAAGAATGATATATATCTGATCACAAAATGACTGATTCATACAAATATATATACATGCTTTTGGAAAGAAAAGGTAACAATGTTTTGTGTATAATCTGGGTTGTAATAATGCAAGTAAAAGAATGGCCAGAGTAACCACATGGTTAGGCATAGGTCAGGCCAAATGCTCCACTTCAGATCAATGAAGCAAGGGAACATATGAGCTCAGTTTTCTGGAAAATGAACAAAGACACTGACATGTACATGTATATCTGTGTACATGTTGAAATTAGGCAAAAATATAGATGTAAATTCTTAAAACAGTTGAAAGAATGGGTTTTAAAAATAGTTATGCAAGAAGAATTGTTTTGTATGTTAGGTTATAGGCAAAAATCAAATATATATGTATAATTATAGGTAGGTAACAGATTTCAGCCATACAGGAGAAAATAAAAAGAAAAACAAAAATTGTGTTTGAACCGACCAGCATAGTACTCGAACTAGTGACCTTGCATGAATAAGTTAGGCGCGTTTCCATTACGCCTAGATGTTGCTTGTGTTCACTTAGGATCCACTTTCTTTTAACCTGAGTTTGATAATATTCAGACTTTAAGATAATCATCCATATTATAAGCTTGCTTTCCACTGATCATTGCTTGGTTATTTCTTAATTATAATAACAGTCTAAGGTACATATTTCCAGGGGACACTATAGTCAAAAAATCTGGATACATTAAGTTTTAATTTAAAAGGGAATTTATCACATTTATGCAAATTTAAAAAGGATTTCTACTTATTATTATGCTCTGATTCAAGTAGAATATAACATAGATATCTTCATATATGTATGTTAAAAATGATTTAGAATTAAAACAATATTTCTATATTGTGAAAGATCCTGGATATATTTTTGTTTATTAGAGAAAAGAAAATGACCCTGGGAAATATATTTGTAATAGATGATATATCTATATATCATCTCTAAAATATATTTGTAATAGATGATATATCTATATATCATCTCTAAAAAAAAAAAAATCACCAATAAAATTAGTGTGTAAATAGGAGGGTCATTTCATATATACATTTATACAACTATGGGTGTTAATTTAACTTTAACCTTTTATTTGCAGAAAACATGTGCATATTTATGTGCATTTCTACACACCCATTGTTCAAATAAAATTCCACTTATTCATTGTAAATCAATGTTCTCTTCTGTCTTAATTTTCAGACAAGTAATATATATATATACACACATCCACAGGAATTTTAATATTCATGCCTAGGCCTATATTTCTTTTATTTAAAACATTTTATCTGAATGTTTTCCTTTCTTGTTTTATTATTCAGGAATTCTGGATTTTCTCTTAGTGCCATATCTAGTGTGCACGTGCACACATGCACACAACCTTGCACCACTGAAAATCCCACCTATATAATAATTCTGATTTTCCCCCAGAATTTTAATCATTTATTTAAAAGAATTTTCCCCCATAATCTTGGGGTATTACAATCACCCCTCCTTTTAGGGATTGTGCCCTCACAATTTGCAACATAATCTTTGAGTACTCCTACTTTCTTAGGAAAAATTATTTAAATATGCATGAGAAATTCAAATAGTCACTGTCTATCATACATATCAAACTTTCTTAGTAATCTAAGAATTTACCTTTCAAATTTGCAAGGAGCCTAGGGTAATCCATCCTGATTTTATCCTCTAGCTCCCAAGTACAATCACTAGGATCTATACTCCATTGAATCTTTACAAGCTTCAATGTCTTGTTTCTTAATTTCTTTTCTTCCCTTGCCACAATTCCCACTGGCTCTTTCTCATAGATTAGATCTGGATTAATCTGAACTTCAGTAGGCTTTTCTAAGATTTCCTCCTTGTCATGCACCCATCTCCTTAGTTGTGACACATGAAACACATTGTGCATTGCACTCATCTTCTCTGGAAGCTCCAGCTTATAGGCTAGTGAGCCTATCCTTTCCAAAATCTTGTATGGTCCAACATATCTGGGTCTGAGTTTCCCCTGCTTGCCAAATCTCAAGACTTTCTTCATTGGTGAAACCTTAATGAAGACATAATCACCTACTTTGAATTCCACTGACTTCCTCTTTGCATCAGCATACTTCTTTTGCCTATCTTGAGCTACTGCCATCCTCTTTCTCACCAGTCCTATTTTCTCTGTGATGTCTTTGACATATTCTGGCCCTAGGATAGCTTTCTCTCCTGCCTCAGCCCAACACATAGGTGATAGACATGGCTTTCCATATAGGGCTTCAAAGGGTGCCATTCCAATTGTACTTTGGTGGCTATTATTGTATGTGAACTCAGCCAAATGGAGGTGGTCCTCCCAATTTCCTCCAAAGTCTAACACACATGCTCTAAGCAAATCCTCTAAAATCTTGTTTACCACTTCTGTTTGCCCATCTGATTGGGGGTGATAAGCAGTGCTTAGGCACAATTCACTCCCCATAGCTTCTTGGAAGCTCTTCCAGAATCTTGAAGTGAAGATTGTATCCCTATCACTCACTATAGTTTTAGGAACACCATGTAGTTTTACCACTTCTCTCATAAAAGTTTGGGCTAACCTAGGTGCATTTCTGTCTGCTTTCACTGGTATGAAATGGGCTACTTTAGTCAGCCTATCTACAATCACCCAAATACTTGTATTTCCCCTCTTGGATCTAGGAAGACCATCTATGAAATCCATAGATATGTCTTCCCACTTCCACTGTGGTATGCTAAGTGGCTGCAATAACCCTGAAGGTCTTTGGGTCTCAGCTTTTATTTGTTGACAAACCATGCACTTAGCAACATATCTGGCTACATCAGACTTCATTCCCTTCCACCAATAGTCCCTTTTTAAGTTTTGGTACATTTTGGTGCTGCCTGGATGTATGGAATATTTGCTCCTATGGTACTCATTAAGGATTTCTTCTTTCAATTCTATGATGTTTGGGACACATATCCTTCCCTTGTACCTTAAGTATCCTTTTACATCTATGTGATAATCCTTCACTTCCTCCTTCTTTAATAGGAGAGACTTCTTTTCTGCTAAGTCTTGATCTTCTTCTTGCATCTTTGCCACCTTCAAGGCCAAATTTGATTGTAAAGTAATTAAACTTAACCTTCCTTTACTCCTTTCTTCCTCAATTATTTCCATACTCATCCCACTGCTCTCATCTATTTCCAAATCAGTGAGCATGGTCAAGTCTCTAAACTCCTCCATCATCAACATGGCCACTTTTGCATGCTGCCTACTCAATGCATCTTCCACTTTATTAGCCTTGCCTGGTGTATAAAGTATATCTAAGTCATAAGAAGCAAGAAATTCAACCCATCTGTGTTGTCTCATATTTAGATCTTTTTGTGAAAAGAGATATTTTAAGGCCTTGTGATCAGTGTATAAAATGAACTTTGCACCTAATAAGTAATGCCTCCAAAGCTTCAAGGCATAAACTACTGCTGCCAACTCAAGATCATGAGTTGCATATCTAGTTTCATGGGGTTTTAGTTGTCTAGATGCATAGGCTATGACCTGATCTTGCTGCATCAACACAGCCCCTAGCCCTGACCCACATGCATCTGTATATACAACCAATCCCTCATTGCCTTCTGGTACTCTCAACACTGGTGATTTTACCAAAGCCTCCTTGATCTGGGTGAAAGCTTGTTCACACTTATCGGTCCATATAAACTTTTGGTTCTTCCTAGTCAGGTTAGTGAGTGGCATTGCTATTTTAGAAAATCCTTGTATGAACCTCCTATAGTATCCTGCCATCCCCATGAATGACCTAACTTCACTAACATTGTTAGGCTTCTTCCATGCTTGGATTGCTACTATCTTATTGGGGTTTACAGAAATTCCTCTAGCAGAGACAACATGTCCAAGAAAGTGTACTTCCTCTTGCCAGAACACACACTTAGAGAACTTTGCTTTCAAATCTTTTTCTCTTAATCTAGATAAGACCAAATGTAAGTGGTTCTCATGTTCCTCTATTGTTTTAGAGTAGATTAGAATATCATCTATAAAAATCAGAACAAACTTGTCTAAGTAATCTCTGAATATCCTATTCATTAGGTCTACAAAGTAAGAAGGGGCATTTGTTAGCCCAAATGGCATAACCAGAAACTCATACAAACCATATCTTGTGTTGAATGCTGTATGTTTAATACTTGATTCCTCAACCTTCATCTGATGAAACCCAGATGCCAAGTCTAGCCTAGAAAACACTTTAGCTCCACTGAGTTGATCAAAGAGATCATCTATCCTGGGTAATGGGTATTTGTTTTTGATGGTTACTTTGTTTAATTCTCTGTAATCTATACACATTCTTAAAGTACCATCATGCTTTTTAACAAATACTACAGGAGCACCCCAGCATGAATTACTTGGCCTTATAAACCCCTTGGCTTCTAATTCTTCCAGCTGGTTCTTTAGCTCCTTTAATTCACTTGGCCCCATCCTTGTAGGTTTTTTGATAACTGGGCTAGCCCCAGGCATAAGGTTAATCTGGAATTCAACAGGTCTATGGTGTGAGACACCTTTTACTTCCCCAAATACATCCAAGTATTCTTTAACTATGGGGATTTCATTAATAGCTATTTCCTTGGGATTATTTTCTAATTCAATTAAATGATTTAGACTGCTTTCTTTGATAGGTTCACATAGAATTGTAACCCTTTGGCCTTTAGAATTTTGTAGTGAAATGGTGGATGCATCTAGGTCAATTATGGCTTTGAATTGTCTTAGCCAATCTGCCCCTAATATAACTCCTATATTTGGGAAATTTAGAACATACAAATTGGAAACAAATGTGTTTCCCCCTATGTTCAAATTCACATCCACACAAATCATATCTAATACACTAGAACTTCCTAAAGGGATTTGTATTAACAGAGGTATTTCAGCCAATTTGCAGTTCATTTTCAACCTTTTAACTATTTCATGGGAAATGAGTGAGTGGGTTGCCCCGGTATCATATATTACAGCTAAAGGTATGGTACAAATAAATAGTGTACCTTCCACTTGACCATGGTTTTCAGCATTTGCCTCAATTATGGCCTTGCCCCTACCTTCCAGGTTTGCCACTTTCCCTTGTTGCTTGTATTCTGGGCAATTTCTTTTCATATGCCCTTCCTTCCCACATAGATAGCATTTGAAAGCTCCTCCCTTAAGCTCTGGGCATCTTGGCTTAATATGGCCTTCTTTCCCACAATGGTTGCAAACTATTTTTCTTTTGGCTTCATTGGGTTTTGCATCTACTGCCTTCTTACCATCTGCCTCTCCTTTCTTCTTATCATAAGGATGGTACTTCCCTTTGTTCTTCTTGTTGCTATTGTTTTTGAAGCTCCTAAACTTATCTCTTTCCTTGTCATGCTGCTCAATCTTCAGAGCCAAATCTATCACTTGATCAAAAGTTCTGTCAGCATAAGGTAGTATAGCCCTGCTAAGCCCTGGGTTCAATCCCTTGATGTATCTATCATTTTTGGATGCTTCATCAGCCACTAACATTGCCCCATAGGTTGACAATCCCTCAAACTTCTGGGTGTATTCTGTGACATTCATAGTCCCCTGTCTAAGTTTGATGAACTCCTCAAGTAAAGTGGTTTTTGCTGAGGCTGGAACAAACCTTGCCTCTAACATCTCCTTAAATTGATTCCAATTAATATCATTTTCATTCCGGCCAGCTATGATCACCTCCCACCAACTCAAAGCTGCACCTTTTAATTGCCTTGAGGCCACTTGCCTCTTCCTTTGGTCATCTAGTTGCATATCAGTGAAGATCCTCTCTAATGTCCTCAGCCATGCTTGAATCTCCATTACACTTTCAGTTCCTTCAAAGCTCTTGCCTCCCAAGTTGGTATAAGTCTTCACTAACTTGGAGAGCTCCTCATGTGGGTTCTCAGGTCTGTGCCCAATTCCATCTCTCAAAACTCTCACAAATTCCTGCATGTCAAGAATTTGTGGTGTGCTAGATCCTCCTTGATGATGAGACCCTCTTCCTACCATATTTCTAAAAGTATATGTATTTCATCTTATTAGTTTAGCTTTAATTTTAAATTGATTGTATCTTTCCTATTTAATCATTGTGTATGTCACATGCACACACATACATACATTCAGGGAATACTTATAAGCAGTCAAATATACAAACAAACCTAGTATAAACATAAGCATACAAACATTTGCTATGTTAATTAAAACATAGCTCTGATACCAAATGAAATGACCCTCCTATTTACACACTAATTTCATTAGTGATTTTTTTTTTTACAATTATATTTCCCGGGGTCATTTTCTTTTTCTAATAAACAAAATATATCCAGGATCTTTCACAATATAAAAATATTGTTTTAATTCTAAATCATTCTTAACATACATATATGAAGATATCTATGTTATATTCTACTTGAATCAGAGCATGATAATAAGTAGAAATCCTTTTAAATTTTATTAAAATGTGATAAATTCCCTTTTTAAAAGATTACTTATTGTATCCTGATTTTTGACTATAGTGCCCACTGAAAATATGTACTTTAGGCTGTTATTAAACTTAAGAAATGATCAAGCACTAATCAGTGGAAAGCAAGCTTATAATATAGATGATTTTCTTAAAGTCTGAATATTATCAAACTCAGGTTAAAAGAAAGTGGATCCTAAGTGAACACAAGCAACATCTAGGCGTAATGGAAACGCGCCTAACTTATACATACAAGGTCACTAGTTCGAGTACTATGCTGGTCGGTTCAAACACAATTTTTGTTTTTGTTTTTTTTTATTTTCTCCTGTGTGGCTGAAATCTGATACCTACCTATAATTGTACATATATATTTAATTTTTGCCTATAACCTAACATACAAAACAACTCTTCTTGCATAACTATTTTTAAAACCCATTCTTCCAACTGTTTTAAGAATTTACATTTATATTTTTGCCCAATATCAACATGTACACAGATATATATGTACATGTCAGAGTTTTTGTTCTTTTTCCAGAAAACTGAGCTCAATTGTTCCCTTGCTTCATTGATTTGAAGTGAAACATTTGGCCTGACCTATGGCCTAACCATATGGTTACCCTGGCCAATCTTTTGTTTGCATTTTTACAACCCAGATTATACACAAAACATTGATACCTTTCCTTTCCAAAAGCATGTATATATATTTGTATGAATCAGACATTTTGTGATCAGATATATATCATTCTTCCTAATCATACTTCTCTTTTTAAAAATACATTTTCAGGGTATAAACACTTTTTCTTGCATCTGGACTTATGTCAATATCATAAATTGAAGATATAGCAGTTTAATTCTTTTCTGGGTTTTCCCAATATTATTTTCTGTATATCTATATTCTTTTTGAAAGAACTCAGGATTAACTGAAATCATCATAAAATGATTATGCTTATAAAATCCAGGTTTTTCCTCAAAATCAAAACAACTTTAGCAAATAGGTTTTCAAATCAGTTTAATATCAAGATCCTTAGTACATACCAAATCAGAAATAACCAGAAAACAACATAGCACATGTCTCTTACAAGTTCTTCCTACTTAATACATTTAGATAGCCATATTAATCAGGGAATACATGCATAAATTAACACATTTTAGCTTTTATTTCTAATTATCTTAGCATCCTCTATTCCATATCTTTTTAATCTTGCTTACTTAGCTCCATCACAACCTGCAAAAGCATTAGTGGCTGCCCCATTATAAATGAGACACCCCCATGTGCCATGAGCAATAAGGGTCAGATCTATGATCTGGTGTGAGCATTTCTAACATATCCATGATATTAAGCTAAGGATACAGCATAAATATACCTTGCATACTTGACAGGTATTATCATGTACAATACATAAGAGCAAACATATGCAATAAAACAACTTTTATCTGGAACTACTAGGTTGCCTTTTTCTTTTTCTTATAAATTCCTGGCCTCATCTGCTATAAGGAATCAAAGGGACACATTGCCATGAACTAATTAACATTATGGCACAAAGATCTCAGGACTTAAACAAGCCATGTGCCAACTTGTCTACTTCAAATAGGACAAGCATTCCAGCAGCCTTCTTGGCACAAAATCCTTAGTTATATCACTAAGTGTATTTATGTTCATTCTATCAATGATAGCTAGGTGTACATACCACTTGTACTCATGAAGCATACTAGTTACCTTGCAGACATAATATTGCAAGCAAGTTAAAGGTTACATTCTAGAGGTATAACACCCCAGTCATTCCATCTCATATTATTTAGCATATAAACACCCTATTCAAGCATATACCAGAATGTTTGCAACTGAGAATAAATGCATGGCTCTATTGGGTTCATTTTGATTTTGCAAGCAACTATGTTTAGCCAGATTTTTAATCTTGTTTAAACATAGTTTTTAGGCTTGTAAATTTCTGTTTAGTTTAGGGCTCAGCACTTATAGAGAAAGACTCCATTGCACCCTTAACCAATTATTTCAAGCCTCAGCACCATACCAATGTATATGCAGCTCATAGTTTTCTTTTTCCATTCTTTGTCTTAAACCATGATTCAGACTAGTTACAAATACTCTATTATATGTTCTTTAAGGTTTTAGTATAACATACAGAGATGAAAATAGAACAACAAGGTCATACATCCAGCATAGCAAATCATATCTCATCAAGCATTTATGAAACCATCAGTAACCAACATAGTTTGTAAATCAAAACATGCAAAATATAGCATATAAAAGCTTGGCTGCCTAATCCCAGGTCTTAATGCCATGTATATGAGTGAGGATACTCACCTAAATGCTTACACAAGCTTAAACCAGAAAACCCCTCAAATCTCTAGCCTTATCTTCCTCTTCTTCCTTAGGTTAATTAATTAGTGAGAGAGCAGTTTTCTGATTGGGCTCTTGGTTTAAATAAGGGTTCTGTCTAGGGTTTTGGGTGATGCAAAATCCCTATTTTAGCCCAGACCAGAATCATGCATTTGGCATTGCATATTCCCTCCCTCCTAACCCTTGATGTCCCGGCCAATATTTTAAAACAAGACTAAATTGTGCCTATTTTCCTTTCTTTTCAGAAAGTGATAACTTTAAGTATTTTTATTATACTTACCTCAAACATGATAATGGTGTGACTTTCTATTTTCTGCCTATGTACATTTGCTTTCTTGCACTTTGGTTCTTACTGTTTTTGTGCTTCCTTTATTTATTTTCTGCTCAAATAATATCTGGATATATATATACATTTATACAACTATGGGTGTTAATTTAACTTTAACCTTTTATTTGCAGAAAACATGTGCATATTTATGTGCATTTCTACACACCCATTGTTCAAATAAAATTCCACTTATTCATTGTAAATCAATGTTCTCTTCTGTCTTAATTTTCAGACAAGTAATATATATATATATATACACACATCCACAGGAATTTTAATATTCATGCCTAGGCCTATATTTCTTTTATTTAAAACATTTTATCTGAATGTTTTCCTTTCTTGTTTTATTATTCAGGAATTCTGGATTTTCTCTTAGTGCCATATCTAGTGTGCACGTGCACACATGCACACAACCTTGCACCACTGAAAATCCCACCTATATAATAATTCTGATTTTCCCCCAGAATTTTAATCATTTATTTAAAAGAATTTTCCCCCATAATCTTGGGGTATTACAATAATTAGGGGGTGATGGCCTCGATCTAGGGTTCGAGGCAGCGTCTGAGCTCGGCATCGCGTGCACTCGCGAGAAGAAGGGGTAGTCGCGACTGTGACTGGAAAGCGAGGCAGTGGCTCGAAGTCGAGCGAGGAGGCAGGGCAGCTCGATGCTGAGCGAAGTGGAATTGAGTGCGGCGACAGATCGAGCGCGCGCAGGTCGATGGTCGCGGCATTCCGGTGGTGGAGTCTGGGTTCGTCAGTAGATGCTGTCTCGATCGAAGGCGAGCAGTGCGATGATTTTGAGTGAGATCTCGTGGAGTTTGTGATGGCTTCGGTTTGAGTAGCCTGGAGTTTCGATCGATAGTGAGGTATATGAAAATTTTTCAATTCAATTTAGTTTTGAATATGAATTTAAATATGTACTGAAAAATATTTAATGTTTCACAATTTTAATTGCTGTTAGAATTTAAAGTTAATACATCAAGGTATATAGAAAAAGAGAAAAAAAATTTATTAATGAGTTTAGGTTGAAAAAAAAAGAATTATTAGATTAAAAGAATTTAATCTATTTCGAAGAAAAAGTTTTGTAAGAAATTACAGTAAAGGGTTGTTTACTGTCTAGTTTATACTGTGGAATTTAAGTATATACAGGAAATTTATATATACGATTTTTGAAAAAAATAAATAAATAAATATATACATATGTGAAAATAATGGATTTGAAAGTTAATTATTAATTTAGTATTGAATTTTGGTTAATTAAATTATCAAAAGGAAATTGATTTTTTATCAGATATTTTATTAAAAGAAAAATTTGTTTAAAACTAAGTTACTAGTTGAATTAAAATTACCAAACGAAAATTTATAGTTTGATTTAATACGAGTATTAATAATTTGTATAATATTTATACAAGGTTTAACAATCGAGAAAACAAGTCAGGATGGAAAATGGATTGCTAATAAAAGCTAAGGTGAGATCTTCTCACTCAAATTGAAAGTGGAATTTTCAGTTATTGTTTGATTGTCTGTTTGGATTGTTGATATTAGATATAGTAGGATATATCTATTATATATAGCAATATATACATATTGGCATATGCATATATTGGATTGATGATTTCCCGCCTCGTATAGCGGATGAGACCCTATTGCGCCGTTAGTAAGCGGATTTTTATAAAACCTATATACCGCGATAATTCCGTACTGGAGCGGAATTGGTATTGTGCTAACATTTGTGGATGCAGGGAAACAGGTTGGAGGGATCCAACTGGATTCCTCACCAGTAGTTATTTATTTACAGATATTGATGTATATTATGTTATCATATGTTGATATATGATGTTGTTGTTGTGATGGACTAATTGATGCGTTGCATCATCGGATTCAGCTTTTGAAGTTTAAAAATAATGACTTTTACTTTAAAAGGATTTTTTAAGTGATTTTTGAAAATAAACGTTTTATTAAATTTTTGAAGTGATTTATTTTAAATAAATAAACGTTCAGATTTTAAAGTCATAAAAGTTATAAATTTTTGTGAAATATAACCAAAAGGTGATTTTCGGGATAAATAGTAAAGTAATTTATAAAATGGTTAAATTGGAATTTTTGAATAAGTATGAAGGGTTCATAGACGAGATAAAACAAAATGTATACTTTATAAATCAAAACAAGGGAATTATAAAAGTATTTCGGTTATTATTGAATATAAGGTTATAAACAAAATCTTATAAGAAATAAGATTTAAAATCTGTGAAGTTTAAAAGAACGATTTCTTTTAAATAAATGAATTATAAGTATTCAACTTATAATATGGATTTTTGATGTATACATTAACTTATAAATTGAATGGTTCATTAAAGAAGATGTATAAATCGAAGTTGTTATAAAATGGAAATAGAATTTATAAACGTTGTTTTTATAAATTCGAAAATAAATCAAATTTGATTGATTTTAAATATAGAGATTATTAAGGGAATTTTATCCATGATTTTGGACAGTGGGTAATTCTTGAAATAAATGTGTAGAAAAGATTGAAATTTGGTTATTGAAGTATATTCACGATTTTGGACAGTGAATATATTATTGAGTAAAATGGTTATGTTTGGGAAAGCGATATTATAAAATGAAGTTAATTGTTTTAAAAGATGTTTTAAAATGTGTTAAGTATCGAATACATAGATTTCAACATTTATTGTTGAAATAGACGTTTTCGAGGAATAAGGAAATGATGGACTATAACACTGTTGTTATAGTAAATGATTTTCGAAAGAAAATGTTTTATATAGTATTGGGATTTATATATCTATCTTAATTTTGAATCCCTATACTAGTGATTTTGAGTCATCGTAACGATGTTTTACGTAACATTCGTTTTGACTCAAATAAATGTTGTTATAGTAATGTTTTCCTTAAAGAATGAATTTATACTTAAATTTTGATTTAAGTATATCGAATATTTTCAAATGTTGAAAATAAAAGATTTGTGAAACACTTATTATTAAATAAGTATGGAATGTTTTCCAATATGAAATGAAATGTTTTTGAGAATTTATCTTCTTAAAGATAAATTGAAATTGAATATTGACATCGATTTGAAAATCGTATATCAGTAGATATTTTGAAAATATAAATTCACTATGGAATTTATGAAGGAAAGGGAAATTGTTTTAGAAAAATAAACGTTGATTTATTTTTGAAGTGTGGAAATTTTATATCTAGTAAAGATATTTTTGAAGATGAAATAATTGGGAAAATTATTTGGAATCTGATGATGTTGCGCATTTTTATTGATAGTTAAATAACCGACTATCAATAATTACCTTGAAAGGTATTTGTTGTGAATTGGATGAATTTGAATGCCACACTTATTTTTGAATAATCGCTCACTATTCGGGTTAGCCGGGAAAGGACCATGGGGTCGTATAACCCATTCCGAATATGTGATACGTCGTTATGAATTGCATTTGAAGACCGGTGTTGAAGACCGGATATTTTTGAAAACGGAAGGATTGCCGTCGAGTTACTCTACATCGGCTGATCTCCGATTTAGAGGTTTTATCACCCTTAGTGACGAGAAGTCCGGACGTGATTAGAAATTTATCCGGAAATGCAAGGGCTTCGTGAGAAGTGCCTTCGGTTCTGTTCGATCCCGGAACAGACTTGTATGGATTGTGTGTCTGACGTTACAAATTGAGATATAAAGCTGATTTCTTTCAAATACATTTCTGTTGGTGGCGGAGAATTTATTCTCTTAGCTTAACACCCTTCTCTGAGACGTACGAGTTCAGAGGTTATGTAGTTGAAATTTATCAGCGATATACTCCCAATTTGGTAACGTGGCATACTAAGTGTTGCTGTGAAATGATCAGTGTTTGATCATTTGCGATATGATCATTTGTTTGATCTTATATCTTTGTGATCATAGGTTGATCATTTTGTTTGACCCGAAGCAGGGCTTTGTAGAAAGCGTAGCTTTGTGGACGAGACTTCGTCGAGCCTCACACCCCGGAAATGGTCGAAACAGGAAGGATGCGGCAAGGTTCTAGGGAGTAGCGCCCCTTAGTGTATGTCATTCCTTCTGGATAGAAGTGGTATCATGGTATGGAGCCCAGATACTTAACCTATGTGGTTGCTGCATTATTATCTATGTGGTTTGTTGGAAATCGGGGATCCTCGGGAAGATCGGTTACGATCGGGGGATGGCATACGCGTGTCAGTAGTTACCTATTTTTGCAGAGGTAACCCGGCCTTGTGTTGGCAGAGATCCGGTTAGGTTCTCGGGTCGTCTATTCCAGGGACGTACCCATCGTGGATAGAAAGTTCCTTAGCCTGACCATTTGTTGGAAATCCAAAGAAACAATACGTGACTTGTACGGTTTTAGTTGTATTACCTGCTATGGAATGTGGCGGTAACCTGCTATTGAACATAGTAGCTATAGTAGGCATAAGTGCGGAATGCCTATGCTGGCTAAGATTAATATTATACTTTCGAAATGTTTTCTACACTATGCACTAATAATAATATCAAAAATGATTTGGATTTTGCGTAGTAAGCATCTTTGACTATCATAAGAAGAAATCTCCTCCAATTCTACGTTTGCATTGTGTGTGTGGTGGGAGGTCTTATGGTAGTTTCATTTTCCAAAAGCATTGCGAATTGACTTTAAAATTATCTTGTTGTTGTTTTAAAGATAAACTGTTTTACGATCTCACACCAGTCACCATGACTGACTCGGAGTTTATTGTTTCCATTCTAAACTCTGGGTGCCCACAAATTTCCACACGGGCAGCCTAGAGTTATATTATCAGGATATTCTGGATATTCTGGAGCTTTGGGGATAAGCTGGACGACGAGACGTAGTATTTGTATCTGATAGTATTTATTCCGCTGTGTATTCTGTATGAGGACAAGTTTATAAAACTGTCCATTGTTGTATATTGACTCTGATTGATGTATGTATAAATTGATATAGTTCTTTGTTTTAAAAGACTAGTGTTTATCTATTATATATTGTTCCGCTGCGATGTGTAAGATTCTGATATTGTTTTCTGTTCTGATGTTGTTCTATTTTTCTTCTTCTCTCTTTCTTCTTCTTCTCTTTTTCTTCTATCTTTTCTTCTATTTCTTCTTTCTAAAACCCTCACTATTGGAGTTTCCGGCACTCGATTTCTCGGCAGTCGATAAAGTGAGTATCGATGTCGAATTTTCGAAAGTCGAAAAATTCGGTATGTGACAACAAATGTCATGTGGCTGCCTGAAAATCATGTAGCCTTTGCTTTTGTTGACTAGAGATACTGCTTCCACTGCTTGGAATGCAGAAAAGTTGGAATGCAGAAAGGGTAACTCAGTTTTAGGTGAGTAAACACGAACATATTTATGTCTAAAAGTTATAATCTTTAAATTTTATATGCTTGTGTTGTGATGTTGGTTTTTGAACTTGTTGTCCGTGCTACTTTTATACCACCTTTAGTCTTGCGGCATGAGAAATCAAAGATGACAGCAACAACCTTTTTTCCTCATATTTAGCATGCCTCTGTCATTTGAAAGAAAAAAATAGCCTTATGCCAACCGCCCAGTAGGATAGGCTATTAAATTCGATTTGCTGCTTTTATTCAATGTTACATGTGTGTGACAATTTCAAGCAGTGCAGGTGATTCTTTGTATGTAGATGTGTGTGCATGAGTGTGGTTGTTTGTCTAGGTGTATGTATGTGGTGTTGAATGTGTATAGGGTTGAATACAAGAACAAATATACATATATAACTTACTGTTGTTATCCTTAGAACATGACCCGTCCTTACTTTTTGAGGTATTTCATGCTTTAACCTCCTTTCTCCAGTCATCTTGCTGTTGTATTCTATACATATACTAGACAATATATATCTATATACATATATATAAATGTATATATATGTATATACATATATATAAATGTATATATATGTATATACATACATATATATATATACACACGTGTGTGCGCGCTGATTGTTAATGACCACGGTCTTCAACCAATTTAGATATGACTAATCCAACTCATCTCATAGTTGTAAGTGCTGCTCCTATTAATTTTAATGGTCCTCATCTGTTTGGTATTGTTGCCCTCATTGTTCATGTTGATATTTCAACTTTAATATATAATAACTGTGCATGTATTATTTCGCCTTCTATTTCCGAAAGAAAACAAATGTTTGGAATATTACGTTTGCTTCTCAATACAGGAAACTGTGGGTCTTTTTATCTCTTTGCTCCATCCCAATTTTTGGTCTGTTATTTTTTTTCTATGCATCTTCTATTTCTGTTCCATCTTCTCTCTCATAAAATAAGCGTTTCACTCCCAGTCACAAAGTTTCAATTTTTAATAACCATTGTAGTTTATATAACGATCAATATGGTTAGATCATAACACATCAAGATTTGAAATGAAATGATGTTGTTTAATTAATATGCATCAAATGAAAGGTGTTAGATTTTGGACTCTTATATTTCCATGATTTATAAACGAATAAATAATGATGTAAATAAGGAAAAGGATTAGGGCTTAGATTTACGCATGCGAAGGTGTGGGGCAGAAGCAAAGGCTTATAAGCTCCACGCCATAGAAACATTGGCCAACAAGGGAATGCTTATTCATGTTTCCACATGAATAACCATGATGGTTTTTTTTTGGTTTCTTTGAATGCTTTCTTTATTTGGTTTTATTTATCAGCTTTTCCTCGCTTGCAAGCCACACAACGTATAAAACGCATTTGATGGTTTTGTACGTCCAACCCAACCATTTTATGCTGGTATGATTCAATGGATTGGATTTGAATCTGCCTCTCATTTCCTAACATAATTAATGAGCTAAATGTAGTACTAACTAATTACTTTTTAATAAGCCAAGTTTTACTTACCTATATTCATTTTCTTGTATGAATGTTTGATTTATTGATAATGAGGGGGCAAAGACCATATACAAGTTGCCGACTTTAGATTCCGCATAGGCTAGAAGAAGCCTTATGCACTGAATGATGATCTGAAGTTGGCTAATCACATAATAAAACACATATTTTAACAATAGTTTTCTTTGTACCTAAAACAACTTGATTGGATGTAATTTAACATTTATTCACATTAAAAATGATTACGATTTCATGTTATGTACAAGAAAAACTAAATTATCTGGCGAAACAACTATATTTATCTTTCATAGTTTCCGATTTCTTAAACTCCTATATGAAATTGCATATATTTTGACAATTCATTTTATGGTACTATTCAGTACTTGATAGCTTTAAGGTCAAAAATCAATGATGTCCTAATGTTTAGTGTTTGAATAAGATAGAATACAATTGATGATAAAGGAACCGTACGTTGTCATGCCTTGACATGAAAATTATGGATGGTATTATCATGTTTAGTGTTTGACTTAGAATACAATTGATCAAACATGTTATAGCTAATAAATCACCACTTAATAGAAGTTGAGGCAAATTGATAAAACTGAAAGTAATCAGTAAACGGTAAGATACAAGAGCATACACTGAGATGATAGATGCATATTTAAAGTGCAAAATGATGGATAAAGCAATGAATTATGGATATATGTACATGATGGACATAGAGTGCGTGTATGAAAAAGGTTCATAAATATCTATCAATATAAGCCTCAAAATAAATTTCTCTTCATATCAAAAAGATACAACTTATCAAATCTCATATTGATTTACTCGAGTTTTTGATAGAAGTGTATTAAAGCAATTTTACATCGTATCACATATGTTTGTTTTCATAATTTTTTTTGATATTATACATATTCGTTACATATCAAAAAAGGTCCTATACTAGTTAGTATAATGTTAATTTTTTTTACATATTATGATTTTTTCAAGGTTGATCACTTGGAGAAAGAAGCTTGAACTTGTTGCATCTATAGGTAAGAACGAGCAGATACTTGGAAAGTTTGGGTTGATGCGATGGTGGACCTGAAGCTCTTCTATTTAGGCCTACTTCAGATATATATACGATTGGACAAGCGATTAGGACACCTATTGCTTGACAGAAAGATTTTATCTCTTTTGATTAGTACGTATATATACTTTTACTGATTTATGTTATGGATTTAGTTATGTTTTGGAATGAAGTTATGAATTCGTAAATGGTGTAAACTTGAATTGTTTTTTAATGTTAATGAATCGTGTTGTTTCAAGTATTTGAATGACTGTGGTTATTATTAACGAAATATTGGTTTTATTCATAATATCATGAATTTTATGGTTAATACCAATTGTGAAAAGATGAATTATAGTAGTTTATAGTAGTTGTAAAAATATTTGTTGCAACGGTCAGCACTAGTTGTAGTAGATCCTACTACAACTATTACAAACTTGTAAAATGTTAACGCAACAGCCAGAAACAGTTGTTAAAATATTTATTATAAATGTCATAAATAGTTGTAAATAAGTCTTTTACAATTGCGAAAAGCAGTTGTAAAAGGTTCTATTACAATAGCTGCTGACAGTTGCAAAAGAGTCTTATAACAACCGTCGAAAGCAGTTGTAAATAACTCTTTTACACCTGCTACTTGCAGTTGTAAAAAGACTTTTTACAACTGCTTCTACAACTGTACGTACCCGTTGTGAAATAATCCCGCTCTATTACAACTGCGGCTATAAAGACTGACGGGTGCCAATTGTAATAGACCTGTTACAACTGTTTTTGGCGGTTGTGAAAGGATAATTTTGTTGTAGTGATCAAAACTTATTAATAGTGATTGAGAAAGTGATAGGTATTGATTAAATTATAATTCATAACTAAAGGAATGATGTGTTAAAATTTCTTAACAACTGAACAAGTTTTATAGTATTTTTATAATTAGCACATATTCCATGATCATTTCTATTACTATCATCTTTCTTACAATCCATACACTAAAATTTAATATAGCGTGCAGAAGTTGGTATTTCGAAAAATTAAAAACAAAGGATAAATTTTTTAACTTGATTCAAATAATTTATCCTATCCTAAAGTATTCACTCTCATTAAAAAGTCCTCAAAGTTATGCATGAGTGAATTACTCTAATCTCTAGATATGTCCTTCAGTCTCTTTTAAAAGCCCTCGCGTTTATCCATGGATGGAACATTTATATAAGTGAAGGATAAATATTCAAGTAACTTCTAACCTCATTAAAAAGTCCAAACAGTTATGCAAGATTAGAAAGTTTTTACCATTATTTGCTTAATTTCAAAAAGAATTTAAGAATTTTCAAAAAAAATTCTGTTATTAAAAAAGGAACCACACTTCTATCACTAAATAAAATTTTCCTTAAACCATAATCCAATCATTACTCTAAAATGAGATATGTGTCTAATTAATAAAATATTATGATTTTTGTTTGATTGATTGAAATTTTTACTCTTATTATCTCTATATATGATTTATAGATTCAATCAAAACTTATCACTGTATTGATTATTATTTTAATTTACGATGGTTACAAAGGGGAAAGAGGTTAAGATTTTGGTTGTTGAGTAATAATCTTGCTGATATTCAATAGTTGTTTTATTTTCCTTGGAATTTAGGCAATTATTCTCCTTTGATATCTATGTTTTACTTTGGCATTTAGGATTATTTTTTCATGCATCTATGTAGAGGGAGTATAGTTGTAGGGGAAGTATTTGAATAAGGGGAGCTTAATCACAATACATTAAAAAAATTCTTTGGTACAAAACCTTAGTATATGTTTGTTATCATCAAAAGGGGGAGACCGTAGAATATAGTAGTTTATGATTTTTGTTTGATGATAACAAACATAATTTTTTTAATTGTGTTTGTAGTAGTACTATTATAATATCACAGAATGAAATAAACAAACAAAAATTTTATTTCAAAAATATTTTATTTTATTAAAATTTTAGTAGTATACACAATTACAACAAGAGCTTCCATAATATTTTATATACACTATTAATATACAATAATTTCTACTCTCTCATATACCATACAATATTCATATACAATATTTTCTAATTATGTTTTTCCCCACTCACTTGAATACGATTTTTATCTTCTTGCTCCACCCTATGTCCAGATAGAAATTTGTTTTACCTGTCAAATAACAACGTATTAAAAAGAAAAAAGGAACAAATTGAAACTGCAAAAATATAAATATATTTAAACTCGACATTGCCTCAGTTAATTTTTTATTTTTTTGGTAAAATCAGCAAGGTTGAATGGTCCCCTGCCACTTTATTTATAACTAGCAAGTAATCACTTACAGGCATAAATAGGAGTTATAGAGGTACAAAGATAGGAAAAAACCAAAAATAAAGAGAGAAAAAACACGGAAAAAAATTAATTTAAAAACAGACAGGCTTATCCTCTCTATACCTCCAAATATTTTTGGTCACAGGGAAATGGAGAGTTTCTCATTGATTGACATATACTCCAGCATATTTCCTTATATAATACCATCCTTAGCTTGTAGTTATTCATGAATTTTCTTTTCATTTCTTTCTTTCAGAGGACCGATACAAATACTTTCAGCATAGTTAAAAATAGATACGATCGAGAATTTTTCCATCTTATAGCCTTGTAAATGTTAGCCCATTCAATCTTACTATCCCATATAGGATCACTATAACCCCCTATTGCCTTGATTCTCCTCCATAGGAAAAATGAAAAAGAGCATTTAATGAACAAGTGTGGATATGCTCATCTTTGCATTTACAGAATATGGACAGAGTGTTTATTTTAATACCCTTATAGACAAGATTACTTAGAGTACTTATTGCATTCCAAAGAACCTTCCATGGCATGAAGTTAAGTTTTTTAAAAGAAAATTTGTTCCAAACCTTTGTACACCAGGGGAAGGTTGGAAGTAGAAGTCCTAGATAAAGCTTGTACATAACAGTGATCGAATGTCATTTAAATCATCCTTCCACATATCAGTTTTCTGATGTGCACGTAAATATGCATATTTTTACTTCCATATTTAATCTAATTTAATAAAATAAATGAGTATATAAGGTAATTTAACAAGTTTAAACGAAAATTCAAATTATTTTCAAATTATCATTTATTCATCTTCATATAGGGGCAAAATGGTCATTTTTGTGCATGTATTAATTGGAGAATTTTTACTTGGACATTTTTATGTTATTTTATAGGAATTTGGATTTAAATGGAAGAGGTTTTCATAGAAAATATGCATGCACAAGAGGAAACAAAGGAATGAAGATGGAAATAATTCAAACTCATGTAACATGGAGGACCCCACCTACCCACTTACCATGATCCTCTATTAAGAGCTAATGCACATGTTAATGGAAACTAAAGCTACATGAACATTTAAGTGAAGGATTAATGCATGTTAATGATAACTTGGTGGCCACACTTCCTAAGAGGGTAGTCTGGGTAGTTCCCAAAAATATGATAAGTTTTAGGCGTGTATAAATACCTCATATGTTCATGTAATTAAGCTCTTAGCCTCCTCTTATCCTCCTCTTTAGATAGTTTAGTTTTAGGCTCAAAAATAAATATAAATCTCTCTTTTCTTTTCATGGCTACTTAGCCATTTTCTTCTTTCATGTAATTTAATTTACTTAATGCAATTTTAATTCAAGTTCTTTTCTTGTTTATTTCCTTTCATGTTAGTAGTGTAGATCTTTTTATTTATGCAAGTAGTTCAGCTTTTATTTTATTTTAATTAGCTCTCCTCTTACTTAGCTTGAATTTTCCTCTTGTTTTTGTTTCATGTTGAACTCTACATTTGTTGAAATGATAACAAATATAAGAAGCTAAACCCTTTCAATTAAGAGGCAATGAAGCTCTCTTAATCATGTAGATTCAACATTTTGGTAATTTTTGATCTCTTTTTGTGCTTAACGACAATGTTTGTTTTGGTAAATATTTTGTTGTTTTAGCTTTGAGTTTGATAGCCTATGTTGTTGACACCAAATAGGCTATGCTTAAACAAACATAAACACAAATTACCTCTTCATCTATATATGATTATGGTAATTGTAACACCCCGCATTTTTAAATAATTAAATAATCAAATAACGATGAATAGTGAAAATAAACATTTTTGGAATTGTCAAAATATGGCCACGAAACTTATACCATTGCGTTTGTGGCGATTTTCTGATTAATTTACATATATAATATGCCTCGAACGGACTTCGTATGAAAAAGTTATTGACGTTCGAAGTTCCGTATCGAAAAATAATTATATGTGTAACTGTGCATAAATATATTTGTTTATAAATATATACGTGTATAAATTCCAAAAATAACGTGCATTTGAATTTCAAATAGACGCACGTCATAAAGGAAATTAAGTGACATCAGCAATTAGAGGTAATTAATTAACATTGGTAGGCAATGTTAATCAAATCAGCAATTAAGGGAAATTAATTTACATTAATCAGCAACGTTTGAATTTAAAAATAAACATGTGTTACAAAGGGAATTAAATTTGCAATTGATGGAAATGTATTAGAATGAATAGGCAACGGTTAAAAGTTAAGGTTTAATAATTCAATTTTTGTGCAATCTAACACGTTGGTTTCTAAATCCAACGATCCGCAGCAAGCTTGTGACGTAGTTGCACTAGATTCAATCCAGATATCCAACGGTCTGAGATCTCCAAACTCCACTATAAATAGAACCCTAGGCCTAGCTATTTTCTCACAATCAGATTTTCTCCCAATTGGATTCATTGCCTGAGGCTGAACCCTAAATAGGAAATATTTCTAGGGAGAAGGTCTTCTTAATAAAAATATTAGATGCCATAGAAGGGGATCCAGGAAGGCTATGGAGCAAAGCTAAGGACGACAGATGAGTGGATTTAAATTATATATCTTTTACGTTTATGATATATTATCGTTTGATTCCCGTTAAATATTTAATTCAGCATTTATTTTCAGTAATTAGTTCTGTTAATTAGTTATGTTGAAACTATAAATTTTATAAGAGAACTTATATTTAACTATTATTTATATGGAAAAGAAAGAAAAGAATCCAATTAAATATGAATAATAGGCTTAACAGTTATAGAGAAAGGCTTAAGCCTAAAAGCAAGAAATTTACAGTAAACTGCTAAAACAGGAGAAATAAATTAAGAAGGGGAAAAATCTAATAACTGGATTTGGAAGTTAGTAATAGATTAATCGGTTGGTTTAGAAAAGAGGATACATTTCCATAGTTTAATATATTTAAAAGATAACGATAAACGTAATTGCAAGAATAAAAGAAAGAAAAAGGGAATTAGTGTAAAATAGAGACATTACTGTATTTTGCATTACCCAACAATTAAAGAACAATAAAAGGAAATATCTTCCAATTACAAGTTATTGTTTATAGCATAATTTAATATTTAAAATATGGAAATGGATTTTTAGCACAGTTTTTGTAACCAACCAAATAGAATAGAACTACTTCCTAGAATAAAAGAAAATAAAGTGAAGAGTTAAAGAAGTTAAAGAAGAAATCAAGTTAATTATTTGACGAGACTAGAAATAATAAATAGAAATGTGCCTAGATCTGCATTTACTGCGCAAGAATAAAAGTAAAGCAGTTATTATGATAAGTAAATTTGTGATAGTCGGCCGTAGTCCCAAGCTAAGATTGTCATATAATATAAGAGAACTAAAGAGAATTCAATATCATAATAAAAGAAGACAAACTAGAACAGAAAAGAGACACTTGCAATTATATTTATAACATGTAGATTATAAAAGAATATAGAAGTAACAATTGCAAGTATAATTATAACATACGTTATAATGAGAGATAACAGAAAAGGCTTATTTTAAAACTTACGCTAAGTTAAAAAGCAAACATAGAAGAAGGGCCAATACCAACAGCATTCCCCTTCAGTCAGGAACTGATGGTCTCACAATAGTTAGGTGAGGTTGGGACATGCTTATGCTGATTAGGGTAAATAAGTAGCCAACAGAATAAGAAAAGTAAACTAAACGCATAATAAAAGATTAGACGTAGGGTCTAATAAAATAATAAGATTCATTTGGACCAGCCCAAAGGATGAAGAGCCTAACGAAGTAGTTCATCACAGATTTCAGTACAGAAGAAGCACGTCCAACTTAGTTATTTTGGGATAGAAGGAAGTACGAGACTTCAACGGGACGTGAGGGTACTCTAAGATGGCCCTCTGGGGTATGCCTAACGAAGCTGCACCTCCAGAGACAGGTCTGTAGATGTTCCATCAAGAGAGTATGCCTTGACTGCTTTTGCATTGCAGGTCTAATGAAGCGGACCTTTATAGGCAGTCAAAAGGTTGATGAATGGAGTAGGATATTAAGATGACACCGTACTCTGACTTGCGAGTAGGTTTTAGTGGGCAGGACCCAAAAGGATAGTCGCATGCGCAGATCAAGCCATCATCAACCAAGAACGAGTTCGGGAAACACTAGAGTTAAACCAATATGCCAATGATTCTTTCACTATCGTGACATTGGATGAGGGACACAGCCAATTGGATGTTTAGATTGTTTACAGTAGGGCACAACCACTTAGCTCTTTAGAGGTCTTTCGATTAGTTGAGGTGTGGCTGTGTGGGGCCATAGCTACGATGAGAAAAGAGACAGATCGAATAGAATATATGTATTTTAGGCCTAACAAAGCTGTCCTTTACCGCTATAGAAAATCCCCGACTGAGTTCCATAAAAGGTAGACCTTGATGGCGGGATTCAAAGAGTAGACAGAACGATTATGTATAGTCCTCAAGGTACACACTGGGTGGTACATTGTGGATGTCCGAGCACTAGTATAGGTTAGTGCGGAGTAGTTTTACGTTTTCATAGTAGACGACGGAACATCTGTATTGTAGGCCTCACGAAGCTGTTCTTTACAGATGTAGTTGCAGAATGCTCTAGGAGCAAGACGATGGAGTCCTTTTCGAGGAGGATACGGAAGGTACTAAGGGTAGTACCTAGGACCGATACGGTCATTGGGCATATAGCTACATATATATTGGTTATTAGGTTTTAATCCACTAGGGAGTAGATGGGTACGATTCACGTATAGAGGCGAGAGTATTATAAACCCAGTAAACCTAATATAATAGAAAATGAAAATAAAACGGTATACGTAGAATTAAGCTTAGAAGTGTATAATTTATGTGATGACCCGGAATTGTGAATGTTTGAAATGGGAATATTTAATTGGTTTTAAATATTCAAAAGTGAATTTTAGCCTGAATTTCAATTATCACTATTTATTGGATAATTAATTTTTGAATTAAACAATTAAAAAATTTGGTAAAATGTTGAATTGGAGTTTTAAGCCAGTTAAAAATAATTTGAAGGCTTATAAAATTCATATTAATAATACTGAAGGTGATAGAACTTTTAAACTTGAGTTTAAAGGTGTTTTGTTCAGTTTTGAAAATATATTATTTAAATTGAATTTAAAAATAGCCTTCCGGGGCACAGTCTCGGAATTCGACGAAACCAGTTCCATTGGATCCGTAATAGTGTATTATTATCGGATTTCAATTTTAGTATTTGGAGTTGTTGTGTGAGCGTACGATAGATAAACGCGTTGAAATCTATATCGAAAATTTAATAAAATAACTCGATCCAAAATGTTATCTTCTCCATACGATCGAATTAGGACTCGAAACCTTTTCCAATGCGTTCGGAATAGGGGTATAACATTATGAACGCCTAGCGGCACGCCTCGATAGGATGTTGAGATTTTGAGTTGCGAATTCAAGACGGTTTAAATTTGAATATGAATAATATAATTGCACTGGCCGGTCAAATTTCACATCGGCTGTTTTTTTTATCACTTCAGGCTACTGTAGCAAACCTTGCAGAACACGCCAATATCACGTCTTTTCCCTTTTCAAAGCCGGTTCAAAACGAACAAGGTAAAATAACCCCCTCCTTTATTTTCTTCAGCAAAACGAATCAATTCATTCACAGTAAAGAAAAATAAATGGTGGAACACAACGAATTCAAACAAAATCAATTTTTCTTTCGAACGTATAGAAATTCTCAGCTCGAACTCAATTTGAATTCATGGTACCATCTCGATTCATTTTTGCGAATCAAAACACGAGCTTCCTCTTCTCTATTCCGTTTCACTTCAGAATTCCCAATTCGATTACGACCTAGTAATGTGCCAATGCTTGAGATAATCGAAATCTCCTCCTCATGTTCAGATCCAAATCGAGAGCTGTTCAAAATAAAAGTCGAAGCCGGGTTCGAATTAACGGCAGACTTGAGGGGACGCACGCGCTTGCGAGGTGCACGAAGTGGGATGGAGGAGATATTGGTGGAGGCTAGCTCATGGAGTCATGATGATCGTGGATAGTGTAGTGGTTCGAGGCACGGCAGTGGCTGAAGCTCAACGTCGACGGAAGGGTTTGGGTCGCGATGGTGGCCTTGGATTCTCTGTTTTGCTGTAAGGTAGTTTACTATTTATTTATTTTTAGATATAGATAAAATATGTAAGGTTTTGACAATAAGGAAGAAAAAAAAGAAATCTGTTTTAATAATTTTTACAGTAAAGCATATATGGCAGTTATATTTCAAATCAAAGATGTATATGAACATTTGTAAATTTACAGTAAAGAAAATCCGGTTTTGTTTATCTATAGAAAAGAAAATATAAATATATATGTAAAGAGAAGTTTATGTGTAGATAAGCTATGGAAAAGAATAGGGATTTTATTAGATTTAATGTATATATATATATATATATATTTATAGATAAACATAAAATATATATACAAGATTTTGGGTAAATATATAAATTTTAAAATGTGTGGAGTTTATATAAAAATAGATTTTTAAATCTATATGGAAATTTTTATAAGTGTATATATATATATATAATTTTAAAAGAGAAATAAATATACATTTTAAATGTACTAGTTTGGTTTAAATTAACCCATTCAATTATTTTAGTTACTAAAGGATTTTCAAAGGAAAATTTGTAGTTAAATTAAATTATTAGTTAATTGAATTAATTTAATAGTAATTGATCATTCAATTTGTTCGAATATTAATAAATCATCTAATATTTATACAAGGTCAAAAATCGAGAAACCAAGGCAATATTGAAGTGGAATGCAAATAAAAATCAAAGGTGAGTTAATCTCACTCATCTGGGTTATTTAAATTTGAATAGTTAAATTTAAATTTTGATTGAACGATTGAATTGATTGGATGTGGTAGTATATATATAATAGTATATATAGAATATATTGGGTGATTGATTTTCCCGCATTACATAGCAGATGAGACCCTATGCACCGCATAATAGCGGATGATATTTTATAATCCCATATACCGCGATATTCCACCTCGAAGTGGAATTGGTATTGTGCTAATATCTGTGGATGAAGGGAACAGGTTGGAGGGATCCAATTGGATTCCTCAAAATTTTATTTAGAACGTTTAATATTCTCTATTGTGATTATTTGTTATCTTGGGATGAATCATATTGATGATTGGAATGTTGGATACAACGGGTTGATTGGATATATTTGGGTATACTGGGTTACCAAAATATATATAATGGATTTTTGAAAAGAAAATATAAGAAAAGATTTTTAAGTAAAATAATTATAGAGCATCTGAATAAAATTTAAGAATGAATTGAAACAGAATAAAAATGATGTTAAAATTTTAATAAATAAATTCCGAGTATGGAAAGGGAATTTTGAATTAACCGAGAAATAATAAATTTTAAAACTCAAGCATTATTATTTTAAAGAAATAAAGAATTTATTTTAAAATTCAAGGGTTAAATTTATTTAAAAGGATAAGAAAGGAATTTGGGAAATCTGAATTGGTATTCTCAGTTAAAAGAGATTTTTAAATCATAACAAAGAAATGGAATTTAAAGTTAATGGATTTTGAAATAAATGGAGTAAGTAAGGAAATTTATTTAAAAGTGAAGTAAATTGGAAATCAATTTGGGAATTGATTTAAGTGTTTAAAACGGGATTTTTAAAAGAGAAGTGAGACTTTGGATTTATAAACTGGGTTTATAAAGTGAAGTAATATATCAGTGGATATTTGGAGGAATAGATTCTCGATGGGAATTTATTAAAGGAAATGGTAAAATTGTTTAAAAATAAATAGTGGTTTATTTTTAAAAAGATGGGAAAGAGAAGAGTATTTCCCTGGATAGCCAAGTACGTTTTCCAAGCAAATTTTAAAATATAAGTTAAAGTTTTAATGTTGTTTTGAAAAGCATGTTTTAGAAGATTTATTATTTTTAAATATTTAGAGTTTAAAAGTAAGTATTTCTCAAATTTAATTTAGTAGTAATTATTTAAAGGTAAATTGGTATTGTGTTTAAAAAAAGGATAAAAGTGTAATTTTATATTTTATTAAGTAGTTTATTTTAAATATTCTTAAAGTATATAATTTTAAATAAATTATTAAAGTAATTTTAAATTTAAATGTTTTAAAGTATATTTTATAATAAAGTGTTTTTAAATTATTTTAAAAATCTAAAGTTTTTGTAATTGGTGTTTCCAGTGGTAATAAATATTTGGAAACACACTCCATAAGAGGAGTGTGGTTTGAAAACTGTTTTCAAAAGGGTTGAAAACGGGAAATATATCATGCGAAGATATTTTGAGGTTAATAAATAATTTGGGAGAAATTATTTATTGTTTGATGGTTATTGTGGATGTTAATTGATTGTTAAATAACCGACTATCAATATTGGCCAATGCGCTGATCGTTTCGAAGAGACCGGGATCGAGATTTATTTCTCGAAAACCACTTCGATCCGGTTTGTACGTTTTCGTTGGGGAAAACGAGTTTGAAATCGAAGATGGAGTAGTGCCTTCGGTTCCGTTCGAACCCGGAACGGACTTGTATGGATGAATGCTTTTTGAAACATCGTCAGGTGGATGATGGGCATTCTAAGGGATATGTTCTATAAAGGTAACACTTAGCCTCAAGCCTCATCAACCAGGAATGACTGAAAATCAGGGGTAATGCAGCAAGGCTATGTGGGTAGCGCCCATTAGGGTGAGGTCATCCCTATCTAGATGTCCCTTTTTATTTCGGTTGTGTGGCGGTTGGTCGCGCCAACCGTGGGGTGATCTTACTCGGAATTACCCTTAGGTAGTTCCGGTCTTGTGTGGCAGGGGATCGGGCGTGGTCCTCGGTACGCTGATCTAGACCAGGTACTGTGACAGGTGGTACCCCAGTGCCTAGTCATTAGTTGGAAATCCATTCTCCCTACGTGCCTTTACGGTTTTGATTGTATTACCCACTTTGTGGCTAGTATGCTGGAATTTAATCATGTAACAATTTCAGCTATTTGAATAAGTATTTGTATATAGACACTGTTATAATATCAGACGGATTTGATAAAAAGTGTTTTGGCTATCGTAAGGTAAAAACCCGACATGTTTATTTGTGGCGTGGTCTTACGAGATGCTTTTGGTTTCAAAGGGTTTTGAAACTTTAATAATCAAATTGAGTGTGATTTTCTCACGCTGGTATTCCAGACTGACTCGGGTGTTATTTTATTATAATGCTCGGGTCAGACCGAGTATTACAGATATAGGATAGGATGCCATGGAGCTCAGGGGACGAGTTGGATGGCGAGACATATCACTCGTACTTGATGTATTCTATTGTGTTGTGTGTACCGTGTATTCAGTTTTGTGAGGACATGTAGTGATTACTGTACAGTTGTGTGTTAGATGTGATTGAACTCTGATGTTGTATTCTAAAGATGTAAAGTATAAACAAATATAGTTTTCTTTTGTGTAAAGATCATTTATCATCTATTATATTTTATTCCGTTGCGATGGTTAGATTCTGTTATTGATTCATTTTCTTCTTCTATCTCTTCTTCTTTAACCAAATGGTTCGTATTTCCGTTCTTCTTGAGTTGATTTGATGGATATTAATGTCAATTCAAGGGGTACGGAATTACGTGCTGTTACAGTGGTATCAGAGCTTAGGCTGGCGATAACCTTGGCTCTGGTGGGATTACTCATTGAAAATGGAGTCTGTAGTACTCTAGAAATGAGTTGAGTGTATTAATAGATATGAGCGCGTATTTGTTAGTGAATATAAAATGGTTTTATATTGTGTTGGTTGATTTATTGAGTGGCATAGGAACCTTCGTCGGCATAGTCTGGACAACTGTATCGAAGGGGTTTCTAAACACTTGAATAGGACAATTCAACACAATATTGTTTTCGAAGCGGGTAAATGAAATAATTTTACCCAAAAATATATTTTGATATAAAAGAATATTGTCTTGAATTGTTATATAACTTGGATGTTTGGATGATAGTATTTTAAACAAATAAGATTATAAAATTGGAATGGCTTGTATAATCAAATGAAAATTTGTATGAGCATAAATATACAAATGGATTATAGTTAAAATTTGATTTAATCAAATTGGTAAATTTAAAATCCCGGAGATTTTGGAAGTGTTTTTCGAAGTGTTTTGAAGATAAATAATAGCATTATTATTTTGGGAGGTATTTCTGAAAAGAAATTGTTTCAAATAGATTTTTGGAAGGGATGTAGCACTGAACTCACTCAGTCGCTGGAAAATAATTCTGATGATGACGGCCGCATCATCAGTATTCATTTTCTAGTTTTTAAGTGACGGATTGCTGCCAAAATTGATTTGTTCAGAAGAATAAGCTTTGTTTTGAAATTTCAAAGGAAATTGTTGGGAATAAAAACCAGGATGGGTTTAAAAATTTGAGAAGTGTGATTTAGAGATATTAGTGATTTCAAAATAATTTGAAATAAATACCGGGAGTTGAATTCTGGAATCCTTATTTAAATAATTTAAAAATCATCAGGAGCTAAGTTATAAACTTATAATTGGTGAATGATTTCGATTGAATGGGAAAGTAAGAATTAAGTTGAAATCGAATTGAAATGAAATGAATTGAGATGTAGATGATATTAAGTGAAAATAAGCCCTTAATTTAATTTCAAGTAAATTGGGTGGATTAAAGAGAATAGTATGATGTTAGATTTAACATAAGTTAAGTTAAATAAAATTGAATTGAAATAAAATTCAATTGAGTTATAGATAATATTGAGTGGAATTAAATTCTTACTTTAATAAGTAAAAGTAAGTTGAATAAGAATTGTATTGGGATGAATGAATTGAAAATAGCCCATAAAGGTTAAAAGCATTAAAATAAAATATATACTTGGTTAAGTAAAAAATATCTAATCCTCGATGGATTTAATGCTTTGTTTTACTACTCTTGCTGGGATATAGTCTCTGATGATGTTATTTGTGCCATTCAACACTTCTTCAAAACTGCAAAGTTAGTGCAGTTTTTCAATAACACTAATATTACCCTTGTCCCCAAAGTCCAATGCCCTAGTAAAGTGGCTGAGTTCAGACCAATCTCATGTTGTAATACTATTTATAAGTGTATCACCAAAATCATAGCCTCAAGACTTAAAACTGTCCTACCCTCCATTATCTCTTGCAATCAAGCAGCATTTCTGACAGGAAGGAGTATTCTAGACAATGTGCTCTTATCTCATGAACTCTTGAATGGTTATGCAAGGGATAATATAACTGCTAGAGGTATGTTAAAGCTTGATTTAATGAAGGCTTTTGATATGTTGCAATGGGATAGTATAGTCAGAATCATGGGATATATGAATTTCCCCCATCATTTTATATCATGGATTTATGAGTGTATTAAAGGTGCCAAGTTCTCTATTATTATTAATGGGGCTCCTGTGGGGTTCTTTAATAGTAAACAAGGTGTTAGGCAAGGGGACCCTATTTCTGCATACATATTTATCATGGTCATAGAACTCCTTACTAGGATGATTAACAAGCTGGTTGAAAGTAATTTGTTTAGCCTTCACCCAAAGTGTAAAGACCCTAGGGTAACTGCCTTAATGTTTGCTGACGATTTGGTTATTTTCTGTAACCCTAATCTTCCCACTATCAAAGCAATTCTAGACGCCCTTTCTGAGTTTCACAACATAACTGGTCTTAAGGTAAACCTAACTAAGTCTGAGATGCTTCTTGTTGGAGTACCACAGCACACCAAAGATATTCTGGTGGATTACACTGGTCTGAGAAGCCCCAATGATTCCAGTTCTTACTTAGGTCTTCCTCTTACAACAACCAAAATCACAGTAGCTCAATGCATGCCTCTTTTCCATAGGATTACAAATAAGCTGAATTCATGGACAAATAGATTGTTAAGTCAAGCAGGTAGAATTACTTTGGTTAAGGCAGTTGTGTTCTCTATGCAAGTGTATTGGTCCAGAACCTTTCTACTTCCCTCAAAGCTAACAAAAATGATCAGAACAGCGCTGATGAGATTTATATGGAATGGAAAAACTGAAGGAAATTACTCTTCTCCGATTGCTTTTAAAGTTATAGAAAGGCCAATCAAATTAGGAGGCTTAGGTATACTTAACGTGGCACTTTGGAACAAAGCTGCCATGATGAAACATCTTGATAACTTATTAAATGAAATGGATAATGTCTGGGTCGTCTGGTCCAGAAAGAATATTTTAAGAGGTAGAAATTTCTGGCTAATGAACCCTCCTCAAAATATAAGTTGGACCTGGCGAGCTCTTTTTAAGTATAGGGAAGTGATCAAGCCTTATGTGCAATACAAAGTTGGTATTGAATATGACACCAAAGTTTGGTCTGATCCTTGGTTGGATAAGGGATTAACTCTAGAAACTTCATGTTCTTATCTTGAAAAAGTGTTGAGTGGTATTGGTCATAGTGTTGAGGTAAGAGATTATATCAGTTTCAATACAATTTGTTTGCCACCTTTAATGTGTAATGGAAATCTGCATTACAGTGAGCAAGCTCGTAGTATAAAAGTTCACAATGGTATGGATAACAAAATCATGTGGGGTTCTGGTAGCAATGCTTTCTCAATTTCTTTGTTATACAGTTCTCTAGCAGGTTTCGATAATCTCTCAACTTGGAAATGGTATAAAAGGGTTTGGAAAAAGGACAATCCTGCAAAAGAAAATAACAATCTTTGGAAAATATTAAATAAAGCTTTATTTACAAAGGACAAGCTAAGGGATAGAGGAATGCTCATTGACACGTCATGTACCTTTTGCAATGCTAATGAGGAAACAAGGGACCACTTGTTCTTCTCTTGTCCTATCATTATTTCTCTATGGACTGATCTAATGCATGTAACAGGAGGGCATCTCATGTCTGGTACAAACTCAGACCTATGGGATCAAATCTATAGACTGACTGGAGATAATGGTGATAGAAAAAGATCTTTCCTTTACATGCTTAAAAAAGTGGTCAGAGTAATATGGGATGTAAGAAATACTAATGTGGTCAGACAGGAAAGCACGTTGACCCCTTTGCAGCTAAGGTTTAAAGTTTATGCAGCTATCAGATCAGACATTTCATGTCCTGGGTTCATTTTCGATCCTGGAATTAAAAGAGCTCTTGATGTAATCTCTTGAGATTTTATTTTGTGTTTTTGTTTGTTTGTTTTTTTTTCTTCTTTGGTGTGCCTTGTGTATCTACGTACTCTTGTATATATGTGTGTCTAAGGTGCTCCAATAAAGTGGTAGGGGACCATCCAACCCCGCTTGCCTTGCAAAAAAAAAATATCTAATCCTGAATTAAAAGTAGAATGTGAATGGGATTGATTGTAAATGGATGGATTTGTGAATATAAATAAGCGTGTGTGACTTATAAAATTTAAGAGAGGAATAAATAAGTCCAAAATAAAATTGTTTGGTATTTTGGGAAATGAAATAGAAATTAAAACTTGAATTACAAAATAGAATGGAACCCTAGTAAAATAATGAAGTGATTTTGAGGATAAAAAATCAAATATTGAACTGAAAGTTGGGAGTGAACTAATTTGGAATAAATTAGTTAAATGAATATGTTAATGAGATTCAAATTTGTTAAATGGAAGTTGAATTCTGAGTTAATAAAATTTGGGTTGTGAATTAAATGTAAAATAAGTTGGAATCAATTGGAAGTACTTAAAAGTTAAAATGGATATTCTATTTAGTGAATATCGTCGAAATTACATAGAAATTGATTTTCGATTGTCGTAAATGAGATTCAATAAAATTCTATGAACTGATAGAAGTAAATAAAATTTATTTTTGAATCAATTGAAATGAACATGAGTTTGTTTTGTTTGAAAATGAATTGTATGCAAGCAAGTGAGTTGCAAATCACTTAAATTGAATAGAAGGGTTTGAGAATTGATTGAAAGTAATTGAAATAAGTGTCGAAACATTACATATGTGCTTATGGAAGTATATAACATGAAGTGTTTATAGAATCCATGTTTTAGCTATGTAAAAGTAAGTGAAATGCATGTGTTTAGCTATTGAAAGTTAGTGCAATGTTAACAAATTGCATATATTTCGCACTTACATGTTTTAATTAAGTACAGGTACCGGGAGACCGTTTAGCGGGATTGTGGTTGCGCAAATAGCTAAATAAATAAGCCGCTTGCTTAAAAAATGCTAAATAGAGGTACGCCTACGCAATAAAAATAGGAAATATGAATTTTTTTGTTTTTCTGACCGTGTGGGTCGATGTATATATATATATATATATTTATATCACTTGTCAAACTGCAAAAGCTCCTTCGTACAAAGGAGACTCTGCCAAAAAATTTCAAAAATTTTGGGAGTTAGAAATTTTTTAAAATTTTCACCAATGACAAATGATTTCAAATTGTAATTTGAGATAAAAGTAAATAGGATTCAATATCTAAAATGAAGTAAATTGATCATTCATATGGAATTGGAGATCCAGTTTAAAAATAAGTGATATAAAGACTAAAGTGGTAGAGTAATAATGTAAGAGTATATAAAATGCCTATATTAGACTTAAGAAATGAATGGTGGAGGTTCTTAAGTAAATTTGGTATTGGGAATACACAAAGTAAATTTGGACATTATTGTTAAGTAAAGTATACAGGGATTATAAAGGCTATAGGAAAATGGAATTGGATTTTGATTCGAAGATAAATTGAATTTGCTCGACAATAAGGTATGTATTTAAAATTTCTGTATGAAATTAGATTGGGTTTTGATCTACCCACTTGGAGTTTTGTTCTTTTGAAATTTGGAAGCCGTAGAGGCATTTTGTAGTTGTACCGAGCTAGTCGCGCAAAGGAGACGCTGACAAAAAATTTCGAAAATTTAGAGAGTTAGAAAAAAAAATTTGAGAAAATTTTGATAATTCAAATTTTGGTTTCGAATTTAAATTTGAATTGATAAGTAGGTGATATGGGTTGAACTTATGAATAAGTTTGGAAAGTTAGAAGAGGATTAGCGTATCTTTAATAAAAGATTGCTTTGGATAATTTTTAAAACTGTTTGGTTTTGGGAAAAAGGTTAATGGGTTATAGATCATTCCTCTTAACTAGAAATTTCGGGGACGAAATTCTTTTAAGAGGGAAGGAATGTGACGATCCGGAATTTTAAATGTTTGAAATGGGAATATTTAATTGGTTTAAATATTCAAAAGTGAATTTTAGCCTGAATTTCAATTATCATTATTTATTGGATAATTAATTTTTGAATTAAACAATTAAAATTTTTGGTAAAATGCTGAATCTGGAGTTTTAAGCCAGTTAAAAATAATTTGAAGGCTTATAAAATTCATATTAATAATACTGAAGGTGATAGAACTTTTAAATTTGAGTTTAAAGGTGTTTTGTTCAGTTTTGAAAATATATTGTTTAAATTGAATTTAAAAATAGCCTTCTGGGGCATAGTCTCGGAATTCGACGAAACCAGTTTCATTGGATCCGTAATAGTGTATTATTATCGGATTTCAATTTTCGTAGTGTTTGGAGTTGTTGTGTGAGCGTACGATAGATAAACGCGCTGAAATCTATATCGAAAATTTAATAAAATAACTCGATCCAAAATGCTATCTTCTCCATATGATCGAATTAGGACTCGAAACCTTTTCCATTGCGTTCGGAATAGGGGTATAACATTATGAACGCCTAGCGGCATGCCTCGATAGGATGTCGAGATTTTGAGTTGCGAATTCAAGACGGTTTAAATTTGAATATGAATAATATATTGCATTGGCCGGTCAAATTTCACATCAGCTGTTTTTTTATCACTTCAGGCTACTGTAGCAAACCTTGCAGAACACGCCAATATCACGTCTTTTCCCTTTTCAAAGCCGGTTCAAAACGAACAAGATAAAATATCCCCCTCCTTTATTTTCTTCAGCAAAACGAATCAATTCATTCACAATAAATAAAAATAAATGGTGGAACACAACGAATTCAAACGAAATTGATTTTTCATTCAAACGTATAGAAATTCTCAGCTCGAACTCAATTCGAATTCACGTTACCATCTCGATTCGTTTTTGTGAATCAAAACTCGAGCTTACTCTTCTCTATTCCGTTTCACTTCAGAATTCCCAATTCGATTTCGACCTAGTAATGTGCCGATGCCTGAGAGAATTGAAATCTCCTCCTCCAGTTCAGATCCAAATCGAGAGCTGTTCAAAAGAAAAGTCGAAGCCGGGTTCGATTTAACGGCAGACTTGAGGGGACGCACGCGCTTGCGAGGTGCACGAAGTGGAATGGAGGAGATATTGGTGGAGGCTAGCTCGTGGAGTCGTGATGATCGCGGATAGTGTAGTGGTTCGAGGCACGACAGTGGCTGAAGCTCAGCGTCGACAGAAGGGTTTGGGTCGCGATGGTGGCCTTGGATTCTCTGTTTTGCTGTAAGGTAGTTTACTATTTATTTATTTTTAGATATAGATAAAATATGTAAGGTTTTGACAGTAAGGAAGAAAAAAAAGAAATCTGTTTTAATAATTTTTACAGTAAAGCATATATGGCAGTTATATTTCAAATCAAAGATGTATATCATTTGTAAATTTACAGTAAAGAAAATCCTGTTTTGTTTATCTATAGAAAAGAAAATATAAATATATATGTACAGAGAAGTTTATGTGTAGATAAGCTATGGAAATGAATACGGATTTTATTAGATTTAATGTGTATATATATATTTATAGATAAACAGAAAATATATATACAAGATTTTGGGTAAATATAGAAATTTAAAATGTGTGGAGTTTATATAAAAATAGATTTTTAAATCTATATGGAAATTTTTATAAGTATATATATATATATATATATATAATTTCAAAAGAGAAATAAATATACATTTTAAATGTACTAGTTTGGTTTAAATTAACCCATTTAATTATTTTAGTTACTAAAGGATTTTCAAAGGAAAATTTGTAGTTAAATTAAATTATTAGTTAATTGAATTAATTTAATAGTAATTGATCATTCGATTTGTTCGAATATTAATAAATCATCTAATATTTATACAAGGTCAAAAATCGAGAAACCAAGGCAATATTGAAGTGGAATGCAAATAAAAATCAAAGGTGAGTTAATCTCACTCATCTGGGTTATTTAAATTTAAATAGTTAAATTTAAATTTTGATTGAATGACTGAATTGATTGGATGTGGTAGTATATATATAGTAGTATATATAGAATATATTGGGTGATTGATTTTTCCCGCATTATATAGCGGATGAGACCTTATGCGCCGCATAATAGCGGATGATATTTTATAACCCCATATACCGCGATATTCCACCTCGAAGTGGAATTGGTTTTGTGCTAATATCTGTGGATGCAGGGAACAGGTTGGAGGGATCCAACTGGATTCCTTAAAAATTTATTTAGAATGTTTAATATTCTCTGTTGTGATTATTTGTTATCTTGGGATGAATCATATTGATGATTGGAATGTTTGATACAACGGGTTGATTTGATATATTTGGGTATACTGGGTTACCAAAAATATATATAATGGATTTTTGAAAAGAAAATATAAGAGAAGATTTTTAAGTAAAATAATTATAGAGCATCTGAATAAAATTTAAGAATGAATTGAAAAAGAATAAAAGTGATGTTAAAATTTTAATAAATAAATTCCAGGTATGGAAAGGGAATTTTGAATTAACCGAGAAATAATAAATTTTAAAACTCAAGCATTATTATTTTAAATAAATAAAGAATTTATTTTAAAATTCAAGGGTTAAATTTATTTAAAAGGATAAGAAAGGAATTTGGGAAATCTGAATTGGTATTCTCAGTTAAAAGAGATTTTTAAATCATAACAAAGAAATGGAATTTAAAGTTAATGGATTTTGAAATAAATGGAGTAAGTAAGGAAATTTATTTAAAAGTTAAGTAAATTGGAAATCAATTTGGGAATTGATTTAAGTGTTTAAAACGGGATTTTTAAAAGAGAAGTGAGACTTTGGATTTATAAACTGGGTTTATAAAGTGAAGTAATATATCAGTGGATATTTGGAGGAATAGATTCTCGATGGGAATTTATTAAAGGAAATGGTAAAATTGTTTAAAAATAAATAGTGGTTTATTTTTAAAAAGATGGGAAAGAGAAGAGTATTTCCCTGGATAGCCAAGTACGTTTTCTAAGCAAATTTTAAAATATAAGTTAAAGTTTTAATGTTGTTTTGAAAAGCATGTTTTAGAAGATTTATTATTTTTAAATGTTTAGAGTTTAAAAGTAAGTATTTCTCAAATTTAATTTAGTAGTAATTATTTAAAGGTAACTTGGTATTGTGTTTAAAAAAAGGATAAAAGTGTAGTTTTATATTTTATTAAGTAGTTTATTTCAAATATTCTTAAAGTATATAATTTTAAATAAAGTATTAAAGTAATTTTAAATTTAAATGTTTTAAAGTATATTTTATAATAAAGTGTTTTTAAATTATTTTAAAAATCTAAAGTTTTTGTACTTGGTGTTTCCAGTGGTAATAAATATTTGGAAACACACTCCATAAGAGGAGTGTGGTTTGAAAACTGTTTTCAAAAGGGTTGAAAATGGGAAATATATCGTGTGAAGATATTTTGAGGTTAATAAATAATTTTGGAGAAATTATTTATTGTTTGATGGTTGTTGTAGATGTTAATTGATAGTTAAATAACCGACTATCAATATTGGCCAATGCGCTGATCGTTTCGAAGAGACCGGGATCGAGATTTATTTCTCGAAATCCACTTCGATCCGGTTTGTACGTTTTCATGGGGAAAACTGAGTTTGAAATCGAAGATGGAGTAGTGCCTTCGGTTCTATTCGAACCCGAAACGGACTTGTATGGATGAATGCTTTTCGAAACATCGTCAGGTGGACGATGGGTATTCTAAGGGATATGTTCTATAAAGGTAACGCTTAGCCTCAAGCCTCATCAACTGGGAATGACTGAAAATCAGGAGTTATGCGGCAAGGCTATGTGGGTAGCGCCCATTAGGGTGAGGTCATCCCTGTCTAGATGTCCCTTTTTATTTCGGCTGTGTGGCGGTTGTTCGCGCCAACCGTGGGGTGATCTTACTCGGAATTACCCTTTGGTAGTTCCGGTCTTGTGTTGCAGGGGATCGGGCATGGTCCTCGGTATGCTGATCTAGACCAGGTACAATGACAGGTGGTACCCTAGTGCCTAGTCATTTGTTGGAAATCCATTCTCCCTACGTGCCTTTACGGTTTTGATTATATTACCCACTTTGTGGCTAGTATGCTGGAATTTAATCATGTAACAATTTCAGCTATTTGAATAAGTATTTGTATATAGACATTATTATAATATCAGACGGATTTGATAAAAAGTGTTTTGGCTATCGTAAGGTAAAAACCCGACATGTTTATTTGTGGCGTGGTCTTACGAGATGCTTTTGATTTCAAAGGGTTTTGAAACTTTAATAATCAAATTGAGTGTGATTTTCTCACGCTGGTATTCCAGACTGACTCGGGTGTTATTTTATTATAATGCTCGGGTCAGACCGAGTATTATAGATACAGGATAGGATGCCGTGGAGCTCAGGGGACGAGGTGGATGGCGAGACGTATCACTCGTACTTGATGTATTCCGTTGTGTTGTGTGTACCGTGTATTCAGTTTTGTGAGGACATGTAGTGATTACTGTACAGTTGTGTGTTAGATGTGATTGAACTCTGATGTTGTATTCTAAAGATGTAAAGTATAAACAAATATAGTTTTCTTTTGTGTAAAGATCATTTATCATCTATTATATTTTATTCCGCTGCGATGGTTAGATTCTATTGTTGATTCATTTTCTTCTTCTATCCCTTCTTCTTTAACCCAAATGGTTCGTATTTCCGTTCTTCTTGAGTTGATTTGATGGAGATTAATGTCAATTCAAGGGGTACGGAATTGCGGGCTGTTACAATTTGTCCTTTCACCCGAACTTTAGTTCTGACCCCCTGCTCATAACATCCCACAGGTTAGGTAGATGGCAGAGACTTTCTAGCTTTGAGACACTTGTTTAGGAAGTGTTATTATCTTGGTGAGTATTTACTTACTATTATATTTTAGTCAGTTCCGCTGTGAGATATTTATTTGAGCTCTGGTATATTGGTCTTTGCCTATTTGTTAGATACCAGATACCCAACTCTGGCTTTAGTGGGCTTGGGTTTTAGCATTTTTGTAAAAAATCCAAACCCATTGTAATTCGGGTTTTTACATTTAGTATCAGAGCCTAGGTTTAGGGTTCCTACGTAGATAGTGAGTGAAAGTATTTGTATTTTTGAATAAAATATAAATATATTATGTACTAAAATCTAAATAGCCCCCAATTATAGATTTTAACATATGGAAAGTTATTAGAAGTACAATTGTGCATAGTTTGCTAATTGGGTTTGGGATGACCCAAGGGTCTTGAGCCCTAAGTTATTACCGATTTATAGTGTACAATGAGCTATGTTTTGAGAGAAGTCCATATGTCATAAGAAGTGAAAAAGTTCCCGATGGATAATAAGGAGAGTATTTTTATTTTTATTTTGGAAGGAATAAGAGATTATAGTAAGGAAATGAGATTTCCAAGGTTTAGGAAGAGTATTCCTAGGGTAGTAAGAAGAAAATCCATTTTATGTCTAGCCCAATGAAATGAAACTTTTGAAATTGAAAAGTTGAAAAATATAATTGTTGATATGTTTGAAGTAAATATTGGGTTTTTGAAAACAAAGTGGTATGAATTTTAAATTGGTTTTTATATGATGTGAATTTTAATTCTTTTTGAAGAATTATAGAGCATATATAGCTCGCTAGTTTCCTTGTAGGTAAACAAAGATTTTAAAATATAAATCTAAAGTGTGTTAAGTATCAAAAACGTAGGTTACAACCTTTATTATTGTAATAGATGTCTTCATGAAAAATAAAGGAAGCATGGACTATGACACTATTGTTAGTAGGTGACTCCTAAAGGAAATGTTTTTTTTACATAGTATATGAGATTTATTAATATTTATTTTAATTGAATCCATATACCAGTATTTTTGGGTTGTAGTAATGGTGTTTTACGCAACATCTATTTTGACCCAAATAAAAATGTGTTTTGAAGATAATTTCTAAGTATAGAAATAAAGTGGTTTGTAAGTACACTTATTATTTAAATAAGTATATGGAAATGTTTTCTAGTTATGAAAATATTAAAACAGTTTTAAAAATGAGTTCTTCTGAAGAAGAAAAAGATGTAAGTTAAATATTAGGAAATTAATAAATTTTGTAGGAAATATCTGTTGTAAGTGAATATAGATTAAACATACTTTAATCTATTGGAATGAAATGAATAATGATATAATTTTCTATGAAACCAAATCATAAATAAAGATGTTTTGTGCAAGTTATAAGGAATGCGAGAAAGAGATGTACAAGGTATGGAAAGCATCATATTTTGTATAGCCTATTTCGATAAAATAAAAAAAAGTTCCTTGTAATTTCACATAAACATGAAATCCACTTTTAAAAGATTCATAGAAGGTTTTAGCGTTAATGGTTTCTGATAAGAGAAAGTAGTTCCAATACATTAAGGTATAAAACCATTATGTATAATGAGAGTAATAATTAGAGACAGTGTTAGTTAGGAGAGATATTATAGAGAGCCTTAGTAGGAAAGCTAAGCAATGGAAATTTCATATTTATCCATTGATTATGCGCATAGGTTCCTTGCCTTTGTAGAAAATCCCCATTTGTAGTAAATTAGAAACTCCTCCAAGGTTAGGTAATTGAAAGAGTAGGAAAGTTAAGGGATTTTTGATAGATTAATTGTTCTTATCTACTCTAGATTTTGTAAATTTGAAAATCTATGAAAAGAAGATGTTTTGAAAACATGTGAGGGCATTTTTGGAAGTCAAGAAAAAAATGTTTTAAGGACAAGCAAGGCATGTTTTAAAGAAAAAATGGTTTGGTGAAAAAGTAAATAAGTTTTTGGAAGAGAAAAACTTAGTAAAAGCAGTTAAATTTAAAAATCCAATTTTTTTTTTGGAAAGTTGTAAAGGTCTTTGAAAGGAAAAAAGGAATAAGTTTTGAACTTAGGATTTGTAAGTTTTCTCCTCTAGGTTTGGAGGAATTATTTAAATTCAAAAGGCTGTAAAGATGCAAGTCTAGAAAGATAAAATGTTAAGTAATCAAGTACCTTGAATTTAATAGAAACTTCAAAGTAACACTTTGAAAGGCAAGAATTTTGGGATTTTATGTTTCAAAAATTTAGAAGCTTTAATTTTTAAAACGAAATGATAAATACCAAACCAAACTTTTAAATATAGAGTAGATAGGAATCATTTCCTATGTATGACGGGGAAAATTGTAAGGCTATGTAGGGGATAGTAGTGATTACTTTTAGTAGTAATAATAAAAGTTCCCATAAAGTGTATAGGACACTAGTGAGAACCTAGGAATGTTGCTTCATGTGTGTAAACTATAGAAGAATAGTAAAGTGATATTAGTAAGATAGTAAGACACACATGATTGGGATAAATAGACCTTAGTTGGGGAAAAAATGAAAAGTAAAGGTAAAGAGAAAATTTCCCTAAGCTTAGTTACCTTTTTAGATAGGGACTGCATAGATTAAAATCTTTATTCATTGTAGTAAATGATACTTGGTTATTTCATTTTGAGTATGGAAAGGAAGAAATGAATAGATCTTATTCATCGCGAGTAATACAACATAAGTTAGTAAAAAGTAATAGATGGCAGGAGGAGCATATGAGTTACTTGGATTCCTAGAGTAGGACCTTTCTATGTCAGAGTGGACATGGTCCTAGGCCTCCTAGCCCTAGAAGATAGCTGGGTTTAGCTGGTATATTAAAGAAAAGTAAAAGCAGATAAAAGTAACTAAAAGAAAAAGAGTAAGATCTAAGGAAACCAATAGAAACGTCAATAGAAATAAATGAGAATTGCAAAAGGAAAATACATTTTTCTCATAAATTAAGCTTGGAAGCATTTTGAAAAGAAAATTTTTCTTATGTGAACTATGATTGGGATGGTAAAATAGAGATTTTTATAGAATGGAAGCATATGTTCCAAGTACAGAGAAAGAGGTGCGCAAAAGTATAACGGTAAATGTGAAGTTTTTCATTTTCTACCTTCTTTCTGACATAAGAAATCAAGTTCGGAAAAATTAGATTTTTCTGAAATTCGAATATTAAAAGTTGTATGGTAGGATTTGGATGTAAAATTCGTTGAACTACGCCCCTATTCAGTAGGAGTGTGGGAAAAATTGGATGAAAAACGTTTTGAGTTTTCAAAAGATTACATTCATATAGAAATTGCAAGTATATTTAGGGTGTGTGCATCATATTTTAAAAGGAGTTTTTAAAGAAGAAAAGCATTCATAGAGGAGGTACCGCTTAGAAATTTATATACATGCATATATTTTATGGTGAACGACACTTTGCACAAGAACACGGAAGGTCGCAAAATTGGATGTACACAAAATGGATGTGATTGATGCGAGGAATTACATAGTTTTACCCTTGTCGAATTTCAGGGACGAAATTTCCTAAAGGGTGGGAGAATGTAACACCCTGCATTTTTAGATAATTAAATAATCAAATGACGATGAACAGTGAAAATAAACATTTTTTGGAATTGTCAGAATATGGCCTCGAAACTTATACCATTGTGTTCGTGGCGATTTTTTGATTAATTTACATATATAATATGCCTCGAACGGACTTCGTATGAAAAAGTTATTGACGTTCGAAGTTCTGTATCGAAAAATAATTATACGTGTAAATGTGCATAAATATATTTGTTTATAAATATATGCGCATATAAATTCCAGAAATAACGCGCGTTTGAATTTCAAATAAACGCGTGTCATAAAGGAAATTAATTGACATTAGCAATTAGAGGTAATTAATTAACACTAGTAGGTAATGTTAATCAAATCAGCAATTAAGGGAAATTAATTTACATTAATCAGCAACGTTTGAATTTCAAAATAAACATGTGTTATAAAGGTAATTAAATTTTCAATCGATGGAAATTAATTAGAATGAATAGGCAACGGTTAAATGTTAACGTTTAATAATTCAATTTTTGTGCAATCTCAAACGTTGGTTTCTAAATCCAACGATCCGCAGCAAGCCTGTGACGTGGTTGCACCAGATTCAATCCAAAAATCCAACGGTCTGAGATCCCCAAACTCCACTATAAATAGAACCCTAGGCCTAGCTATTTTCTCACAATCATATTTTCTCCCAATTGGGTTCGTTGCCTGAAGCTGAACCCTAAATAGAAAATATTTCTAGAAAAAAGATCTTCTTAATAAAAATATTAGGTGCCTTAGAAGGAGATCCAGGAAGGCCATGGAGCAAAGCTAAGGATGACAGGTGAGTGGATTTAAATTATATATCTTTTACGTTTATGATATATTATCGTTAGATTCTCGTTAAATATTTAATTCGACATTTATTTTCAGTAATTAGTTATGTTGAAACTGTAAATTGTATAAGAGAACTTATATTTAACTATTATTTATATGGAAAAGAAAGAAAGGAATCCAACTAAATATGAATAATAGGCTTAACATTTATAGTGAAAGACTTGAGCCTATAAGAAAGAAATTTATAGTAAACTATGCTAAAACGTGAGAAATAAATTAAGAAGGGAAAAATCTAATAACTTAATTTGGAAGTTAGTAATAGATTAATTGGTTGGTTTAGAATAGATGATACATTTCCATAGTTTAATATATTTAAAAGATAACGATAAACGTAATTGCAAGAATAAAAGAAAGAAAAAGGGAATTAGTGTAAAATAGAGACATTTCTGTATTTTGCATCACCCAACAATTAAAGAAACAATAAAAAGAAATATCTTGCAATTACGAGTTATTGTTTATAGCATCATTTAATATTTAAAATATGGAAATGGATTTTTAGCATAGTTTTTGTAACTAGCCAAATAAAATAGAACTACTTCCTAGAATAAAAGAAAATCAAGTGAAGAGTTAAAGAAGTTAAAGAAGAAATCAAGTTAATTATTTGACAAGACTAGAAACAATAAACAGAAATGTGCTTAGATCTGCATTTACTGTGCAAATAGTACAATAAAAGCAAGGCGGTTATTATGATAAGTAAGTTTGTGACAGTCAGACGTAGTCCCAAGCCAAGATTTTCATATAATATAAGAGAACTAAAGAGAATTCAATATCATAATAAAAGAAGACAGAATAGAATAGAAAAGAGACACTTGCAATTATATTTATAACATGTAGATTGTAAAAGAATATAGAAGTAACAATTGCAAGTATAATAATAACATAGGTTATAATTAGAGATAACAAAAAAGGCTTATTTTAAAACTTACGCTAAGTTAATAAGCAAACATAGAAGAAGGGCCTATACCAACAACATTCCCCTTCAGTCACGAACTGATGGTCTCACAATCGTTGGTTGAGGCTGGGACACGCTTATGCTGATTTGGGTAAATAAGTAGCCAACAGAATAAGAAAAGTAAACAAAACGCATAATAAAAGATTAGACGTACGGTCTAATAAAATAGTAAGATGCGTTTGGAGCAGCCCAAAGGATGAAGGGCCTAACGAAGCAGTTCATCACAGATTTCAGTACACAAGAAGCACATCCGACTTAGTTATTTTGGGCTAGAAGGAAGTACGAGACTTCAACGGGACGTGAGGGTACTCTAGGATGGCCCTCCGGGGCAGGCCTAACGAAGCTGCACACCGGAGGCAGGTCTGTAGGTGTTCCATCAGGAGAGTATGCCTTGACTGCTTTTGCATTACAGGCCTAACGAAGCGGACCTTTGTAGGCAGTCAAAAGGTTGATGAATGGAGTAGGATATTTGTATGACACCGTACTCTGACTTGCGAGTAGGTTTTAGTGGGCAAGACCCATTGGCAGGACCCAAAAGGATAGTCGCATGCGAAGATCAAGTCATCATCAACCAAGAACAAGTTCGGGAAAGACTAGAGCTAAACCAACAGGCCAATGATTCTTTCACTATCGAGACACTGGAAGAGAGGCATAGCGAATTGGATGTTTAGATTGTTTGCAGTAGGGCACAACCACTTAGCTCTTTAGAGGTCTTTCGATTAGTTGAGGGGTGGTTGCGTGAGGCTATAGCCACGATGAGAAAAGAGACAGACTAAATAGAATATCTGTATTGTAGGCCTAACGAAGCTGTCCTTTACAGATGTAGAAAATCCCCAACCGAGTTCCGTACAAGGTAGGCCTTGTTGGCGGGATTTAGAGAGTAGACAGAACGATTACGTATAGTCCTTAAGGTACGCACTAGGTGGTACATTATGGATGTCCGAGCACTAGTATAGGTTAGCACAAATGCAGTTTTATGTTTTCATAGTAGACGACGGAACATCTGTATTGTAGGCCTCACGAAGTTGTCCTTTACAGATGTAGTTGTAGAACGCTCTAGGAGCATGACGGTGGAGTCCTTTTCGAGGAGGATATGGAAGGTACTAAGGGTAGTACCTAGGACTGATACGGTCATTGGGCATATAGCTACTAATATATTAGTTATTAGGTTTTAGTCTACTAGGGAGTAGATGGGTACGATTCACGCATAGAGGCGAGAGTATTATAAACTCAGTAAACCTAATATAACAGAAAATGGAAATATACTTTAGTTCTGACCCCCTCCTCATAACATCCCATAGGTTATGTAGATGGCAAAGACTTTCCAGCTTTGAGACACTTGTTTAGGAAGTGTTATTATCTTGGTGAGTATTTACCTACTATTATATTTTAGTCAGTTCCGCTGTGAGATATTTATTTGAGCTTCGATATATTTGTCTTTGCCTATTTGCGTGATATTAGATACCCAACTCGGGCTTCAGTAGGCTTGGCTTTTAGCATTTTTATGAATAATCTGGACCCACTGGAATTCGGGTTGTTATAGTAATGAAGTGAATATTAAAATCAAAATTTAATGGTCTATATTTCTAATCAATAGTTAATAGACTATGCGTAGAATAGATTTTATTTTCAATTTCATTGTCATTTTCATGAGAATTAAGAAGTTATTTAGTGGGTATGTTATAGTTTGATGGTTTATATTGGGCTAATTAATAGAAAAAATAATCCATACTTATGATAAACGCATCAATTAAGTTCACTAATGACCAAAAAAGAGAGATCATAATTTCATATATGTTGATTTATGTGATCATGAGAAGAGATTTGCCTCTAAATTGCCTTCAAACTCTCATATTTTTATCCATTTTCTTTTGCTAGTTTATTTACATTTTTAGCTTCACACATCTCAAATTTTTGGTTTAATTTGATTGAGGTAGAAATTTTTAAATCAATACAATTCCCTACGGATCGACCCATACTCGTCATGTACTAGAATTGTACGCCATGCGCTTGCAGTTATTTTTAATTAATATTTTTCGGCTATTTTTCTAATCTGATGGAAAATTAGCCATCAAACATTTCCACATAACAAAAAATATAGCTAGTCATTGAATTTGTCCCACATTGAAGACATCATAGTGTTTGAGCCTCTTGGAAAAATAATTTTTCCATTTCTGATGTACAAAGAAGCAATAAATTTACAGGAATACCACTCTGATGAATTTCTTCATGGCTAAAGTATTGCTTTAATATCAGACCTCTTCCAATCCAAGGCACTACCTAAAATTTTGCTTTACTACGAAAGTTTAATGTCATTTTAGCATGAGGCAGCATAAGGTCCCTAACCTTAAGATGAAATTTCCAAACCCGGCTCTTAGCTTGTTTAGCTTTAATCAACCTATATCATCTTTCTTAAGGTTATGCATAATTGTCTAATTAACCCATAAATTATTTTTCTTATTGATAAGGCTATCAAATTGTTTATAGAAAGTAGCATAATTCCATGTCCTCAAACTTATGATACCAAGACCACTATTTCTTTTTAGCATTCAGCCTTAGAGAAAGCAATAGGAGCCAATTTTTTATGAGATATATTACCTGACCATAAAAATCTGATGCAAGCAGATTTAATCATATATATTAGTTTTACTAGTAAAATAAAGGACCTGCACTAGTAAACATACATAGCCATAATCAACGAATTGATGATCACAAGTCTCCCCAGTTGAGATAAAAAAATCTATTTTGCCATCTATTGAGGACATTTGTAATCTTCTCAAATAGAGGAACGCATTGGGTTAGGATATCTTCTTTGTAGCCAAAGGAATACCTAAATAAGATATGTTGCCGATCAGTGAGGGTTTATTTGAGATTGATCAAGGCATTGACGTTTAAATGTGTTAGATAGTCCAACAAGAAGAATATAAGATTTGTAGTTATTTATTGCTGACCCCGAAAACATATAAAATTCATTCAAAGTCCTTTTAATGTAGGATGGGGATTCCAGAGATGGCTTAGAGAAGATGATTAAGTCATCAGCAAATGCAAGACAAGTTATCAATGGATTTCTACACTTAGGATGGAAAAAAAAATTCTTTATACCGACTTGGTGAATAAATGCCTGGGTCAAAGTTTCCATTACAATAATGGAGAGATAAGGAGAGATCAGGCCTCCCTGTCTCAATCCTTTCCTGCTTTTAAAATATCCAACAGAATGGGCATTGTAAATTAATGAATTCCGAACCGTAGAAATACATTGATATATCCAGTTTGAAATTTCAAGGGGAATATAATTTTATTCAATATATACATTAGAGCATCCTGTTTTACAAAATCAAAAGCTTTCTTTATGTCAATTTTCATCATAGCTCCATGGGAGATATTTTAAGTTGAATAACCATTCAATAACCCATGAGACAGCAGCACATTATCAAGGATGTTTTTGCTAGGGATGAAAGCAGCTTGATTTTGAGATATAATAGAGTTCATAACTAGTTTCATTCTAAAGGCAAGGATTCTGGAGACGCTTTTATATATGATGTTGCAACAAGCCACATATCTGAATTGAGAGACATCCCGAGGATTATCTATCTTGGGGATTAAGGCAAAGTTAGTTGAGTTAATTGAGCTTAGCATTTTGCTTGTGTTGAAAACTTATGAACTGTTTTTAGAAAATCCCCCTTTATGATTTGCCAGCAGCGAGTATAGAAAACAACGTTGAAGCCATCAAGACCATCACAAGCTGCCTTTTTCATAGAGAATATTGAAATTTTGTTTTCTTCATCAGAAATTGAAGAAGTTAGGATTAATTGTTGTTCTTCAAAAAAATTAGACAGAAGAATAAAGGATGAAAAGAAAGGATCAAATTGTTTAACACTATCAGATCCAAGCAAAGAGCTGAAATAATCAAGAAAAGCATTATCAACAGAATTAGGATTGGAGTGTATGAAGGCCTTAGTTTGCTTAATATTCAATGTTGCATGAAAGAACTTAGAATTTCGATCACCATAAATATCCAAAGGTTATCTATTTTTCTATTTAATCATGCTTGATTCAGAATTAGTGCTTCTTCTAATCTTTGAGATACCTTAGCTTTCAAAGTAGATATAGAAGGATCAAAGCAAGAACTTATGATTTTCTATTAAATTATTTCCAATTCCTCCTTGATAGATGATGAAATTTTTTTAACATTCCTATATTTCTCTCTAGCCCATATCCTTAGACTATTTTTGGTGTTCTTTAATTTCATTTGAAGCTTGAGCATTGGATTACCAAAGGAATGAAGATCCCATGCATCAGAGACAACCTACAAAAAATTAGTTTCATGAATCCAAGAATCAAAATATTTAAAATTTACCTTTTTGTTAATGGTAGCCGCTCCAAAAGAAAGGATTAGAGGACAATGATTAGATGGAATGGGCATAGGAATAAGGATTTGAATGGAAGGCCAAAAGGATATATGTTTGAAGTTAGCGAAACTATGATCAATTTTAGTTAGACTGTGAATGCCATGTTTGCTTTTGATATTCCACGCGAAAGAGGAACCATTAGTAGGTATATCAATGATCAAATCATTGATCATTGAATTGTTTAGAGGAGCAAGATTAGTAAGGATAAAGGGTTTCCAGCAAATTTATGAGAAGAAAGGAAGGAGCAATTGAAATCTCCAATGACAATCAAAGGGTGAGTGTTCTAAGAGAGATAAGGAAGAAAATCATGAAGAAGTTTCCTTTTAGAAGCATAATTTTTAGCATATATGAAAATAAAATACATAGAGGTGGCAGAAGGGATGTGGAAAGCATGAGAGTGAATAAATTATTTATCATCAAGAATCAAATCGGGTCTATAAATTGCAGGGTCATAAATAACCATCAATCTACCATATAGAGCCTTAGAATGTTTAGATAGGAAGGACCATGTTGGATTAATATATCTAGCGGCTCTATTTGATAGTTCATGGTTCATGTTGTTTCAGAAAGAGAAATGAGAGATAGTTTATGTTCCATTGTCAGATTTTTGATTTGAGAAAGCTTACAATCTTTATGAGTCCCCTAATATTCCATGCCGCAATGTTGTTCATCATTGGCAAACTATTTTATGGGATTTGAGAGAGCTTCTAGTTCTTCTATGAGAAGATAATGGAGTATTTTCTGGACAAACACTGTTATCATCAAAGGAATCATCTTCAGAGGTTAAACATATTGAGTTTGGGTAATGGATAGATCCTTTTTTTGCTTTTGAGGAAAGAAAGAAAGAATTAGCAGCAAGATTCAGGGACAAGATGATTCTAGCTCTAGATCTCCTTTTATTATTTTTATTTATTTTGATAGGAAGGAAGGATGAAGAAAGAGATTGATCATTTTGAGGGGGAGGTTTTGATGAAGATATGATATGAGAAGAAGAATGAGGTAAGTCTATTGATGTTTGGATGTCGAAAATTGATTTATTACCAACAGATAGCAAAGGAGGAGTTGTGGATTGATTATTATCACCAGATGCATAATGAAAGGAGGTATCAGCGTGCATGTTTACATGTGCACCATGTGCACAAGGAGTAGAGATTGCAAGAATAATAACTTTAGGAATATTGTCACTTATCTAGATTGGCATAGTAACACTGCCTTCGGGATCATTAGGAATTGCATCATCTAACAAAGAAAAGGTTATGAATTCAAAATCAAGATTAGGATTGATAGAAGGGGTAGACAAAGGTTTGGGAGATTTGCAAGAAGAAGAAGTTGAGAGGCAGATATAACTGAAAGAAGATAAATTAGTCCTAACATGGTTTGAGTCCGAGACATTCAAATTGATCTGATGCACCTAGACTGGGATGGAGATTGACTCATTGTTCAATATTTCAGTATTCAAAGTGGCTAACATTCCTTTTTCAGCAAGGAGGCCATTAGGACTGGAAATCCCATCTTCTTAAATCTTTGAATTTTCTGAAATTTAACAAGATCAATTCCATCTATCTCCAATTGATCCTCAATCATTTCACCCTCTTCCATATCATCAAGAACTTCAATATTGTTACTAGTTATCACTGTATTAGTGGTAATAGTTTTTCCCCAGTCTCTTTTTCTTTAATACCTATATCTACCTTTCCATATTGTCCATTTTCTTCACTATTAGCAATATCAACATCGATCTCACTTTGGGCTCCAGAAGCAGCAATACCATTGCTCACTATTTTCTTAGAGTTAGCAACCTTCTGCCAAATTCACTTATTCATATTATTATTTCTCCCTTTTATAAAGCCTTTTTAAAGCACTTTGTCCACTTCTATATTTTCTTTCCATTTTCTTTACCATGTCTGTCATCTTTCCCTTTGTGTACCTCTTTTATTTTATTTTATTTTCCATATCAAAACCACCTTGCTCCTCCATGATACTCATCTGACAATTATGAATTTAATGTCCAAATACTTTACATTAGACGCATATCTCATGCTTCCACTGATAGCTCACATTGATTATTTGATTAGATCCATCAGGTGTTTGAACTACAGAAGACTTAAATAGTTCTTGATTACGAGATATTTCAATTAAGCATTTTGCATACTGAATATGTTCCAGTTTTTCAGTTGATTCATCTAAGCATACAAGCTTTCCCAAACGACTAGCTAGCCAATTAATAGCCAACAGAGACCATGAAAAAATAGGAATATTATTTAAGCGAACGCATGTAGGGACTACCTTAATCGATCCGCAAACATCCATAGGATCCAACGGCTTTATTATAAACAACTTGTTCCTTATCACTATAGGATCACTTTGAACAATCCTTTGTCTATCGTGCTCATCGGATAATATAAACAGGAACATGGATCCATCTTATTTTACCTTGCTGTTGCCATGGAGCTTCCAATTTTTTTCAGATGTTCAACCACTGTAGTGCAAGACAGTGGCTTGTCTAAGAAGAAACCAATTATATATTCATTCCAGATATGAGCACCAGCCAGAATAACTTCGGGAGGAGGAATCAAGGCATCACCATGAAACGATAAAGGAACCAGAATAGGAGTGTACTTTCCTACATTGTGAGGCAAATGCTTGAAGAGGGAAGTCCAAGCTTATTGAGGGGGAGGAGGATTCAAAGAGGAAGGATTAGCTTCATTACACAAAGGTAATGAAGAAGAAGAAGGATTAGAAGGAAGGGTTGGGGGAGCATCAGGCGGGACAACAGGACAAGGGTTGGAAGGTATGGCAACAGGTACGGAAAGGGATGGAGGAGGGATGGGAAGAGGCTTAGCAGAATCGAGGTAGGAAGAGAAAGATTGGTTAGGATCAGGAGATGGTGGGATGGAAGGAACCGCCATTTTACTCCAGACAACAGGTATGTACAAGGACCAATACAACTATTCATACAGAATTTTTTTTTAAATCAAGTCAATAATGTGCACAAGCAACTTAAGACATGCACGGTGTATCACTGTACTTGCCTTAAGGCTAAGCAAATTAAAATAAACAAGCACATTAATTTCAAGCACTTTAAAAAGGAAATGCATATGCACATGAGCACATGTCACACTTGCATATATGCACAAAAATCAATTTGAAAACATATATATCAGGCAGTGCAACATCAAATTCAAGTGCATTTCAAAAGTGGATAGTCAAAGCAACTTTATAGCAACATGGGAATCGGGCTAAACATAGTCAGGTGCAACACTTCATACTTGAGTGTAAGTACATAAAAGAAGGCATGACATAAGTATAGGAGCAAGTGCACATAAAGCAAACAAAAGTTCACTATATCAAACCAGCAAGGTCAAGCCCATAGTTTTTTAGGCTTAACACATTCATAGGCAAGAATAATGCAACATGGTTCAAGCTATTATAATAGGGAAGAAAATGCAAACAAATGAAAGTGGAAGTGCATAAAGGCAAGAAAACTAATCAGAATGCACAAGGCATATAGAAGTACATGCACGCAGTAACAAGCACTTCAAAAGCACAAAGAAATACACAAGCTAAACATGAGTGCACAAGGCAATTTCATGTGCAAGTGCACATACAGGCTAAATATAGATCAGATTGCTCATAAGGGAAAACTTACAACATGCATGAGGAAATGCACCAGCAACCAAACACACATATAAGGATCGCAAGCAACATGCAAGTGCATAAACCAGAAGCACACACCAAAGATAGCAAACTCAAACACATAAAGAAGTACACAACTCAGAATGGAAATAGACACAAAGTCATGCAAGCACACACATAAAAGAAAGAAAGACAGGCATGTACTAGAGATCAGACAAGGAGAAAATGCATCAGTGCACACACATGTACATATATACATGGAAAAATTATACATAAGAGTATCTCAGGTCGTACAACCATAAGCACAAGGCAAGCACATGAAAATGTGCAACGATTGGAGTCAGGCACTCAAAAGCAAAGCTCAAAGTCAAGCACGTTAGGATTAGGAAGTGAATGCATATAAGCGCAAGGACAACAATATAAACAAAGCGAGCACAAGCAGTCAATTAAAAAGAAAATAAAATCAAAATTCACAAGTTGACCGAGTCAACATTATCAGGTCGAAGCAGTAATATATCAGGGACAAATAAGTCAATTATCTCAAAACCGAAGACCTAAGAATCAATAAAAATTCAACATCCAAGGTTTAAAGCAAAATCATGAATTGAAATATTCAATTCAAAAATCTCAAAATATATGGAATGCTCGGAAGATTTTTGTTAAAATATTTCTCTACAAAAACCATATCATTATCGACAATTCAATTCAAGTCGAGTAGGAACAAAATTCAAATGTAATCAGAGAATAAAATCTGTACTCAATAATCAACAGCAATGGAGCTTGACAGTGGAAGCAATCGCAACCATCAATGTCGGGCTACTAAAGAAATCAACTTATAGGCACACAAAGACGACAATTCATCAATCAATTTTCAAGACGACGACTTCCTGAAATCGAAGGAATCCTAATCCTAAAAGAAATGAAAGATGATTGGCCATATAAAGGAGAGAAGGAGCAAGTGTTTATTTTGCTTTTGGGTCAGTGTATTTTGTAAAGGGATTAGGGTTTTCTATTTTATTTATTATTGTATTTTATTTTTAGAAAACTCTAGTTTTGAACTAGAATTGAAATACAGTGTGTAGTCCAAGAAATTCTCAACCCAAGGATAGAGCTGAGGTATAGGCTTAGGGTTAGAACAATCATGTAAGCGATGGTCGGGATTTTGTAAGCAGTCAATTGTTGTTTTCTTAGTAGAAATCCTGGGGGGTAAGAGTAGGCAAGTATCGCGGATGTTGGGTAAATTTGTGTGTTGCTTTTAGTTTTAGATTTACTTTATTATATTCTATGCTACGATTTTTATTAGCTTATTAGTTTATAATAAACCCTTTACACCCCTCCTCTAGGACTAATTTGATCCTACACTCCTTACTTGACTCCTTTTCTTTCAACTTAAAAATATGTATTAGAAGTGTATACATATCATTAGAATTGTAGATTTGAAAATAGATTTGAGATAGTAGAGTTTAAATATATAATTCTATAATTTACCTTTTCTATAGAATCAGTTCACCTACTATTCTTCTTTTATTTTCTGCCATTCTCCACACATACTTACATATATATATAATATTTTATATTTTCTATGATTCCTATAATTAGTGGAGAAAGAAAAATGGTAGAGCTTCACTGTTTGATTCAGAAATATGAGAAAAGAAGTGAGGGGCTACGCCTGTATTTATAAGAGCTCCAATCAATTATATTCATTAGATTATAATTTATTAAATTAGGACTGTTAGGCCTAGGTACATATAACCATCGATCCTTCCTAACAGGTTGACCAGCTGATATTGGCTGTTGATGGATGACTTATCCACCGATAGTGTTTACTGTCGCTAATTTCTTATTTCCTTCTTCGTAAGTTTAATCACATTTATTGTTGTAGTTTAAGATTTGTATTTAATATTTACTTTAACGCTAAGTTATCAATATTTATTTTCTTAATTCGTTTTGAATTATTTTCGATTTAAAACCTGCAAACGTCATAATTTCTTTGTTTGAATTCCGATCGCAATATTTTATATATAAAAGTTGATCAGAAGAATGCCACGAACACAATGATGCAAGTTTCATGGGAAATTTTTTGTGTTTGTTCAAATTCCATTTTCGAGCTTTAATAATTATTTATTAATTCTTTTTAATTAATTACTATTTATTTTATGGGTGTTACATTGCTTTGCCTCTTTGAGCTCAGTGACATAACATTCTCGATTAGTACTCTTATCAATTTGAATAGTTCTAACTCCATTCTCGACAGGGAACTTCAACATCAAACACCAAGGAGCTAGCACTATTTTGAAAGTAGCAAGGTTCGGTTAGTCTGAAAAGGCGTCATAGGCAGAAAATTCCTTAATTATCATAAAAGTCTTCACGGGCACTATCTTGCAGTCTCCTTCATCCAATTCCACAGTCAAGTCAATACATCTGATAGGCCTTTTGGCCTATCCAGTAAATACTTCGATAATGGGATTTACATGGCTTTATACCATTCGAACTAATCTTCATTAATCAAATGTCATTTTGAATATAATATTAACCAAGCTCCCATAGTCAATCAGAACTCAGTTTATAGTTTGCCAGCCTAACAACAGCTATAATCACCATCAGTAAGCATTGAGACTTGTACCCTATCAGCATCCCTATTTTGAAAATTAATATCGTCACTCATTGTCTTCAGTTGCTTTGCCGGAGCTCCGTCTTCAATAGCAAAAAAATCTCTTGCGGCACATACTTCAATGAATTTACATACCACCCCAACTCATTCCAACTCTTCTCTATTGGATGAGGTCCTCTGGTTATAGTGTTAATCATAATCCTACCCTCCGGTCGCCTAGGTCCATCTCCACTAGACCCGGGTTGATCCCCCCAAGCGTTCTACCCTTAGGGCCTATTGTTCTGTTCGTCATCCTGCGGATCTCTCACATACTGTTGTAACTTCTTCTTCCGAATCAAGTACTTAATTACATCTCTCAAATATCGACACTCAATGGTATTATGCCTACAAGTTTCATGGAAGCGATAGTACTTGAGCATCATTCATCTTCAGTTGCCTCCCTCCGAGGCAGTTTCTAATAGCTCTTTGTACCTTGCATATAAAGGTAGATATTCTTAATAGTATCATTCAGGGGAGTATAATCTCCCTGCCTCATCTACCTTGGATGCTTCTTGGTGTCATTCTTCTTCCCACCAACGCTCCTTTTTCTTCTTTTGTTGTTATTATTATTCCCGACATTCATCGTAACGTTTTCGATGCTCTCATAGATTTGCTTAATAATAATATAGATCTGCATACCTTCATTTGATGGTCTACCACCTATTGGTCGTATGACCATGTCTTCCTCTTCTAAGCATGGATACGGGTCGCTTTTTGATAAGATTCTTCCATTGTGGGTGGTTTCTTTGTTTTAAGCCACTTACCAAAGTCTGTATCTAGATGGACTCCTCGAATCAATGCCATCAAACTATATCTTTACTTCGGATTGCTGACTTTAGTTACAGCAATAATGAATCGCTTCATAAAATCCTTCAGAATGTCTCTGGATCTTTGATAAAATGTTGGATAAGTACATCACACATCCTTTGGCCAAGCTATATGGAGCTTGAACTTCATTACTAACTGATTGAAAGAAGATTAGTCCTCGGTGTGAACTGAGTGAACCACATCGTAGCCACCCATTCAAAAACATATGGAAGCATCTACACTTCACTACATCTATTGCTCAGGCACTATCTGTGTGCCATTAATACTTCAACAAATGTTGTCTAGGATCTGTCGTTCCGTTATAAGATGACATCATTGGCATAACGAACTTCTGAGGATAGATCTCTTATAGTATATTGTCAATGAATATAGTTCTACTCAGCATCAAACCCTATTCATCGTTGCTTCTGTGCCGACATTCATTCAACAATCTATTAATCATGTCTCTGAGATATTCTTCCCTGGTCCGAGTAATTAGACGAAAGTCGTCAAGGACATCCCTGAGTGTTTGACTACGTAGGCGATCTCGGTTTATCGCATGATGTTAGGCTCTTTTGTCTTTGGAAAACCCGCTTTGTCCAGATCTCCTATTGGATCTTGCTAGCTCTAAAACGTTTATTTGGATACCATTAGTACCAGCATTATGCCCATCGTCATTGCCAGTTTTTTCAAATTATCCTCATTACTAGATATATTAACGGAATCAAGCGGTATTGCACCAGCCCCACTTTTAACATGGTCGGTACCGACCATGTTGGTCGTAGCCAAATTGGCTCCACTTCCTCCACTCCGCCTCTTTGATGTCCCAACAGCAATTCCCTTCAACTTTTATCTGCCTTCTCTACTGTTCTGACCCGATGAGGACGAAATTTCCTCCTCAAAACTTGAAGACAATGAACTTCTATAGCTCTTCCTATGCTTATGACTTTAGGCAGCAAACCAAAGCTCTTTTCTTTCATTTCAAAGATAGCGTTCTAGCTATCAAGCACCTTCTGATTCATTTCAGCCATCATTCTATAAAATTCAACTTTGGATATCATCTCCTATATGGAAGAAGGTCTGGGAAAGCATGTGTTAGCTGAATGGTTTCTTCATTGTGATGAGAAGCTTCATCTTCTCCAACAGTAGCTCCAGATCTCATGGAAGGTCTCCTAGTTGTCATATCTTTCAAATCTTATGTAGATTCCTTTTCAAATCTTAGTAACTTCAAATCTACAGTAGCAAACTTCTAGATCTTATTTTTGGATGCTCTAAATCCAAAGGTCTAAGCTAGATTTCACTTGAAAAGCTCGACTCTCACTGGAAGCACCAAAAATGTTGGATCAAAAAGTGATACAACACCTCTAATTGACCAACAACGAGAATAAAGCAATTAAAAACAAGGATAAATAGCAAGAACACAAGAATTTTACAGTGATTCGACCTCAAGTCACTGCCTACCAGTCCACTTGATTTTATTACTTATAGATTTGCCCTGAGTATAATGGAATTACAAGGCATTCGATCTAGAAAAAAAATTAATTTCGAGATGGCAGCATTTCGTAGTAAGGGCTGGATCCATGAGGGAGAAGATGAAGAACAAGAGCCAAAAGTTCTTTTCAGGTTGCTCTAAGTTTCCTATTTATAGTCGAAATAACCCATCATGGTTGCTAGATCATGAAAGACTAGGTAAATGTTTATATCCATGAAGGTAGGAAAGAAGAACGACCAGATTCATAGTACCAAAATCATGTCGGTACCGACCGTAATTATGTCGATACCGGCCATATTTGCTCAATGCCAAAATACCTCTCACCATACTTGTCCTCTTCAACTTGCTTGACTATGGGCCCATCACAAAATCATGTCAATACTGACCATAATTGTGATCGGTACCGACCATATTTGAGTTGCTCCATTTGGTTTCAAACTTTATGAGTTGCTTCATACCGCCATTCCAAGCATCCCACTAAGTTATTGATCCATTTCGTCTTTGTCTCGATGTCTAAATTAAATTAGAAATTACTTGGTTCAAACGTTAGATAATGTAACCGTAATGTTTAAAAGAATTGTGACAAACTATGCACACATGTAGTGAATCCTTACTTTTGTGTATGTGTGATTAACATATATACTTGCAAATACATAACTTTCATATAAATGTGAAACTATAAAAAGAATAAAAAGAAAACGGTAGAAGATAATAAGAATTACAAGATTGTAAAATGATTCATTATCAGGTATGATAATCGAATGGATAGGACCCTTGAATTCTGTTCAAAATTTTAAAGTTGGATCCTACCACTATTCCTTCTCATTCGGCTCAAACACTCAAAACAAATTCTAGTGTTGTAGAAGTTCCTCGTAAATGGGTTAAGATTAGTAAAACAAAAGTAATTCTTGACATTATTAAACCAACCTATAGGAAAGTTTGTCTGTTGTAGTCTTGCAAAATCAACTTGAGTGAAGTCCAAAAAACAAGGAAAATGTCTTCTTAAATGTCTCAATTTCTCTTCACAAACATCTCCTTGAATCCCTATAAATTAAATTTTTTTCCAACATATTATTATTTGATGTTTAACTAAAATTAATGAAAATCTACATTAAATATTTTTTCTGTAGTTCCCACTGTTGTATGGTTATATTAGTTACTATTAAATTTAATGATGATGTCGTTGCTACTAGACCGATTATAGTGGTTTAACAGTTTGTTTATTCTCGATTGTTAGTAGTTTTACCCTTTTTAAATTGACATAAGAGCATCTCTACCAGGGTTGAGGTTTTTAGGGTGGGAAAAAAACAAATTTCTCCCATTAATTTAGTAGTGAGAGTGAGGAATTGACTATCTTTCTATCTTAAAAAATTCGTATAAATGGTTTCTATAAACGGTTTTCGGTTAAATGGTTTTCAATTAAATGGTTTTCAAAAAACCATTTAACATATAAATGGTTTCCTAAAAATTCTTTTAAAAAAATACGAAATGTCAAATCTCGCAAAACAGCGTCTAAAAGTCCATTCACCCTATACCGTTTTCTACAAATATTTAGGTACCATTCACAGCCTACTTTTGCCTAGTTAACGTTTTCGATTCGTCGGAAGCCCCAACTAGCTAACCTTAGCCCCTTTCAGCACCGTTGAAAGAAAGTTGGGGAAATTAACATTGGCGTTGGATACGTCGGATGCCAACGTTACTTTCCTAACTTCCCTTCTTTATACCCTTTTCTACCTCCTCTTCCTTTCATTCTCCCTTCTATTCTCTTCTCTCTACTCTCTACACTTCTCCTCTACTCTCTACTTTACTCTTCTCTTCAATTTCACTACTAATGGCTAATTCTGAAATAGATATCGACTATAAAGATGTGCATGATTTAGTTGTTACACCAGCGTACTTATGTAGACGAAGGAATTATATTAGACAAATTCATACATCAAACTATACCAGTTTACACTGGATGGACGATATATAAATGAGCATCAAGAACGTTGTCAGCGTAATTTTTAAATGAAATAGATATGTCTTCTCTCTTTGTGCGATAAACTACAAAATTATAGGCTAGTTTCAACGGAAACTATTAATATTAGAGAAGCGATTGCTATATTTGTATACACCGTAGCTACATCGTTTCAAATCGACAAATGATGAAAAATTTCAAAGATCAAGTAGCAAAATTTTAGTTATTTTCATGTTGTTTTAGAAATTATACTGTTACTTGCTAAAGATATTATTAAGTCAGACGACCCTCAATTTAATACTGTTCTAGAACATATTGGAACTTCAAATCGGTGCTACCATTACTTTAGAAACTACGTTGGTACTATAAATGGTAGTGACTCTAACTTTCCTCATCGTTCAACTAGACAATATTATTTAGTAGATTCAGGATATTCACTTCAAACTGGATATTCACCACCTTATCGAAATAGTAGATATCATATTTCTCGTTTTCGCGAAACTGCAAATCAATCAAAATCGATAAATGAAAATTTTAATTTCTATTATTCAAGTTTACGTATGACAATTGAGAGAACATCTGAAATATGGAAGAAAAAGTTTACAATTTTAAAGAATATGCCAACATACTCATTTGAAACTCAAGTAAAAGTTGTCGTTGCTACAATGTCTTTGCACAATTTTGTACGAAAATACAATAATGGTGATTTAGATTTTATGGTTATGATGATGATCCCGATCTTGTTTCAGAAGAATACCAAAAGGAATATTATAACATGAGAACTACTGTAAACATAGGAACTGAACAGGTACAATGACCGGCAGACAATGAAATGACAACATTTCGCAATATCATAAGAGATGAAATTAGTAGGGCTGCGCTGAAACATTACAGTTGCATCATTTTATCTGTATCTTCAAATTATTGTATTTGCCTTTCAAATATTATAGTTCTGTTGTATTATTTTATTTTATTTTTATTTTAATCAAACACATATTACGTAATGAAAACAAATAATCTATACTATTATATTATTACTGAGTTGCATTTCAAGAGCGCGCAAGGCCATTGGATATTTTGGAAAATGAACACTCATGGTTCTTTTATTCTGTCTCTATCGTTGCTTCTCTCTCGCATTTTTGGACTGAAAAGTCATTCTTTCATCATTCTCTCCTTCATCTTCTCATCTAACCCTAAATATTCATTTCCCCTAATTTGAGATAAACCCATTGAATCGCATCGCCCCAGATTTATGCCCTTTCTTCCCCGTCATCATTAAATTGCATCGCCCCTTTACTTCGAATCACCGCCATATCGACTGAGCTGCCACTATGAAGCTCCATGTCATCGTTACTAGGTTAGTTCCAAACTTCTAGCCCTCTTCTGATCGCCATCTACATGTATCGAAAATTGGGGTAATATACGAGTATTCTATAATCAATTTTTTTAGCGGCTACATGCTAATTGCAATGTCGTTTTTCCCCTAAAATTCAATTATGTTTTTAGATTAATAATATATCTTTGTTCTTTTTGGTTTTAGTAAGAGGATCTATGGCTGAACACAAATTCTGGAATAAGTTTAATGATTTGAATGTTTGAAAATACCAAGTATATTAAGTTGACAACCAATAGAATTCTTCTATGCTTTATAATGTTTATTACTAATAGAAGTTTGGATTTTAAGGAAAATGATTTCGTCAAATTTATGTTAGCATAATGTTTATTAACAGATAGAAGTTAAACATGGTCATGTAATAAATCTCAGTAATAAACATCAATTTTGGATTTTGTTTTTTTACCGATTGATATAAATAGAAAAATATTCATATCCAAAATTGATTTCCAAAAGAATATATTATTAACATAATGTTTATTAACTGATAGAAGTTAAATAAAATAATATGTTTATTACTAATCCTCCTTTATGAGTTATGAAATAAGTCTCAATTGTGGTTCATAATGTTTTTATGTCATTTTTTTGGAAATCTTGAAGTCCACATGTATTAATTTCGACCTATCTAATTATGGCAAGATGTGAAATAATGTTAGGATTTGATATAGTAAAATGAACTGTAAAAATTAATGTATTGAAAACACAAACCCATATCTCTAGCTTATTGTATCGATTTCACACCCATTTAGGTAATGAGTGATAATTTATAAAGCAAGTAGATGACTATTTGAAGAGCTTCAATCATTTTTATATAGCATTATTTCAAATTGCCACAATATTTACTACTGGATTGCCTTTTCATCTCAATTTAAAAGAACTTGATGTAGATTATTCATTGTAAGCATCAACATTGTTACATTGTTACATCGTTATTACTTTTCCATTGACCATTTATCCAATAAATGAACAGAGAATCATGCATACACAATCTTTACTCTTTATGTTAAAGCTAACTTTGTGGAGCTTTAACTTTTTACTCATTCCAAATTAACTATTTATTCATTTCAACTACTATAGCCTACTCATATTCATTTTCTTATGTTAAACAAGTAGATGACTATTTATGTTAAAGCTAATAGGTGAAGCAATATACTTCTTATCAATAGACATGCAACATATTTTCATATTGGGGGAAATTATTAAACTCAAATATTATCTTATAATTTTGTATAGGTTTTGCACTACAAATGAATGGTATTTGGCTTATTTTCTAAAAAAATGTTCTTTGTATCACCTTATTTGTTTGTTCCCATGTCATGGGTTTTTATATATAGTATTTCGTAGGTTGAGACATCCAGTGTGAGTCATATTCACATGTATTGTAGGACACGTGAGTTATGGCAAAACTAACATTTCATCTACAGGTTTCAAATCTTACAGTAACCCTTACATATATCACTTGATAACAACATATGTGGATATCACATAACAATTTTATCGAGATGACCAATAATTGCCAAGCTAACGGTGTTTGTATTATTTTTCAAAAGAAAAGGACTGTTGAAGCAAGTTATTGCAATTTTTCGCTGTTACTGCTACACCCCACATGCGTGTTTAAGTGTAAATTAGCACTAACTTTGTTCTTTTTTACTTGAATATTTTTGTTAGTCTTTCTTACATAATGTTAAAATTTATGTCAAGTGAGTCCAATGCATGGATCGAACGAAACATTAAATTATTGAACTACCATTTTGATTTCTAAAATCAAATGTAGTTGTTCAACCCAAACATCAAGTTATGATGAAAAATTGGTTCTCCGCCTTTATGAGTGAAAATTAGATGTTTAATGACAGAAAATTGTTTTAAATTGCAAATTTAAATGGATTTTGGGGAAAAAATAGTTTTCTTATTTGACTATATAGGTTGGAACAAATATATAAGGAATCAATTGCATAACCAAACCATTGTTGCTACAATTAAATGAGTGTTTTATTGTTTTAATTTACTGTTTTGGATTTGAGAAACACCGCCATAAATTAATCTATGTTTTTATATTAGTATGTCATTTTTAGTTATCATCATTTATGATTCGCCAGATTACATTTACTCTGGCCACATGCTTTATCATTTAATTTAGGCAACTCAGCATAACTATTTTATGATGTATATGCATATATTGATTTTTCATATGAGTAGTCAACAATCTAAATAATTCCATTACACATTGTATCTCCTGTCAACAAATCAGAATCAATCTTTGATCAATGTGCACATCCTCACAACTAAGATTTAAAAAGTCCATTTATAATCTTCCTATACATAAGAAGAATTTGTGGATAAAGACATTCCACCAATGTCATCTCTATACTATATATACAGACAGATTTGTATTATTTAATAAAATTTCAAGTTGTCAAACTGTAAAATAACAAATTTTTTATCATAAATATTTTGTAATTCACAGTTTAGGAAAGTTCCGATTATAAAATTTTCGTATTTAAAAAAGTCAGAAGTGCAGATTTGATGATTTTGGTTTTCCATGTCACTGCAAAAAAGCTTACCGCTTATGTTTTTTCGGAATATGAATGGATATACGATGGTTATCCATCTTGGCCTGAAATTACAACGGATATATAGGATTTCTTAATTGTTTTTATGTTTTATTCTTGCATTAAATTATTTGGGTATATAATTTTATTTGTAAATTTAAACATGCAAGTGGGATTGTAGTTTTGCATTGATTTATAAACACAATTATTTCATTCTAAAATTATTATCTCAATTTTATTGATTTGAAAGAAAAAACAAAAAATGAAAAGAAAAGACAATAAAATTATTATCTCTTTTATTCTATTCTATTTCAAGCTTGGTGTGTGCAAATGCACGATTTGCCCAATAAATAGCATTAAGGGCATTTTATTCAATAGCTTGAGTATACAAATCAACAGCTTGATTATATTTGTTTGTTGTGAAGTGAAAATTCAAAATTTTCTTTATAAATGAAAGAATAAGAGATTCAATAACAATACAAGAATCACAAAGCATCTTTTTGAGAAATATTACAAATACAAAGATATGTAGCATTCAAGGCATTGCCGGTAAAGCCATTTAAGTGGCAAACTCAAAATTTACAGGCAACTTACAGCAGAAGGAAATACAATCTGCAGACCGCTAGGTTCTTTATTTATTTTTTTGTTTTTTTTTGTTTTTTGTTTTATTTTTAATTTGATGCTAAATTTCCAACTACCTCATGACAGTTTATTGTTGACACAATGTTCCAAGTTGTCAATAACATCGTGTAGCGCTAGGTGTTTTCAATTTGACCATGTTAAGAGCTGATTTGCTCTATCACTTTAACACCGCATTTTAAATTTGACCATTAGATGTTGACATTCCTTCATATGCAGTAAATTCATAAGTAGATTGATATTTCCCTTCGCCCTATCCAGGAAGAGTTAGCAATAAAACAGAGGACTTGACCTTTTTCTACTATACAATCATATAGTCCAACTTTTTCACATAACAAGAAATTTGAGTTTTAGTTCAAACATTATAATGAACATAAGAATTTTCAGATTTATTATTAGCTGAAGTATTCACGACTGCAATTGAATGAATTATTTTGAAACAACACCTGGACTTGCACAAAAAAGGAAAATTTTAAACTACGTTTATATTTTGTAAATAAATCAATAAATAAGTATTAACACATTTGCCTAGTCTTCTTAGAGCATATACATGTTTTAACACACTCAAACAATCGCCAACAATTATTTCTCTCTTGAATCTCAATTCCATTGGACTGTGTTTGATCGTAGTAATGCTCCATGCACCAAAAGTTGTACTCTTTAGCGTAGTAGGTCTTTCGACCATAACACTAATGTTCAGTAAATACATGACATTGAATATTGTTTTTAATGTTGGTAAACACTCTATTTCTCATGTATTAAAATTTGGCTACTATATGTCATATAGATTAGCTTATCAATTAGTGTTTGCAAGTAGTAGTTGACAAAATGAAGTTTTCAAGTGAAAAAATCTCATCTCTCACCTAATTATATATATATGTATGTATGTATATATGTATGTATGTATATGTATATAATTAGGCAACCACCATTGTTCCCTAGTTTTCCAACCACAACCATGACCAAATAACCTTTCGATACTCTTATTTATAAAAAAATTCTCCTTGATATGTTATTAACTCCATTGGATAATCTGCTATAAGCTAAATTTACATTGAAGTTCAATACTCTGGTGCTCTATCGATTACTTACAGCTCGATTTGATCGTCAGCCATGTTGCATTACTATTACTTTCTCCACTTTGGTCGGAAAATCACGTGGTTTAAGGTGTTGATTTCAGATCTAACATTATTCATCTCCATTTTGGTAGGTCTAAATTGCAATTTTTTATTTCTTCAATACCATTCCCAAGACATCTTTGATATAAATTGACATATTATGCTATACTAATCTTATTCTCTTTTAGTCCTTTTATATGTTATAAAACTAGTTTTGGTATAATGAGATTGATATAAATTATTTTTAGAAAGGACTTAAATTGATAAAATCTGACAATTGAAATTAGTATCGAATACAATGATGTAATTATGTTGCTTACTTAAAGTGATGTCGTGGGAAATAAATTAAAAAACTTTAATACATAGTAAAATTATTTCATTAAATTTTATTTCGAGACATATTTCTATTAAAACAGAACAGTGCCTTATAAAGAAATTACTTTGGAAATAAAGGAAAAAACAATATGGGTTTTACATTTGCTTGGAAGCCATTGAAAATTCTCATGATGCGGTTTCTTATTTAATATTGCATTTGTATTAAATGGGTCATACTACTCATAGTAATTAGAATTATTTTTTTATATTGATTAGGATACATTAATTGTATTCCTTTTACTAGTTTACTGTGTTACATTGCGAAGGAGCAAATAATACTCATAATGAACTGATGTATCAAATACATGCCATGGTTAAGGTATACTTTTGTATCATTTTGGTTAATTTTCAGTGTTAGACATGTCTTTCGAGATATAAGTAAATGGTCTATTGAACATACACAGACACATACATATATAGATGTGTATGTATGCTTAGACCAGACATTTCCTCTCTCTTTACCACGTACAATCATTTGGTGTTGTATTGACCAAGTCATAGTTTAGAATCAAAAGAGTAATATGGTTGATAATTAAGTATGTGTAAATGATACTAGTATGTCTCATGAATTCTTGGTTCATGATTCTTTTACCAGTGGTCGCAAGAGAAAGAGCTACTTTAAAATTTTAAAGTATGGAACCAACTGACAAATTTTTATGCCGCAAGTGAATAAATATTCTTTGATTTTTAAGAAACCCGAACCTTTCTAGAGATTAACTTTAAGGTTTAAATATGAATGTTACCAAAACCTTTACAAAGAAAAGGTTGTGACATACCATGCTTTATCACATGTTCTTCGACCAAAGAATTTGTCAAATCTCATAATCTGATAGGAATGATCTTATATCTTCTTAAGTCACCTTAATAATACAATTATATGTATAGTTATTTGCCTTGAAACATCACTAATAACAAATTATTTTATTTGGCATCTCATTGTGCACTAAATCTTATGTTAAAAACTCTTTCTATTACTATGAAAGCAATTTCGTTGTTCGAATTCAACAAAATGCTTTGTCACTTCCATTATGTTTCATAGAGTTGGCGTGTTGGTTACAATAAAGAAATAAAATTCAATTATAGTTAACAGGATGATTGGACCGAAAAGAAATGAATGGCTTGAATTTATAGGTGGACTTCATCCACCCTATACTTCCTTCAGAAATGATTGGACGAAATATATGTTAAAGGTAAACTATGTCATTACAAAAAATATTTTTAACCGAAATATGATGCTTATGTGTTTTTTCGCTAAAAAACCACTAATATTAAAGACACGTTTGAAGTATTTTATATATTTATTTTCATCACTTAAGTCAAAATTGAACCTATAACATGGCTGTAACGTGGCTGCATATTTGAATTGTACTTGGTTTATTTTGATATGCATTTTACGAGCATGCAACTTGAAACTTATTTAGGTTGTGTTTATTTTATGTCCTCGATCCTTTATTGGCTCAACCCTGTGTATATCTTTTGACATTTGGTCCAACATAATAGTCGTAGGTAGGTGTATTTCATAGTTAAGCTTAGTCAACGGAAACTTCTGCATACCTGCATTATTTTGGAAAAATATTAATAGATGTTTGAAGAAAGTTCAGAGTTGAGAAAGTGAGTTGATGAGAATGTTTTGATTTGTAATATTTTGTAAAAGAAAATATTTATTGCTTTCAATCAACAGATACAAGAATGTAATACAACATATATTGTAAAGATTAAAACAGAGAGCTTATATACAATATAGTGTTGGGCCTAAATACAATAGCCCATGATCTAAACTAGATCTGTGAAATATCTCTGCCATTGGATATAATGAGCGGTCCTGATGAGAAGATGAGATGCGCACGGATTGATAATCAGAAGGTAGCGAAAGCACACATCATTTTAACTCCCCCCTTCAAACCTGAGCTAAGGTTTGCTGAAGAAAGACGAATAATGGCAGCTCCTCATTTTTTTTTTCTCTAGAGCAAGAGCTGACATGAAATCCACAATCAATACAGTCATTCTGGAATGTAGATGACTCTTTGCGATCTCTGACTGCAGTCGGCGTCATCAACGTTGAGCGCTTCTCTCAATTTTGTGAAGCTTGGTTTTGACAGTGGTTTTGTAAGTATATCTGTCTTTTGATGCTGCGATGGTATGTACCCAATCTTTAACTTCCCTTTAATAACTTGTTCTCTGATAAAGTAGAGGTCTAATTCGATATGTTTGGTCTTTGAGTGAAGAACTGGATTGGAAGTTAATGATATGGCACTATCGTTATCACACCAAATTGTTGCCTTTTTGCTTTGTTTGATGTTGAGTTCACTTAACAGTGACTCTAACCACATAACTTCGGCCGCGGCACTTGCCACACACCTGAATTCTGCTTCTGTACTTGACCTTGACACCGTGCTTTGTTTTCTTACACTCCATGATACAGGATTTTTACCTAAATAGATGCAATAACCTGATGTTGATTTCCTGTCATCAGTATTAGTACCCCAGTCAGTGTCTGCATAGGCATTTATATTGAGTGTGTCACTGGATTTTAAGATGAGGCCGTGATCTTTTGTTCCTTTAAGATATCTGAGTATCCTCTTAACAGCTTTCCAATGATTATCTAAAGGGTTTTGCATGTACTGGCTAACTTTGTTAACACAGAATGATATGTCTGGTCTTGTTATAGTCACATATTGAAGTGCACCCACTATACTCCTGTATTGCTTTTGATTTTGAATTGCTTCACCCTTGTATCTTGATAGTTGATTTGTAATCATTGGAGTTGGTAAAGGATTTGCTCTTTCCATTTTAGCTCTTGCTAATATTTCTGAAATGTACTTTCTTTGATTAAGATGTATTTCTGAATTCGAGTTTTTTTGAACTTCAATTCCTAAAAAGTAATTCAGATTGCCCAGATCTTTGATTGAGAATTCTGAGTTGAGCATTGTAGTGATTGTTTCAATTTCTTGCACACTACTTCCTGTAATTATAAAATCATCAACATAGATTAGAATATATGTGGTGGCAATGTCATTAATCTAAGTAAATATGGAGTTGTCAGATTTTAATGATTTGAAGCCAAATTTCATTAAAGTTGACTTGAGCTTATCAAACCAAACTCTTGGAGCTTGTTTTAAGCCATAGATAGCTTTATTGAGTTTGCACACTTGTTGTTTATCAGCTTTCTGTGTAAACCCTTCTGGTTGTTCCATAAATACTTCTTCCTGCAAAATGCCATTAAGGAAAGCATTATTAACATCTAATTGTTTGATTCTCCAATTTCTACTTAAAGCAATGGTTAGAATAACTCTAATTGAGGATGGTTTCACAACAGGAGAAAAAGTCTCTGAAAAATCAAATCCATGTTGTTGTGAATACCCCTTGGCAACTAACCTTGCTTTATATTTAGAAATTGAGCCATCTGCATTTTTCTTTAATTTAAAAGTCCATCTGCACCCACTTATATTTTTGTTCTCTGGTTTCTCAACCAGATCCCAAGTTTTTTTGTTAATTAGAGCATTGTACTCTTCCTGCATAGCAACTGTTTGTACAAAAAATGGACAAACACCTCGAAGTTGTATGATTTAGTAGATCTTATGTTATTCTTAGTGATTTGAGCGATTTAAGCAAATATCTAAAAAACAGGGGCTAAACTGTAAAAAGACACGTAGATTTATAGTGGTTCAGCCAGAATGTGCCTACGTCCACTTTATATATTATTTCTCTTCTCTTATTCTGATTACAAGTACAAAGCTTTGATACCAGTAAAAGAAAGTTGTTTGAAAGTTCCTTCCGCGCTTGAGCTCTCAAACTTATCCCCATTGCTGTACCCCTGCCCCTCTATTTATAGAGTGAGGCTGGGGGTAGGGGTCTAGGATGTGTATAGTTACTGATGGGCCTGGGCTGATGTGATCTGGCCTGGTACGTCTTGGTTCGTCATTGCTTGGTTCGGAGGTGGTTGGAGTGTAGAATGGACCGGTAGTTGCTTGGACCGGTGGTAGGATGGTGAGGTTGGTCCGGTGTGGAGATGGTTCGGCATGGGTTGGTTCGGTTATGGAGTTGGCTCGGTGGTTCTAAGGAGGAAGGGTGGTCCGGTAGGAGCTAGGAGAGGTTGGTCTGCCGAATGGGTTCGAATGAGGTCTGCCGAATGGGTTTGAATGAGGTCTGCCGAATGGGTTCCTACGAGGCATGGATACCAAATGAGGTCTGCCGAATGGGTTCGAATGAGGTCTGCCGAATGGGTTCCTACGAGGCATGGATACCGAATGAGGTCTGCCGAATGGGCCCTGGAAAACGAGAATGCCGAATGAATCAAGCTTCTTGGTCTCGAGGCCTTCTGGGTGAGAACTCGCCCAACATTTGCCCCCCAAAGTGGGGCATATTCTCGAATATGGCGTGCTTTGTTTGACATTTTCATTTGGCCCTTGGATGCCGAACCAGATGGTCCGGTCGTGTCCTTTTGTCTATAAGTAGGGACCGTACGCCTTTGTTATTTCCTACCAGCCGAACTAAACATTTGCTCTTGCCGGATCAAACTTCGTAGCTGAATCGAACGTGGTAGCCGAATCAACGTGGTAGCCGAATCAAAGAGGTAGCCGAATCAAAGTGGTAGCCGAATCAAAGTGGTAGCCGAATCAAATCCCCTATTTTCACTGAATCAGGTGAGATCCTTTCTATGTTGGATGAATGGTTTATCGAAGGTGGTCGTATATCTGTATAAACAGATGGAGTCGGGAATGCCGAATGGTCATGAGAACTACCAAATGGCCTTGAGAATTTTGCATTTACTTTACCGAACGACAACAGGAGTTTGAGCATTCCCGTTTTATGAGTGAAATTCCATATTATATACCTACTTTTTTACATCCTTTGTTCTAACAACATGTTTTTCCGGTGTTGTAGATAATGTCTCGCAAAGTAGAAACTCGATCAGACAAGAAGAAATCCGGGGGCGAAGGAGGTTCCTCTGTCGTGCCCCCAGCTCAGCCGAATCCAAAACATCACATACCTGCCCCGAGATCACTAGTGGACGGGTACGGCCCTCAGGAACTTCTAAACTCCCCGCCCGATTGCTTTCCTAGCTCCCTTAAGGAAGAGCAGCTTGATGTCATCTCTCGTTCTTTCGGAATTGACAGGGCGCGAATGCTGTTGCCAGGGAGAGATGTTATGCCGTACGACCCTCCTGAAGGGTACTTTGCTTACAGTAGGTACCACTGCATGTGTGGTGCCATTCCGCCTCTTAACGCTTGGGTAACCAGCTTCCTCACATATCTCAAGGTGGCCCCATTCCAGCTTCAACCCAACTCCTATGCTATACTGGTGAGCCTCTTCGTCATTTTCCAGAGGAAGTATGGTCGTGCTCCTTCCAACCGGGAGATCCGGTACTTATATAATCTAAGGGGCTATAAGAAGGGATCCCCATACATTAGCTTGGAGTTAGCCGTGACCTTCAAGCCGGTCTTGGATCTGTATTCTAAATTCAGCATGTTCAAGAAGGAGTGGTTCTTTGTCAGGGACGACTCCGTTTCAATTCGGCGCTTTACTTCTGGATGTAAGTTGATGCTTTTACTTATAATTTCTATTCCGATTGCGATGCTTCTTCTCATACTTTCTCATTTTTGCTAGCGACAGGTGGCTTTGCGATTGTGGAGACTGACCGCCTGGTTCAGACGGTGGTTGAGGTAGGAGCTATTCTCGGGAAATATAGATCATCTGCCTTCTTGATTAGAAATGCGATTCTTCTGGAGTATAACTTAATCCTTCCATAGCAGTCAGTAGTTAAGCTGAGGGAAACGGCGGAGGAGTGGGCGGCTGCTCAGACCAAGGAAGGTGTTACGGTAGAGAGTAGCAAGAGGAAACCTTTCACAAAACCTCCAGCCGTCGGAGGTAAGAAACTCAAGAAGTCGGACGGTCCCTCCCCCAGCAATTGTCCACTTACCCAGGAGGAGGAAGACATAGAGGAGGAAAGAGGTGAGGGTGGAGATGGTCGGGAAGGTGATAAAGGTGGTGATGGCATCGGGGCCTTGCTTCCTGGGCGAGCGGGCGAGATTCAGGAGTGGACGGATGATGCATTCCACCAGGCTTTCGAGGGGCTGGACGAAGATCCGGCTTTGGTAGAGAAAACCGGGAAAGCGGACAAGGCCGGGACCGGTGCAAGCGAGTCTTCTCAGACCCTTCCAGCCAAGGTGGCTCCGACGACTCAAGGTGAAATCTTGACTCCTGCATGCTTCATTAATGATAGGGACTTAGGAATATTTTATGACCCGCTCTCGTCCTGGAATGAAATCCAGGACTTATTGCAGTATCCTACTCCTCCTCAGGGTTTGTACAACCACAGATGTGTTTCTTTTCTTTTTATCTTTTAATTTGCCGTGTTTTCTCAAATTATATAGTGATGTAAGTTTGTGACACTTGTTCTTCATATCAGGAGCAGGTAGGACATCCAAGGCCTCGGATCTTCGGCACAGGCTTGAGCAATACAAGCTTTCAAAAACCTCCGCCGAGCCGAAGCCTTCGACCCACCGCTCCGGGGATGTAGTCGGCTACCGCCCTCTTCTCGGGGTTATTGAAGAGGGTATTCAACGGAGAAAGAGGAGTCATCCTTCATCCGAACCTTCACTTGGTCCTCAGTTCCCGGCTCAGCCTCTTCATGATATCACGGGGGAGGATAGCGAGTTTGCACTCTCTCCGTGCCCGCCCGGAAACCCTACCGTTATTCATATCGACCGTCCTGACTTGGCTCGTAATCCATTTGCGGGTCATCCTGACCTGGATCCAAGCTCCCATGATATTACCTTTGACGAGTTCACCGGTGAACACCTTCTTCCCCGCAACCCCATGGTACGAGTACTTGATGAAGCTAAGTCCTTAGATCTTGATTTACTCACTACTCGTATAATCACTATGGGAGACGAGGCCAAGGCTAATATTGATCGGGTGGCGGAGGAGACTAAGAAGCTGATGGGGCATCATGCCCGGCTAGTTAAGGCCGGAGAGGAGATTGGGAGCGCCAACATCCGACTTCGATTGGTGGTTTCGGATCAGGCCAAACAGCTTGCGGATCAGGCTATTCAGATTTCTCAGCATGAGGCTGCTTCTGGACGACTAAGGAAAACCATGGAAGAGGCCAGTCGGGCCGAACTGCGGAAAATAGAAGCTATTTGCAGAGAACGGATTGACATGGCTATTGCCACGGTGGACGAGGTTCGGAAAGCGGATCTTGAGCAGGTGGAGGAATTGTCCGGGAAACTTGAGGCTGCAGAGCTTGCTCAAGCCAAGTTGAGGGAGGAGATGGAGGCAATGCGGGGATCCCTTCTGGTTGACTGCTCGAGATACCGATCAGAGAGAGATGCTGCCGTTGGGAGGTTGTCGGCTTCTGAGGCCCGGATGAGGGAGTTTGAGGAGAATGAGGGGATGATGGACGAAATGCTTCAGGACATGTACTTCCGAACCTGGAAGCAGGGCAACCTATCCTGGATGGATGATTATCCTAGGGTCATGGCTAAGATCTATCTTCGGGCTCTAGAGGAGGCCAAGGCCGATGCGGATAAAGATGGTGGTGTGGCCTTCAGCATGGATGCGGTCACTGCCCAGTTTGCCAAGGTGGAGAAGGTGGCGGTGAAGGAGGGTATGCGGTTGCTTGCTGCTGAGGAGGCAGGGGTGCAAGTGGATGATGACGACCAGGATGGCCAATAAGCTTATGCTGGTAAGCCTTCCTTTTTAGTTTCCCTATTAACTTGGTTGCTTATCACTAATGAATCCTTTCTTTGACTGGACAGGCGGTCAACAGGGCAAGGATAAAACTCCACTGCAGCCGGCCCCTTGATTGTACCTGGAAAAACTTTTTTTTGTGGATTTGACAAAGTTGTATATGTTAGTCATAAAATAGTAAAGTAGCCTTTAGGTTGTAATATTTTGCCACTTGTAATAAATAGTCTTATTCTTGACGTGTAGTTTTTTAACTTAAGCTGATTTTGTCGTCTTTTGGATGTTTGCCGTTATTTTGACATGTCGTATGAGAAATATAACTATGTATATTCTTTGTAATTAAATTGTGTTTGATGTCGGGTTATGGTTTAAGACATAATTTCACAACTTGCAATGTTAGCGTGTGGCGCGAACAAATTATAGTCATGTATTTGTACATAAAGGAAGAAAATACCGCCTTTCATGTTTTGTTTGTAGATGGCAGTTTCGAATATCTTGTACGACCGAGCATGGAAAGCAGTTGAATGCCCTGTCATTCGATTGTGAATCCCCGAATCCATTGGCGAGTATCTCCTACCCTTGTATCCTGTACTTTAGGGATTGTTATAGTGGACAGGAGAAAAACTCTTGAAGAAAAACTTGAAATATGTGAAATAGTAAAACTTCCAATCACGGAAGGCCTTCGATGTGCTTAAGTTCGTGGCAAACGGGCTTTGTAGTCACTTTCCCTAGCCGTGGGTCTTGGAGACATTTGTCACCCATCTTACGCCTCCGCGGGGAGTTAATTCTTTTTTACCACAACCGCACTTAAGACACATCGGAGCCAAGATCGCGCACAGTAACTACCCGAGCCATTATGGCCCGTAGTCGTGGGTATTATTCGATTTACTGTGGCCGGCTAGCGTGGGTGCCGATCGTCAACTGTGAACTGCCCCTGGCTGGCCACACCTTATGTTGGGGCTTATAGTCGGTTCACAGTTGCCGGCGAGCCTAACGCCGTAATGAGCTGCCTCGGCTATAGTCGGCCTTCTCGGTGGCTTATAATCGGCTCATTACAGTTGGCATTGAGGGCCGTCGCGAGCAATGAGTTAACCCGCAGCAGAGGGATGCCGGAGCAAAAGTGTCTCATTGGCGAGGGCATAGATTCGCATAGTACCTGCTAGGTCTTGTCCAGGTGAAGTTGCGTTGTGGAGTGCTTTGAATAGAAATGCTATATGCTCAGGATTTTGTTCAACAGAAAAGGATAAAGTTAACAAGCAGCCAAGATACAAAGGAACAAGTTAAAAAAGAGACAAGGTTTTTAAAGTGGTTCGGCACGAAAATGCCTACGTCCACTGATTCTCTTTGTTAATTCACTTCATATGGGCAATACAAGTTAAGAAAAGTATCGACGGAGGTGTTGGATGTTCCATGCCCTCTGGAACACCTCTCCGTCCACTGTTGACAAAATATAGGCTCCGTTGTGGAGATCTTTATGAATTACATATGGTCCATCCCAGATTGGGTCTAGTGCTCCGGGACGAGGGAAGATTCGCTTGAGGACAAGATCCCCTTCCTGTAATGTACGATGCTTGACTTTGGAGTTGTAGTGTGCCGCCACTTTTTGTTTGTGGGCTGCTGCTTTAAGGACTGCATCATTTCTTCTCTCCTCGACTAGATCCAAAGACATGTTGAGGAGCTCTTCATTCTCATCTGGGTTATAGTGGATCCTACGGTGGGAAGGCACAATGGTTTCAACTGGGAGCATAGCCTCCGATCCGTATGCCAAAGAGAAAGGAGTGTGCCCTGTTGATGTTCTGAAAGATGTGCGGTAGGCCCATAGTGCCGTAGGGAGTTCATCCACCCAAGCGCCCTTTGACTTTTCGAGCTTCTTTTTTATCAGAGTTTTCAGAATTTTGTTGACTGCTTCGACTTGTCCATTTGCCTGGGGATATGCTACGGATGAGAAGCTTTTATGAATTCTGTGTTCTTGGCACCAGTTGGCGAATTCCTCGCTGTCAAACTGAAGTCCATTGTCTGATATGATTTTGAGTGGGACTCCGTACCTGCATAGAACATTTTTGATTAAGAAGTTAATAACTTTTGCTGAAGATACTTTATTTAGAGGTTCCGCTTCCACCCATTTGGTGAAATAATCAACTGCCACTATAGCATATTTGGCCCCGCCTCGGCCCATTGGTAGCTCGCCGATTAAGTCAATTCCCCATATTGCGAAGGGCCAAGGGCTGGTCATCTGAGTAATCTCGGTTGTTGGTAGCCGAGGAATCTTAGCAAATTTTTGGCATCTGTCACACTTCTTGACGAAATCTAAGGCGTCCTTGCTTAAGGTGGGCCAGAAATATCCGTATCGGAGTATCTTTTTTGCTAATGTTTGTCCTCCGGTGTGATCTCCGCAGCTCCCCTGATGGATGTTGGATAAGATTTCCTTGGTTTCTCTCCCAGCGACACACCTTAATAACGGGTTAGAGAATCCGCGCCGGTAGAGGATGTCTTCTTGTATTGTGTAGCGGGATGCTTTCCTCAGGATTTTCTTGACTTCGTTACGCCTGTTGGGTAGAGTGCCACTTTGTAGGTAGTCTCGGATGGGAGTCATCCAAGTTACTTCTTAGGTTGCAGTTATCAGATTTACTTGCTCAAAACTTGGGGCCAGTTGCTTTGAGATGGTCACTGCCCCGAAGATGGAGATGTCTCTCACACTTGCTTGCTTTGCTAATTCGTCGGCCTCTCGGTTCTCCTCCCGAGGGATGTGTTTGACTAAGTAGTGGTCCAATCGGCTGAGAAGTAACCTGGTCTTCTTTAGATATGCTATGAGTCGTTCTTCTCGAGCTTGGAATTCTCCTAGTATTTGATTAACAATAAGTTGAGAATCGCTGTGAAGACACAAAGAATTGGCCCCGATTTCTATGGCAATTTCTAGTTCGGCTATCACTGCTTCATATTCTGCATCGTTGTTGGTGGCAGCGAACTCCAACCTTATAGCATAGTGCAGTTTGTTTCCCCTAGGAGTGATTACTACCACACCTGCCCCCGAGGCTTGTTCGTTCGATGCACCATCCACAAAGAGATTCCACTTGATATCTTCTGCTATTTCCAATTGCTCCTTACCTTCGTTGGTAGTGAATTCTGCAATGAAATCAGCCATGGCTTGTCCCTTGATGGCGGTGCGAGGGTGATAGGTGATATCATACTAACTTAGTTCAATGCACCATTTAAGTAGTCGCCCAGAAGTGTCAGGACGATGGAGTACCTGCCTCAGTGGTTGATCGGTCAGAACTTTGATGGAATGGGACTGGAAGTAGTGATGCAGTTTTCGTGATGTGATTAGTAAACAGTATGCTAACTTCTCAAGCTTAGGATATCTAACTTCTGCCCCAGTAAACCTTTTGCTGACGAAGTAAACTGGTCGTTGCGTGCGGTTGTCTTCCCTTACCAAGGCAGCGCTTAGAGCGTGAGATGACACAGCAAGGTATAGGTATAATTCTTCGCCTTCGCTTGGAGTCGAGAGTACCGGTGGTTTCTGGAGGTGTTCGATTAGGTTATGGAAAGCAATTAAGCATTCGTCCGTCCATTCGAACTTTCCTTTATCTTTCTTTAGAGCTTCGAAAAAGGGGACGCACTTTTCCGTTGCCTTGGAGATGAATCGGCTTAGGGCGGCCACTTTTCCATTTAGGCTTTGCATTTCCTTTCGGGTGGAAGGTATCTTGATATCCCTTAGCGCTCGGACTTGTTCAGGGTTTGCTTCTATCCCTCTGGCATGAACGATGAATCCTAAGAACTTCCCTGACGACACACCGAAGGAGCATTTTAGTGGATTCAACTTCATTCCATATTGTCGAAGTACTTGAAACATCTTGCCTAGGTGGCTTACATGATCTTTGGCCTTCCTTGACTTTACCAGCATGTCATCCACATAAACTTCCATAGTTTGTCCTATTAGCCCGGCAAACATCTTGTTGACGAGGCGCTGGTAGGTGGCTCTCGCATTTTTAAGTCCGAAAGGCATTACTTTGTAGCAGTATAAACCTCGGTCGGTGATGAAACTAGTGTGGTCTTGGTCGGGAGCATGCATAGGAATTTGGTTATATCCTGAGTATGCATCCATAAAAGATAGGAGTTCGTGCCCGGCTGTGCTGTCTACAAGTTGGTCGATTCTGGGAAGTGGGAAGCAATCCTTTGGGCAGGCGTCGTTTAAGTTGGAAAAGTCAATGCAGGTTCGCCACTTCCCATTAGCCTTTTTTACCAGCACCGGGTTGGCGATCCATTCCGGGTAGATAGCTTCTCGTATGAAGTCATTGGCGAGTAGATTCTTTACTTCTTCATCGAGTGCTGCTGATCGCTCTGCCCCCATACTTCTCTTTTTTTGTTTTACAGGCGCCTTGGTAGGATCAATGTTTAATACGTGGCAGGCTATGTCGGGGGAGATTCCAGTCATGTCAGCGTGTGACCAAGCGAATACATCCAAGTTGTGGCGGAGAAAATCGATGAGTTGTTCCTTCAATTCGGCTTTTAGTTGGGACCCAATTTTCAATAGTCTACTCGAGTCGTGCTTGTCTACAGATATAAACTCCATAGCCTCTGCAGGCTCGGCGGTGGCCTCCTCCTCTTTGTCCCTAGGATCTAATTCATTGAAAGGGTCGCTGGTATATCGAAGAGGAGGGGCTTTCTTTAATTGCTACGCTTCTAGACTCTTTGTGCAGAGGGCAATCTCTACACCCTTCCTTTTATCCTTCCTGTGGTTGTTGCGAAGTTCAGTCACATAGCAGTCTCGAGCAACGTCCTGATCTCCTTCCACTTCCCCTACTCCATTGTCCGTTGGGAATTTCATCTTTAGGCACCATGGGGCTAAGACAATTTGGAAGTCAGACAAGGATGGCCTTCCTAAGAAGGCATTGTAGGCCGACTGGTTTTCTATTAGCACAAACGTTTGTTTCCGTACAGCAGAGCGGGGATGGCTTCCAATCTCAACAAAAAGGTCCAGTTGCCCAAGGGGCATCTTCGCATCTCCAGTGAAGCCGTGTAGTGGTTTATCGCAAGGGGATACATCCTTCATTGATAGCTTCATTTTGTCGAATGCGTGTTTGAACAGGATGTTTACCGAGCTTCCAGTGTCTACCAGGATTCGGTAGACTTCGGCGGGACCAAGTCGGGCAGAGATGACCATGGGATCCATGTGAGGGTACTGCCTTCCTTCTAGGTCACGCTTACCGAATGTGATGTCATTACTTTCTTTCCGCTTCGGGTGGCGCTCTTCTATAACCGAATTGACATAGTCTTTATTGCCTCTAAGCGACTTTCCGTATCTTTCCATCTCTTTCCAGCTTCTGTCTACGATGTGTGGCCCTCCTGAGATGGTATGGACCACTATCTTTTCTTGGCTAGAGCTGCTAGCGTTGCGGTTTCCTCTGTCGGCCTCCGGGGAGGGTAGCCTTGGGTTTTCATTGGCAGGAGCTGGGGTCCTGTCCTGACCTTTTACATAACGTTCCAGTTTCTTTCTTCTGATGTGTTCCTCAATCAGATCTCGGAGATGATGGCATTCGTTGGTATCATGCCCGTGAGATTCGTGGAAGCGGCAGAATTTTCCAGACTTCTGTGCGTTATCTGATTCCTTCTTGTATGGTGGGCGTTTGTATCTAACTTCGCCTTGGGTGGCAAGGAAGATATTTTCGACGGTCTCGTTCAAAGGAGTGTAAGTGTCGAATCTTGGTCCTGGCCGATATAGGCGCTTTTCTCCCTTCTTGCCCCCAGCATTGTCTCTTGGATCATTTCTTCGAACGTCCCTTGCCACAGCAGGGGCGTTGCCATGGGTTGTCTTATTTTGCTGTCCTGACTGCCCCTCAACGGCAGCATCCTCAAGCCTCATGTATTTCCCGGCTTCATGGAAGAAATCGGGTAATGTAGCTGGCTTTTCTTTTGTCAACCTTCTAGCAAATTTAGTGTCCGGATGCACACCACTGCAGAGGGCCATTAGGATAAGCTTCACATCGGCATCTTGGACTGCGGCTGCTGCGGCGTTGAATCTGGTTAGGTATTGCTGCAGCTTTTCTCCAGGTTTCTGTTTGACGCTGGATAAGGAATAAGCGTCCTTAGGTTGCTCCACATGAATGCGGAACTGACTGATAAATTTTTCTTTCAACATTTCCCACGAGCTGATGGATCCTTGGGGTAGATGACAGAACCAAGAGGTAGCAAGATCTGCTAAGAAGAGCGGAAAGCATTTGCACAGTACTCCCTCTGTTACTCCACTCATGAGCATATGCTGCGTGTACCTCTGTAAGTGTACAACGGGATCGAAGGTTCCTTTGTAGGGTTCCATTGTTGGCATCTTCCATTCTCGGGGGGTGATAGCAATTTCGATATTGCGGGCGAAAGGGCTGGTTACCCTAGCGCCTATCCCTCGATCTCTTTGCTCCCGTTGGACACACTCTCTGAATAAGCGTGCCATCCTTTCATCAGAACCTAGAGCAGATAGAAATGAGTTTGGTTCTGTTCTGTGGGATTGATTCCGTCCAGATGACCTGTAGGGATGGTATCGTCTATCACTCCTCATATTTTCCAGTGGCTGCCATTGATCTTCTAGGAGCATGCTTGGGTCAGCTACAGTTGGCCCTTGCCTTGATCTCCCCCTGTTGGGTTCTGATCTAAGCACTTCCTCGGGTCCAACTTCGGGCTGGACTCTAGCTCGGCCCCGTTCACTGGCGTTTCTGTGGTTAGGCAGCATGACAGGTTCAACCACAGTTGACCTTCGCCCGGTACCTTCCCCGTTGGGTTCGGTACCAAACGTTTTCTCAGGCCTAACTTCGGGCTGTGCTCGGTCTCGGCTCCTACCACGGCTACTTCTGCCGTTAGCTCCTTCGAAGAAGGAAGATCTTTGTTGTCTCTGAGATCCTCCAGACTGGGACTCGCCCCATGATTCAGTGTTGCGGTTGGATTCTTCAGCGTCCCTTAAGCGTGACATGAGATGGTCCACCAAGGCTTCCTGCTGGGACGTGAAGCGGTTAGTTACTTCAACCACAACTCTGTCCAGATCTGCTCTAGTAATTGCTGCAGGCTGTTCTGTGGTAGGAGTAGTTGGGTTAGCCTGTTCTTCATTTGTTACTTTTGCTGGAGGAGGACGATTTACTTGATTCGTGACAGCTGGATCTGGAAGACTGCTGAATGCGATGTTTTTTCCTTTGTTAACATATTTTCTCTGTTTGGGAGGCATGTTTTCCAAGTGGCGGACGATGCTGTTAGGAAAACTTGTTAAGCGGATGAAGCTGAAGCTTCGAGCTTCTAGTTCTCAGTGAAAGCACCAAAAATGTTTGTACAAAAAATGGACAAACACCTCGAAGTTGTATGATTTAGTAGATCTTATGTTATTCTTAGTGATTTGAGCGATTTAAGCAAATATCTAAAAAACAGGGGCTAAACTGTAAAAAGACACGCAGATTTATAGTGGTTCAGCCAGAATGTGCCTACGTCCACTTTATATATTATTTCTCTTCTCTTATTCTGATTACAAGTACAAAGCTTTGATACCAGTAAAAGAAAGTTGTTTGAAAGTTCCTTCCGCGCTTGAGCTCTCAAACTTGTCCCCATTGCTGTACCCCTGCCCCTCTATTTATAGAGTGAGGCTGGGGGTAGGGGACTAGGATGTGTATAGTTGCTGATGGGCCTGGGCTGATGTGATCTGGCCTGGTACGTCTTGGTTCGTCATTGCTTGGTTCGGAGGTGGTTGGAGTGTAGAATGGACCGGTAGTTGCTTGGACCGGTGGTAGGATGGTGAGGTTGGTCCGGTATGGAGATGGTTCGGCATGGGTTGGTTCGGTTATGGAGTTGGCTCGGTGGTTCTAAGGAGGAAGGGTGGTCCGGTAGGAGCTAGGAGAGGTTGGTCTGCCGAATGGGTTCGAATGAGGTCTGCCGAATGGGTTCGAATGAGGTCTGCCGAATGGGTTCCTACGAGGCATGGATACCGAATGAGGTCTGCCGAATGGGTTCCTACGAGGCATGGATACCGAATGAGGTCTGCCGAATGGGCCCTGGAAAACGAGAATGCCAAATGAATCAAGCTTCTTGGTCTCGAGTGTGACGACTGGGGTTTTGCCCGATCGAAAATCAACATCCGTACTTCACATTGTACTAGAATGCCGCAGATTCGACCGTTCAAATCCGATTCGCCGGAGCTATAACACAATTAAGTAAAACAACACAGCGGAAGAAAAGAATAATACATTGATATATAATATCTGATACAATAGAGTGATACAATGAATATCAATATACATCAGAGATATGATACAAGAAATAGCAGCGGAAAAGAAAAGATAACATCAGAATGATCTTCAAACAAGAATGAATCCACAACTCCAAGATAAGCAACTCCGATGAATGAACTAGCTCCAGATAATCTACTAAACCTGAATATCTGAAAAGAAACCCAACTCTAGACTGCTCGTGTGGAAAATTATGAGCACCCAGAGTTTAGGAAGGGAACGATAAACTCCGGATCAGTCATGGGACTGGTGTGAGCAACAAAAACAATTTATCTTTAAACAAACACAAAAGGGTTTAAACATTGAAATCCGCAATGCTTTTGGAAAATGAAACTACCATAAGACCTCCCGCCACACACACAATGCAAACGCAGAATTGGAGGAGATTTCTTCTTATGATAGTCAAAGATGCTTACTACGCAAAATCATTAAATTATTATTACTAGTGCATAGTGCAGAAAACATTTCGAAAGTATAATATAAATCTTAGCCAACATACGACCAGTATCGTATGCCTACTATAGCTACTATGTTCAATAGCAGGTTACCGCCACATTCCATAGCAGGTAATACAACTAAAACCGTACAAGTCACGTATTGTTTCTTTGGATTTCCAACAAATGGTCAGGCTAAGGAACTTCCTTCTGCCGCATGGGATCGCCTCTGGCTGGACGTCCCGAGAGACAAACTGCTCTCTGCCAACAAGGCCGGGTTACTCCTGTAACAAGTAACTCACGACTATGCCACCTCCCGGTCCTTTGGGACCTTTATCCGAGCGCTCGATATCCAACATCACACATCATAAAGAAAGTGTATCCACATGAGTAAGTATCAGGGCTCCATACCATAATACCACCCCTTTCCAGAAGGAAATGACATACCCTAAAGGGCGCAACCCTCATAACCTTGCCGCAACATTCATGTTTCGACCATTTCCGGGTTGTGAGGCTCTGACGAAGTCTCGTCCACAAAGCTACGCTTTGTCACAAAGCCATGCTTTGGGTCAACAGATGATCAACCTATGATCACAAAGATAAATGATCAAAAAAAATGATCAAATCACAAATGATCAAACACTGATCATCACACAGCAACACTCAGCATGCCACATTACCAAATTGGGAATATCTCGCTGATAAATTTCAACTACATAACCTCTGAGCTCGTACGTCTCAGAGAAGGGTGTTAAGCTAAGAGAATAAATTCTCCGCCACCAACAGAAATGTATTTGAAAGAAATCGGCTTTATATCTCAAAGTGTAATGTCAGACATACAATCCATACAAGTCTGTTCCGGGTTCGAACAGAACCGAAGGCACTTCTCACGAAGCCCTTGCAAATCCGGATAATTTCCAATCACGTCCGGACTTCCCGTCACTAAGGATGATAAAACCTCTATATCGGGGATCAGCCGATGCAGAGTAACTCGACGGTAATCCTTCCGTTTTCAAAAATATCCGGTCTTCAAATGATATCCATATACGACGTATCACATATTCGGAATGGGTTATACGACCCAAAGGTCCTCTCCCGGCTAAACCGAATAGTGAGCGTAATATTTAAAAACATATGGATATGGGATTTCAATTAAGTCACAACTTAAACCCAACTTTCTTTTCAACTGATTTAACAAATTACCATTTTAAATCTTTGAACAAAAAGATTCAACCTTTACGGTTTAAACAGTTTCCACACTTTAATCTTTTAAACAAAAGATTGATTCACAGATTTTCCAAATTAATTTCCATTTCAATTTGATTAACTCGTTAAATCTTTAAATCAAGATTTAACTTATAGCTTTCAAAACAATCCCATTTCAAATGATTTAAACCAATCATTATTTTAAATCTGTTAAAGATAACAGATTCAAATCATAGCTTTTCAAAACAATTCATTCATAACTTGGAAAACCATTTTTCAATTAAATCTTGAAATTCCTTTAATTAAACTGGAATTTCATTTCTTATCTGAAAGCTTTTATTCTTTTAAAACAACAGTTTCATTTCAGAAAATCCGATTCATTCATACGAGTTAGAGTCTTTGGGTTAAATCCAAATTCTCAAAATTATACTTTTAAATGGTTTAACTTCATATAAACACATTTATAACATTTTCAATCTCTAGTTTCAAATCATAGGATTCAATTTCAAACTTGAATTCAAATTTAAATCAAATTATTTAAATTTTCAAAACTCGATTAAGTTATTCAAAATAACTTTTATCTTTGAAATTCTATTTCAAAAGCTTTTTACTTTAAACCCAAATTTCTAATTTCAAAATCAATTGAAATTAAAATTTCAATTTCAAAAACATTGAATTTACATCATCTGTGACTTAACCGATTTCCACGTGAAATCCATATTTGTGTGTGTAAAAGTGTAGTCCAGGGGTTTTACACACAATAGTGCAACATCAATTATCACCGATATATCGATAAGCGGTAAAATCGATAACGCTTATCTTCATTCACAGATTCATAGATAAAATAAATTTATCGGTCATAAAGATTAACTATTATAATTCGATGTGGGTTTCGGATAACCAACTGGAATCCGACTCCCTGTCGCATCGAAATTCAAGTATCGTTTTACGGCCCAAGGGTTTCATATTCACATAACAATATATACATCACAGATAAGTAAATTACAGATCACAACATAAATCAGGATGTATCACAAAACATCATATATCAGGGATATCAAACAATTCGACAATCAACAGAATCCAAACATTCATAAGTAAAATCAGTTAATTGTCTGATCAATTCAAATCAGATTAATTTCTTATGAATTACAAATCCTGGTTAATTAACATTAATAAATTACAAATCATTTTGATTAATTATTCTTTAATCATTAATTAACCTTCAAAAAATAAATTGATTAACCTTTAATTATAAATTAATTCTTTAATTAATTATCTTAACAAATTTACCGTTAATTAATCACATTTATTAATTAACCACATTAATTAATTACCATTTAATTAATTATTCTAAATTAATTACTTTAATTAATTATTCCTCAATTAATTACTTTAATTAATAATTCCTCAATTAATTATCATTCCTTAATCACCTTCATTAATTAACCTTCAATTAATTAACTTAAATTAACGATTCTTACTTACAAATGATTTAAATACTTAATTGTTAATTAACCAAATTTTCAATTTGACTAATCTCTAGTCACTTAGTTAATTACCATTTTAAATTAATTATCCATTCTTAATTGCCCTTTTTTAACAATCAATAATAATAGTTTATCTTATCTTCTTTAAACTTTGGAAACCAATTATTATTAACTACAAAAACTTTGATGTTAATTAATTAAATACTTAACTTAATTTATCTACTTAATTAAACATTAATTAAGATTTTAAAACATTTTAAAATAATTAAACTTGTATTGAGTTCTCAACTCAAAAATAGTCAAACATTAAATTCTTTGTTAACACAAAAACCTGTTTACACAACTTTAAAATTCGTTCAGCTTAACCCTGTTAAAAAAAACAAACCCCGAGCCTTTTCAGATTTTACTCGAGTGTTACTCGAGTTTCCCCTACGTTTCCCCGAGACCTCATCTCTCCCTCTCGTTCGTTCTTCTTCTTCTTCTTTTTTTCTCCAGTTTAAAGTTTTAGTTTGCTTAAGTTTTCAAACTAAAACAACAGGAAATATACTCGCGTACACGAGTACGAACTCGTCTTCTCCAAAACGAAACAACACAGCCACCCAAACGTGCACACGTGCACGTGCACGTCAGTTCGACGCCACTCCGACCTTGCCTCTGATCATCGACCAGTCATCCCTAGCCTCGACACCCCTATCGCCAACCCAGTTCGACGATATCACCTCGATATCAAAATCGAACCCAACACCCAAAATCTGGAATGGTCATCACCGGAAATCCTCCCATCGTCGACGAACTCCACCACGAGAAGCCTCTCCGGCCTCACCGAACATTGCCTCGATCTCCAGCAAATCTTTTCCCCCCATCGCGATCGTCTCCGCCTCTCCTTGTTCATCGCCATTATCTCGCCAACCCAGACAAAACAAAACCCAAACTTAACCCTAGTTCGATCGAGTCTGATCACCTCGATCATTTGAAATTTTTTTAAACATTTTTCCCTTCATCCCCGATGCCATAGCTAGCTTCGACCACGAGCTCGACCTCAACCATCACATCGATCATCGGCAATTCGTCAATTTGCCGGAAACGTTCATCTCAAATTTCCCGATCGAATATCAACTTAAAAATCTGGAAATACATGTTAAAAATCATAGCTTTTAACTACAAATCCATTTATACAACCCAAAACAAAAATTAAAGATGTTGATTTTTAACATGTATAAGTGTTTCACTGTTATTTCCCATTTTAAAAATTGTTTACTAAGTTTAAATTCCTGAAACTATTTTTACAATCATCTACAGACATCTACAAACAACTTTCATTTATAAATCAAAGTCAAATATGAACTCTATTGTGAGATTTTGAATTTTTTTCTTTTTTTCAAACCAAAACTGGAAATAAGAACAGAGCATGGGTAAACAGATATCCAGATACTTGCAATTTCATACATATACCAGATATATATCACAAGGAAAAATATGCCACATAAACTTGAGTTATTCAAATTGAAAAATGTTACTCACAATCATCAAGATATCAAAACAGTTAAGCTTCGAAAAAAGATAGGAGTTGCTCACAGGTTTTTAAAATGGACAGAGGCTCCTTCATTTAGCAACAGGCTTGAACTATACAGGCTAACACTCTTCTTTTTTCTCAGTGGTTTGCTTGATGATGTTTTAAATGAAGTTTTGTCTTAGTTTTAAAAAGAAGTTTACTTGTATTTGCTCAGCTCGAACAAATATGAAGATATATAGGAAAAGAAAGAAGACAGGGATATAAAGCAAGGAATTGTACAGGGTGCATATTTTATATTCAAAACAGTGTTTTATTTTGTACCAGACTGAGATAGCTTCCATTATCTATTTGACATATGCAGATTTTGTTCCCTGTCTTTGGAGGCTGAGATAAGAATATTGGGGCTGAAATGATATTGTATAGTGTACTAGAGATATTTTCTTTTTTTTTGTTTGATTAAACAAGATTTCGGCTGAAGATGTTATATGTACTTGTTGGCTTTTACTTTATGTACATAACATAATTTACTTATACTTGAATATATTATATCTTTTGCTTGCCTGGTTTTATGCTTTGTTTCCCAGATTTTCAACTTGCATGCACTCGAAAGTATTACTTTGTTCTTGTTTTTAAAATACTTCTTGTCTGGTTACATACATAAAGTTGTTTTTATTCTTGTTTTGTTTGTTTTGTTACTTTATCTTGTTTTGCAATGTGAATGAATTTATATGGTTATATTGTTAGCTAATATGTTGTTATAATTTTATCTAATATGTTTACTTTCTATTTTACAAACTATATATATTCATTTCAAGTCTAACATCTATTATCAATTTATTTAAGAATTTATTTTAAATCCAATATATACACATATATATATAATATTTTACTCATATATATCTACATATATATATTCACATATATATACAAATCGTTTAAATTCATATGACTTAATATAGATTCTATTTGAATCGGGGAAACTCGCAATCCATTTATCGTTTTATCTCACAAATTTTATTCAAAAATCCAATTAATTATCAATTTAAATTTATAAAAATTTGGGGTCGTTACATCGAGGCCTTCTGGGTGAGAACTCGCCCAATAGCAACTTTCCAATTATTGTTTTTGGCAGCTTCTATGTAGGAAGAGGGTTCTTCTTGAACAACTGTATTGTTCACAATTTTTGGTTTATAGATACCACACTTTGCTCTAGTTAACATTGGGTGAACATTGATGCTATTCCTGGCACTACTGTCAGGATTATTGTTACTGCAGCCCATATTATCATCATTGATGACTTGATCATGATTTGGGCTGTAAGTGCCTTGACTTTGATTATCTTGATTGTTGCTAATGTCTTCATTTGCAGCTTGCTCTTGACCTAATTCTTTGTCAGTCATGGTGTGTTGAGAACCTGTGATGGTCTCATCTCTTATGGGCTGAACTGAGGGCTGTATCTCAATCTCTTCAGGTTGATCAGGAATTATGAATCTTGAATTCCTTATTTTTTCAGTAGTTTTAATTTCTGAACTACTGTAAGGGAATATCTGTTCATTGAATCTCACATTTCTGGATATATATATATATATTTCTTTTGTTGTCTAAGCACCTATACCCCTTTTGTTTGTTACTATATCCTAAGAAGGTGCAGGGGGTAGATCTGAAATCTAATTTTTGTGTGTTATAAGGTCTTAAACAAGGAAAACATTGACACCCAAATATTTTTAAATGCTCATAGTCTGGTTTAACTTTAGTTAACACTTCTTGAGGACACTTAAATTGAAGAGTTTTTGTGGGTAGAATATTTATTAAGTGCACAGCAGTGTTAAATGCTTCTGGCCAGAACTTTAGAGGCATAGAAGCTTGTGCTAGTAAAGTTAAACCAGTTTCTACAATATGTCTATGTTTTCTTTCAATAATTCCATTTTGTTCAGATGTGTATGGACATGTGGTTCTATGATTAATACCTTTTTTTTCAAAGTAAGTTTTCAAAGGTAGGAATTCTCTTCCACCATCTGACTGAAAAGTACAAACCTTATTTCCAGTCATGTTTTTAACCTTGTTGATAAATTGTATTGTTATATTAGTAGTTTCAGACTTAGACTTTAGCATGTATATCCAAACAAATCTTGAATAAGCATCTATAAAAGATACATAATATTTGTAACCATAATCAGAACTGATAGGTGCTGGTCCCCAAAGATCACTGGCAATTAATTCTATAGGTCTTGTGTAACAAGTGTGTGAGTCTGGAAATGCTAGTTTATGACTCTTTCCCAATTGACATGAGGTGCAAAAATAAGAATCAGGATTATCAGTAAAAGAAATTTTATTGCTACTCATGACTTGCTTAACAATCTTTATGCTGGGATGTCCCAGTTTGCGGTGCCACAATTCAAACTTACTATAGTTTTTATTACTAGCAACATTCAATACATGAAGATTTTCTCTATTCTCAGAAATTTTTGAATTTGAAAAATCAAATCTGTACAATCCATTATTTTCTTTACCCTGCAAGATAATTTCTTGTGTTAGTATATCTTTTACTATACATGTGTCAGGATAAAATTCAAAATAGACTTTATTATCCTTTGCAAATTGGGAAACACTCATTAGATTTTTTTAATTGATGGAACCCTTAGCAAGTTTTTTAGAAGAAGTTGTTTGGGTCCATGTAAGCTAGCATTTCCAGTGTGTGTAATGTGTACTGTCTTACCATTACCAACAAAAAGTTTTTGGGTACCTTTATACTCTTTGTTTCCCAAGTTCAGATTGCTGAGATTGTTGGTCACATGATTAGTAGCCCCTGAGTCTGGATACCAGCAGTCATCACCGGCATCATCATTTGTTGTGGTTTTAGTATTTAAGATTTCTGCTTGAGTTGTACTGTTGTCTTTTGATACAATGGTGAGATTTACATTTGAACTGTTGCCCTGTTGAGAAGGAGTGTAGTTTTTGTTGAATCTAAAGTAGCATTTATTTGCTCCATGACCATATCTCTCACATATCTGGCATCTTATTTTGTTGTTATTGTTGCTTCTGCCTCCTCTTCTTCCTCTGCCTGTAGATCCACCCCTTTGAAAATTATTGTACTGTCCTTTGGTATTTGAATTTTGTTTATTTTTGGAAGTGTAGTTAACAGAAATATCTGCACTCATACTTTTGTTATGTTCTATTCTTCCTTCATGTGAGAGAAGGGTAGTGTATACAAACTGTAAGGGTGGTGTTGGTTCCATAGTGGAGATGATGGCCACAACATTTTCATACTCATTGTCTAATCCACTGATTATATGTAGTACTTGTTCAGATTTAGGTACTGTGCCTTGCAGAAGCTAGTTGATCACATAGATTTTTAATTTTAAGCAGATATTCATTCATTGTTATGTCATTCTTTCTGATACTCTGTAGCTGTCTTTTGTGATGCATGATCCTTGCAGATGACTGTGAAGTGAAATTTCTTTCAATTGTTGTCCAAACTTCTTGGGCAGTTTTGCATCCAATGAGTTGAGGCAGAATAGATGCACTTATGGATGACATCATCCATGCACACACAAGGCTATCTTGCCTTTGGTGTGCAGTATATTCTTGATTGGGCACCAGTTTGTCTTCATTATTTTTGACAAATTTTGGTGGTGTGATTCTTGTACCAAGAATGTAATCTTCTAACCCATATCCTCTAATTGATGTTTCTATTTGTAATTTCCAGAGCAGGAAATTTGATTCATCCAACTGAATGGAGATCATTTGGCTATGGGGTTTGATGATAGCCTTCATCAGATCATTTACTGAGTCAGATTGTGGTTGGCTTTGAGAAACTCTTGAGCTAGAGAATTGTGGGCTTGCTGCATCATCTTGATCGGCCATGATGAACAAACGGATTGCAAAATCTGAAGAAAGGTATGTAAATTCCTAATTGGAGCACACTTTGAATTGAGATTTTTTCAAGAAAGTTTTCGGAGTTCAATCTTGATGGTTTTCTGAGGATTTAAATGATGATTTCTTTGATTGAATTGCTTTCTGATGAGTTTTCACTAAGCTCTTGATTCAACCAGAATTTTTCTTGAAGATCTTGATCGGTTTGCTCTTTAAAGTATGGAATTTTACTTTCTTTGGTAAACTGGTGCAGTCAGACAAGATTCTGGCGAGGCACAGTTTATTAGAGAATAGTTACAACTCTCAAGTGAAGGAATTTTGAATTCTTGATGGGAGGAGTCCAGATGATGAAACCTTTCTGATGGACTAACAAATTTGATGCAGTTTGCATACAGCCTGCTCTAATACCAAGTTGAGAAAGTGAGTTGATGAGAATGTTTTGATTTGTAATATTTTGTAAAAGAAAATATTTATTGCTTTCAATCAACAGATACAAGAATGTAATACAACATATATTGTAAAGATTAAAACAGAGAGCTTATATACAATATAGTGTTGGGCCTAAATACAATAGCCCATGATCTAAACTAGATCTGTGAAATATCTCTGCCATTGGATATAATGAGCGGTCCTGATGAGAAGATGAGATGCGCACGGATTGATAATCAGAAGGTAGCGAAAGCACACATCATTTTAACTTTCAGGGTACATATGTGATCAGCTATAAAAGGTAAAAATGACATTAATGAATAATTAATTTATGGTATGAAACTGCATACTATAATTATAATATTTTATGCAAATTAATATATTCATTTTTAACGAAGAGTTTAAAATTGTACATGTTATGAAAATCTTTTAGTGGAATGCATGATACCCAAATTACCCTACTTTAGGATGCTTTATAAAGACCAAAAATTATTGCCTATACATTTATATAGTTATTGACACTTGATTAACAATTATAATTTATATAACTATCAGCACCTGACTGAGTTTATAACTACTCGGGTAATGATTATCATAGTGGAATTTGTGGTTTTCAGACTCCTGTCCTAATAAGCACAACAAAGATGGTGCTTTGCCATGGATCAGCTACTTCCTGTCCTTCTAATGTGATTTTTTTTTCAACTTTACTTTCTATTTAGTGAATAATAATGATGACTTTGAATACTACATTATATTACCTAAACTTATTCCGATTCATGGAGAATAAAATATTATCATACTATAATTATAACACCATCATATTTCTCTCTCCTGCTCAATGTTGTTTCAGTTATGTCTAATCTGATTATTGATACTTTCATTTTTATAACTTTACAGGGAGAGTGGGTAATCTCACCATCAATATTACATGGACCAAGAGATTGTGTGAATAGATTCCTTTAATATTGATGGTTCATAATTTCATACCTATTAGTTTCTTATTTGCATTAAATAAATTTTGTATGAATAGTGCCATTTTTTATATGTTCGTGTACATGTATATAAATATTTATGTGTAGGTGCAACTTCCATTTGTTTATTAACTTATTTTGTTGGACTAAAGTTCAATGCATTTTGCTGAGACAAATTACTTTCATGCGTCATTTTCTTTAGTACGTAATTCACAAACAACTGTGTAAGATATTATTTGAAAAATGGTATAATATTTGAGTAACAAGTGACAAACATGTACATACTGTGATTTTTATATTATAAAAACTGAAAAACAACTCATATAATACTTGGCCATTATGCTACCTTATCTTTCCAAAATACGATATTAAAAATGCCTATATCTTTACACAAAATCAAAAGACTACACAAGATGAGATTATTTCACTCACAGTGGTGCATTTTTATACTTAGGTGGCAACATAATATGAGATTATTTTGCTCACAACAATTGCAGTTTTATATTCTTAGGCGTTTGCATTGTGTAACGTAAGCAAATTTTTTATGTTTTGAATAATTCTTTTCTCAGTACTTGGGTTGGCTTTATGGCTTGAGGCGTAACCGTGAAAATTATTTAGGTTATCCTTAAACAAACAAATGTTGTTATATCATAGAAACAGTTGGTTGTTTTCTCTTTGAAGTTTTTCCACATTTCATTGTGACTCCTCCTCCAATTTCAGTATCCATATAAGAAGGAATTTTGTATCAAGATATATGACATGTTATTATTTTGATTTGCTGTACCCACGACAAACCCTTCATTGGTTGTGTACCGCACAACGCATGCGCCCTTATATGAGTATTGGGGTTGGAGAGGGCACTACAAGTAGTTTCAAGTTTAAACATATTACAACTTAAATTGAACCGTTCATTAAGTAATAAATTAAACGGTATACATAATATCTCTATATAATTTTATCAGAGGAAAAAAGAATCATTAATAGTTGCAAAATATATATAACTATACTCCCTATGCGAAGCATGGGTTCGCACTAGTTAATTAACTATAAATCAATTAAATTAAAAATCACATTTCAAATACTCTATTCAGAAACTCTGTTCGAACACCCTTTCGTATCATCAGACGCATTTTCTTTTCAACCGATTTCCCAACTCAAATACCTTGCTCAAATTCTTCACTCAAATACTATGTTCGCTTTATAAAAAACGGACCTTTAGATTAAAAAAATAGAAATTAAGGACACATCCATCTTTTCTAGACCTAATTATTTTACGTCCTTTACTTTTAGAAACTATTTTTCACGTCCTATTTTATTTTAATTTATTTTATTTTTTTACTTTTTTCAAATTTTGTTTTTTATAATCTGCCGAAATTTCGCCCGGTTTTCTCCGCTCCGCGCTCAAACTTCACTGCCATAGTGGAAGTAACAAAAAACGGAGATTTCTCCCCTTTTTGACAAAATTGATGCTCCTCGAGTTGCTCTAATAAACCCAAACTTAATTTTCCGCATCTGTCATTTCATCCATTCAGAATTACGAAACCCTGCATCATTTTCTTTTCCAAGGAAAAGGACCTTTTGAAGTGATTATAGGCAAAATTTCTCCGGTAATTAGATGCAGCAACCTTGTTTGACTAAATGCTTGTTTGAGCATCTGTTTGTAACTTTACATTTTGACGGTTATTTACTTTTATCATCGTTGATGCTTATGTATAATGTTGTATTTCATGACTAAGTTGAAAATTTTCTACACAGTCGTAATTTTTTTTCTTTTAGTTTTGAGTTTATCAAAATCTTTGTTTCTCTATTTATGCTGTTCTTTGTCAATTTGTTATTGGTATAATTTCTTAAACGAAAATTGTGCATAAAAATAAAAATAAAATGTTAGCATAAACGAGAGCTTTTGCAACAGTAAGGATTAGCTTGTTCACGATCATTGTTTTGGGTTGTACATGCTTGTTCTGTTATGCAGATATATGCGTTGCTATTAAGTCAGACTGATGGGACGTTGATGTACTCTCTTTCAATTAATTCACTTGTATAACATTCTGTGACAGATTAAAAGACATCTGCTTTGTATGTATGTGTCTATGTAATGGCATATACATGACATAACTGAATTGAACTCTTTTTGTATAGTTGGAGAATTACACAACTCTAATATTATGCATGGTGATATATGGTGCATACACTTAGCCATTGCTGTGAAAAACTCAATTGTGGTCGATCGTGGTTTGAACCAGTAACTTTATAGCACAGATAAAGAACCATAATTGGCATTTGGCAATTGGCCTAGTGACCAAGTTCAAATATGAACTTTTACTGTGATATGAGGCCCGAAATATTAACTCCAGGAAAGTCAGGTTAAAGAAAAGATCTAGGAGCAAAATGTAGAATTCAGGATCCAACTAAATTTATCTGTATTCTCAAAAAAAAAAAAAAAATACTTTGGGCCTTATAGTATTTCCGTATAACTAATTGGATAATAGATGTACTGCTCACTTCATTTAACCTATGTGATTATGCTTTACTCATATATATAATGTAACTGTTTACCCAGTTAAAATTAGAGGTAATCAATAAATTTCACTGTACAATTACACCATGCACCATATTATAAATTAATTTTTTGGGACAACGGTAGAAAGCCAAATTGTTGTTCATTGATACTAGTGGGAGAAGCTGCGTCGTAAGGGAAGCTAATGACGTTTTCCTTCCATATGACTAAAATAAACAGTTAACGCCAGTAATATGTGTATGCGCGATAGTTGTAATTACTTTTTTGAACTTTACGGCATATGGGAGCAAAATTACAGTTTATTTTTTATTGGATCATCTTAATATGACTTTGAACTCCTCTTTCCTTGTAAGTCTACAAATTTTATGTTTTTGTTGTTCAAAAACATCACATCAACTTCTATGTTACCATGGATTGGATACATTTCATTATATCACATGAAGTTCATGTACATAAACCGACTTCGATGTTCATGGATCGTTATCACAGGGTCTTAAGTATAAATGACACATTTCATTCAAATTTAAAGCTAGTGTAAACTGAGAGACAAACTCATTATTTGTACCGAATCCATTTTCCCATCTTGCCCTAGTAGAAGACCGGCCTATTGTAATTTGAAATGAGCTTGAATTCCATTTAGCTTGATCCGTTGTGGAAATACCTGCTTAACTAAACCAATCAAGCCATTTAGCTGTTTCTGTTAACATTTTATATCTTAGGCTACCATACTGTATACAGGTTGATTGATGGCTGTTGACTATACTTTTTCCCTAAATTTAGCCCAGAGTCTTACAAAAAAAATCAAGTACCAAAAGATATGATTATATACGTGTCTCCAAGATCCTACTATATGTTATTACTTACCAATACTTTTATTTTGCAATGAACAGATGATTAATGTTCATAAAGTTGAAAATAAGTCTTGATATGTACAACAACAGCTTCCTTTAATTTAGGACTTAACAATATAGGCTGCTCCTACCTAACGACAGAACATATATCGATTGCCAAATATGCTAAAAGTATCGTATGTTGTTTTCATAGTTTGTTATTTGACATAATTTTCTATCAATTTAAGCACGAAGTATCTATATGTTTACCATCTAATAATATTTTTAATACAACTATAGGCATACAAGTTATCTCAGATATGAAACGTTTGGCATCTATGTTTGTTAGGCGTGGCTTGTGCATGCTCAAAGTTCCTAGTACACTCGATTAATTTGCAGGCTAGTGACTTACTTAGATGTATCATGTTTATAATTAGCATAGTCTAATCTTCTGTAATTTATAAGTTCCCTCGGAAGATTCAAATCAATATTTGTATTTGCTTATGTGTGGGTTCATGGCATGGAATTGTTTAGGAAAACACAAATAGTTTCTATGTTGTAGTTACTCTCAAATTAAAAAACCAGTTGAGTAGAGAATAAGAAATATGGACTTCTTCAATATAACTATATTTTACTACTGAATATTTGGTGCCTCAACCAACATGTATTGTCTGATTAAAGATTTGAGGCTTATTGCCAGAGGCAGTTTAAAGTAGACGCTGGCTGCCAAATGAAACAGTAAGTTTAAGTTGCGTGTATAAACAAATAAAACTTAGTCTCTTTGTCCATCCGTCAGCTGATATATATTCTGAAGGCAATAAATATTAGTAGTGAAGAATTGGAAACTTAAAGTCCTTGTGAATTGTGATGTTTGGCATGATGGTTAGGAAAATTGAGCACTAAGCTTAAGTTGAATTCCTTTTTTATTGTGTTTGCTTGTTTGTTTGTTGAAGCCTTGTCTTGTTAAGTAATTCGTTATGTTTTCTTCCTACTAATCATTTCATGGTATATGGTCAGTAATACTATTGTTATGGATGTATCTTTTGTTTAACTTACAAGTATTTGACATATTTTTTATGCCAGCTGACTATTCAGCATGTTCAAAATATACAAGTGTTCTACAAAATTAATCAGTATTCTGTGAAATTTCTTGTTGCGAATGATTGTTTTTGTATTTCTTCTTGTTAGGAATAAGTAGTTTGTATGTTTTGATATGATGACCACATTCTTAATTTATTGATGTAGTGTTGTTAGAAGAAATGTGTATTCAACATGCCAAGGTCTCTGTCTGAAGCTGATCTCTCTTGCTGTTGGCATAACAAGATACTAATGAGGTATATTGAATTATTTCCTATTATATTATTAAGACTACAAAACCATGTTAATTTGTCACCCTTCACCTTTTGGCATAAAACAGTAAGTTACATTATTTTCCTCAATATATCAATTAATTTTTTTCTTAACCTCTACTGAACCTTGAGCTATCCAGTCTAAATGAGTGGGACAAAACACCATGGTATAAGTGTCTGACTTTCATGTATATCTGCTAACATAAGTATTCTTGTTTTTATATGCTTTTTTTTATCAAAAAAATAAATGTCATCTGCAGCACATATATAAAAGCAATTATGATTATGACCGTGAATCCTGATGGATAGTTAATTCTAGTCACAACCACTAGGCTTACTAATGATCCTACTATTATGGAAACAGGTGCTAATATATACTATAGCTGTTATTTTAATTTTTTATTTTCATTGAAATTGCAAATGTACGATCAACTCAATATTAGACATTTATGGCCCCCGCACCTATATATTTACATATTCGTGGACAGGCGCATGACTCAAATATTTAAATGAGTTGGTTTCTATAGATACGAATTGTTAATTTACAAAAGAAATAGATAAGGCCACTCGTATATCTTACTTACAGCAATATCAAATTATTTTTTAATCTACTGGCACTCTGGATTTGATTTTAATTGGTCAAGGCACGATGTACAATTTGCATACATGTTCAGATTATTATTTTTCTCCTTTTTATTTTCTTTTCTTTTGTTACTGTGTTTTTTATGTTGTCTGTATGTACAAGAACTAAGAAGGGTTAAGAAGAACATATCAAGTTAGTATATATCTTGTTACATTGAGCCCGTTCTTTTCATTTTTTGTTGGGATAAAATTCAGTAAATAATTACAAGCTCCTTATATACGGCTGGAACTAGCAGATGATCTTTCTTGACATTAACTTTGAAATAGTGAAGATGAAAATGGATGCAAGCATCAAAAGGCTACTAAAAGAGCACTTAATCACACTTTTTTAAATAAACAACGTGTACTTGATTTACACTATTTTTTTTCATACCAAAATAGTACGACATAAAAAATTGAAAATGAACAGGACAATTAAGATGTATCTTAAAACGGTTACAGCACTTATATTTTTTATATAATCCAATTGCGTCAATGACACAATAAATCCAGAAAAACAGATATATACCTATATTAGTATAATCGTTATACAAAGGACAAGGAAACTCAATTAAGGAAGCAACCTTAAGAAATTACCAAATAAAATCCTAATGCTAGTATGATTAATTGTGTTGGGTTACAAAAAGTCTCTATTATTCTGGGTTTCATGTACATACATTACTTGTTACCGACATAAGTGATGTTATTCTTTGGAAAAATTAATAGAGAGCAAACAAAAAGAAAGGAAAAGAAGGGAGAATTTATCTTGCATTGAGTCCTTTTGTATACAATGATGTTACCATGTAATATATTAAATATTTTTTTGAGGACCATTCTATATCAGATATATGTTAGTCAAGCAAGCTATCCCTGGATTAACAAATTTGATTGATTAGGGTGAAAATGTTTGTTTTAGTTTGCAGAAGGGGATAAAGTGTGTCATCAATGATGATTATTTGTGAAAGTTGGAGAAGGTAGAACCTTGATTGGGAAGATTTAGGTGTTGGCTGCACCAACTTTATGGTGTTAGACACTGTTTATTTTGAATAGTGTCACATTCAACATTACTATTAAATTTCAAAATTTATTTTCTGGCTAAATATCTCCACTTTACTCATTGTATTTTCTCTAAATTAAGTGAATGGACAGAAAACATTTGTAATAAACCCTACAAGATGTCCAGCTGGTAAGTAGTCAAGCAAGCTATCCCTGGACAGAATACATATATGTGCATCTTAGATTCCATTGTATGTGGAGCTCAGATAATGGAAACACATGACATGAAAAAGGCCAGAGTTGAAAACGAAGGGTAAATGTACCCTAATAACAATAGCGTGCTACTAAGGGCATCATAGTTTCTTCGTCCTAATACCATTTTCTAAATAATACCATCTAAATATGATATTCTATGTTTTAATACCAAACTTGCAGGGGACACCATATTGGTCGTCTATGACAATTTATTGCCGATCGACGCTTTTTGTTGCTTACGATGAAAACCTACAACAGCAAATCACTGTATGGTGATTTTTTATTTGTGAACGACTAGTCTTTATGGTTATTTGATGTCGAACGATAGTTTTTAACCAAGTGAAATAATAAAAGGGACGTCGTTTATATCAAAATGTGACACAAACACCCAAGAGATTATAATAGAGGAGAAAAATGAAGAAAGATAAATGAAAATGAAGTAAAAACGATACACGTAGAGTTTATAGTGGTTTGGCCAACTGATGTCTACGTTCACTTAGTTTTTCAATTAATTATACTGCTGTTCACAACTTTTGTTCTTATGGATCACAATATAAATCCTCGGGATTACAAGAGAATTACAGGAAATTAGTAAACAACTCGAAAAGATCATTTTAAATTGTTTGCGTCAAAATTGGTCACAATCCCCGAATGTCGTGAAAGCACCAGTGTATGAACACAAATCAACAGTGTATAACCACAGATCTCAGATCTTAGTAAAGCAGTTAATCGTAAAATAAAGAATAACAGACAGAACACAAGATTTATAGTGGTTCGGCTATCTCCGGCCTACGTCCATTTCAAAGGTTTATCTTTTTATTGATTATCCTTGCTGATTACAGTTGATTACAGCGATTACAATGAAGAAATTCGAGCTTAACAGCGATGATGAAGTGTAGAATTGAATCCGGTAGAGTCTGGGCGCTTCTCAAACCCGATCCCCTTTCCTGAATGACCTGGGGCTCTATTTATAGGTGTAGGAGGCTGAATTTCGCCTAAATTTCAGGAGACCACTTCTGGCACGTGAGTGGGCCCACACGCCCGTGTCCAGAAAATCTGGGCCCGCTTCGGGATCGATTCGAACTCCATTCGAATCGATCAATAATTCATCAGATGGAGCTGAAATTTGGTGAGAACATTCTTCAACATGTACGTAAGCTCCTGAGAAAATTTCATAGTATTTGGATTTGTGGTTTAGGAGATATGATTGATTCGAAGTGGGGTTCATTGGCAGACCGTCGATTTCGAATCCATGATTTCGTGTCCATCCCCTTCGACTCGATCGAGACACGCGCGTGCGATGTGACGTGGCCTTATCTTCAGGGCTTGATCCGATTTTCATGCCGTGTTGAACGTGTTATCCCAGAGATTTCTCCACGTTGATCTTTTCTTCCCTTGACTCGAGCATACTTCCAGTTCGTATACGTTCTTTGTGCCTAGTTCGTATCCATCCATTCGTGCTGCTCTTACTATTTCCTTCGTATCGATCGGCTCGAATACGATCGATACGAACGTTGTCCCTGAGTCCTTTGTATCCATACGCATCTGTCCTTCCTTCGTATCAATTCCAACCACGATCGATATGAAATGCATCATCAATCCTCGCCTTCCTATCGATCTGAAATGTATCGATACGAAACCTGTAACCTGAATCCATCCTGACCGAAACCATCGAATCGAATAAATCATCATACGCCTATCTGTTCAATCCAAATCCATCGCCATCAAGCCAAAGTCCTCCGATCCTTCCTACCTGATCGATACGAATGCATTGTTCGCATCCATACTGGATCGATACGAACAACAAGGGTTTGAAACGATGCCGATCGATACGAAATGTATCGATTCGAACCACTTTTCACATACTTTGCCCCATCCATATCTCGTGCATACGAGCTCCGATTGATCTGAAAATTAAAACGTAGCATTTCCTAGCTTTGATCATCATTCCCAATCGATTCTGTCTTGATTGGAGCTTGGCCAAATTTTGACGACATCGATCACAACCTTGTTTCTAATCGATCTTCAATCCAGATATCCATCATTTCTTGCCAATTTGTTGATATTCCAGCTTTGACCAAAAAGCGGGATAACATTTGCCCCCCAAAACATGCCTTGTGATAATAAGGCGTGTTTTGAATAACTCCGAATCCGATATCCAAAGTCCATAGCCAATTCCATGCCCATCCAAACTCGATAACCGAGTTTTAATCCATCCTTAGTCAATAGCCAATAACCGAATCCAGGACCTCTTTGGGTCAATATCAAAATCCGCAACCTCTCCGGGTTCTTACCAAGCGCAATCCACACTTGACGACCGTGGTCCAGTGTCCCTGGACGTAAGTAATGTCGTGGCTTAAGTCCTAAGTCAAATCCTGGTCGTTTCGGACCTTTGTTGAGCATAGTCCATACTCAACGACCTGAAACGATAATCGATAATAAGGGGCCTAAGTCCTAGGTCGAATCCTGGTCTCTCCGGACCCTTATCGAGCACAGTCCATGCTCGATGACCTGAATAAGTCACTTTACCGCGTTCGGGCAAAACGACTCACCCCTTGCCAGGCATAATCCATATCCGACGACCGTTTTATCAAAACCCAAACAAAAATCCAGTCAAAATCCAATCCAAAATCCAAGTCAAACCAAAAAATCAGAAATCCAAACCATCATCCAAAACAGAAACCAATCATCCAAACGAAAATCCAGACCAAAAAGCAAACAAAACCAGGAGTTCAAACCAAACTCCAAAACCAAACCAGAAAACGAGTGTCCAATCCAAAAACAAAAGACAGATTTCGCAAACCATGGCCTCGCGGTTTATCATCATTCAGAGCATGCCTAGGGGCTATCTCCGGCCCCGTACATTTGTAAATGACTTGGTTGCTTGCAAATGGTTTGTTACTTATTCCATATTATCCCGGTCAATTGATAACCAATCGACCATCATTCCTGGTCCTCACTCCATCATGGCTTGAGGTAGGCGGCGGTTGCTCCTGTTCCGCCGCTGCATTCCGAGTCCCAACATACTGCCTCAATTGCCCATTCCTCACATGCTCCTCAATTATGTCCTTTAAGTGCCTGCAGCTGTTGGTATCGTGTCCATCCAAATCATGGAAGAGACAGTGCCTTCCTGATGCCCTTTCTCGTTCAGAAGGTTCTCTCTTAGCTGGCCTTCGGTAAGGAAGGCGATTCCGGGTCTCCATGTATATCCGTTCCAACGTCTCATTTAATCCTGTGTATGTGGAAAACTTTGGATCCTTCCATCGCTTCCTGGCTTTTCCTGAATCGTCATCCAACTTCCTCTTTCCTTTTTCTTTATCCGGGTTTCCGTTGGATGGTCCTCCACCCTCAGTCGCATTCACCTCCTTTAACTTTAAATCCATACATGCGTCTTCTTGCCGAAGGAACCTTTCAGCTTCATGGAAGAATTCCCCGAGATCCAGTGGCGGGTCTCGTACTAAAGATACCTTAAAATCCGAATCCTCTCTGACTCCCGACACTGCCGCCATCAAAACCATCGATGGATCCGGCCGATCCACCGAAGCAACCGCCGCATTAAATCGAGTTAAAAATGCTCTAAGCGATTCATCCGTCCTTTTCTTTACCGATGTTAACGTCATCACGTCTTTTGATATGAACCCGAAACTGTCCCAAAAATCTATCCACCAATTCCCTCCAAGTCCTGATAGATCCTTCTTCCAGCTGCCTAAACCACATTGCAGCTAGATCTGTCAAATACAACGGGAAACATCTGGCCATCACTTCCTCCGATACCCTCAGCACTTCCATGTTTCTAGTGTATCTCATCAAGTGATCAGTCGGGTCAGCCTTGCCATTATATACTTCCATGCTAGGTAACTTGAACTTAGGTGGATTCTGAGCTATCCTGATTTCTCGAGCGAACGGGCTCCTGTTCACTCCTTCCAAATCTCTATTGGTCAAACCTCCACGCATAGTCTTCCTAATGATTTCCACTAATCCAGCGTTGTCTGTCAGGGGTTGCCCTCCATGCTCCTGAGGGAACTGCGGCATATATTCTTCATGTGGCTCATTAGCAGCAACGTTGGCCCTAGCCTGTTGAACTCCTTCCAAAGGTCCTCTTGTGTTGGATCCGGGTCTGCCCCCAAGCCCTTGTTGATTGCCTTCCGGTTCTGTATTCTGTCCTCCATTGGGTTCCATAACCCTAGGCCCTTGTTCCACATTAACAGCCGCTGTGGCTGGTTCTAAGTTCTGCATTCTTGCAGTTCTCATCTGTTCCAAGAAAGTTTGCATCATCTCCTGTTGGCTTTTCATTATTCTTTCGTGTATTGAATTCGCCATAGCCTCCATCTCGTCCCTTGTGATGTAGACAGAAGCTTGTCCTTCTCCAGCTCTGGAGGATGCCTCTTGACTTCCTCCTTGTTGGCTTCTCTCAGCTCTTTGCCTTCTACTTGTTTGTCGGGTCATTGTCTTTCAAATCTGAACTTCAAATCTTATGTAGCGGGTGCTAGTCCCTCTCAGTGAAAGCACCAAAGTGTTTGCGCCAAAATTGGTCACAAACCCCGAATGTCGTGAAAGCACCAGTGTATGAACACAAATCAACAATGTATAACCACAGATCTAAGATCTAAGTAAAGCAGTTAATCGTAAAATGAAGAATAACAGACAGAACACAAGATTTATAGTGGTTCGGCTATCTCCGGCCTACGTCCACTTCAAAGGTTTATCTTTTTATTGATTATCCTTGCTGATTACAGTTGATTACAGCGATTACAATGAAGAAATTCACGCTTAACAGCGATAATGAAGTGTAGAATTGAATCCGGTAGAGTCTGGGCGTTTCTCAAACCCGATCCCCTTTCCTGAATGACCTGAGGCTCTATTTATAGGTGTAGGAGGCTGATATTTCGCCTAAATTTCAGGAGACCACTTCTGACACGTGAGTGGGCCCACACGCTCGTGTCCAGAAAATCTGGGCCCGCTTCGGGATCGATTCGAACTCCATTCGAATCGATCAATAATTCATCAGATGGAGCTGAAATTTGGTGAGAACATTCTTCAACATGTACGTAAGCTCCTGTGAAAATTTCATAGTATTTGGATTTGTGGTTTAGGAGATATGATTGATTCGAAGTGGGGTTCATTGGCAGACCGTCGATTTCGAATCCATGATTTCGTGTCCATCCCCTTCAACTCGATCGAGACACGTGCGTGCGATGTGACGTGGCCTTATCTTCAGGGCTTGATCCGCTTTTCATGCCGTGTTGAACGTGTTATCCCAGAGATTTCTCCACGTTGATCTTTTCTTCCCTTGACTCGAGCATACTTCCAGTTCGTATACGTTCTTTGTGCCTTGTTCGTATCCATCCATTCGTGCCGCTCTTACTATTTCCTTCGTATCGATCGGCTCGAATACGATCGATACGGTCCTTCGTATCCATACGCATATGTCCTTCCTTCGTATCAATTCCAGTCACGATCGATATGAAATGCATCATCAATCCTTGCCTTCCTATCGATATGAAATGTATCGATACGAAACCTGTAGCCTGAATCCATCCTGACCGAAACCATCGAATCGAATAAATCATCATACGCCTATCTGTTCAATCCAAATCCATCGCCATCAAGCCAAAGTCCTCCGATCCTTCCTACCTGATCGATACGAATGCATTGTTCGCATCCATACTGGATCGATACGAACAACAAGGGTTTGAAACGATGCCGATCGATACGAAATGTATCGATTCGAACCACTTTTCACATACTTTGCCCCATCCATATCTCGTGCATACGAGCTCCGATTGATCTGAAAATTAAAACGTAGCATTTCCTAGCTTTGATCATCATTCCCAATCGATTCTGTCTTGATTGGAGCTTGGCCAAATTTTGACGACATCGATCACAACCTTGTTTCTAATCGATCTTCAATCCAGATATCCATCATTTCTTGCCAATTTGTTGATATTCCAGCTTTGACCAAAAAGCGGGATAACATTTGCCCCCCAAAACATGCCTTGTGATAATAAGGCGTGTTTTGAATAACTCCGAATCCGATATCCAAAGTCCATAGCCAATTCCATGCCCATCCAAACTCGATAACCGAGTTTTAATCCATCCTTAGTCAATAGCCAATAACCGAATCCAGGACCTCTTTGGGTCAATATCAAAATCCGCAACCTCTCCGGGTTCTTACCAAGCGCAATCCACACTTGACGACCGTGGTCCAGTGTCCCTGGACGTAAGTAATGTCGTGGCTTAAGTCCTAAGTCAAATCCTGGTCGTTTCGGACCTTTGTTGAGCATAGTCCATACTCAACGACCTGAAACGATAATCGATAATAAGGGGCCTAAGTCCTAGGTCGAATCCTGGTCTCTCCGGACCCTTATCGAGCACAGTCCATGCTCGATGACCTGAATAAGTCACTTTACCGCGTTCGGGCAAAACGACTCACCCCTTGCCAGGCATAATCCATATCCGACGACCGTTTTATCAAAACCCAAACAAAAATCCAGTCAAAATCCAATCCAAAATCCAAGTCAAACCAAAAAATCAGAAATCCAAACCATCATCCAAAACAGAAACCAATCATCCAAACGAAAATCCAGACCAAAAAGCAAACAAAACCAGGAGTTCAAACCAAACTCCAAAACCAAACCAGAAAACGAGTGTCCAATCCAAAAACAAAAGACAGATTTCGCAAACCATGGCCTCGCGGTTTATCATCATTCAGAGCATGCCTAGGGGCTATCTCCGGCCCCGTACATTTGTAAATGACTTGGTTGCTTGCAAATGGTTTGTTACTTATTCCATATTATCCCGGTCAATTGATAACCAATCGACCATCATTCCTGGTCCTCACTCCATCATGGCTTGAGGTAGGCGGCGGTTGCTCCTGTTCCGCCGCTGCATTCCGAGTCCCAACATACTGCCTCAATTGCCCATTCCTCACATGCTCCTCAATTATGTCCTTTAAGTGCCTGCAGCTGTTGGTATCGTGTCCATCCAAATCATGGAAGAGACAGTGCCTTCCTGATGCCCTTTCTCGTTCAGAAGGTTCTCTCTTAGCTGGCCTTCGGTAAGGAAGGCGATTCCGGGTCTCCATGTATATCCGTTCCAGCGTCTCATTTAATCCTGTGTATGTGGAAAACTTTGGATCCTTCCATCGCTTCCTGGCTTTTCCTGAATCGTCATCCAACTTCCTCTTTCCTTTTTCTTTATCCGGGTTTCCGTTGGATGGTCCTCCACCCTCAGTCGCATTCACCTCCTTTAACTTTAAATCCATACATGCGTCTTCTTGCCGAAGGAACCTTTCAGCTTCATGGAAGAATTCCCCGAGATCCAGTGGCGGGTCTCGTACTAAAGATACCTTAAAATCCGAATCCTCTCTGACTCCCTACACTGCCGCCATCAAAACCATCGATGGATCCGGCCGATCCACCGAAGCAACCGCCGCATTAAATCGAGTTAAAAATGCTCTAAGCGATTCATCCGTCCTTTTCTTTACCGATGTTAACGTCATCACGTTCTTAGGTCTTTTGATATGAACCCGAAACTGTCCCAAAAATCTATCCACCAATTCCCTCCAAGTCCTGATAGATCCTTCTTCCAGCTGCCTAAACCACATTGCAGCTAGATCTGTCAAATACAACGGGAAACATCTGGCCATCACTTCCTCCGATACCCTCAGCACTTCCATGTTTCTAGTGTATCTCATCAAGTGATCAGTCGGGTCAGCCTTGCCATTATATACTTCCACGCTAGGTAACTTGAACTTAGGTGGATTCTGAGCTATCCTGATTTCTCGAGCGAACGGGCTCCTGTTCACTCCTTCCAAATCTCTATTGGTCAAACCTCCACGCATAGTCTTCCTAATGATTTCCACTAATCCAGCGTTGTCTGTCAGGGGTTGCCCTCCATGCTCCTGAGGGAACTGCGGCATATATTCTTCATGTGGCTCATTAGCAGCAACGTTGGCCCTAGCCTGTTGAACTCCTTCCAAAGGTCCTCTTGTGTTGGATCCGGGTCTGCCCCCAAGCCCTTGTTGATTGCCTTCCGGTTCTGTATTCTGTCCTCCATTGGGTTCCATAACCCTAGGCCCTTGTTCCACATTAACAGCCGCTGTGGCTGGTTCTAAGTTCTGCATTCTTGCAGTTCTCATCTGTTCCAAGAAAGTTTGCATCATCTCCTGTTGGCTTTTCATTATTCTTTCGTGTATTGAATTCGCCATAGCCTCCATCTCGTCCCTTGTGATGTAGACAGAAGCTTGTCCTTCTCCAGCTCTGGAGGATGCCTCTTGACTTCCTCCTTGTTGGCTTCTCTCAGCTCTTTGCCTTCTACTTGTTTGTCGGGTCATTGTCTTTCAAATCTGAACTTCAAATCTTATGTAGCGGGTGCTAGTCCCTCTCAGTGAAAGCACCAAAGTGTTTGCGCCAAAATTGGTCACAAACCCCGAATGTCGTGAAAGCACCAGTGTATGAACACAAATCAACAATGTATAACCACAGATCTAAGATCTAAGTAAAGCAGTTAATCGTAAAATGAAGAATAACAGACAGAACACAAGGTTTATAGTGGTTCGGCTATCTCCGGCCTACGTCCACTTCAAAGGTTTATCTTTTTATTGATTATCCTTGCTGATTACAGTTGATTACAACGATTACAATGAAGAAATTCACGCTTAACAGCGATAATGAAGTGTAGAATTGAATCCGGTAGAGTCTGGGCGTTTCTCAAACCCGATCCCCTTTCCTGAATGACCTGAGGCTCTATTTATAGGTGTAGGAGGCTGATATTTCGCCTAAATTTCAGGAGACCACTTCTGACACGTGAGTGGGCCCACACGCTCGTGTCCAGAAAATCTGGGCCCGCTTCGGGATCGATTCGAACTCCATTCGAATCGATCAATAATTCATCAGATGGAGCTGAAATTTGGTGAGAACATTCTTCAACATGTACGTAAGCTCCTGTGAAAATTTCATAGTATTTGGATTTGTGGTTTAGGAGATATGATTGATTCGAAGTGGGGTTCATTGGCAGACCGTCGATTTCGAATCCATGATTTCGTGTCCATCCCCTTCAACTCGATCGAGACACGTGCGTGCGATGTGACGTGGCCTTATCTTCAGGGCTTGATCCGCTTTTCATGCCGTGTTGAACGTGTTATCCCAGAGATTTCTCCACGTTGATCTTTTCTTCCCTTGACTCGAGCATACTTCCAGTTCGTATACGTTCTTTGTGCCTTGTTCGTATCCATCCATTCGTGCCGCTCTTACTATTTCCTTCGTATCGATCGGCTCGAATACGATCGATACGAACGTTGTCCCTGAGTCCTTCGTATCCATACGCATATGTCCTTCCTTCGTATCAATTCCAGTCACGATCGATATGAAATGCATCATCAATCCTCGCCTTCCTATCGATATGAAATGTATCGATACGAAACCTGTAGCCTGAATCCATCCTGACCGAAACCATCGAATCGAATAAATCATCATACGCCTATCTGTTCAATCCAAATCCATCGCCATCAAGCCAAAGTCCTCCGATCCTTCCTACCTGATCGATAAGAATGCATTGTTCGCATCCATACTGGATCGATACGAACAACAAGGGTTCGAAACGATGCCGATCGATACGAAATGTATCGATTCGTACCACTTTTCACATACTTTGCCCCATCCATATCTCGTGCATACGAGCTCCGATTGATCTGAAAATTAAAACGTAGCCTCTCCTAGCCTTGATCATCATTCCCAATCGATTCTGTCTTGATTGGAGCTTGATCAAATTTTGACGACATCGATCACAACCTTGTTTCTAATCGATCTCCAATTCAGATATCCATCCTTTCTTGCCAATTTGTTGATATTCCAGCTTTGACCAAAAAGCGGGATAACATAAATGACCCTTTCCACTTCTATTTATAACCATAAGTCTTTGGGAATTCCTCTACAACGATTGTAACCATGTTCTCCACGTCCAGCAGTAGTTGAGCTCGAAAAGATCGTGGCCATGTCAGCAAACATCATGGATCGGTACCGATCCATAGGCAATACCGATTCATAAGATTGACTTATGGATCTCTTCCATTGTCTTGCGTAGATGCGACTTGTTGCTAGCTTCGTATTTTCCATCTTGATTGCTCTGCTAGAAGCATGCTTCTGAATTAAGAAGTTGGATCGATGATGGAATGGAGTTCTTAACTTCGGGTGCTCGAGGTGCTCGATGATGAATTACATGCGAATGATATTTTAAGGTTTGAAAGGGGTCGCCATCACCTTGGTTTCGGAGTAGATGGAGTTTTGAGTTGGTATTGATGAAATTAAACAGATCGATACCGATTCATCACTTTGATGGATTGAAGTGGTTGAACTTCGAGATGACTTTGCACTTGCCTTGTAGTCTTGATTTTACTTGGTTTCTGGGCTTGTTAGCTATTTTTTTGGGCTTTCTGCCTCGATAACTTTCAAGTCTGACTCATCAAGTTCGTTTGAATTCGTCATGATCAAAAGGCGGGATAACACTTGCCCCTTAAAGTACTTCTTGCTTCCAACACGATGTGCTTTGAATCGAGACAAATTGATATTGCTATATTAGATTCCCATCCATGCTTTGAATAGCTGTCATTCCTTCTTTGGACCATTTCAGTGAAGTGTGGTGACTTTGGCTGTTCGTTGCGATGCTTTGCTCGGATTTAGCATTATAAAAGTGGAGCGTGCTCTTATGATCTGTCATTCCAAATTCAATAGCTTTAGGTAGATTCCTTTTCTGGACTTAAAGGTTTGAATTTGCTGCCTTGCGATTCTGGTTGATAGGTATCGAGTATGCACGTACACCATGGATTGAGGTTTCAGCCGGTACCTCGAAATTTCGGGGGTACCAGACCGTTACCGTTCGTCTACGGTTTGAAACCGACAATGAAAATCGGTTTTGGATCAAGGGCAAAAAAAAATTCGAATCATTTTTTCGTAGAAAAAGTTGAATCTATCAGTGCGACATGTAAAGGAACAGTGGAAGTGAAGACCAAAAGCAACGAAAAATCAAAAGAAATCGAATAACATATCAAATTAGAAACGTTATTCACCCAAGCGTGAATCAACAGAGAAAAAATGAATGATTAGTTCAATTTGAAAGCCTATAAAATACTACGATTCGATTACAACTCACAACATCGAAGAAAAATCAAAAATTATTTCTGCTCTTGATTCTTCTTCAGACGTCGGTCATATTACCTTTACGTAGTAACTTCTTCTTACTTATCTTAATTCGACGTCGAGCGCCATAAACAGAGGCGACTTATTGTGCTTTTCGTTTTTTTGTTGAGAACTAGAAAATGTAATTTGGGGCTGAAAGTATTGGAAAACGTGAATTATAACATTAAAGGGGAGATTGTGGGCTGGGTTGAAACGAGAATGCGGTTAGTTTCATAATTCATTATTTAGGGCTGAAAGGGGAAAGGCGGTTGGGTTGGGCTGCTTTATATTTAATAAATAATTTAGTTAGGGGAGTTTGCTTAATTTAGTTTGGCTTGTTTAATAGTCAGTGCAGTTTAATTGTTATAATAATTATTCATACTTTCTGATAATATTGTTCGTAATTCACAGGTATGCTATGGAAAACCAAGCAAACACTACAGAGATCGGTTGGAATTACGGTACCTCAATCGATGGTGATGTTCGAAAAACGAAATGTAGTTTCTGTAATAAACAAATCAATGGTAGCGGTGTAACACGTCTGAAGGAACATTTGACAGGCGTATGCGGCAATGTAATAACATGCACAAACGTTCCTTGAGATGTTAAAAACTTGTACGAGCTCATATTGTTGGAAAAAAAATGACCGCAATAAAGAAAAACTAGAGAAGCAACGTGTACAAGAAGAACTGATGAGTAGACCTAAACAATATGACTCAAACAGTGAAAATGATGAAAACGAAGATGATAGAGATGTTCGTCGTGCTATGTGGGAAAGTAGAGATACATTTAGAGAACATGAGATGCAAAGATTTCACATACAATCAGGTGTTGGTTCTAGTCAATCAGAACGGAACGTACGTGGTAGATTTACGAGACTAGAGGGTGATTTTGAAACTCGCGTTGCTGTAAGGATCGATTCATACATGCAAAAAAGGTGGTAGTTTTTAACCTTCTATTAAATCTGCAATAAAAGGCATTAAAAATGCTAAAAAACACATAGGTTGCGTAATTGCTAAATTCTTTTACTTTAATCACATTCCACATAACGTTGTAAATAGTCCTTATTATGCAACGATGGTTGATGTGATTGCGGAATGCGGTCATGGAATAGATCCACCTACTGCATATGAATTATCACATTTATACATGGAAATGGAATTAAAAGAAGTTCAATCAGATATTACCACTTTTCTAGGATGAATACGGTTGTACGCTGATGTGTAATGGTTGGAGTACTCAGAACCAACGAAAAATTATAAATTTTCTTGTGTACTTCACCCATGTGATGATATTTCTCAAATCCGTAGATGCTACTAATGAATTCCAAAGTGGGGAATATATATGTGGATTGATAAATGAAGTTGTAGAGTCTATTGGAGAAAATAGAGTAGTGCAAGTAATGACGGATAATGGTGCCAACTACAAAGCTGCCAGTCAATTGTTGATGCAGGAAAGAAAACATTTATATTGGACACCATGTGCAGCACATTGCACTGATCTGATCTTAGAAGATATCTTGAAAGAATCGGAGGTAACAACTGTCATCTCAAATTGTCAATTAATATCGACATTCATATATAATCATGGTTGGTTACTTTCCATAATGAGAAAAGAGACAAATGACAAAGAATTGATTAGACCGGCAGTGACTAGGTTTGCCACTCATTTCATTGCATTAGGCTCTATTTATGACACAAAAATGTCTTAAGAAGAATGATTGTGGACATCTAAAATGCCTAGACTCGCTGTTAAGGACAAAAGAACAGTAATCAATGTCTTTGATCTGATTTACAATGATACTTTTTGGACCGCCGCTGCTTCCATCATTCTTGTATTTGAGGCACTAGTCAAAGTTTTAAGAATGGTGAATAGTGACGATAAAGTAGATATGGATTACCTTTATGAAGCAATGGATCTCGCGAAAGAGTCAATTAGAAAAAACGATGGCTCAAGGCAATCAAAAAAATGATGGGATATTATAGATAAAAGATGGAAAAAACAACTGCATCGACCAATTCACGCGGCAGGTATTTTAAATTATTACTTTACAAATAGTCAAAATTCATAACATTCATGTTTACACTGTTTAAAATATATGTTATTTTCTTAATCCTATCATTCAATATGGTGATGTGATAAATGATAATGAAGTATCAAAACGGATTCAACAACGTCGTTGAAAGAATGATCTCGGACATATTAATACAAATCGAGATTGGAAAAGAGGTAAATGACATCAAATATTTTATTCAAAACATAGATCCAATATTTAGTTTCTATATCCACAGGTGGACAATTACCGAAATGAAAGTTGGAGCATTTGACTCTTCAAAAGCAAAAACAACTATAAATACTTGTTTTCATGCTCAGTGATGGTCAATAATTGGTAGAGTGGATGCTTCAAATCTAACACGCTTAGTAATGCATATTCTAAGTTAGATGGTTTCTTCTTCAAAATGTGAAAAAAATTGAACTACGTTTTCCATGATTCATACAAAATTGAGAAATAAAATAAAATTGGAAAATTTAAAAAAACTAGTGTATGTACATTACAATATGAGATTACGAGCAAAGAATGTTCAATGTCGTGATATAAATTATGAATTGATTGATCTGAACTATATATTTCACGAGGATGATCCATTAGCAGAGTGGACTACTGAAGTTGAACCATGGTTGCTTGACGACAATTCTTTGATGGTTAATATGATGAATGATGTTGTTGCTGCAGTGGATGGCTGTAACAACCCGCATATATATCGATTTTATATTTAAATATATTTTTTTAAATATTTTATCGTTAGTTGGATGTTAGTTCGAAAAGCTACTTTTTGCATACGGTCAAATTAGGACTCGAGACCACTTCCATTGAGTTCAAAATGACGTTTGCGATCTTTTTGAGTGTAAACTTCGATATGTTTGGAGATAGTGAAATTTCGTCACTTTTTCCCGCCTTTGACTTTGGTTGAACTGCACCCTTCTAACTCAGCCCCAACCCACCCCCTCTTCCTCACTTTATCAAATACTTCAAGCTTTATCAAAAATGGTGGTGGGAAGTGGAAATTAAAACTCCAAACTCAAATTCTATTTCAAATCCGAGATTCAGCTACATATTCACGTGAAGAACATTGATTCAAGCTTGTTGGTGTTCTTGCTTTGCTCTCAAGTCTCATCTTCATCAATTTCGTGGAAAAGGTGAGATTTTTGATCTCACATCTTGCCTAAAGATGTCATTGGGCTGTTGGGAATGATCCCCTATTGCATTTGTATGAATATGTGCATTTGGTTTGGATTGGATTGGCGAAAAACTCCAATTTTCAGCGTTTTATGGAAAATTCCTGCACTTAAGTCGTTCTGGAAGTGCTAGGTCGTTCGCGAGTTAAGCCTAAATCGTAGGTCGCTCGCGTTGAAAAGTCACACGGAACATAAGTCGTTCCAGGCCTTAAGTCGTTTTGGGTGTGCTAAGTCGTTCGCGAGTTAAGCGATAAGTCGTGCGCGAGTTAAGAGTTAAGTCATTGCCTTCTCCTACCTCGTCCTGGCTTAGGTCTTACTGGGATAAGTCGTTAGGTCGTATAGACCTTAGCTCATAGCTCGTATTTGAGCTTAAGTCGTTAAGTCGTATCGACTTTAGGTCGTTGGGTCGTATACCCTCTTAAGTCGTAAGTCGTAAGTCGTTCGCGAGATAAGCAAGTGATAAGTCGTTCGCGAATTAAACCTTAAGTCGTAGGTCGTCTCTGACCTAATATTTCCCCTGCTATTTCACTAGGTCGCTTGACCTTAAGTCGTAGGTCGTCTCCGACCTATGCCCCGCTAAGTCGCATCCCACTTAGGTCGCAGGACTCTGTTAAGTCGTAGGTCGTCTCCGACCTTACCCTTGGTCTTGTTAGTTCGCGTGAACCCTTAGGTCGTATGACCTACTTTTCCTTAGGTCGCTTGACCAGCTTGCCTTCACTAGGTCGTACCGTTTTGACGGGGCGCTGCCCCGCACCCCGCACCCCACCGGGGGCGCTTCCCCCGGACCCCCGCGACCTGTCCGGGCAGGTCGAACCCCGTACAACTCTGCGTAGGCAATCTTATCTGAAAAGCATTTAACAGAACTTTCACTTTGATGCATTTTAGGTTGACTTCCTTGGATTTTGTTCACATCTTCGAATGTGAATTTTTGTGATAGATTGTTTCAACAATCGCTTTATGACTTGTCACTTTAAAGATATATGAAGGTTTCAATACTAGTAGTAAATATCAAAACTTTTTCATCAAAGCGATTTCATCACTATTTTAAATATCAAAAGTTCGTTTTCTCAAACCGATTTCCAATCTACTAGTATATACAAGCCTTTACTTCACTCGAATGAGAAATCGACTTAAACGACTTAGTAAAACGAGTGGTATGAAACGCTTGCATTCACTTCGTCGGTTAGCTCTTGGACTTGTTCGATTGAACCCTTTTTATGACAATTTTCTAATGAAGATCTACAGTTTGTTCGTAAATATTTAAGTTAAGCAAGTGGTTATGGGACATGAAGCTAAACTCATATATTTACTAGCTTGGTGTGATTGACACTTCCTTATGATCATGACGATCATTTTTTGTGATTTAGACTAGCGATTGAGCGATGTCTCTTTGTCTGCGAGGGAGACTATACCCCGTTTGTGTGATGTTTCGCCATCACATATGTAGGGTAGCGCCCTACGGTCTTCGGGCCATTTCTGTGTGAAAATTTAATGGATAGCTTCCATGAGATAACGTCTCATTCATGTGTTTACGCGTAGGTGAGTTTTCATGCTCCCATTCATGTGTTAGGCCTCCCCCTTTTTATGTGTTTTCTGGATTTCTAATGATGATTTCTGGAATTTTGTGCTTCACCAATTTTCATGATTTTCATTGATATGATATCAGTTTTTGTGCATTGGTGAATTCATGTGTTATTGACTTGTTATGAATACAAGTTTAGGGTATGATACCCTATTTTATCTTTGAGAAGATTCTTGTGATATTGATTAATCTTTGATTGATTATCATTTACATACTTATAGTAGTATGTCGTTATGGTTATTACATGTTCATGTCATGCCTTTTACTTTATACCATATCATCTGATATTTATAGCTAGACTGATTCGTTTATTATTTTCTTATAAATAATACTCGGGTCAGACCGAGATGTTACAGGTGCTTCTTCTTGACTTCCCTTCAGGATTATTCTGACTTTTGGCTAACTACATAGATTAGTAGTTTTTGGATGTACACCTTTGAGATATAGACTCTATGTTGTGTACTTATTCTTTTGTATAGCACGTGATGCTATTCTTTTGTATTATCGTGGATCTTTCTGACCACTACTCTGATGTACACTTTCATGTGTTATATATTTATTCATATCTTCTTCCGCCTTTGTGATATGGATGTCTGTGACTGATTTATGTTATGATTATTTCTATGTTTGTTTCCGAAGATTATATATAGCCACCGTGTGATAGCTTTGTGTTTGTATCGGTATGTCGGATTTCCTCCTTAAAAGATATGCATTCTATTCTATCTGACGTATCGGTGCTCGCACAAAGAAGTTACATGGATGGTCGCTCCTCCACAGCCTTATTCTCCGTGCTAATTGACAGCACTACTTCGTAGTGTTTTTGGTTAGCGTGGGTATAAAGGTGGGGCGTCACAATGGCATACCTGCATGAACAACAACAAGTCAAAGCACTGAAAATAGTAGTGGTTCCTCAAATGATGATCATAGCAATACTGGTCGTAAAGGTATTGGTTTAGTGAGTAATTATGGCATTGGATCTAGAGATGGTGGCGGCCCGCATAGACCAACTATACCCTATGTGAGAAGAAGAGGTGTGATGGGCAATCATGACAGAAGAGATAGTAATTTGAATGTTGAATATGGACAACAATAAAATTACGATTAAGCTAATAATTCTTATACTTCAAATGATCCACCTAACTATAGATATTCTACTTCTGACTACACTAGAGACCATTATTATCACAAAGCAAACGAGACATATAACAGTGATATATCAAACGATCAAAATAGTCAAACTACAATACAGAATGAAGAACCCTCCTCATTTGATAACATGTTGGCAACTTTTCTAGGTACATGACAAATACAGTTCACTATACCATACGACACAAGCAGATAACGAAAATTACGAGAACAATCCATATACAGCTCTAAGAAATAGTTTTTGGATGTAGTAAATTTATGATGTTGTATGTTATATTATATTTCTTTATAGACTATATTTTACATTTTATTATTGTTATTACAAGTTTATTTACAAACTACTGAAAACCGAAATCTGGACCGAAATCGAAACAAAACTGAAATTTTCGAAATTTACGAAATCATCTGAAACTAACAAAATTTCAAATGACCGAAACCGTGACCAAAACCGAGTTCTCGAACCTTGATGTACACATGCACTTAACTATCTGCCAAGTTCTAATATCATGCATATGCCCATTCCTGTGAATATTCATGTGCATATGCACATGCTCATGCACACGTCATGGATATGCACACGTCATGCATATGCACACATTTTTTATGGTTCGGTACCGATCCATGGCCATGGATCTAAAACTTGAAATTAGGCGACTATGTAGGCTATTTTGTTGGGTTCTGGGTTTATATAGCCCGATCCATCACTTAGTCTCTTCACTTTTTCTTGCTTTCGAACTTCCAAGCTCCAGAGCCCATTGAACTCCTTTTCCTCTGAATAGAAGCTCCTTCCACCAGCGCTTGCTACCAACCACCACATCGACCGTCTAAATCACCATCCCCAACGTCACTGAACCGTACCTCTTCACCTTTGAGCTCTCACTCGTATTCTTGCGCCGATCTCAATTCTGACCATCAATAGGTAGTAGGAAATGCTGGCGACTAACTTGGGTGTTCTTTTCACGTCGTTGGCCACGCTTGGATTTGGGGAGGAAGTGAAAAAGATGAAGAATTCACTTCAAGGTTATGGATCGGTCTCGATCCAACCCTTAGTAACTTTTGGCCTTGAACTTGTTTGAGTAATTTGCAATCGTAACCAATGCTCAAGTTTTCCCAAATGAAACCTCTCGAGTTCCAAGGTGTTCTTAATGCATGATTAACGACATGAAGCTCATTGGGACGGTCAGCGATGACAGTTACTTTGGGCAATATTTTGACTTTCAAATGAACTATTGCGTGACATCGGATATTCATACTACACGACACTGCACAACGCTGTAATTTGCATTACACCACATTGGGTTTTCACTTTAGTATGGGGATACAACTTTTATTTTTCTCATATTACCTGTATGTTAAGCTTTGATAGCTATGAGTCATCGACGTTCCGAGCGTCTCTCCGCTTTGGCTGTAGGCCCATCGTCTCCTAAATATGCAGAATCAGACACTACGTTAAGCTCAACCCTAGTTCCTTATGCTCGACACATTCCAGTGCCATCTATACCTCAGCCTACAAATCAACAAGTCGAACCGCCTCTTCCAAAGACTCCTCTTGAGCCCGTAGAGGGTCCTGAAGTTGAGGCCGCTCTAGATACCATTGACGATGCTAGGATCATTTGATCCCACAGACTCAGTTGCTTCAAAAATTAAAGCGGGATCACTTAGAAGGATTTGTGAACAACATGACATCCCATTTGAAGACGTTTTAGTTTCCATATGCCACCAATGGGCACATTACCCTCCAGTTGGGTATACCGCATGCAATCAATATGTGTCTTGCAGGGTGCGTCCCCCCATTCAATCAATTCATCCGACGAATTCTACATTTCATGAGGCTGACTCCAGCTCAGCTACACCCCAACAACTACACTTTTCTACATAGCGTGTTCATTATCTTAGTCCGCCATTTAAACAAGTTCCAAGTAATGAAGAGATCCTGTACCTGTATAGCTTCAAATACCGCAAGGGAAACCCTTCCCTCACTTTTTTAGAATCGTCCAGGGGGTGTAGTATAATGACTGGCATCTGGAATAAGCTAAGTTACTTTAAAGACGAGTTTTTCTTTGTACGCTGTCCTTTCGGATTCGCATAGCGGTGGCTATCCATGCATAAATTTTGCTTTCGTTCTTTCCATTTGAGATCACTTCATAGTTTTGTTTGCTCAGATGGTCTTCTTTTGTTCTTTCAGATGTTCCGAACATACCTAGCGGCCTGGCCCTAGCAGAGATTCTCAGGTTGCTTCATGAAGTTCAAGATGCGGATAGGGAGGCGAGGGCATTGCTCACCGATGAGAACCTCTAGGCTTATAACTTGTTGGAAGCAGGCCGTAGCGTCGGTCAAATTCCGACAACTACCGATAGTGATGGCGATGACTCCTCGTCCGAGAATAATAGTGAGAATCCAGTGGTGCCCTAGTCCTAAGTCCTGTGGTTGGAGTCGAAGAAGTACAAGAGCATGCTGAAGGGGGAGAAAGTGACGGAGTTGGCCATGGTGATGTCGATGTGGGTCGCAAATCTTCTAGTAATGAGGGCGACACTGAGCAGTAACTTTTTTAAAGAAACGATCCAAGATAAAGATTGTTACAAAGCGAACTTTCACGCAGACTCCGCCAACCACCACAACAAAGAAGACTCCTATCCCTCCTTTCAATGATTCCTACCAGGGCCTTGGTCCGATTCCGGTTGAATTTTGTTCTTTCGGTCTAGATGGCATGAGCTTTGGGGGTCTCAACTCCCTTGTTCGTTTATAGAGCGACTTGCCAACCACCCGTGTGGGGGAGATCACTCTTGTCAATAAAATTCAAGTCCGTCGGGGGACACTAGGACACACACACATGCACAACACTTTGCTTATTTCGCTCCATGTTCTATCCTGCTATAGCTGACTCATGCCAGTTTCATTTGCAGGTTTAATGGACCACCGCAGCATGTTTGATTCCCTTGAGGACCAGACGGTTCATCACAAGAGACGCGATTCACGAACACGCTCTCACGACATCGGTCATGAGGATATTATCATTCTCATGATTTATCTTCCAGGCATAGATCTAGGTTGCCTCTGTCCAGAAGCATGAACAAGTACTTTGAACGATCTAATTATTCTTGTGCTCACCGGCATTATGAGCAATCGTAGAAACCTGCTGCCTTAACTCCGCTCGCCGCCATAAAGCTGACAAGAAAGCTATTGAGCCTCCCGTCGCTACATTGGAACAACAGGTCGCATCCAACCCCCAAATGGCTGAACTAAAGCGTCGTTATCCGAAAATCTGTTTTGACTGCATTAAGTTCTTTCTCAATCTGAAGGAAATCCCACCAGAGGTCAATGGCCAGACAATGGCTTATGTTGGTGATGTTTACGACCAGTATTTTATATGGAAGAGATTAGCTGAGCAGATGTCTGAATATGCCGAGAGCATGAAAGTTGAGGCTCATGGGTTGTAGCTTGCGGCTAACCATGATAAAAAGACTATCGCTCATCTTGATACAGAAGTTGCTGAGTTAAGGAAGGCACATGCAGACGTTAAGAAGAAAGTCAAAGACTTGAATGAAACGGTAGAATAGGAGAGGAACGACCATTTGAGCCAGATCAAATCCGCTCACCATAGAAAATCATTTTTCGTTGGAAGAAAAAGAGCGCCTAGCAAGAGAAGTAGCATAGTTGAAAGCGGAACATAGGAGTGTGAAAGAGCAACGGGAGAAAGAGAAGATGGAGAAAGACGATGCTCTCATGCAAGCTCATAATTATTGTGAGGAGTTGCTAGATGCTCGTAAGGAGAGGGACGCTGCATTAGCTCGTGCTAGAAATGTGGATGAATTGGTCGCAGCCGGAGAGAGCTGATCAAGGACAGATCCAAGCCAATCAACATCAACTATAATGCCAATATAATCAAGTTCAGAGACTTGGAGTGGCTCAGAAAAGATTATCCCAGAGCTCTAGCTTTAGCATGGGAGCAGATTGTACGGGAAGAACAACGGGCTTTGAAGCGAGGCAAGGTGAATTTTGCAGAGCTACAGCACGAGATTCTGAGTCCAAGTGAGGTCTGTAACATCCCACCTTTTTGTACGCTTAAAGCAGACACGCATGCCGGCTCAAACCATACAGAAGGACGGATTGTTATTAGGGTGAATAAGAAAAACTAGAGACGAAGAAAAAAACAAAACAGAATCTCGCAGCGGAATGACAAAATATAATAATCAAATAACAGTTCATGAAGTTGTATACAAAACATTTGATTATACTTATACAATACAAAATCAGAGTTACACATATCAGAGATAAACAAATAATTGCGGCGGAACAACATGATGCAGTGAATAATAATAATAATACAAATCTTCGTCTTCGTCCTCCAGAAATAAGTTCTTCAATTCCTGAAATGCTCAGGCTAACCTGAGCGAATTGAAAAGACAAAACACTTGAGTCAGAACTAAAAGATCTTATGTAAGTTAAAATAACGGTAAATAAATATGAGTGTAAACGGCGTCGGAGATGTTTACGGGGTTTGACATCTCTTATCCAGTGTCTAACGTGAGCGCAGTAACTTAAGAGATGTTCGAGATTAACATCTCCTAAGGATCTGTTAAACTATCTACTATGTAGTACAATACGCTATTATAATATGTCTACAGTAAGATAAACTATTAAAATAGCGTTAAGGCATTACATTTTCCCCCTTAACACATTTTTAGGTATGCCAATAGTCTATACAGTACCATAACTCCCCGTAAACTAGGGTCGTCAGAGGATACCCCATAGGTACGACATAAAAAATAATCGTATAATGCGCGCTAGGGTAGGTGACACGGCACAACTAGGCAATGCCAGGGTAGATATACGAATTACACTTCCGGACTATTGGTAACGCATAGCCGCAACTACCGTCCAACTTGAAACACACTCTCGAATCAAAAATCGAGGGTGGCCACCAAATAAATCGCAAAGTCAGAATATAGTATCGATGGAATGTGCCCGATCGGAGGAATGACCTCACTTAGCCCGTCAATTGCGCCTGTTTTAGCCATCTTAAGCTAACTCATGAGAGTTAGGTCCACGTATATACCTTATAGGATCGTCACCACCATCCTACTTCATTCTGGAATCTCCACCGCGTACACAGTTGTCAAAGTGGTTTCCAGTATCGACAGAGAGTATGCCCATATCCGATCCCGGTCTCTTTAACAACCAATCGCTTATTACACACCGGATGGTTCATTTACATTTCCAAAATCATTTCATAATTGATATCAAAATATCATATTCAATTAAAATCTTATCACTTTCGAAATCGTTACTTAGTTCCGAAATTATATCACATTGAAATCATAGTTCGAAATTATATTTCCTTTCAAAAGTCATATTTCCAAAATAGGTTAAACTCTCATTTCAAAATTATCATATTAAACCAAATATGTTATTTAAATCCCAACTTAGGTTATAATTTCACTTAACCATATTCACTTAAACTCGAGAATCTGAATATAAACCCATCCATTTTACTTAGTTTGGAATTTAGAAGCAAATAGTTTTAAATAGTTATAAATAGTTAATATAGATTTAAAATAGATTAAATAGCTTTAAAATAGATTAATTAGATTTAAAATAAGTTAAATGGTTTAATTAGTTTAAAATTTTGAAAATCTTAATAATTAAAGCCTTTTAAAATACTATATTTCAAACAGTTTATATGAAAAATATGAATTTGAAATTTATATTAATTTAAACTATTTATTTCATTCCAACACATTTTGACCATTTCAATGTCCCAAAACCAAATTTTAAATTTTCTAATTCAGAATTCTAAATAAATATTAAATTCAATATCACTTAAATCCATGTTGAAACATCGATTTAATCACTCAAATTTCAATATATTTCAAAGTTATACTTCAACGATTTTAATAACTCAATTTCGATAAACTTCACATGTATTTCAAATTCACTATACATTTCAATTTTTATTCCGTTAACCATTCCTTTAAAACAATTCAATCTTTTTATATAAAACTCAAAATTCGGTAAAAAATTCAATTTATATAAATCAGATGTTATTTCAAAAAATATTATTTAATTCAAAGCAAAATTTAAGAATTCAAAATCATTTAAATTTAATCAATCCGGTGTCCGTATATAATTCTCTACCCTCGGGTCAAGTGATACAGATATTTATCATTTCAATCCGCAATTTAAAATTTATATTCATGGATATATATCATTTCAATCCGCAATCCCGAAAATATTTAAAATCCATAAAATCGCTCAAGTCTATCATTTCGACCCATAACGATTTTTCCTTAATCTATTGATCATTCGTGTATGTATCATTTCAACCCATAGTGAACTTGCAGTTTATAACGATATAAAATAAAACATCCATTCATCCAATAACAACAATCAACATCCAATACAAACATCATCCAAATCAATCAATAAATATCAATATAGAACTGATAATCAATAACAGGTATTTAACTGGCAATTTATATTCAATAATAAATTAAATAACGATTTAATTCAAATAAATTTAAATTTACTGAGATGATGTTTTAAAATATACCAAACAGTTATAAATAAATTTCTAATCACATCATAAATTAATTTAACAAACATAAGAAATTTTAGAAGTTGTGAGTGGGTTAGAACACTCACCTTTGAATTTAAATTCAAAATAAGCCCAAAATTTGAACGGTCTCAGAATTCGACCAAACCAGCGTCAAAATGTTCGGAATTTTATTACGATCCTAACGAATCAAACCGCGCGTGAAACGGACTTCGTATGCAAAAATTATGGATTTTAGAACAACTGAAATTTGAAATTCAAATTTAAACAAAATAAAATAAAATAAGTAACTAATACCGTTCGCCATGTCGCGTTGCAAGCTACAATGGAAACCCTAACTACTGCTTCGATCACGACCAACACGTCAATGCAGCTGCCACTGTTCCACCGCGAACGCCGCCTCCACGACTGCCCTTCGCTTACATCGGACGACGCCACTCGCCTACCCCTCTCACGCCGCCTCTCCCATGGCCGCCGCGAACACCCACCATCGCCAGAAAAAACCGCGATCGATCCATCTTGAACGGCTGATCACTGCAAAACCCCACCTTCGGACGACGAACGACAACTACCGTTGCGACCTGCTCGACCACACCTTCCCAACGCCACCAGCCGATCGCCCTACCGTCGCAGATCCACCGTTAGATCATCCAATACCCAATACGAACGACCATAATTGATTTGCGAATTCTGGACAAACGTTGTCAGAATCGAAAAACGAATAGCACCGGTGAACTGCGCTCGTCGAGTGCTTCGAATTGATATATAATTCGATATAGTTTGAGAAGTTTTAATTTGAAGTTGAATCTTGAATTGAAATAGGATTGAGGAGTTTGTTTGGTTTGTCTGCCATTGAGAAGGAGGAGTAGACTGAAAAGCACGTACAGACAAATGAGAATAGAAACAACCTAGAGTTTATTACGAGCTATTTATAGACAAAGTTGAAAATAGAAAGAACGGATCAGATTTGATTATAACGTTGAACGATAAATGACCCGAAAAGTCCGTTCTGTCTACGAAATGAAAATGAGTAATCCTATATATCAAAGTAGATGTTATTGATAATTTTAAACTCAATGGAACATGTTTCAAGTTCTAATTCCATCGTATGAAGAAGTTATGTAAAAGTCAGCTTATTTCAAATTGATTTCAATTGATTTCAATTAAATTAATTTTTCAGCATTTCGAGTCCGTACGATCAAACGACAAGTTTGATCGTTATGAAACTTGGAATCCTATAATAATTCACCGTTACGAATCCGATGAAACTGGTTTTGTCGAAATCCGAGTCAGTGGCCAAAATGACTAATTTCACATTAATTAAATTAATTAATAGTTAAATTAATTACATCACATTTTATCAGTTTTAATTTTAATAATTTACAACTTCTATCATTTTTGATTTCTTAATCACTTACAATAATTTAAACAAATTTAGATGTCAATTTAAAGTTTATTAATCCATCAATTTCGGTGTTTAATTTTAATTTCATTAAATTCAGAAATTATAAATTAAAATTCCAAAAATCCATTTATTAAATTTTAAACCTTGTTATTCAAGTCTTTATTATGGTAAGGATATAACTAACATTGGTTTGTATCAGAGTACATTAATATTTCCCAACATCATCTTAATTTCCATTCACGTAATATTTAAATATTTAATTTCATTTAATTGCAATTAATCCAATTATTATAATTTAAATTCCAATAAATTAATAAATCTTGATTTCCATTCTTTTTATTCCCAATTATCATATTATGAATAAAATTAACATTATTTCCAAATATTAACTTAATTTACATTAACATAATATTTAATTATATTTATTGAAATTTAGTTCCAATTTAAATTAATAGGCTAAATAAATAGGTAATATACAATAATTGTTACCATTAACTTTATATTACACCTATTAGTTTATCACTTTCAAACAAAGGTTATAAATACTTACGTAACACCAATTTTTATTCAATTACCATTTAATATGTACTATTTCATTGGTTAATTCAATGTTTCCAGTTGGTTTCCTCATATTCAATTTATAGCCAAGTATAACTTATATGTATTATTTCAATTAATTGGAATTCATTCAATTTATTAATAATCAACTTAAATTGACATTGTTACCGTTCATTCTAGATATTGTTTCATTAATAACTCATAATTTTTATTTATTTATTTCAACATTAAATTGCAAAACTTAACTAAACTAAAAATTTTAATTTATCGAAAATTACGGGTCGTTACACTCTTCCCACTCAAAACTATTCGTCTCCGAAAAGGAAAAAGAAGGGAAAAGAAGGAATCAAGTAATTAATATATCTTATTCATATCATTAAATTTATAAACAAACAAATTTACAAAATTAATTAATTTAAATAAAATATATCCATTTATAACCATTAAATCCTTTTATAATCAAATTAACAAAGTTTGGAAAACATTTCACAAAAGTTTTCTAAGTCCAAAATTCACGAAAAATTTCGCCAGAGTCTCCTTTGTACGGAGAGGCTCGGGAGAAAATAATAATATCAATAATAGTAATATATATCAAAAAATTTCAAAATAATATATCCCAACAGTGGAAAAATAATATAACATTGCTATAAAACCGTAATCCGAGAACGTACCTATTTGTCGGGCAATTAAAGCTTATTTACGAAACCAAAAGCAGTAGCAATTGTTTCCATAACCTGTATTTCACTTATATAACCTAAAAGGGTTAATAATTATATAAAATGAAATATTTAAAGTTGTTTCACCTACTACAGACAAATCAATATAAACAACAACCACTGGCAACCACAGCATACAATCATCATATGAAATCAATAAAATCAACTATCCATTCATAGCAAACAAACAAATGGTTTGTTCGGGTTCAGAAATTTTTAATCGCCTAGAATGACAAATAAACTACTGAGTGCACAATTTACTTAACAGTCTTAGATGAACTCAATAGATTATTCATACATCTTAAACAATTAGAAGTACCCTATCCCAAACAACCCATAAACCAAAACAAACAATAATTTACAATGTACTTGAGTTATTCTTATTAAATTTTTTTCACAACATTTACAGTTTTTTATTTTTTCTCATTTCATTCATACAAGGATTATTTCTTTAACTTACATTTATCTCTTACAAAATTTTATTCCCATTCATTCATTCAGTGTTTATTTCATTTATTTTTCCTTTATTACTCACAAAAATTCATTTTCATTTATTCATATCATGTCAATTTCTTTTATTGCATTACATTCATTTTATTACTTACTTTAATTATAAATAGTTTCAGTATTAACTTAAGTTCAAAATCCTTTACTTACAATACTCATTTTCTATTTCATTTAATTAGTATTACAATTTTAACTCAAGTTTATAACTAGTTCCATATCAAATTTCTTATTTATAGAAGTAAATTTCATTGAACACTTTCATTACATAAGTTTTACTTGTAAAAATTTCCATTACATATTCTTTTAACATTTCAACTTTTTATAATTGGTAAGTTATATATATATGTCTTTAAGAATGCAATTGAAAGTTACAGAAGTTTGACTTACTTATTTTAATTAACTTAAGGTTTAATAATTATCATTTCTTATTTTCATATTCTTTTCGTTTACAAGTTACAAATTTCAAATTCCTTGTATATTTCAGTTATAACTTAGCATATCATTTCTTATTTTCATTTAAAAGTTTCAATTATTAAATAGTTAAAATTTTATTCCATTACAATAGTTGAAATCTCTAATTCATAGAAATTTAAGAACTAAATGCCGGGTTCCATTTCAAATCATTTAAAATAATATATACATATATACTCATAACTTTTATATCCAATCATATTTAAACTTTAAAAATTTTATTTGTTTATCAAAATAGATCTGTAGTAAAACTACAATGGCCTTCCCACTTTGAAACTCGAAAATGAGCGTCGATGATACGTGCACCCATCACCGAAATTATTTTCCAGCGACAGAGAGGAGAGTACAGAGCTTATTTCTTTCCAAAATTTCTTTAAAACAATTCTTTCAAATTGCATTGAAAAATTTATATCAGAAAATACTTCCAAATAGTATTATTATTATATTCCAAAATCATTCGAAAGAAATTCCAAAAATCCCGGAATTTAAGTTCTAAATTTCCAAATTTCATTTATTTTTATTTTCAAATCTTATTTCCAACCAATATTTATAAATTTCACTATCTAACAACCAACATATTACAACCAAATATATATCATTTATAAATCATTATTTTACATATAAAAATATACAATAGGTAAAATTATTTCATTTACCTACATTTCAAAACAAATATTGTGTCGGTCTGTCCTATTAAGTGTTTAGAAATCCCTATCAATGTCATAGCGTCCTATGCACCAACCAGAATTTATAAATACAAAACGGAACAAATTAACACAATATAAAACCTTTTATAACACCAACAAATACGCTCTCTCATATATATACACTCAGCGACTCACCATAGGGTATTACTACCTTATTAATAAAGAGTCAGACCCCACAAAGCTAAGGTTATCGCTAAACCAAAGCTCTGATACCAACTGTAACATCCCACCTTTTTGTACGCTTTAAGCAGACATGCATGCTGGCTCAAACCATACAGAAGGGTGGTTGTTATTGGGGTGAATAAGAAAAGGCAGAGAAGAAGAAAAAAACAAAACAGAATCTCGCAGCAGAATGACAAAATATAATAATCAAATAACAGTTCATGAAGCTGTATACAAAACATTTGATTATACTTATACAATACAAAATCAGAGTTACACATATCAAAGATAAACAAATAATTGCAGCAGAACAACATGATGCAGTGAATAATAATAATACAAACTTTTGTCTTCGTCCTCCAGAAATAAGGTCTTCAAATTATGAAATGCTCAGGCTGACCCGAGCGAATTGAAAAGACAAAACACTCGAGTCAGAACTAAAAGATCTTATGTAAGTTAAAATAACGGTAAATAAATATGAGTGTAAACGGCGTCGGAGATGTTTACGGGGTTTGACATCTCTTGTCCAGTGTCTAACGTGAGTGCAGTAACTTAAGAGATGTTCGGGATTCACATCTCCTAAGGATCCGTTAAACTATCTACTATGTAGTACAATACGCTATTATAATATGACTACAGTAAGATAAACTATTAAAATAGCGTTAAGGCGTTATATTTTCCCCCTTAACACATTTTTAGGTATGCCAATAGTCTATACAGTACCGTAACTCCCCGTAAACTGGGGCCGCCAGGGGATACCCCATAGGTACGACATAAAACAAACTCGTAGAAGGCGCACTAGGAAAGGTGACACGGCACATGTAACGACCCAGAATTTTGAACGAATTAAATTGAGGATATTTAATTAATTTTAAATATTTGAACGATGATTTAATTTGAATCCTCGATATAAATTCAATTTTGGCAATTTAATTACAGAATTTAATCTGTTGATAGTTGAATAAAAAATTTAAATCTTCAATTTTAAGCTGAAGAAAAATATTTCAAAAGCTTTTAAAATTCGTATTGATGGTACTGAAGATAACAGAAGCTTCAGAATCTAATTTCAAACTTTTTCGTTCAGTTTTGAAATAAATCGTTCGAACCAATATTTATAAAATAGTCATTTTTCAAACAGTCTTGGAATTCGACGAAACCAGTTCCATTGGGTCCGTAGCGTTGAATTATTGTCAGATTTCAAGTTTCGTATTTTTCGGAGTTATTTTGTGACCATACGGTTAGAAAACGCATTGAGATTTAATTGAATTCAAATTGATTTATAAATTTTAAATTTGGTACATTCGTTCCTTTAATCACGGAGGAAATCACGCTGAAGACCATGAAGTTTATCGTGCAAACCCATACCTCGTTCGACTTTAGGTATCTCGTCCCTTCCCTCTTCAAAATCAAAACGAAAAAGAAAATGGCCACTGTAATCACAAACACGTTCGTTCGAGAATCTAAATAAGGGTCGTTTGAAATCACTACCTCCCTGTTCAATCACAAATTATCTCTATCCATCAATCGCCTCTACCATTGTTCGAATTGCAGTCGCGACTGGGGCCACGTCGTTTAGAGGGAGGGTCGCGTTATCGTTCGAGTCGCCGATTGGGGGTGTCGCGATGGAGTCGCGGGTAGGAGGCGGCGTTCGAGAAGCATTCGCGACTATGGAAATCAAGCACGTGCATCTGGAATCTCGCGATGTTCTCGAGCGCGAGCATGGGGCGTGTTCGCAGGAGGCAGCGGCGGCTACAGGCAGCAGTTGTCGAATCGAGGTGGGCGACCACTCGCGTGCGCAAGGAAGGGCAGTCTGGGGATTCGCGAGAGTGGAGGCTCCTCAGATGGGGTCACGAATCTGGGAAAGGCAATGCGTTCGACTGGAGGCAGTGGCGATTTAGGGTGGGGTCGCGTGGCGATGGATTCGATCTCGTGTAGGGTTTGCTGGAGGCAGGGAAGCCTGAGTTTGGGTACTCTCGGATTCGAACCTTTTCGTGAGGTATATTCGATTCGATTCTTTTTGTATAATTAAAAAGTTTATTAACACATATATATGTAAACATTTTCAGAAGATGAAAATTCCTGTTTTACAGATATACGGATGTAAGAAAAAGTTTTACACTAAACAAAACTACTGTTTTATTATTTACTGAGGATAATAGTAATATAACAGTAGATTTTATAAGAACAACGATTTATATATATATGCATATACGGTTTTAATTCTGAGAAGGTAAAGATTTATTTGTTTAATTAAATCTAAATTTATTTTTGAGTTACTAAGAACAAATTTTTAAAAGAAGAAAATTAGTTTAAAATAAAATCATTGGATAATTTAAAAAATTACCAAACGAAAATTTGTTATTCGATTATTTCAAATATTGATGAATTGTATAAATTGTTTACAAGGTTAATAAATCGAGAATCAAGCTGGAATAAAAATGGATGGCAAATTAAAAGCTAAGGTGAGATTTTTCTCACTCAAATGAAGTTGGATTTTGATTGATTGATTGATTTCTGTTTGTATTAGATATGATAGGATATATCTATATATAGCAATATATACATATTGGCATATGTATATATTGGATTGATGATTTCCCGCCTCGTATAGCGGATGAGACCCTATTGCGCCGTTAGTAAGCGGATTTATAAAAACCTATATACCGCGATAATTCCGTACTGGAGCGGAATTGGTATTGTGCTAACATCTGTGGATGCAGGGAAACAGGTTGGAGGGATCCAACTGGATTCCTCACCAGTAGTTATTTATTTTCAGATATTGTGATATATTCTGTTATCATATGATGATATATGATATTTGATTGTTGTGATGGACTGATTGGTGTTGTGACATCATCGGATTCAGTTTTGAAGTTTAAAAATAACGACTTTTATTTTAAAAATATTTTTAAAGTGATTTTTGAAAAGTAGACGTTTATCAAATTTTTGAATTGATTTATTTCAGAAAATTAAACGTCTAGAATTTTAAAGTTATAAGAGTTAAGATTTTTGGTGAAATATAACCAAAGTGTGATTTTTGAAATGAAAGTTGATTTAATTGTAAAATGGGTTAAATTGAGATTTTTAAAGTATTATAAAAGATGTACAGAAAAATTGACGTATTTATCAATTAAAATTTTTGGAATTTTAATACGAGTTTTTATAAGTGAAGATATGAATCTTATAGAATTTTAAAATTGTGAAGATATGAAATTTATAGATGTATAAATTGTGAAGTTAAAATGAATGAAATTGTAGAATAGAAGATTTATAAGGAATTAACTTATAAATTGGATTTTTGCCTACAAATGAAATATTGATCGAATTTGTTAATAAAGGAGACTTACAAATCGAAGTTGTTATAAAATATAAAAGGTAAAATTTATAAACATTGTTTTATAAATCCGAAATCACTTATTTTTATAAGTGAATTTTTGAAGTTAATAAAATGAGATTTATAAACCGGAGTTGTTATAGAAAATAGAAATTGGAATTTATAAACGTTGTTTTATAAATTCGGAAACCAATCGATTGAATTTGATAAATTAAATATAGAAGATTATCAAAGGAGATATATTCGCGATTTTGGATAGCGAATTATTATTGAAATAAAACGTGTAGAAAATAGTGAAATGTAAATAGTAAAGTATTTCACGATTTTGGATAGTGAATATATTGTTAAGTAAAGTGAACTTGTTTTGGGAAAACGATATTACAGAAATGAAGTTAATTGTTTTAAAAGATGTTTTAAAACGTGTTAAGTATCGAAATCATAGATTTCAACATTTATTGTTGAAATAGACGTTTTCGAGAAATAAGGAAATAATGGACTATAACACTGTTGTTATAGTAAATGATTTCCGAAAGGAAATGTTTTGATGTAGTATTGGGATTTATATATCTATTAAAATCCGAATCCCTATACTAGTGATTTCGAGTCGTCGTAACGATGTTTTACGCAACATTCGTTTTGACTCAAATAAATGTGATTTAAGAATGATTTCCTTAAAGAATGAGATATATACTTAATTTTGATTTTAAGTATATCGAATATTTTCTAAGTGTTGAAAATAAATGATTTGTGAATTACTTATTTTTAAATAAGTATGGAAATGCTTTTCCAATGTGAAATGAACCGTTTGAGTTTTTTATCTTTTAAAGATAAATTGAAAAGTGAATATTTGAAATTGTTTTCAAATGGTTAAGTGTGGAAATTTTATATCTTATAAAGATATTTTTGAAGAATAAATAATTTGGGAAAATTATTTGGAATCTGATGATGTTGCGCATCTTTATTGATAGTTAAATAACCAACTATCAATAATTACCTTAAATAGGTATTTGTTGTGAATTGGACGAACTTGAATGCCACACTTATTTTGAATAATCGCTCACTATTCGGGTTAGCCAGGAAAGGACCATGGGGTCGTATAACCCATTCCGAATATGTGATACGTCGTTATGAATCGCATTTGAAGACCGGTGTTGAAGACCGGATATTTTTGAAAACGGAAGGATTACCGTCGAGTTACTCTACATCGACTGATCTTCGATTTAGAGGTTTTATCACCCTTAGTGACGGGAAGTCCTGACGTGATTGAAAATTATCCGGATACGCAAGGGCTTCGTGAGAAGTGCCTTCGGTTCTGTTCGATCCCGGAACAGACTTATATGGATTGTGTGTCTGACGTTACAATTTGAGATATAAAGCTGATTTTTTTCAAATACATTTCTGTTGGTGGCGGAGAATTTATTCTCTTAGCTTAACACCCTTCTCTGAGACGTACGAGCTCAGAGGTTATGTAGTTGAAATTAATCAGCGATATATCCCAATTTGGTAACGTGGCATACTGAGTGTTGCTGTGAAATGATCAGTGTTTGATCATTTGCGATATGATCATTTGTTTGATCTTATATCTTTGTGATCATAGGTTGATCATTTTGTTGGACCCGAAGCAGGGCTTTTTATAGAAAGCGTAGCTTTGTGGACGAGACTTCGTCGAGCCTCACACCCCGGAAATGGTCGAAACAGGACGAATGCAGCAAGGTTCTAGGGAGTAGCGCCCCTTAGTGTATGTCATTCCTTCTGGATAAAGGTGGTATCATGGTATGGAGCCCAGATACTTAACCTCTGTGGTTACTGCATTATTATTATCTATGTGGTTTGTTGCGAATCGGGGATCCTCGGGAAGATCGGTGACGATCGGGGGATGGCATACGCGTGTCAGTAGTTACCTATTTTTGCAGAGGTAACCCGGCCTTGTGTTGGCAGAGATCTAACCGTAACGTTAGATTCTCGGGTCGTCTATTCCAGGGACGTACCCATCGTGGATAGGAAGTTCCTTAGCCTGACCATTTGTTGGAAATCCAAAGAAACAATACGTGACTTGTACGGTTTTAGTTGTAGAACCTGCCATTTAACATGGTAGCTATAGCAAGCATACTATAATGGTACCTATGCTGGCTAAGATTTATATTCTACTTTCGAAATGTTTTCTACACTATGCACTAATAATAATATCAAAAAGAATTTGATTTTTGCGTAGTAAGCATCTTTGACTATCATAAGAAGAAATCTCCTCCAAGTCTGCGTTTGCATTGTGTGTGTGGCGGGAGGTCTTATGGTAGTTTCATTTTCCAAAAGCATTTCGAATTGACTTTAAAAAAAATTATTTTTGTTGTTATAAATAAGAATAACTGTTTTACGATCTCACACCAGTCACCATGACTGACTCGGAGTTTATTGTTTCCCTTCTAAACTCTGGGTGCCCACCAATTTCCACACGGGCAGTCTAGAGTTAGATTATCAGGGTATTCTGGATATTCTGGAGCTTTGGAGATGAGCTGGATGACGAGACGTAGTATTTGTATCTGATAGTATTTATTCCGCTGTGTATTCTGTATGAGGACAAGTTATATAACTGTCCATTGTTGTATATTAACTCTGATGATTGATGTATGTATAAAATGATATAGTTCTTTGTTTTAGAGATTATTCATTTATCTATTATATATTGTTCCGCTGCGATATGTGAGATTCTGATATTGTCTCTGTTCTGTATCTGTTGTTGTTTTGTTGTTCTTCTTCTCTTTTTCTTCTATCTTCTCTTCCTCCTCTTCTTTTAAATATTAAAGTTTCGCGTTTTCGCCATCCGATTGTTCGGCAATTGCTACAGTGGACGTAGCAGTGTCGGGTTTTCGGAAGACGGATTTGCGGGTCTTTACAGTTGGTATCAGAGCATATGGTTAAGCGACAACCCTGCTCTGTTGGGTATTACTCATTAGAGATAGAGTCAGTAGTACTCTAGAATGAGTTTGAGTGTAATAATAGATACGAGTGCGTATTTGTTAGTGAATATATAAAAAATTTGTTTTATATTGTGATGATTGATTTGTTGAGTGGTATATGGATTCTGGTCAATACGAGTAATTAACGATCATTGATAGGGATCTCTAAACACTCGAATAGAACAATTCGGCACAGTATTGTTTTAAAATAGGGTAAATGAGATAATTTTGCCCAAAACTATTTTCGTATAGAAAAGAAATGATTTTCTATGAAGTACTATAGTATATGGTTGCATGGATGTTAGGAAGTAATAATAGTGAATTATCATCACTGAAATTGAATAAGAAATTGAAATCGTAACTCCAAAGTTAAGAAATAAATTCACATACAAATGAAATTTGAGAATATAAATTATAAATGTGAATTGTAAATTGAAACGGAATTCCAGAGAAGTTTTTGGAAATGTTTTGAAAAGAAATTTTGGAGATTTGGAAAGTTTAAATTATTTTTGAAGTTGGAAATGAATTTCAAAGGTTTTGAAAAGTATTTTGGAGAGTTAAAAGCTCTAAACTCTTTTCGGTCGCTGGAAAATAATTCCGATGATGATCGCGACATCACCGGTGTTCATTTTCGGGTTTCCAAAAGAGGAAATTGCTGCCAAATTATTTTAAACGGAAAGTGTTTGTAAAATTTGAGGTTTTGTTTTGGAAATTCAAATGAAATTTGAATTGTTTTCAAAATGGTTTTGAAAAGGTTGAAAAGACTCTGGAATTGAGTATTGAATTATGAAAATAAAATTGTGAATGAATGAATCAATTTGCAATTGCAAGTACATGAATGTAAATTGAATCCGAATTGAAATCCAGTTAATATAAGTGGTTATAAACCAAAATAGTGAATTGTAAATAAATTTTGGGAATGAACGAAAGTGAATAAAACTGGAATTGAAACTGAATGTTGAAAACGAATGTGAATTGTGCGAAATTAAATGAAGTTTCAAGATTAGTTTGAAGTGAACTAAAGATAATCGATAAAATTCAATATTCAGAAGTTGAATTGAATTCAAATTAGATTGAAATTGAATTCAAATGAATTTGAAGTGTAAACTTGAATGAAAAGAATATGTAACTTCAATAGTGAAGTAAAAATGATATAAGAAGTAAGTATTGAAATTTTGTAATAAAATTTGCGAAATGGTTTGAATGTTGTAACTAGATATTATGGCTAGTAGGATATACAGGTTATAAAGGAATTGGATTTGATTTCAAAGATAAAATTGAATTGCTCGACAAAAGGTAAGTATTTGAATTATAATATGAGTTTTTGATGATTTCTCTCTAGCCGCTTGGCTTTTTCTTTTTCTTTTTGAAATCTGAGAGTCCGTAGGGACGTTTTGTAGTAGTGCCGTATTAGCCGCGCAAAGGAGACGCTGGCGAAATTTTTCGAAAATTTCGAGTGTTAGAAAATTTTTGAGAAAATTTTGAAGTTAAAATTTGAATTTAAACTCAAATTTGAATTTAGAAGTTAAACAATGTTGTTTGAAACTTAAAATTGGAGTTGGAAAGTTAGTAGAAATGATAACGAATCTTTAGTAGAAAGATTTGTTTTGAAAGATTGATAAGACTATTAGAATGTTGAAAGATAGTAGACGAGTTAAGGACCACTTTTCTTAACTTGTAATTTCGAGGACGAAATTCTTTTAAGGGGGGAAGTTTGTAACGACCCAGAATTTTGAACGAATTAAATTGAGGATATTTAATTAATTTTAAATATTTGAACGATGATTTAATTTGAATCCTCGATATAAATTCAATTTTGGCAATTTAATTACAGAATTTAATCTGTTGATAGTTGAATAAAAAATTTAAATCTTCAATTTTAAGCTGAAGAAAAATATTTCAAAAGCTTTTAAAATTCGTATTGATGGTACTGAAGATAACAGAAGCTTCAGAATCTAATTTCAAACTTTTTCGTTCAGTTTTGAAATAAATCGTTCGAACCAATATTTATAAAATAGTCATTTTTCAAACAGTCTTGGAATTCGACGAAACCAGTTCCATTGGGTCCGTAGCGTTGAATTATTGTCAGATTTCAAGTTTCGTATTTTTCGGAGTTATTTTGTGACCATACGGTTAGAAAACGCATTGAGATTTAATTGAATTCAAATTGATTTTTAAATTTTAAATTTGGTACATTCGTTCCTTTAATCACGGAGGAAATCACGCTGAAGACCATGAAGTTTATCGTGCAAACCCATACCTCGTTCGACTTTAGGTATCTCGTCCCTTCCCTCTTCAAAATCAAAACGAAAAAGAAAATGGCCACTGTAATCACAAACACGTTCGTTCGAGAATCTAAATAAGGGTCGTTTGAAATCACTACCTCCCTGTTCAATCACAAATTATCTCTATCCATCAATCGCCTCTACCATTGTTCGAATTGCAGTCGCGACTGGGGCCACGTCGTTTAGAGGGAGGGTCGTGTTATCGTTCGAGTCGCCGATTGGGGGTGTCGCGATGGAGTCGCGGGTAGGAGGCGGCGTTCGAGAAGCATTCGCGACTATGGAAATCAAGCACGTGCATCTGGAATCTCGCGATGTTCTCGAGCGCGAGCATGGGGCGTGTTCGCAGGAGGCAGCGGCGGCTACAGGCAGCAGTTGTCGAATCGAGGTGGGCGACCACTCGCGTGCGCAAGGAAGGGCAGTCTGGGGATTCGCGAGAGTGGAGGCTCCTCAGATGGGGTCACGAATCTGGGAAAGGCAATGCGTTCGACTGGAGGCAGTGGCGATTTAGGGTGGGGTCGCGTGGCGATGGATTCGATCTCGTGTAGGGTTTGCTGGAGGCAGGGAAGCCTGAGTTTGGGTACTCTCGGATTCGAACCTTTTCGTGAGGTATATTCGATTCGATTCTTTTTGTATAATTAAAAAGTTTATTAACACATATATATGTAAACATTTTCAGAAGATGAAAATTCCTGTTTTACAGATATACGGATGTAAGAAAAAGTTTTACACTAAACAAAACTACTGTTTTGTTATTTACTGAGGATAATAGTAATATAACAGTAGATTTTATAAGAACAACGATTTATATATATATGCATATACGGTTTTAATTCTGAGAAGGTAAAGATTTATTTGTTTAATTAAATCTAAATTTATTTTTGAGTTACTAAGAACAAATTTTTAAAAGAAGAAAATTAGTTTAAAATAAAATCATTGGATAATTTAAAAAATTACCAAACGAAAATTTGTTATTCGATTATTTCAAATATTGATGAATTGTATAAATTGTTTACAAGGTTAATAAATCGAGAATCAAGCTGGAATAAAAATGGATGGCAAATTAAAAGCTAAGGTGAGATTTTTCTCACTCAAATGAAGTTGGATTTTGATTGATTGATTGATTGATTTCTGTTTGTATTAGATATGATAGGATATATCTATATATAGCAATATATACATATTGGCATATGTATATATTGGATTGATGATTTCCCGCCTCGTATAGCGGATGAGACCCTATTGCGCCGTTAGTAAGCGGATTTATAAAAACCTATATACCGCGATAATTCCGTACTGGAGCGGAATTGGTATTGTGCTAACATCTGTGGATGCAGGGAAACAGGTTGGAGGGATCCAACTGGATTCCTCACCAGTAGTTATTTATTTTCAGATATTGTGATATATTCTGTTATCATATGATGATATATGATATTTGATTGTTGTGATGGACTGATTGGTGTTGTGACATCATCGGATTCAGTTTTGAAGTTTAAAAATAACGACTTTTATTTTAAAAAGATTTTTAAAGTGATTTTTGAAAAGTAGACGTTTATCAAATTTTTGAATTGATTTATTTCAGAAAATTAAACGTCTAGAATTTTAAAGTTATAAGAGTTAAGATTTTTGGTGAAATATAACCAAAGTGTGATTTTTGAAATGAAAGTTGATTTAATTGTAAAATGGGTTAAATTGAGATTTTTAAAGTATTATAAAAGATGTACAGAAAAATTGACGTATTTATCAATTAAAATTTTTGGAATTTTAATACGAGTTTTTATAAGTGAAGATATGAATCTTATAGAATTTTAAAATTGTGAAGATATGAAATTTATAGATGTATAAATTGTGAAGTTAAAATGAATGAAATTGTAGAATAGAAGATTTATAAGGAATTAACTTATAAATTGGATTTTTGCCTACAAATGAAATATTGATCGAATTTGTTAATAAAGGAGACTTACAAATCGAAGTTGTTATAAAATATAAAAGGTGAAATTTATAAACATTGTTTTATAAATCCGAAATCACTTATTTTTATAAGTGAATTTTTGAAGTTAATAAAATGAGATTTATAAACCGGAGTTGTTATAGAAAATAGAAATTGGAATTTATAAACGTTGTTTTATAAATTCGGAAACCAATCGATTGAATTTGATAAATTAAATATAGAAGATTATCAAAGGAGATATATTCGCGATTTTGGATAGCGAATTATTATTGAAATAAAACGTGTAGAAAATAGTGAAATGTAAATAGTAAAGTATTTCACGATTTTGGATAGTGAATATATTGTTAAGTAAAGTGAACTTGTTTTGGGAAAACGATATTACAGAAATGAAGTTAATTGTTTTAAAAGATGTTTTAAAACGTGTTAAGTATCGAAATCATAGATTTCAACATTTATTGTTGAAATAGACGTTTTCGAGAAATAAGGAAATAATGGACTATAACACTGTTGTTATAGTAAATGATTTCCGAAAGGAAATGTTTTGATGTAGTATTGGGATTTATATATCTATTAAAATCCGAATCCCTATACTAGTGATTTCGAGTCGTCGTAACGATGTTTTACGCAACATTCGTTTTGACTCAAATAAATGTGATTTAAGAATGATTTCCTTAAAGAATGAGATATATACTTAATTTTGATTTTAAGTATATCGAATATTTTCTAAGTGTTGAAAATAAATGATTTGTGAATTACTTATTTTTAAATAAGTATGGAAATGCTTTTCCAATGTGAAATGAACCGTTTGAGTTTTTTATCTTTTAAAGATAAATTGAAAAGTGAATATTTGAAATTGTTTTCAAATGGTTAAGTGTGGAAATTTTATATCTTATAAAGATATTTTTGAAGAATAAATAATTTGGGAAAATTATTTGGAATCTGATGATGTTGCGCATCTTTATTGATAGTTAAATAACCAACTATCAATAATTACCTTAAATAGGTATTTGTTGTGAATTGGACGAACTTGAATGCCACACTTATTTTGAATAATCGCTCACTATTCGGGTTAGCCAGGAAAGGACCATGGGGTCGTATAACCCATTCCGAATATGTGATACGTCGTTATGAATCGCATTTGAAGACCGGTGTTGAAGACCGGATATTTTTGAAAACGGAAGGATTACCGTCGAGTTACTCTACATCGACTGATCTTCGATTTAGAGGTTTTATCACCCTTAGTGACGGGAAGTCCTGACGTGATTGAAAATTATCCGGATACGCAAGGGCTTCGTGAGAAGTGCCTTCGGTTCTGTTCGATCCCGGAACAGACTTATATGGATTGTGTGTCTGACGTTACAATTTGAGATATAAAGCTGATTTTTTTCAAATACATTTCTGTTGGTGGCGGAGAATTTATTCTCTTAGCTTAACACCCTTCTCTGAGACGTACGAGCTCAGAGGTTATGTAGTTGAAATTAATCAGCGATATATCCCAATTTGGTAACGTGGCATACTGAGTGTTGCTGTGAAATGATCAGTGTTTGATCATTTGCGATATGATCATTTGTTTGATCTTATATCTTTGTGATCATAGGTTGATCATTTTGTTGGACCCGAAGCAGGGCTTTTTATAGAAAGCGTAGCTTTGTGGACGAGACTTCGTCGAGCCTCACACCCCGGAAATGGTCGAAACAGGACGAATGCAGCAAGGTTCTAGGGAGTAGCGCCCCTTAGTGTATGTCATTCCTTCTGGATAAAGGTGGTATCATGGTATGGAGCCCAGATACTTAACCTCTGTGGTTACTGCATTATTATTATCTATGTGGTTTGTTGCGAATCGGGGATCCTCGGGAAGATCGGTGACGATCGGGGGATGGCATACGCGTGTCAGTAGTTACCTATTTTTGCAGAGGTAACCCGGCCTTGTGTTGGCAGAGATCTAACCGTAACGTTAGATTCTCGGGTCGTCTATTCCAGGGACGTACCCATCGTGGATAGGAAGTTCCTTAGCCTGACCATTTGTTGGAAATCCAAAGAAACAATACGTGACTTGTACGGTTTTAGTTGTAGAACCTTCCATTTAACATGGTAGCTATAGCAAGCATACTATAATGGTACCTATGCTGGCTAAGATTTATATTCTACTTTCGAAATGTTTTCTACACTATGCACTAATAATAATATCAAAAAGAATTTGATTTTTGCGTAGTAAGCATCTTTGACTATCATAAGAAGAAATCTCCTCCAAGTCTGCGTTTGCATTGTGTGTGTGGCGGGAGGTCTTATGGTAGTTTCATTTTCCAAAAGCATTTCGAATTGACTTTAAAAAAATTATTTTTGTTGTTATAAATAAGAATAACTGTTTTACGATCTCACACCAGTCACCATGACTGACTCGGAGTTTATTGTTTCCCTTCTAAACTCTGGGTGCCCACCAATTTCCACACGGGCAGTCTAGAGTTAGATTATCAGGGTATTCTGGATATTCTGGAGCTTTGGAGATGAGCTGGATGACGAGACGTAGTATTTGTATCTGATAGTATTTATTCCGCTGTGTATTCTGTATGAGGACAAGTTATATAACTGTCCATTGTTGTATATTAACTCTGATGATTGATGTATGTATAAAATGATATAGTTCTTTGTTTTAGAGATTATTCATTTATCTATTATATATTGTTCCGCTGCGATATGTGAGATTCTGATATTGTCTCTGTTCTGTATCTGTTGTTGTTTTGTTGTTCTTCTTCTCTTTTTCTTCTATCTTCTCTTCCTCCTCTTCTTTTAAATATTAAAGTTTCGCGTTTTCGCCATCCGATTGTTCGGCAATTGCTACAGTGGACGTAGCAGTGTCGGGTTTTCGGAAGACGGATTTGCGGGTCTTTACAGCACAACTAGGCAATGCCAGGGTAGATATACCAATTACACTTCCGGACTGTTGGTAACGCATAACTGCAACTACCGCCCAACTTGAAACACACTCCCGAATCAAAAATCGAGGGTGACAACCAAATAAATCGCAAAGTCAGAATATAGTATCGATGAAATGTGCCCGATCGGAGGAATGACCTCACTTAGCCCGGCAATTGCTCCTGTTTTAGCCACCTTAAGCTAACTCATGGGAGTTAGGTCCACGTATATACCTTATAGGATCATCGCTACCATCCTACTTCATTCTGGAATCTCCATCGCGTACACAGTTGTCAAAGTGGTTTTCGGTATCGACAGAGAGTATGCCCATATCTGATCCCGGTCTCTTTAACAACCAATCGCTTATTACACAATGGATGGTTCTTTTACATTTCCAAAATCATTTCATAATTGATATCAAAATATCATATTCAATTAAAATCTTATCACTTTCGAAATCGTTACTTACTTCCGAAATTATATCACATTGAAATCATTGTTCGAAATTATATTTCCTTTCAAAAGTAAAATTTCCAAAATAGGTTTTAAACTCTCATTTCAAAATTATCATATTAAACCAAATATGTTATTTAAATCCCAACTTAGGTTATAATGTCTCTTAACCATATTCACTTAAAATCGAGAATCTGAATATAAACCCATCCATTTTACTTAGTTTGGAATTTAGAAGCAAATAGTTTTAAATAGTTAATATAGATTTAAAATAGATTAAATATAATTAAAATAGATTAAATAGCATTGAAATAGATTAATTAGATTTAAAATAAGTTAAATGGTTTAATTAGTTTAAAATTTTGAAAATCTTAATAATTAAAGCCTTTTAAAATAATATATTTAAAACAGTTTATAAGAAAATTTTGAATTTGAAATTTATATCAATTTAAACTATTTATTTCATTCCAACACATTTTGACCATTTCAATGTCCCAAAACCCAATTTCAAATTTTCCGATTCAGAATTCTAAATAAATATTAAATTCAATATCGCTTAAATCCATGTTGAAACATCGATTTAATCACTCAAATTTCAATATATGTCAAAGTTATACTTCAATGATTTTATTAACTCAATTGCGATAAACTTCACTTGTATTTCAAATTCACTATACATTTCAATTTTTATTCCGTTAACCATTCCTTTAAAACAATTCAATCTTTTTATATAAAACTCAAAATTCGGTAAAAAAATAAATTTATATAAATCAGATTTTATTTCAAAAAATATCATTTAATTCAAAGCAAAATTTAAGGATTCAAAATCATTTAAATTTAACCAATCCGGTGTCCGTATATAATTCTCTACCCTAGGGTCAAGTGATACAGATATTTATCATTTCAATCCGCAATTTAAAATTTATATTTACGGGTATATATCATTTCAATCCGCAATCCCGAAAATATTTAAAATCCATAAAATCATTCAAGTCTATCATTTCGACCCATAACGATTTTTCCTTAATCTATTGATCATTCGGGTATGTATTATTTCAACCCATAGTGAACTTGCAGTCTATAATGATATAAAATAAAACATCCATTCATCCAATAACAACAATCAAAATCCAATACAAACATCATCCAAATCAATCAATAAATATTATCAATATAGAACTGATAATCAATAACAGGTATTTAAATGGCAATTTATATTCAATAATAAATTAAATAACGATTTAATTCAAATAAATTCAAATTAACTGAGATGATGATTTAAAATATACCAAACAGTCATAAATTAATTTCTAATCATATCATAAATTAATTTAACAAACATAAGAAATTTTAGAAATTGTGAGTGGGTTAAAACACTCAGCATTCAATTTAAATTGAATTTAAATTCAATATAAATTCGATATTTAAATGGTCTCGGAATTCGACCAAACCAGCGTCAAAATGTCCGGAATTTTATTACGATCCCAACGATTCGAACCGCGCGTGAAACAGACCTCGTATGCAAAAGTTATGGATTTTAGAACAATTGAAATTTAAAATTCAAATTTAAACAAAATAAAATAAGTAACCAATACCGTTCGCCACGTCACGTTGCAAGCTACAGTGGCAACCCTAACTACTGCTTCGATCGCGACCAACACGTCAATGCAGCCGCCACTGTTCCACCGCAAACGCCGCCTCCACGACTGCCCTTCACTTACATCGGACGACGCCACTCGCCTACCCCTCTCACGCCGCCTCATCCATGGCCGCCGCGAACGCCCACCATCGCCAAAAACAACCGCGACCGATCCACCTTGAACGGCCGATCACTACGAAACCCCACCATCGGACGACGAACGACAACTACCGATGCGACCTGCTCGACCACACCTTCCCAATGCCACCAGCCGATCGCCCTACCGTCGCAGATCGACCATTGGATCATCTAATACCCAATACGAACGACCAGAATTGATTTGCGAATTCTGGACAAACGATGATCAGAATCGAAAAACGAATACCACTAGTGAACTGCACTCGTCGAGTTCTTCGAATTGATATATAATTCGATATAGTTTGAGAAGTTTTAATTTGAAGTTGAATCTTGAATTGAAATAGGATTGAGGAGTTTGTTTGGTTTTTCTGCCATTGAGAAGGAGGAGTAGACTGAAATGTACGTACAGACAAATGGGAATAGAAACAACCTAGGGTTTATAACGAGCTATTTATAGACAAAGTTGAAAATAGAAAGAACGGATCAGATTTGATTATAACGTTGAACGATAAATGATCCGAAAAGTCCGTTCTGTCTTCGGAACGAAAATGAGTAATCCCATATATCAAAGTAGATGTTATTGATAATTTTAAACTCAATGGAACAGGTTTCAAGTTCTAATTCCATCGTATGAAGAAGTTATGTAAAAATCAGCTTATTTCAAATTGATTTTTAGGCGTTTCGAGTCCGTACGATCAAACGACAAGTCCGATCGTTACAAAACTTGGAATCCTATAATAATTCACCGTTATGAATCCGATGAAACTAGTTTCATCGAAATCCGAGTTAGTGGCTAAAATGGCTAATTTCACATTAATTAAATTAATTGATAGTTAAATTAATTAAATCACATTTTATCAGTTTTAATTTTAATAATTTACAACTTCTATCATTTTTTATTTCTTAATCACTTACAATAATTTAAACAAATTTAGATGTCAATTTAAAGTTGATTAATCCATCAATTTCGGTGTTTAATTTCAATTTCATTAAATTCAGAAATTATAAATTAAAATTCCAAAAATCCATTTATTAAATTGTAAACCTTGTTTTTCAAGTCTTTATTATGGTAAGGATATAACTAACATTGGTTTGTATCTGAGTACATTAATATTTCCCAACATCATCTTAATTTCCATTCACGTAATATTTAAATATTTAATTTCATTTAATTGCAATTAATCCAATTATTATAATTTAAATTCCAATAAATTAATAAATCTTGATTTCCATTCTTTTTATTCCCAATTATCATATTATGAATAAAATTAACATTATTTTCAAATATTAACTTAATTTACATTAACATAATATTTAATTACATTTATTGAAATTTATTTTCAATTTAAATTAACAGGCTAAATAAATAGGTAATATATAATAATTGTTATCATTAACTTTATATTACACCCATTAGTTTATCACTTTCAAACAAAGGTTATAAATACTTACATAACACCAATTTTTATTCAATTACCATTTAATATGTATTATTTCATTGGTTAATTCAATATTTCCAGTTGGTTTCCTCATATTCAATTTATAGCCAAGTATAACTTATATATATTATTTCAATTAATTGGAATTCATTCACTATTAATAATCAACTTAAATTGACATTGTTACCGTTTATTCTAGATATTGTTTCATTCATAACTCACAATTTTTATTTATTTATTTCAACATTAAATTGCAAAACTTAACTAAATTAAAAAATTTAATTTATCGAAAAATACGGGTCGTTACTAGGTCGAAGCGTCTAAAGCCGGTGAGCTTATTTTGCATCCTGAGCTGGCTACCATGGTTCAGAAAGGTTAAGGCTAAGGGACTATATCTCAAGATCCCACCACGGGTCTTACTTTCGGACTCCCAGCTTTCTCGATCTCTCCGTCAAATCCCCCGTACTATCCCCCGTACTATCTGGATGCTCCTGAAATGTCGAAAACAACTATTCTTCCACCCATTCTAGAGGGGAATTTTGATGGCAACCCTGCTTACATCGAGTCTTAGTCTGGTGGAGGTATCCTACTGACCTCATCCGTATTTGAGAAGGCTCACATGACACGACCGATGTCGCTAGTCTCTCCTTTTATGTTTCTCTCATTTCAAGTCAGCCTCACATCGCTTCACTCCCTGAGGAAGGTCCCCAGCTGGGACAATGAGCATCCACGATGGAATCAATGATCGTGACTATTTCTGAAACGATTCCAAGTGCTCCAGTTGGCAAGGCTGTTGGTCCCAGTGTGCAAATGATTCATGCTTTGCAAGAGGACGGAACCGGTAAATTCCAAGACGTCCAGATTGAGGAGGATATCCTTATGATGGGACCTTCGGGGCCCCTTGTAGGGCCTACCATGCAAGAGATGTTATAAAAACAAGTTCCACTGGCCAAGGAAATCAAGCAGAAGAAAGTCGAGTACATTCCCCTCCTCTGCCAATAGCTTTACCCAACCTTCGATCACTCTTCCTCCCATCGGGAGCACTCAAAGTGTTCCCGCCAGCTCGTTACAGAGCACCCCATCAAAGGGCTAAGGAAGGGGCAGGAGAATACCAGATGAGACCGGTATGCACTCCTCAAGAGAGGGGAAGAAAAGGAAGAAGCACAAGAAATGATCATCTGTTTGCTTCCTTCATTTTGATTGTATAGCCGCAGGACTTGTTTTGTCTTAGGCCGGCTTTGTGCAAGATCGGCCCCGTTTTTTGTTTTGAATGTTATGTTAATAAACTTGTATCTTTCTTCAATCTTTATTTTGATGTGAATAATAAATACTTTATGTTCTGTTTAAGTCTTGTGTGAATTTTCTTAAGTTTTGAGAAATGTGTTTGTCATTATGTTCATGCGTTTGCGAACCATTTCTCATCATCATTATTGGACTAAGTTATTAGTCCATCTTGTTGTTTACTGACCTAGTCCCGCCTGATTAGAGACGAGAATCAACGTTATCATCCTTTCGGTGAGTGAAAAGCGATCATTAGGGCCTCTATCTTCGGGTGCCCGTTCACGACCATACCCGATTCTGGAACTCAGTCGAATCTCGATCACCTGCAAAGGTAGCTTGAACACCCTTTTCGAGGACGTTTGAGTGCGATTGCACCTAACTCCGGGCGTCGGTCGAAGTGATTCATCTTAAATGACAATTTAGACATCCTTTTTCGATGCATGTTCTGACCATGTGGAACTCTGGGCGTTGGTTGGAGTTAACCACTTAAGATAGTGGTTTAGACATCCCTGTCTAGGATGTTCACTCTCGATCGCGCCCATCTTCGGGCATTGATCGAAGTTCGTATATGATCCCGCCTACCTTCGAGCACTGATCTTTCGCGTTGCCATTCCCCAGGCAAGGTACGGATGCTCTGCCAAACTCCGGGCACGAGCAGTAGGGGCGAACTGTCTCGTTCTGCCCTTGGGTGTTTATACTCTTGCTCCCAAGTCAGGGGTCGAAAGTGTTGGTTGAAATCTATCTCCGGTTGACAAGGATGGTTTACTTCAAGGATTTGATCGTGGACCGTAAAAGTTTGGTTGGTACCTAACTCTGGATACCATATGCCTGCATTATGCATATGTAGATTCCTTCATGTTTACTATGGTTTACAGTTTTATAGTTAGATAGAGACAGAGCCACAGATTCAGAAAGTCATTTCATTTTATATACACATGAAATGACAATTTCTATCTAATTACATCAAACTTGACTTGATATTCACAAAGTCAGGTCTCAAGTGAAATAGCGTTGCAAGTGTTCGCCATTCCACGCTTAGGGAAGTGAAACCTTGTCTATGGTCGCCAGCTTGAATGTTCCATCTTCAAGCTTATGTTCAATTGCATGTGGACCTTCCCAACTCAGGCCCATATTCACTGGGCTTGGTAAGATTTGTTTAAGGACGAGGTTGCCAATTTCAAAGGTCTGGCTCTTGACCTTGGTATTGTAATATCGAGCGACTCGTTTCTAGTGTGCGGCTGCTCTCAGGTCAGTTTCATCACGCTTCTCATCAATCATGTCGAGAGACTCTAGCAGAAGTTCCTCGTTCGTTCGAGGGTTGTAATGAGTCACTTGATGAGAAGACACTTCGAGTTCAACTGGAATCTTAGCCTTTGATCCGTAGGCTAAGGCGAATGAAGAGTGGCCGGTCGTAGACTTGTGGTTTGTTCTATAAGCCTAAAGAGCTAATGATAATTCATCGATCCACTTGCCTTGGCCTTCTTCAATCGCCTCTTGAGAATGGACTTAATGATTTTGTTCACAGCTTCTACCTGCCAATTTGCTTACGGGTGTGCTACCGCTGCAAATCTCTTCTCAATGCGATGCCTGTGGTAGAAATCTTTAAACTCGACGTTGTCGAATTGAGTTTAGTTATCAGAGATAATTGTTTGTAGGACCATAAAGCGATGATATTTTTGACTACGAAATTGATTATCTTCTTAGTAGTGATTATGGCCAGCGGCTCCGCTGCAGCCCACTTCGTAAAATAGTTGATAGCAACGACGGCGTACTTCGTGCTACCTTTAGACGTTGGTAGAACACCAATAATATCTGTTCCTCAAACTGCAAACAGTCAGGGACTGATCATCTGCTAATCTCCATTGGCGCGGCTCTAGGAATCTTTGCGAACCTTTGACATTTATCGCACTTTCTGGTGTAATTAGCTGCGTTCGATTGACAGCCGGCCAGAAGTACCATAGCAAAGAATCTTCTTCGCTAAGGTTTGCCCTCCGGTGTGGTCATCGCAAGCTCCTTCGCGAACTTCACTAAGGACTCGTGTGACCTCTTCATTGGCAATACATCGAAGCAAGGGGACTGAGAATACCTTCCTGCATAGCACTCCTTGAATAATAAATCTTGAAGCTTTGCGAAGGAGCTGCCGTTGCTCGTTCTTCCTGTCGGGAAGGATTCCTTTTTGCAAGTAATTCTTAATCGAAGTCATCCACGACTCCTTTTCAGACTCAGCCTCCAAGATCCAATCGACATCAATCCGGTTGATGCTCGGAGCTGGTAATAATTCCACCGGGACCAGGCTCATGAGTTGCGCATCTCCTCAGCTAGCCAATTTGGCCAGCGAATGAGCCTTCGCATTCTCCTCTCTGAGAATATGCGTTATCGTGTAGTACTTGATATCATTAAGCAACTCAATGGTTCTATTCAGATATGGAGCTTACCTTGCTCCCTTTGCCTGAAACTCTTTTCTCACTTGGCACACATCCAGTTGGGAATCGCAAAAGATGTGTAAAGTTTTGACTCCCAAATCTTTTGTAATTTTTAGTCCTGCGATCAATTCCTCATATTCTGCCTCGTTATTTGTCGTGGAAAAGTCGAGTTTCAAGGCATAACAGATTAAACGTTCTTCGAGGGTTGCTAACACAACATCTGCCTTGGAAGAACGTTCATTCGATGCACCATCAGTGTACATCTTTCATCTAGCATCCTGCTTTCCACTACTCTCCGAAGGATCATCTCGCATAGTGTACTCAGTTATGAAGTCTGTCAATGCCTGGCTTTGGATTGCACTTCGAGGATGGTACGTTATGTCATATTGGCTCAATTCATCGTTCCATTTTCTAGAAGTCTTAGGTTGCTGCAAGACCTATCTCAAAGGCTGGTTGGTAAGAACCTTGATCGGATAAGCCTGGAAGTATCGGTAGAGTTTTTTGGAAGTGATTAACAGGCAGTAAGCCAGCTTTTCCAGCTTTGTGTAAATCCTCTCTACCCCCGTCAACCGCTTGCTAATGTAATTGTAGCAACCCGTCCGGAAACAGACCTAAATTCGACACAACAAAAGTCCGTCTAACCTTAGACCCATCTCAAGGAGAGCTGTTAGTTTGATAAAATTAAAATGATACACAGAACGCAGAGCTATTTATCTATATTTTTAGAATCTCACAGCGGAATGGATAAAATATAATATCAGAAACAAGTATCCATTTTCATAAAAGAAAACCATTTTAGAAATATACGCGTTATTACCAAATCTCACAACATTTATACATAAAATCTCTATAGTACAATATAAGATAATTTTCTGAACTGTGTACGTTAGAAATATTTAAGAAAATATGAGGAGATATATAACTGTCAAAGTCTTCATCTCCACCTTCGTCTCCTAAATCAGCATTACTCTATCTAACCTGTATTGTAATGAGGAGTAGGTCGGAACAACAAATATCTGGTAAAATGAAAAACTCAATTACTATAATTGTACTTGGACAATATTATTTAAATAAGAAATATGTCTTACGTATATCAGACTATACCAAATGTAACAGTCACCCTAAATGGTAGTGCTACAAATACTAATAACTTTAACTATAAGCCTAAAGGCCTTTCTACTCTAATTCCAAAATTCTAACGCAACTAACATCAATGATGCAAGATAAAACATCCAAACCAATAAACACGCTATGTTGGTGATTAGACAGACGTTATGTGACGCCCCACCTCTACACTCACACTAGCCAAGGACACTACGTGGTAATGCAGTCAACTAGCACGAAAAATAAGGCTGTTGAGGAGCGACCATCTATGTAATTACTTTGTGCGAGTACCGATATGTCAGATAGAAGGACTTGCATTTCATTTCAAAACAGCCTTATTCTTCGTGCTAGTCGACGGCATTACCCCGTAGTGTCCTTGGCTAGTGTGAGTATAGAGGTGGGGCGTCACACGTTAACCATCTAATACCTATAGCATAGGCATGTCTCCATTCTTTAATACTCAATTCATTTTCAAATTCTAACGCAACTATCGTTAATGATGCGAGAGAGAGAACCTCTAAACCTCGAAATCACCAAGGGAAGATAGTATAACGCACATTCAACAATCATATTATACAACCAATTTATTTACAATAATCTACACAACTATTCTCAACCAAAAATGCAATGTGGTTATATATGCAAACATACTATAAGTGAGTTCAATCCTAGTGTGAATGCAAGGTTGTGACATATATGCATGTATGCAAACATCCTAAATGTACGTAGATTCTATATGAGTGCAAAAATAGCAGTAAAAAGTGTGGTAACCATCCCTTACCATCCAATTTAGCAACCACGATGCAACCAAAACCTATATTTTTAGAGAAAAAAGTTTACCAGAGAAAAGCTTGGGATGAGAAACATTCATCTTTTCTTCGGGTTTCCGTGTGCTTTCCATTGGGTTATCTTCCCATTTACCCGAACCAACTTAATTTTCTTCGTTACAAAGCCTCTTAATATCGTACTCCACAATGCGTGCGGTGGCATTGGGGGGCGATGGGCTCCGTTTCAGCATCAATTAACTTATCAGGCTCTATTACAGATGCAATGTCATGTAGACATTTCCTCAAATGTGGAACATGAAAGACGTCATGGACTCCAGCTAACTAGTTCGGAAGCTCTACCTAATAAGCCAGTTTCCCTCACTCTCTTCAAAATCGGAAAAGGCCCAACGAACCTTCACGTCAACTTTCTAGATGTATTAACCCTCGTAACCTTTTTAATTGGGGAAACCTTAATGAATACCATGTCCCTATTTAAAAACTCCAATCCTGTTCTTCGCCTGTCAGCATAGGACCCTTAACGGGCCTGTGCAGTCTTCATTCGTCGTCTAAACACTTCAACCTTTTTCAAGGTCCTCCAAAATCAATGAAGCAAGCTCTTAGCAAATCTTATAAATTGAAAGTCGTTTCCAAAGCAGATTGCAGACTCCTCTAAAATTCTCCAGTGAACAAATAGTCTCTATCACTCACAATTCTAACTCCAACTCCACTTGCACTACTTTCTTGACATAACTTGCGCTAGAGATGTTACAGTCCTATTACTTCCAATTGAAGTAAAATGAGCCAATTTACTATCAATTAAATAGCATCATTACCCTTTTTGACTCCTATGCAATCTATCTATAAAGTCCATCGATATATGCTCTCATTTCCGAGTTGAAATCTCCAATAGTAACAACATCCCTACGGGATTGCCTTTCTTTGCCTTAATCCATTGGCATGTCAAATATCTGGAGACAAGTTCAGTGACTCTTCCTTCATTCTTGACCAATTAGAAATTTCTCTTTATATCTTTATACACCTTATCACATTCGTGGTGGACGGTGACACTACACAAGTTTTGGGTTTGAAACATTGTAACCTAATCTTCTTACTAACTTCCAGTCTTATCTTCGGTTTATCGCTAGTTAAGTGTCATTATGAATTTCCCTATTTACGATGTTTCTTAATATATATATATATATATCTTTAGCGGTCAAATCGCTTCCCTAAAATCAACACAGTTATAAAACATGAACATGCCTTATACCATATCAAACATTTTAATTTTCTAAAGGAGACAACTAGCGATTACAACCCAAAAACTCTAAAAGAAATCTTTTGCTGAAAGCTACCCTTAATCATTAACTGGAAGCTACCCTTATTAAATCCATTTCAACCTATTACTAGTTTCAAGCTTACCTATCATGAGCATTCAATTCCTCCATAAATACCATACAAGATTCCTTAGTCAGTTCCTATTTAATCTTTTTTCTCTATTAATTACAAATTTATTGCTCATTAAATCTGTAATTAATGTCCATAAATCCTACTCGTATAATTACTAAGCTGTTTATAATTAATACAAATACTATTGTAAATTACGCTATTATATATTTCTTATTTCTAATTATTAATTTTTAAACTATAACATTCTTTTATATTTTATTTTATCAGAGCCATCATTCCTATAACAATTCAATTAATACTTTACACACCATTTCTAATTTATTTCTTTTTGAATCCTTTAACATTCCAATTTAAACTAAGGGAAATAGGTTGAATGGACCATTGATTATCTGATTCTAAACAAATAATTAGATTCTAATATACTAATACAAAAAATTATAATTCCAACATATACAAAGGCTGATATTTACTTAGGAAAATTCTAGGGTTTTAGATGTTATATATGCGTTTATCAAAATTTCTCAAGGCATACATTAAACCCAAATAGATACTATTCAATTACAAAAATGTGAAAAACTTGATATTTCCACTCATAGAGAACTGTTTCTTTCCTAACTGGATTTGATTCCATCACGCCTAATTCTCTTTCAGATCTTCCTCTTTTGAGATATATAACAAAGTGAATTGTATATATAAATTAGATTTAGAATCAGAAACTTGAGAAATAAAATCAGGAATCAAAAGAATTAAACATCTAAACCTTTTACTTTAAAATCCTAACTGATTCTGGAATCTAAAGAATAAGAAGAAGAAGATGAGATTTGATTTATACTCCCCATAATTCTCAGTTATATCATCCTCTTTTTAAATATACAACAAATAGATTGTATATACACAGATTAGCTATCAAAAATCAGAAGATAGAGAGAATAAGGATTAATTTAAATTAGAGATTAGAAATTAGAATTACTTACCAGAAAGTTTACTATTTCTGAAACCCTAAGGGAAAAGAATTTGAAAGAGCTTCGCCATTGCTACAAAATTTTATAAAGGAATAGCGAGGGTCTAGTGGTCTATTACAGAGGTGAGAATGAACGAAAACCGTTGGATTTGAAAAAAATAAAATCTGCACCGTTAAAAGTAAGCAAACCCTAGCCGCTATTGAGCCTCACTAGTCGACCGCTAGCGATCGACCGGTCGTAGTTTAGGGGTCGACCAGTCCATTGCCCGACCGTCCACTTTCTTCTGCGATTAATTATTCGTTAATTAATTAATCATTACTTAATATAATTTAACATTACAGGTTAACTTTAACCCTTGCTTAAACGTTAAGCCTCCCTTAAAGTTAACTTTTCAGATTAAACTTTTAAAACTCATATTTCATATTTTTAAATTCAAATTTAAATTCAATTATTTAAACTTTAAATTCGAAAACTTCAAACGTTCATAATTTCTCCGTTTGAACCCTGATTTCAATATATTATATATGGAAATTGATCAGAATATCACCACAGACGCAATGGTGCAACTTCTGTGATCAAATTCCGATGTTTACAAAATTTTCATTTTTATCCTTATTTAATTAATTTCTTATTAAAATTTACGGGGTGTTACAATAAAACACTGGCCTCTGGATTCGGGATTTCTCGCGCATAAGTGCGGCGCTCAAAGTGTGCATCGACACTGCTAGATAAACAAACAAGTCCTCATCCTCCAGCGGTTTTGATAGGATGGGAGGCCTTTTTAAGTGATCTATCCGAGCGTGGAAAGATCTATATACTCATGTGTCCAAGCAAAGTTCCTCTTCCCTTTCTTGATGATGTCGAAGAAAGTGGTGCATTTATCTATGGCTCTGAAGATGAATCTGCTTAAGACGACAACTTTTCCATTTAGGTTTTGGACTTCCTTGATTGATTTCAGGGCTTCCATGTTTCTCAGTGCCTGAATCTTCTCCGGATTAGCTTATATTCCTCTTGAGTTCACTATAAAACCCAAGAATTTTCCCGATGCAACCCTGTATGAACACTTCAATGGATTGAGCTTCATATCATACTTGCGAAGTACACCAAACATTTCTGCCAAGTCTTCAACGTGGTTCGTTGATCGTCGTGACTTTACCAGCATATCATCTACGTAAACTTCCATCGAACATTCAATTTGTTTCTTGAACATTGAGTTCACTAGCCTCTGGTAAGTTGCTCCAGCATTCTTCAAACCAAAGGACATAACAAGATAATAATACAATCTCAGGTCGGTGATAAAGCTGGTGTGTTCTTGGTCTGGGACGTGCATTGGAATCTGGTTGTAGCAGAGTAGGCATTCATGAATGGTAGCAGTTTGTGTCCAACGGTCGAGTCCACTAGCTGATCGACCTTCGGGAGCGAGAAGCTATCTTTCAGACATGCCTTATTCAGATCGGAATAGTCAACGCACATTTTCCATCTCATGTTTGATTTCTTTACAAGGACTGGATCAGATACTCATTCCGGGTATAGAGCATCGCGGATGAAGCAGTTGTTTTTCAGCTTATCACCTCTTCTTTCAGTGCAGCAGATCTCTTCGGATCCAGATTGTAGCGTTTTTGTTTCATAGGAACGCATTTGGGATTCACATTCAATGCGTGACATGTTATCTTCGGTGATATTCCACACATGTCAAAATACGTCCAGGTAAACACATCCGGGTTCGTCCGGAGAAAACCAGTTAATTCCTTCATCATCCTTATGTCAAGTTGAGATTCGATCTTCAGGACCCATATAGGATCATCCCAACTAAACGGGATGTTAATCGTCAACTCCGGAGCCGCCCTTGCATCCTCTGGCACTTTCTTTAGATCCATATCCTTATAGAACTGAATGTGCCGCCCAAGCTAGGGCTCAGGCTGTGGTTGCTATGCATCCAAAGATTTAATGCAGAGAGTCTTCTCCGCGTCATTTCCTTTCTTACGTCGTCTTGCCTCCTTCAACTGCACGGCGTGGCATTCACGCCCATGCCCTGGTCTCCCTACACAGCTCCCATACCATTCTCTGTCAGGAATTTCATCATCAGGCACCTCGGGGCAATGACTGTTCGAAAATCAGCTAGGGCCGGTCGGCTCAGAAATGCATTATAAGCAAAAAATATATCCAACACGACGAAGGTCACAACCCATCTCTTTTGCGGTAACCTTCTCCTAATACCATCGGTAGGTCTATACATCCAACAAGCTCCATCGTCGTACCGTTAAATCCCTGGATACGAGATTTGCACAGTTTTAGGTCCTTTCCTTCTAACGACATCTGGTCATAAGCTTTCTTAAATAGAATGTTGACTGGACTGCCACAGTCAATCAACGCCTTTCTTACAATCACTGCCAAATCATGGTCGATATCACCAAGGTATCCATTGTTGGGGCTTTAACTTCATCGATATCCTGGTTTCTAAAAAAAATATCATCAGTCATAGTCTTGAGTTGCTTCGTCAGAGCTTTGTCTTCGATGGCGAAACAACTCTCAGTGTCAGCATGTTTTAAAGCATTAGCATACCTCTCCGTCTCATTCCAGCTCTTTTTTGCTGGATGTGGTCTTCCATGAATGGTATTGACGATCGATCGTTTTTCAAGCTGCTTGGACTCGTCCCCATTAGGCTTGAATTGCTTCTGTTGGGATGACGATCCAGAGGGTTAAAATTTCCTTGTCCGCCATCCCGTAGGACTTTCAAAAAATGTTATAATTCCTTATTTCTTATTAGGTCTTTGATCATATCACGCAAGTGTCTACACTCATTTGTGTCGTGATCATGAGTTTCATGAAACCTATAGTACTTTTTATATTTCTTCTCATTCTCGGCCGACTCCTTCGGAGCTGGCTTCTTGTATTGCTTAGTACCTTGGGTTGCAAGATATATGTTCTCAATCGAATTGTTCAGTTGGGAGTCTTCGAGAATCAGACTTTCGATCTCCAGCCCCGTCATCGTTTCTTCTTCGGCAACCACGTTTATTCTTAACGTTAACATCAACGTTTCTGGAATTCCCTCCGGACTGCTTTACAGCATCATTACTCTGAATAACTTCCGCCGACAGCCCGACGCTGACCTTCCTGGCAGCATCACTTTCCTCTTCCAAGCGCAAGAACTGGTTGGTTTTTTTGTAAAACACATCCGTCGTCGGTGGAGATTTTATTTTCAGCCATATTTCAAAATCAGTATCGGGATGAATCCCCTTTATCAGTGCCATCAAAATGATGTCCTCATGTGCATTGCTTACTTCCGTCACAACCGTGTGGAATCTGTTTAGAAAATCCTTCAGTGACTTTCCCGTCTCCTTGAAGAGGTTCAACAATGACATCACTTCTTTAGGACGAGTAGTGTGTAAACCGAATTGCTCGATAAATTTTCATGCTAACTGGTCAAAGGACGATATGGATCTCGACGGAAGCTGGATGAACCACATCATTGCAACACCTTCGAAGAAAATTGGGAAATAACAACATCTGATAGCATCGGTTGCCATGACAGAATTCATATGTCATTTGTACTTCATCAAATGCTTCCTCATATCTGTCCTTCCATTGTATGAAAACATGGTTAGCATCACGAACCTCCTAGGGTATTCTTCACGCAGCACCTCCTCAATGCACGGGTTTCGGCTAGGGTAAGTGTCCCATTCATCATTACTCTGATGCTGATTCTCGCTTACTAACTTTCTCACCATTTCAGCCAGATAATATGGCTTCACATGATCTACCGAACGGTGGTAATCGAGGTCCGCTCCTAGTGTTTGGCCCGACAAACGCTCTCGGGCAGACTCACGTTCCTTGGGTTCTCCTGACTTCGGAAGAACTGTTCTTCCAGCAGACCTGCTTGTTTTGTTCCTGCACGACAGATCGTTGGAAGCGCTTGATCTCCAACATTTTGGTCCTCCACAACACGACCAGAGGTAAACCCAACACCATCACCAATTTGCTGACTCATCAAACCAGGGGCCGCTGGTTCGGTACCGATCCATATGCGTGGATCGAAACTAATCCTCAAACCTTGGCCGTGACCTGCTTCCGACCTCCGCTTCGAAGTGTCATCTTCTTTTCGAACAATCTTTTACTTTCTTTGTCTCTGTCTTTGGTTCGATGAAGAAGAACCGTCAGACTCTAAATCGACAGGTGTCAGGTTCTTTCTACTTCTTCGGCGACTCTGGGTTAACTCATTCGGCAATTTGATGCTCTTCTGCATATGTTGATTTATCTCGTTACGGCTTTCCTGCAATTCCTTCTCTATATGTTTCATCATGCGATCCATCTCAACCCTTATTATCACATCTGACAGGTTCTGGACCTCAGTAGCATCTGGTTGTGCAACTTCCTCTGCATGTTGAGTGCCAGCGTTCTCAACATCATCTGCAACTCTGGAAGTGAGGGAATGGTCTTTTCATGGGGCCATGGTCGAAAGTATTTTGTGTAGATTTCGAAAAATCCGAGCGGTTCAAAAATATAAAAAATAGAGAAGCTAGATCTTCTCCTGGATTTAGGCAATCTAATAGTAGATGATCCATCCAAACATCCTGATAATAACCCTCTTAATGAAAACACCAAAATGTTTATATCAGAATGTGGCACAAACACCCAGAGATTATAGTAGAGAAGAAAAATAAAGAATGATAAATGAAAATGAAATAAAAACGATACACACATAGTTTATAGTGGTTCGACCAATTGATGCCTACCTTCGCTTAGCTTTTCAATTGATTATACTACTGTTTACAACTTATGTTCTTATGGATCAGTATAGATACTCGGCATTATAAGGGAATTACAGGAAATTGGTAAACAATTTGAAAAGATCCTTTTAAATGATCATCTCTACCTCTATTTATAGCTGTAGGTCACCGGGAATTCCTCTACCACGATTGCAACCACGTTCTCCACGTCCAGCAGCAGTTGAGCTCGAAAAAATCGTGGTCATGCCAGCAAACATCATGGATCGGTACCAATCCATTAGCATGGATCGGTATCGATCCATCAGATTGACTTATGAATCTCTTCCATTGCCTTGCGTAGATGCGACTTGTTCTTAGCTTCGTGTTTTCCATCTTGATTGCTCTGCTAGAAAGCTTGTTTCTGGATCAATAAGTTGGATCGATGGTGGAATGGAGTTCCCAAGTTCAGGTGCTCGATGATGAATTATATGCGAACGATATTTTGAGGTATGAAAGGGGTCGCCACCACCTTGGTTTGGGAGTAGATGGAGTTTGAGGTGGTATGGATGAAATTATATGGATCGGTACTGATTCATAGGCATCGATCGGTATCGATTCATCACTTTGATGGATTGAAGTGGTTGAACTTCAAGATGACTTTGCACTTGCCTTATAGTTTTGATTGTGCTTGGTTTCTGGGCTTGTTAGCTATTTCTCTGGGCTTCCTACTTCGATAACCTTCAAGTCCGACTCACCAAGTTTGTCCGAATTCGTCCTGGTCAAAAGACGGGGATACCAGACGGTATTAGTAATCATATCGTTTTTATTAAAATTATCATGGTATTAGTGAGAGAGGTGGAGCCTTGGCGCAATGGTTAGATCATCTGCATGGTGATCTGGGCGTCCAGGTTCGAGTCCGGAAACAGCCTTTTCGCAATGCAAGGGAAAAACTGCTACATTATCGACCTTCGAGAGCTCGCTATCGTGCGGGAGCCTCGTGCACTGTGTTCCAACTTCTATCATGGTATTAGTGAAAGTAAAGTCAACACGCAAAAATTATATTTATTAGTTTGTTCTAAGGTTTGTTAAGCTCAATTACGCCGTTATAACATTAACAAAATATTATAAAATAATAATACATACCAATAGGTTCAAAATTGCTACTTGTTTATTTTTAGAATATTGATTTTATTTCATATTGATTAAAATTTATAGTATTATTGCTTTTTTTACCCCTAATGCCTTTTATTAAGAATTTTGGAAATTCAATTCAGACATATAAAAATAATCTTTGAATATAAATTTTGATGACAAGATATAATAACGTGAACCATCTAATACTTAAGATAAATGTAAAAAATATCTGAAGATTGATTTTCAACAATTGAAAATTACCAATCTTCTTTTGATTCATTTCATAGAAAATGTCAACTTTTTTTCCTCGTTCAATTTCATTTATTTACATCACTTGTTCAGTTTTCTTTCACGAAATCTACTCCCATTTGATCTTGGGTATGATTATTGGAAAATTCACATCTAATTGGAAACATGTTTTACGTCGATACTCAAATGAGTTCCCATCAAGTCCCCAATAAGAAACCCCGAACCACATTTATTTTCTACTTACATTCGTCAACTTTGTACAAGGTTGCTTCTAAGATGTGGAGTATTGCCTCGCTAATTCATTCGTCTTCCTTATATGGTCTAAATATTTATTGGCCATAAACAACCATGTGCACATTTGCCTTCCAAATCATGATGCAAATCAATACATCCTTGTGCAGTGAGCTTATTTTTACAGCAATAACTTAATGAAGAGTTCTTTCTTTGTTTTTTAGTATACTTTAACCATATCCACGGTTTATTGGAGATTCGAACAATAAACAACAGGGTGAAATGGTGAGCATTGATCTTTCTAAAGGATGCACATGTTAATAGGTAGCACTACCTGAGGCAAGGTTGTGTACTGTGAGACCTTTAGGCATTGGTTGTTGAAATTAAAATAAAATAAAACAGATCATAGGTTGAGGTTAGATGCTTCTGGGTTGAGCAATATTAATTAAGGTATCAACACTGTCTCACAATGATAACATTTTTATGCTCATGTACTTGTTCATGTGACTTAGAGTCGACACTTTTTTCTTTTGTTGTTATGAGTTGGCTTCCTACTATATCCTCAAACAATATTTATTCATATGAATATACTATGATCTTTTCTGTTTCCTCACACACCCATATGAAATTTTCTACATTTCTTTCATCATACTGCTTGCATTCATACGACATTGCGATAATGAGTGTGATATGCCATATTGCAGCATTCCAGGTTTCTCGGATCTGGTTTTCATAGTTTTTTTTTTACCTTTTTCTCCTATTATGGACATTAAAAATCAATATCAAGGAATTAGATTCAAATGCTGATTTAATCCTCACATATTAATTCCGCTTCATGAATCATATTTGATGAGGTGTATATGAACTTTACTGAATTGTATATATAATATGATATGTAAATTTGTAGAATAACTGCTGCTATGACTTAAGGAGCATATTATGCAGCTAAACCACTGTATATTGTATCAGTAAAAAAAGACTAGTCAACAATTGATGGCAGCTAAACAATTTTTATTTATTTATTTATTGAAGACGATGATATGATAATTTGCAACTTTATCAAGTCTTGTTTAACTTTGCCATGTATATGGCATAGTCTGATCAAGAAAAAAGACCCCCAATATTTGAGCAGATTAAGCTTGTCCTACTTTTGGAGTTCTAATTGAATTTGGATGAGGTACAAACTACCTCGAGGGTAAAAATTATTTGTCATTATCGTATATGAAATAATTTTGCAAACTATTCATATACCATTTCCCGCTTAACAACAATTTGGACGTCAGGCATGGGTTTTATTTTATTCAGGCAAGAACTATTGTTTTTTTATGTTTGCTTAACGTTTAAACTGGTTTTTGTTCATGAAGCATATAAGATTATTGTTTGTGGTCAGTAGTAGTGTGTATTTATGAAACTCTACAATTCGAAATTGGTTATTATCCATGAGCCATCATCAAATGTTGTCCTCAAAATAAGTTAATCCTTAGCGATTAAAGTAATCTATACGAAGATTCATGTAATTAAGCCGGATTAAAATTTGATTTGGAGATCTATAAGGACCCCATTCAGGGTACAAGTAGCTAAAATATGTGCAGTTGGAGCCTATGAGAAAAGGGTTTGGTAAGAGTGGGAAAACTGTCACCTCCACCTGGAACTTAAACTGTTAAATAAAATTATGTTTTGATATTTTATTATCTCTCTCACAAATGTTGCTACTTTTTCTCAGGCTTGTTTTTGGCATTAAACTTCAGAATATTTGAAGGGCTCTATTTCTAGAGCAGAGAAAATATATGATGCGCGCAACTCATGCTTCATTAGTGAAGATGGGGAATTTTCGCTGCATTTTAGTTTTTCAGTAACTAGGGAAATACAATGGTGAAATGTGTACGAATAACCATGCATGCAACAGTCATAACTGAATCTATTATCTACCAGCAGATCTGAATGGTTATAGTCGCGTTAATTTAGTCATTTCAAATGTTATATTAGGGAATGGCCATGTCTAAACTATATGACACTTATCTAGTTACCTATTAGTACTACATGCCCATAATTATTAACCATATCTGACTGCTTAGAATCTAAGTATGTGAGTTGAATGTAAAATTTGAGTCTAAAGATTTATCCCTCACTTTTTTTCCTAATGTAGTCAATAGTTGGATTTTTCTACAGTTGCATTGATTGTTTATTGTTCACACCTTAAAAAAGTCATAAATTGATCACCTAACGTCTGTTCTAATAAGTTGTGAACTAAGTAGTTTCCATTCTCCTTTCTTCATTGATCATGATGAACAAAATGAAGAAGCTGACTGGCAGTGTCGTTAATTATTAAATGTGTTTAGTCTGATGTATTGCAAGGTGTTATATCAAAAATTAGCCAGCGCGAGATGTAGTAAAGTGCATGTAAACAAAGGACAAACCTAAATGTTAGGTCAAGTGCCTCTTAATTGTTTTTACCAATCTGGTTTTCTGCATTTTATGTCTAATCATGATTTCTGCTGTGGTATAAACTTCAGTCTTATTCATTTGATCATATAGCCATAGCCACAGGTTATAATCTAAGGGCTATTCATTCATATCACGTAAGCCATAACATAAGCTAATTATTTTATATGCACTAGTGTGGACTATTTCTAATACGCACATCAGCTTTTTTTGTGCATGCCCCCATGCACCAACCTAACGTGAAGATGTCAAAGAGCTGCTTGCATTTATTTATTTGTCTCTACTCAACAAGGTGATGAGAATCTTCCCTTTACTTACTAAAGCTTTACCCTAATTTACGTACATTGCGTGCATGGAGAGGCTTGATGACCTCCCCATTTGCATATGAGACACCTGTACTGTATCTGGACTTAATTAGTGCTCATATTTGTGGTATGGATGATGGTGATGGTATATGCATGTAATATATCAATCCGGATCCTCTCCGGCACTAAATGCATTAGTAATATAATATTCTTAAAATAATGAAAATAAAAATGTATTTAGTGAGACTATCTGCATCTCATGCATGGTGTGCATTTTATTAAATGATGGCCACAATGTCCCACACATGTCACACCAACTCTTAAAACTCAGTTGCCCATTTTCTTCCTTTCTGAAGTACAGAGCGGAAGTATATGCTCATGGGTCCATTGTATAGGTATATGATCAATATATATTTATAGAACATCAAACCCAATTATCTTAATTTGTTGTTGAAATTTTATAAAAATAGTACTCTATGGTATCAATAATGCATCATATTGGTAGTTACTTAGAAAAATGCTTTATACTGAACAATTTATTTTTATTATTTCTATATACCTTCTTTTAAAAAAAAAAACCCAGGAGAACCCGACGGACCGGTAAACTCCTGAGGAGAGTATAGTAAAGCCGTCCGCTGATCCAAGCCCCCATACCCCCGGGTAAATTTATATAGGATAGGGAAGCGCATTGTAGGAATCGAACCTGGGTCTTTTTACCTTGATCAACCATTTATTCGTATAATCAATGATACCCTAAAGAATATTAATGCATGCACACATATGTATAATCAGAATTTTAATTGTTAAAGGAACTCCAGTTTTGAACAGGGAGATGATAATTTTTCAATATTCTCAAACATGTTACGAGATACCAAAAAGTTTGAACTCCCCGTGACAAAATCAAATATGATCCCATTATTACTTCCGTTATGCAACTTTTTCGGTGGATCCCTATTGTTTTATGCGATTTTTTTAGATCAAACCCCTCCGAATTTAATTTTCGGTGGATCATTCATCATTTTTGTTCTCCGTTTTTGACCGAGTGGTGCCGAATTTGGAGGGTGCGTAAAACAATAAATAATCTGATTTGGTTCCGTTTATCATGTCTCTCACGTAACAATTTTATTTTAGTGTGAAGTTCTTCTAAACTTATACCACTCTTATTCAAAACTGGAGTCGCGCTAACAATATCTTTTATCTAGTTCTACTCTTGGTTCTATAATACCACATCCAATATTCTTTTTATATTAACCCTTGACAGTACTGTCAGTAATTTGAGCGATTACGTTAATTCCTGAAAACCAGACTGTAAAAATCAGAGAATGCCTAGCATATATAATGTTCTAGCCATATTCAAAATTGTTTGATTGTATTTAACCGATCCTTGCAATGATGCAATTTACAAGAAGGGCAATGAAGTAATTGTTAATGTGTAGTCTTGGAGGGGTCGTTTTCTCATATATGATTAAATAATAATGAAAGCAAAGTCACAAAGTGTATAAATGAGTAGCCATGGTTCTGTTGGCCAAGCTGAGACCGACCAAAGGAGTTGGCAGTTTCTCCTTTAGATTACACATTTGAAAAACAAGTAAGTTATAAAGAATGGGAAGATCTCCAAGTAGCGATGAGACTAATGGTGTGAAGAAAGGTCCTTGGTCTCCCGAAGAAGATCAAATTCTTGTTGATTACATCCAAAAGCATGGTCATGGCAGCTGGAGAGCTTTCCCTAAGTTAGCTGGTGCTCATATATATCTACTTTTTATGTGTTCTTTAATTACTTTTCTACAGCATCAGATCATCATGAACTAAAGTTTCCATCATTTTTTTTGTCAAATCATCTTTTTTGTTTTCATGCATGCATGGTCTTAAAACAATCAGATAAGAAGAACCTTTGTATTCTGCAGTGTCTTACCAATATTTCTAGCTAAATATTCCGTATTTATGACAAGTTTATTGGTATTGCCCATACAATTACTTATTCGATATTGTATTATTTGTTCTTCCAGGTCTTAATAGATGTGGGAAGAGTTGCAGATTGAGATGGACTAATTATTTGAGACCTGATATTAAAAGAGGAAAGTTTTCTCCTGAAGAAGAGCAAAAAATCCTCAATCTCCATTCAATTCTTGGCAACAAGTAATTGTTCATCCTATTAAATCTTTTCCGTTTGCACTTAAATTTAGGACATTGTCAACTATACTGTTTGAAATGACAAGTTGTTATTGCCTCCACCTTGTATATACTCCATATGAGCACTTTTCCTTTTTTCTACCGGTCCTTATTTCATGTTTTAGGAACAACTCTTATTACCACCAAATGAAACGTAACATGCTTAATGAAGAAAATTGTTAGCACTTGCTCGTATACAATGTTAACGATCAATTTTGACACTTTATTTTTATAATTTAATTTTCTGTAATAGTGAACAAAATGCAACTTTTATATGTATATATGATTAATTATCAAATATCAAATAATCATAGAACAGATAATCTACAGTTAGTTTTGTATATGTGCACATCATGCCTGCCACATGATATCGTATATCATTGAAGTTGGAGGCAGGAAAATCATGTTATATCATGTTACAAGAAGATCACCAAACACACAATCATATCAACTTATCTACCTTTTTACCATTTTCTTTTGAGTATAACAATAATAAACTTATATGACATTGATAAAATTAACTTGATCTCAGATGGTCAGCAATTGCAACACATCTACCAGGAAGAACAGATAACGAGATAAAGAACTTCTGGAACACGCATCTAAAAAAGAAACTTATCCAAATGGGTTTCGACCCAATGACACATAGGCCTAGAACTGATGTATTTGCTGCTCTTCCTGGCCTTTTAGCCCTAGCCAACCTGTGCGACCTTGTTGAGTGTCGACCCTGGGATGATCATTCCTTAAATCTTCATTCCTCAGAGTCAGCCTTACAATCTGCCAAAATCCAATATTTGCAGCATATTTTGCTTCAGTCTACCACAAATGTAGCTCATCAAAGTCCCACATTGAACCCTACTTCTATCGATCCTACCCTTCAGCAAGGCAGTTTGAACTTCATCAATACTATGCCCAATCTTGATCTTGATTTTGGTTCCACAGAGTTAATGAACAACAATCCTGTTCTAGACGATTTTGAGCAACAAGTAATAGTGCCTAATCGGTATGATACGAATCAAGATTCTTCTAGTTTAAATGCATTTTTTTGCCAGGGAGAGAATAGTAATTCGAGCAATTCGTTGCTACTGGAAGGACTTCCGCCTCTGACGGAAGCTTCTATGGGTCCTACTGAAGATGTCTGCAGCAACATGTCTTCTTTCTGGGCGCCTGAGCTATTGCTTGATGATCCATTTATGACCGACTTTGTTTAAGCCTAGATCTCTTTTTACTTTCGCTCAGAAATTTCATATATACATATATAATTTTTGCCCCCCTTTGATTTCTTTATGCAGATAATCTTTACATAGGTTTGATTGCATTATTGCAATCTTAAATCGATTCACGTATTTCTCGTCCAATGTATTCAACACCTCTCAACATTGTTCCGAGTGTTTTTGTTTTGAGAAGTACCTTAAATACATTGGATCAAATTACTGATAATGATGGTCACATTGCAATTAAGCCTTGTGTAAATTTTTGGGGGGGTTAGGAGCTGTACTATAAAGATTTACAAAATTTAAGTAGCTATGTTATATGTTATGTATAAAGAGTGTTGCCATGAGGTTTCCTGAACTCAGTGACATTAATAGCATGGCATGTATTTATATTTATGCAGATAGTGAATGTATACATTTATATTCTCAGTATATAGTTTGGATGTAAATTTTTGGCTCGGTGCTTTCTACTTACACTATTATGATCTACTTTTACGTGCATAGTATGAAATGGGAGTTTACAAACAGAGAATGTTGATTTATATAGAAAGTTTTCATCTTTCATGCCTTATGAAATAAGTATATATATTTTTTTTACCTATATATGGACATGGTATTAGAGTTGGTAACATGTTTTACCTTTTTTCCCCTTCAAAATGAATCCTGGTCCAAATGGTCAGCTCAAGTAGTTGAAATGGCAGTTAACCAATTAGCTGTCATGCCAAATAATGACTAATGAGCTGGAGTATAACACAGTTGCAATGATAGGATATTTCCATTTACATCACTACAACAATCCTAAACAAAGCTAGTTATTCTAGACCACTGGTTCCATATTCACACTTATATATTTCGTCAGTCCAACAATATTTCTGCCTTCGTCAAAGTTACAAAAATACACTCGTTGCATGATAAAAAACGTCTTGATGATAAATTAATTCCCTTCATTTTATGTTGGTTAGAAGAGTTAATATGATTTTTTATTTGGCTATTTAATATCGATAATTCATAAAAGACCCAAAAAAAAAGGTTCAAAATATAGCGGGAATGATCTAGAGCGTGTAGAATTATGCTATCACTTGAAGATATGGGAGCAGAGTCTTGATATGGTGCAGACATCGTGTTGGCGTAGTGGAAGACGCATATATGGATGTGGGACAAGATGGAGGTCTTTTGGGATGTCGCATTGTTGTGGACTGGAATTTTAACATAATTTACATCCGATATGCTTAAATACCACTTTTAAAACGAATATAATCAAAAATAGAATCTCAATCGTGGGAAATAAGCTGGAGAACATAGTTTTGAATTTTTTTGAGTTGAAATACAAGGATCCAAATCTTTGGACGGAAGGGTAAACTATTTTTATTTTTTTCCAGTACACTATTCTTTCTCATCTTCTTTAGTTGTTTTTCTCTCTTTTCTTTCACATTTAATTTGTAGTGAAAATTTAATTCAATGTTTGATTTCATCGAATTTCACTGTAAATTTGGATTTCTTCTCTTTTTTTATATTTCATTCTCAATTGATAATGATACATGTTATTTTAACCTAATATATTGATGTATCTTTGTAATTGTATATCAATTTCGGTTTCTTGTCTTAATATATTGCTCTCATTTAAAATTTGTAGGTCATTTGAATACAACATGTCTGAATTGGGTTCGAGCAACTGAGGTATATGTGGGTATGATTTTAGTGTATGTTGTATGTATTATAGTATTGTTCATATTATGATGCATTAGCATTTTTTTGTCTATTTATCATTATAGCAATATGATGCTATGTATATCATTATTATTATGCTGCACATATTAAGCATTCTTGGTTGTTACTATAGTAATGCTTACACTTTTTATTTCATTTTTAACAGTGTTTAAATTTGACTGCATGTGTTCTTTTATATCTTGGTTATATTTTCCTTTCAATTTTTATTTTTTGCGTGAATGTAGGTGACAACATTCTTGTATTGTTTTTACCCGATGATAATAGTTATCCTCTTCGACTTAATATGCTTTGTTCTTTAATTGGTGTCAAAAATATTATATGTGAACATTGACGACACATTACTCCTTGGTCTGTTGGTATATCATACAACTTGGAAAATAAGGTCATTACCGTCGACACACCAATTCAGATTTGCACACTATATTGTTCTTCAAAGGTACACAAAAAGTTCGTTCTTTTTAATGTTAAGTCAACATTTGTGCACTGAAGTTAGATGTTGATAGTAATATTTCGATTAATTCCAATCATCAAAGTACTTCAATTTATAGTGGTTTTTTAGTCTTAATTCTCAAGGTTCTCGTTTCAATGGTACTGAAGATTATTGGTTATTGTTTCGATGGTACTGAAAATTTTAGAGAGTTTCCGACGGCTTATTAAATACAAATGAGTATGATTTGATTTTTGATAAGAATTGGCTTAAAAAATACCTATTATTTGCTCGTGGTCTAAGGAAGGTTGTGAGTTCAACATGAATGCTTCTTCGAATCCTGGACATCTTTTGCCTTTTTTTATTACAACTTATAATTTTGAACACTTATGTGTTGCCGGATTAAGGAATATTAATAAAGTTCATGTTTCTAGCAGATTTGTAAAATCTTTAATTATCGATCAAATTAGAGATGCTTCGATAAAGAAACTGAAAGACATTATGATTGAGTTCAAAAGAGAATTTAATTTATCTTTCTTCTTATTATGCGTATACCCAAAAATAGTTGACTCTGAAAGAAATTTATTGACATGATGCTATGTCGTAAAATGATTTGAATTGGTATTTAAAGGCCTTGCAAAAAATTCTAGAAGTTATATTGCTAAGGACGTGGTTCTGTTAGGTAATCAATTTGAAAGGGTTTGCATTGGGTTTGATGCTTATTTACTTGGTTTCAAGCATTGTCGTCCTTTGATATTTCTAGATGTGACATTTTGAACGGCCAATCTCATGTTTTATTAGCTGCTATTGTAGAATATGGTAATCAAGGTGTGAGTTTTATATTCATTTAGTATTTGGTGATTTTTTAGTATTCCGTTTTAATGTTGTACTATGACAAAATTAGATGAATATTAATTACCCTTTAGCATTATGGTCTTACTGTCATTTTAATGGTTATACATTTAGTGTATTCTAATTATATATGATATTATAATGCTATGTAAATTTAGCATTTAATATTGTATCATATGGGATAATGCTAGTACAATTTAGCAATTATTAACCCTGTATAATGTATCACTCTAATATAATGTTATACTTCCACTTTTTTTTCATTTTATGTTAAAACAATATGATAATACTCTTTATAATTTTAATGTTACTATTATTTAACAATTTACACAGATATAGCATGTGAATAGAATTTGATACCATAATGTTATATTAATTTAGCATTAATCACGAATATATATTCTTTACTACTATGGCACCGGTATACTATTATCTGGAATTGTATACTATGCCACTAATATACGGTTTAGCATATGATTAAAAAAAATACAATCGTCACATTTTAATATAGTATATATATGTTAATAGTTTGTAATATTACTAGTGGTTATTGAAGTGCTTAAAAAGATGGTTGTTTTAGTATTCAATGTAACTTTGGTTACATCCGTATCATATTGCTAGCTTCAATATTTAATATTTGTTACTAAAGTATTGAAAATAAATTATAGCTTCAATATTTTGCGCAAAGTTTTGTTTACATAAATATCAAAATTTTAGCTTCACTATTTAAATCATGGTTATTATAGTATTTAGAAGATATGGTTGCATTAGTATTTTACAAAATTGTGGCTAGTATTAGTATATCATAATTTTAGTATTAGTATTTAGGGAAAAAACTATTTTTTTTTGTAGATTTCTTTTCATTTTGGATGGGAGTTGTTTCACATGAGAGTGAGTCGAACTGGTCTTAGTTTTTGCAGCATCTAAAAGAGATGCTTCATAAAGATTGTGATTTGATGTTCTCATCTGATTGTCATTGGGGTTTGCTCTTAGGTGTTTCAAAATTATTTCCATCTTCTTTACACAACTAAAACACATTTCACATGGAGAAAAATATTGGTTCGGTGGTGAAGGCTAGCAATGGTAATACTTCCATTATTGATTTGTTCAAAACTTTAACTCGAGCTTTGAACCCATATGATTTTGATCGTTATATGTTAAAGTTCAAAGAGATTGGTGGTGTTTCAGCAATAAATTTTTTAAACGATAAACCTTTAAAATGTTGGGTTGATTTGTTTTATGAAGGCAGGAGATATGGAGAATATTATTTTAATGTGGCTGAAAGCTTTAATTCTTTGATTTTGGATGATATATTTATGCCTATTACATACATCATGTCTAGATGGTGTCCATGTTAAAGTAATGGAACATATGACTAAGAGGAGATAGGAATGTCCTAAGTGGATAGTACTTTATGTCCAATTAGATTGTCATAATTAGTTTATTAGGTTTTGGATGGGATATATTCAGGTATTCAAAAAATATTTTTGAAGTTAGATCTCCAATATCACATGATGTCAACCTTGAAAAACGATTGTGTAGTTATAGTCAATGGAAAGGATCAGTTTTCTATGTGTATATGCCATTAAGCATATGAATATGTCAAGATGATCGATATATGATTTTTTCCAAATATTATTTTACAGTTTATGCTTTTCGATCTGGTTAGGCGTATGTTAATTCAATTTCTGATATTGAGAAGCTAATTGTTATTGAAGATGATGTCTTAATTAAATTAATAGAATAAATGTAGTACATGAAATTAAGTTGGACATAACAAGAGGAATTGCCGAGCTTTAAAGAAGGTTCGAAGTATATTTTTTCCTTTTATTCTACGAATTTTATTCATGTTGCACTTTTATTTTTCACTTGTGTGTTGTAGTCCTTTTTTTGTTATTTAGGTTATGTATTGTGACATGATTGTTTTGATTGAAAGTTTATTTTTACATGGGGATTTTATATGATTGTTATCTATTTGTGAAACAAATACTTTCATTTGTATATTGCTTTGTTCTTTTTTGTGTAATACTATGTTCATCAAGAAAAAATAGTTATATTTTATTATAAACATTTTAACACTAATTTAATAGTATAATAAAATAATGCTAATTATATATAGAATTTTTTTATTCGATATAGACTAAAATAAAAATATGCAAACTTTATTATTAGTTATAAATAAAAACAACTTTACGATGGTACTTCAAAAGAAATTACAGTAATAAATTTAGAGTAGTGTGAATTATTAGTTTATAGTTCAAGAAGTAAAAATTAATGCTACTTCAATATAGCATTTTACAACTGTTCACGTTTCAGTGATAGTTCTTAGTCAAATGAAATTATAGTACTATATTTCAAAGAAATTTGTATAATCATTTGACATCCAAGAAGAAAAAGTGATGCTTTATATGTTGACAGTTCAAGAAAAAATTGATGCTACTTTAATATAGAACTTCAATACAGTACTACATTTAGTTTCCATGATATATAAAAGTAGCAAATAGCAAATATTCAAAACAAAGTACAAATATTAAATTATAGTTTAAAAGCGACAATAAGAGACAACTACAGTTAAAGCTACATTAAAATATAAGCTTTTGTTAAATTTTCAATCTCCACTTTTTCATCTACTCGAGTTCTTTATTTTTTAAGGCTTTCTCAGTTCCTTCTGTAGATGGGTTGAAAATGTAATTGATCTCTATCTAGCTTCTTCTTGGATCATTTAGTCTATCAGATACTATCTTTACCAGATACTATCTCTGCTCGTAAAAGGTTAATATCTTTTTTTATGTACTCTTTTAAAAGGTTTGAACCTCTGTCCAACTTTTGAATGAATTTCTTCATGAACAATGCACTATCATTCCTATTAATTTAAAAAAAACATTAGCTAGGATTATTTGTGAACAAGCAATTCAATTTATATAAATATCAATAAGATTATATGCATAATAAATACATGATGCATACTGCTTTCTTTGTCATTTGCCATTTTTTGGTATGGCTATGAAAATAGTAGTTATCAAATTGAATCTATTTTTTTCCAGTCAATAATAAATGGGTTTCATGATGTATTTGGGTAGGTTCTTTACACAACAAATATGATCAAATTTTATGAAAAAATACCAAATATAATCAAGTATAATATAGTTATAGACCTAATGTACAACATGTAGTTATTATGTTAAAATAATTAGAATAAAACAAAATATAATATAGAAGAAGAAGATGAGGGAGAGAGAATGATAATGAATAACTATTAAAGGATACATTTCTATAAATAAATGAACAACTTATTGCTAATAGGAGACTAGTATATATAGTGATATTATTTGAAAACCAAGTAATCACATATTAGGAAAATTTTATAACTAGGAAAAGTACAAATATAATTGGTAAATAATAAATTATGATATCTTCTACAATATTCTTCAACATGCCTCTAAAACTTATGCGCAACTAGAGTTTGTCAAAACAATCTATAAGTAAAAATGAATCTAATATCAACAATGCTATACAAACCATCCAATAATGCAAAACCAACGGTTAAATTATTCTAGAGTTTTACATTAAATGTTAGTTACAATCTGATTTTAGGAAACTATCTAAAAAGATGACGATAATTAATCAAAGATCCGGATTCGAAATCCATAGAAGAAAAATAGGAATAAAGATATTCCTATGGGTTTGGAAATGAGACTCCAATTGAGATTGTGAGAGTAATTCTAATTAGAAATTTAATGTCATAAATTGGGAAACGAGAAGATAAATAAGGAAATTCCTATGTGACGCAGCGGATATAACACTTGACGACGAATTGAAGTATTCGTGTCGAACAAATCGATAAACGATTCGATGAAACAATATAAAATCGATGGATTGATGATGCCGAACGCCCAAATCCGTTGATCTCGGAAGATACCGGATTCTAGCTATCCCTAACACGTTGATCGCGCACGATACCGTATTAAAAGATCTACGATTCTTCTACGTTGATCTCGCGTACGAGGTTCCGTGAATCAGCTTCAAAATCGATGATTCGAGCGCACTCGAATATCCGAAGATGGAGATAGGAGATAACACTCAACTACCAATTTTAATGGAGGCAAGAAGCACAAACCAAATTTTATTTCAAATTCAACAACCCCCTTTACAATGACACAATACCCCTATTTATAGGGTCCACAACTCACACATACACGGCTTAACATGAATGACTCCCGACTCATGACCTACGCCAGTAACGACTTAACAAGTATGCGACCTAACATAAGTCGTTAACGACCTAACAATCACGACTTAGCAAAGTTACAACACAGCGATTCAATTACAATACGATTTACAACAATAAACGACATAGCGACTTAAGAATACAACACACACGACCTTACAACAATACGCGACTCAACACCCTTGCGACTTAAGAAGTTACGACTTACAAACATGCGACTCAACAAACAGCGACTTGCTTCCTACGATATAAGGTCGAGCGACTTAAAATAACAGTGGCATATATCCGGAGCGACCTAACCCTTCACGCGAGTTAAGACTTAACTCGTTAGGTCGTTGCGAGTTGCATCTCCCTTCTCTCTTAACTCGCTGGGTTGCTTGAATGTTTTAGAGCTTAACCTGTTAACTCGCGTGCGACTTTCACTAGGTCATGAACGACTTAAGGCATCAACTATTGCATAGGTTGATTGGTTGACTCGCTAGGTCGCGAGCGACTTAAGGCAAATGAGTTGGTAGATTGCGCTGCATCACTATGGAATTGGATGTAGAATTTCAATTAAGATTCATTTTTGTCACTGTCGGAAGACTAATGCTAATCTAGAAAATGAATCTAGAACCTAAAAACCGTGGTCTCAAATTGTCTCACAAGAAATGAAATAATTTTTCCAAAATATGCATATGACTTGGCCTAAGCTTGTTGATTTGGATGGTTGCAGTTTTCGAAGAAAGGAAAATTCCGATGAAGTATGGTTTAAGGAAAATTTTGGGGGTGGAGGAAGAGAAGATGAAGGAAATAATCATAAAATTTATAGCAAGATCGATACTTTCTTTGGTACCATGTTAAAATAACCTGAATAAACCAAAATATAATATAAAGGAAAAGAGGAAGGGAGAAAAGAAAATTAATAACCATTAAAGGCTACATCTTTATCTTTATTAATAACTAAATTACTTATTGTTAATACAAGATTGGTATCTGTTGTGATATTACTTGAAACCCAAATAATCACATATTAGGAAAATATTATAACTAGGAAACGTATAAATACAATTGGTAAATAATAAATTATGAAATCTCATACAAAATTCTTTAACAATTATATAATAACTTAATTGGTTTTGATTCTTCAAAATTGCCAATAGAACTATTTTTTTCATGTATTAAAAAAACAAATTTCATAGATGTTCAATAAGAGGGCAGTTTTGTAAAATCACATTGCTGTGATTATTTAGTATTTATATGAAAATGTAGAATACTGTAGCATTGCAATTGTTAAGACTATTCAAGTGTAGTTTATTTTGGAAAAAAACTAACAACTAAATAATGCTTACGAGACTGGTTCTTGTTGTGGGTATTGCTATTGCGTCGTCTATTTTTTTTTTCAATTTCCTTATTTAAGATTTTATTTCCTATCCACTTTTGCTGCAATATCTTTTCCACATTTTTCCTCTACAAAAGGTATAAAATTGGCGTTTAATATGTTTTTTCCTATCAAATTTTCTTACCAATAAATGTGCTTGTTTGTAGTATTGATTTGATGCTACAGTCAATCTTCTCGGTGTTAATGAATCATAATGACTCCATTCCATTTTAATGTAATGTTAAGTAATTAAGCAAAATCTAATAGTGATATGCTGCAGTGAGAAGAATATTAGTTATGTAAACTCATCTGTCATTATGTTTTGAACCATAGGATCAACTAATGCTTCGATTACATTTTTTATAGCATTCCGCAAATAAAGATTGGAAATTAGTTTTTATTTCAATACTTATGATTTCAAAGCAAAAAGTATTGCTTACCATCATTATTGTATGGAAGATGTGATTATGTTCATTTGTCCTTGGGGTTTCTACAAAACATCCTATAACCTACATTAGAAGAAATATTGGTTTAGTATATAATAATAAGAGATTTCGAATTAAATATGTTATCTCTAATTATGGAAGAAATATATAAATATCAAATAGAACTTAAATTTTATTTGTGAATATAGTAGTCATGATATTAATGTTGACTTGGGATATTTGGCACACATAGTCAATGATTGAAAAATAGCACAAGTTACATTGTACAATATTTGATATTTGACTAGGGAAGATGCTACCATATAATATATCATATTATTGTTGTATTGCATAATCCAATATTTATGCTTTCTATACTACGTGGCATATATGCTATCATCAGTATTAAAAAAGTTTGAATATTTTTAGCATTTTATAACATTTGAACTTTTTAGCATTGTATAATAATTCAAATTATTTTAACATATTATTAAAAAAATTCTTGATACTGTCTGTACTAAAAAAAATTCTTATCAACAAATATGTTGTAATAATTTGAAATAATATGATGCTAATACAATTTAGCATTTTATAACCGGTATATTTAATGCACTATAAATACATTTTATATACTGAAATATTATAACATTATTTTTTATGTAATATTGGCTTAGCTAACATGTTGATATATCCTATTCAGAAAGGGGATAATTATAGACTACTACCAATATGATTATACAGAATTCATGATAAATGCAAATAATAAGAGTATGACATGTAAGTATATTTTCATCTCATAAACAAATTTTCATTTAAAGTATTTCAAGAGAAATAATTAGGACATATACTCATTTCAAGTATGTAACGACCCAGAAATTTTAAATTTATTTAAATTAATAATTAAATGAAAATTTTGAATTAAATTGAGTAATAAATAAATTTTTGAATAAAAATTGTAAAATTGATAATAATTGATTGCGAGTTTCCCCGATATCCAAATATATTGTGTATAAATCATTTAAATATATTGTATATATGTGTATATATGTATTTGGGCATATATGAGTGAGTTTGAAAAATATAAATATATATAGATATATATTTGACTTGAATTTAAATTGTAAATAAATGGCTAATAATAATGATAATGATTTGAATTTATAAATTTAATAAAAGACATTAAATATTAAAGTAAGTTAAATAATTGAGTTTATAAAATAATACAAGGCAACAAATGTAAGTTAAACAAATAAGTAAAAATATAAAGTGAATAAACAAAAACAATACACGTATAAGCAAAAGCAAAGACAAAATAAAAATATCTATACCCACCAAAACATATTATATCAGCTCAAACTCCTCAATCACATACAAGAAGAATTTATCAACCTGGGGAAGGCATAGAAAATTAAGTGCAAGGCAAATATCTATGTAAACTAGGATGGAGGCATGAGCAATAAATGCTATCTACTTTTCAGCATGATCAAGATCAAATCAGCCGTGAGCAAAGGAAAAGAAAATGAATTGGTACAAACAAATAAATGCAAGCATCTCTAGCCCATACCCTACTGTATAAAACAAATACAATTCCCCTGTACAAAGCATTATATCAGCCTTCTCCCCTCATTTTAGTTCGAGCACCATCATAACTGAAAGAAGAAAAAAATAATATCATCTCCACCTTAAACAACAACACAAATGAATCAAGGCAACCAGAAATTAAAAAACATAAGCAACTAGAGAAGATAAGTTAGCATTCAATTCAAACTGAAGATTAAAAAGCTTCAGCAAGCAAAGACACTTGAGCCTGTTTCAAGCATCAAGCTTCAGACTTCTTTCCAGTATTCAACCTTTTCTGTTCTTCTCTGCTCTTCTCCTCTGTTCTTCTTGACCAGGTGAGCAACTTTAATCTTTTAAACCATTCTTTGAATCCAATATTGAGAATCTGTGAGTAACTCCACTTCTAAAAATCTTAGAGTAAATCTGGTTGAATGATATTATCTGAAACAAATATGGTTATATAAATTCCTGGTATTTCTGTGGATATGTGACAGTGTATATATACTGTGTGTTTCAAATACTTCCAGTTTGGTTTGAAAAGGGAAAAATTTCAAATCTCACAATGGAATTTAGATTCGACCTTGATTTATAAATGAAAGTTGTTTGTAGATGTCTAAAGATGATTGTAAAAATAGTTTCCATATTTTTATTTCAATAAATAATTTTAAAAATGGAAAATAACAGTAAATTACATATACATGTCAAAAATCAACACATCTAATTTCTGTTTTGGGTTGTATAGAGGGATTTGTAGTTAAAAGCTATGATTTTTAACATGTATTTCCAGATTTTTAAGTTGATATTCGATCGGGAAATTGGAGATGAACGTTTCCGGCAAATTGACGAATTACCGGTGATCAACGGGATGGTTGAGGACGAGCTCGTGGTTGAAGCTAGCTATGACATCGGGGATTATGGGAAAAATGTAAAAGAATTTTTCTAATGAGTAATTAATTCGAATGGGATCGAACTAGGGTTTAAGTTAGTGTTTTGTTCGACTGGGTTGTCAAGGAAATGGCGATGGACCAGGGGAGTCGGAGACGATCGCGATAGGGGGTAAGGTCGCGTTGATGTGTGACGAGGCTCCAGTGAAGAGGCCCGGTGATCTTATGGTCTGAGGCGAAGGGGAGAAGGTGTTTTACGGCCATGGCGTTTCCAGTCAAATCGAGACATTTGCTCGATCTTGATTTTCAATTAAATTTGTCGAAACTGGGTGGTTAAGGTGTTGAACTGGGCGCCAGTGATGTGCCGGAGGAAGCGATGTTGGTCGGAGTGGAGGCGAACTGACGTGCACGTGCACGTGTGCACGTTTGGGTGGCTGTGTTGCTTCGTTTTGGAGAAGACGAGTGTAATTCGGGAAAACCTCGCGATAGTTTCCAGGCGACTCGAAGCAGACGAGGGTGGAAGGGAACTCGGGACAGGCACGGGGATTTGTGGTGATTTACTCGAGTAGTTTTTGTTTCCAAATTCTAACTTGTTCCAGTAAAAAATTTTAAAATGTTGGGTTTAAAATTTAAATCAAAGGTTATTTTAAATAAAACTTAATTAAGTAATTAGATTTAAATGTTTTAATTTGTTAACTTAAAAGTTAAGTTGATTTATATTGGATTTAAAATTAACTAAGACCAATAAATTATTTATTTAAATCTAATTAATTTAAAAATTAAGGATAATTAATTAAAAGGTAATTAATTAAGTGGTAATTAATTAAATAAATTAAGAGTTAAATTATTAATTAAAAATAGTTAATTAAATTAATGAATTTTACTTAAAGGTTAATTAATTTATTATGAATGGTAAATTTATGAATGATAAAGAATAATTAATCAAAATAATTTGTAAATTATTAAAATAAATTTAACCAGGATTAGTAATTTATTCATAAGAAATTTATCTGATTTAAATTTATCAGATAATCAATTTGACCTTACTTATGAATGTTTGAATTCTATTGGATGACTTGATTGTTTGATATCCCTGATATATGATGCTTTGTGATACGTCCTGACTTATGTTGTGATCTGTAATTTACTTACCTGTGATATATATATTTGTGATCTGTGAATAAAAGATAAGCGATATAGTTTATATCGTTTATCAACTATATTTCTGTATTCTGATCTGTGATGATTCATTGTGTTGCACTATTGTGTTAAAAACCCCTGGACTACACCATACACACACAAATATGGATTTCACGTGGAAATCGGTCAAGTCACAGATAATTTAAATTTGATGTTTTTAAATTTGAAATTTTAATTTCAATTGATTTTTGAAATTGGAAATTCGGGTTTAAAGTGAAAAGTTTTTGAAATGGAATTTCAAATATAAAAGTTATTTTGAATAACTTAATCGAGTTTGAAAATTTAAATAATTTCATTTAAATTTGAATTCAAGTTTGAAATTAAATCTATGATTGAAACTAGGGACTAAAGATGATATAAAATGTGTTTGTATGAATTTAACCATTTTAAAAGTATAAGTTGGGAATTTGGATTTAACCCAAGGATTTCAACTAGTATGAATGAATCAGATTTCCGAAAATGAAAACTGTTTGTTTTCAAATGATAAAAGCTTTCATATATATATATAAGAAATGAAATTCCAAGTTAAAGGAATTTCAAGTACGAATTGAAAAAAAGGGTTTTCCAAGTTATAAATGAATTCTTTTTGAAAGCTATGAATTAAATCTGTCTATTTTTAACAGATTTAAAATGATGATTTGTTTAACCCATTCGAAATGGAATTGTTTTGAAAGCTATTAGTTAAATCTTTGATTTAAAGATTTAACGAATTAATTAAACTGAAATGGAAATCGATTTGGAAAATCTGTGAAGGAATCTTTGTGAAATTAAGTGAACTTTGTGAATTGAATCTTTTTGTTTAAAAAGATTAAAATGGTAATTTGTTAAACCATTTGAAAAGAAAGTTTGGGTTTAAATTGTGACTTAATTGAAATCCCAATATCCATATGTTTTCGAATATTACGCTCACTATTCGGGTTAGCCGGGAAAGGACCTTTGGGTCGTATAACTCATTCCGAATAGTGATACGTCGTATATGGATAGCATTTGAAGACCGGTATTGAAGACCGGATATTTTCGAAAATGAAAGGACAACCTGTCGAATGTCTCTGCACTGAGTCGCGCCGGTATAGAGATTTATATCACTCTTTTTGTGACGGGAAGTCCGGACGTGATTGAAAGTTATCCGGAATTGCAAGGGCTTCGTGAGAAGTGCCTTCGGTTCTGTTCGATCCCGGAACAAACTTGTATGGTTACATGTCTGACATTACACTTTGAGATATAAAGCCGATTTCTTTCAAATACATATCTGTTTGGTGGCGGAGAATTTATTCTCTTAGCTTAACACCCTTCTCTGAGACGTACGAGCTCAGAGGTTGTGTAGTTGAAATTTATCAGCGATATATCCCAATTTGGTAATGTGACATGCTGAGTGTTGCTGTGTGATGATCAGTGTTTGATCATTTGTGATATGATCATTTGTTTGATCATTTATCTTTGTGATCATAGGTTGATCATCTGTTGACCCAAAGCGTGGCTTTTTGAAAAAGCGTAGCTTTGTGGACGAGACTTCGTCGAGCCTCACAACCCGGTAATGGTCGAAACAGGAATGTTGCGGCAAGGTTTCAGGGGTAGCTCCCCTAGGGTATGACCATTCCTTCTGGAAAAGGGTAGTATCATGGTATGGAGCCCAAATACTTACTCATGTGGACACACTTTATTTATGACGTGTGATGTTGGATTCGAGGTGCCTCGGTTAAAGGTCCCAAAGGACCGGGGGTGGCATATCTGAGGTTTCTTTTATCCCTTGGGAAAAGGGGTTGCCGGCCTTGTTTGGCAGAGAACGGTGTGGTTCTCGGAGCGTCCCACCAGAGGCCTTTCTTTCGTGGAATAGGAAGTTCCTTAGCCTGACCATTTGTTGGAAATCCATCTTCCAAATACGAACTTTGTACGGTATTAGTTGTATTACCTGCCATGGAATGTGGTGGTAACCTGCTATTGAACATGGTAGCTATAGTAGGCATAAGTGCGAAATGTCTATGCTGGCTAAGACTTATATTCTACTTTCGAAATGTTTTCTGCACTATGCACTAGTAATAATATCAAATGATTTGATTTTGCGTAGTAAGCATCTTTGACTATCATAAGAAGAAATCTCCTCCAATTCTGCGTTTGCATTGTGTGTGTGGTGGGAGGTCTTATGGTAGTTTCATTTTCCAAAAGCATTACGAATTGACTTTAAAATTCTCTGCTATTTGTTTTTAAAGATAAACTGTTTTTGTTGCTCACACCAGTCCCATGACTGATCCGGAGTTTATTGTTTCTTTCCTAAACTCTGGGTGCTCATAATTTTCTACACGAGCAGTCTAGAGTTGGGTTTTTCAGATATTCAGATTCAGTAGATTATCTGGAGCTAGTTCAGTCTTTGGATCGGACTACACTTGCTTATCTTTGTGCCTCGTTATTGGGAGTTCGAGCTATTTATGGATTGGCGCTTTGAAGATGGAGATTATCCGCTGCTGATGTTATCGTTTTCTTTTCCGCTGCTATTTGTTGTATCATATCTCTGATGTATATAGGTATTCATTGTATCACTCTGTTGTATCAGATATTATATATCAATGTATTATTCTTTTCTTCCGCTGTGTTATTTACTTAATTGTGTTATAGCTTCGGCGAATCGGATTTGAACGGTCGAATCTGCGGCATTCGAGTACGATGTAAAGTATGGATGTCGATTTTCGAACGCGAAAAATCAGAGTCGTTACAAAGTATGTGATGTAATGATGTATTAATTGCTTGCAAATTCTAAAAAGTGCAGAAAGAAAATGAAATCATGAATTGAGTTTATACATATGTAGAAGTGTTATTTCATATTTACCCATCCATCTGTAAACTCACCAAAAAACAATGCTTCTAACATTGATCGAACAATTATTATACCTCCTCTTTTACCACCATCTTTATGTCATGCTACCATGCTATATATAACAGTTTAAAATTACAAGATTAGCGTGTTTATCAAATTACAACAGCTTTTATTATGAGTATGGAATACTTACTTTAACTTGTCATCACATGCAAAAAACACTCTTATTGTATTCCTTTTGTATGATTCTAATAGATCAAGGATGTGGCTCTTCAATATGTTTTTTGACGATAATACTTCTCCATTGTGAGTATTTACCTAGGATTCATAACTCTTTGTTCTTCATTTTCTTCATTATCTTGAGCATTTTCTTTTTCAGTCTCTTCATCGTCTGTAGCACTTGCTTGTTCAATCTCTTCATCTAATCTTTAGCACTTTTTTCTTCGATTTATTCGTCTTCAACACTAATTTTTTCTTCAATACGTTTTTATCTTTGATAATTTCTCCTTCAAACTCTTCATCATCTTCCCCACTTTATGCCTCTTTCTCTTCTGCACTTTCTTCCTGGTCATCTTCTTTACTTTTTTCATCATCATCTTCTCCACTTTTTCCCTTGTCGTCTTCTTAGTTTTCCTTCTTCCTTTTCGTCTTCTTCTCCTTTTTTTCTTCAATCTCATTTTCTGTTTTGTCTTCAATTTTAACTTTATTTTTTTCTTTATCCTTGTCATTGTCTCCTTCACGCTTTGTGTCTTATGGTATACGACATCATATTGAAAGCAATGATCAACTTTTGGTTTTCTTCATTCTGAATTAACCTTTGAATCATTGAGTTTGGCGAGATTTTCTTGATTCATTGACTTCTTCATTGTTCATTCTTCTCATTTTCTTTTCTTCTTTCTTTTTTTCATCATGAATTTCAAATTCTTATGCATCGACTAACTTGAATGATGGCAGGCTAATATTTTCTTAAGCTTTTTTGCATTGACTTCTTGGTCATCCTTTTCATATTGTTGAAGCTTTGATTTTATAGTTTTATTCCACTGTCCATTTGATTCGGTTCTGCTTCCCATTGTATTTTAAGTTCATTTTTTTTACATGTCTCGTTTCACTTGACTAAGTTCATTTTTCAACCATTTGATGTAATAGCTCCAAGTTTCAATTATTTTTCTGTCTCGTAGTTCAAATTCTTTTAGATTATCATTTGCATGCTTTTTTTATTTTTTTACAAGTTGTGCCATTAGGCATTTTGATTCCACAAGCAATATTTTTTCTTTGGCAGTTGTATTTTTTATTACAATTGAGATCTGTATTATTGAAAAAGGTAATATATATTATAAAATAAAAGTACACACATACATGTGTATGGAAGTATACATAGTGTATTCTAGCAGAACATGATGTTATAATGCTACAGTAATATAACATTTTAATCAATTATAAGTGTTTTACTATATTTCTACCCTAATAAATTATCTTAGTGCTAATGTCATTTAACATTACTAGAAATAATGTAGGGTGGTGTATTATTAAACCATAATGATTGAATAATCTAGCCTTTTTTATAAATTAAGTATGCCTACACTATGTAGTAATAATGCTCCGTCTTTAGCATTACTAGAAATGATTTTATTTCTCTAATGCATCATAAATTGATAATGCTAGAATAAAAAGCATTTTTAATGGTTAAGTATGTTTACAAAGTCCAATTACAACGTGAATATCATTTAGTATCACTAGAGATTACGTTGGCTAATGTATTATTGATGCTAGTATCTTCTAGCATTTCTTATAAATCAAATGTGACTACACTATGTAGTAACAATGCTAATGTTTTTAGCTTCATTATAAATGATTTAATCTAATGCATTATAAAAAATTAAGTCTAGAATAAGTTAGCATTTTTAGCTTATTCTACAAAAAATATAATGAAAGTATATGTATATGTATATGCATATGTATGTAATTACACATAATGTATTCTAGGAAAATATGATGTTATAATACTACATTTATCTAGCATTTTAATCAACTATATATGCTTACTATATTATGACGCTGTTATGCTACCATTAGTATTGAAAAAATTTAAAATCCTTCTCTAGGCATTCTACGAACCGAGGGGATTAAAGGTGGGAGTTAAACATAATAAAACTCATGATTTTTGGGGCATTTGATGATTTTAGAGAGCACAAAAATTACCAATACATCAAAGAGCATAGTGAAAAAACAATCAAATATAGAACATACTAAAATATTCAATGTTTCTTCCAGATGTTTATTAAGTCCTTAGCATAGCAGTTAATAATTACACTAAACAAGACCATAATTAAGTAATAATTATAAACAAAACTTAAATTAGATTATTGTATAAAATTCAATAGAGTACACACAACCAACAAGCAATAGTAGCTATATACAAGCCAAAATACCAAGCAAATTAATTAGTACTTGTGACTGCTAGTGGATAGACTAAACTGAATATTTAGATACAATGAAATACTACCACCATACAATTACATAACTAGATATGTAGAATGATCATTGTACAAAGTTATCATTTGGACATAATATTCTACATTAGATCGGCATTTGAATTGATTGTATATATCTTTTATTTTATACCACCAACTCCTACTTTAACCTTGTCAAAATCCAAATGATTAGAAGGAAAAAGGAACAAGAGATGACAGCACCAACAAAACCTTTCGAAGGAGTCGAAGGGATGCTACAGCCGAAAGCCAGATGCGGTACAAGCTTTCGAAGGGGTGAATGTGGTCGAAAGCTCCCTTTCGTGTCAATGTCTACCTTTCGAAACAGATGCTTTCGCCTACATGAAGTCATTTCAAATAAGAGGAGGATTACCTTTCGAAGGTAGCAGATAACAACTCCTCACATGCACACCAAACCTTTTGAAACCAATGGTTTCGCCTTCATTCAAACTACTCAGAAAGATGCCTTGATTGGAATAACCCTTTCGAAAGCATACTCAAGCCTTTTGAACCAGTCAATGCCTTTAACATCCAGGGAAGGTTCTGCATCAATTCGCAAGCGTGCATTTGGAAGCTACCTACCGCGTCGAAACCATCAACACTTCAACAACTTTGAAACCCCAGGGAACTACCTATCGATAGAGTCGGAAGCTCATACCTCTACTTCTTGTAACAACAAAGCATTATAAAGAGAAAAGGCGCAACCACCTTTTTCGACGAAGATGGATGCATTCAAACCCATTCGAAAGCATTGTAGAGGGATGCACCAGTGTCAAAGGAGACAGAAGGTATACAAAGCCACCTTTCGACCAGGTCGAAAGCACCGAGTCAAAAGGTGCCAACCCGCATCTATAAATAAGACCCTAGGGGTCAGGTTTAGGGGATCCGAATTGATTCGCCTTCTTCTAGTACTTTCTTAAATTTGTAAATTTGTACACCCTAATTTGGAAATCAAATTAAGGGAATTGATCAATTTGTATATCATTAGTTTAATAAATGCAAGATTTTGATATTGGTGATTATGCAATGGTTTTGAGGCTATCATTTGATTCAATTGTATTCTGCTTGCGTCAACTAAATCGAAAGGATATCTTTCGAGTGAGCCGAAACCTCTCACTTACTAATACACTTAAGTCCTTAGCTCCAAACCACTATCCACCAAACACTTACTTTTTAGTGAGTCGAAACCTTAAACTTAGCTTTTTTTCCCTTAAAATCATGATTGAGTCTAAGCCATTTAAAAGACCAGCTTTTGACGAAGTCGAAACCTATCCAGCCAAACCATATTTATAAATCCTTTAAGCCAAACATTAGTGTTTCACAACCATTTTGAAAGGAGGTTCGAAAGGGTAACCAAACAGCTTCAGCAAGCTTGAATGACTTAAAAGAAAGGGATATAAGTGTTTCGAATGGGTCAAAAGGTTGTAAAAGGAAGACTTTTCACAACAAAGACTTATTCGAAAGGTCAATCAAATAAAGCAATAAGATCCTTAACTTTTCTACTTAGTCAAAAGAAGCTTAGAAGGACATTTCTGCTCCTTTAATCCTACTTTGGGGTGTTGACAAGTTTTCTTGTTAACATTTTGGCGCTAGAAGGAGGGTTCGAACCTCTGACCTTGTTGAACATCCAATACCATTTTCCTCTAACCCAATTCTATTCCAAGCTTGCCCACTTTGGACTTTACTTCATCATGATTGAAAAAATCAGAAGATCTGAGCAAGGCTCCTCAGAGCTACATCAAATTGGATTCTCCCATGAAACAATTAATGATAGGAATCGACAAAAAGAACAACTATTAAGAATAGAGGCCTTAAGGATCATAAGAAAAAAGAAAGTTGAAGCCTATGATCCAGTTAAATGGAGTTTAAACCCTTTCCATATTAGCCCCACCCCAATTTTTGCTTTAGGAGAAAAGAAAAATGGAAGTGACAACTTGTTTGATCAAATGAGAAAAACAATTCAACACTATACCAAAGGCATAATCTTTGAAGAAGGAATAATGGCTGATTACAACGCCTTTGCACACAAATGGGGTCAAGCAACAACACTACCTACAACGGAGCTTCAGATAGTTTTAAAAAGAAAACCAGCTGTCAAAGGTGGAACTCCAGAGCCAAGAAATAAAAGACCTAGAAACCATCCTCGAGAAACGATCTTCATGTCAAGACTTCCAAAAGAATGCATCTTAACAACATCTATAGAGAAGGTCTACTTGCTAACCAAGGATAAACTCAATTATTGGCCATCCTAGAAGAAAAAGCCTAAATATGAAAGGAACTTGGGAGGATCCTATTTCCATTACCATATGATAAATGGTCATGAAACAAATCACTGCAAAGCGCTCAAAGGGATGATAATTAACTTTTTCAAACTGGGCAAACTTAATGGGTTTGTAAAGAGATCCTAAATGGAATTAATAAAGAACTACTTTACCAAAGATAATCTACATGGTTGGGAGTGAAAATTCCTTGCACTTGGACATTACCTTAATCGGTCAAAGCCTTTGTCCCCGCCAAGTTGGCCGGGGAAAGCACCTCCTGGAGGGAGGAATGTAAGCCTTTATCCATACCACACTATGGTCAGGATAAAGCATCAACAAGCCCTTGGCTGTGCCATGCTATGGCCAGGTCAAGGTGCCTCCTTGAGGGAGGTTAGTGTAACGACCCGTAATTTTACCACTTTGAAAATGAAATATTTATCTATTTAAATATTCAAATATAGAATTTTAAAAATTAAATAATCATGTTTAAAAAATAAATAGAATAGTGAACTTATTTCTAGAATTGAATAAAGATTTTGGACTTTTACCGTAACATTGACAAAATTGACAAAAGTGATTTTCGATAAAATTGAGTATACAGTCCAATAATTGTTTTAAAAGATAAATAATTGCTTTTAATATATAATAGGTTGATAAAAGTTTGATAACTGTATATATATTTATGTTATAGTGATTGACAAATTTCGTCGTGCATTGACAAAATCAATGCCGTATATTTGCAAAGAAATTTTGATATTGTTTTATATTATTTTATAAGTCAAATACACTCGTTTTAATTATTTAAACATGATAAGAAATTTATTTTTAAGTTTGGTTTACATGAATAAATAGTTTAACAAAAATTTCAAAATGTGACCGTAAAACATTTTGTCGAAAATCAACGTTTTATCGAATAAAAGTTGCCGCAAGGTTGTTGCACCTTTATGTACATATACATGTACATATTTTTAAATATGTTAAGTATTAACAATTAACTAATCAAGTTTACTTTTGCTAATTAAGATTAGAAATTTCTAGAAAATTATTAAGAAAAAATAAACATAAAAGGACAAAATCATGTCAAATCAAATAAAATCTTTACTTTGTTTTCCTTATGCAATAAATGATTAAGACATAAAGGAGTGATATGACAAAGTGATGGTAAGTGTTGAAAAAGTGAGATAAAGTAAGAATATTTTGGTAATTTTGTAAAAGGTTAATTTTGTAATTCACCACTCCTTACTTTTCCTATAAATACCCATCCATTCTTCTCATTTTCTTCACACTTCTTCTTCTTCTTCATTTTGAGCTTTCTTTTGCTCATTAATGGTTTTTCTTCTTTAAGAGAGGTAGGAGTGTTAAAAACAGTAGAGTGCTTAAGCACCAATTCACTAATTACTCTCTAACCTCTTCTTAATTCACTTCTTTTTATTTTTCTCTTCTTTAAATGGCCTTAGGCCATGAGTATTGGGATGGGGAGGCTATGGCCATGAGCTATGGAGGTGGGAGGAAGGTTTGGGATGAGAGCAAAGTGAAGGAGGACCGATGGTCGTGAGCATGGGCAAGGTGGTGAAGTTGTTTATGAATGTATTAGTGAAGTATAGGTTAGTTTAGTGAAGTGTGGTTGAATAAGAATGTTGGTAGGAAGTTAATCAATTTGGTTAAAGGTGAGTACTCATTTTTGAATTAACTAATAATTTCAAGTTTAATAATATGAAAGTTAAATATCTTAGAGATGATTAATATGTTTGATAACTTAGATGCAAAATTGGTTGTTTACATGATTGTTAATATGGATGATTACTTGTTTTGATAAATAATACGAGAAATGGTTAGAAATTAACCATAGTTAATTAAATGAGAGTTTAAATCCATATAAATACATGTGTGGTAATTATTTAGCCTCTTAATGATTTTAAAATATCTAATAAGGTTGGAAATGATATTATAATAATATAGTAAGATGAAATGAAATGGAAAGTGGATTTGAAACATGAAAAATATTGTTTAAAATGATTTAGAAATGTTTTATAAACATTTAAAAGTGTTTCCATGAAGTTTGAAAAGAAATTGAAAAACAAGTCAAAAGTAGGCGGTCGCGTAATGGTAGTTCACGATTTCGCACCATAAAAATAAATGTACAAAGTGGAATATAGCTCGGAATCTTTCAAGATAAGAATTTTCCGGACTATTATATCCATAATTTTCCAATGAAGAAAGAAAATCAAGATTTCATTAAGTAGATTTTGAAATATGTCCAAAACAATTTTATAAAAACATCGCGGTTTTGCAGTTCGGAATCCAAGAAGGAATTTCTTTTTAAATGATATTTCTAAATGATTAAAAATATGAAATAAATTTGATAAATCTACTAAAATGGTTTAAAAGAGATTTGAATTGGAAAATAAGAATTTTCAAACATTAAAAAGTGGTTTTAATCAAATAAGCTGTTTTAAGTACTTTTCGCAACACTTTTCTGCTGCAGTTTCTCTAACTTTTGAAATAAAGATTTAAACTTAACGATTCTTTCTAGAATCATTTATAAATGTTTTTAAATAAATAATTAAATGTTTTAAAGATAAATTGGAAGTTTTATGATTCTTTTAGAAAGATTTTAAATAAATGGTTATTATAACACTTAAACAATATAATAGAAATCATTTACTTGAATGTAATAGCAAACCGAGTATGCGGAAATATCTAGTACATTTGTCCCGCTTGTGAGATCGAAATGGTAAAACAAGGTGTGTAATTAAGGTTAGGAATGGAGCAAATAGTGTCCTGAACTTACTTGGCCTTTGTTTTCTCTTTTAGACGAGGGGTTGGACAAATCGAAATGAAAGCCTGGATGCTCTAAAAAAGTTTTCCCAAAGTAAAAAGTGAAGAGTTTTCCAAGAATTAAACAAGGATTTGAATAAAATGGTTTTGGGTTTGTTGTAACAATGTTTTACATAACATCATTTTTAACCCATTTAAACGAGGATTTGGAAATAGAAAATCTTTATCAAAGGTTTAAACGTGATTTTAAATAAAATGACTTGGTATTTCTTAAGATTAAAGAGGAGTTTTAAATGAAAGATTTAAAGAAATAATGTTGAAATGTTTTCCTAAGTAGAAGAGAAAATAATTTGGAATTATTCTAAGTTTTAAGAAAGGTTTAAATAAACCTAATAATTTGATAAACGAGGCTAAATGAATACATATACTCTTGAAAGAAAATGGAATAAATTGAAATTGATTCGAATTGGGAAGTTGAAATTGAATTAGTTCGACTTTGAAGCTATTTTCAATAAAATTATTTTAATATGAACTGTTTAAAATCTATCTTCTTAAATATACAAATCATTTTGGTTTTCCAAATTATTTTACTATATAAACCATTTTAATATTTAAACTATTTTATATTAAACTATTTTAACCATTTAAACTATTTTAACTATTTTAACCATTTAAACTATTTTAACCATTTAAACTATTTTAACTATTTTAATTATTTAAACTATTCTAAAACTATTCAAACTATTTTTCAAAAATTCAAACTGGTCATGGGTGAAATGTTTATTTTAAATTATGGATTTAATACGAATGGGGTTAAATGAAGTTATAACCCAAATGTAAATTTGAAACAATTTTGGAATTGAAATTGCGATATTGAGGCGAAAATGATTTTGAATTGAAATGGTATATTTTGAGTAAATGTGATGTTTTCGAAATGGATTTGATTTTGAAGAGAATATGATATTTTGATATCAAGTATGGACTATCTTCGAAATGTAAAAGTACCAACCGGTGTGTAAAACGATGTTTGGTTGTTAAAGAGACTGGGGCCGGATATGTGCATACTCTCTGTCAATACCGGAATGACTTTGACAACTATGTACGTGGGGTGATGATTCAGAATGAAGTGGTTGGATTTGGCATCGTTGCTAGATTTGAAGAAAGAGAACGATGATGGATTAGCCTGGCACTTGTGCCAATTTGAAGACTAAAACAGTAGCCGTACCAGCCAAGTGGGTTAGCTACCTCGAGCGGACGCACTTCTTCGTATTACCATCAATTACATTATGATTGATTGGTGCGCACCCTTCGGATTATAGGAGTGTTGGGCGCGATGGACGATCATAGCTATGATGCGTTACTACCAACCGGGAAGGTTAAACTGGTAGTATCCTACCTTGGGCATTGCCTCACATGCCTTGTCATACTTTTATCCCTAAACAAGACCCATATGATTTTGGTTTAGTGTTGTCGTACCACGGCGCATCCCTGACTACCGATGTTCTACTAGTGGTGTCAAATTCAAACTGTACGCCAATGCTTAAAAACACGTTAGGGGGATTAATGAAAAGCCTTAACGCTAAGAAAAATATTTATTTTACTGATTAGACATTATATATGTAGCATATTTTACTACATATAAATATTTTGATGGATCCTTAAGAGATGGAAAATCCCGTGACATCTCTTGAGTTATTGCATGCACATTATACACTGGATATGAGATGTGAAAACCCGTAAATATCTCTGATGCCGTTACACTCATGTTATATGCAATATCTATTTGACTTACATAAGGATATTATAGTCCTAACTCGAGCGTTTTGTCTTTTCATTATGCTCGGGTCAGTCCTGAGTTTTCAGCTTACTGAAATCTATTCTGGAGGACGAAGACGAAGATTTAGTATATTACTACTGTTATTATCCCTACATTATGTTGTCTGCTGCATTATTTATTTATCCCTGATGTATATATAACTCTGATAAATGTTGTATATATTATAATCAAATGTATTATATAAACAGCTTCATGAATTCTTTATTTGATTATTATATATTGTCATTCCGCTGCGAGATTCTGTTTTTGTTGCTTCTTCTTTTCTTATTATTCTTATTTAGCCCCAATGATTATCTATGTTTCGGATTGTTTGAATTGGACATGTGTGGATTATTGTCAATTTAAACCTTCTAAAATGTGGGTTGTCACATGGGTCATTTCATTTCGTAGTAGAGCTTAGTTTGAGCGAAGGCTTTTTTGGGGTAAGACTCGTCAGAGATAGGGTTAGTAATACCCTAGGACGTGTAACTAATTATAGATAGGGTTAGTAACACCCTAGAATGAGTTTGAGATATATGAGCGTGTATTTGTAAGTAACTAATAAAATATTTTGTGTTGATTTATCTGTTGAGTGATTTATGGATCCCGATCGATGGGCCTGATCACCGTTATCGATAAGGGTTCCTAAACATTTAAATAAGGCGAACCAACACACTGATTTTGAAAAATTTGGTTAAACGAAATAATTTTACCCAAGCTTATGTATTATTTATAAATAAATAACTTTCGAAAATGGTATAGTTATTAATAGTGTGTTAGCTTGTAATTAAGGGAATGATAACCTTTAAGTATTATCATCCGTTGATTTAACAATCAACCTTGTGAATTAAGTTTCATTATTTGACTATAAGATGTTTGATATAATATTGGGTTAAGATAAATGAATTAATATAGAATAATAAATAAGCATGTGTTATTAAAAAAAGGAGGTATTATAGATAAGATAATTTTATAAGAGGTAGATATGGAAGATATGAAAATTTAAAGGTGATTAAAAGAAAGTAAGTTAATATAAGATGAATTTATAAAATAGATTTTATAAACAAAGTAATCTCTAAAGGATTTTGATAATAATAACCGTATTATTTCAAATAAAATGAAGTATTTTATGATAACTAGTTTGAGCGGCTCGAAAATAAACTAAAAATGGGCAAGAGATGTGTCTTCTTGTTAAAGGGATATGTGATACTATTGGTAGTACCCAGTTCCTTGGTATGGTTTTGGAGTTACTCGATCTATATAAATTTCTTAAGTTAAAGAGATAATGTGAGTCGATAGTAATCTTTATAAAAGTGTTTAAACCAAAGATAAATTGGGATCACCAATTGATAAGATAAAGTGGAATTTTCGATGATTTTGGAAAGTCGAAAATTTCTGACTCATACCTAACTCAGAGCTAAGAAATTGATGAAAAGTTTTGATAAAAGACTATGAAATATGTTAAGTAAATGAAATTAGATAAGTATAATTTATAAATATGATTTATAGATAAAAAGGATTTAAAAGCTGAGAATTTGATGATTTAAATACAGGTAGTTTTAATAATTTGTTTTTCAAAGCTAGAAAATAATAATAGTATAAATAAGAAATAAGTTGTATAACTCATGAATTTAAGATAATAGTAAATTACAACAAAGTTTAAATTTGTTAACTAGACGGATTTAAGTAAAATCAATTTGAATTTTGGGATTTGTATATGTTCTTAGGATGTAAAGGTATATCATACAAATATAGATTTAAGTCACGAACTATTTATACACTTAAGTAAAATAATGACTCTTTAAAAAGATAATTATAATCTGGAAAATGTTTTCTAGCATAAATTTAGAATTTGGACTTAAAAGTGATTGATTTGCATAAGTTTTAAGATATAATAAACTTAAGTAATAGTTTTGCAAAATGATTCATAACTAATATTAGTATTAAAGGAAATATATCGAGTAAAAATGATTGTGAATAAATTTTTTTTATATTAAAGATAAATTATTTATTGAGTGAAAAATGGTTCCCTTGGAATATTTTCCTTTAATAAAAATATTTGAAAATAAATAATTAAAGGGATTATATAAAGAAACATCTTTATAAAATGTTTGAACTTAAGATAACAGTTTTTATGAAAAGTTTTTGGAAGTTAATCAATGCATACGTTATATGAAGATCATTTCATTACACGAATTTGATTTAAGATTCGAGTACGGAACTTTGAGGTGTTTACACCAATCTGAAAACGGATTTATTACTCGATTCTTGACGGCGAACATTGATGAGGGTTTGTGGTTAGATACTTGAGTTTTCTATCATAGTTGAAGGCTATGCAAGAAAACAAAGGTTTATGATCTAGAAGCCTGATTAGAGTCCGCACTAGAGGATTGGAGGATCGATACTAGTTCGGAAGAAAAGTTGTGAATTCGAATAAGAGATCAAATCATATATTGCATATGGATGGTCTATGTATATCCTAAAGAATTAAGATTAAAGATAAATATTTTTGGTAAATACCTTTAGGACGAAATTCTTTTAAGGGGGGAAGTCTATAACGACCCGTAATTTTACCACTTTGAAAATGAAATATTTAATGTATTTAAATGTTCAAATATAGAATTTTCAAACTTAAATAATCATGTTTTATATAATAAATAAGAACGGTGAACTTATTTTTAGAATTGAATAAAGATTTTGGACTTTTACTGTAACATTGACAAAATTGACAAAAGTCGGTTTTCGATAAAATTGAATATATAGTCCAATAATTATTTAAAAGGATAAATAATTGTTTTTAAAATCATTATATAATAGGTTGACAAAAGTTTGATTACTTTATATATACTTATGTTATAGTGATTGACAAATTTCATCGTGCATTGACAAAATCAATGTCGTATATTTGCAAATGAATTTTGATATTGTTCTATACTATTTTATAAGTCAAATACACTCGTTTTAATTATTTAAAGATGATAAAAAATTTATTTTTAAGTTTGTTTTACATGAATAAATAGTTTAACAAAAACGTCAAAATGTGACCGTAAAACATTTTGCCGAAAATCAACGTTTTGTCGAATAAAAGTTGCCGCATCATTGTTGCACCTTTATGTACATATACATGTACACATTTTTAAATATGTTAACTATTAACAATTAACTAATCAAGTTTAATTTTGCTATTTAAGGTTAGAAATTTCTAGAAAATCATTAAGAAAAAATAAACATAAAAGGACAAAATCATGTCAAATCAAATCAAATAAATTCTTTACTTTATTTTCCTTATGCATTAAGGATATTTTTGTAATTTTATAAAGGGTTAATTTTATAATTCACCACTCCTTACTTTTCCTATAAATACCCATCCATTCTTCTCATTTTCTTCACACTTCTCATCTACTTCTCCTTCTTCATTTTTGGGTTTTCTTTTGCTCATTAATGGCTTCTCTTCTTTAAGAGAGGTAGGAGGGTTAAAAATAGTGGAGTGCTTAAACACCAATCCACTAATTACTCTCTAACCTCTTCTTAATTCACTTCTTCTTCTTCTTCTTCTCTTCTTCAAATGACTTAGGCCATGAGTATTGGGATGGGGAGGCTATGGCCGTGAGCTATAGAGGTGGGAGGAAGGTTTGGGCAAAGAGAAAAGTGGAGGAGGAAGGATGATCATGAGCATGGGCAAGGAGGTGGAGTTGTTTATGGATGTATTAGTGAAGTATATGTTAGTTTAGTGAAGTGTGGTTGGATAAGAATGTTGGTAGGAAGTTAACCAATTTGGTTAAAGGTGAGTACTCATTTTTGAATTAACTAATAATTCCAAGTTTAATAATATGAAAGTTAAATATCTTAGATGATTAATATGTTTGATAACTTGGATGCAAAATTGATTGTTTACATGATTGTTAATATGGATGATTACTAAGTTTGATAAATGACAAGATAAATGGTTAGAAATTAACCATAGTTAATTAAATGAGAGTTCAAATCCATATAAATTTGTGTATGGAAATTATTTAGCATCTTAATGATTTTAAAATATCTAATAAGGTTGGAAATGATATTATAATAATATAATAGTATGAAATGAAATGGAAAATGGATTTGAAATATGAAAAATATTGTTTAAAATGATTTAGAAATATTTTAAAAACACATACAAGTGTTTCCATGAAGTTTGAAAAGAAATTGAAAAACAAGTCAAAAGTAGACGCGTCGCGTAATGGTAGTTCAGGATTTCGCAGCATAAAAGTTAAATAAGTGTACAAAATGGAATATAATTCGGACCCATCGAGATAAGAATTTTCCAGACTATTATATCCATAGTTTTTCAACGAAGAAAGAAAATCAAGATTTCATTAAGTAGATTTTGAAATATGTCCAAAACAATTTTCTAAAAACATCACGGTTTTGTAGTTCGGAATCCAAGAGAATTTCTTTATAAATGATATTTTTAAATGATTAAAAATATGATATAAATTTTATAAATCTATTAAAATGGTTTGAAAACGATTTGAATTGGAAAATAAGAATTTTCAAACATTAAAAAAAAGTTGTTTTAATCAAATAAGCTGTTTTAAGCACTTTTCGCAGCACTTTTCTGCTGCAGTTTCTATAACTTTTGAAATAAAGATTTAAACTTAACGATTCTTTCTAGAATCATTTGTAATTGTTTTTAAATAAATCATTAAGCATTTTAAAGATAAATTGGACGCTTTATGATTCTTTTAGAAAGAGTTTAAATAAATGGTTATTATAACACTTAAATAATATAATAGAAATCATTTCCTTGAATGTACTAACAAACTGAGTATGCAAAAATGACTAGTACATTTGTCTCACTTGTGAGATCTAAACGGTAAAACAAGGTGTGTAATAAAGGTTATGAATGGAGCAACCAGTGCCCTGAACTTACATGGCCTTTGTTTTCACTTTTAGATGAGGGGTGGAACAAATCGAAAGGAAAGCCCGGATGCTCTAAAAAGGTTTTCCCCAAGTAAAAAGTGAAGAGTTTTCCAAGAGTTAAACAAGGATTTGAATAAAATGTTTTGGGTTTGTTGTAACGATGTTTTACATAACATCATTTTTAACCCATTTAAATGAGGATTTGAAAATAGAAAATCTTTATTAAAGGTTTAAACGAGATTTTAAATAAGACGACTTGGTATTTCCCAAGATTAAACAAGGCTTTTTAGGGGATGGCTCCGCCACGGCCGCTTTACCTAGCTTTCTTTTAGCAGCCATCTTTGATCTAGCAATGGCTTGAGACAAAGATGATGCATAGGTTGTAGAAGTAGGGAGAGTTGGATCAGTTATGATTGGCTCAACTTGAGAAGTAGCTGTTGTAAATTTAAAAATTACAAGTCAGTAAAGCAATTTGAGAAGTAACGCAACAATAAACTATTAAGCCTACCAGAGTGATCAGGGAAAATTGGTGACATTGGAGATAAGTTCTTCGGATCACCCAAAGAAAGGAAGTGCTTGCTCCGAGATGTATGTTGGATGAGAGGAGGTTGGCCAAGTACCCTCTGATCAGCTGGCAAGAGGGAATGCTTTTTTAAATTGGAGGGGTTCAATAGAGTTATTTTGTTCCCAATCCTACTCGAAGCGGCAATCAACGACTTCATAGTTCTCTTATCTTCTTCGTTCAGCTCTTTAGCAGAAGACCTAACAAAAAAACATAGATTAGAAGAGGAAAATAACTAAATGGAAAAATAAAGTCTAAGATCAACTTACGAGGAGAAGAGAAAACCCCACAAATATTGAAAAAGTACTTAACGAAGAAGAACTATGCCTCCCAATCCCTGAATTTGTTTACCTCGTCAGATAATAGCTTTTTGGAGGGATTGGCTCTAAAAATTTGGCTATTTAGGCTGCTGAGTTTGACTAATCGAACACGGTGGTTCAAAACTTCAGCATTAAGAGATGGAATGCCGAACTCCAATGTCATGAGCTCCAAAGATAGAAGATATGTATAAACATTTGGTGATAGCTGTACAGGAGCAATACCCAGGTAGGTTAGGAACTTGGATAAGAAATCCGGAAAGGGTAAGAAGCCTCCATGCTAAATGTGGATTGCAGTGTAGGTAAAGTACCCTTCAGGAGGGTTGTGAATGGTGTCGTTATCATTAAGGGGAATAGCTTCCACCCCAGTTATGCCAAAGTTGTTGAGAATTGCATCCACCTCATCCTGGGTAGAGATTAAGGAATGTTTGGAGGTGACTTCGATCTTCTTGGGTGAAGATTCTTTCACTGGTATTGTGTCCTTCTCTGGTTTTCGGGAAGACTTTTTCAAGCCCATGATTCTGCCAGGTGAAATTATTTCAGTTAGAAATTATAATTTGTTATGAATTAACATTCTTTCAAGGATATTGGAAACCTATTTCAAAAATTTGAATATCAAGAAAAACATGAAATTATATCTTCTTGAAAGAATGTTAGAGTTAGAAAAATAAAATTTATTGAGCTTTCGACATAGTCGAAAGGGAAAATAGAAGTTGACGCCCAACCAATACCTTTCAACAATGTCAAAAGCTCAAGGATAATGTTGTTATCGAAAGAAGTAGCTGAAATTTACACAACAAATTTGAATAAAATATATGCTACCAACATTCAATAAACAAGGCAAAAGAACCTTTCGACACTGTCGAAACCCATGAACTTAATTTTTCTAAGGGAATATGAATGCTGTCGAAACCTTACATGCCAATTAAGTCGAAAGGTTTTGAGTTTGAATCGTATTGATAAAAATAAAAGGACTTGGGATGTTTTGACAATATTGGTAAAGGATGATGATCAAATCTCAATTAGTTACAAAAGGTTTCGACAGAGTCAAAAACAGGTACATGGTTTCGAAAGCATACCAACAATAAAATTTGAATCAATACAGTAGGTTTCGACTAAGTCGAGACGTTTGATTTGATTTACAACTTATACAAGGTATGCTTTCTTCAATCCAATTTATAAAAATATATGTATCTCTAACTTCACACGTTTCCTAAAATAGGTTGAAAGTAAGCATGTACTAAAGGTTTCGAAACCTATAAAACAAAGACTATGCTTTCGAAAGTATGGATTAGATAATTATTTAGTAAGACACATTAGCCAACTTCTTCGAAAGGTATTAGAATACACTAAAGTACAATTCTGCTTTCGAAAAGGTCCACTTCATATTAACTACACAACCTTTCGACAAGGTCAATTAAATAAGGCGCTAGACAACCTTTTGACCCCATCGAAAGAGGTTAAAAAAGAGAAACCAAAGTTGCTGCCTTAATCCCTTTCGAAGGGGTAGAAAGGTAAAATTGTACTGCCAAATTTTGATTCATACAGCTCAAAACTTATCTACGAAGTAGTTGGAAATCTCTTTCTTCCCCCAAATTCAAGCTTTAACCTAGAAATTCAAAAAAATCAATAACAAGATGGATTTAAGTGCAAATTTACCATTTATAATTGTAAAATCTTTGAGATGAAAATCCAAACTCTTTAAAAATAATAATAACAATAAAATCGAAATCAGACATGTTTAGCGAAAATTAACGGGGAAATAAATTGAAGCAAGTCATGAAAATAAATTACAGAATTCTTCTAGGCAAATTAAAAAACTAAAGAATTTCTATTAAATCCAAACTATAGTTCAGATCCAAACCGAGAAAGTTTTAGAAATCAAAATTCACTGTGAAAGGGAAATTCCGAAAAGCAAGATAATAAAAACTTACTTTGAATTTGGATTTCTGCTGCTGGAAATAGAAATTATTTGAGAATTTGAAAACTTTGGTTCTTGCTGGAAATTTCTTCTAATTGCAGATAAGTGAAAGAAGGGAAGAAAGGAACTTTCTTTATAAGAAAAGTCAGCATGGATGGCAAATTGTACGATCAAATTTAAATCAATGGCCAGGATTTGCACATGAATATGAAAAGGCGGGAAGTGTAATAGGTTTCGAAAGAGTTGACTTGGAAAGTCAAGAGCATCCCTTCGCAAGAGGGGAAGGGGAAAATGTTACCACCAATTCCTACTTCAACCTTGTCAAAACCAAAATGATTAGAAGGAAAAAGGAACAAGAGATGATAGCACCAACAAAACCTTTTGAAAAAGTCGAAGGGATGCTATAGCCGAAAGCCAGATGTGTTAAAAGCTTTCGAAGGGGTTAATTTGGTCGAAAGCTCCCTTTCGCATCAATGTCTACCTTTCGAAATAGATGCTTTTTCCTACATGAAGACGTTTCGAATAAGAGGAGGAGTACCTTTCGAAGGCAGTGGATAACAACTCCTCATATGCACGCCAAACCTTTTAAAACCAAAGATTTCGCCGTCATTCAAACTACTCAGAAAGATGCCTTGATCAGAACAACCCTTTCGAATGCATACTCAAGCCTTTCAAACCGGTCGAAGCCTTTAACATCCAGGGAAGGTTCCGTATCAATTCGCAAGCATGCATTCAGAAGCTACCTACCGTGTCGAAACCATCAACACTTCAACAACTTTGAAACCCCACGGAACTACCTATCGACAGAGTCGGAAGCTCATACCTCTACTTCTTATGACAACAAAGCAATACAAAGAGAAAAGGCACAACCACCCCTTTCGACAAAGACGGAGGTATTCAAACCCATTCGAAAGCATTGCAGAGGGATGCACCAATGTCAAAGGAGACGAAAGGTATATAAAGCCATCTATCGACCAGGTTGAAAGCACCGAGTCGAAAGGTGACAACCCGCATCTATAAATAAGACCCTAGGGGCCAGGTTTAGGGGATCTAAATTGACTTGCGTTCTTCTGATACTTTCTTAAATTTGTAAATTTGTAAATCCTAATTTGGAAATCAGATTAGGGGAAATTGATCAGTTTGTATATCATTAGTTTAATGAAAGCAAGATTTTGATATTGGTGATTATGCAACTGTTTTGAGGCTATTATTTGATTCAATTGTATTCTGCTTGTGTCAACTAAATCGAAAGGATTTCTTTCGAGTGAGTCGAAACCTCTCACTTACTAATACACTTAAGTCCTTAGCTCCAAACCACTACCCACCAAACACTTACTTTTTAGCGAGTCAAAATCTTAAACTTAGCTTGTTTTCCCTTAGATATTAGAACTGAATCCAAGCCATTTAAAAAACCAGCTTCGACAAAGTCGAAACCTATCCAGTCAAACCATTTTCTTAAATCCTTTGAGCTAACCTTTAGTGTTTCACAACCGTTTTGAAAGGTGGTTTCGACCAAACAACTTTAGTAAGCTCGAAAGACTTAAAAGAAAGGGATATAAGTGTTTCGACCGAGTCAAAAGATTGTAAAAGGAAGAGTTTTCACAACAAAGACTTATTCGAAAGGTCAATCAAAGAAAGCAATAAGTTCCTTACCTTTTCTACTTAGTCAAAAGAAGCTTAGAAGGGCAAATCTACTCCTTTAATCCTACTTTGGAGTGTTGACAAGTTTTCTTGTTAACAGTTAATGAATTATATATAAAGTCAATGTAATTAGTTATTGAATATAAAATTTTCCTAAAGTGTCGTGTGTATATATATATACACCTTTTTGCTTTCCACATTTTTAAAATAATCTTTTGAAACTGTGTACTTCATTCCATTAAGAGATCGTTTAACAAATCTTGGCAAAATTTTGGACCATTCTTTCTTTGGACTCATTATTTCCACATACTCACATAGGAAGCACTACAAAATTAAAAAATTATTTTATGTTTTATGAAAATATGTTAGAAATTAATAGAATTTTCTTACCAGTGGTAGCATTGGACCACTTGACACGTTTTTTGGTTTTTGCGTGAAAAAATTCAATGACTTAAGTAGGGAATGATGAACAGTAATGCCCTTAACATTTGGTTCATTTCCTTTAAGTCGATTATATATGCAAGATATCTTCGATTTAATATTCTTTGATTATCCTAAAAAATGTTATAAAAGGAAGAAAAAGAATTAATTTGGACCAATCATCTTCATGTTGTTGAAATTCTTTTTTATTTCCATTTTTATCTATTCATAATATTATCTCTTGTAATACGTTTAATTTTGCCAGAATTTCTTAAAAAAATTCATGAAATTTTTTAAGATTACTTTGAAAAGACAGTTTAGGCAATAAGGAAATGTTTTTCCATGCATTGATAAACAAAAAATTATAAAAATATTGTGTTGAGGCACTTTTCTTCAACACAATATCAACATATCAAATCATCTAAGTTTTTTGAACACTTTCAGATATTTTTACTTCCTTTATTACTTTCGAAGAAATCTTCAATAGAGCAATTGAAATGATTTTTTTCTACAAAAGTTAATTAATTTTAGTAATCCTATTTTCTTTTTTACTTTTTAAATCATTTTTACTAAGGTCATTATACATCTGTATTGCGTATTTCCCTTGTTCCGCTTCTTTTTTGATGTTTTTTCCTTTTGCATTGTAACGACCTGACTTTTTGACCCTTGAATGTCGGCACTAATATATCCACAGTTTTTGTGTGCCGAGCACCCAAGTGCCGGAAAGAAAGAAAGTTAGGGTAAAATAAATAATAAAATAGAACAAAAAAGAAAGAACACAATATGACAATCTCACAACAGAACGATAATATATAATATCAAAGGAGTAGTACAAATGGTACTATGAATACAGAAATGCCAGAGTTACTAAAACCTAAGTACTATCATCAACTAGATAGTTATAACTGCCTGTCCTCACAATGCTGATACATATAATATAGAAATGTAGCGGAATAAGAATACTATGGATGATAATCATCCAACTCTTCTCCATAAGCTCCAAAACGTCCGTAGCTAAATCTGGAAACATACACGAGGCTGATCCGAGCATTATAAGAAAATAACACACGAATCAGTCTGGTAAACCAACGTAAGAAAACTTATGAAACATGAAACATGCAACAGTAACCATTGAGACCGTACGGATTCCTGTAACGGTTTTTCCTTCATAGAAACCAACCATTCATCAATCTTAATATAGTGATATGATAGATAATGTTTGGGGTGTAGAATATAAATCATATCAAATAGATGTGGTGCTTAGATTCAGCACACCACAACATATTTTGGGTACAATCAAAACGTCCAAGGTTCGTTCGCATAATGGATTTTTCCGTGGAAATCAATCTGATCGATGTCGAATCCAATCTCCTACACAACGGTCAGAAACTACCTCCAAGTGTCGTATATCTTTAGATAAAATATATCTCTAAGGAAAACGTTGCTACTCCATGCTCTAATACGTGATCGTAAAATTTTCAACTCCCGCAAGCCAACAATCTATAAGCACACTCTAGATATGGAGTTGATATATCCTGTCGTGGGTTTGTGAAACCCCAGACTATGCCCCTACTCTGCTTTCTGTGATTTCGATGACAAGGCTATGCTCGGCATCTCTCACATGAGTCTTCATCACTCGAACAGAATACGAATCCCCATAAATAGATTCCCACACCTTGAATAGATCATGAATCACTACATGGATTTGAGCATCTTGAATAGATTTTTCGAACCTCTACATAGGTTCCCTGTATAAGTCCTTCGAAGAATGCTAATGATGTCCTTTCTCTTAGAATACTCCTCAATATAGATAGTCCCATATGATAGCATCGTTTGAAATGTTAAACGCTGACCTCTCCCTTGGACTTAACCTTACGATTGACATTTCAACTCCGTAGCATTTCACTTCACAACCACTTCCAAAACATAAAACTCGTATACTATTTTTGAAGTGGTATTCGATAAGTAAACACCTACCAATCTCGATCTCTTCAAAACTAATTTGATGAATTTTTGGCTATCTCAATTCCGTTTCTTTCAAAAGTAAGCGAAAGCTAGAGACGTTTCATATCAATGTTCCTCTCTGGGGTTCTCATTGATATGAAATTGCGAAGCCTTTTGATAACATCTTAAATCATATTAGGTCAAGTTTGATAATTGTCTATTTGGTTATCTAGTCAAAACAATTGCTTATACAAATCATGATATATACGCTTAACTCGTGTTCGATATTCCAATTTAACTATTCCTCATTCAAGAGTGAAGCTAGGTAAGTTAGAGCAATGGTTGCATCAAAGCCTTGCCTAGATATTTCATTCTTAAATCTCACAAATAGATAAGTCTACTGTTATGTATAGTATTAATGATTTCCATAAACAAGAAGAAATTAACATGATTAACACGTTTTCGATATTTTTCGACTTACTATTCTTCGGTCAAGAGGGTAACCAGTAGGTTAGAGCTCTATTGATCTATCCCTACTCGACAACAATTTTAACTCTCACAAATAGATAAGCCTTGCTTTGTCGGCTTTTAGTGTTAAGCATAATTAATTACTTTTCAAACAAGTAATTAAACAACTAACCATTTGGCCATTTATCAATTCTAACCCCTTTTGATACATTTGTATACAATTTTAAAATACTTGAAATACTTATAATAGGTTTTAAAACATTTATCCAAAATGTTACTTGAAAATAACAACTTTGCAATTTTTCTTAAAACTTGAAAAGAACATGTTTTATATATATTTTAACAAAAAATCCCTTCTTTAAAAATTCACAACTAATTGTTAAAAATTCATAAATATCTCAAAACACTTTTGAAATACTCTAATATGAGTTAGTAAACACTTGTAAAAACAATGACAAATATATTTAAATATAAATATTTATTTAAACCTTTTAAAGTCTAAAATCAAGGCTAAACGAGGCAGTTTTGCACAAGTGAAGTTTTGGCCACTTCAAGATATTACTTAACTTTTTACTATGCAAGCTTTTAACAAGAATAAACATACATATAAAGCATTATAAATATGGCGAGAAAGCCTGAAAGATCTCTCTAGAAAGTTCCATAGCAATCACCAAAAACAAGGCAATACACAATTGCATCTATAACAACTATCGCTATAAGTGCACTTCCAAATCCTAGTCCAATCTAAACCAAAGTCCATCTATAACCCATGTGCTTTGTTCAAGGCCTAGTCATATGTCGTACAAGTCTATTCAAGCCCATTCCAAGTTCGTTCAAGTCGATATACATGGATCACATATGTCATTTACTTTTAAAGTAAGAATCCAAATCAATGTGTTAACATAAATTAACAACAATTCAAACAACATAAACACAATCAAACACAAACATATATGTGTTATATTTTCCATTCAAAGTAAGGTGTTAACTAACCTTTAACCTCACAAATAATCAATATCCAATCACCCAAGCCTAGACCTAACCTTGCAACCACCTTCCTCCTTCTTTCCTTTGCTTCACCTTGCTTTGGCCTCCTACTTCTCACCCACAGTGCTCATTGCCTTCAAGGATTGTGAGAGTGTGGCTTTGTTTCTTCAACTTATAACTTGATGGAAGGTGTTATAAAATTTCCCCATGGCTTCACTCCAAATTTGAGTTGATATAGATCTGATTTGTAATAATTTTCTTTAGAACATAAGAGAGGAGGAGGAGGAAGAAGCTATTGATTTTATAATAACTTTAGCTTTGAATTTATGATTATATCTAAGGTATGTCTCTTCTTATATATGCATATTAATAGTGTTTCTTAAGCTTTCACTCACCCCGTCACCATTCCATGGAAGCATCACCTCCCATCACTTCTCCTTTAAGTCACTTCTCATTTATGCTAGTTGCCATTTTGCCCCTCTCATGATAATATCTTTTATCCTTTTGAACATTCTAAAACCTTCCAAGCTCAATGAAGAGGAGAGTGTGTTAATTAGTTGTTAATATATTCATTTGATCATTATACAAGTGCACAAGAGTTTGAACAACTTATGTCGATCGAAAAGCTGTTTATTGATAAACCGATTTTCGATCACATTGTCGATTTTTCTTTGAAGAATATATTTTTGTAACCAATTTTTAAATACAAGTTTCTTATCATTATTTATTAATTAAATGATATCTAACAAGGTTATAAAATCATATTTATAACACTTACTTATATTTCAAAATGTTTCGATATTCGAAGACAAAGTGTTTTAATTTCAGGGTCACTACATTCTCCCCCAATTAGAACATTTCATCCTCGAAATTCAAATAAGAATGGTAATCAAAGGAGATAGAGGAAAAAAGATACATATATAAAGAACCGATGAAACTATATACAAGCTAAACTACAAACCAAAGTGCATACTAGGCGACTCCACCTCAAGCGGCGAGTACACGCTAAAAGATATACAATACAAAGATAAGAAGGAAACCCTAGTCTATAAGCAACCCTGGATAGAATTCCTTCAAACTCACATTCTCTTTCCTTGTACTACCTGAGCATCCTTGTCCCATGGCACTTCTAACCTTAATAATGGAATAAGCACACAAATACTTAAATGGCTTTTTCAATTACTAGCAACCCATGCTCATGGTTCGCTCAGGTTCAAAATTCTCCTATCGTCCAAGGACAATAAACAATCTACTAAGCATACCTTATGCTCAACAACCTTAGGTTATTACTTAGACGATTATTCATGCTACCTTATAATTAATCAAAGATTCATTCCTGAGACTCTTCATAAACCAATAAACATTGTATAAAAATGTACTAACGCCCGTACGATGTAAATGGACCATCTGTATGCAATATCTGATCTGATCACTTACTCGATTATATAAATTTTACTTCCAAACTAGTATATATAGCTTGACCTCTTTAGTGCGGACTCTGATTTGATTCATTGATTAGAAACTGCCATTTTCCTTACATAGCCATATACTATGATAGAAAATATCGGGATCGTATCAGGAATCCATATAAAGTGTTCGCCATCAAGAATCGAGTGAAAAATCCTTGTTTGGACCGGTGTAAACCACCTCAAAAACATGTACTCGAATACTGAATTAAGAACAATCATGCGAATAAAATGATCTACATACAACTTACATATTTATCCTATTGGTTTCTTAACTACACCAATTCCTTTTTAATCACATTCATTTATACAAATAATACGTCATTCAATACTAAATCATTTATGCATCATTTCATAAATCATAACTTCAAGTTTATACACCTTTTATAACTTAAGTTCATACTCATATAATACTCCATTACATCAAAGAGTATATACCAAAACATCAAATTTGTTTTACTTAACAAGTACGTTTAACCATCTAACACTTGTTTTAACTTGCTATCTTCTTAATTTAAGTGTTATATAAACTCAACTTTATATTTTCAAAAACACTTAACTACAAGGTTTAAAACAACTCGGAAGTTCCCAACTATCCAAAGTCGTCAAAATTCCCATTTCATTTTAACAGTGAAAACTATCAAACAACATATCATATCATGATGCACATACCATACCTTCTTAATGTATAAACTACATGTGTCCATGAAATAGCTTAACAAGAGAAGTTTTAGAACTAAACATCGATTCTTATGTTAAATCATTTTGGAATAATATATACATATAAATTTTGTATATCGAATCATACTTTCAGGATTTAAATCATAATCCATTATATCAAAACAACTTTGTACCATTCTACACTTAGAAACCCGAAAATGAACGCTGATTATGCTGTAGTAATCACCGAAATTATTTTCAAGCGACATAAGTGAATTCAAAACATCCAAACCATACTTTTGGTATTTAACCAAAATCATTCCAAAGCAGTATCAAATACTTCGTATAATATACTAAGTATCATGATCTTAATTTCCTAAACCAATTTCCCAAATATTTACTTTCAAATAATACTATTATTATTTTCTTCAAAATTTTGAATTTTTTTTTAAAGACACCGAATTTAAGCTCTCAAATCCTTTGTTTAAATCCTTTTTGTTTATAAGCCATGTTTTATAAACCATACTTTTATAAAATCACTTTCTTATATAAATCTTTTCACAAATATTTGTTTCCAAAATATTCTATCTTTCCTATTTGTTTATAGTCAACATGTTTTACTAAATTTTAACTTTTAACCCAACATTGTCATCAAATGCTTTATAGTCAAACCGTGAAAATTAATTCATAAATTGTTCGTTTCAATGTACCTATAATTATTGTCCTCCCAACCCATAAAGTAGAAAGGTAAAATGTTCATAAACTAGTTGAGCACAAATCAACAACACACAATACTCAATGTTTCTAACATGATGAGCATGACTAAACAATCACGGTTATGGAATACTAAACTATGAGAATCACTAATATTAAAATAAACACAAATTAGTAAACTATAAATAGAAAGTAAACCCTCAAGAATCTGCTTCACCTTTGCAGCCGTCGAACTAGAAGGTACTAAAGTAAGTGCAAAAGCTCTAGGCTGTTGTCCTATCTGAAGCATCAGACAACTCCTAACTATATGATTAGATTGATGGCGGTTGTAGCATGTCCTCAGTGCAAATTGCACCTTTACCGTCTGTGGCTACATCTTTGGAACCTTTGCGATTGGTGCTTTAACCATCTGCGCTCTAGCCACCTACCCTTCTTTCCCCGGCTTACAACTCCAAGCAAAGTGTTCCTTCTGCCTGCACTTACGGCAAACCACACTAGAAATATCTCTTGGAGGCTGAAACGTCCGCTTATTAGTGCAGATACAAATGGCTAAGGAGTCAAACCTTCATTCTGAAAAGTCATACTTATAATATACTTGAACGCTCCTTGGATATGATCCGTAATATCCTTACATAGCATGTTGCACAAACATATCTAAGCTTGGATTTCGATTATAGTCTTGGTGTCGTTGAACCTTTTTCTGCCAAATATCTCAAACTCGTGCCATATTGAAGTAAAGTCTTTCCATGGTTGAACCTGCACCACTCCTTCTACTTCATTTCCCTCAGCATTAGAAGCTCTAGTATCCATAGTTCTTACATCAAATCAAAGCGAAACAGCTTTAGGAAACTAAAGAATAGGGTTATTTCAAAGAAAAGATTCTAAGAAAGGGATATTTTTAAAGAATAATTTAAAAGTCTAGTTTTCAAAATAAAAATACCCCTCATATATAATACAGTCGAATCATTTTAGAGTGTCACTAACCCTATATCTAATGAGTCATACCCAACTAAAGCCAAGGTGTTAGCTCAACCTTGTGCTCTGATACAAAATTTAACGACCCACATTTCGACCCTCAAATGTCGACACTAATACATCCACAATATTCGTGTGCCGAGCATCTAAGTGCCAGAAAGACAGAAAGTTAGGGTAAAATAAAAAATAGATAAGAACAAGAAAGAAAGAACACAATATCAAAATCTCACAACGAAACGATAATATATAATATCAAAGGAACAAAACAAAGGGTTACTTAGGATAAAGAAATATCGAAGTTACTAAAACCTAAGCACTATCATCAGCCTGGACAGTTATAACAACATGTTCTCATAATACTGATGTATACAATACAAAAATGCAGCAGAAATAAGAATACAATAGAAGGTAATCATCCAACTCTTCTTCATAAGCTCTAAAGCGCCCGTAGCTAAATCTAGAAACATACATGGGGCCAACCTGAGCATTATAAGAAAATAACACCCGGATCAGTCTGGTAAACCAATGTGAGAAAACTTATAAAACATGAAACATGCAATAATAATCAGTGAGACCATACGAATTGGTTTTTCCCTCAAATGTGACGACCCGCAAATCCATACCCTTTGAATCGACAATAAACCACACATGTCTGACCCAAAAAGCACAGACTGATGGAAAGTCAAGAGAAAGAAGAGAAGAGAGAAGAAGAGAAGAAAGAGAGAAGATAGAACCAACAGAACAATACAGAATCTCACGTCGCAGCGGAAAACATATAATATCATATCAATGATCTTTACAAAACAGAAACTATATATACATGCATCAATCAGTGTTCAACAATCAATCAATAGTTATCAGCCTGGAAAGTTATAATAACCTGTCCTTATAATTGCCGATAATATACACAACAACTAAGCAGCGGATAATAAACAGATACGTGTATACGAAAATGAAGATCTTCAGCTCTCCTCTAAAGCTCCAAAAGCACCAATCTAAACCTGTAAATATACTCGGTCTGGCCCGAGTATTGAAAGGGAAGAACGTCTGGATCAGTCTGGTAAACCAGCGTGAGAAACACACTCAACTGAATTTATTAAATTACCAAACTTTTCCTTTATCAAAACAAAAGTATCTCGTAAGACAAGTCCACACATAAACACGGACATGTTTTTACCTTATGATAACTAAAACATTTCATATCAAATCCTCTTATATTGTACTAGTGTCTAGTATATACAAATAATATTAATCATAGTCGAAATGGTTACCCATATAGCATTTCGAGGCCAGTCATTACGCCTTTACAAACAAAATTGCAGCTCGTAGTGGGGTTTGGATTTCCATACAAATGACCAGGTGAAGGGACTACCTTCCGACATTACATCTCTAGAGGAATGTACCGAGGACGATCACAAAGGATCCTCTACCAACACAAGACCGGCCCACCTCTATAACTAGATGGTACCGATATATCATCCTCCGGTCGTTACCGACCTTTACCGAGGGCCCTCATAGCATACAAACCACAATAATCAGATACACGACGTCATAGCATGTAAAGATATATCTAAAAGAGGATGATCATATCCTACTTGGGAATGACCCACTTAGCCCTGCTGCATCTAACCCTATTTTGGTCATTTCCGGTTGATGAGGCCTAAGGTAACGATTACCTTTCACAAATCATAATCACATCACTATGAAATGCCACACGGCCATTTCCGTTGACTACTAATTGCCTTCCACAAAAATACAACCCTTGAGCTCGTACGTCTCAAGGAAGGGTGTTAAGCTAAGAGAAGTTGCCTTCTCCGCCACCAAACAGATGTACGTTTGTAAAAACCAATGTATGTAATCTTAAGAAATGCAATGTCAGACAAACATTCATACAAGTTGTCCAGGAACAGGACAAACCGAAGGCACTTTCCTACCACATCCTGTCGGGAAATCGCTAGGATTAGTAGCGAATAGTCCTTGCATTGGATATTTCATAACGAAGAGACCACTGCTACTGGATGTATATTGGGATTTTAACCCCAAACGATCAACAAGCAGTCCTCCACTATGAAAATCCAGAATATCAATATCATTATAAGCAACCTGCACAATCATCGCATATACGTTGGTCCGAAGTGGTTTTTGGATAAACCTGATCCCAGTCTCTTCGCACCAACAATGCAAAAGCGTTTCTCAACCTCACACAGAAACTAAGTCTCATAGACTTATCACGTTTCCAACTTTCAACTTGCTATCCTTCGGGCCAAGAAGGAAGCTCGATAGATTGGAGTAATACTCCGCACTACACGAATCAACATCCTCAACACAAACGATAATAAAGCCTACACAGAAGGCTACGTACTAAGTGTACGACTAAATAATTCCCACATCAAGTCGTGGAACTAAAGCGGCCAAATTTGATAGTCGGTTATTTAACTATCAAAGCAAACACACAAATATTTAGCACCATATACAATCACTAGGCCATTTTAATTAATCTTTTATTAATTAAATCACTTGCCAAATATTCATTTTGAATACGAGAATCCTTTAAAAAGATATAATCTCAAAACCATTTCAACTTTGGAAATTTTTTCCATATACTTATGTAAAAATAAGTAATTCACAATTCTCTTTATTTTAAAAACTTAGAAAATATTACATATACTTAAATTAGGATTAAGTACATATTTCATTCTTCAAGGAAAATATTCTCTTAAACACATTTATTCGGGTCAAAACGAATGTTGCGTAACGCATCATTACGACAACTCAAAATCACTAGTATGGGGATTCGAAAATAAGATAGATATATAAATCCCAATACTATACAAAAACATTTCCTTTCGAAAATCATTTACTATAACAACAGTGTTATAGTCCATCATTTCCTTACTTCTCAAAAACGTCAATTTCAACAATGAATGTTGAAATCTATGGTTTCGATCCTTAACACATTTTAAAACATCCTTAAAACCATTTAACTCCATTTAAAATATCACTTTCCAAAAATATCCATTTTAGTCAATATATTATTCACTGTCCAAAATCGTGAATATAGTTCCTTAACAAATTCCCATACTTCTACATATTTAATCTAAAGGATAATTCACTGTTCAAAATCGTGAATTTAATTCCTTTACCAAATTCAAAAATCAATAAAACATCTATTTTCAAAATCACTTGAAAATCCTTTTTAATTTGAAAACATCACTTTAACATTTTTAAATTTCCAAAATAGGCCCAATGCTGCAACAGCACTAAATACATCAATCACGGCATCCAAACATCATATATCACATGATAACAACATATATCACAATATCTGTAAATAAATCAATACTGGTGAGGAATCCAGTTAAATCCCTCCAACCGGTCACCTGCAACAACTATACATATGGGAATATGTGTACACTGTCCGCTTCGAGGCAGACGCGCGTACATAGGGTTATCCGCTCATACACGGGCACATATATGGTATCATCTGCTCCAATAGGCAGGTATACATCCAAATACCAATCAATATATATACAATATATCATATATCATCCAAAAAATCATCAATCATCATAAATAATAATTATTCTCACTTATATAAAAATATCAGTGAGCTAGAAAGAGTGAGTTGCACTCACATTGCTTCCAATAGCAGTTGCAGTGTTTTATTCCGAATAAAATTAAATGACCGTTTAATTTTACCCAAAATTCACACTAGCTTCAATTAACTCCAAACTAGCTCTAAAATGTAGTGCTCGTCAATACAGACCCAATGCAATTTGTTTAGTCAAAAATGGACCTCGTATGACAAAGTTATGCATTTTAGAAGTTTATACGAGTTAATATATATTTTTTCAATTTTAATTTTATTTTTCAAAACCTAGAATCAATCGAGGCCGTTGATTTTGTCAATTCCAGATCTGGCCGTGCTTCCCTCTTCTTCTCCCCTTCATTCCATTCACGTTAAAATAAACCCATAGCCGCAGTTTTTGCTCGAATTATCGTGGCCACCACGATCCACTTGAACCTGATCGGCGACCTCCTAGCCTCCTCCACTACCGACTTCCAGATCTAATTCATTGTGGTGAAGGAGATGATGACGTAGCTCACCAACTCCACTACCGACGCCCGAAAACCGGCCTCCCCACGACGTGCTACAGCCACCAAATCATGCTCAAATAGCCCCCAAAACGCAGCCCCCTAGCCTCCTCCTCGTTGCGCCATATTTGATCATCACCGTTGGATGTGAAGATCACGATGTGCTCTACAATATTGTAGTTGAACGTTTTTGCTAATTGTTTGTGGATTGAGAGATAATGGAGGAAGAAAATTCGAAATTTCTGGCCATTGAAATGATATGTGGCGGCTAGGGTTTAATGGCTACGGCTTGAGTGAAAAAAAGAAAATTTTGAGGCCTTTTATAGAAAATTTGATGCACTATTCATCCGGAAATTTTCCGAACTCAAAACGAAGCGTGCCGTCTGGCATTTATAATGTTTTACCCCTATTTCGAATGCAATGAAATATATATCGGAAGCCAATTTGATCGCATTTGGAAGGTAGGTTTTCGAATCGAATTATTTAAATTTAAAATTCACTTAAATCGATTTCTACGCGTTTTAGCTTGCCTCGGACAAACCGTAAATCCGACTGACACGAAATTTGAAATCATACAATAATATAACATTATGGATCCAATGAAACTTGTTTCGTTGAAATCCGAGACTATTTGAAAAATGACTATTTTTACTCGTTAATTAAATATTAAAATATTCAATTTCTACAAATCAACTTTTAATTCAATTTTAAAAGTTCTCTAACATCTTTCTAATTCAAATAGAAGTTAATTCAACTTTATAAATCATTTTCATTGACATATAATTCAAATTCCAATTATTTACACAATTTCAAATATTAAATTAATGATTTAATTATCCAATTAAATCACTATATTCGAAACATAAGTTATTCAGCTTATAAAATTAACTTGTGAATATTTAAAATCAATTAAATATACGAATTTCGACTGACATAAATTCTGGGTCGTTACACAAAGAAACCAACCATTCATTAATATTAATATATTTATATGATAGATAACGTCTAGGATGTAGAATATAAATCATATCAAATAGCTGTGGTGCTTACATTCATCACACCACAACATATTTAGGGTACAATCAAAATCGCCAAGGTTCATTTGCATAATGGAATTTTTCATGGAAATCTCTTCGGTCAACGTCGAATCCAATCTCCTACACAAGGGTTAAAAACTACCTCCGAGCGTCGTATATCTCTAGGTAAAACATACCTTAAAGGAAAACATATGCAACGACCCATATTTTTAACTATTTTAAATTATTAAATTAAATATAATTATTGAACAAAAAAATTTAGAATAAAATTTAATGATTTAATAATGTAATTTATTTGATATGAACTTAGATAAAAACTTTAGATAAAAAAATTCAATAAGACAAAAGATGATACTTATATTACAAAGTAAATTAAATGATACTGAATTGTAAGTAATTGAAAATAGAAATTGAAATAATCAATGTTAAGTTAATAAATAATCGAATGAATGTTTATTAAAATTAAAAGCATAAGTTTATTTATATGAAATTGTATTTTTGATAAGTATAAATTTCAGAAATAAGAAAACATTTATTTGGTAAGAAATGAATAACTTTTGTTGTATACAATAATTGCAAAGATGTTGAATTACTGTAAGATGGAAGTAGTTGTTTTATTATTTAAATTCATTTTAAAAGTAAATTTTATAAGTTAAATAACTTATATTTCAAATATAGTATTTATTTGACAATTTAATTGTTATATTTAATATTTGGAATTGTTTAAATAAACAAATCTTGAATTTAGTGTGAATGAAAATGATTTTGAAAGTTGATTTAAATTCTATTTAAATTAGAATGAAGATAGTAAACTTTTAAATTTGATTAAAAGAGAATAAATAGAAATTGGAAATTTTATATTTTAGTTAACATGTAAAATAGTCTTCTAAGACACTGTCTCGTATTTCAATGAAACCAGTTTCATCGGATCTGTAATAGTGAATTATTATATGCTATCGAATTTCGTAGCAATCGGATATATCATTTGGTCATGCGAGTTGGAAACGCATAGGAATTTAATAAAGGAATTAAAATTAATATAATTTAACTTTGAAAAGCTATCTTCTGAATATAATGGAATTGGCTTCAGACATATATTTCATTGTGTTTGGAATATGGGTATAACATATAGAACGCCAGGCGGCACACTTCGTTTTGAGTTCGAAATTTTAACGGATGAATGGTGCAGTGAAATTTTTCAATATATGGGCCTTAACTTTCTTCCATTTGCAAACCAAACACTAGCTTTCATTTTTAGTCGCCATTAACATATAACCATCCAATGGCCATCATCGATCGGAGCCTCTAGAGGCCGAATTAGCCTTCAACTTCAAATAAGGAAATGTATAGCACGTCGATACGAGCTTGTTTAACGGTCGGATCATTGAATGGTTGATGACAACGATGGTTGTGGGCCCGCATTCATCTATAGTTTATGGGTTCGGCCGTAGTTTTCTTGTACGAGATGCACACGCGTGGAGGGAGTGCTGGAGCGGCGGTGGGTGCATGGGGCATCGACAGCATCGTTTGTGGTGGTGGGCGTGCGATTTTAATGAAACAAAAAAATCAAAACGTGTGAGCCTAGAAGGAAGCGCGTGTGAAGGAGCTGAGAAGAAAAGGTATAGTTTAAGTTTAAGTTAATTTAAGTTAATTATATAATTTAATTATTTCATATGATTAATAATTCGAAACTTTCTCGTACGAGGTCCGTTTTGAGCACGGCAAGTTCCGTTGGGTTCGTATCAGCGAATACTATAACATGGAGTTAATTGAAGCTAATTTGTTAAACTCTGAATTTTTTTCAATTTCAAATAAAGTTGAATGTTTTAAACCGCTCACGAATTACTAAGATATTCTGATGTTAGTTAGATTAAAATCATGAAGTGATTTATTTTTATTGACTGTTGTTTGGTTATTTAACTGACACATAAATTGACATATGGTTTGAACTGATAGGAGTTTAAATTGATAGTCAAATCAGAATTGAAATTAAACTGCTAGTTAAACACCCGATATTGATAACTAGTTAACTGCTGTGATATTAGCTATTTTGGATGTTGATTGTGATGGATGGCTATTGGTTGATATTTTGGTTGATTGGATGTTTATTTATTTTATATATATCCTCTTATCACCCAGTATGTTGCTGACAGTATAAACAAATATTTGAATTATAATCGAATAAACTAAGAAATAGGTTGAAATGATATATACCTATGACACTTTGATTTGGATTGAAATGATATATATCCATCCCTGCAATTAAAAGTGAAATAACTGATCACTTGGCCATATGATAGAAGATTATATACGGACACAGGATTGGTTAAATTAAATTTGTTTTAAATTCTTGAATTTGAATATATTTAAATGATTTTTTTAAAGAATTAAAAATTAAATTAATAAAGATTGAATTATTTTCAAATTTGAGCTTTGAAATGTTGAAGGTGAAATTTGTAAAAGAAATTGTTTAAAGAATTTATTTTGGAATTTGAAGTTATAATCGATATACGACTTGAATTATGGGAATTGAATTGCTTTAAAGATTTGGACTTTATTCGAACTTTGAAAATTTACCTTGGTTAAAGTAATTTAGATTGATGTTTACAATTTGGGCTCGGAATTGAAATATTCGAAATTGAATTAATTTAATGACTTGAATCTAAATTTGAACCTTGAAGTTTAGTTGGATTAATTGATTTTGAACTAGTATTTCAGAATTGGACTTGAAATCTATATAAATTGAAATGATTTAAAATGAGAATTGAATTGAAACTTAAACCATTGAATCGAACGTTGAATCGGATTTGAAGTTAAAAATGAACGTTTCAAAATTGAAGTTAATTCGAACTGAAATCGACATTGGAGTTAATTCGAATTGAAATCGAAATCAAAGTTAATTTGAATTGAAATCGAAATTGAGTCAATTTGAATTAATTTGAGATTGAAGATGATTTGAATTTGAAGATTTGAAATTGAATCAGTTTGATTGAAGTATGGACCTGAGTTCAGATTTATTGGAAATGGAAAGAAACAGCTTTAAATATGTAACTATTTTCACTATAAACTTTTTTACTACAAACTATTTTAAAATTCATTCTTTTTAAAATTTCAAATTGTTTAAATTTTCAAACCATTTTAATATATAACCCATTTTCAATACTCAAACTATTTTATATCAAACTGTTTTCAATCTTTCAACTGTTTAAACTATTTAAACTATTTAACTATTTAAATTATTCAAACTATTTTCAAAGTTCAAGCTGTTTAAGGTCGGAACTGTTATGTTTAAATCATTGATTTAAAACGTGAATGTGGTTAAAATGAAGTTATAACTTAAGTTGAAATTCGAAATGGAAATTTGAATGAAATGATATTTTTCAAGTGAAAATGACATTTAAAGTAGTGATTTTGAAATGAAGGATATTTTGAAGTGAATATGATATTTTGATATCTAGTATGATTCATTTTCAAAATGTAAAAGAACCAAACGGTGTATAAAATGACGTTTGGTTGTTAAATAGACCGATGCCGATTATTGTCATACACTCTGTCAATGTTGGAACCACATTAACAACCTTGTACGTGGAGGAGACTCCAGAATGAAGTGGTCGGATTTGGCGTACGTTGCTGAATTTGAAGAAAGAGAACGATGATGGATAGCCCCGACACTTGTGTCAATTTTAAATGACTAAAACAAGATGGCTTGACTAAGACAATGAGGGTACCCACCTCTAGCGGACATTTGTTCTTCAATTTTTTTGGACTCAGTCCGTACTATTACCTTTGATGTTGGTTTTGATTGGTGCACCTTGATTTGGGATGACCTCCCTTTGACTCGATATGGGATGGATGAATGTGGTGGGCGGTCATGGCTACGATGCATTACGACCAGCCCTGCGATCCGAACTGGTAGTATCCTACCTTGGGCATTGCCTCACATGCTTCTCATACTTTTATCCTTATACGAGACCACTACGAGTTTGGTTCAGTGTTTTCGTATCATGGAGCATCCCTATCCCCCGACGTTCTACTGGGGTGTTATATGCAAACTGTACGCCAGTGCTTAAAAACGCGTTAAGGGGGGTTAATGTAAAGCCTTAACGCTAGGAAAAATATTTATCTTATTGATTAGATATTACATATATAGCATATTCTACTATATATATATATATATTTTGATGGATCCTTAAGAGGTGGAAAATCCCGTAACATCTCTTGAGTTATGGCACGCACATTATACACTGGATAGGAGAGGTAAGACCCTATGAACATCCCTGACGCTATTACACTCCTTTTATATGTGATATTGATTTGAATTACATAAGGATATTTTAGTTCAGACTCGAATGTATTGTTCTACTTTATGCTCGGGTCAGCGCTAGTTTTTCAGTGCATTGAAGACCATATTATTCTGGAGGACGAAGACAAAGATTTGGTATATTATATTACTAGTATTATTCCTCTACATCATGTTGTTCTGCTGCATTGTTTATTTTGTCTCTGTTGTATGTATAACTCTGATTGGTGTTGGAAAAGTATAATAAAATGTATAGTGCAAACAGCTTCATGAACTGTTTATTTGACCATTATATCTTGTCATTCTGCTGCGAGATTCTGTGTTTATTTTCTTCTTTTCTTATTTTTCTTAATTAACCCCATTGATTATCTGTGGTTTGGACTGTTTTGAGTTGGACATGTGTGCTTTATTGTCAACTTAAACCTCCCGAAATGTGGGTCATCACAATTGGTATCAGAGCTTTGGTTTAGCGATAACCTTAGCTTTGGTGGGGTTGGACTCATTAGAGATAGGGTTAGTAATACCCTAAAATGAGCTTGTTTATGAGTGTATATATATCTAGGAGCGCGCACTTGTTTGTGTTACAAAATTTTTTATATTGTGTTTACTTATCTATTGAGTTGTTTATGAATTCTGGTTGGTACATGAGGCGCCATGTTATCGATAGAGGTTTCTAAACACTTAAACGAGACACGTCTACATAATATTGTTTTAAAATAGGGTAAGTGAACTTTTTTTTACCTAAATCATATTTTACATATAAAAAGAAATAATCTTCCATAAATAACCATATAGGTTTATGAAAATACAAATTTATTTATGGATGTTTGTTGTTAGGAGATGATAATATTTAGTTATCATCAATTATTAGTTGAATTAAACTTAATATGAATACTTTGTGAACTCTATTTCACGAAGCGTTCTATAATTATATTGAATAGAAATCTAATTACGATAAGAATTGTTTGCAATAACAAAGATGTAAATTAATGAAATATTTTCATAATAAGACAATGGAATTGTATAAGTATATTTATATTATGGCTTATAAATAGAAAGGATTTAAAAGCTAAGAATTTTAGAATTTAAAATCCCGTTGATTTTCAAAAATTGTTTTCAAAGTTTCAAGAAGAATAATAAATATTATTTTGGGAAGTGATTTTGACTAGAATTATATTTTGAAAGAAATAAAAGCATTGAACTCACATTAGTCATTGGAAAATAATTCTGGGGATGACTACAGCATTGTCTGTATTCATTTTCGTGTTTCTGAGTGAGAATTGCTACCAAAAGGAATATATTTCTAGTTAAAACAAGTTGTGTATATTTCATAGATATAATTTGATATATAAGGTAGATAAGTATGATATTATTTCAAAACGTTTTGAAATGTAAAAATTTGGTGTTTAAATTTTGAGATTTTTAGTTAAGCTAGGTTATAATATGATTATGTGGATTTTGAAGGTATTTGAGCTTGTTTGGTAAACTTTAAAAGTGTTTGAACTTGTTTATAAAAGGTTTGGAAAATAAATAAAAATAAACGCGTAACGTTTTGGTAGTTTGCGATTTCGTGCTGAAACTTCAAACAGATGTGTAAGATTCAGTATAAGTTGGAATTCCTTGAAACAAGAATTTTTCGAACCATTATAATCATAATTTTCAGATGAAAATGAAAAATCAAGTTATGTCCAAATCAAATTTTCAAAATCCTCATGTTTTTATAGTTCGTAAATAATATAATTTTCGACTATTAGATTGTGAATAAATAGGTTTGGAAGTTTGTTTAATAATTTGGGTAAGTAAAACAAAATCTGAATTGGTATATACTCTTTTGGATATGAGAATATTATATTAATTTGAGCTTGAATCAAGGAATGTTTATTCACTTAAGTAAAGGTGGTAAGAAATAATTAAACTTTAAGTTTAAATTATGAAATGAATGGATTTATTAAATAAATTGAATATGAAGTGAATAGGTTATAAAACCAAATTTGAAAATATTAACTTAACTAATTTGAGTTTATGGATGTTTACAAGTTTAAGTAGCGAGTTATGAAATAAAAATATAACTTTAGTTTAAGTTAAAGAATGAATATAAACTAAAAATTTGAGAATTTAAATCTCGGTGCTTTTGAAATTGTTTTCTAAGATTTTGAAAATAATATTAGTATTATTTAAAAATATTTACAAATATAAGTGTTTCAAAAGGATATTAAAAGGAAATAAGTCATGTACTCCTCTCTTCTGTCACTGGAAAATAATTTTGGTTATGACGACCACATCCTCGACATTCATTTTCGATTCTCAAAGTGGGAGATGCCACTTAGTAGCTTTGTTATGCATTTGGTTCGATAAACAGATTTTGATTTAAAATTTCTAAATATGATTTGATATATATAAAAGATATGAGTATAAATATATTATTATTTAAAATGATTTGGAAAGAAACCCGGTGTTTAGTTCTTACATTCTCTGTAAATTAATAATTTTCACTTATTGAATTGAAATGAATTAAGAAAATGATTTTATAAAAAGGTCCATGAATGATTTGATATGAAATGTGTTAAACATAAAGTGAAATAATTGAAATTTGAATAAATTGAATGTAAATGAAATAGATGTGAATAAATTGGAAGTAAACCAATTAGATGTTAATAAGGAATGGATGTTAATAAGAGATGATAGCATACAGATAAACTGTTGACATTGGATAATGTAAATTGATATAGTTTTGATTTATTAGATGAATATTAATTGTCGAATGGTTTCTTTTGTTGCAAATCATTGTTATAACTACTTTTGGTTATGTATGATTATTATGTTGTATATTAGTGCTTATGTTTATGGTTTGGATTAAGAATTCATGTTGTATGGTTCTATAAAACTCATGCATGTTTTCTATATCTTATTATAATGAATAATATTCAAACTTGAGTTGAGATAGGTACATATGAAGACCATTTGGACGTATATGCAGTTCGACATGATTTTGCTCGCTTAATATGAGCGAACTCGCTCATATTAATAATAATAAGGTATATATCTCGGATTACTGTACTTTTATATTTTTCCCTACGGGATGGCTCATCACTGAGATGAGATGTATGTTTGTTATATATACATGTATTGTAAATTTTTCCCATCGAGCCGCGCAAAGGAGAAGCTGCTGAAATTTTCCGTAAATTCAGGTGTTAGAAAAATTTTGAGACTTTAAAATTTTATAACTTGTTTTACAATAAGAGGGTATCAAAATGACACAGTGGAGCGTGGTAAATGTTTTGCAAATATGATTTTAAAGTTTTTTAATTTGATTATTTTGAGTAAATATATCTAATGTTAGATTTCTTATTTAATTTCTTTTCGGGGATGAAAAGTTTTGAGTGGGAGAGAATATAATGACCTGCATTTATAACTATTTTAAATTATTAAATTTAATATAATTATTGAACAAAAATGGTTAGAAATAAAATTTAATGATTTAATAATGTAATTTATTGGATATGAACTTAGATAAAAATTTTAGATAACAAAATTTAATAAGACAAAAGATTAAAACTTATATTAGAAAGTAAATTAAATGATATTGAATTGCAAGTAATTGATAACATAAATTGAAATAATCAATGTTAAGTTAATAAAGAATCGAATGAATGTTTATTAAAATTAAAAGCATAAGTTTATTTATATGAAATTGTATTATTGATAAGTATAAATTTCAGAAATAAGAAAACATTTATTTGGTAAGAAATGAGTAACTTTTGCTGTATACAATAATTGCAAAGATGTTGAATTACTGTAAAATGGAAGTAGTTGTTTTATTATTTGAATTCGTTTTAAAAACAAATTTTATAAGTTAAATAACTTATATGTGACGACTCGTAATTTGGCTACTTCGAAAATGAGAGATTTTGGTTATTTTAAAATTAAAAGGGTTTAAAACATAAATAAATAAGTTATATATAGCAAATAATAATAGAGAAATTATTTATACTTATAGTTAATAATTAAAAAGGATGAAATTTGGATTTTAGAACAAATTAACAAAAGTTAAGTTTTGTTAAAAATAAATATATGCTTAAATAAATATGTTTAAATATTTGTTTGAAAAGTTAAATTATATTAAAATCACTTAATAAAGATAATAGAAGTATATTAAAGGGTTTAAAATTATGTTCATAATCATTTTACAAAAATATTCGAAATTTGTCACATTTTACCAATGCAACGCCGTATTTCAATTAATTGATATTAACACTGATGATATGGGTTTCTAACCAAAAGGCTTGTTTTAATTTATTAAATGTAGTAGGAAGTTTAAATTTTAAGATGGTTTACATACAGTAAAGATTTGACAAAAACGTCAAATTTTGACAGTAAAACATGTCAACAAAAACACTGTTCTCAACAAAAACAAGTTGTTGTTAAGTTGTTGCAATATGATATGTTTCCTAACACACATATATACATATGTACACCTTTACAAACTATAAACACATTACATTTAGCATATGAGACAAAAGTTTATTTTAGGATAGATTTTAAATAAAGTTTACCAAACATGATTTCACTAATTTAAAATTAAAAAAAAAATTAAAAAACAACATCATTACATAAAGTACTCAACATACCCACCATAAATGCACAAGTCCATTCTTGCATGGAAAAGGAGCAAAATGGTTTTTATGTCATTTAGAAAGTAAAGAAAAAAAGGCAAAATCATTTTATTAAGGACAAATTCACATCCTAACATCATATCACATTTAATACACTTCTTATCATGTTTGGGAAAGAGTTTTAAAAATGGTTTAAAAGTAAAAAAAGTAGAAAAAGGCATTATAGTCATTTGGCAAGGAACTACATGTATAAATAAGCATGTATATCTTCACTTTCTCACCACAAAATCATTCTCCATCCTTTTCATTTCTTCCTTCGTCCTCCATTAAACTCTACTCCACCATTCCATCACCTTAACCAAGCTCCTACACACCTAAACCCCACTTCTACAGCCCATACATGCCTCTATACCCTCTAACACCATGGTCGTACCCTCCTCCATCCAAACCCGAGCCCAAAAATCCACCTACCCACCTCCCTACTCTTGGCCACTACCCACCCATGCCACACCCTACTCGAGCCATACACCCACATACCCGCCTCCACCAACCTCTAAACACCCCACACCCACCTACCCAAGACCCTACCCACATCCTACCCACCTACCCCACACACTCCCCAAGCCGTACCCTCCTCCATATAAAAACAAGAAAAGGAAATAGAAAAAAAGAAAAATAAAAAAAGAAAGAGAAAAGTAAAAGAAAAGAAAATCGGGAATTCAAGATGTTCGAGAAGGAGCACGCTAGTTCACGTAAAGTTAGACAGAGTGGAAATAAAGGTGAGAAATTCTCATTGCTATTTAATTACATTGATTATCATGTTTAATTGTTATGTTAGATAATCATCATTTGATAATATGGATATTTGATTGATTGTTTGAATATGTTGGATGAATAGTAGAGTTATGCTAATATACCCACTTATTGATAATTACTATGCTATGAGAATGCATTTTATGTTAATGATAAATATTGAAAGTGATTATGTGATGTGATTGGTTGATTTGGATGTGGTAGTGGTAATTATAAATAGTGATTATGTTTATTTCATCCAAGTAATCACCTTTGTTAAAAAGGACAATTTTTAGTGATATGATACATTTGGAAATTTTATAAGTCTCTTTTCAATAAAGTGAAACTGAAGTTAAAGTTAAAGTAAACTAGAATTTGAATTTAAAAGTGAAATTGGATTTGAAATCGAAGTTAAAATCGAAATTGATTTTTAAATTGAAATTTAACATTGAAATTAAAGATGGATTTGAAATCAAATTTGAAATTAAAGTTGAAATTAAGTTTAATTTGAAGTTAGAATTGAAATTGGATTTTAAAATTTAATATTAAAATAATAGGAATATAATAATATTATAATATGATAATAGTGAAAATCTATTTTAAATACTTTAAAAAATCGAAAATATCAATTTAAAATGATTATTAATATTTTTATAAGTAATTATATTCAATTTAGAGAATTTCAAATATTGTCAATCAAGTTAAAACTAGGTGCGTCGCGCAATGGTAGTTCTTGATTTCACGCCGAAAAGTTCAATGAGTGTTTAGAGTGAAGTATAGCTCGGATTTCTTCGAAACAAGACATATCCGGACTATTATAACCATAGTTTTCAAATTGAAAAAGAAACTCAAGATTTCGTCTTGTAGATTTTGAATTATGTCCAAATTAATTTTTTAGAAAAATCACGCTTGTGTAGTTAAGTGACCATAACGGGAAGTCTTTTTAAATTGGCGTTTTTAATTAGGGAAAAATATGGAATAAATTTGATAAATCTATTTGAATAGTTTAAAAAATATTCGAATGGAAAATGAATTTTCAAATATTAAAAAGTTGTTAAAATCAAATAAGCTTATAAAGCACTTTCCGCAGCACTTTTCTGCTGTCGTTTCTACGACTTTTTAAAAGGAAGTTTAAACTTAACGATTTTTCTAGAATCAATTATGAATGTTTTTAAAAAGATAATTAAGCGTTTAAAGGATAATTTGGAATCTTTATAATCAATTCCAAAATAAAAGCTAATAATTGAGTATGTGGAAACGACTAGTACATTTGTCGCGTCTGTGGGATCTGGGAAGATAAAACAAGGTGTTTAACTAAGGTTAGGAATGGAACAACCAGTGCCCTGAACATACCTGGCCTATATTTTCTCTTCTTAGGTGAGGGGTGGAACAGATCGAAAGAAAAGCCCGGATGCTCTGAAAAGATTATATTAAGTTTTTCCAAAATAAAAGAAGATTAGTATTTTCCAAAATTTAAGCAATCTCCAAAATGAATAAACTACAACTTGGATTGCATAGAGATAATCTTCTTATACATGGTATTAAAGTCCGTAGAGGGAACTCGTCCTATTCGTAGAATTTAAAGGGTGATCTCACCGTTATTCCATCCATAGCACTTGTTGAATACGAAAATTGATGTTGAGTAAAATTAGTATGATTTCCATGATCCTATTTACTCAATAATGTTTGCTAAGATTGATTTTAGGGTTTACAGTAAACGATGTCTTAAATAACATTGTTTTTGATCTGCCTAAAAATAATTAAGGAATGTGGATCGAGTGTTAAGTGAGGAAATTTGAAATATTATCCAAAGCAAAAGAATGAATTAACTTAGAATTACTCCAAGACAAAAAGAAGAGATTTTGTAATCATCTAAAAAGAAATGAATGGAAAAGAGGTTTAATAAATACTGTGTACTCATATTTACTTGTGTTTATCGATGATTGGATTTTGAAGCAACCGGGGTCGGATTCGGATGATTCCTATCTGAAAACCACTTCGAACCAATCTACATGTTCGAAGAATGAAGCTGTGTTGAAGACGGAGATATTGAGACGAATAATAACAAAGGACTACTTGTTAATTAATTGGGGATAAACTCCTGATTTACTTATTATAGCAGTGGTCTCTTTGTTATGAAAAATCTCAGAACCACAAGGACTTCTCGCCTAGTAATGGCAGAGGAAAGTACCTTCGGTTTCGTTCAGTCCCAGAACGAACTTGTATGGACGATTGTCGGACCTTGCATTCTAATCACATTGAATGATCTTTATAAAATGTATATTAGTCGGTGGTAGAGAAGACACCTTCTCTTAGCTTAACGACCTTTCCCGAGTTATACGAGCTCAAGAAGTTATATATTTTTAGAGACCAGTCATGTGAATATGAAATGGCAATGTGGCATTCAAAGTGGAAAGGATTTGTGCTATGTGAAAAGGTAATCGCTGCCTCAAGCCTCATCAACCGGAAAAGACCAAAACATGTAGATGCAGTAAGACTAAGCGGGTCATTCCCATTAGGATACGATCATTCCCTTCTAGATATATTTCTTCCCGCTATGACATTCGAGATGTAAATTATTGTGGTGTATAGAAATCGAGCGCTTGGTTAAAGGCCGGTAACGACCGGGGGATGACATATTCGATACGATCTAGTTACAAAGGTAGGCCGGTCTTGTGTTGGTAGGGGAGCAGATGTTCTGTGGTCCTCGGGACATCCATCTAGAGGTGTACCCATCGGAAGGTAGTCCCTTCACCTGGTCATTTGTATGGAAATCCACTCTCCAATAAGAACTTATGGTTTTGTTTGTATAGCCTTAAATGACTAAGCCAGGAATTTAATAATGGTAACAATTTCGGCTAAGATTAATAAGTTTATTTGCAAATGTTTTCAAAGAAATGTCATTAGAAATAATATCAAAGGTCTTGATATATAAAAGCGATTTGGTTATCATAAGGTAAAAAGTCGTCCGTGTTAATGTGTGGGTATGGTCTTATGAGATACTCTTTCATTTCAAAGGATTTTATCCAAAGGATGATATATGACACTGTCATTTATTATTGAGTTTTTCTCACACTGGTTTATCAAGCCTGATCCGGGTATTTTTCAATACTCGGGTCAGATCCGAGTTGTTTCAGGTTTAGTTGAAGTCATTTGGAGTTTCTAGAGGAGCTGGAGATATTCATCTATGTATGGACGTATTCTATTATCCGCTGTTGTTTTTTGATGCTTGTCAGCATTTGTAAGAACTAAGAACATATGTTTATAGCTGTCCAAGTTGAATCTAGGTAGACTCTGATATATGTATTTTAAAAGTTTTCCGCTGTAAAGATATTGTTTAATATTATATATTATTCCATTCATGTGAGATTTTATTCCGTCTTATTTTTCTTCTTATCCTTCATGTTCTGTCTTTTCGTTCAATTTAAGTTGGACATGTGTGGTTTATTGTCAACTTAAAGGGTACGGAAAAACGGGCCTTGACATTTGTTATCAGAGCTAAAGATTAAGTGAGAACCTTGGCTTTGGTAGGGTAAATACTCACCAGAGATAGGGTTAGTAATACCCTAGGATGAGTAACTCATTAGACATAGGGTTAGTAACACCATAGAATGATTCTGAGAGTATTATATATGAGCGTGTATTTGTTAATTTTATCAAAATAATTTTGGTTTAAAGAAATTGGTAAATGAAATGATTTTACCTTGGGTTTATATTTTGAATATACAAAGGGGATATTTTTGGTTAGAAATAAGGATTGTTTGTAATTTAGCTTAGTAAAACTAAAATATGAATATCTTGTCATTAGAATTGCACGATTTGATTTGACTACAAGATATTCCATATAGAATCAATTAGTTGAAAGCTAGAATTTAGAACTTTAATCTTATACCCCTAGACATTTGGTTATTAAGAAATAATGATTTAATGATCATCAAAATTGATGGATTTAAAAGCTAAGTACAAATATCTTATGAAGTAAAATTCATAATTTGACCATAAGATATTTGATGGATTTAAGGTTAAGAAATTTTATTTAGAAAATGTATAGGTAAATAAGTTAAGTAGATAATCGTAGAATTAGTAAGAAAAAGATGCACACTTAGTAAAGTTATCTTATTAATATTAATATATGGATAAGATAAATAGTATTAGCTAAATTAAGACCTTAGGTAAATAAAACTAAGGATTAAGTTATAACTTATTAATTTGAGATAATAGTAGAATTCCACATTTGTTAAACACCCTAATTGAAGTAATAATGGTTTGAAGTTTGGGGATATGTATATATACTCTTAGGAAGTAAAGGTATATTATACAAGTTTAAGTCATATTTGTATGCTTAAGTAATAATGGATTTAGTAGAAAGTAAATGGTTGTGAAATAAACTTGGATTAATAGAAATTTTGAAGAAATTTATTAGGTAAAAATGAATGTGAATAAATACATAAGTTATACATAGATCATTTTGGCACATAAATTTTTGATCTAAGATTTGAGTACAGAACTTTGAGGTGTTTACACCAATCCGAGAAAGGTTTATCACTCGATTCTTAATAGTGAACATTGATGAGGGTTTGTGATTACGTACTCAAGTTTTCTATCATAGTTGAGAACTATGCAAGGAAAGCAAGGGTTGTGATTAGGAAGTCTGATCAAAGTCCACACTAGAAAATCGAAGAATCGATACTTGTTCAAAAGTAAAAGTTGTGAATTCGAATAATAGATCAAATCAAATATCACATATAGTATGATGTTTTGGGTCTGTCTACATAGTAGTTGGATAGTTATCTTAAAAAGTAGGCACTAAGATATAGGAGTTAGACTTATGTTTTGGGGTGTGTGTGTGTAGACCTCAGGTGTAGTACATGGTCAGGTCATGGGATGAGTTATGTGGATGTATTCATTTATGTTTATATAGTATCAGTGTGATTGTTTTTGGATGTATAGTCTTATTTGGTTGTTGTATATATTATCTTAAGTGTGCAGTACGCACTAGGATGGGTAGGATAGAAGTCTGACTTGATGTATGTATATATAACCTTAGGTACGTGATAAGTACTTAGGTTAGTGTTGGGAATCTCTGTATGTATGTTTGGTATCATTTGTTTTAGTGTTGTTATGGTATCAACCTTCTTTTTATATTGCATTTTCTTTCTATCAATAGTATAGATAAGTCAAAATGTTTGAGGATACGAGTATGAGATAGATTCCTTTATCTAACTTTCATTTCAAGGACGAAATGCTTTTAAGTAGGGGAGAATGTAACGACCCGTAATTTCGCTACTTCGAAAGTGAGAGATTTTGGTTATTTTAAAATTAAAAGGGTTTAAAAATTAAATAAACAAGTTATATATAATAAATAATAATAGAGAAATTATTTATTCTTTTAGTTAATAATTAAAAAGGATGAAATTTGGATTTTAGAACAAATCAGCAAAAGTTAAGTTTTGTTAAAAATAAATAAATGCTTAAATAAATATGTTTAAATATTTGTTTGAAAAGTTAAATTATATTAAAATCACTTAATAAAGATAATAGAAGTATAATTAAAGGGTTTAAAAGTATGTTTATAACTGTTGTACAAAAATATTCAAAATTTGTCACATTTTGTCAATGCAACGTCGTATTTCAAAAAATTGATATTAACACTAATGATAGGGGTTTTTAACCAAAATAGACTTGTTTTAATTTATAAAATGTAGTTGGAAGTTCAATTTTTAAGACAGTTCACATAAAGGAATGATTTGACAAAAATGTCAAATTTTGACTGTAAATATGTTAACAAAAACACTGTTTTCAACAAAACAAGTTGTCGTTAAGTTGTTGCAACATGATATGTTTCCTAACACACATATATACATATGTGCACCTTTACAAACTATAAACACATTACATTTAGCATATGAGACAAAAGTTTATTTTAGGAAAGTTTTTAAATAAAGTTTACAAAACATGATTTGGCTAATTTAAAATTTAAAAAAAATTAAAACAACATCATTACACAAAGTACTTAACATTTCCGTCACCATAAATGCACAAGTCCTTTCTTGCATGGAAAAGGAGCAAAAAGGTTTTTATGTAATTTAGAAAGTAAAGAAAGAAAAGGCAAATCATTTCATTAAGGACAAATTCACATCCTAGCATCATCTCACATTTAATACACTTCTTATCATGCGTTGGAAGAGTTTTAAAAGTGGTTTAAAAGTCAAAAAAGTATAGAAGGACATTGTAGTCATTTTTCAAGAAACTACATGTACAAATACGCATGCATATCTTAATTTTCTCACCACAAAATCATTCTCCATCCTTTTCATTTCCTCCTCCTTCCTCCATTAAACTCTACTCCACAATTCCATCACCTTAACCAAGCTCCTACACAACCAAACCCCACTTCTACAACCCATACACGCCTCCACACCCTCTACCACCACGGCTGTACCCTCCTCCATCCAAAACCAAGCCCAAAAATCCACCTACCCACCTCCCTACTCTCGGCTAGTACCCACCCGTGCCACGCACAACCTACCCGAGCCATACACCCACATACCCGCCTCCACTAATCTCTAAACACCCCACACCGGCCTACCCAAGACCCTACCCACAGCTTTCCCGCCTACCCCACACACTCCCCAAGCCGTACCCTCCTCCATAGAAAAAAAGAAAAAGAAAAAAGAGAAATAGAAAGAGAAAAGTAAAAAAAGAAAAGAAAAAGAAATCGGGAATTCGTGACGTTTGAGAAGGAGCACGCTAGTTCATGTAAAGTTAGACGGAGTGAAAATAAAGGTGAGAAATTCTCATCGCTATTAAATTACATTGATTATCAAGTTTAATTGTTATGTTAGATAATCAACATTTGGTGATATGGATATTTGATTGATTGTTTGAATATGTTGGATGAATAGTAGAGTTATGCTAACATACCAACTTATTGATAATTACTATGCTATGAGAATGGATTTTATGTTAATGATAAATATTGAAAGTGATTATGTGATGTGCTTGGTCGATTTGGATGTCGTAGTGGTAATTATAAATAGTGATTATGTTTATTTCACCCAAGTAATCACCTTTGTTAAAAAAGACCAATTTTAGTGGTATGATATATTTGGAAAATTTATAAGTCTATTTTCAATAAAGTTAAATTGAATTTAAAGTTATAGTAAAATAGAATTTGAATTTAAAAGTGAAATTGGATTTGAAATCGAAGTTAAAATCTAAAGTAAAATTTAAATTGATTTGGAATTGAAATTGAAATTTAACATTGAAATTAAAGTTGGATTTGAAATCAAATTTGAAATTAAAGTTGAAATTAAGTTTAATTTGAAGTTAGAATTGAAATTGAATTGAAATTGAATTTTAAAATTTAATACTAAAATAATAAGAATATAATAATATTATAATATGGGAATAGCGAAAATCTATTTTAAATACTTTAAAAAATTGAAAATATCGATTAAAATGATTAGTAATGTTTTTATAATTAATTATATTCAATTTAGAGAATTTATTTCAAATAATGTAAATCAAGTTAAAACTAGGCGCGTTGCGCAACGGTAGTTCGTGATTTCGTGCCGAAAAGTTCAAATGAGCGTAAAGAGTGAAGTATAGCTCGGATTTCTTCGAAACAAGAAATTTCCGGACTATTATAACCATAGTTTTTAAATAGAAAAAGAAAATCAATATATTTCATTTGGTAGATTTTGAATTATGTCCAAATCAATTATGTAGAAAAATCGTGCTTGTGCAATTAAGTGACCATAATGTGAAATCTTTTTAAATGGACGTTTTTAATTAGGGAAAAATAAGGAATAAATTTGATAAATATATTTGAATAGTTTAAAAAAGATTCAAAAGGAAAAATATAAAATTTCAAATATTAAAAAGTTGTTTAAATCAAATAAGCTTATAAAGTGCTTTCCGTAGTACTTTTCTACTGCCATTTCTACGACTTTTAAAAAAGAAGGTTTAAACTTAACGATTTTTCCTAGAACCAATTATGAATGTTTTTAAAAGGATAATTAAGCATTTAAATGATAATTTGGAACCTTTATAATCAATTCCAAAATAAAAGCGAATAATTGAGTATGCGGAAACGATTAGTACATTTGTCCCGCCTGTGAGATTTGGGAAGATAAAACAAGATGTTTAACTAAGGTTAGGAATGGGGCAACCAATACCCTGAACTTACTTGGCATATATTTTCTCTACTTAGGCAAGGGGTGGAACAGATCGAAAGGAAAGCCTAGATGCTCTGAAAAGATTATATTATGTTTTTCCAAAATAAAAGAAGATTAGTATTATCCAAAATTTAAGCAATCTCCAAAATGAATAAACTACAACTTGGATTGCATAAAGATAATCTTCTTATACTTGGTATTAAAGTCTGAAGAGGAAACTCGTCCTATTCGTGGAATTTAAAAGGCGATCTCACCGTTATTCCACCCATAGCACTTATTGAATACATAAATTAATGTTGAGTAAAATTAGAATGATTTCCATGATCCTATTTACTCAATAATGTTTGCTAAGATTGATTTTAGGGTTTAAAGTAAATGTTGTCTTAAATAACATTGTTTTTGACCTGCCTAAAAAAAATTAAGGACTGTGGGTCGAGTGTTAAGTGAGGAAATTTGAAATTTTATCCAAAGCAAAAGAATGAATTAACTTAGAATTACTCTAAGACAAAAAGAAGAGATTTTGTAATCATCCAAAAAGAAATGAATGGAAAAGAGGTTTAATAAATCCTATGTACTCATATTTACTTGTGTTTATTGATGATTGGATTTCGAAGGAACCGGGGTCGGATTTGGGTGATTCCTATCCGAAAACCACTTCGAACCAATCCACATGTTCGAAGAATGAAGCTATGTTGAAGACGGAGATATTGAGATGAATAGTAACGAAGGACTACTTGTTGATTAATTACCCGGTTTACTTATAGTACCAGTGGTCTCTTTGTTATGAAAAATCTCAAAACCACAAGGACTTCTCGCCTAGTAATGGCCAAGGAAAGTACTTTTGGTTTCGTTCAGTTCTAGAACGAACTTGTATGGACGAGTGTCTGACCTTGCATTCTAATCACATTGAGTGATCTCGATAAAATGTATATCAATCGGTGCAGAGAAGACACCTTCTCTTAGCTTAACACCCTTTCCCAAGACATACGAGCTTAGGAAGTTATATATTTGTAGAGAGCAGTCATGTGAATATGGAATGGCAATGTGGCAATCAAAGTGGAAGGGATTTGTGCTATGTGAAAAGGTAATCGCTTCCTCAAGCCTTATTAACCGGAAAATACCAAAACATGGTAGATGCAGCAAGACTAAATGGGTCATTCCCATTAGGATATGATCATTCCCTTCTAGATATATTTCTCCCCACTATGATGTTCGGGATGTAAATTAATGTGGTGTATTAAAATCGAGCGCTCAGTTAAAGGTCGGTAATGACTAATGGATGGCATATTCGGTACTATCTAGTTACAGAGGTAGGCCAGTCATATGTTGGTAGGGGAGCAGATGTTCTATGGTCCTCGGGACATCCATCTAGAGGTGTACCCATCGGAAGGTAGTTCCTTCACCTGGTCATTTGTACGAAAATCCACTCTCCAATAAGAACTTACGATTTTGTTTGTATAGCCTTAAATGACTAAGCTTGGAATTTAATAATGGTAACAATTTTGGCTAAGATTAATAAGTTTATTTTCAAATGTTTTCAAAGAAATTTCATTAGAAATAATATCAAAAGTCTTGATATATAAAAGCGATTTGGTTATCATAAGGTAAAAGGCCGTCCGTGTCAATGTTTGGGCGTGGTCTTATGAGATACTCTTTCTTTTCAAAGGATTTTATTCAAAGGCTGATATATGACGCTGTCATTTATTTTTGAGATTTTCTCACGCTGGTTTATCAAGCCTGATCCGAGTATTTTCAATACTCGGGTTAGATCCGAGTTGTTTCAGGTTTAGTTGAAGTCGTTTGGAGTTTCTAGAGGAGCTGGAGATATTCATCTATGTATGGATGTAATCTACTATCCGCTGCTGTTTTTTGATGTTTGTCAGCATTTGTAAGGATAGATGTTTATAACTGTCCAAGATGAATCTAGGTAGACTCTGACCTATGTATTTTAAAAGTTTTCCGCTTTAAGATATTGTTTAATATTATATATTATTCCATTCGTGTGAGATTCTATTCTGTCTTATTTTTCTTTTTACCCTTCATGTTCCATCTTTTCGTTCAATTTAAGTTGGACATGTGTGGTTTATTGTCAACTTAAAGGGTACGGAAAAACGGGCCTTGACATTACATTTCAAATATAGTTATTTATTTGACAATTTAATTGTTATATTTAATATTTGGAATTGTTTAAGTAACCGAATCTTGAATTTAATGTGAATGAAAACGATTTCGAAAGTTGATTTGAATTCTATTTAAATTAGAATGAAGATAGTAAACTTTTAAATTTGATTAAAAGTGAATAAATAAAAATTAGAAACTGTATATTTTAATTAACATGTAAACTAGTCTTCTAAGGCACTATTATTCGGTCATTTGGCCCGGCTACAAGGTGATAATTACAAAGGCTTTGAATGAGTCTAGATAAGACTTGAGTTAGTTAGAGATTGGAGATGTAAGGGATTGATCCGTTTTGGGTAGTCCGGCATATGTGCATTTTTCGACCTATATGTACGGTTCAGCCTATGTACATCGCTCAGCCTAAGAGTATGGTTCGGCCTTAAAGGATGGCGCATATCGCTCGGTCAAGAATGGGAAAATAATATGGCTCAATCTAGGCGTCCAAGGAGAGGTCGCTCGGCCAGGTTCGTTCAGCAACCACCGTTTGGCCACCTTCGTTCGACAACCACCGTTTGGCCACCTTCGTTCGGCAACCATCGTTCAGTCACCATTGTTCGGCACACCATTGTTCGGCCACCACCGTTCGGCCACCATCGTTCGGCGACCACCGTTTGGTATGCCTGGCTCGGCACATAGAAGTCACCTACTATGGGCCGAAGTACCTTGTTCCTGGGCCTGCGAAGGGAGTCCAGCCTATCTTCGTCTATAAATACAGAGGCAAGGGTGTAGTTGAAAGGACCTTCTTTTGGGAGAAATCCAGGGAAACTCTGCCATTTTTTATACTCTCCTATTTTCGATTCAAACTTGTATTGAAGTGGTTTGTTTACGGATTGTATCTGTATTCAAGTGATATGGAAAGTAATAAAGATCATATTCAAAGTGGACGTAGGCAATTACGCCGAACCACTATAAATCTGGTGTTCTCGTTTCTGCTGTTCTTTTTGCACTCAATTGCGTTATTTTTCTGTTTTAATTTACTTTCTTCATTAATCTCTCTACATAACTCTATTCAAGGGTGTTAGTGACACATTTTGGTGCTAACATTTTGGTGCTAACATTTTGGTGCTTTCATTGAGAAATGAATTCTCAGCTTGATTGGATCTAATTGTCTACTAGCGGATTCCTATATTCGCGAGATAGATCCACTTATTAACCTGCAAAATTCCTATTCTATTCAGATTTGAAAGAAATCTAAAGGAAGCTGATAGCCATAGACAAGCAACTAAGTCTACTGCTCTTGTTTTTGGAAGATTTGATTATGCTAATGTTCTTGTTTAAAATTAATCATGCGTTCATGTTCATGTGAAAGGATTGGATTCACTGATGTATGCAAGATCTGGAGATTGGATGCTGAAGTTTGCACTCAAGTTGAATGAAGGCCAACCCCCTCTCCTTTCGAAGGCAATTCAACCAATCTCTTATATGGCCGAACCCTCACCAAGGCAAACACATATATACCGACCGCTCCAAAAGCTCTGTATACTGACCGCTCCAAAACTGATGTATACCGATCACCCCACGTACTCCGTATAGCCGATCCACCTTGTCCGAACCACCTTGACCGAGCCACCCATGGCCGAACCGCCTTGGCCGAGCCACCTATGGCCGAACCACCTTGGTCGAGCCACCTTGGCCGATCCACCTTGGCCGAACCGCCTTGGCCGAGCCACCCTTGGCCGAACCGCCTTAGCCGAACCGCCTTGGCCGAACCACCTTGGTCGAGCCACCCTTGGCCAAACCGCCTTGGCCGAGCCACTCTTGGCCAAACCGCCTTGGCCGAACCGCTCTTGGCCGATCCACCATGCCTACACTCCAATACCGGACCACCTTCTATTCTTGTGCTTTACAAGCATGCCGACCCAGTATCAAATATACCGAACCATATGCATAGGCCGATCCAAACTTAAGTTACACCGGTCTCTTATACGATCCCTATTTAAAAAAAAAACTTTTTCAGGTACGACCCAAATTTAAGAAAATGGCTCTAAAACTCAACTTAATGAAGGAACATTCTATCCACTTCCCTTACATCCTATGACCGACCAGGGCATAGAGGATCAAGCGACAGCTTCTGAATGACAACAAGGGAACAGACAAGCAACCACTACTCAAACGATACTCCCAAAGGTTGGAGAACATAAATGATATGACTCTAGGAAAATGCCAAGATGACTCCAAGCAAACTAATGTTTGACTCCAAGCAATTTGTTCCAAATGCTAACAAGGATATCATACTGATTGCGTTTGAGGAGAGTCGACCTCCAGATATATTTTGGCAGCTAGTTAGCTAGAGAGCCTCCTACGACCATGGATTGTTTCTGTTACAAAATGAATCAGAACCGAAGTGAGGAGGAGTGGAGCAGACAAGGAAAAGTAACAATGCAGGCCCGTTGGCTAAGGACTCTGATTCCAGTAGACAAAACAAAACCTCATAATTCGACTCATATGCTCTTTGAAAGCTTCAATAGTGCGTGCAAGCCTTATAGAAGGGAGAGCCAGGAACTTCGAATACCCATTAATAAAGAACTCTAATTATCAATTGGACTGTTGGCAGTCGACATCCCGCTAGAAGGGGCTAGGGACAGAGTTGAATAGCGAGCACACGATGTTGCTCCACTTATCAATGAGATTTATACCAATCTTCTTTGGATTATTTCTATTTCAATTGTGCTTTGAAATACGACCGACTTGAACTAAACTTCTTCTAAAACGATGCAGGTGACAAAGTACTCAAAGTTGGCTGCCAACCAACCCGCGCAGACCTTGATCGGACCTGTGGAGTTTCATCAAGACGAGCATGATTCGATATCTCATCATCAAACATGTGCCTTTGATTTGGGGCCAAGGACTAAAGATTGAAAAGCTCATCACGGACAGAGCCCAATACAAAGCGTACATGATTGACCGTCCATTCATCGACCTTCATATTTGATTTGGTGGCCTAAGTAAGGCTTGGAATGAATGTGGCCAGATCATGCACTCCTCGGGTCATAAAGTAAAGTTCGATAAAATACATATGCCTCTCCTGAAGCTCAGTGATGTTGGGATCTAACTAGAGCGGACATGATTTGATCATCTACACATCAAATCCTACCCTGAACACAAAAGGTGGTTCGAAAGCCCGACTTGAAGTAGCTGTGATAGACTGCCTACTCGTTAACCATCACTCTCAATACATGGATGCGACTGCACCTTGAAACATATGCAACTTACTTTGTCTACTTAATAATCCATTATCTTCATTTTCTAGAAAGAGATACGAAGAAAATTGTGCGAGACTTGATTATCCAACCCCAGCATGGATGTGATCCAACCATCTATCATATACATCCTTCCTTTACTTGATGGGAAGAGCTACATACACCAAACGGACGAGAATCGACCGTCCATTTTTCAAGTTGCGTCCTTGATGCTGAGAGCATAGTCCCATTCCATGAGCAAACGCAGTTCGATGTTCATTTGACAATATTAGCCTCGACACGGTAAATGAAATACAAATCAAATGGGTGGAAATATGACTGCTCTCAAGAAAAATCTCTAAGTCCCTGAAGCGGGCTAGAGTACTCTGAGTCCGCTGAGCGCAGACTAGAGTATAAATGATTTGAGAAAAATCTCTAAGTCCCTGAAGCGGATTAGAGTACTCTGAGTCTCCAGAGCGCGGACTAGAGTTTAAATGACTTGAGAAAATCTCTAAGTCCCTGAAGCGGACTAGAGTACTCTGAGTCCCCAGAGCGTGGACTAGAGTATAAAGGACTTGAGAAAAATCTCTAAGTCCCTGAAACGGACTAGAGTACTCTGAGTCCCTAGAGCGCGGACTAGAGTATAAACGACTTGAGAAAAATCTCTAAGTCCCTGAAGCGGACTAAAGTACTCTGAGTCCCCAGAGCGCGGACTAGAGTGTAAACGACTTGAGAGAAATCTCTAAGTCCTTGAAGCGGACTAGAGTACTCTGAGTCCCCTGAGCGTGGACTCGAGTATAAACGACTTGTGAAAAATCACTAAGTCCTTGAAGCGGATTAGAGTACATTGAGTCCCCAGAGCGCGGACTAGAGTATAAACGACTTGAGAAAAATCAATAAGTCCCTGAAGCGGACTAGAGTACTCGGAGTCCCCAGAGTGTGGACTAGAGTGTAAATGACTTGAGAAAAATCTCTTAGTCCCTGAAGTGGACTAGAGTACTCTGAGTACCCAGAGCGCGAACTAGAGTATAAACAATTTTAGAAAAATCGCTAAGTCCCTGAAGCTGACTAGAGTACTCTGAGTCCCCAGAGCGCGGACTAGAGTGTAAACGACTTGAAAAAAAATCTCTAAGTCCCTGAAGTGGACTAGAGTACTCTGAGTCCCCAGAGCGCGGACTAGAGTATAAACGATTTGAGAAAAATCTCTAAGTCCCTAAAGCGGACTAGAGTACTCTGAGTCCCTAGAGCACGGACTAGAGTATAAACGACTTGAGAAAAATCTCTAAGTCCTTGAAGCAGACTAGAGTACTCTGAGTCCCCAAAGCGTGGGCTAGAGTATAAATGACTTGACGAAAATCTCTACGTCCCAAACTGTGGACTAGAGCATAAACCATTCGACAAATCTCTAAGTCCCTAGAGCGTGGACCAAAGCATGAACACAAATTGGGCGCGAGTCAACCGGGCTCTAAGTCACCAGAATGCAGAGTGGCGTATAAACACCGATAAATAGATGAGTGGATTCCGACCGCTCTCTATTCCGCAAACTTCGGCCAGAAATCGACAGGAGGAATATTAACTTGCTAAGGATGGAGTTCGACCATCCGACTTGTGGCCTAGCCAAATCAATGCTTGGAGTAGGAGTACAAATAACTAAAAGCTGAATACGACTGCTCATTATAGCTCTAGCATGGCGTTCTTTACAACTTAAGGCAACGACTATAAGGAGGCCTCAAAACAGAATCAATCGAAATGACATCCAAAGCTACGGGCGACCGACTATATCATACCTCAGATTAAGAGTCAATATGGATCTGCACCAAGCACATACGAATGTGTCCCGAATGTCCCTTGAAAAACTATGACCTCCAGAGTGTGGAAAGGAGAGTAAACCACGAAGACTTGGTCATTAATTCTCCAGCACCCTCCTTCAATCCGTCAGGAGAAGTATGAAACTGGATGAGCATGACCCGACTGCACTTCAGCCAACTTTACCCCGAGATCTGACTACAGAACATGAAGCAAAGTGGACGTGGCTGACCATTCAGTACCCAACTTATGCCCTTAAACTGACGAGGCATCGGAGTATTCCCCTTGGAATGAAAAACCGCAGTACAATCCAGGTAAGGCGAGACTCGGCATCCCATCAACTAACCCGATCCCACGATTCAACGGGAAAGTGAGTAAAGCTAAAGTGGGCATGGCTGGCCTTCCTACATATTAGTATATGCCCCAGACTTGGGGGCATGAGCGAGAAGCAGGATGAATGTGAACCGATTATTCACCGATCGACTCTATGTCTTTGGAGTTTAGGTGGGAGTATGAACATAGCTAGGACGAAACTCAACCATCCACATAGTACATTTATCAACCCGAGACTGGGAGCAGAAGCGTGATCATCCAAAGACTGGCTACGATAGCTCAATATTGAAACTTAAATATAGTGTTTACAACTATTCAAGGCTACGACCGAAAGAATGCCTAGCAATAGAATCATTAAATCGATGCCTAAGCTCTTGGGCAACTGACTATCACTCCAACCCGAAGGATGGGTAAAGGATCATGAATGCATTGAATGGAAAGCGCGTTACTCGAATATATAAGAAAATTCAAACTCAACGCAAGATCCAGCTGTGCAGCTTCACGCAACTCGAGGCTAACCCCTACTTGACATTTTCTTCAACATGCTTCTAAGCCTAATCTTTGGCCATTTCCAGACAATCGATCAAAGCATTCCGAGCCCTTCACTATCAGACTTAATAACTCATGACAAGACTCTAGGATTCGACCAGAGTATCCATCAACATTGACCGTCCCAACCAGATTTCACATGAATGTTACACAAAATAGTTACATCTGAACTCAAAGAATCCGAGATTGCACTCGCTAAGCTGATAGTCGACATTACAGTCAGCCATGGTGACCCTTCACGGGTGCAGAAGATCGGATCACAGCTCAGTGCAATGATGATAAAAGAATTAGATGGATTTCTCTGAATAAATGATGATATGTTCCCTAGGACCCATTCTGACATGCGTGTGTGATTTCACCGACTATCGCGAGCCATGCATTGAATATCGACCTGAAGAAACAAAAGCTAGCGTCATACAACGACCTGAGATGTCTTAAAGACTACTTAAATAGAATATCGAACTAAGCCTATTCGATATCACTTATTTCCCTCGAAGAGCTATCCAAGGATGGAAATTAGCAGACCTCATATCTGAATTCACTGCATCAAATGACTACTCAAAGAGTAGTGGAGAAACAACCAACAAATGGAAAATGTACGTGGATGGAGCATCCAATTATCAGTGTTATGGCGCAGGAATCATGTTAATGACTCCTGAGGAACGATCGATCTGCTACGCCCTGAAACTCGATTTCCTTGTAGCAAACAACGAAGCTAAGTACGAAGCCTCGACCGCTAGCCTCAAACTTGCTAGAGAACTTGGAGTGGAAACTTTAAATATCTTTTGTGATTCTTGATTAGTAGTATGCAAAGTTAGGGAATTTATTCTTGTCAGGGGGCATTATCTTGCACCTTATCTCGGCCGGGTCCAAGAGCTACTAGCCGACTTCACGTATTACATCATTATCCTCAACGAATGAAATGAAAAGAGTCAAGTTAGTGGACAAGCTGGCCAGTTTCAGGGACGTGCAACAGATATATTTTGTTTCGGTTGAAGTACTTAATATTCCAAGCATTGACGGATGGAGATCAGCTCGATCTTGGAGATAAGGCCAGAAAAGGGGTCATCGATGACTCCTATCAAAGACTATCTACAGTGAGGAATTCTTACTGAACAGAGGGATGGAAAACGATAGATCTTCCTCAAAGCTTCATGACAAATCATCCAAGAAGAAGTCATGCGTAGAAAGGAGTTTATCCATTCCCATGCTTCGGTGTATCACCCATGATGATATCAAATGAGTCTTGAGTGAAGTCTATGAAGAGAATGCGGCGATTACATCAGGGGGAAAACCCTGACAAAGAAAATACCCTGCTATGGGTTTTACTGGCCGACTATTAATCAAGATGCGATTGATCATGCTAGACAATGCGATGAGTGCAAGATGTTTGCAAAAAATTCGAGAGCCCCGCCGATAGAAATTACTCAAATGGCTAGTCCATAGCCGTTTGCCACTTGGGAGCATTGACATCATCGTCTCCTTGTCGATCCTAAAGGTGGTACAAAATAAATCATCGTAGCAGTTGATTACTTCACCAAATAGGCAGATGCAGAACTTTTAACCACGACCAAGATGAAGAAAATAATCGACTTCGTCGTCCGTAATGTCATTTGTCCTTATGACCTTCCACGATCCATTATAACTGGTTGAAGCTATGAACAAAATCATAAAGTCTATTATGAAGAGAGGTTTGGAAAAGGCTAGAGGTAAATGGGTGGATGAACTCTCAACAGCATTATAGGCTTATAGAACTACCCATGAGTCCATGGCTGGCCGTACTCCCTTCGCCCTTGCTTACGACTCCGAGGTCATCATCCATGTAGAACTTGAAGTCCCCTCTCATCAAGTGGCTGATTACAACCCTTATTTCACAAAAAATATAAACAAAGAATTGCAATCGAATTGCAATTAAACTAGATGGAATTGGTGACGACTTATGAGCATATAAAACGCATCCGAGAGCCAATGACAAGAACGTGTGCCCGAACATGCACGTGTATATTCAAAAAAATTCGACTTCTTGAAATCAACAGAAATTGAATTTTCACTTAGGGTTATTAAGAAACGACTGGATCAGATAGCCGAAGCTTACTAGCCCTGTAGAACCGGACACAGATGACCACTGATGAACTACAATCCTGAATTTATACTATTGGGAATCGACCAAGCGTCATGACGGCGGAAGAAGGATACGACACTTTGGAGGATAAAATTGAAGGATAATGACTATTCAGGAAACATGATGGATTTCTTTCTCGAGACTCTAACTTTCTTTGATTCAAAGCGCGTCATGTTGGTTCACACGACGCACTTTAGGGGGAAAATGTTATCCGGTCACTTGGCCCGGCTACAAGGTGATAATTACAAAGGCTTTGATTGGGTCTGGATAAGACTTGAGTTAGTTAGAGATCGGAGACGTAAGGGATTGATCCGTTTTGGGAAGTCCGTCTTATGTGCATCGTTCGGGCTATATGTACGGTTCGGCCTATGTACATCGCTCGGCCTAAGAGTATGGTTCGGCCTTGAAGGATGGCGCATATCGCTCGGTCAAGAATGGGAAAACGAGATGGCGCAATCTAGGCGTCCAAGGAGAGGTCGCCCGGCTAGGTTCGTTCGGCAACCACTGTTCGGCCACCTTCGTTCGGCAACCACCGTTCGGCCACCTTGGTTCGGCAACCATCGTTCAGCCACCATCGTTTGAAACACCATCGTTCGGCCACCACCGTTTGGCCACCATCATTCGGACACCATCGTTCGGCGACCACCGTTCGGTATGCCTGGCTCGACACATAGAAGTCGCCTACTATGGGCCGAAGTACCTTGTTCCTGGGCCTGTGAAGGGAGTTCAGCCTATCTTCGTCTATAAATACAGAGGTAGGGGTGTAGTTGAAAGGACCTTCTTTTGGGAGAACTCCAGGGAAACTCTGCCATTTTTTATACTCTCCTATTTTCGATTCAAACTTGTATTGAAGTGGTTTGTTTATGGATTGTATCTCTATTCAAGTGATGTGAAAGTAACAAAGATTATATTCAAAGTGGACGTAGGCAATTACGCTGAACCACTATACATCTGGTGTTCTCGTTTCTAATGTTCCTTTTGCACTCAATTGCGTTATTTTTATGTTTTAATTTACTTTCTTCGTTAATCTCTCTACATAACTCTATTCAAGGGTGTTAGTGACCAATTGTGGTGCTAACAGGCAATATCTCCGATTTCGACTAAACCAGTTTCATCGGATCCATAATAGTGAATTATTATATCCTGTCAAATTTCGTAGCAATTGGATTTATCATTTGGTCGTGCGAATTCAAAACACATAGGAATTTAATACATGAATTTAAATTAATATAATTCGACTTTGAAAAGCTATCTTCTGATATGATGATGGAATTGGCTTTCGATATATATTTTATTGTGTTCGGAATATATTTATAACATATAGAATGCCAGCCGGCATGCTTCGTTTGGAGTTCAAAATTTTAAAGGATGAATAGTGCCGCGAAATATTTCTATATGAGGGCCTTACCTTTCTTCCATTTACAAACAAAACCCTAGCTTTTGTTTTCTGCCGTCATTAACATATAACCATCCAATGGTCATAATCGATCAGAGCCTCTAGAGGTCGAATTAGCCTTCGACTTCAACTACGGAAATGTAGAGCACGTCGATACGAGTTTGTTCAATGGTCGGATCGTCGACGACGGCGATGGCTGTGAGCTCGCATTCATCTGCAGTTTATGGATTCGCCCGTGGTTTCCTAGCGCGAAACGCGCACGCATGGAGGAGGGCTGGAGCGGCGGTGGGTGCGGGCGGCATCGGCAACATCGTTTGTGGTGGTGGGCGCGCGATTTGAATGAAGGAAAAAAACAAAATGCATGAGCCTAGAAGGAAGCGCATGTGAAGCAGCTGGGAAGAAAAGGTTTAGTTTAAGTTAATTTAAGTTAATTATATAATTTAATTATTTCATACAATTAATAATTCATAACTTTCTCATACGAGGTCCGTTTTGTGCACGGCAAGTTCCATTGGGTTCATATCAGCGTATATTATGACATGGAGTTGAATTGAAGCTGATTTGTTTGACTTTGAAAATTTTTCGGTTTCAAATAAAGGTGAGTGTTATAAACCACTCACGAAATACTAAAATATTCTAATGTTAGTTAGATTGAAATCATAAAGTGATTTATTTTTATTGACTGTTGTTTGGTAATTTAATTGACATATGATTTGAACTGATAGGAATTTAAGTTGATAGTTAAATCAAAATTGAAATTGAACTGCTAATTAAACACTCGATATTGATAACTAGTTAACTGTTGTGATATATTGACTGTTTTGGATGTTGATTATGATGGATGGCTATAGGTTGATATTTTGGATGATTGGATGTTTATTTATTTTATATATATATCCTGTTATCACCCTGTATGTTGCTGAAAGTATATAAAATGTTATTTGAATTATAATCGAATAAATTAAGAAATAGGTTGAAATGATACAGACCTATGACACTTTGATTTTGATTGAAATGATATATATCCATCCCTATAATTAAAAGTGAAATAATTGGTCACTTGGCCATAGGATAGAAAATTATATACGGACACCGGATTGGTTAAATTAAATGGTTTTAAATTCTTGAATTTGAATCTATTTAAATGATTTTGTTTTAAAGAAATAAAAATTGAATTTATAAAGATTGAATTATTTTCAAATTTGAGCTTTTAAATATTGAAGGTAAATTTTTTAAAAGAAATTATTTAGAGAATTATTTTGGAATTTGAAGTTATAATCTATATATTACTTGAATTATGGGAATTGTTATCCAGGTTTTTAACCCATCAGGATCCGAGAGAAGACGGAATGACTTGATGGAATCAGAGTGGCTCAGGACTCAACCAGAAAGGCTAAAGCAACAAGTTAAAGAGAGCCAAGTCCTATTACAAAAGCAACAACTGAGTTTGACTAAACCAAAAGATGAGCATCCGTCCAGTCCGATCAACAGTCAAATGCAACTAACAAGTATATCGGCATCAAAGCAAAGCGACGTGCAACGAGACTACACGAACGACGTCGATACAAAGCAATAAAGGCATTCCAAACATCAAAGTCTAGAAATAATCTAAGTGCATGGATCACTAGCGATCCATACTCTAGATCGCTAGCGATCCATAAATTTCATCAGTGGGTCACTAAACAGTTACGGCACGTGGTTAGCAAAAGAGGCCTAAAAGACAAAGCAAAAAAATGCTAAATGTATGGATCGCTAGAGATTCATACACAATGGATCGCCAGAGATCCATACTTGGCCGTTAAATCTTAGCGAGCTAACTAAATGAATAAGGGGAAAAGGGAACTAAGTGATTGGCTCGCACACAAGCTAACTCTATGGATTGCTAGCGATCCATAGACCATGGATCGCTAACGATCCATGGTTTTAGCTTAGGTCGTGAGCCAAGGATTCGTTGCCTATTACTACATCCAACTGCAAGCAATCAATAAACAGGCCTGGCCCAAAAGTTCTCTAATCTCTATAAATACCATCCTACCTACAACATAACTGGATCTTCTTCGGACTAGTTGTTGATGCTCTGCTGGAAACATTCTTCACTCTCTACATCCTTCACAACAATCTCCAAAGGGATTCACTGTGATTCTCCAGTGGATTCCAACTCTGGGGATTCAATCTACTTAAAGACAATACAAGTCCTGTAATCAAACACTTCTTGTAACAACAATCAGTGTATAATAAAACTATAAAGTGGACGTAGGCTTCATTAACAATGAACCACTATAAAAATTCTCTATCTTCTTTCTTTTACTGTTCTTTTTCTATATCTGTTATCTGTGATATTGCTCTGTCTGAATAGGGCTGGTGCTTTCAAACTTAAACCAGGGTGTTGATCCATTTTTTGGGTTAACAGGAATTGAATTGCTTTAAAGGTTTGAACTTTATTCGAACTTTGAAAATTTATCTTGGTTAAAGTAATTTAGATTGATGTTTCAAATTTGGGCTCGGAATTGAAATATTCGAAATTGAATTAATTCAAGGATTTGAATCTGAATTCGAACATTGAAGTTTAATTGGATTAAAGTGATTTTAAATCGGTAATTCAGAATTGGACTTGAAACCTATATAAATTGAAATGGTTTAAAATAAGAATTGAATTGAAACTTAAGCCATTGAATCGAACGTTGAATCAGATTTAAAATTAAAAATGAATGTTTCAAAATTGAAGTTAATTCAAATTGAAATCGAAGTTGGAGTTAATTCGAATTGAAATCGAAATCAAAGTTAATTTGAATTGGAATCGCAATTGAGTCGATTTGAATTGATTTGAGATTGAAGATGATTTGAATTGGAAGATTTGAAATTGAATCAGTTTGATTGAAATATGGACCTGAGTCCAGATTTATTGGGAATGGAAAGAAACGGTTTTAAATTTGAAACTATTTTACTATAAACTATTTTAAAATTCATTCTTTTTAAATTTTCAAATTATTTAAATTTTCAAATCATTTTAATATATAACCCATTTTCAATACTCAAACGATTTTATATCAAACTGTTTTCAATCTCTAAACTATTTAAACTATTTTAACTATTTAAACTATTTAACTATTAAACTTATTCAAACTATTTTCAAAGTTTAAGCCGTTTAAGGTCGCAACTGTTATGTTTAAATCATTGATTTAAAATGTGAATGTGGTTAAAATAAAGTTTTAACCTAAATTGAAATTCGAAATGGAAATTTGAATGAAACGATATTTTCAAGTGAAAATGACATATAAAGTAAATATGATGATTTTGAAATGAAGGATATTTTGAAGTGAATATGATATTTTGATATCTAGTATGAATCATTTTTGAAATGTAAAAGAACCAACCGATGTGTAAAATGACGTTTGGTTGTTAAAGAGACCGGGGTCGATTATTGGCATACTCTCTGTCAATGTTGGGACCACTTTAACAACCGTGTACGTGGAGGAGACTCCAGAATGAAGTGGTCAGATTTGGTGTACATTGCTGAATTTGAAGAAAGAGAACAATAATGGATAGCCCCGACTTGTGTCAATTTGAAATGACTAAAACAGGATGGCTTGACATGGTTTTGGCACACATGTTATACATTAGATTGGAGATGTAAAACCCCGTTAACATCTCTAATGCTATTACACTCCTATTATATGTGATATTGATTTGACTTACATAAGGATATTTTAGTTCTAGCTTGAGTGTATTGTTTTACTTTGTTCTCGGGTCAGCCCTAAGTTTTTAGTGCATTGAAGATCATATTATTCTAGAGGACGAAGATGAAGATTTGGTATATCATATTACTAGTATTATTCCCCTACATCATGTTTTTCTGTTGCATTGTTTATTTTGTCTCCATTGTATGTATAACTCTGATTGGTGTTGTAGAAGTATAATCAAATGTATAGTGTAAACAGCTTCATGAACTGTTTATTTGACCATTATATCTTGTCATTCCGCTGCGAGATTCTGTGTTTATTTTCTTCTTTTCTTAATTAACCCCATTGATTATCTGTGTTTTGGACTGTTTTGAGTTGGACATGTGTGGTTTATTGTCGACTTAAACCTCCCGAAATGCGGGTCGTCACAACATAGCTGGTCTATGCCCTAGCATGTGATTACAAATATCATCAACTCCTACCAACAATCAATAAGCATACTGTAGATATGGAGTTGATATATCTTGTCATGGATTTTCAAAACCATAGACTATGCCCTTACTCTATTTTCTATCATTTCCGATGTCGAGGATACGTTCAGCATATCTCATACGAGTCTTTATCACTCGAACAGAACACGAATCTCCAAATGGATTCCCACATCTTGAACAGATCATGAATTGCTACGTGGATTCAAGCATCTTGAATAGATCTCAAACCTCCATATAGGTTCCCCACATAAGTCATACGATGAATGATAATGTTGTCCTCTCCTTAGGATTGACAGTCCCACATATAGGTTCCCCACATATTTCAAGCATCTTGAAATATGCCTCAAGATAGACAGTCCCACACGATTGCATCGTTTGAAATGTTAACAATGACCTCTTCCTTTAACTTAACCTTAGGATTGACATTTCAATTCTATAACATTTCACTTCACAACTGCTTCCAAAACATAGAACTCTTATACTAGTTTTGAAGTGGTATTCGACAAGTAAAACATTTACCGATCCCAATCTCTTCAAAACTAATTCGATGAAATTTCGACTAACTCAATTCCGTTCTTTCAAAAGTAAGTGAAAGCTAGAGACGTTTCATACCAATGCTGCTCCCTGGGGTTCTCATTGATATGAAATCATGAAGCCTTTTGATAATTTATTAAATCATATTAGGTCAAGTTCGGTAATCGACTAATCGGTAATCTAGTCAAAACAATTTCTTATACAAATCATGATTCATACGTTTAACTCGTTTCCAACACGCCTAAACTATTTCTCGTTCTAGAGTGAAGCTAGGTAAGTTAGAGCATTGGTTGCATTAAAGCCTTGCCTATACACTTCAGTCTTGAATCTCACAAATAGATAAGTCTACCTCGTCGGCTTTTAGTGTTAAGTATAGTATTAATGATTTCCATAAACAAGAAGAAATCAACATGATTAACACGTTTATGACATTTTTCGGCCTACCATTCCTCGATCAAGAGGGAAACCAGTAGATTAGAGCTCTGTTGCTTAGTCCCTACTCGACATCAATCTTAACTCTCACAAATAGATAAGCTTTCCTTCATCGACTTTTAGTGTTAAGCATAGTTAATTACTTTTCAAACAAGTAATTAAACAATTAACAATTTGGCCATTTAGCAATTCTAACCCCTTTTCAAAAACATTTTTATATACTTTGAAAATACGTGAAAATACTTCTAATAGGTTTTAAAACATTACTTGAGAATAACGACTTTACAATTTCGTTAAAACTTGAAAAAATATGTTTTCTATATATTTTAACAAAATATCCCTTCTTTAAAAACTCACAAATAATGCTTAAAAATTCTTAAATATCTCAAACCACTTTTGAAACACTATAATATGAGTTAGTAAACACTTATAAAAAGAATGAAACAAAACACTTAAATTTAAATGTATTTTAGACCTTTTAAAGTCCAAAATCAAGGCTAAACATGGCAGTTTTGCACAAGTGAGTCTTCGCCACTTTCAAGATGTTACTTAAATTTTTACTATCCAAGCATTTAATAACAAAAATAAAATATAAAAAATTATAAATATGGCAAGAAACCCCTTAGATCTCTCTGCAAAGTTCCATAGCAATCGCCAAAAACAAGGCAATTCACAATAGCATCTATAGCGACTATTGCTATATGTGCACCTCCAAATTTAAGTCCTATCTAATCCAAAGTCCATCTATAACCTATATTCTTTGTTCAAGGCCTATTCATATGTCATACAAGTCCATTCAAGTTTATTCCAAGTTTGTTCAAGTACATATACATGGATCACATATATCATTTACTTTTAAAGTAAAAATCCAAACCGATTATTTAACATAAGTTAACAACAATTCAAACAACATAAACACAATCAAATACAAACATATATATGTTATATTTTCCATTCAAAGTGAGGTGTTTACTAACCTTTAACCTCTTAAACAACAAAGATCCAAGCACCCAAGGTTAGACCTAACCTTGCAACTACCTTCCTCCTCCTTTCCTTTGCTTCACCTTGCTTTTGCCTCCTCCTTCTCACCCAAAGTGCTCGTGGCCTTCAAGGATTGTGGGAGTCTGGCTTTGTTTCTTCAACTTCTAACTTGATGGAAGGTGTTACCCCAAGGATTCACTCCAAAAGGTCTTTACATAGATATATATTCTCAAAACATTCATTTCAAATATCTTTACACAGATATATATATTCAAACCTCTTCCAGTATTCCAACGTTTGAAAACAAATTCAAATCCTTATATTCTTAACAGAATATTTTCATATCGTATTAACACTTAGAAATATTTCCGTATAACCTTCCCATAGTCAAACATTCCCCAAATCATTTATTCCAATACTTAGAAAAATATTTATAAATATATTTTCCCAAAATCACTTACTTCCCAACACTTTATAAATATTTATATCTTAACGATTTTATAGGTACATTCACAATGAGGAAATCTTCCCTTATTTCAACTTCATAAAACCATTTACAACCCTTTTTGTAAAGCCTCAACTCATCTCCGGAATTTTTATAATCCCTTCTACCATTTCCAAAATCGATTTCACTTATTTAAAATCTCATTCACCAATTTATAACTTCTTTTATGAATTCAAATATATTTCTTCGAAGTTCACGTATCTAACTTCGGAAATCCCTTGAGTTTTCAAAAGTCTATTATAAAATTTCTTTTATAAAATCACATCCGTTCGATAAACTCCGGTCATAATCTCGAGAGAAATTATAAATAAAAATCCAATCACTTACTTTTAAATTCTACATAAAATAATAATAATAAGTATTTTTAAAGAATAATAATTTATTTTCAAAACGTGTTTAAGTAATTAGTTAAAATATCAAAAACACTTTTCGAAGAAACTATGGAAACTTATTTCCAACTCATTTAAATAATATTAATCGACTTGCAAAGTTTATTTATAATAAATTTAATTTATTCGAATAATTAACGTTTCCAAAATATTTTAAATACAAATAACAGTTTTTTAAACAACACTGTTAAATAAATAATTTCTTTTTAAAACAAACTTTACATCCTTATACCCAATTCATTTTAAAATTCTGATATAATCAATTCCACTTCCTAAATCTCCCTCGGTTTATACATATTTATTTACGATTCCAATTTCATAATCATTTCCAGTTCTCCAAATAGAGTTCACTATTTCTCTCTTTCTAATCCAAATTTCCATATCTCGTTTTTAAATTCACACCGTGGAGTTAAAATTCCAAATTATCACCCGACAATAATTTTTATTAATTTATAACTTCGGTTATAAATTTAAATTTTCATCTATGTTCTATTCCTGATTTTAAAAATACCCTTATTATAAAATCATCTCATCAACACTATTCCTTGATAATCTCATTTAATTGCAAAAATTCATTCCCAATATTTATTTCATTTCTTTTTCTATGATTATCAATTTATAATCCTTCAGAACTCATTTTCGTTTTATCCGTTTAACAATAGATCCATATTTCAAAAGTTCATTATAATTCAATTTCTATTTAAAATTCCGTTTGGAGATCTATTCCTCAGTAAATCCAATTAATATCCCAAATCTACTCAAGAACTTGATTTCAACTTCCAAATCATATTTAATAGATATCATTAAATTTATTATTTAAAATTCATTTGTATAAATTATCTTCAAAAATCTCTATTTGAAACTTTTAATATATATAGTTAAAACAAATTTCCAAAATTCCAATCTTTTATATAATTCAAATCCATTTCTTATAAAATACTTCGATTCTATATAAAAGTCTTAAATTTGAAAATTGCCTTTTTACATTCAAAAATATTATTTACGGTAACTAAAATACCAAAATTAAGGCCAGTGCTACTATAGCATTCAAAAGTCAACCGTATCACAATCAATCTACAACATATTATCCACACACATCATATATCACTATCTATGAAATTAAAATCAACATTTTTGAGGAATCCAGTTGGATCCCTCCAACCTATTTCGCTGCAACCACAAATGTTATATAACATAAAATACCAATCCTGCTTCGAGGCGGGATATCGCGGTAATATAGGGTCATCCGCTATTATGCGGGGCGCATAGGGTCTCATCCGCTCCAACGGCGGGAAATATATCCAACTACTAATATATATACTAATATACATAACATAACATTCAACTGATAATAATATATCAATTCAGCCAATCATCAATAAATAATTTAAATTATTACAAATTAAACTAGTCAACCAAATTGAGTGAGATTTACTCACCTTGATTTTTTATTTGCTAATCGTTCCAATTCCAATTTTATTCCATTGCGTAATATTAGCCGCAGCGAATCCAACGTGACTCGTAACGTTCGATATTCACCTTGTAAGAAAAATTATACGTTTTACAAGATTCCCGAATTAAAATATATGTTAATTTCACTAATTGCAACTTAATTAATTACCTAATTAATAATAAACCTTTCTTCTCCAAATTATAAACTCCCGCTATCACCTGCTATCTCAAAAGCCACGGCCGAAAACTTTATCTCGCCATATCTCCTCCTTCGCTCCATGACCCACCACGCAACCACCGCTATTGTCAATTTCTTCACGAGCCTGACCTCCCAGACCCCACTTTTTCCAACTCGATCGACACTTACACCCACCGCAACTTCGACCAGATCTGTAGCCAATCCTAAGTCGCAGAACGCCACAGGCCTACCGCGCCTCTCTTCAGCTTGGCTACCCACACTTCTTCCCCCATAACCACTAATCTGAGCTTCAATTAGCCAAACACCCTCCCATTCCATCGCAAAATTGAACCCTAGCCCACCTCGTCGTCGCGCTCCAGGCGAGCCGCTTCCCTCCGCCATCGTCCCCTAGGTCACGCACGAGGAACCACATCGCGACTTCTTTTTTTCGTTTTCAAAATAACTTTGAACAGAAGGAAAGTGAAAGGGAACTCGCAATTTTAAACGAGAAGGGAAACATGTCGGCGCGAATCAGAGGCTAGGGTGGCTAAAACAGATCGAAGGTGTTGACTTTAAATTTTTAATTTTATACTCAAAATATCTCGTATAGTATACAGGAAAATCTCAAACTCCTATTGAGGTGTACCGTCTGACGTTCCTAATGTTATACCGCTATTTCGAACCCAATGGAACAAGTTTCAGAAGCTAATTCAATCGTATGTGGAAGATAGCTTTTGAATCCAATTATATATATTAAATTTTCAATATTAATTTCAACGTGTTTCCAATCCGTACAACCAAAACGGTAACTCCAAATGCTACAAAATTTGAAATCCGATAATATATACTATTACGGATCCAATGGTACTGGTTTCGTCGAATTCAAAGACTATGCCCCAGATCACTATTTTAACGCGTCGATTTAATCGACGATTTCAAAAATTTGGCGAAATCACTTGAAATTTTAGTTTTAAAAAACTACTAAATCAATTCTAATTCCAATAGAATTTATATCCACATTAGAAATTGTTTCAATTCATTTTTAATCTGAATTTCAATCATTCGCACTATTCTCGTTTTACGATAGATCGCTATATTCGAAATTTAAATTCATTTTATAATTTACAACCAAAATCTTTATATTCAAAATCAATTTACATTCCAAATTCAATATTTAAAACCAAATAAATATGCAAAATCAATTGATGGAAAATCCGGGTCATTATATTCCTCCCACCTTAAAAGAATTTCGACCCCGAAATTACTAAGTAGGGAAAATGCAACAACCCCTTACTTTTCAAAACCCATTTAATTAAAACTCGACATTCCACCTTTCTAATATTTTAGTTCCAACTAAAATAATTAGTTTTCCATTTCTAAAGCAAAATCCTTTATTTCAATTACAATTCGAAAATTAACTTTTTAGTTAACAAATTTTTCAAAATTTTTCTAACACCCTAAATTTCCGAATTTTTTTAGCAGAGTCTCCCTTGTACAGAAGGCCTTTTGCAATAAGACAAAAATGATAAAAAGATATACATCGACTCTCATGGCCGGAAAACACAATATATAACAATATTTAAATATTTTTCGCGCTAAATTCGTAAGTGTACCTTATTTAGCGTTAAAGTGAAACTGCTCAATTTATATGCAATTTTGCAACCCAAATCTAACCCAATAGCCTCCTTGTACATGTACATACTTAAATAAACCATAAGTACCAAATATATGAAATGTAATTAAATTCATTCATTTAACTAGTAAAACACAGGAATTTCATAAGCAATGCATGCTATAACATGTATATTTAGAATGTATATGCAATTAAAAGGTCCCAACACTTAATTTTTCACTTCCAATACAAATTTATATGCCATTTATACAATTCCAAATGCTTCACAACTTAATTATAAGCATTCAATTCATATCAACACATATTATACTTCAAATTGATTCTAAAATAATTTTTCAACTTTTTATTAATCCACATTCAATTTATTCACAAAATATTATTTTCTTCATTTTATATTCAACAGCAAACCAATCCATGCCAATTTATTTATGAACCATTTCATAAATTATTTTGAGCCAAGCTTCCATCCAAAAATATTAACTTGAGTTAATTCGTTTTACTTTCATTTATTTCAACCATATAACTTAAGTTCATTTCCATTGCAATCAAATTCCATTTCATTTTAAATCGATTGTTATTCAATTTATTTACCTTTAATCGATTTGCTTTCCAATTACTTGGTATATCTCAATTTACACTATATTATTTGAGAATCATTTCATAAAATTAATACTAAAGTTTATTATAACCTTTTATACATACATATATTCATTTCCACTTCAAAACTTAATTCCATACTCGAATTCATTTAAATAATATCCCAAAGCCATATTCAATTTATTTATACTTAAATTGAATTTATTTATAACTTAAGTCATCACCATTTCAATCCATTTCTATTTTATTCGACAACATTTCAACATATATTTAATTCGCTTATATTTATGTCAAATTTTATTTATAACTCAAGTTCCACATTCAAGTTCAATTTCAATTCATAATCCATTTTACTTAACCAAGTTGAGTTCCATTTCCATATTCAATTAACTAATTAATTAATCTAATTAGTTCACTTCAATTTTATAATTCAAAATCTGATTTTTATTTCAAAAAGCACTCCATTTGGTTGGCTTGAGTTCAAATTTATTTTATAATTTGAATTTGGATTTCCATTTCTTTGCCAAAATATCAGACCATTTTTATTTTGTTTTTTCTATTCCACTTTTCAATTTTATAAGTTACACAACTTATTTTTCACATTTCCATAATTTCTATACTTGGGTTTATACTCCATTTCGAACCATTCACTTGATTTCCATAACTCAATTCTATATTCCTTTCACAACTCAAATTTTTATATTCGAATCAATTCGATATTACTTCTAATTCAATCTAGTTTTATTTAACTTAACTCAAGTTAAATTTCATTCATTTTAACTTACTCAAGTTAAAATTTAATTCCAAAATTCAAACTCCACACTTTTTTCTTTCTACTATACCGTTTTTCACAATTATAAGTTCAAAACTTATTTTCTTTTGGTTTCACAAAGCATATAGTTGAGAAATTTCAGAATTCAAACACCTGGTTTCATTTCAAATCGATTTGAAATCATAATTATATATATAGCCCCTTAGTATATCAAACCATATTTTCAGAATTTTCAAAACAAACTTGGGTTTTCCCAAACAAATTCTTTTTTTTGGAATTTCTAAACAAGCTTGTTTTTCTCAAACAATCCAAAAACAACGACCACGGTAGCAATCCGTCACTTAGAAACTCAAAAATGAAGACTGATGATGTAACCATCATCACCAGAATTATTTTCTAGCGACTGAAGTGAGTTCAGTGCTTATTAACTTCCAAAAATCCATTTAAAACCAATTTTTATTCAAAAATCCTTTCAAAAATAGTACTATTTTTATTTTTGCAACTTCTTGAAAAATATTTTTCCCAAACCTTCCGGGATTTAAATCTCCAAACTCTGGTTTTATCCATTTTTAGTTTAAGTCATTTGTATAAATCATATTTATATAATTTCTATTTGGTTATATAAACCATTTCAACTTTATAATCTGGTTTAGATAATAATAACAACCAAGCACCCCAAATATACTATAATAATTTTAGAATATTATTTCTTTCATATCAAATATGATTGGGTAAAATTATTTCATTTACCTGCTTCAAAACAATACTGTGTTGTTTATCTGGTTTAAGTGTTTAGAAATTCCTATTGATTTAGTAGCGTCCCACTACTCGACCAGATTTCATAACCACTCAACAGATAAGTCAACACAATATAAAACAATTTATATTCTCTAACAAATACGCGCTCATATCTATTAATACACTCAAACTAATTCTAGGGTACTACTGATCCTATCTCTAAAGAGTAATCTCCACCAAAGCAAAGGTTCTCTGTAACGACCCGTGAATTTTAACAGTTTTAATAACGTAATTCACTGAATTTTTGTGAAATTTTAAATAATTAAATTTCGAAATGAAAATTTGATATTTGGTATGCGTCTATTTAAACATAACAAATGGTAAATTTTCATTGGGAAATATGAAAGTTAGTTTTGTTGTATAATTTAAATTTAAATTTAAATTAGTTAATATTTGATGGTAATAAAATATTTCTCAAACCTGAATATTTTTTAAAAATGTTTATCATTTTTTGAGTGAGACGTCGTATTTCGTTTCATCAAATTTGGACTCCTCTAGCCTCGTTTATCTTATTTTCGACAGAGTTGCAGCATTTTCAGCAACAAAAAGTCGAGTTTTGATAACTTGATCGTATCACTGATATCTGTGTACCGTTCTGTTCGCCTCGTCGGGCTGATCGCCACAGTATATTTATTTATGTGTTTTGTGGTCCAATACGCGACGGAAACGATAAAACGATACGTCGTATCGGTTCCACAAATTTCAACATTTACTTCCCGTGCCTTTTCAAATTTGAACATGTAGCCCAAACAATCTAATAAATTGCTTTAATAACTTTCTGCTGAATCACATCATGACCGTTCATATTACATTTATTCTTTTAGTATATATATTCATTTTGCTTTGGAAACCGGCCACTCCCTTTTCACCTTCTCTGCTCTTCCATTTGAAAGAAAACAATTTAATAAAATAATAAACAAAATAAAAGCCTTCATCAGTTCGTTCTTCCCCTCCACCCTGTCACTTTCCTCCAAACCCATTTTTCCATCTCTTTTTTTCCTGTTCTTAGGAGAATACATACATATATATATATATACGAAGACTAGAGATTTTACATAAAGATTGTGTGTGTGTGTGTATATTGTAACGACCCGTAAATTTCAACTGTTTTAATAACGTAATTAGTTGAAATTTTGTGAAATTTTAAACGATAAAATTTGAAATAAAATTTAATATTTGGAATACATCTAGTTAAACATAGCGACTGGTAAATTTTCGTCCGAAAATATGAAAGTTTATTTCGCACGTAAATTCACTTCAATTTAATCAGTTAAAAAGCGTTGAAAATAAAATGTTTTCAGAACCTAAATATTTTTACATAGAAAAATTCTAAACCATCTTCTGAGCAAGATGTCAGTTGGTCGTTTTTCCAAATTCGGACATCTTTGACTCCGTCGGTCTTATTTTCTTGCGTTTTTCTTGCATTTTCCGCCAGTTGGAAAATTCGAATTTTTACAATTCGATTGTACCACTGATATCTGTATATCATTTTGACCGTCTCGCTGTGCTGATCTCAATGGTGTATTCGATTTTGTACTTCGGAGTCCGGTGTGCGGTACAAGCTGCGAAATGCTCAACGTATCGGTTCCGCAACCGAGTTTTTGGACTTCTCGTGACTATTCGTTACCCATCGTGAAACCAATAGCCACTTTAATAAATTCAAATTAAATTCTGACCTTTCCATTTCGTTTCACTTTCTGGTTTCAATTGGAGACAAAATAATTTAAGCCTATATTTATAAACAGGCTGTTCACTTCCTCAACAAACTTTTGTTCGTTCGAAATCATCACCAGACGTAACAATGTTTTCCTCTCGCCTGTCTCCCTCCCCTCGCTCTCAAGCATGCAACCGAGCCTTCCACCAGAGGCTAACAAACATCCTCGACCTTCGACCCAGCAAGCTTCCTTCGCCCTGAAGGTACCCTCCACGTCATCGAACACCAACTCATCTTCCTCCCACCCGTGTTCACGCAGCCTCCATGCTCATCAACCACTGCAACCACCCGTCCATGCACCTCCTCCCGAAGTCCAACCGCCACCAACCTAGGTTTCAGCCAAGCCTCGCCCATGCCTAGACCACCGCTGCCCGGCTCCCCACCAACGCCACCTTTCCTTCTCTTCATTTTGGCAGCAGCCACCTCCGCAAGTTCCTCCACCACAAGCCTCCTCCGCCTCCGGAAACCATTAGCATCTGCCCACGCCAACCCGACGCCATTTCAAACCCCTCGACTTCAGCCTTCCCACTACCCATCCTTGCGTGCCGTACTTCCCGGCCACCTGGATCTTCATCCGAGTTTTCTTCTTGCCTTATAGGTTGGTTTTGAATATATATTGGATCTGCTGTATATTGTTTAAATATGAAGTCATATAACTTATGTGATAGATTATTATATATGTAATATGTTAGTTGATATAAAATAGTGTCAGTAATATACGTATGTTAGTATAGGTTAGATTTTAAGTATGTTTTACAGAAATTATATTACAGTAATATATAAATTATAGCTTATAGTGGTTGTTTAAATGATGTATAGTGTATATATATTGTTGTGGGTTACGTGATTTGTTTACAGATTAGCTATTTGCAAATATATTTATGTACTATGTATATTTTATATAGTAAGTTATATATTCCGTTTATATTTACAGTTATATATGTGTGGATTTATATTTCGAAGTAATTATATAACCTATAAGTTATATTTGGTTTTGTTCTTATATGAAGTATATATACATTATATGATCGGTCACATGGATACGCAATTTTATAAATTTGTTGGTTGGATCTTGAATACAAAATGTATATTTTTGTTGTATATGAATTTATATACCCAGTATGTACTTTATATATATAAGATTTGTGCAAGTTACAGTACGTCAGTTTTACATGCCTAAGTTAGTATTGATTTTAATTTTATATACGTATATATGTTTTGGGATTTTGGAGTATATAGGTATGTACGTTATTTTGGCTTTTAAATTATACGTATACATTTTGACTTAAAATATAGGTGTGAACTTTGTAATAACATTTTATATAATAAATACATATTTAAAAGTTAACATGTGCTGAAATATAGAATATGTATATAGTTATACTTAGTTATATGAATTCACTTATACCAATTATATCCAACAATCCAATTCTGATTCGATTTCATCTATTTCCTATTGATCAGCTTGTTCGTCAAATTCGTGTCGATCTACTTTGATTTGAAATTCATGCTTGGATTCGTAGCTAATTCTGTGTGTCGAATCATCTCTAGCCTCGGAAGGTGATCACTCACTCACGATTAACGTTCTTTTATTTATTAAATTTGATTTCAATTGAAACGACAATTGAAATATGCTGCTTTTAGTTAATTACACTGTTATATATGTTATTGCCTGTATCAGTTCACCTGTGACACCTGACACCATTATCTGTTAATTAATTATGCGATGATAATACAGTTTGGTTGGTAATTGATTGATTGTTGATGTTTATATTGGACGTTAAATTTTTAATGTTAAAATGATAAATAGTATGCAATTGAACTTGAAATTGGATAGTTAAATGTTAAATTTGATTAATTGACATTTGTATAATATGACCCCTTTAACTGTTAAATTTATTGACACGTAGGATTTGTTTAATTACATTTTGAATCACTGAATGTATGTTGTTAAATTGATGATGTATGAAATTGTAAATTGGATGACAAGTGAAAACCGTAATGTAATAATCTTTAAATGATAGTGTAGATTCTAGAAATAATTATATTAATTCGTACAAATAACAATGAGAATTAATACGGTTATTTCGGGATTATTTGAATTGATTATTGGATTGTTATTGTTGTTGTTATTGCTTGTTTATTTACTTTGACACCATCCCAGTTATCACACTGCAAGTTCCCTTTGCTATGTTTTGATTTTGGAATTGAATTGGAATCTGGTTGAAATGATAAATACCCAAATTGAACTTTGACCTAGGATAGAAAATTAAATAAAACCCGATTGGTCAATAATTTGATTTAAAAATAAACGAAGTTTTTATTTAAATAAATAATATGGTTTTGAAATGAAGTTGAAATTTGAATTTTAATGAAAGGAAAATGTTAATATTTAATAATCTGAAACAAAATATTAACAACGTAATTGATGAAAAGAATGTTGTTAAATTTGAGAAATTATAATTAAGTTTGAAATTATTAAACTTGAAATTATTTAATAATTAAGTTTTGAATTATTTAATACTTAAATTAGATTAAATTATTTAATGATTAAATTGAATTGAAATTTCTAATAAGTAAAATTGAACTTTTGAACAAGTGAATTTACTTCGTAAATAATTGAAATTGAGTTTTCTTTATTAAGTAAGTTTTGGAAAATTATTTAAGGTAGTAAATAAGTGAGATTGAATTTCTTTAACAAGAAATGAAAATGTGATATTTTTTGGAATTAATATAAGACTTGTAATTGAAAGAATTGATTTGACGAATTGAATTCAATTCAAAATTGTAAGTTTTGATTTAATGAAGTTGAACTTAAGAAATTGATTTAATGAATTGAAAATTTAATAGAAATTGTTTTGAATGGCAAATTAACTTAACGAATATTAAACGAAATCGATAAATGACTTTAAATTGATTTGAATGTTAAATTAAGTAATTTAAATGATTTCGAAATGAAACTTATATACGAATTTAGATCGATATTTGGATTGTTTAAATAAAGATTGAAATTGAATTATAAGATTTTGAAATGATAATTTTGAAGTTTTGAAACGTAAATGATGGAAATCGTTTTTGAAAGACAAACGAAATGTTGATTCCTAAACTCTGATTGAAATTGAATTTGATTTGGTTTTGAAATATATAAACGACCAATCGGTGTAATAATTACGGAAGTTATTAAACAGACCGGAATTCGGTTATGGATATACTCTCTATCTAAACCGAAAACCACTTTAATAACTATACGCGGAGTGATGATCCAGAATGAAGTGGTTGGAATGATGTACGTGATGACTGAAGAAAGAGAACGATAATGGATAGCCTTGACACTTGTGTCAAATTGGAAATGACTAAAACAGGAGCTGTGCCGGGCCAATGGAGGATTAGCTACCTCAAGTGGACACACTTCTTCGAACTACTTATACTTGTTGTCGATTGGTGCACCCTTGATTTTGGGAGTGTTGTTTCACGGTGTTGCGGGCGCTGCGGCGTTGCGTTCTCACCAGTCCGGATCAGGCGAACGGTAGTATCACTACCTTGGGTATTGCCTCATGTGCCTTGTCATACTTGTATTCCATTTATGCGCGACCACTACGATTTTGATTTGTACCTTTAGTATATGGATTGCCCTCTGGTGACTTCCGGTTTTGGGGAAACTACGGTCTTGTATATGCTTTTGGGAATAAAAATGTGTTAAGGGTGGAATGGGCCATGACTTAACGCTATTTTGATATCTTTTTATATTACTGATAGACATTATCTACTTATCGTACATTACTACCTAGTAGATAGTTTAACGGATCCTTGAAGGATGGTTATTCCAAACATCCTTTGAGTTACTTGTATTTCAATTGCTATTTCACTTGAGTTGGATTTATTAATATAAGAATGTTAATCCTGACTCGAGTGTCTTGTGTTTTTGCTTTACGCTCGGGTCAGACTGAGTGTACCAGTATTTGAGACTCACCTTTGGAGTTGGAGCTTTGCTTGAAGATCCAGCCATCTATTCTGCTTTCAGTATTCGATGATTCCAGTGATGTATTCTGATTTGTATCTGATGTATCGTGTTACTCTTCTGTTGTAAACTCTGATGTATTTTATATATTCATATAGTAGCTTCATGAACTACTATCTCTTTTATTTCCGCTGCACTTATTACTCTGTGTCTGTGTTCTGTGATTATTTATTTGCTGTATATGTTCAGTTTTGCCAAATTTAAATTAACAACGCGGTATTTTGAGCAATTCAACTCCGGCATGAGTGTCTACCTATACACTTATAATGGATGCGAATGGTCCAAAATGGCGGGTCGTTACAGTTGGTATCAGAGCTTTGGTAGCTCTAGGCAAAACTTAACATATAGGGTAAATGTATTTACAGAATCACTCCCATTCGAGTTTCAATCTCTTCCTTTTGATTCGATTCCTTTGAATTTTGGAACGTTCCCTACGGTTCCAAATTTCATTCGTGTCCCTCACTATTTGTCTTCTTTAAATTCTGGAGTATCCCATAACTCCATATCGAATGATCTTTATAATGAGTCGGCGGTCTCGCCAATCTCAAATTGATTTATAAAAAGGGGTGAAACTCCTTTATAATAGGCATCGATTCACCGGAGATTTCTGTATCCTCGGTTTACGATACTATCTATCTCCTACTATACCTGAATTCTATTTCTCGAGATTGGATGTTGATTTACCTCGGAAGTCAGCATCGATCTTATTCTTGAAGTTACGGACGACCCGGTTAAGGTTGCCTGTGAATTAAATAAGCTTATCCATATCCCGATTCTGTTAATCGAATTATCTTATCTTCTGTTTCAAACTTATTTCCGAATCAAAATTCTCTTTTATTTGAGTCATCAATTTGAATCCTTATACTTACTTTAAAATCCATTCTTGTATCGTCAAGCGAGGAGGTGTATTTATAAATTAATATTAAAATGTTTTAATATATGTTGTGTTGTTTGAGTTGTTGATGTTGATTTGGGTTTCCGATCGATTCGTCTGATCAACGCTATCGATAGGATTTCCAAAACACTTGAGCAAAGCAAACTGACACAATATTATTTTCAAATTTGGAAAATGAAATAAATTTGTTTGATTATATTGTGAAAATATAAGTAAAATTTTTCTGGAATTTAATAGGTAAATTAAATTGTTGTTTGAAATGATAATATTTGATTATCATTTATTGTTCTAAATAAATTTATAAATACGGTTTATAAATTGATTGGAATTTGAAATGAATTAAATTCAGAAATTTGAGAATTTAGTTTCCGGTGATTTCGAACTTTGGTTTTAAAATTTTAAAGTATATATTATTGAAAGTATTTTCGAATAGAAATCGTTTTCAAAGAATTTTAAAATGTTGAAATCAGTGTTCTTCTCTTTGTCGCTGGAAAATAATTTCGGTGATGGCGGCCGCATCATCGACATTCATTTTCGAGTTTCGAAGTGGAGAAACCAGTCTGTAGCTTTGCTACAGATTTGTTTTGAGAAAAAAAAATATTTTGATTTGAATTTCTTCAGTATAATTTGATTTATATATATATATATAAGTATCTTATTTTAAATGTAATTTGATTTGATATAAATATATTATACATATCTCTAAATTGTTTAAAGTTAATCGGAAATCAAATTCTTAAATTTGGTTAAAGGATGATTTTAATTACAAATAAAACCAAAATTTGGAATAAATATTTAAACTTGAATAATTGAATTGAGAAAATTTTATTTGTATATTGTTCAACTGCATTCTAATACGGCTTACCTAAATCATACAGAAGTTGAATATGTAATTGGATAATATATATAAGATAAATTGAATTTATAAATAAAATTTGAGTGTTTATAATAAATGTTATACACTAAATTTTGATTATAAGGATGTTAACAAGAGTTAGATAGGATAATAAGTAAACTCAGTTAATAATGAAATAAATTTGTTTTGAAAGAATTAATAAATTTGTTTTGAAAGAATTGGTAAATTGAAATTTGATCAACTGATGAAATACCTTGAATTTAAAAGCCAATTTAGTAGATGTAAATTAATTTAAAATCGAAACTTTTACGTTTTAAATTAATTTATATGGGTTAAATATATGTGAGTAGATTTATTAAGAAGAATAAATTTAACAGTAATTGGAATAAAGAAGAATTTAAAATTATTGAAGAAAATATGATTATAATAAAAGACTATTCAAATTTATGGTTTTAGAAATTGTAAATTTAAAAAATTAGGATAATAAGATAATGAATGTAGAGATTGATTTTAGTGAAATCAAATGGATTAAATCAATTATTGAATATCAATTAATTTAAATTTGAATTTATATGGTTTAAATTAATTGTTATCTTGTATTTCAAAACTGTTTTTCTTTCTGGTTGTTTCTATTCTCCTACCTCGTTCCTTTTCGGGGACGAAAAGTTTTGAGTGGGGGAGAGTGTAACGACCCGTAAATTTCAACTGTTTTAATAACGTAATTAGTTGAAATTTTGTGAAATTTTAAACGATAAAATTTGAAATAAAATTTAATATTTGGAATACATCTAGTTAAACATAGCGACTGGTAAATTTTCGTCCGAAAATATGAAAGTTTATTTCGCACGTAAATTCACTTCAATTTAATCAGTTAAAAAGCGTTGAAAATAAAATGTTTTCAGAACCTAAATATTTTTACATAGAAAAATTCTAAAACATCTTCTGAGCAAGATGTCAGTTGGTCGTTTTTCCAAATTCGGACATCTTTGACTCCGTCGGTCTTATTTTCTTGCGTTTTTCTTGCATTTTCCGCCAGTTGGAAAATTCGAATTTTTACAATTCGATTGTACCACTGATATCTGTATATCATTTTGACCGTCTCGCTGTGCTGATCTCAATAGTGTATTCGATTTTGTACTTCGGAGTCCGGTGTGCGGTACAAGCTGCGAAATGCTCAACGTATCGGTTCCGCAACCGAGTTTTTGGACTTCTCGTGACTATTCGTTACCCATCGTGAAACCAATAGCCACTTTAATAAATTCAAATTAAATTCTGACCTTTCCATTTCGTTTCACTTTCTGGTTTCAATTGGAGACAAAATAATTTAAGCCTATATTTATAAACAGGCTGTTCACTTCCTCAACAAACTTTTGTTCGTTCGAAATCATCACCAGACGTAACAATGTTTTCCTCTCGCCTGTCTCCCTCCCCTCGCTCTCAAGCATGCAACCGAGCCTTCCACCAGAGGCTAACAAACATCCTCGACCTTCGACCCAGCAAGCTTCCTTCGCCCTGAAGGTACCCTCCACGTCATCGAACACCAACTCATCTTCCTCCCACCCGTGTTCACGCAGCCTCCATGCTCATCAACCACTGCAACCACCCGTCCATGCACCTCCTCCCGAAGTCCAACCGCCACCAACCTAGGTTTCAGCCAAGCCCCGCCCATGCCTAGACCACCGCTGCCCGACTCCCCACCAACGCCACCTTTCCTTCTCTTCATTTTGGCAGCAGCCACCTCCGCAAGTTCCTCCACCACAAGCCTCCTCCGCCTTCGGAAACCATTAGCATCTGCCCACGCCAACCCGACGCCATTTCAAACCCCTCGACTTCAGCCTTCCCACTACCCATCCTTGCGTGCCGTACTTCCCGGCCACCTGGATCTTCATCCGAGTTTTCTTCTTGCCTTATAGGTTGGTTTTGAATATATATTGGATCTGCTGTATATTGTTTAAATATGAAGTCATATAACTTATGTGATAGATTATTATATATGTAATATGTTAGTTGATATAAAATAGTGTCAGTAATATACGTATGTTAGTATAGGTTAGATTTTAAGTATGTTTTACAGAAATTATATTACAGTAATATATAAATTATAGCTTATAGTGGTTGTTTAAATGATGTATAGTGTATATATATTGTTGTGGGTTACGTGATTTGTTTACAGATTAGCTATTTGCAAATATATTTATGTACTATGTATATTTTATATAGTAAGTTATATATTCCGTTTATATTTACAGTTATATATGTGTGGATTTATATTTCGAAGTAATTATATAACCTATAAGTTATATTTGGTTTTGTTCTTATATGAAGTATATATACATTATATGATCGGTCACATGGATACGCAATTTTATAAATTTGTTGGTTGGATCTTGAATACAAAATGTATATTTTTGTTGTATATGAATTTATATACCCAGTATGTACTTTATATATATAAGATTTGTGCAAGTTACAGTACGTCAGTTTTACATGCCTAAGTTAGTATTGGTTTTAATTTTATATACGTATATATGTTTTGGGATTTTGGAGTATATAGGTATGTACGTTATTTTGGCTTTTAAATTATACGTATACATTTTGACTTAAAATATAGGTGTGAACTTTGTAATAACATTTTATATAATAAATACATATTTAAAAGTTGACATGTGCTGAAATATAGAATATGTATATAGTTATACTTAGTTATATGAATTCACTTATACCAAATATATCCAATAATCCAATTCTGATTCGATTTCGTCTATTTCCTATTGATCAGCTTGTTCGTCAAATTCGTGTCGATCTACTTTGCTTTGAAATTCATGCTTGGATTCGTAGCTAATTCTGTGTGTCGAATCATCTCTAGCCTCGGAAGGTGAGCACTCACTCACGATTAACGTTCTTTTATTTATTAAATTTGATTTCAATTGAAACGACAATTGAAATATGCTGCTGTTAGTTAATTACACTGTTATATATGTTATTGCCTGTATCAGTTCACCTGTGACACCTGACACCATTATCTGTTAATTAATTATGCGATGATAATACAGTTTGGTTGGTAATTGATTGATTGTTGATGTTTATATTGGACGTTAAATTTTTAATGTTAAAATGATAAATAGTATGCAATTGAACTTGAAATTGGATAGTTAAATGTTAAATTTGATTAATTGACATTTGTATAATATGACCCCTTTAACTGTTAAATTTATTGACACGTAGGATTTGTTTAATTACATTTTGAATCACTGAATGTATGTTGTTAAATTGATGATGTATGAAATTGTAAATTGGATGACAAGTGAAAACCGTAATGTAATAATCTTTAAATGATAGTGTAGATTCTAGAAATAATTATATTAATTCGTACAAATAACAATGAGAATTAATACGGTTATTTCGGGATTATTTGAATTGATTATTGGATTGTTATTGTTGTTGTTATTGCTTGTTTATTTACTTTGACACCATCCCAGTTATCACACTGCAAGTTCCCTTTGCTATGTTTTGATTTTGGAATTGAATTGGAATCTGGTTGAAATGATAAATACCCAAATTGAACTTTGACCTAGGATAGAAAATTAAATAAAACCCGATTGGTCAATAATTTGATTTAAAAATAAACGAAGTTTTTATTTAAATAAATAATATGGTTTTGAAATGAAGTTGAAATTTGAATTTTAATGAAAGGAAAATGTTAATATTTAATAATCTGAAACAAAATATTAACAACGTAATTGATGAAAAGAATGTTGTTAAATTTGAGAAATTATAATTAAGTTTGAAATTATTAAACTTGAAATTATTTAATAATTAAGTTTTGAATTATTTAATACTTAAATTAGATTAAATTATTTAATGATTAAATTGAATTGAAATTTCTAATAAGTAAAATTGAACTTTTGAACAAGTGAATTTACTTCGTAAATAATTGAAATTGAGTTTTCTTTATTAAGTAAGTTTTGGAAAATTATTTAAGGTAGTAAATAAGTGAGATTGAATTTCTTTAACAAGAAATGAAAATGTGATATTTTTTGGAATTAATATAAGACTTGTAATGAAAGAATTGATTTGACGAATTGAATTCAATTCAAAATTGTAAGTTTTGATTTAATGAAGTTGAACTTAAGAAATTGATTTAATGAATTGAAAATTTAATAGAAATTGTTTTGAATGGCAAATTAACTTAACGAATATTAAACGAAATCGATAAATGACTTTAAATTGATTTGAATGTTAAATTAAGTAATTTAAATGATTTCGAAATGAAACTTATATACGAATTTAGATCGATATTTGGATTGTTTAAATAAAGATTGAAATTGAATTATAAGATTTTGAAATGATAATTTTGAAGTTTTGAAACGTAAATGATGGAAATCGTTTTTGAAAGACAAACGAAATGTTGATTCCTAAACTCTGATTGAAATTGAATTTGATTTAGTTTTGAAATATATAAACGACCAATCGGTGTAATAATTACGGAAGTTATTAAACAGACCGGAATTCGGTTATGGATATACTCTCTATCTAAACCGAAAACCACTTTAATAACTATACGCGGAGTGATGATCCAGAATGAAGTGGTTGGAATGATGTACGTGATGACTGAAGAAAGAGAACGATAATGGATAGCCTTGACACTTGTGTCAAATTGGAAATGACTAAAACAGGAGCTGTGCCGGGCCAATGGAGGATTAGCTACCTCAAGTGGACACACTTCTTCGAACTACTTATACTTGTTGTCGATTGGTGCACCCTTGATTTTGGGAGTGTTGTTTCACGGTGTTGCGGGCGCTGCGGCGTTGCGTTCTCACCAGTCCGGATCAGGCGAACGGTAGTATCACTACCTTGGGTATTGCCTCATGTGCCTTGTCATACTTGTATTCCATTTATGCGCGACCACTACGATTTTGATTTGTACCTTTAGTATATGGATTGCCCTCTGGTGACTTCCGGTTTTGGGGAAACTACGGTCTTGTATATGCTTTTGGGAATAAAAATGTGTTAAGGGTGGAATGGGCCATGACTTAACGCTATTTTGATATCTTTTTATATTACTGATAGACATTATCTACTTATCGTACATTACTACCTAGTAGATAGTTTAACGGATCCTTGAAGGATGGTTATTCCAAACATCCTTTGAGTTACTTGTATTTCAATTGCTATTTCACTTGAGTTGGATTTATTAATATAAGAATGTTAATCCTGACTCGAGTGTCTTGTGTTTTTGCTTTACGCTCGGGTCAGACTGAGTGTACCAGTATTTGAGACTCACCTTTGGAGTTGGAGCTTTGCTTGAAGATCCAGCCATCTATTCTGCTTTCAATATTCGATGATTCCAGTGATGTATTCTGATTTGTATCTGATGTATCGTGTTACTCTTCTGTTGTAAACTCTGATGTATTTTATATATTCATATAGTAGCTTCATGAACTACTATCTCTTTTATTTCCGCTGCACTTATTACTCTGTGTCTGTGTTCTGTGATTATTTATTTGCTGTATATGTTCAGTTTTGCCAAATTTAAATTAACAACGCGGTATTTTGAGCAATTCAACTCCGGCATGAGTGTCTACCTATACACTTATAATGGATGCGTTGGTCCAAAATGGCGGGTCGTTACATATATATATATATATCAAGCTGCCACCCTGACAACCGAGCCTCACTACCATCACCGCTCGCCCCTCCTTCGTAGCAGCCGTGATCCACGCCTCCCACTAGCCTACAACCTCCGGCCGCACGTGAGGAGCAGCTCGACCGCACCCCTTGAACCGAGACCGACCTAGCCACCCAGTCGCCTCCCCTAGCAACCATACACCCTCCACTACCGAAGTCACCATCTTCCACAAAGCCTCACACCCCTTGCCCATCTTTTCCCATCCGCCCTCTCCCTCTCTCTCACTTCCATAGCCTCGCCCGCTTCGACTCCCACAACCGCCAACCGATCTTCCTCCTCCCGTGCTTCTCCGGCCTACGTCCAGCCTTGCACTACCTCAAACCCGACCTACCTTCAACCGATCCTACCTCCTTCACCTCTTCTTTGCAAATGGTATTATATATATAATCTTAACAGTTTACATATAGTATATGTATGTGTAAAAGCTTTCTTCTTGTTTTATAAAACAAAAATAAATATATTTGTTTACAAAGTGTATATATATGTTATAGTATACTAGATTTTAAAGGATGTATTGTATGTGTTTAAAGTGAATATGTATATATAATATAAAAGAAATTTTTCGCATGTATAATTGGAAGCAACCGTGACAGTATATCCTTAAGTTTATATGTATTTTACAGTTTATATTCAAGTATATTTGATTTGTGTGTGTATATATATATGTGTGTATTGGTTTCGGTATTGAATGTATGGTCAGTGTATATACTACTGTGTGTATATAAATCAGGTTATATATATGTGATATAACAGTTTTATTATATGATATATGTTATTTATGTGATTCCTATAATTTAAATTGCACGTATATATATAAGTATTGTTTGGCTATAGTCTATATATTAGTTTTAGATTGTATAAGTTTAGATATAGGTTTAGTTTATATATTATTATATATACAGTTGGTATATGCATTGCTTTAAGTTGGCCCGTTAGTCATAATATGAAGGCAGTACTATAGTTGTTACCATATTGTATTATTACAGTGATATATATTAGATTGTAAAGTTTTGGGAATGGTTGTTTCTATATATTTGTAAGGGTATATGATCTGTTTAAAAATATATATTTAAAATTTTATTGGTTTTTGTAATTGATTTAATATATGTATTTTAATTAAAATATATAAATTTATATAACATGTATTTTGATTTTCAATATATATATATATATATTTTGATTTGAATATATGTATATATGTTGATTTATATATATGTGTTTAATTTAAAACAATGATTTTTGAAATGCATATATATTTAATTTAATATGTGTTTGAATTTAGAATATGATTTTATAAATAGTTATATATAGTTATATATATACTTATACCATTGATCTTCATCAAATCCAGTTCATCGTGTTTTGCTCTGTCGCTGTCCAATTATCACTTCGTGCTTATCTGTATCAGTTTGGTGATTTGTCGACCATCTGTGTCCATTTTCATCTTGTTCTCGTATTTCTCTAGCCTCGAAAGGTGAGCAATCACTCACGATTAACACTCTTATATTTATTAAATTTGATTTCACTCGAAACGACAATTGAAATATGCTGTTGTTAGTTATTTAATTGCTATATATGATATGCTATTATATGTTACTATTCATCTGTGACATCGGACACTATGACCTTTTATTTATATTATGATTTAATTTGTTATTGATGATATATGCCTGTTGTTTATATGTTATATTATTATCACATTTGTTCTCACTCTGCAAGTTCCCTGTGAATTTAGAATTCCCTATGGGTTGAAATGATACATACTCGAACGATCTTGTAGAATAGGAGAAAATCGTTATGGGTTGAAATGATAAACACAAGCGATTCACATTTATTTTGAAATTTGGGATTGCGGGTTGAAATGATATATACCCGTAGATATTTAAATTGCGGATTGAAATGATAAATATCTATATCACTTGACCATAGGATAGAAAATTATATACGGACACCGTTGGTTTATATTTTGAAAAATGATTTCCAAAGTTTGAAAGGAAATATATGGGTTTTAATAAATATTGTTTTATAAATGTAATTTCTATATATATATATAAATTTAGATTTTTAAATTAATATGTTTTGAAAAACAAAGGTATCTCGTAAGACCACGCCACAAATAAATACGACGAGTTTTTACCATACGATAACCAAAATGTCTTAAATCAAAATCGTCTGATATTACAATAGGGTCTATAGAAGATAAATTATCAAATTGCTGAAGTGCTTGCATCTCACGTTTCAGCATAGTTGAGCACAATCAAAACCATACAGGCTCATAGTGGATATTGGATTCCATACAATGACTGGGCTATTGGAGTACCACCCGTCATAGTACATCTCTAGAAAAATGTACCGAGATCGTACCTAACGATCCCTGCCAACACATGACCAGCCTACCCCTGACCTGGATAGTACCGAATATGTTATCAACCCGGGTGTTCCCACCCTAATCGAGCGCTCTCTTTTTCATGCACAACCATATCCATAATTATAATATAATATATCAGAGGGTATCTAGAAAAGTGATAACATACCCTACTTAGGTGCGACCCACTTAGCCCTGCTACATCTCCTCTATTTTAGTCATTCCCTGATTAATAAGGCTTGATGCTACGTTTACCTTTAGAATAGCATTCATACTTGGAATGCTAACACTGCCTTCCAGGCGACAATGCATAGCATTCATCCATACAAGTTGTCCTGGGTCTGAACAAACGGAATCTCCAAAAAATGTCGTCTTCGTTATCTTCCCGATATCACAATTCGAAAAGGCACAAATCAGATCAAAGTGGTTTTCGGATGATTAAATCCGATCTCGATCTCTTCGAACGATCAACGAATTTGGCCAAATTTGATAGCCGGTTATTTAACTATCAAATAACACACATAAGCAGTCACTAGGCCCAATTTATTTAATCTTCTCAGAATATTCATTTCAAATATCATTACCCAGATATATATTCAAATCTCTTCCAGTATTCCAATGTTTGAAAACAAATTCAAATCCATATATTCTTAACGGAATATTTTCAAATCGTATTAACTCTTAGAAATATTTCCGTATAACCTTCCCATAGTCAAACATTCCCCAAATAATTTATTCCAATACTTAGAAAAATATTTATAAATATATTTTCCCAAAATCACTTACTTCCCAACACTTAGGAAATATTTATACCTTATCGATTTTATAGGTATCCATAACGAGGAAATATTCCCTTATTTCGACTTCATTAAACCATTTACAACCCTTTTTGTAAAGCCTCAACTCATTAAACCCATTTGATAAACCTCCGCAATTTTCAATAATCCTTTCTACCATTTCCAAAATCGATTTCACTTATTTAAAATCTTGTTCACCAATTTATAACTTCTTTTATGAATTCAAATTCATTTCTTCAAAGTTCACATATCTAACCATTTTGAAAATCCCTTAAGTTTCCAAAATTCTATTATAAGATTTCTTTTATAAAAACACGTCCGTTCGATAAACTCCGATCTAGAGAGAATTTATAAATAAAAATCCAATCTCTTATTTTTAAATTCTACATGTTATCCCACCTTTTGGCAAGGCCGAGATATCAAGGAACTAACTGAAAACCGAGGATCGCTCATCCCGAATATTGAGTACGCACAGGTTCACTATGGATGTTGATGAATTTTGTCCGAGTTTTCACGAGACGCGACGAGCGAAGCCATGAAAGCCAACATTCCAAACTTCAAGTCAATCCGAGTTCGTATGCTCAAGTTATGATCGATGCAAATTGAAGGAAGTAACCACAATTCGTATCCATCAGAGGAGTATGCCTTGTTCGTATCGATCAGCCAATCTCCTATTCGTATCGATTGGCTAATCTCCTGTTCGTATCGATTAGCTACTCTCTCATTCAAAACGATCAACCACTCCCTTGTTCGTATCCATCAGACGATCGCTGTTCGTATCCATCGTGGGACCTCTGTTCGTATCCGTACGCTTCGTATCAGTTAGCCAACTATTGTTCGTATCCATCAAACAAGCATGAAGGGACCTTCTTTATATCGGTCTGATTCGATTCCATCAGGTATTCACTATTTTGTGTCGATCAGGGGAGCATAAGTTCATATCCATTGAAAGCAACGTTCTTCGTATCCATCCTTCCTCATATTGCCCTGCATTCATGGAGGCTCGCCATTTCGTATCGATCCACATACCCACCTACTTTCGTATCGATCGGCCAACGATCGATGCGAAGTGCACATGAAGGATCGATACGAAGTGCACATGAAGGATCGATGGGAAGGACACGTAAAGCATCGATACGAGCATCATCATTTTGATCGATACGAAACTAACCTAGAGTATCGATACGAAGGCGTTGCGTGACCATTACGAAGAATGGTTCAACATCGATACGAACGTTGCCTAAATTCAAGGAACGACTCGGTCGACTCGACGATGAAAGTGGATCGATCCATAAATCATGCACCATGTCATCACCTGGGCACGTGCGTTGGTCGATTCGAAATGATCGATACAAAGTCATCGATTAGAACTCGGCAGACTAAAGAAAATGCAATCTTCCATCGATCATATCTCACAATCCATAAGTCCAAACGCTATGAAATTTTCACAGGAGCTTACGTACAACCTAAGGAAGGTTCATGCAAAATTTCGACTCGATTGAATTAAATCTTGATCGATACGAAATCCGTTCGTATCGATCACGGATCGAGCCGAAACTTTATGGGCTCGGTCACGTGGGCCCACTCACATGCCAGAAGAAGTCTCCCAAGATCTGAGCGAAGTATAAGCCTCCTACGCCTATACATAGTGCCCTAGAACCTACAGAAAAGGGATCTTTTGACGCTCCAATGCCCAAACTCTGCCGAATTCAATTTTATACTCCATTACTACCGTTGTACCCGAATTTCATAACTTTAATTCGCTGTAATCCACTGCAATCAATTGTAATCATCCATAGGATATCAATAAAGTCATCAAACTTCATAGTGGATGTAGGCAACACGCCGAACCACTCTAAATTGCTGTGTGTCTGTGCATTTACATATCTATTTTTTGGAGTTTTTGTTAGATAATCCACATTTTACATCTCTACTCTTCATTTTTATCTCTTCAAAAACATCCGAAGAGTGTTGTGCCCATTTTTCGTATAAACACTTTGGTGCTTTCACTGAGAAAAACCCGGTTTTTCTCCTGCTTTTTGGATCTGCTATCAATACCGGATTGCATAAATCCAAGAAGAAGATCCAGATCTCAAGCCTTAAAGCCCTTCCATCCTATTCAGATTTGCATCAGATCTAGGAAAGGACTTCGTCAATTCATCATGGTGAGCACACGAACTGCTTCTACAGCTGCTGACTAGGAAAGATGGGATTGACAGAATCCAGTACAACAGCTTCCATCCAACCAGAATGCTACCGGACAATCGGATCCGACCGGACCCGTTACCAGGGAATAATTCCAAATGCTTATGCAAGAGCTAACTCAGAGTCGTCAGTAACTTACTCAGCAACTCCGTGATAACGCAGAACTGGCCAACTAGCTGCAGCGTCAACGGCGAAGGAGATCCAGGAGAGATCAAGCTTCCTACTCTTCCACCGAGAGTTCAGCCTCATCCGATGATCATCACCGATCTACACGCCCACGGCTGGACGTAAGCTACACCCAGGCCACAGGACACCAACCTGCCATAGATCTTGGACAAACCCGGGCTGGACCATCCACCGGCCATCGGACCGGACCCTCCTCCCAAGGGGGTATCATTCCTTACCATGTCACGGGCAACCTCGCTACCACCACCACTACCGAACAAGGAGTTGATGCTAGAAATCAAGCTGATCCGCATCATCGCCGACGAGAACACACTCCAGAACCTTATATCCCTGAAAATCTTGAACCAAGGAGGCGAGACACGGATCGTCGACCGCGTCCGATCCAGCCTCGCATTGTGGAACCCGACCACACCTTGGCACAGCATGCTCCAAATATCCAGATGCCGGATATACCGATGATGATTCGTCAGATGATCCGTGAAAGTCAGGGTCTCACTAATGACGATTGGGGGATTTCCCGGAGTCATACCCCTTTCACTGATGACATATTATATGCTGAACCACCTCGACGCTTCAGGATGCCAACTTTGCCAGTCTATGAAGGAAATTATGATCCCAATCAACACATCCTGAAGTATGAATGGCTAATGAATGCTGCGAGAGCTGATGATGCAGTTAAATGCCGTAGTTTCCCCATTTCCTTAGGGTGCATTGCTACTATGTGGTTTACTCATTTGCCTCCACGATCCATTTCTAATTTCGACCAAACAGCCACAAAATTTGTTGAACAATTCTGTATGCACGTAGCGAGACCTAAAGATGTTAATACTCTGTCTAGTGTCATTCAAGCTCCCGGAGAGACACTCAGACGTTACTTAGAGCGATTTCATGCTGCGTGTGCAGAAATAAGCAATCCCAATGACAACTCTATCCTAATGGCATTGACTAGGGGGATTAATCCCGATTTCGAGTTCGGAAATTGGCTAGCTGGGAAGCCACCTGCGTCATTGGGCCGTTTCTATTCTAAGGCAGCCCAATTCTTGAGGAGGGATGATGTGAAACAGTCTAGGAAGCAGGATGACGCAGGGCCCAACATGGAAGGAATTCAAAGTAACATTGCAGTTAAACAATCCGGGGAGAGTTCCAAAAAAGTTCAGTTGAATATACAAAACAAATAGAACCAGCAGAGGGACAGTGGAAATCAAGGTAAAAACGAGATCAAAATCGTGGTCCAGGACGTAGAGCTCCCATGTTCGACAATTATACTCCATTGAATAGGTCGCTGGAAAATGTGTATTTGCAGACCTATAATACCATGCAATACAAGAAACCTGCCCCGAAGCCGTCAACAGAAAGACAAATCCAAACAGGGAAGTTTTGCAGATTCCATGAAAGTTATGGCCATAATACAAATGAGTGTCGTCATTTACAAGATCTCATTGCAAAGATGATACGTGAACGAAAGTTGGATCAGTTTGTGCGGGTGCCACAGTCAGGAGGTGCGGGCCCATCGAATCAGAATCGTGCCCCATACCAGGAAAGGCAGGATGAACCCTCTCGTACCGGTGGGAGGTTAGTGATAAAGACTGTTTGTGGTGATCCTTATCCGGCAGACCGAAGTTGGAAGGAAATGGAGTCGTATGCCAGCTCTATTAGGCATGCGGACTACGAGTGTTGTAGTAGTTTTGATGAAGGGGCTCCGGCCAAAAAATAGAAGACAATGACTGATGACATCGTATTTAGAAACAGAGATGCTGATAAAGTCGAAGCCCCCACTATCGATCCACTGGTCATCACGGCTCAAGTAGGTCCTAATTGGATGAAGAGGATCTTAGTTGACAGTGGAAGCTCAGTGATTATTCTGTTTAAATGAGCTTATGATTAGATGAGGATGGAGGCTAAAGATTTAAAGCCTTGCCAATCTCGAATCCATGGTTTCAATGGGAGCGCTACTATACCCACTAGAGTAGTGGAACTACCAGTGGAGTTGGAGGTTGGAGAACGCCGGAGAGTCCGGATGTTGCAGTTCGTTGTGTTGGACATAAACTCCCATTATAATGCTTTTTTGGGCCGACCGGCCCTTGCTGAGTTCAGGGCAGCCATTGCCTCATGGTGCTTAACTCTGAAGTTCCCCACTGATCGTGGAGTGGGAGTCATCCAAGGAGATCAGGCTGCTGGAGAGCCTGTTATGTTGCCGAGCTACGGGAGGCGCAGCGAAAGGAGAAAGGGCGTAGAGGAATCTCACTGCGTCCGTTTTGCTAATAATTGACAATTAATGCCTAGGCCTAGGCCCGGGCACCCCAGCCAATTCCAAAGGTATCTTGACCCAAGAGAAACTGAAGGTGAAGGAGAGTCTAAAGAAAGTCAAGCTTCCCTGGCCGAACTGACGATCGACATCCCAGTTGACGATGATGATGATTCAAAGATGATAAAGATTGGATCTCAGCTAAGCCAGCAGAATCAAGAGGAATTGGTTGAGTTTCTACGGGAGAATCTTGACGTATTCGCCTGGACGCATTCTGATATGTGTGGGATCTCGCCGGACATCGCGAGCCACACTTTGAATATTGACCCGCGGTATATCCCGGTCAAACAGAAAAGGCGTGGTATGGATCCAGAGAGATCTGCCACCCTTAAAGAAGAGGTAGAAAAGCTTAAAACGAATGGGTTCATTAGAGATGCGCTATCCCGAATGGGTGTCGAATCTGGTGCTTTTCCGAAAATCAAACGGAAAATGGAGAAGATGTGTCGATTACTGTGATTTGAATAAAGCCTGTCCTAAAGACAGTTTCCCGCTTCCCAGAATTGATCAGCTCGTAGACTCAACAACTGGACATGAACTCTTACCCTTTATGGATGCGTATTCTTGCTACAATCAGATACCAATGCATTTACCTGATCAGGAACATACCAGCTTCGTAACCAATCTGGGACTTTATTGTTACAAAGTTATGCCATTCGGACTCAAGAATGCCGGGGCTACTTATCAACAATTGGTCAATCAGATGTTTGCCAATAAAATCGAGAAAACCATGGAAGTATATGTAGATGACATGCTTGTGAAGTCACAATTTTCCACTGACCATATTATAGACCTGGAATTAATGTTCAACATACTTCGAGAATACAGAATGAAGCTCAACCCACTGAAATGTCACTTTGGAGTTGCATCCGGAAAATTCCTTGGGTTTATCGTCAATGCTCGAGGAATCGAAGCTAATCCTGAAAAGATCTGAGCAATCAAAAATCTTGAAACTCCGAAAACTATAAAGCAAGTCCAGAGTCTCAATGGGAAAGTAGCGGCACTGAGCAGGTTAATTTCAAAGTCCACTGACAAATGCATTCCCTTCTTCGATCTGATCCGAAAAGGAAAAAAAAACTTTGAATGGACCATGGAGTGTGAGGGCGCATTCCGAGCATTAACTCAGCACATATCCATACTACCTATCCTGTCAAAACCTATTGATCATGAGAAGTTGTACGTTTACTTGGCGATATCAGAAAACGCTATCAGTGCTGCCCTAATTCGGGAAGAAGACAGGATACAGAAGCCAGTGTATTACATCAGCAAACTGTTGACTGGAGCTGAAAGGAACTATCCGAAACTAGAGAAGCTGGCTTATTGTCTTGTTATTGCATCAAGGAAGCTTCGTCCATATTCCCAGGCCCATCCTATTATTGTTTACACCGACCAGCCGTTACGACAGGACCTTACGCGGCCTGAGACGTTTGGTAGATTACTCAAGTGGAACATCGAACTAAGCCAGTTTGATATTACTTATACTCCAAGGTGAGCCATTTAAGGACAAGTCCTAGCTGATTTCATAGCTGAATTTACCATTCCATAGGACTTGCCCGAAACCAGTGAATCTCCCGAATACGTTTGGAAACTGTTCACTGATGGTGCATCAAACGACCAGTGCTCGGGCGCTGGGGTTGTACTTGAAACCCCCAAAGGCCGATCTATATGTTATGCTTTCAAATTCGATTTTCGTGCAACCAATAATGAAGCTGAGTATGAAGCCCTCTTAGCTGGATTGAATTGCTAGAGATTTGAGAATTATCGCTGTGGAAATTTATTGTGATTCAAAATTAGTTCTGTGTCAAGTTCGGGGAGAATATCAAGCAAGGGATCAAAGACTGGCTGCTTACTTAGCTCGGGTTCAGGAAACACTGAATCAGTTTGATTATTATGTCATTTATTGTATACCTCGAGAACGAAATCAGAAGGCCGATTCATTGGCAAAGTTAGCCAGCGCTGGTGAAGCGCAGCAAATGGGACTCGTTCCCGTAGAGACATTATCTTCCCTAAGTATTGACCGGGCAGAAACAGATTGGGTATGTGAAGTCGCTCCCGACAAGGAGTCATGGATGACTCCATTCAGAAATTACCTTGAGCATGGAATCTTGCCGGAGCGCAGGAGTGAAAAAAGACAAGTCCTTCGGAAGGCTTCACGATTCACCATCCAGAATGGAGTCATGTACAGAAGAGGGTACTCTATTCCTTTACTCCGGTGTATTGCCCACGATGAAATTAAACGAGTATTACACGATGTACACGAGGGAGAATGTGGCGATCACACCGGGGGGCAAGCACTTGCCAAGAAAGTGCTTCGATACAGATATTTTTGGCCGACTGTAAATCGCGATGCATCGGATTATGCCAAGAAATGTGATAAATGTCAAAAACATGCTCGAATTCCTAGAGCCCCACCTACCGAGATAACTCAAATGGTCATCCCATGGCCGTTTGCAGTATAGGGCATCGACATCATTGGTTCTCTACCTCTGGCAAAAGGTGGTGCGAAGTACGCCATCGTCGCAGTTGTTTACTTTACAAAGTGGGCTGAAGCTGAACCTCTTGCTACCATAATGATGAAAAAAGTGATCAACTTTGTAGTCCGCAACATCATCTGTTGATTCGGTCTCCCACACACCATAATCATTGATAAAAGAACCAAGTTCGACAGTGTTGAATTTAAAGATTTCTGCCAACGGTTTCACATTCAAAAGAAATTATCTACAGTTGCGCACCCTCAAGCGAATGGACAAGTCGAAGTAATCAATAAAGTTATAAAGTCCATTCTGAAGAAACGACTGGAAAAAGCCGGGGGCAAATGGGTCGATGAACTTACTATGGCCTTATGGGCCTACCGTACAACCCACAAGTCCGCAACCGATCATACCCCATTCTCTCTTTCTTATGGTTCAGAAGCTGTTATTCCAGTCGAATTAGAAGTACCTTCTCATCGTGTTACATACTATGATCCGTAGACAAACACTATATTACTTGCTGAATCTCTTGATTTATTGGATGAGAAGCGTGAAGAGGCTGATTTTAGGGCAGCCGCATATCGGAGTCGAGTCGCCCGATTATACAACGCCAAGGTCCGCCCGCGAACCTCTGAACTCAACGATCTCGTCTTGAAAAGAATCTATTCTGTTCCTTCGCATATGAAGCCAACATGGGAAGGGCCCTATGTTATTGAACGAAAGCTTGGAAATGGTGACTCAAATTATCAACCATTGACGGTCTCACTCTTTCAAGAGCCTGGAACAGCGAGAGTCTTCGTCGCTACTACACATAACAGGCTCTGTTTATTCATTCATTTTATTTTTCAGTTGCAATTTGTTTCAGCATTTCGAGATTAGAATTTGTAATAAGGCAACTAACTTTGCCATATTTTCTTATTTTAGAAATAAAATGCAATCTCTTCGAGCCAGAGCTGTGATTTACTTGAAATACTTCATATGATCATCACTATGCACGGAGAGCTAAGTTCCATCATACGGTGGGATTTATTCAATTAGGGAGTGACTATGATGCAACCGGTCATTCGCTAAGTGAAACCCAAGCTCGGGGAAAAGCCATCACAGCAAAGTCAAAAAAGGATTGATACACGACAATCCTTCACTTAACTCCAGATTCCTAGAGTGCGAACTGGAGTATAAACTTACAAATACGTCTTCAAGGAGGGTGGATCCATCCACCTAACGACTTCGTCCGTATCTGAACCAAGTTTGAGGAGTGTGGACCCGTCCATCTAACGACCTCACTTGTTAACTAGGGGTGGATGTGATCCGACCATCCACGATCCTGATACACCTTTCGTTCCTAGAGTGCGAGCGAAATCCAAAAAAACCTGCAACAGATGTGACTGACTGTCTGTTTACCAACTCCAAATTCCCAGAGTGCGAATTGGAGTATAAGCATCAACTCCAAATTCCCAGGGTGCGAATTGGAGTATAAACATCAACTCCGGATTCCCAAAGTGCGAAACGGAGTATAAACATCAACCAACTCCGAATTCCCAAAGTGCGAAACGGAGTATAAACTTCAACTCCAAATTCCCAGAGTGCGAATTGGAGTATAAACATCAACTCCAAATTCCCAGAGTGCGAATTGGAGTATAAACATCGACTTTGGATTCCCAGAATGCGAATTGGAGTATAAACACCAACTCCAAACTCCCAAAGTGCGAGTCGGAGTATAAATGTCGACTCTAAGTCCCCAGAGCGCGGACAGATAATTAAGACTTAAAACATCGTAACCAACCGCCAGTAAACAAATGAAAATCCCTGGAGTGCGGATGTGATCATCGATAATCAAATGAGTGTGGTTGAATCACTTAATCTCCGCTTGTCTCAAACATCCATTCAGTGGCACTAGACTCAACATGTTATAAGTGAGATGCAATTACTGGCTGATGTTCTACAATTCATCCCCAAAACCGGGGGGCGGAACTTAAGTGTCGACCATCGACTGAAGCAGTGCAACACCAAAGTTTAACTCACTTCCCAATCATGAATCGTACCCGCAACTTCCAGACCTGGCGAATAAAAAACAAACTTGATTCGGAAGCTGAAACTTCACAAGTGCACTTCAAATATTGAAACACTTAAGTAAATACACAATAACTGAGAAGAATCCAAACAAGAAGAGTTTCATTTCTACTGTCTGTGAAAGAAATTCATGTACAAGTTTATTCCAAAAAATTCCTACTAGCAGGTGCCGAACCTGCATCTATACACAGCCTACAAAAGGAAAACCAAAAATAAATCCCTATCTACTCAGAACAAACTAAAGAGGCCTATCTATTTCTTCTTCTCTCTCGGCTTCTTCCTCGATGTAGACCCGCCGGAGCCGCCACTAACTTTCCTCTTTGAGCCATTACCTTTTGGTGGTCAGTCTCCAGGCGGGGGCATGATCTCGACGTCCTCCTCCGAGCTCGAATGTATAGGGATGCTTCCTGCAGGCGGAGTCGGAGGAACAAGATCAATTGTAAGAGGCGGAATGAACACACTAGTGTCAATAACTGTACCACCAGGTGATATCATTCTAAGCGGAGCTGGACCAGGTGCCATCATTCCACCTCCAAAACTACCACTGCGAGCCGCTGCTTCCATTTCAGCGTCAATTTCGGCTAATATTTCTTCTTCATTAATCGCTTGGGCCTCGCTAGGAGCATCGGTGTTTGGCATTGAAGAGCTTGTAGCAGGAGCGCTTTCGCCCATAACAAATGGCAAGTCCGCAAAAGGATCGCTGTGATGATCGAGGAGTTCCTCCATCATCTGTTCATCAAAAACTAAAGTGCACCCTTGCGTTCCGTTGGTCGATGTCGTGGTCGTTGTGGTGCTGGCTTCAGTTATTATTGCCTCCTGCATATGATGTGATTCTTAAGTAATAGGAGGCACGACCGGTGCAGCATCAATCACTGGACAAAAACAAGAGAACTGTTAGTACTTAATTCGAATGATGACTCCGACTTAAGATAGACATATAGGATGTTCGTAGTACCTTCCTTAGTTTGGCTTGTAGATGGCTGAACGACTTCAGAAGCTTGCTCTATAGCCGGGGATATTTGCGGCTGATCTGGATTGTAGGCAGGGACAGCTTGGGGATCAACCACAGGTGAGGATTCAGGCTGGGTTGACACAAGAATTTCAAGACTTGCATCATGGTGTTCAACCCCTGAGCCTTCTCCTACTTCTAAGTGCTGGGTGCCAAGCCTCTCCTTTTCATGCAGAATCATTGACTCGTGGAGAATCTTTCGTTCATCTTCACTCAGCAAACGATTCTCAAGCTCAAACTCCTCGACTGACTCACCTAGATGCATCGCCTTCTCCTCCTCAACCAACCGGCCCCAGGCATTGTGTAAATGTGTCGGGTAGTCGTCGAGTCAGGTCTCTGTGCCTCAGCACGTTAGCATTGTAAACAACAAGAAGATCTTCAATATCGGCTTCCAGCCTGGACTAAGCCGATTTCACCTCCTCCTCAACCATGGTCTCCACCTCGCGGACCTTAGCCATGGCCGCATCCCATTCACCCCGAAGCAAAACAGCTTGCTCGCACGCCTCCTGGGCTGCGTTGTTTGCATCGTCCCTTTCCTTGGTAATTTCGGAAAATTTAGCTTTAAGTTCGCCAAGTTCTCTCAAGGCAGCGTCCCGTTTGGTGGTGATCGTAGTATTTCGGTGGCCCATCTCTTCCACCAAGGCAACATGTGTTTGCCTCAATCTCTCCATCACCACATTCGCTTCATCAGCTTTTTTAGTGGCCTCAATTTCAGATTTCCGAGAAGACTCGTCCTCGGTATTGAGCACTTGGATGATTCGGTCCCTTTGGGTAAGTTCAGATTCCATCTTTTCAATCGCTTTAGCTCGCTCAAAGGCCACCTTTGAAGCTTTTTCTGCGACCTTCACCCACTCTCTATATTGGGCGTAAATGTCATGAATGTAATCATGCATTGTATTTTCAGCTTCTGAAGGGATTCTCTTCAACTGAGGGGGGAAGATTTAGGCGTCAAAGAAAATGTTTGGGAAATCTTTCTTAAGTTGGGCAATCTTTATTGCACCTTCTCCCGTGGGCTCGGTGAGGACCTGCTCTGCAATTATGGGGGCCATAGTTTCAGCACTCTGGCGATGAGTTTTGGGCCTAGAAATTTGAGAAGACGGTCTGTGTCGCGGAGGCTCTGATGGATGTGAAGCGTGAACATAAGGTGGTGATGGAATCCTAGGAGGTGGAGAACGGGACCTAGATCGGTATCTATAGTCTCTATCTCTATCCCGCTCGTATCTTTCTTGATTGGAGTACCCGCGATCGCGGTCTCTATCTGAATCTCTCCTGCAGGGCTCGTAGTAAGTAGAAGACTTTCGAGCCGAACGAAGGCTCCCTAACATCGATCCTCTCCTAGACATCGTACCTGTAAGTGAGAAACGAAAGAAAAGTTAGTGATCTCTTGAATTGGACAATTTACGATTGTAAATCGTGTAGTGCCGTGAAGTGTATGTATGTGCAACCCCCCGACCAACCGGAAATGTCGGCCGCACTTATAGCAAGCGACTCGCTCAGATCAAGAGCACTGTCAAGCTCCTCCAACCCGGTGTCATGTTGAAACGACACATAATCCGGAATCAGAATATCAGCAAGCCCTTCGAAAGGATTCTCTACTTGCGGGGGAGGAGCCTCCGAAATTTTAATTCCAGGAACAGGCAAAAACACAACCACAGATTTCAATCTCATGGATTTAGAACGCTTGTGAGCAACTGCCTTGCCTTTTCTTCTTCCTTCTGAGTCCTGAAAACTACCAGAAGGCTCAGCATTAAGTTCGACATCAGTGGGTGTTTTTTCTGAATCAACCCCTTCGGCTATTACGACATCAGACGTTTTACGTTTCACCTGCTTCTTTGAGACTGCCCTCAGTGTCCCTTCAAGCCTTATGCTTTGATTCCGCTCAATCAGCCCGACGATTCTCAAATTTCTGTCGGTTAGGACCGAATCAATGTCCCTCATTTCGCTCGGAACTTCTTGAAGGACCCTTACTATCTCTTTGAAATATCCGCCTTCAGGTCGTGAAATTATGGCTGTAAAAAGAAAAGAAGATGTCAGTTTATATCAACTACTACCATCTGGATAACTCTTGAAGAATACTGTAACACTTACGTCTGACTAGCCATCGGCTGGCAAATCCTGGAGGGCACCGGATGTAGAACCATTCTATTTTAAAGTAACTCAGCCTTCCCCACGATCCGGTTACTACTTGGCAGTAACTAACTGACTCCAGGAAAGTGAAGGATGGACTATCTCCCCTACTCTTGAAGTTAAAGAGATATCTAATCTCAGTCGGCATTGGTGGTCGGAAGAGGTGCTTCATAAATATGATAAATAGGCTATTCAGCAGAGCATATCCATTAGGGTGTTGCTGAGACGGGGCGATTCCAAGAAAAGATAGCACTTCCCTAATGTATTGATTAAAGGGGGAAGTGTTCCCGTTGTGCATGAATGTCTATTGAAAGCGGTAAACCCTTCTGGGGGGCGTGCGGTCTATCGCTTAGTCCCGGCAATAATACATCGTTAAACGACAAACCATGCCTCAGGCATATCCGACCCAGCATGTCTTTAGAAACATTGGATGGCACTGAATCTTGTGAATTTCCAATGAACCTAGCACCAGGCAGCTCATCCGGAGCTGGATCTATAACTTCGGCTGCGATGGCTGGAACCTCTAGAATGGAAGAAGATGAATCCTGAAGCTCTTGCTGTTGTGTACTTGTGGATTCCATAGCTAATTAACTTATTAGAAATCATCATTAGACAATAATAAACACAGGTGTTCCCCAGTGTGAAGTGTGTGAATGTGTTGTGCAGTGCAATGCTACTTGGTACTTAAGAAATTCTACGGAATGCGAGAAAACATGCAAACGAAGAGACTTCGAAACTCAGCTGGAGAGACCGTCATCGCTGACTGTCACGACCATGCCATCCAGACGTTAGCGATCGACCAAAGTTAAAGTTCATTAATTTTTTTTGTCAAGTCACAGTTCCATCGACGAGCTTCAAAGGGTAGTCAAATATGTAGTTCAATGGTAAAGTCCAATTGTGCAAAGATGAAGCTCGTCGGAGTCAAGAGTTCGAGTATGCATGAGACTTCGTATCCGTCAAAAATCCAAATTGAGATCGATCGACAGAGTGCTTTGATTTCGCATCGATGGAAGTTTATTAACTTTGTGTCGATCAAAGCTTGATAGCTTCATATTCACCGAATCCTAGAGGCTCCGTATCGATCAAAAGCATTCACTTCGTATCGTCCAAAACATTCATTTCGCATCGATGATCAAAGCCTCAACTTCGTAGCGATCGAAGTCCGATAGCTTCGTATCGATCGGGTCGCTTTGATTTCACATCCATCGGGTTACAACATAGTTTGTACCCATCACGACTATACTTCGTATCCATACCGATTCGAAGTGATAAAAACGGAATCAAAGGATCAACAATCGACACAAAGTTAAAGGTAGGCGATCGATGCGAAGCTCCCGGTTGAGGATCGATGCGAAATCAAGTTTCTTTAAACCTTCACCGATACAAAATCAAAGCCGAGAAACTTTTGCCGATTCCTTCGTCTCCTTCCTCACTCCTTCTCCAATCAACGCAAACACCATCACCCTCTCCTCAACCTCACTTCGACCCAACTCCGGCCTCAACGGTGCCGGAATAGGCCGCGACTTTGGATGAACTGGCATTGAATCTCGAGTCTCGTCAATGTCCACATGAATTCATCGGTTAATTACCTAATTCGAGTGATTAGTTTAGGGATTAGGACTTAGGTCGATTTGAAGGCGAACGCAGTCTTTTTGATTTTGAAATCTGATCGTTACGAAGGGCTGAAAAAAGAAGTGAGCAAGTAAAGAAAAAATGCCAAGTCTAAAAAGTATTTGTATGGACTCGAGTGTGAAAGGAAAAATGCTTCGCCTCCCGGTAAACTCGACCGGTTACAATGGGTCCACCACTGAATCGATTCGAACAAGCTATTCGAATCCATAAACTCGAGTTTTTATCGAGATGAAATTTTCAATAGAGATTTTTCTGAGATGCAAGGTCCATCGATATGAAACCGTTGTTCGTATCCATTATTCTAGACTCCAACCACATTTCATCGATGCGAACTACACCGCTCGAATCCATCAAATCACAGCCTCCATAGACCCGTATCCATCAATACGAATTGGCTATTCGTATCCAACAACACATAATTCATCGATGCGAAGTGCTCAACGAGAGCTGTTATGAAAACATTAAACTCCATCGATGCGAAATGCTTATTTCGTATCCATCAGCACTCGACCCACAATAGCACTAGTTCATCGATACGAAATGGAGTCCATTGGAACTCGTATCCATTGATACGAACGAATCGTTTCGTATCCATCATTGTGAATCGCATCGATACGAAAACCGCCCTTCAACCTTTTACATCGATTCAGGAGAGGATCAGTATGAAGGGACATTCAAAAACAACCATCAAGCATTGTTGCAACTCGAATTTCACATCGGTTTAGGAGAGGATCGATACGGGATTCGATACGAGTGAACTGACAACGACTCATTAACGTGTAACGTTAACGAGAGTCAGATTGACATAAATGCATATATGTCGGACTAATATTCAATTTTCAACATCCACAAGAATTGAATACTCATCTGATAACGATTACTACGGCAAACAGCTAGTCACTATCATGCAGCAATCAGTTACAACAATACCGGGTACAACGGTTGACAATCAACAGTTCGCATTACTAAGGAAATCAGTCAAAGATTACAACTTTAAACAAAAAGGCGATAACTGTTCAGAATGAAGATTGCAGGTTTTTAAAGAACGTCATGTTTTCACAAGACGTACTTTGGGGGGCAAATGTTATCCCGCCTTTTGGCAAGGCCGAGATATCAAGGAACTGACTGAAAACCGAGGATCGATCATCCCGAATATCGAGTTCGCACAGGTTCACTATGGATGTTGATGAATTTTGTCCGAGACGCGACGAGCGAAGCCATGAAAGCCAACATTCCAAAATTCAAGTCAATCCGAGTTCGTATGCTCAAGTTAAGATCGATGCAAATTGAAGGAAGTAACCACAATTCGTATCCATTAGAGGAGTATGCCTTGTTCGTATCGATCAGCCAATCTCCTGTTTGTATCGATCAGCTAATCTTCTGTTCGTATCGATCAGTTACTCTCTCGTTCGAAACGATCAGCCACTCCCTTGTTCATATCCATCGGACGATCGCTGTTCGTATCCATCGTGGGACCTCTGTTCGTATCCGTACGCTACGTATCCATCAGGCAACTATTGTTCGTATCCATCAAACAAGCATGAAAGGACCTTCTCTGTATCGGTCTGATTCGATTCCATTAGGTATTCACGATTTCGTGTCGATCAGGGGAGCATAAGTTCGTATCCATTGCAAGCAACGTTCTTCGTATCCATCCTTCCTCATATTGCCCTGCATTCATGGAGGCTCGCAATTTCGTATCAATCCACATACCCACCTACTTTCGTATCGATCGGCGAACGATCGATGCGAAGTGCACATGAAGGATCGATACGAAGTGCACATGAAGGATCGATGCGAAGGACACGTAAAGCATCGATACGAGCGTCATCATTTTGATCGATACGAAACTAACCCAGAGTATCGATACGAAGGCGTTGCCTGACCGTTACGAAGAATGGTTCAACATCGATACGAACGTCGCCTAAATTCAAGGAACGACTCGGTCGACTCGGCGATGAAAGTGGATCGATCCATAAATCACGCTCCACGTCATCACCTGGGCACGTGCGTTGGTCGATTCGAAACGATCGATACGAAGTCATCGATTCGAACTCGGCAGACTAAGGAAAATGCAATCTTCCATCGATCATATCTCACAATCCACAAGTCCAAACGCTATGAAATTTTCACAGGAGCTTACGTACAACCTAAGGAAGGTTCATGCCAATTTTCGACTTGATTGGATCAAATATTGATCGATACGAAATTCGTTCGTATCGATCACGGATCGAGCCAAAACTTTGTATGCTCGGTCGCGTGGGCCCACTCACGTGCCAGAAGAAGTCTCCCGAGATCTGAGTGAAGTATCAGCCTCCTACGCCTATAAATAGAGCCCCAGGGCCTATAGGAAAGTGATCTTTTGACGCTCCAACGCCCAGACTCTGCCGGATTCAATTTTATACTCCTTTACTACTGTTGTACCCGAATTTCATAACTATAATTCGATGTAATCCGCTGCAATCAATGAAGTCATCAAACTTTATAGTGGACATAGGCAACACGCCGAACCACTCTAAATTGCTGTGTGTCTGTGCATTTACATATCTATTTTTGGAGTTTTTGTTAGATAATCCACATTTTACATTTCTACTCTTCATTTTTATCTCTTTAAAAACTTTTGAAGAGTGTTGTGCCCATTTTTGGTACAAACACTACATAAAATAATAATAATAAGTATTTTTAAAGAATAATAATTTATTTTCAAAATGTGTTTAAGTAATTAGTTAAAATATCATAAACACTTTTCAAAGAAACTATGGAAACTGATTTCCAACTCATTTAAATAATATTAATCGACTTGCAAAGTTTATTTATAATAAATTTAATTTATTCGATTAATTAGCTTTTCCAAAATATTTTAAATACAATAATAGTTTTTAAAACTACACTGCTAAATAAATAATTTCTTTTTAAAACAAACTTTACTTCCCAATACCCAATTCATTTTAAAATTTTGATATAACCAATTTCACTTAATAAATCTCCTTCGGTTTATACATATTGATTTACGATTCCAATTTCATAACCATTTCCTGTTCTCCAAATAGAATTCACTATTTCTCTCTTCTAATCCAAATTTCCATATCTCATTTTTAAATTCACACCGTGGATTTAAAATTCCAAATTATCACTCGATAATCATTTTTATTAATTTATAACTTTGGTTATAAATTTAAATTTTCATTCAGGTTCTATTCCTAAATTTTAAAATTCCCTTATTATAAAATCATCTCTTTAACATTATTCCTTGATAATCTCATTTAATTGCCAAAATTCATTCCCAATATCTATTTCGTTTCTTTTTCTATAATTATCAATTTATAATCCTTCCACCCCATTTATAAATATTGTTTATAATTTCATTACTCATTTTTGTTTTATCTGTTTAACAAAAGATCCATATTTCAAAAGTCCATTATAATTCAATTTCTATTTAAAATTCCGTTTGGAGATCTATTCCTCAATAAATCCAATTAATATCCCAAATCTACTCGAAAACTCGATTTCAACTTCCAAATCATATTTAATAGATATCATTAAATTTATTGTTTAAAATTCCTTTGCATAAATTACTTTAAAAATCTCTATTTGAAACTTTTAATATAAATAGTTAAACAAATTTCCCAAACTCCAATCTTTTATATAATTCAAATCCATTTCTTATAAAATACTCCGATTCTATATAAAAGTCTTAAATTCCAAAATTGCCTTTTTAATTTCTTTTTACATTCAAAAATATTATTTACGGTAACTAAAATACCAAAATTAAGGCTAGTGCTACTATAACATTCAAAAGTCAACCGTATCACAATCAATCTACAACAGATTATCCACACACATCATATATCGCTATCCATGAAATTAAAATCAACATTTTTTAGGAATCCAGTTGGATCCCTACAACCATAAAGGTTATATAACATAAAATACCAAACCCGCTTCAAGGCGGGATATCGCGGTAATATAGGGTCATCTCGTACTATGCTGGGTGCATAGTGTCTTATCCGCTCCAACGGTGGGAAATATATCCAACTACTAATATATATACTAATATATATAACATAACATTCAACTGATAATAATATATCAATTCAGTCAATCATCAATAAATAGTTTAAATTATTATAAATTAAACTAGTCAACCGAATCGAGTGAGATTTACTGACCTTGATTTTTTATTTGCTAATCGTTCCAATTCCAATTTTATTTCATTGCGTAATATTAGCCGCAGTGAATCTAACATGACTCATTACGTTCGATATGCACCTCGTAAGAAAAATTATACATTATACAAGATTCTCGAATTTTAATATACGTTAATTTCACTAATTGCAACTTAAGTTAATTAATTACCTAATTAACAATAAACCCTTCTTCTCCAAATTATAAACTTCCGCTACCACCTGCTATCTCAAAAGCCACGGTCGAAAAATTTATTTCGCCGTATCTCCTCCTCCGCTCCATTACCCACCATGCAACCATCGTTATCGTCAATTTCTTCACGAGCCTGATCTCCCAGACCCCACTTTTCCCAACTCGATCGACACTTACACCCACTGCAACTTCAACCATATCTGCAGCCAATCCTATGTCGCAAAATGCCACATGCCTGCCGCGCCTCCCTTCGGCTTGGCTGCCAATAACCACTAATCCAAGCTTCAATTAACCAAATACCCTCCCATTCCATCGCAAACTGAAACCTAGCCCACCTCGTCATCGCGCTCCAGGCGAGCCGCTTCCCTCGGCCAAAGTCCTCCAGGTCCACTCATGATGAACCGCATCACGACTCTCTTCTTTTTTTATTTTCGTTTTCGAATTGACTTCGAACAAAAGGAAAGTGAAAGAGAACTCGCGATTTTAAATGAAAACTGAAAGAGATCGGCGTGAATCAGAGGCTAGGGTGGCTGAAACAGATCGTAGGTGTTGACTTTAAATTTTTAATTTTATATTCAAAATATCTCGTATAGTATACAAGGAAATCTCGAACTTTTATTGAGGTGTGCCGCTTGGCGTTCCTAATGTTATACCGCTATTCCGAACCCAATGGAACAAGTTTTGGAACCTAATTCGATTGTATGTGGAAGATAACTTTTTGAATCCAATTATTATATTAAATTTTCAATATTAATTTCAATGCGTTTCCATCCCGTACGACCAAACGGTAACCCCAAACGCTATAAAATTTGAATCCGATAATAATACACTATTACGGATCAATGGAACTAGTTTTGTCGAATTCCGAGACTGTGTCCCGGATCGCAATTTTAACGCGTCAATTTGATCGATGATTTCAAAAATTTGGCGAAATCACTTGAAATTTCAGTTTTAAAAACCTACTAACTCAATTCCAATTCAAATAGAATTTATATCTACATTAGAAATTGTTTTGATTCATTTTCAATTAGAATTTCAATCATTCGCACTATTCTCGTATTATGACAAATCGCTATATTTGAAACTTAAATTCATTTTATAATTTGCAACCAAAATCTTCATATTCAAAATCAATCTATATTCCAAATCCAATATTTTATACCATTTAAATATGCAAAATCAATCGACAGAAAATCCGGGTCGTTACAAATTATGTTTGCACTATGTAGTAACAATTCAAATATCTCTAGCACTATTAGAAGATTTTTCTAATGCATCATAAATTGATAATGATAGAATAAGATAGCATTTGTTAGTAGTTAAGTATGTTTACACAATGCAATTACAATGCTAATACATCATTGGAAATTATGTCGACTATGTATTGCCAAATTCTAAAACTAGAATTATCAAGCAATTCTTACAAATTAATTATGATTATGCTGTATAGTATAATGTCTTTAGCATCATTACAAATGATTTAGGTAGATACATTAACGAAACCATGATGTATATTAGTCTAGCATTCTTTTAGGAGTAAAATTTGTTTACCCAATGCATTTATAATGTTAATTAAATTAGCAGTTCTAGAAATGATGTACAGTAATTGTAATGACCGAATTTGACTAACATTATTTAGAACATTTAATTGGATAAATTAAATGAAATAATGTAGATAGTTAAGAGATTAAGATATGTTAATTTAGAAGTAATCGTGCCTTAATGAATGTAATAGAAAAGAGAATAAAAATAAAAAAGTAGGAGGAATATGGTAAGGTAAAATAGGAATAGCCTTTGTTCTTATACCCTAAACCCTCCTATTCTTCATTCCTTGTTCACTTTAACATTCACAAAAAAAATTAAAACCCTAAGGAAACTCGGCCTGCCACCATTAAGGGGATTCAAGGAGAAGAAAAGCTAGGATTCAAGTAGAAGGCTTAAGCAAATCAGTCTAAGGGAAAATCTCAACCTTCTTAACACAAAGCCAAGGTGGATAATTAACTTACATCTCACTTTCGATATTGACTTCGGTTTGAAGTTATATTCGAATTATTTTTGCAAGTTACATGTCATGTTGTGTTTGTTTAAATGGATATATATATATGCTTGTTGATGATTTATATTGTTTCGTATAGATTTTATGATAAGTTTAGATTGGAAAACCTATCAAATGACGTCTAAATGAGTTGTATTTTGATATATGGTCAAAATATTTATTTTACAGGTAGGTTTGAAGTTTCATAATTTTCTAAGTAATTATGGACTTGTTATGATTTTTTTGAGAGAAAATACTTAATGTTGGGTTTAAATTATTTAAGGCAATTATAAAATGACTTCGGGTCTGAAATTTATATATATTTGAACACATATTAAAAGTGAATTAATGTGATTTTTGGGGAATTTTCCTAAGTATTTTACTATGGTTATAAAATTATTTAAATTAAGGGACTTAAATGTTTTATATGTTTTATTAAGGGGAAGGGCTTGTTTTATTAAAATGTTTTAAATTGTTAATTGTGAATTCATAGGCTTTTTAGAAAAGGATTTTGATAAAGAAATGGTAACCAATCACATTTTGACAAATTACGCAAGTTAGGTGAAAATAAATTACTTTGAAAGGCATAAAATCAGTTTTGTTACGAATTACAACTTTGCCACTTCCTTTACTTGCTTCCATCACCATGCTCAGTAGGCCTTTCGAATCCATTCGAAACCAATGCACATGGTATCGAGCAATTGGTATGTAGTATATTGGAGAAAGGCAGAAGGCTCTGTGTCAAAGGCATGCTTTCGAAGGAGTTGAAGGCGCTTTTATAAGCTTTCGAATCCATCAACTTGTCTTGCTTTTAGAAAGGAGCTTTCGAACGAGTTGCCACTTATTTGTTTTTTAAAAGAAGCTTTCGAAATGATAGCCACTTTTGAACCTATTCGATACCCTTGCCGCCGCATTCGTACCTTTCGAATTAGAAGACCGGATGGGACTGGTAAGGGGCCACGATGTGACGACCCACATTTCAGAAGTTTTAAATTAACAATAATCCACACATGCCCGACTTAAACAATTCGGAACATAGATAATCATTGGGGTTATAAGAAGAAAAAGATAAGAAAAGAAGAAGAAAACAAATACAAAATCTTGCAGCGGAACGATAAAATATAATAATCAAATAAACAGTTCATGAAGCTGTCTTTATACATTTGATTATAATTTGTACAACATTTATCAGAGTTATATGTACATCAGGAATAAATAAAGTAATGCAGTAGACAACATGATGCAAGGATAATAATAGTAGTAATATAACAAATCTTCATCTTCGTCCTCCAGAGTAAATCTTCAATAAGCTGAAAACCCAGGACTGACCCAAGCGTAATGAAAAGACAAAACACTCGAGTCATGACTAAAATATTCTTATGTGAGTCAAATTGATATTGCATAAAATATGAGTGTCATGGTGTCAGAGATGTTTATGGAATTTCACATCTCCTATCCAGTGTATAACATGCATGTAGTAACTCAAGAGATGTTACGGGATTTTCCATCTCCTAAGGATCCATCAAAATATTTATATGTAGTAGAATACGCTACATATATAATGTCTAATCAATAAAATAAATATTTTTCTTAGCATTACGGCTTTACATTGACCCCCCTTAACGCGTTTTTAAGCATTGGCGTACAGTTTGCATTTGACACCACCAGTAGAACGTCGGTAGTCAGGGATGCGCCATGATACGACAAACTAAACCAAAATTGTATAGGTCTTGTATAGGGATAAAAGTATGACAAGGCACGTAAGGCAATGTCCAGGGCATGATACTACCAGTACGAGTCGTAGGGCAGGTGGTAACGCATTATAGCCCTGACCGCCCACCGCGTCCATCCATCCCATATCGAGTCAAAGGGAGGCTATCCCAAATCAAGGTGCACCAATCGAAACCAACAACAATAGTAATAATATGGACCAAGTCCAAGAAAATCGAAGAACTTATGTCCTCTCGGGGTAATTAGCCCACTTGGCCCTGTCAAGCCATCCTATTTTAGTCATTTCAAATTGGCACAAGTGCCGGGGTCTATCCATCATCGTTCTCTTTCTTCAAATCCAGCAATCGTCGCCAAATCCAACCACTTCATTTTGGAGTCTCCTCCGTGTACGTAGTTGTTAAAGTAGTTCCAGTATCTAAAGAGAGTACTATATCCGGCTCCGGTTTCTTTAACAACCAAACGTCATTTTTCACACCGGTTGGTACTTTTACATTTCGAAAATAGTTCATACTCGATATCAAAATATCATATTCGCTTCAAAATCAAATCCATTTTGAAATCATCATATTTATTCAAAATATACTATTTCAGTTCAAAATCATTTTCGTCTTAATATCTCGATTTTGCTTCCAAAATCGTTTCGATTTCCAATTTAGGTTATTACTTCATTTAACCCAATTCATATTCAAATCCATGATTTAAAAATAAACATTCCACCCTTGACCAGTTTGAAAATTTGAAAAATAGTTTACATAGTTTAAATAATTGAAATAGTTAAAAATAGTTTAAATGGTTAAAATAGTTTAATAAAAAAATAGTTTAAATATTAAAATGGTTTTTATAGTAAAATAATTTGGAAAACCAAAATGATTTGTATATTTAAGAAAATAGATTTTAAACAGTTTATATTAAATAATTTTATTGAAAATAGCTTCAAAGTCGAACCAATTCAATTCCAACTTCCTAATTTGAATCAATTCCAATTTTCATCCAATCGATACAATTTCGATTTCGATTCAAATCAATTTCAACTTCGATTTCAAATTAATTCAATTCCACTTTAAAATCCAATTAATTCAATTTCAATTTCAATTTATATCGATTTCAAGCTCGATCTTCAAAATATCGATTCAAAACACTTAAATCAAATTAACCTTCAAAATCCAATTTGAAACCTAAATTTTCAAACACTTTTACTTAGTAAAATTCAACGCTTGAATAAAAGTCCCATCCTTTAAATCAAATCAATTTTTGAAATTTGAATCATAATTCGATTATAACTTAAAAATCCCAACTCAATTATTTAAATCATTTTGTTTACCAAATTTAAATTTCAACATTCCGAGCTCAAGTTCGAAAATAATTTGATTTCTATAAATTTGGTTTTAATTTCTTTTAAATCAAAATTATTTCAATAAATTTCAAATCAGAAATTTTAAAATCATTTAATTTAACTAATCCGGTGTCCGTATATAATTTTCTATTCTATGGCCAAGTGATCAGTTATTTCAATTTAATTTCAGGGATGGATATATATATATATATATATATCATTTCAATCCAAACACAATGTCATAGATATATATATCATTTCAACATTTTTCATAATTTATTCAAAATAATTCAATTTATAGTTTTTATACACCGTAAATAAGATAAAGGGTGATAATAGGATATATCAAAAGAAATAAACATCCAAATCATCCAAAATATCAACCAATAGCATCCATCGCAATCAATCATCCAAACAGTCAATATAATTCACAACAATTTCATAGTTGTTAAAATCGGGTGTTTTACTAGTAATTCAATTTCAAATTTAACTGTCAATTTTAATTTCTACAGTTAATTCAAATGATAATTTAGAGGACAATTTATTTGTTAGTCCCTGAGAAATTGGTTTTGATGACAACAACCTTAGAATAAGATTATAAAATATAAATACTAACATTATTGTTTAGATATCAATGTATATGCAGGATATATATACAGGTACCAAAGAATGAAGACTGTACAGTATAGAGGTTCAAGAACTGATGAACTCAAGATCGAAGATATCAAGATTCAATACTCATGAGTATCAAGATTATCAACAGTTCAAGATTTCAAGATAAGTAATTTAGTTAGGAATTTTGTTAAAACTCCTAGAAAAGCACTGACATCTTAAAATCCATTTTATTCGTGGAATGGAATCCACTTCGAGCCCGTTAAAGGGATGAAACCCTAAGTAGGATGGAACCTACGAAAAATCTAGTGGAACATTGTTTTGTATCCACTAACTTTTATTCAAATTTTTACAAAATTATATCTTGTTTCAAAATGATTTCAAAATCTTCCTTTTTAAATAAAAAACATCTATCCTAGTTTTAAAATACTTTTAGCCTCAAAATAATCTTTATTATCAATATCAAATTATCCTTGGTTTTAAACTATCTTTTAATTATAATATATTTAACTTTTAATATTTATACTTAGATTTAAATATAAAATTATAGTAAAATTTTATATATACCAAAATATTATTCTCTATACTTATTTATGTATTTTAACCATAGTTATGTATATTTATAAAGTTTAAAATAGTTTTAATACAAGATAGAAGTTATCTTCAAAGAAAAACAAATTACCAAAAATAACTTAGGCTTGTCGACAACCCCAAGGACCCCTTGTCGACAAGGTGACAGTTTATTCAAAAAGTTTGAATTTCAAAGGAAGTGTCTATTCGTCATATCCTTTCACGAATGGACATGGTTGTTGTTCTACTATAAATAGGGGCTGTTTAAAACGAATTTATAATTATATTTTCTCTGATTTCACTCCTCTTCTTCTTCCACATTTCTCTATATACATTTTTACCATTACTCTGCCGAAATCACCATTGAATCTAACTAGATCATCTTTGGTTTGATTCTCTATCACTATCTCAACAAGATCCTAGTGCTATTCAGAGTTTTAGACTTCTTTGTATTCAATCGAGCGAGAAAAGGTGTGATTGTAGCCTGGAAAATCAATCGGGTGAACTTGTTGCCCGTAAAATCAAGTATCTCTACCCAAAGGATTGTGAACCTGGAGCGGTGTACCTCGTGGCCTTGAAATCGAGGGTGTAAATGTAAGAATTGATTTTGAAAGGAAATCCGTACTTGTGTTGCGGGACTGGATGTAGGGTAACTCCGAACCAGTATAAAATCCGGTGTGTCCTTTCCTTTATTGCTTTCACTTTATATCTGCATCTGTGTTTGATTCTATGATCATATCTGTGTCTGAATATTGCATACATTTGTGTTCAAATTAATATAAACTCAAAAAGAATTAGTAATTCCTTAAAACACTATTCACCCCCCTCTAGTGTTAATTCTAGCCTTAAGATCTGTAATCCGCATTTCTCACATTTGGTATCGGAGCAAGGTTTTCAAAGTTTCATAATCTGAATTTTGAAAAATTTCAAAATGGCTACCAACACTGGTACTGTTACTACTACCAACACTGGTTCTATTACCTCTGTCACTAGTTCATTTGTAGAAGGTCAGTCTACTGTCAGACCACCACTTTTTAATGGCAGTAACTATGCATATTGGGCATGTAGGATGAAAATATATTTACAATCTGTAGGACTAGACACTTGGAATATCACAGAGACTGAATATTTTGAACCCACAACTGGTTTTGCACAGTGGACTGCTGAGCAAAAGACCGTCGAACGAAATAACTCTAAAGCTATGAATATTCTGTTTTTTTCACTTGATAGGAATGAATTTAATAGAGTGTCAGTTTGTAAGTCTGCATATGAAATTTGGAAATCTTTGCAAGTTACTCACGAAGGAACAAGCAAAGTTAAACAGACCAAAATTTCCATGCTCACAAATCAGTTTCAATTATTTAAAATGAATCCTAATGAGTCTATTCCAGATATTTATAGTAGATTTCATGATATTGTGCATTCTCTAATATCCTTGGGAAAGGTATTTTCAGAAGAAGATTAAGTCAGAAAAATCTTAAATTCTCTTACTCTAGAATAGGATCAAAAGACACTTGCGATCGAAGAGGCAAATGACATCAGTACCTTAAAGATAGAAGAATTAATTGGAAATCTAATGTCGTTTGAAGTCCAAATGCTTGGGAGAAGAGAAAGCAAAGCATCTGAAAAGAAATCAATTGCATCAATGCATTGACCAATGGATCAGACTCAAACAGTGATAATGATGAAGAGATAGCCTTTATGACCAAGAACTTTCGGAAATTCCTGAAATACAGAAAGATGAATAATCTCAAGAGAAACAACTATAAGAACTCTGGTATCAGAATGTAGTGCCAAACTATATCAAATGTTTCAACTGTGACGAACCAGGCTATATCAAAAGAGACTGTCCGCATCCAGATAAGAAAAATCTTCCTATAAACAATGATTCCGCAAAGAAACGAATGTGCATTTATCGCTACTCTAGATGACTCAGACTCATCCTCAAGCAATGATGATCAGAAGACAGGTAATTCAAATATGTGTTTCATGGCAGTTCATGACTCCGATGAATTCAGAGAAATGGACTCAGAAAAAGGTACACATTTACAATACATTGGTTGAAATTGCATGCTTAGGATTGGATGTTTGATTGGTTGATTTTGAATTGGTGTGTCATTTTAATTTTAAAATTTTTATTATTATTTTATTATATTTTTACTATTATTTTATTATTATTATTATTATTTTCAAATAGTATCATAATATTTTATGGAATATACTATAATTCTAGTAATATTCTAGATATTATATAGACATTAAAAATAATAAATAAATAAATAAATAAATAAATATATATATATTAGAATACTTTAGAGAAATAAATCATGAAAATTCAGAGACACATGTCGACAAGGGCCACCCGACGTTGTCGACAAGGGTACAGAAATTTGAAATTCAAATTTGAATTCAAATGTTTGGATTTTCCTCCATCTTTTCACTTCATTCAAGTCTCTGAAAAGTCACCTTTTGACCAGAGAACCCGTCCCTTGAGAATCTATTTATTTACTATCTCTTATCACAACTTTCATTTTCAAATTCAAACTCTTATTTCAAAATATCAAGCTCTCTACTCTCTACTCTAATGGCTTCTTCAAGCAACTGTTCCACAATGAGACTTTCCAGAAATATAAAAGAGCAACTTTTCAATAATCCGGAGGCTATAAAAGCATATATCAACTATGCTAACTATGGAAAAGTCCATCCCGAAAAGTTTGCTTTATTTCAAGATTTCTCTACTTAAGAAATCGATTCTCTTTTTGCAAACAACCAAGTTCTTAGTCTTGTTAATGCTGTTGAGTCAAGATTTTTGTAGAGTTTTGAATTCTGACAAAGGGATAAGCCGTGATCGACAAAAAGAAGTTATTCATTGTTTTAAAGAGACACAAAGAGCTCCATACGTTAGAGGTTGATTATTTTGGTATGTTAGTAGTATTTATGTTAAAATCTATCCTCAAATAATCTCATACCTTCAATCTTTGAATATATATATATATATATATATATATATATGTATGTATGTATGAGTGCACATTAACTGTGCAATCTAGGCTAAATCGGTCGACCGGTTAAAACCAGGTGGTCGACCGTTTCTGCCCAGAATGCACAGATAACGTGCACAAGTGTACATAACGTATATATATTCAAATTCGTGTCTACTGGTTCATTTTGACCTGTCGACCGTTTTCAAACAGAAAGCAACCTTTCATATAGACACTTCCTTTTCTTCAACGGTTGCTTCTCTTTCTCTTCACCAATGATCATGACCTTTGTTTGTACCTTTTCACAAAGGGTTACAACTGTTTATTTCTTATATAAACATCATGAAATCATTATTCCAATTCACCAATTCTATTATTCTAATCTCTATTCTATTGATCTCTATCTTGAACTCTCAAGCGCTCGAATTGCTCATATTCTATCATATATTGTTTTGAATCCTAGAATTTATTTAACATTCTTTTGATTCAATACGATATCCACTTCCAAATCTTCATATATACCAATATTCTATTTGAGGATAAGATTATAGGAAGTTTGTACTACAAGTGACAAAATTGTGTTAGCAAGAACACATACCGTCAACAAACAATTATATTCATCTTTGTTGAAGTCCTCAGTGTTGTAAGAGGCAAGTGTTGAAGTCCTCAGTGTATTAGAGGCGTGAAATCCCGTTCGTCTGCTCGGGTGTTGTAAACCTATTCCTCCGGGTGAAGCGAGGTAGTTGGTAGTGAAAATCCAGATAGAAGTCTGGGACTGGACGTAGGACGGTGCTCCGAACCAGTATAAAAATCTCTGGTGTGATTTTTCTATTTTACTGAATTTTCTATTATCTGTGATTAGTCATATATTTGTGTTATACATCATATTACACGATCCGTGTGTACTATATTAGCACGTACAAATTTTCATTTGAGTTTTAAAGTTAACAACATCTGTGACGCATGTCAATTAGGAAAATTGACCAAATCATCTTTTAAATCCAAGAAAGTCATATCAACATTACAACCACTTGAGTTACTACATATGGATTTATTTGGACCAACTAGGGTTCAGTCAATAAATCACAGTCGATATGTGCTTGTAATTGTTGATGATTTCTCCCGTTACACATGGACAATTTTCTTAAAAAACAAAAGTGACACTTTCGATCATTTCAAATCTTTCGTCAAAAGAATTCAGAAATCGAAAGGGCTTAAATTTAAAAATATAAGAAGTGATCATGGCGGAGAGTTTGAAAATAATGAATTTGAACATTTTTGTACAAAGAAAGGTATATATCATAATTTTTCGTTTCCCAGAACTCCACAACAAAACGGAGTTGTAGAACGGAAAAACCGGACTTTACAAGAATGTGCAAGAACGTTATTGAATGGAACCGCCTTACCGAAACATTTCTGGGCAGAAGCCGTCGCAACTGCCTGTTATGTTTTGAATCGTGTGTCCATAAGACCTCTCACCAAGAATACTCCTTATGAATTATTTAACAAAAGAAAGCCTAAAATCTCATACTTCAAAGTTTTTGGTTCCAAGTGCTTTATTTTAAATATGAAAGACCAGCTTGGCAAATTCGATCCAAAGGCCGATGAAGGAATATTTGTCGGTTATTCGGAATGAAGCAAGGCCTATCGTATATTTAATAAACAAACCAAAACTATTGAAGAATCACTTCATGTCTCTTTTGATGAATTCTATCAGCATCCTCAAAATATATCAGATGATGACGAAACAATAGTCACTGATAATCCAATCATCACAAATGTTGATTCTGACTCGGAAATAATTATTGAGAATATTCCTCAAATATGTGAGTTACAATCACCACCAAGGATATTAAGAGACCATCCGGCCCAAAATATAATCGGTGAAGTAACATCACAAGTCATAACAAGGAGTCAACTCAACCAAATGGGTCATGTCGCATTTCTCTCAAATATCGAACCTAAGAATCCAAAAGAAGCTGCTACAGACGATTACTGGATCATTTCCATGCAGGAAGAACTAAATCAGTTCGAGCGCAATGACGTATGGGAACTTGTTCCAAGACCAACTGATCAGTCAGTTATTGGTACTAAATGGGTCTATAAAAATAAGGCTGACGAACAAGGAAATATCCCCAGAAATAAAGCAAGATTAGTAGCACAAGGGTATAATCAGGAAGAAGGTATCGATTATGAAGAAACTTTTGCACCAGTTGCTCGACTAGAAGCTATTAGAATCCTATTATCTTTTGTTTGTCACCATAATTTCAAACTTTACCAAATGGATGTCAAAAGTGCATTTCTCAATGGATTTATCAAAGAGAATGTATATGTCGAACAACCTCCTTTGTTCGTACATGAAAAATATCCTGACCATGTGTTCAAACTTAAGAAAGCTCTGTATGGTTTAAAACAAGCACCTCGTGCTTGGTATGAACGACTACGTAGCTATCTTATTAACTCAGGATTTCAAATAGGCAAAGTCGATCAAACTTTGTTTATCAAACATTCTCGAAAAGATATTCTAGTTATCCAGATATATGTAGACGACATCATCTTTGGTTCAACAAACGATAAACTCTGCAAGGAATTTGCAAGTATTATGACCAAAGAATTCGAAATGTCTCATATGGGAGAACTGTCATATTTTCTTGGACTTCAAATCAAACAACTTCCGAATGGTATTTTTATTAATCAAGAAAAATACTGCGGAAATCTTATCAAACGCTTCGGATTAGAAAACACATCTGGTAAACCTACTCCTATGAGTACAACTACGCATCTTGAAAAAGATAAAAATGGTAAGAATATTGACCAGAAACTATATCGAAGCATGATTGGTTCTCTTCTTTATCTTACAGCAAGTCGTCCAGATATAATGATGAGTGTTTGTCTATGTGCACGCTTTCAAGCAGATCCAAAGGGAATCACATCTACGAGCAGTGAAACGTATAATTCGTTATCTTAATAATACCAAAGATTTCGGTCTTTTTTATCCAAAAGAATGTCCATTTGAATTGGTATCATATAGTGATGCTGATTTTGAAGGCTCTCGAACGGATAGAAAGAGTACAAGTGGTACGTGCCATTTTATTGGAAAATCACTTGTCTCTTGGTTTAGTAAGAAACAAAATTGTGTTTCACTATCAACATGTGAAGCTGAATATATATCAGCGGCTCTCGCTTGTACTCAAGTAATATACATGCAACAAACACTTCAAGATTTTGATATTCATTTATCAAATTCTATTATACTGTGATAACACAAGTGCTATAAATCTTTCTAAGAATCCAGTGCATCACTCTAGAACCAAACACATTGATATCCGTCATCATTTCCTTAGAGACAATATCGAAAAAGGAAATATATGTCTCGAATATGTCCAAACTGATAGTCAACTAGCGGACATTTTCACTAAGCCTCTACTTGAGTTTAGTTTCATCAAATTACGTAGAGAGCTTGGTTTAATTTCTAGAAAAGAACTTGATAAGTAATCACTGATGTTATATTCTTAAGTTCTTTCTACCTTCGGATTATTTTTTAAAAAACTTTAGCTATTTTTTGGCTATTGCTATATTAGGAAATTGAATATGAGCTTCTAACTTTTTCTACGGCCAAGTTTGCATGCCAATTCTTATCCACAAGCTTATATATAGGAATTTCTATATAAGCTTGACAAAAAATTCTCTTTTCATCTCTCCCTATCTGAGCCTAAAAAGTTTATATATATATATATAGTTCATTATGGCACATATTTGTGATGAGTGTGCTCAAAAGTCCCATATTTCGGTCACAAGTTCTGAGCCGGAGGAATATTACTCTCCTGAAACTCCAAAACATAAATCAAAGTGTCATCACCAATGCATTCATACTCCTGGCAATACGCCAACTTCGAAACGAGCAAAGAAGGTGTTGTTTTGTTCACCCCGTACCAGAGAGAAGATCAATGAGATTCATCATTATCAAAAACATCAAATCGATCTTCAAAGACAGCTGCATTATGAGCAACAACTGACTTCGGAACGACTATCTCTTTTAGAAAGAATGGCATCATTCTTTTGTGGTTCAAACAAACATGGCGTATACGAGCCAATGCCTCATGCACCTTCATCGTCTAGAAGCCCAAATTCATGGGATAAAAACTATGCTCGGAATGAAGGAGCGAAAGAAAAATGGTCGCCATGGAAATTACGCATTAACGATGTCAAAGAAGAGACTTCCGATCATAATTCCTCTACCTCTCATTAGATTTGTTTTAATTATGTTTGTATTCTCGTATTTGTTTTCATGAACTGATTTATATATATATATATATCATGTTTTGAATAAACTAAATATTATATGGCCCGTTAACAATCAGAAATACAAGCAAGGAGCAGGAAAAACAACTCACAGGCAAACCAGTCGACCGATACCACCGGTCGACCGTTTTTGCATCTGTATGAAAACGGTCGATCGATGATTTCTGGACGGTCAACCGGTTTCGAGCAGATTTGTTTTTTTTAAAAGGCTCATACGATCAAATTTTTTACTCCATCTCTTCATTTTTTTTTCAAACATTTTTTCTCCAAAAATCCTCATAACCCTAGAACTCTACCAATCTCACCCACATGGCTCCTCCACAAAAGAAATTAAAGCAAGCTTCTACCTCCGAAACACAACCAATCGATCTCTCTGTCAGGAAGTGGCTTGTGGATCCAATCGCAGTCAAAAGGTTGAATGAGATGAAGGATTTTACAATCCATCCGGGTTCGTTTGTTAAATTCTCAGATTTCTCTAGTTATCGTATTTTTAGCTTAGCAAAGGATGCCGACATTGAAAACCTAATTGACTTTGATCAAAACAATGTGGAAATTAACCATGTAATGATCAAGTTATTCTATGCTAACCTAAATTTAGAGAAAAACAAGCCCGAGAATCCCAATCATTGCCTTTGGTCCGTTGTTTGTGGCAAAGAAGTGTTTATCTCATGTGATAGGATGGCAACCGTTCTTGGTTCTTCGTTTATCGGTGAAAAATTCTCAAGTAATTTTTGCAATGTTCATGTCTGTAATCAAATTAGCCATCAATTTATTGAAGACGACAAGGATAGCACTAAGTCTATTGGTTTACGGCCTTCTGCAAAAATTCTTTATCATACTCTTATGCACTCTCTATTACCGAGAATAGGAAATTTTGATGCCGTCTATAAAGAAAATTTCAAGGCATTATACTCAATCTATGGGGGTATTCGTATAAATTGGTTTGGTATGATCTTTGATGAGATCTTGCAAGTAAATGATTGCTCTGGGCCACACTTGTTCTATAACGAGTATATTATGCGTCTCTTGCTTGATTGTGGCATTGAACCTCCCAAGTCTTCAATTTCCAAACCAAAAGCCATCAACAATGCATCGATTAAAAGAATGAAGCTTCCCGCTCCATACTTTAATATTATGCCTTTTGAACAATGGAAAGAACAAGGACATAAAGAAGCTTCATCACGATCATCCCGCCCTAAACCTGAGGAAGTTAAACTTTTACGATCATCTTCCTCAACAAAAGAATCACTTGACACTATTGCTCGAAATCAATTCCTTCTCGAAGCACGACTTAAGCGCATGAATACAAAAATGGATAAACACTTTAACAAACTTAAGTCTTTCTTCGGTTCTATATGGGAAGCAATATCATGTGGTGCATCATCCTCATCCATGCAAGCTCAAGACCCTGGAAAGCACCCAGCTCCTCCTACTTTTGCTTGGACTTCTTCGGAGGAGGGTACAAGCTCGGGAACTAGTCATGGACGTGGATATGGGAAATCTCAGCTTGTTGAAAAAGAAGGAGAAGAAGAAGAGGGTGAGACGGAGTCAGATTGAGTCTTTTTTAGTTTATCTCTTTATCTCTTATTTTGCGTACTTATGACTTTAGTTTTTGCTTTAACACATTATCTGGCACTTGTACTAAATAGTGTCGTGTTTTAATTCGTACTAGACTTGTGTGTATTATCATATTGTGTGAATCTTAACTCTTGATCTATGGTAGTAGATTTATGTTGCTTATAATCTGGCTTATATCATTTACATCCTCTATTTAACAACTCCTTTTCGTCGATGACAAAGGGGGAGAAAATTGTGCTAACAGTATATATGCAGGAAAATATAGATTTACAGGCACAATCTCAAGGGGAGATTCATAACTATGTTGTCATCAATCAAAAAGGGGGAGAATGTTGAGTCAAGATTTATATACAGTTTTGAATTCTGACAAAGGGATAAGCCGTGATCGACAAAAAGAAGTTATTCATTGTTTTAAAGAGACACAAAGAGCTCCATACGTTAGAGGTTGATTATTTTGGTATGTTAGTAGTATTTATGTTAAAATCTATCCTCAAATAATCTCATACCTTCAATCTTTGAATATATATATATATATATATATGTATGAGTGCATATTAACTGTGTAATCTAGGCTAAATCAGTCGACTGGTTAAAACCAGGCGGTCGACCATTTCTGCCCAGAATGCACAGATAACGTGCACAAATGTACATAACGTATATATATTCAAATTCCTGTCTACTGGTTCATTTTGACCCGTCGACCGTTTTCAAACAAAAAGCAACCTTTCGTATAGACACTTCCTTTTCTTTAACGGTTGCTTCTTTTTCTCTTCACCAATGATCATGACCTTTGTTTGTACCTTTTCACAAAGGGTTGCAACTATTTATTTCTTATATAAACATCATGAAATCATTATTCCAATCCACCTATTCTATTATTCTAATCTATATTCTATTGATCTCTATCTTGAACTCTCAAGCGCTCTAATTGCTCATATTCTATCATATATCGTTTTGAATCCTAGAATTTATTTAACATTCTTTTGATTCAATACGATATCCACTTCCAAATCTTCATATATACCAATATTCTATTTGAGGATAAGATTATAGGAAGTTTGTACTACAAGTGACAAAATTGTGTTAGCAAGAACACATACCATCAACAAACAATTATATTCATCTTTGTTGAAGTCCTCAGTGTTGTAAGAGGCAAGTGTTGAAGTCCTCAGTGTATTAGAGGCGTGAAATCCCGTTCGTCTGCTCGGGTGTTGTAAACCTGTTCCTCCGGGTGAAGCAAGGTAGTTGGTAGTGAAAATCCAGATAGAAGTCTGGGACTGGACGTAGGACGGTGCTCCGAACCAGTATAAAAATCTCTATTGTGATTTTTCTATTTTACTGAATTTTCTATTATCTGTGATTAGTCATATATTTGTGTTATACATCATATTACACGATCCGTGTGTACTATATTAGCACGTACAAATTTTCAGATGCTTCACAAAATGACTTTGTTTGCTATCCAAATCTTGTTAAAATTTTCTATGCAAATCTCAACCGTGGATTTTATAATGAAAATGATGATGAAATTTGGAGTAGTGTCAAAGGCACTATAATCATGTTAAATTGTGATGTTTTGGGTACCATTCTCAATTGCAAGAGCACGGGAATGGATCTTTCTAGTTTTAATATCGATGAAAATGATCATGAGACATTTCATCACATTTTCGAAGGAGATGATAACTTTGAATTCATAAATTGAAACTTTCGACCAAAAGCAAGAATTGTTAATCTTCTTTTACAACATTCTTAAACCCCAAGATCAGGGAGTTTTAACAATCCAACTTCAAAAGTTTGCAAAGCACTTTTTGCTATTTTTGGAAATTATGATATTAATTGGGCGCAAGTTATTTTGGATGAATTTCGTCCCAAAAATTTTGAAGTGGGTGAAAACACTTTGTATCATGGAATCTATCTCACTCGGATTTTTAATTATTTTGCAGTGGATTTCAAAGGAGAAGAATTTGTTTTAAGAAAAGTTTTTAATCACTCAAACATTTCTCTTATGAAAATTCCATATGTTTTTCAACCATATGAGACTCTTGCCGAAAAGGAAGAGCGTTTGGCTCATGAGGAGATGGAAGGGGAGGAAGAAGAAGAAGAAGAAGGGGATGAAATGAAAATAGAAGAAGAAGAAGGTGAAACATCCTTGGAAAGTATTGACTATCCCTCTAATTCAATCGACAAAACCTTACTCAAAAATCAAAAGACCATTGTTGAGAATCAACGAACTCTTAAACGGTCCGTTATTAAGAAATTGGATAAAATGTCATCCAAGATGAACAAGTTTTTCTCCAAAGTCAGCAAGAAGCTTGGATTATCTTCATCTTTGTCATCCTCTAACTAGTTCTACCTTTTCATGTCATTTTGTATTGGTTTTAGTTTTTTTTTATTTGAATGTTCGTGTAGTTCTTAATGTTTAATCATTGTATCGTTCTATTATAAAACGAAATTGAATTACTTTTCTGTTATCTAACTTATCTTATCTCCAGAATAAATGTTAGTATATTATATAAATATAAATATATATATATATATACACAATTATTCACAAAATCAAAATGGGTCATCAAAATTAACTGACCCTTGTCGACAACCCCCCAGAGACCCTATCGACAAGTACTAGTTAGAAATGACTTTTCATTTTAAATTTGAAGTTTGAATAATTACCTTGTGTCTATTCATTTCAAACGAATTTCTACACCTATAAATACATATTTCTTCCAGAATTCATCACTCAAAATCATTTCTTATCTACTCTATCTATATTTCTTCTCAAAAACTCAAATATGGCCGATCCAATTCATAGTTTGACCGAGAATCTTAAAGAAACCCTTAATTCGTTCAAGAATATTCTTTCTTTCATTCTCCGTTATCAGCGACACTTAGAGTTGAGTCAAATGCAGATGATCAAGGAGCAAGAAAAACATTTCAATGCGATTCGATGAATGATTTCCTCCCTACACAAAGATGATAATGAAGCACATCCTTCAGTCTCTCTCACCAATGAAAATGAAAATTGGGATGCCATTAAAGCAGACCCTATATTTGGAGAAGAAGGATGGGTGAAAGTTCCTTGTAATGTTTGATTTTATTTGATTGCTTTGTTTGATTTGAATTGATTGCTTGGATTTTTTTGATTTGATTTGGTTTGGTGTGGATTGATAATTGGTGTGCAAAACATAATATGTATAAATACACATTGATATTTATATGATCTTTGATTAGTTATCATGTCTATCAGTATAATTATCTCTTAATCTGTCTATTATATACTCTATTACATATTTTATTAATGCAGGTACTTTAGTACAAGAATAAAGGGGAGTTATATAGTTTAGAGTTAGTTTTTGTTGATGACAAAGGGGGAGAAGTATAAAATAGGATAGTTAAGCATAGATTAAGGGGGAGTTATTAGGATAGAAGTAATATTTTACAAACAAAGGTTGTCATCATCAAAAAGAGGGAGATTGTTAGTCCCTGAGAAGTTGGTTTTGATGACAACAACCTTAGAATAAGATTATAAAATATAAATACTAACATTATTGTTTAGATATATATGTATATGCAGGATATATATACAGGTACCAAAGAATGAAGACTGTACAGTATAGAGATTCAAGAACTGATGAACTCAAGATCGAAGATATCAAGATTCAATACTCATGAGTATCAAGATTATCAAGAGTTCAAGATTTCAAGATAAATAATTTAGTTAGGAATTTTGTTAAAACTCATAGAAAAGCACTGACATCTTAAAATCCATTTTATTCGTGGAATGGAATCCACTTGGAGCCAGTTAAAGGGATGGAACCCTAAGTAGGATGGAACCTACGAAAAATCTAGTGGAACATTGTTTTGTATCCACTAACTTTTATTCAAATGTTTTACAAAATTATTTCTTGTTTTCAAAATGATTTCAAAATCTTCCTTTTTAAATCAAAAACATCTATCCTAGTTTTAAAATACTTTTAGCCTCAAAATAATCTTTATTTTCAATATCAAATTATCCTTGGTTTTAAACTATCTTTTAATTATAATATATTTAACTTTTAATATTTATACTTAGATTTAAATATAAAATTATAGTAAAATTTTATATATACAAAAATATTATTCTCTATACTTATTTATGTATTTTAACTATAGTTAAGTATATTTATAAAGTTTAAAATAGTTTTAATACAAGATAGAAGTTATTTTCAAAGAAAAACAAATTACCAAAAGTAACTTAGGCTTGTCGACAACCCCAAGGACCCCTTGTCGACAAGGTGACAGTTTATTTCAAAAGTTTGAATTTCAAAGGAAGTGTCTATTCGTTATATCCATTCACGAATGGACATGGCTGTTGTTCTACTATTAATAGTGGCTGTTTTAAACGAATTTATAATTATATTTTCTTTGATTTCACTCCGCTTCTTCTTCCACATTTCTTTATATACATTTTTACCATTACTCTGCCGAAATCACCATTGAATCTAACTAGACCATCTCTGGTTTGATTCTCTATCACTATCTCAACAAGATCCCAGTGCTATTCAGAGTTATAGACTTCTTTGTATTCAATCGAGCGAGAAAAGGTGTGATTGTAGCCTGGAAAATCAATCGGGTGAACTTGTTGCCCGTAAAATCAAGTATCTCTACCCAGAGGATTGTGAATCTGGAGCGGTGTACCTCGTGGCCTTGAAATCGAGGGTGTAATTGTAAGAATTAATTTTGAAAGGAAATCCGTACTTGTGTTGCGGGACTGGATGTAGGGTAACTTTGAACCAGTATAAAATCCAGTGTGTTCTTTCCTTTATTTATTTTACTTTATATCTGCATCTGTGTTTGATTCTGTGATCATATCTGTGTCTGAATATTGCATACATTTATGTTCAAATTAATATAAACTCAAAAAGAATTAGTAATTCCTTAAAACATTATTCAACCCCCCTCTAGTGTTAATTCTACAGTTAATTCAAATGACAATTTAGAGGACAATTTATTAAACAAAATCAATAAATTCATATCACTTAATAATCTTAAATTTAACTAGCATAACAATATTCTATTACTTGTAAGCGTTATAAAACACTCACCTTGGGTTTTCAATTTTAAATCAAATCGAATAACGTTCGATTTAAAATAAAATTTTAGTTAGCTCTAATCGTCTCCAAATCTGTTCCAAAACGTAGTACTCGTCACCACGATTCCATCGCTGCTTGTTTCGTCCAATTCTGACAACGTATGAGAGAGAACGCATTTTTAATAATTCACATGAATTAAATATTATAATTAATTACATGATTTTTTTTATAATCAACCTAAGATTAATCCAGGCCATTGCTTCCCTCATATTTGGGCCGCACCTAGCTCCTTCTACATCGCGATCTCCAGGAAAGTTAGAGCTTGCTCAACCCATAGCCGCTGCGTGAATCTTTTGGCCGCTGCACCTACGTTGCTCCAGAACTCGATCAGGTACCATCAACGCGAAGCCCACCATGAACTCCGCCACTGGCCAACGACTGCACCCCTTTGATAAACTCTAGCGCATGCAATCTCCCCTCAAACGTGGCCAAAACGCGAGGCCCTAGTAGTCACCACGACGCTCCAATTCCGATCACAGCCGTTGATCTTATAGATCCCACTGCCCTCTACAATATTGCAGTTGAAAGTTTTTCGAATCGGTTGATGGATGTGGAGAAAATTAGGGAGGAAGGATTGAAGATTTCAGCCATTGATAATAAGAAACGGCGCGGCTGTATAATAATGCTAGGGTTTACTTTGCAAGTGTATATATATAGGTGTACACGTAATATTTTATTATTATTTTCCACTACTCACGTACTTCTCCGTACGAAATCCAAACGAAGCATGCCGCTAGGCGTTTATAATGTTTTACTCCTATTCCGAACACAATGGAACATGTTTCAAGTCCTAATTCGATCGTATGGAGAAGATAGCTTTTCAGACCCAATTAAAATATTAAATTTTCAATATTTATTCAACGCGTTTCTATACCGTACGACCAAACGGTAACTCCAAATGCTACAAAATTTGAAATCCGATAATAACACACTATTACATATCTAATGAAACTAGTTTCGTCGAAATCCAAGACGGTGCTCCGGATTGCTATTTTAACATCTCGATTATAATATAAATTTCCAATTTCAAATTATTCATTTTTAAACCTAATTTTAAATGTTAACAATCTTCATTGTTGTTTAAATAAAATTTACATCAACTTCCAGTATCATTTCCAATCAAATTAAATTCAGAATTCAATTTTCCAAATAAATTTCTAATATTAAATTTAAACAATTTAATTGTTCATTACTCAACAAATTTCAATATTAGATTTTAAATGAATTTTAGTTATCAATCAATTACTCTATTTACCTCTAATGAATTCAACATTTATTATTTAATCCAACCATTGATTGTAAACACATTCAATACCTAGCATTACCTTTTAATATTTGTTATTACTTGAATCTTCGAAATTTGTTTATTTCAAAATTTTATTCAAGTTCATATCCAATAACTTACATTCAAAATCATTAAATTTTTATTTTTAACCATTTGTAGTCAATAATTATATCAAATTCCATAATTTAAAGTGGTTAAAAATACGGGTCGTTATAACCTCCCCCACTCAAAACTTTTCATCCTCGAAAAGAAACTAAGTATAGAATTTTACATTTGATATATTTTATTCTAAACAATCAACTTATAAAACAATAAAATTTCATTTATAAAACGATTACTACATTTCCACTATGCTACTCTGACCGGCTTACGGAATTTACAAGTTAGTTATCAAAACAAGTTATAAAAAAAATTAAAACTTCAAAAATTTTCTAACACCCGGATTTACAGAACATTTCGGCAGAGTTTCCTTTGCACGGCTCGATCCGAACAACTACAAAACGCCACTATGGGCCCCAAACCAACAAAAGAAAACAAAAGCCAAGTGGCTCCAACATAAAACCATCAAATTAAATGACAAAATAAACATGTACCTTTTTGTCGGGCAATCCAAATTTTCTTGATTTTAAATACCTGCATCTTATTTACCACTGATATCCAATCATATAATTTAAAATCATTTTATATTTTACATTCTCAATTTCCACTATTTTCTTTACTTAAGCCCATACATGTACATATATCATCCATAAGCAATATCAAATCTGATTGCTCACTCGATCACACAATTTCACTTCCAAACTAGTATCGTCCACACGACTCTCTAGTGCGAACTCAAATTTGGTTCCTTGATCAGACACCGTCATTCTCCTTGCCTAGCCATATACTATGATAGAGAATTCTAGAATCAAATCAAAAATCCATATCCAGGGTTCACCGTCGAGAATCGAGTGAAAAATCCTAACTCGGATTGATATAAATTATCTTGAAATTCTATGCTCAAATCTGGATCAAATCGTTATGCGAATAAATAATATACTTACAACTTACGTATTTATTTCCAATTGATTTCTTATTTACACCAAATTCTTTTCATTCACATTCGTTTCATTTATATTCAGTTATTCACAAGCATCATTCACATTGCATTATTCACATGGCTTAATTTCTTAGTATATTTTTTTTCAATACCAATTACCTCTTAAGAGTTTTCTCATCAAATTTTATTAAGTCAATTATAAACATTTTTATACAAAAGTTCTTATGTTTATTTCCACTTCCCCACTTAAGTTTATATCCACTTCTATTCAAATTCAAATTAAATACCATTTAACTCAATTCATTTTTTTCTTCAGTTTTAACCATATTCCAAATCAAATTCAACTCACTAATTAATACAATTAGCTCATTCCTTTATTTATTTCCAAAATTTATTTTATTTAACCTAACTTAGGCTAATTTTCTTTCCATAATTCATTTATACTTAACTTGAGTTAAGTTTAATTCCATAGTTCAAATTCTAGAATTTTCTTTTTCTTGCATTCATATTCAACAATTTTAATCATTAATTTTTTACTTGCTACTTTTCAAATTTCATAAGTTATCAAACTTATTTTCTCATTTTTTTCCGATAAAACATTTAAAAGAAACCCCCAAAGTTTAAACACCTCGTTCTAAAGTATTTCAAATCAATTTTGAAATCATATACACACACACAAAAAATTCCACTAGTATATCAAATCATCCTTTTGAAGTTTAAACCAAAATCCATTTATCAAAACAATTTCATAGCAAAGCTTCTCAGAGGTCTCCCCCACTTTGAGACTCGAAAATGAACGTCGATGATGTTGCGTAGTCATCAAGAAAATTATTTTCCAACGATAGAAGTGAGTTCAGCGCTTTTATTTCTTTTAAAACCATACTTAATATTTTTATTCAAAAATACTTCCAAAATAATACCATCATTATTATTTTCTCCAAAACACTTTGAAAAACATTTCCAAAATCTCTTAAGATTTAAAAATTCCCAAATACTTTATCCAAATCCATTTGAAACATTCCCCAAATTTCCTGGATTTAAATTCTGGTTTGAATCCAATTTTATATATAACTCGTATGTATAATCATACTTATACAATTTCTATTTGGTTCTATATCCTATTCCACATTTTTTTAAATCATATTTTGATTATAATATTAACAATCAAACATTCCAATATACTATAATAATTTCTGGAAAATATTTCTTTTATATCAAAATATAGTTTGGGTAAAATTATTTCATTCACCCTCTTTAAAACAATATTGTGTCGGTTTACCTTGTTTAAGAGTTTAGAAACCCCTATCGATACAGTTGTACTTCCTGTACCGACCAGAATTCATAACCAGTCAACCGATAAGTCAACACAATATAAAACATTTCATATTCACTAACAAATATAAGCTCATATTTATCAATACACTCAAACTCATTCTAGGGTGTTACTGACCCTATCTCTAATGAGTTACCCCACAAAGCTAAGGTTATCGCTAAACCAATGCTTTGATACCAGATGTGACATCCCATATTTCAGAAGGTTTAAATCGACAATAATCCACACATGTCTAACTTAAACAATCCGGAACATAGATAATCATTGGGGTTATAAAAATAAAAAGGTAAGAAAAGAAGAAGAAAACAAAAATAGAATCTCGCTGCGGAATGATAAAATATAATAATCAAATAAACAATTCATGAAGCTGTCTATATTATACATTTGATTATAATTATACAACATTTATCAGAGTTATATAAACATCAGGAATAAATAAAGTAATGCAGTAGACAACATGATGTAGGGATAATAATAGTAGTAATATACCAAATCTTCGTCTTCGTCCTCCAGAGTAAATCTTCAATAAGCTAAAAACTCAGGACTGACCCGAGCGTAATGAAAAGACAAAACACTCGAGTCAGGACTAAAATATTCTTATGTGAGTCAAATCAATATCGCATAAAATACGAGTGTCATAGCGTCAGAGATGTTTACGGGATTTCACATCTCATATCCGGTGTATAACATGCGTGCAATAACTCAAGAGATGTTACGGGATTTTCCATCTCCTAATGATCCATCAAAATATTTATATGTAGTAGAATACGCTACATATATAATGTCTAATCAATAAAATCAATATTTTGCTTAGCGTTAAGGTTTTACGTTGATCCCCCTTAATGCATTTATAAGCATTGGCGTAAAGTTTGCATTTGACACCACTAGTAGAACGTCGGTAGTCAGGGATGCGCTGTGATACGATAACACTAAACCAAAATTGTATGGGTCTCGTATAGGGATAAAAGTATGACAAGGATCGTGAGGCAATGCCCAAGGTAGGATACTGCCAGTTCGGGTCGCAGGGCTGGTGGTAATGCATCATAGCCATGACCGCCCACCGCATCCATCCATTCCATATCAAGTCAAAGGGAGGCTATCCCAAATCAAGGTGCACCAATCAAAACCAACAACAAGAGTAATAATATGGACCAAGTCCAAGAAAATCGAAGAACGGATGTCCGCTCGGGGTAATTAGCCCACTTGGCCCGGTCAAGCCGTCCTGTTTTAGTCATTTCAAATTGGCACAAGTGCTGGGGTCTATCCACCATCGTTCTCTTTCTTCAAATCCAGCAATCGTCGCCAAATCCAACCACTTCATTTTGGAGTCTCCTCCGCGTACGCAGTTATTAAAGTGGTTCCGGTATCGACAGAGAGTATGCCCATATCCGGCCCCGGTCTCTTTAACAACCAAACGTCATTTTTCACACCGGTTGGTAATTTTACATTTCGAAAATAGTTCATACTTGATATCAAAATATCATATTTGCTTCAAAATCAAATCCATTTCGAAATCATCATATTTACTCAAAATATATTATTTCATTTCAAAATCATTTTCACCTTAATATCTCGATTTCGCTTCCAAAATCGTTTCAAATTCCAATTTAGGTTATAACTTCATTTAACCCAATTCGTATTTAAATCTATCATTTAAAAATATACATTCCACCCTTGACTAGTTTGAAATTTTGAAAAATAGTTTGAATAGTTTAAAATAGTTTAAATAATTAAAATAGTTAAAAATAGTTTAAATGGTTAAAATAGTTTAATAAAAAAATAGTTTAAATATTAAAATGGTTATATAGTAAAATAATGTGTAAAACCAAAATGATTTGTATATTTAAGAAGATAGATTTTAAACAGCTTATATTAAAATAATTTTATTGAAAATAGCTTCAAAGTCGAACTAATTCAATTCCAACTTCCCAATTCGAATCAATTAAAATTTCCATCCAATCGATTCAATTTCGATTTCAATTCAAATCAATTTCAACTTCGATTTCAAATTAATTCAATTCCACTTCCAAATCTAATTAATTCAATTTCAATTTCAATTTATATCGATTTCGAGCTCGATCTTCAAAATATCGATTCAAAACACTTCAATCAAATTAACCTTCAATATCCAATTTGAAATCCAAATTTTCAAATACTTTTACATAGTAAAATTCAGCGTTTGAATAAAAGTCCCATCCTTTAAATCCAATCAATTTCTGAAATTTAAATCATAATTCGATTATAAATTAAAAATCCCAACTCAATTATTTAAAACATTTTGTTTACCAAATTTAAATTGCAACATTCCATGCTTAAGTTCGAAAATAATTTGATTTCTATAAATTTAGTTTTAATTTCTTTTAAATCAAAATCATTTAAATAAATTTCAAATCAGAATTTTAAAATCATTTAATTTAACGAATCCGTTGTCCGTATATAATTTTCTATCCTATGGCCAAGTGATTGGTTATTTCAATTTAATTTCAGGGATAGATATATATCATTTCAATCCAAATCACAATGTCATAGGTATATATCATTTCAACCTATTTCTTAATTTATTCGAAATAATTCAATTTACAGTTTATACACTGTAAATAAGATAAAGGGTGATAGCAGGATATATCAGAACAAATAATCATCCAAATAATCCAAAATATCAACCAATAGCATCCATCGAAATTAATCATCCAAACAGTCAATATAATTCACAACAATTTCATAGTTGTTAAAATCGGGTGTTTTACTGGCAATTCAATTCCAATTTCAAATTTAACAGTCAATTTTAATTTCTACAGTTAATTCAAATGACAATTTAGAGGACAACTTATCAAACAACAATCAATAAATTCATATCACTTAATAATTTTAAATCTAACTAGCATAACAATATTCTAGTACTTGTGAGCGTTATAAAACACTCACATTGAGTTTTAATTTTAAATCGGATCGAATGACGTTCGATTTAACTTAAAATTTTAGTTAGCTCCAATCGTCTCCAAATTGGTTCCAAAATGTAGTACTCGTCGCCACGATTCCCTAGCCACTTATTTCGTCCAATTCTCACAACATATGAGAGAGATACACATTTTTAAAGATTCACATGAATTAAATATTATAATTAATTACAAGATTTTTTTATAATCAACCTAAGATTAATCGATGCCGTTGCTTCCCTCAGACCTGGGCTGCACCTAGCTCCTTCTACATCATGATCTCCAGGCAAGTTCGAGCTTGCTCAACCCAGAGCCACCGCGTGAATCTTCTGGCCGCTCCACCTACGTTGCTCCAGAACTCGATCAGGTACCATCAACATGAAGCCCACCACGAACTCTGCCACTGGGCAATGACCGCACCCCTCTGATCAACTCTAGTGCATGCATTCTCCCTTCGAACGTGGCTAAAACGCGAGGCCCTAGCAGTCACCACGACGCTCCAATTTCGATCACAGCCGTTGATCTTATAGATCTGGCTGCCCTCTACAATATTGCAGTTGAAAGTTTTTCGAATCGGTTGATAGATGTGGAGAAAATTGAGGAGGAAGGATTGAAGATTTTGCCCATTGATAATAAGAAACGGCGCGGCTGTATAATAAGGCTAGGGTTTACTGTGCAACTGTATATATAGGTGTACACGTAATATTTTATTATTATTTTCCACTACTCATGTACTTTTTCGTACGAACTCCAAACGAAGTGTGCCGCTAGGCATTTATAATGTTTTACCCCTATTCCGAACACAATGGAACATGTTTCAAGCCTAATTCGATCGTATGGAGAAGATAGCTTTTTGGACCCAATTAAAATATTAAATTTTCGATATTCAATTCAACGCGTTTCTATACCGTACGACCAAACTGTAACTCCAAATGCTACGAAATATGAAATCCAATAATAACACTCTATTACGGATCCAATGGAACTGGTATCGTCAAAATCCGAGACTGTGCCCCGGATTGCTATTTTAACGTCTCGATTATAATATAAAATTTCCAGTTTCAAATTATTCACATTTAAATCCAATTTTAAATGTTAACAATCTTCATTGTTGTTTAAATAAAATTTACATCAACTTCCAGTATCATTTCCAATCATATTAAATTCAAAATTCAATTATCCAAATAAATTTCCAGTGTTAAATTTAAACAATTTAATTGTTCAATACTCTGCAAATTTCAATATTAGATTTTAAATGAATTTTAGTTATCAATCAATTACTCTATTTACCCCTAATGAATTCAACATTTATTATTTAATCCAACTATTGATTGTAAACACATTCAATACATAACATTACCTTTTAATACTTGTTATTACTTGAATCTTCGAAATTTGTTTATTTCAAAATTTTATTCAAGTTCATATCCAATAACTTACATTCAAAATCATTAAATTTTTATTTTTAACCAATTTTATTCAACAATTATATCAAATCCCATAATTTAAAGTGGTTAAAAATACGGGTCGTTACACGCGCCCTATACTTTAACTTGTAGCCCTTAGCTAATATAAGTTCAAAATTCCAGTGTGTAGGCCTTTGTCACAGATGGGACTAAAATAATGTTAGACATAGAAGGGAATATACAGAGTAAAGATAGAGTATTGGTCAGCCCGCAAAACCATTAGTATCAATTGACCCTAGAAGAAGGAAGTTTAGGGCAGACAACCCAGTATTGTGCCAAACATAAGTTAGAATATTTATTATGTCTGGTAGGCCCGAGTCAGCCAGTGGTTAATAGTTAGCCAAATAAAACTATATTGTGGATAGATAGTTCATTGATTACCTGATTCATATACATATATGTTATTACTATTATTTTTATAATCAGTTTGATTGCAGATTTCTGATTTACAAAAGATATGATTATAAAAGAATATTAGTGAGGGGAAACCCCTTCCGCTAAGCAACATGGTCTCACTTAATATCAGAAACCGAGATGTAATAGAATTATTCACACCAGGCTTTATGTCTGACTCGAAGTTTATATTTTCCCTTAAACTCTTTGGTGCTCAAAATTAATTTGATTAGATTGAGAGTTAAGGACTTTTCAGGTTTAGTAAGTTGGACGAATAAGCTTCCGAAGACGTGCAGGAGGCAAAGCTAGCTATGTTGGAGCTATTTAGTGTTATTTCCGTGGTGATGTATTTATGATTGATATGTCTATCAATCTAGTACTCTGATCATCCAAGGGAGCATCTTCATATGTCGCTCTTGGCGAAATTTGTAATAATTATATTTGATCAAAACCTGGGAATCGTTATGGGATTATGTAATTGAATATGAAATATTGATTTGAAATGTAATCAGAAAAGCTATTTTGAAATCTGTGTTGGTTTTATTTCATATTCTTGTGCTTCTTATATTATAGATATCATTAGCATTACCATATTTTATCACTGGAAATTAATACTATGGATGACTACAGCATCTGTAGCGCTTAGCTTTGAGCCTTAAGATGAGGGATGTTACAGTAAGTTGTTACTAAATCCTAGTGTTAAATTCATCTATCATTTTGTACAAATTAAATGTTGTTACACTACGCAATAATACTGTAATTTTTTTAACATCATTACAAATGATTTGTGCAGGCACATCAAAAAAACCATAATGCTGGACCCGTAAGCATTTTTTCATGAGTAAATTCTATTTACACAATGCATTAACAATGGTAATATCAATTAGCATTTCTGGAAATGATGTATAGTAAAGAATTACTAAATTCTAATGTTAGAATTTCTTACAAATTAATTGTTATTGTACTATATGGTAATAATGCAAATTATTTGCATCGATACAAATGATTTAGGTAGATACATTGTTACGAACCAGGATTTTCGACCCTCAAATATCGACATCAAAACATTCATTGCATAGCACGCCGAGCAATTGATTGCCAGAAATACCGGTTTGCTAGAGGTAAAGAAGAAGAAAACGATAGAAGAAGAAACATAAACAACAATATAGAATCTCACAATCGTAGTGGAACAAAATATAATATATAATAACAGATCTTTATACAAAGAAAATATAACTGTAATATACATACAATCATCAGAGTACAACAGTCAACAAATCCATTTTTATAGTTATTATAACTTGTCCTCAACAGTGCTGACTATACAGCCCGACACACAGCGGAATAAAATCAAGTACGTGGAATATGCCTGAGAATCCTCCAGCTCGTTTCCTGAGCTCCATAGCATCCAACCCTGAATCTTTAATATTCGGCCTGACCCGAGCATTATAATAAAATAACACCCGAGTCATTTTGGAAAACCAGCGTGAGAAAACACACTCAATTTGAATTATTACTATTATCAAAATCCTTGAAAACAAAGATATCTCGTAAGAGCACGACACACATAAATACGACGGGTTTTTACCTTACGATAGCCTAAACATTTTATATCAAAATCATCTAATATTATAATAGTGTCTATAGAAAATAAACTATAAAATAGCTGAAATGCTTGCATCTCACGTTTCAGCATATATGGTATACAACTAAAACCGTACATGCTCGTAGTGGATATTGGATTCCATACAATGACTAGGCTACTGGGGTACCGCCCATCATTGTACACCTCTAGAAAAATGTACCAAGATCGTACCTAACAATCACTGCCAATATAGAACCGGCCTACCCCTTACTGGATAGTACCAAATATGTTATCACCCCGGGTGTTCCCACAATATAGAGTGCTCACTTTTCCATGTACAACCATATCCATAATTACAATATATCCGAGGGTATCTATAAAAGTGATAATATACCTGAAACGACCCGACTTCCTATGCCCAGAAAGTCGCATCATTATGAAGAAAGAAAGGGGTAGAAAATAGAAAAGAAGAGAAGAAAGAAAGAAACAACAACAACGATCTCACAGCGGAACGAATAAATTATATTAATAACATAAACTATTACATAGTATACAACAATTTACAGAGTTACACAGCATATACATCACTTACTAGACAGTTATAAACATCTGTCTAGACATTACAACTCAAATACAAGACAAGACACTATCACAGATATCAACACAGCGGAATACTATATCTACGAACGCCGAAGCCTCCTGCTCCATTGCTCCTCCAGAATATTCGTCAAAGCTAAACCTGAATCCCTTGGCTACTCGTAAAAATTTGAGTACCCAAGAGTTTATATAAAACAGAAATAAACACTTGGGTCAGACATGGGTCTGGTGTGAGTAACAGGTTAAACTTGCTTAACTTCAAAACCTTTAGAAAGAAAAGGTATCACGTAAGACTCCCCACAAATAAACATGGGTAAGTTTTTACCTTACGCTAACCAAAACATTTGATAGGAAATTTGATTTTATTATAATAGGGTCTAGGGTTTTCAAGTAAAATATAGAAATAGCTGAAATGCTTACATCTCACATTCCAACATAGTTGGGCACAACTAATACGTACGGCACTTATTGGAGTTTGGATTCCATACAATGGCAGGGCTACTGGGGTACCGCCCGTCACAGTACGTGGCCTAGATCACCGTACCGAGGAGTACGCCCGCTCCCCTGCAACACAAAGCCGGAACCATCCCTTACTGGATAATTCCGAACAAGATAACCCCGTAGTTGGCGCGACCAACCACACACTAAGCCGAATAAAAAGAAAAGGGACCTCTAGACAGGGATCTATCTTGCTCTCAGTGGGTGCTACCCACGAAGCCTTGCTGCACCTCCCCTGTTTTAGCCATTCCCGGTTGATGAGGCTTGAGGTTACGATTACCTTTAATCAGAACATATCACTTAGAATGCTCATCGTCCGCCTGACGATGTGCTGAAAGCATTCAATCCATACAAGTTCGTTCCGGGTTCGAACGAAACCGAAGGCATTATCTCGTTACACTCGTTTTGGAATCACCCTCAGAGTTAACGACAATAACCCTTGCACTCTGAATCTTCATCTTCACTTGAGATTCACGACCTATCGTTAATTTGGATCGATGTGGTATTCGGGTCTCCAAACCTGGAATCCCGGTATACGGAAACCCGATCCCGGTCTCATCGAAATCCAAAACGTATCTTTTAAGGGCCAAGTTGTTTTAAGGTTAAAACAATTCAATTCTTATCTATATACACAAAGATAGATAATTCAATAGATAATCCATATTATCATCCAAACAGATAATTCACATTATCATTATAATTCAACCAAACATCCATATCATATATCAATCATATCTCATCAGAGATATCAAACAATGAAATACATTCAATCTCATTCATCCATCCTTAAGCAATGATTTATATCATCTAATTAATTTAAAGTGAATTAAACTAATTACTTCATTCTATAAATCCTGCTTATTTAATTATTAATTAAACCAATTAATTAATCATTACTCTAAGTATCCATCTTAATTAATCATTCCTGATTAATAATCTTTTAATTACTTTAAGTAATTAATACTTGATTAATTTCACAAATTAATTATCTTAAACCATTCAGTAATTAATCTTTAATTACTTCATTAATTAATTAACTATATTTAATTACATTAATCCTTAATTAATTATAATTAATTAATTACTTTAATCACTTATTATTTATTAATTAATCTTAATTAATCAATTCTTAATTACATCATTAATTATATTAATTAATGATCCTTAATTATTCTTAATTAATTATCTTATTTAAATTAATTACATTTAATAATTAATTAGTCACATTTATTAATCACCTTTGATTAATCTCATTTAGTAATTAACTTCCCTTAATTACTCCACTTCATAAATTAATTACTCCTTAATTAATTATCCTTTAATTAATCCCTTGATTAATTATTCAAAAGTAATTAAACTTCAAATTACTTTTTAAATCATCTTTAGTTAATTACATCCACTAATTAACTTTAATTACTTTCCTAAGTAATTTATACTTTCACTAATTACATTTAAGTAATTATACTTATCACGTAATCAAGTGATTATCTTAAATTAATTCAATTAATTAATTTAACTAAATCAAATTTATTTAATTAATTACCTTAAGTAATTAATTCCCTTAATTACTTTCATTAAGTAATTATACTTAACCAATTCATAAAAGATTATCATTAGTTAATTAATCTACTTGATTATCAAAATTAATCCCATTTATTAAATTTATTTAATAATCCCTAATTAATGATCCCTCATTAATTATTAACAATTTTAATTACTTTCTTTAAGTAATTAATCTTTAATCAACTATTTATTAATTACAAATTAATAAATTCTTAATCACCCTTTAATTAATTTCTAATTACTAAATTAATTTCTTAAATTAATTTCCAATCACTTGATTTATTAATTTCCAATCATTTATTAATAACTCATACTTATTTAATAAATGATTCTAAATCTCAAATTAATTAACACTTAATTAATTAACTTATAATCCTAATTATTTAATTAATTAACACTAAACCATTAATTAATTAAATTATTAAATTATTCTTTAATTACCTCATTAATTTAATGAATCTTAAATCATTAAACCTTAATTACTTTTTAAATTAAAGTATTAACCTTTAACTACTTTAATTATTATTAACAAAGACTTTAAAACATTTTTACTTTAAAATCTTCTTTTAATTCATTTTAAAGTAAATTACAAATTTAACTTTATCCAATTTTTAAATCAAATTTATAAAATCTTCTTAAATTCAAATGTTAAGAACACTTAACATTCATAAAGGAAATTTATAACATTTTTTAATTCAAACCTTTATAAAATTATACCTTTAACATTTTTAATTTTGTTAAAACATTATAAATTTTTATAAACTTATTAATCTTAAATCTAGAATAAAATTTTAGATTTTAAATCCAGACATAAATTTTGATTTAAAACTTGGTTTTAAATTCTGCTTTTAATTTAAACTTATTTTAAAAAATTTTAAAACCTCTGACTGGTTTTAAAACTACAATTCTAAATGACCCGAGACCATCACCATTTTCCCCGTGCCAAAACCTGAAAACCCCCGAGACAACTTCAAGTTTCCCCTTCCTTTTCTTTTTAACTTTGCTATGTTTAAAATTTGAAACACAGTTATAATCCACGCGAGTTTCCCTCTAAACAACTCGAACCGGAACCCCTTCTTCCCGAACATGACTTCGAGTCACTCGCTTATAAACTCGAGAAGACTCTGTTTTTTAAAAAAAAAAAACTAAACACTGATACACCTAACACATGTTCACGTGCACAGTCGAGATGATCGTCTCCGACCATCAATTCCATCGCCATCATATCGACCCCGACCATCTCACACGATTCCGACTACCTGAGCTTCGTTCAAACACGAAATTCGAATTCGAGTTATTCGATCACCACCTGGAACAGAACCCAACCTGGAAAAATGCTCGAACCCAACTTCTCTGATCATCATCGTCGTTGAAACTTCGGTGAATACCTCGTCAACCCACCATCTTCCAGTGCCCAAAACCCTAGCCAACTCGATCACTAGAGGAAGTCGAACTCACGCAAAAGTTGTAACCCAGTAAAACTAGGTTTAGAAAATCAATCGACCAACCACCATCGCCACGATCATCTATATGGCCATCCACTATTTTTCCCATAATCTCCGATCTCCCAGCAAACTTCACTCACGAACCAGAGACAACAGATCTTCGCGATCGCCAGAAATTGGTAAAATTCCAATTTCCGTTCATCTCAATATATCTCGACCCAAACAAACTTAAATTTTTTTATAATATGATCAAAATTCATCATTTTAAATTTCGAAACAGATCATGTAATTAAAACTTAGAATTTGGAAACTTGATTTTCTGACTTATAATGATTTCTACTGTAAATTACCAATTTCCAGATAAATTGCCTAATAGTTCTTCTTATTTTTATTTTTAGAATTTGTATTACATCAACACAAACAAATTCCTTTTTAACATCACGTGTTCAAAGAGATCAGGGGAGGAGGTTTTGAATTTTGAATTTAATCATGCCTATAAATTTTTGAACAGAGGCATAGATATACTAGAACACAGACATGCATCCAATTTCTTACATATATATATATATATATATATATATATATATATATATATATACAGGCAATATCTAATGTAACATCCCGAAATTTTCGACTTTCGAAAATTCAACATCGATACTCACTTTATCGACTGCTGAGCCATCGAATGCCGGAAACCCGAAAAGTTATGGTTTTAAGAAAGAAGAAAAAGGTAGAAGAAGAAGATAGAAGAAAAAGAAAGAAGAACAACAACACAACATCAGATACAGAAGCAGAAAACAATAACAGAATCTCACATATCGCAGCGGAACAATATATAATAGATAAATGAATATCATTAAAAAACAAAGAATTATATCTGTTATTACATTACATCACATCATATCATCAGAGTCAATAAACAACAATGGACAGTTATATAAACTTGTCCTCATACAGAATACACAGTGGAATAAATACTATCAGATACAAATACTACGTCTCGTCATCCAGCTTGCTTCCAAAGCTCCAGAATATCCAGAATATCCTGATAATATAACTCTAGGCTGCCCGTGTGGAAATTGGTGGGCACCCAGAGTTTAGAAGGGAAACAATAAACTCCGAGTCAGTCATGGTGACTGGTGTGAGATCGTAAAACAGTTATTTATCTTTAAAATAAATAGCAGAAAATTTTAAAGTCAATTCGCAATGCTTTTGGAAAATGAAACTACCATAAGACCTCCCACCACACACACAATGCAAACGCAGACTTGGAGGAGATTTCTTCTTATGATAGTCAAAGATGCTTACTACGCAAAATCAAATCATTTTGGATATTATTATTAGTGCATAGTGTAGAAAACATTTCGAAAGTATAATATAAATCTTAGCCAGCATAGGTACCATTATATTATGCCTGCTATAGCTGCCTCCTGAGGAGACAGGTTATACAATTGAAATCGTAAAGGCTCGTATTGTTTCTTTGGATTTCCAACAAATGGTCAGGCTAAGGAACTTCCTATCCACGATGGGTACGTCCCTGGAATAGACGACCCGAGAACCTAACCGGATCTCTGCCAACACAAGGCCGGGTTACCTCTGCAAAAATAGGTAACTACTGACACGCGTATGCCATCCCCCGATCGTCACCGATCTTCCCGAGGATCCCCGATTCGCAACAAACCACATAGATAATAATAATGCAGTAACCACAGAGGTTAAGTATCTGGGCTCCATACCATGATACCACCTTTATCCAGAAGGAATGACATACACTAAGGGGCGCTACTCCCTAGAACCTTGCCGCATTCGTCCTGTTTCGACCACTTCCGGGGTGTGAGGCTCGATGAAGTCTCGTCCACAAAGCTACGCTTTCTCAAAAAGCCCTGCTTCGGGTCAAACAAATGATCAACCTATGATCACAAAGATATAAGATCAAACAAATGATCATATCACAAATGATCAAACACTGATCATTTCACAGCAACACTCAGTATGCCACGTTACCAAATTGGGATATATCGCTGATAAATTTCAACTACATAACCTCTGAGCTCGTACGTCTCAGAGAAGGGTGTTAAGCTAAGAGAATAAATTCTCCGCCACCAACAGAAATGTATTTGAAAGAAATCAGCTTTATATCTCAAATTGTAACGTCAGACACACAATCCATACAAGTCTGTTCCGGGATCGAACAGAACCGAAGGCACTTCTCACGAAGCCCTTGCAATTCCGGATAATTTTCAATCACGTCGGGACTTCCCGTCACTAAGGGTGATAAAACCTCTAAACCGAAGATCAGTCGATGTAGAGTAACTCGACGGTAATCCTTCCGTTTTCAAAAATATCCGGTCTTCAACACCGGTCTTCAAATGCGATTCATAACGACGTATCACATATTCGGAATGGGTTATACGACCCCATGGTCCTTTCCCGGCTAACCCGAATAGTGAGCGATTATTCAAAAATAAGTGTGGCATTCAAATTCATCCAATTCACAACAAATACCTATCTAAAGGTAAATATTGATAGTCGGTTATTTAACTATCAATAAAGATGCGCTACATCATCAGATTCCAAATAATTTTCCCAAATTATTTCATCTTCAAAAATATCTTTACTAGATATAAAATTTCCACACTTAACCGTTTGAAAACAAATTTTCAAATATTCACTTTTCAATTTATCTTTAAAAGATAAAATCTCTAAACAGTTCACTTCATATTGGAAAAGCATTTCCATACTTATTTAAAAATAAGTATTTCACAAATCTATTTATTTTCAACATTTGAAAATATTCAATATACTTAAATCAATATTAAGTATATATTTATTCTTTAAGGAAATCATTCTCTTTAAACACATTTATTTGAGTCAAAACGAATGTTACGTAAAACATCGTTACGACGACTCAAAATCACTAGTATAGGGATTCGGATTTTAATAGATATATAAATCCCAATACTACATCAAAACATTTCCTTTCGGAAATCATTTACTATAACAACAGTGTTATAGTCCATCATTTCCTTATTCTTCGAAAACGTCTATTTCAACAATAAAAATGTTGAAATCTATGTATTCAATATCATAATACATTTTAAAAACATCTCTAAAATGTTTAACTTCATTTTTAATATCACTTTTCCAAAACTATCCATTTTACTTAACGGTATATTCACTATCCAAAATCGTGAATATACTTCAATAATTACATTTCAATCTTTTCTACACGTTTTATTCCAAGAATTATCCACTATCCAAAATCGTGGATAAAATTCCCTTAATAACTTCTATATTACATTCATCAAATTTGATTGATTTCGAATTCATAAAACAACGTTTATAAATTCACCTTTATATTTTCTAACAACTTCGATTTATAAAATTCAACTCTTATTAACTTCTAAAATTACTTATCAAAATAAGTGATTCCAGATTTATAAACAACGTTTATAAATCACATTTATACTTCATAACAATTTCAACTTATGAAATCATTTCATTTAGCAATTTCTATTTATATCCCAATTAAGTGCAAAAATCCAATTTATAAGTAAATTACTTATAAATCGTTTATTCTACAACATCTATTCACTTTATAACTTCACGTTATAAATTTATTAATTTCATTTACTTATGAAATCCTTTTATACTTCTTTTTAACACTTATAAATATTCGTTTTATAAGTCCAATATTTCGATTTATAAAATATCAATTTTACAAATCTTTTTATACAAATCGTTTATAGTTATTCAAAAATCCCAACTTAAACCATTTTATAAATCAGTCAACTATTTATTCCAAAAATCACTTTTCGGTAATATTTCACAAATCTATAAATTTTTGTAACTTTAAAATTTGAACGTTTATTTATTTAAAATAAATCACTTCAGAAATTTAATAAAACGTATAATTTCAAAGATCACTTTAAAAATCCTTTTAAAGTAAAAGTCGTTATTTTTACATTTCAAAACTGAATCCGATGATGCAACAGCATCAATTAGTCCATCACAACAGTCAATATCATATATCAATATGATAACAGAATATATCACAATATCTGTAAGTAATCAATACGGTGAGGAATCCAGTTGGATCCCTCCAACCTGTTTCCCTGCATCCACAGATGTTAGCACAATACCAATTCCGCTCCAGTACGGAATTATCGCGGTATATGGGTTTTATAAAATCCGCTTACTAACGGCGCAATAGGGTCTCATCCGCTATACGAGGCGGGAAATCAATCAATCCAATATATACATATGCCAATATGTATATATTGCTATATATATATAGATATATATCCTACTATATCTAATATCACATCGAATAGAAATCATCAAATCAATAACTGTAAAAATTCCACATTCAATTTGAGTGAGAAGATCTCACCTTGATTTTAAATTCCGTTCCAGCGTTTATTTCGAATAAAATTAAACGCGCGTTTAATTTTACCCGAAATTTTCAATGACTCCAATTGACTCCAAATCAGTTGCATTGCGTAGTATTCGACAAAACGAAGCCAACGCTTTTCGTTTCGTAATTTTCCGACCTCGCAGCAAAAAGTTACAACATTTTTAATATCACATGATTTAATATACAATTTTCTTTTTAATTTTATTTTAAATTTATAACTTAAATCCATCATCACCGTTCATTCCAGGTGAAGAAATCAAGGCCGCATGTTTTGCCTCCATCTTCTTCCCAGGTCACGCACGCACGCACACCCCAGAACACATGAACCCAAACTCGTCGATACTAGGGTTTAAAACCGCAACTGCATCGGAGCCTACCACCTCGATCGGAGGTCACCACGTCGAAGCACCTCACCCCCCCTTCGCCCGACCAGAGTGCGGCGGCACCCGGTCGCCCCTCCAGTGCACCACACGGACGCGAACGGCAGTCGTTCCTTCGCGAATCCCGGCCATCACGACGAACGATAGGCGATCATCGCCGTATAGATTTCGAGACCTCACTCCCCTCTCCAACTTTCATGTGGAAAGTTTCACGAAATATTTCTTGGATTTGAAGAAAAATTGGGAAAAGGATCGTTGTTTTCTGGCCTTAGAAATTGAAGATGGCGGCTGGCTCTAGAATTAGGGTTTAGGTTTTTCTCTTTGCAAATGAAAATATGGAGGTGCTTATATAGAAAATGGCCAAACTTACTATTCATCGAAATTTTCCGAACTCCGAATCGAACGTGCCGGCTGACGTTTCTAAGGTTTACCCCGCGTTCCGAACACAATGGAATAGGTTTCGGAAGCTAATTCGATTGTCTGTGCGAGATATGACATAAAACGCTCAATTTAAATTAAACCGATTTAAATCGATTTCGAGGCGTTTTAATTTGTACCGCACAAATGGTAAATCCAAAAATTATGAAATTTGAAATCTTACAATAATATCACATTACGGATCCGATGAAACTGGTTTCGTCGAAATCCGAGACCTTTTGAAAAATGACTATTTTTAACTCGACGATTTAAAATTAAAATGATATCGATGCGTTTCGAGTTGCCACGGTCAAATGACAACTCCGATGGATACGAAAATTGAAATCCGATAATAACTAACTATTACGGATCCAATGGAACTGGTTTCGTCAAATTCTGAGACTGTTCAAAAATTGGCTATTTTTACAGTCGATAATTAAATATTAAAATATTCAATTTTCACAGATTAACTCCAAATTCAGTTTTAAAAGTCCTGTAACATCTCTATAACTCCGGTATGATTAAATAAAATTTTACAAATCATTTTAAATCACATTTAATCCAGATTTCAATTATTTCTGGAATTTAACTATTAATTTATCGATTTAATTATCAAATTAAATCCAATATTCGAAAAATAAATCATTCGACTTCTAAATTCCATTTATTAATATTTAAAATCAATTAAATATTCGAATTTTAATTATCAAAAATTCTGGGTCGTTACAGACTTCCCCCCTTAAAAGAATTTCGTCCTCGAAATTACAAGTTGGGAAAAAAGTCCTTAACTCGTCTACTATTTTCTCAAATTCAAATAGTTTTATCAAATTTTCAAAACAAATCTTTCTACTAAAGATTCGTTATTAATTCAACTAACTTTCCAACTTAAATTTTAAGTTTCAAACAACATTGTTTAACTTCTAAATTCAAATTCGAGTTTAAATTCAAATTTAAACTTTCAAAATTTTCTCAAAAATTTTCTAACGCCCTAAATTTTCGAAAAATTTCGCCAGCGTCTCCTTTGCGCGGCTAATACGGCACGACTACAAAACGTCCCTACGGACTCTCAGATTTCAAAAAGAAAAAGAAAAAGCCAAGCGGCTAGACAAGAAATCATCAAAAATTCATATTCAAATTTGAATTCATACCTTTTTCGAGCAATTCAAATTATCTGTGAAATCAAATTCAATTCCCTTTATACCTGTATATCTACTAGCCATACTATCTAGTTATAACATCTAACTATTTTGCAAATTTTATTACAAATTTTCAATATAAACTACTTATATCATTTTTACTTCACTGTTGAAGTTATATATATCCATTATGATTCAATTTTACATTTCGATTTCCATTTGAATTCTATTTACAATTTCAATCTAATTTGAATTCAATTCAACTTCTGAATATTGACTCTCATTGATTAGCTTTCATTTACAACTGCTTATTTTAGCTTAGTTTCAATTACTAATCCATTTCAAATTCTAATTCACTTACAAATTCAGATTTGCTTTCAACATTAAGTTTTAATTCCAGTTTTTATTCTTTTTTTTTCCTTTTTTTTTTCCAAAATTTGTTTCCAATTTACCCTTCGGTTAAATCTACTGTCATTTAAACTGGATTTCCAATTTGAATTCAATTTACTTTTCTTTTATAATCATTGAATTTAATTCGTTCATCTACTGTCATTTCACTTTCATTGCACTTACAGTTGCAATTTATTCATTCATTCTGAAACTCCTTCACTGATTCTTTCATTTCCAATTGGAATCTCATTTCCAAATCAAATTTCAACTATTTTATAAGTCATCAATTTCATAATATTTCATAAATATTTTTATATAGTATTCCAGAGTATTTTCAATCTTTTCAAAACCATTTTTGAAAACAATTCAAATTATCCTTGAATTTCCAAAACAAAAACCCAAATTTTCCAAACCACCTCTATTTAAAACAATTTGGTAGCAATTCCTCTTTTGGAAACCCGAAAATGAACACCGGTGATGTCGCGATCATCATCGGAATTATTTTCCAGCGACCGAAAAGAGTTTAGAGCTCTCATCTCTCCCAAAATACTTTTCAAATCCTTTGAAATTCATTTTCAAATAAAAAATGATTTAAACTTTCCAATCCTCAAAATTTTCAAATTCTTTTCAAAATCTTTCCAAATACTTCTCTGGAATTTCCATTTCAAATTACAAGTCACGTTTATAATTCATATTCTCAAATTTCATTTGTATATGGATTTATTTCTTAACTTTGGAGTTTTGATTTCAATTTCTTATTCAATTTCAATGATAATAGTTTAATATTATTACTTCCTAACATCCATGCAACCATATACTATAGTACTTTATAGAAAAACATTTCTTTTCTATACAAAAATAGTTTTGGGCAAAATTATCTCATTTACCCTATTCAAAACAATATTGTGCCGAATTGTTCTATATAAGTGTTTAGAGATCCCTATCGATAGAGTTGTACGGACAATACCGACCAGAATCCATATACCACTCAACAAACCAATCATCACAATATAAAACAATTTTATATTCACTAACAAATACGCGCTCATATCTATTATTACACTCAACTCATTCTAGAGTACTACTGACTCCATCTCTAATGAGTAACACCCAATAGAGCAGGGCTGTCGCTTAACCATATGCTCTGATACCAAATGTAACATCCCGAAATTTTCGACTTTCGAAAATTCAACATCGATACTCACTTTATCGACTACTGAGCCATCGAATGCCGGAAACCCGAAAAGTTATGGTTTTAAGAAAGAAGAAAAAGGTAGAAGAAGAAGATAGAAGAAAAAGAAAGAAGAACAACAACACAACATCAGATACAGAAGCAGAAAACAATAACAGAATCTCACATATCGCAGCGGAACAATATATAATAGATAAATGAATATCATTAAAAAACAAAGAATTATATCTGTTATTACATTACATCACATCATATCATCAGAGTCAATAAACAACAATGGACAGTTATATAAACTTGTCCTCATACAGAATACACAGCGGAATAAATACTATCAGATACAAATACTACGTCTCGTCATCCAGCTTGCTTCCAAAGCTCCAGAATATCCAGAATATCCTGATAATATAACTCTAGGCTGCCCGTGTGGAAATTGGTGGGCACCCAGAGTTTAGAAGGGAAACAATAAACTCCGAGTCAGTCATGGTGACTGGTGTGAGATCGTAAAACAGTTATTTATCTTTAAAATAAATAGCAGAAAATTTTAAAGTCAATTCGCAATGCTTTTGGAAAATGAAACTACCATAAGACCTCCCACCACACACACAATGCAAACGCAGACTTGGAGGAGATTTCTTCTTATGATAGTCAAAGATGCTTACTACGCAAAATCAAATCATTTTGGATATTATTATTAGTGCATAGTGTAGAAAACATTTCAAAAGTATAATATAAATCTTAGCCAGCATAGGTACCATTATATTATGCCTGCTATAGCTGCCTCCTGAGGAGACAGGTTATACAATTGAAATCGTAAAGGCTCGTATTGTTTCTTTGGATTTCCAACAAATGGTCAGGCTAAGGAACTTCCTATCTACGATGGGTACGTCCCTGGAATAGACGACCCGAGAACCTAACCGGATCTCTGCCAACACAAGGCCGGGTTACCTCTGCAAAAATAGGTAACTACTGACACGTGTATGCCATCCCCCGATCGTCACCGATCTTCCCGAGGATCCCCGATTCGCAACAAACCACATAGATAATAATAATGCAGTAACCACAGAGGTTAAGTATCTGGGCTCCATACCATGATACCACCTTTATCCAGAAGGAATGACATACACTAAGGGGCGCTACTCCCTAGAACCTTGCCGCATTCGTCCTGTTTTGACCACTTTCGGGGTGTGAGGCTCGATGAAGTCTCGTCCACAAAGCTACGCTTTCTCAAAAAGCCCTGCTTCGGGTCAAACAAAATGATCAACATATGATCACAAAGATATAAGATCAAACAAATGATCATATCACAAATGATCAAACACTGATCATTTTACAGCAACACTCAGTATGCCACGTTACCAAATTGGGATATATCGCTGATAAATTTCAACTACATAACCTCTGAGCTCGTACGTCTCAGAGAAGGGTGTTAAGCTAAGAGAATAAATTCTCCGCCACCAACAGAAATGTATTTGAAAGAAATCAGCTTTATATCTCAAATTGTAACGTCAGACACACAATCCATACAAGTCTGTTCCGGGATCGAACAGAACCGAAGGCACTTCTCACGAAGCCCTTCCAATTCCGGATAATTTTCAATCCCGTCGGGACTTCCCGTCACTAAGGGTGATAAAACCTCTAAACCGAAGATCAGTCGATGTAGAGTAACTCGACGGTAATCCTTCCGTTTTCAAAAATATCTGGTCTTCAACACCGGTCTTCAAATGCGATTCATAACGACGTATCACATATTCGGAATGGGTTATACGACCCCATGGTCCTTTCCCGGCTAACCCGAATAGTGAGCGATTATTCAAAAATAAGTGTGGCATTCAAATTCATCCAATTCACAACAAATACCTATCTAAAGGTAAATATTGATAGTCGGTTATTTAACTATCAATAAAGATGCGCTACATCATCAGATTCCAAATAATTTTCCCAAATTATTTCATCTTCAAAAATATCTTTACTAGATATAAAATTTCCACACTTAACCGTTTGAAAACAAATTTTCAAATATTCACTTTTCAATTTATCTTTAAAAGATAAAATCTCTAAACAGTTCACTTCATATTGGAAAAGCATTTCCATACTTATTTAAAAATAAGTATTTCACAAATCTATTTATTTTCAACATTTGAAAATATTCAATATACTTAAATCAATATTAAGTATATATTTATTCTTTAAGGAAATCATTCTCTTTAAACACATTTATTTGAGTCAAAACGAATGTTACGTAAAACATCGTTACGACGACTCAAAATCACTAGTATAGGGATTCGGATTTTAATAGATATATAAATCCCAATACTACATCAAAACATTTCCTTTCGGAAATCATTTACTATAACAACAGTGTTATAGTCCATCATTTCCTTATTCTTCGAAAACGTCTATTTCAACAATAAAAATGTTGAAATCTATGTATTCAATATCATAATACATTTTAAAAACATCTCTAAAATGTTTAACTTCATTTTTAATATCACTTTTCCAAAACTATCCATTTTACTTAACGGTATATTCACTATCCAAAATCGTGAATATACTTCAATAATTACATTTCAATCTTTTCTACACGTTTTATTCCAAGAATTATCCACTATCCAAAATCGTGGATAAAATTCCCTTAATAACTTCTATATTACATTCATCAAATTTGATTGATTTCGAATTCATAAAACAACGTTTATAAATTCACCTTTATATTTTCTAACAACTTCGATTTATAAAATTCTCCTCTTATTAACTTCTAAAATTACTTATCAAAATAAGTGATTCCAGATTTATAAACAACGTAACAATTTCAACTTATGAAATCATTTCATTTAGCAATTTCTATTTATATCCCAATTAAGTGCAAAAATCCAATTTATAAGTAAATTACTTATAAATCGTTTATTCTACAACATCTATTCACTTTATAACTTCACGTTATAAATTTATTAATTTCATTTACTTATGAAATCCTTTTATACTTCTTTTTAACACTTATAAATATTCGTTTTATAAGTCCAATATTTCGATTTATAAAATATCAATTTTACAAATCTTTTTATACAAATCGTTTATAGTTATTCAAAAATCCCAACTTAAACCATTTTATAAATCAGTCAACTATTTATTCCAAAAATCACTTTTCGGTAATATTTCACAAATCTATAAATTTTTGTAACTTTAAAATTTGAACGTTTATTTATTTAAAATAAATCACTTCAGAAATTTAATAAAACGTATAATTTCAAAGATCACTTTAAAAATCCTTTTAAAGTAAAAGTCGTTATTTTTACATTTCAAAACTGAATCCGATGATGCAACAGCATCAATTAGTCCATCACAACAGTCAATATCATATATCAATATGATAACAGAATATATCACAATATCTGTAAGTAATCAATACGGTGAGGAATCCAGTTGGATCCCTCCAACCTGTTTCCCTGCATCCACAGATGTTAGCACAATACCAATTCCGCTCCAGTACGGAATTATCGCGGTATATGGGTTTTATAAAATCCGCTTACTAACGGCGCAATAGGGTCTCATCCGCTATACGAGGCGGGAAATCAATCAATCCAATATATACATATGCCAATATGTATATATTGCTATATATATATAGATATATATCCTACTATATCTAATATCACATCGAATAGCAATCATCAAATCAATAACTGTAAAAATTCCACATTCAATTTGAGTGAGAAGATCTCACCTTGATTTTAAATTCCGTTCCAGCGTTTATTTCGAATAAAATTAAACGCGCGTTTAATTTTACCCGAAATTTTCAATGACTCCAATCGACTCCAAATCAGTTGCATTGCGTAGTATTCGACAAAACGAAGCCAACGCTTTTCGTTTCGTAATTTTCCGACCTCGCAGCAAAAAGTTACAACATTTTTAATATCACATGATTTAATATACAATTTTCTTTTTAATTTTATTTTAAATTTATAACTTAAATCCATCATCACCGTTCATTCCAGGTGAAGAAATCAAGGCCGCATGTTTTGCCTCCATCTTCTTCCCAGGTCACGCACGCACGCACACCCCAGAACACATGAACCCAAACTCATCGATACTAGGGTTTAAAACCGCAACTGCATCGGAGCCTGCCACCTCGATCGGAGGTCACCACGTCGAAGCACCTCACCCCCCCTTCGCCCGACCAGAGTGCGGCGGCACCCGGTCGCCCCTCCAGTGCACCACACGGACGCGAACGGCAGTCGTTCCTTCGCGAATCCCGGCCATCACGACGAACGATAGGCGATCATCGCCGTATAGATTTCGAGACCTCACTCCCCTCTCCAACTTTCATATGGAAAGTTTCATGAAATATTTCTTGGATTTGAAGAAAAATTGGGAAAAGGATCGTTGTTTTCTGGCCTTAGAAATTGAAGATGGCGGCTGGCTCTAGAATTAGGGTTTAGGTTTTTCTCTTTGCAAATGAAAATATGGAGGTGCTTATATAGAAAATGGCCAAACTTACTATTCATCGAAATTTTCCGAACTCCGAATCGAACGTGCCGGTTGACGTTTCTAAGGTTTACCCCACGTTCCGAACACAATGGAACAGGTTTCGGAAGCTAATTCGATCGTCTGTGCGAGATATGACATAAAACGCTCAATTTAAATTAAACCGATTTAAATCGATTTCGAGGCGTTTTAATTTGTACCGGACAAATGGTAAATCCAAAAATTATGAAATTTGAAATCTTACAATAATATCACATTATGGATCCGATGAAACTGGTTTCGTCGAAATCCGAGACCTTTTGAAAAATGACTATTTTTAACTCGACGATTTAAAATTAAAATGATATCGATGCGTTTCGAGTTGCCACGGTCAAATGACAACTCCGATGGATACGAAAATTGAAATCCGATAATAACTAACTATTACGGATCCAATGGAACTGGTTTCGTCAAATTCTGAGACTGTTCAAAAATTGGCTATTTTTACAGTCGATAATTAAATATTAAAATATTCAATTTTCACAGATTAACTCCAAATTCAGTTTTAAAAGTCCTGTAACATCTCTATAACTCCGGTATGATTAAATAAAATTTTACAAATCATTTTAAATCACATTTAATCCAGATTTCAATTATTTCTGGAATTTAACTATTAATTTATCGATTTAATTATCAAATTAAATCCAATATTCGAAAAATAAATCATTCGACTTCTAAATTCCATTTATTAATATTTAAAATCAATTAAATATTCGAATTTTAATTATCAAAAATTCTGGGTCGTTACATCTACGTTCATACAACAATTTCACACATACTTTCAAATATTCATCCCATGCAAACAAATTATAATAGATTTAAAACTTTATGAAGGGGAGTTTACTCATCTGATTTGAAAGTGAAGAACAGGTGATATACCAATACATCAGCATAGCATATATATAAATCTATATATACAGATAAGTCTACTTATCTAAAATCACACATGACATTTCCATAATTTCAACATGCAACCAGATCTAAAGAATACTTAAGCTTTTAGAAAAGTGTTACTCACCAATTTGAGAAGAAGATAAACAGAGCTTGAAACAGGAATTTGAAAAGCTTTTGAATACTTTTTAAAATCTGAATGCCTTTTGCTATTAAAACCTGAATTGCTTGCTGTTATTGGATCTTGCATGCATGCCAATTATCTTGTTGAGATGTTGCTTAGATCAGTTGCTTGCTTTCAGATTTTGAATAAGAAAAACAGGCTTTTGTTTGATTTTTGGAAAATGGTTACAGATTTTGAAGAAATGCATTACAGGGATAGATTTTCTGGGTTTTGAAGAAGAATATTCAGGCTTTAAAGAAATGCAGATTTGAAGAATGAGTTACAGGTTATTTGAGGAAGATGTTTATTGAGTTTGATTTCAGATTGTTTTTGAGAGGAGAATTTTGTTACAGATTTTGAAGAATGGTTACAGGCTGAAAATTCTTAAGTTTTGAAAAAGAATAGGAAAGGAAATGAAGATGAGAGGTAAATGTTTATATAAGTTAATATGTAGTTTATTAAAAATAAAAGAAAACTAAAATTTAAAAACTTGACATTTGTCATTTACTCTAATTCATTAACTAACACATGTCACCATGGTTACTTAATAAATTAACACTTGTCTTTTTAATTAATTTTATTTATTGTAAATGTAAATAAAAGCCCTTTCTTAATTTATTAACTATTTATCAATTTATAAAACAATACACTATTAATATTGTATTTTAAACTTATCTATATATATATACTCTTAAATCTTATTTATTAAGCAATATTTAAAAAGAAATAAAATAATCCTTATTATTAATCTTATTTAAAACCATATAATATTTTGTTTAAATAGCTTTGTAAAGCTAATATTAAATAAATCATAATTTCCAAACTATAAGAATATACATTAGAAATTTAAAACAAGATTTCATTTATTATTTAAATTTCAAATCCAAGCTTATCTATTTACAATATATACATATATATATACATTATAAATAGAAATCATTTTAGGATAAAATTCACTAATTAAATATTCATTTAATTAGATTTTCAAACCAATTCAAATATTTTTATTATCAAAGATTTATCAATCAATTTAATTATTTAAATAGATTATTAAATTGATATTGCCCCCAAATTTCCGGGATATTACATTCCTCCCCCCTTAAAATAATTTCGTCCCCGAAATTTAAAACAAAGGTAATTTAATAATCTTTTTAAATCACAAGGATGTATTATCATCCATATGCTAACAATCATAGCAACCCATCATCCAAACAAACAATTCTAACTATCCAGCGAAAAATTCTGAATAGAATTTCCTCGAGTTTCCCCAAGTATATATATACCGGGATACTCGCTCTACAAACAATCCAAACAACCAATACTACTAAGCTATAGAGCTCCTACTCATCTAGATCTACAAAACTAAACAGAATATCAGACTACAGACGAGTCTGACTCAACAACCAATTCCTCCAGAACTGCTGGTTCCAAAACCAGAGATAGATCAAACACGTACTCCCTCAGAGATACGTAAAATACATTGAATTCTAGTTATCCAAACTGACAATTCAACCTTGTAGATCAAAGTACTTATCCAAATTAGATCATAGAAAAGATCCAAAATAACTCGGAGCTAACTTCCCATACTTACCCAATCTTATAGCTCCCTTTAACCAGAGAAAAACTTCACAACAACGAAGTCTCCAACTTCGAATTTCAAATTCCTTCGTCTCTTATCCACAAAATCTTTCAGACGATCCTGGGCTGTCTACAGATCCTTCCTGATCAATTCAACCTTCGCTGATGCTTCTGGAAATAAACAGAACCAAAAATAACTCCATAAATGATCCTTTCAAGATCTACCCAATCCAAAACACAACTCTACTTCACAAACATCAGTAAATCCCAAACTTACTTCTCCTATCTGGAAAAGACAAACACAAACAGGAGCACTCGCCAAACTGCTTCCGCTGCACCATTCTGATCTGGAGTAGAATGAAAATGCTGATGAAGAACACAAGCACAGACTGGACAACACATCCCCGAAAATATCGTATAACTCAAAAGAATACTCAAACTATCGCAAGTCACTTTTGCGATCAACCCAGCCAACATGCAAAGAAACTGTTCTCTCTTTACCAATCAGAACAGCTTACGCTTATCTAGCCAATCCATCGAAGAAATGGATACACTCTGCTGCTTCTGAACTCCTTCTTCAGAAAACTGCTCATCCAGGAAAACTTACTGCCAACACACAGAATACTCCGAGCTGCACCGCTGCCACAGATGCCAAAGACTTCCTTACCAAAGCTTTTCGAGAAACTCGAACTTCAAACCAAACAGAATCACCATGCTGAACTCAGCCACAACACCGAAGCAGACACACTTCCACAACTTTTTCCAAAGAAAACATCTTCGGGAACATCTATAGTCACTGCGTCTCATCACACAGCTACTATTACCTGAGGTATCAAGATACCATCACTCGCTTCTGCCCAACCGACAGATCCAAACTTCAAAAATAAACTCCGAACCTTAACAGGTTTCCTTCAGAGATTGATGAAATCCTCATAATTGCAAAGTTCACTCGAGACGGTATTAGGTTTACAGTCTCGACAAATACACTTCCAACCTCAACACTCAGACTCCTAATCCTAGATGATAATTTATTATCATCTCAACCAATCATTACAAATACCATATACATTTAAAATGATACTTTTTTATATAGAAATTATATCTGGGTAAAATTATTTCATCTACCTTTTTAAAACAATATTGTGTCCGTTGGCCTGGTCCAAGTGTTTAGAGATCCCTATCAATAACGTTAGCTACTCGTATTGACCAGAATCCATATACCACTCAACCGATCAATTAACACAATATAAAACCATTTTATATAATTAACAAATACGCGCTCTCGTATATATATACTCAGAATCAAACAGGTTGCTACAGATCCTATCTCTAATGAACAATCCTTCCGAACCTAGGTATTCACTCAACCTAATGCTCTGATATTCACTTAACCAAAAGCTTAGGCATTCGCTCAACCTATGCTCTGATACCAAATGAAACGACCCGACTTCCTATGCCCAGAAAGTCGCATCATTATGAAGAAAGAAAGGGGTAGAAAATAGAAAAGAAGAGAAGAAAGAAAGAAACAACAACAACGATCTCACAGCGGAACAAATAAATTATATTAATAACATAAACTATTACATAGTATACAACAATTTACAGAGTTACACAGCATATACATCACTTACTAGACAGTTATAAACATCTGTCTAGACATTACAACTCAAATACAAGACAAGACACTATCACAGATATCAACATAGCGGAATACTATATCTACGAACGCCGAAGCCTCCTGCTCCATTGCTCCTCCAGAATATTCGTCAAAGCTAAACCTGAATCCCTTGGCTACTCGTAAAAATTTGAGTACCCAAGAGTTTATATAAAACAGAAATAAACACTTGGGTCAGACATGGGTCTGGTGTGAGTAACAGGTTAAACTTGCTTAACTTCAAAACCTTTAGAAAGAAAAGGTATCACGTAAGACTCCCCACAAATAAACATGGGTAAGTTTTTACCTTACGCTAACCAAAACATTTGATAGGAAATTTGATTTTATTATAATAGGGTCTAGGGTTTTCAAGTAAAATATAGAAATAGCTGAAATGCTTACATCTCACATTCCAACATAGTTGGGCACAACTAATACGTACGGCACTTATTGGAGTTTGGATTCCATACAATGGTAGGGCTACTGGGGTACCGCCCGTCACAGTACGTGGCCTAGATCACCGTACCGAGGAGTACGCCCGCTCCCCTGCAACACAAAGCCGGAACCATCCCTTACTGGATAATTCCGAACAAGATAACCCCGTAGTTGGCGCGACCAACCACACACTAAGCCGAATAAAAAGAAAAGGGACCTCTAGACAGGGATCTATCTTGCTCTCAGTGGGTGCTACCCACGAAGCCTTGCTGCACCTCCCCTGTTTTAGTCATTCCCGGTTGATGAGGCTTGAGGTTACGATTACCTTTAATCAGAACATATCATTTAGAATGCTCATCGTCCGCCTGACGATGTGCTGAAAGCATTCAATCCATACAAGTTCGTTCCGGGTTCGAACGAAACCGAAGGCATTATCTCGTTACACTCGTTTTGGAATCACCCTCAGAGTTAACGACAATAACCCTTGCACTCTGAATCTTCATCTTCACTTGAGATTCACGACCTATCGTTAATTTGGATCGATGTGGTATTCGGGTCTCCAAACCTGGAATCCCGGTATACGGAAACCCGATCCCGGTCTCATCGAAATCCAAAACGTATCTTTTAAGGGCCAAGTTGTTTTAAGGTTAAAACAATTCAATTCTTATCTATATACACAAAGATAGATAATTCAATAGATAATCCATATTATCATCCAAACAGATAATTCACATTATCATTATAATTCAACCAAACATCCATATCATATATCAATCATATCTCATCAGAGATATCAAACAATGAAATACATTCAATCTCATTCATCCATCCTTAAGCAATGATTTATATCATCTAATTAATTTAAAGTGAATTAAACTAATTACTTCATTCTATAAATCCTGCTTATTTAATTATTAATTAAACCAATTAATTAATCATTACTCTAAGTATCCATCTTAATTAATCATTCCTGATTAATAATCTTTTAATTACTTTAAGTAATTAATACTTGATTAATTTCACAAATTAATTATCTTAAACCATTCAGTAATTAATCTTTAATTACTTCATTAATTAATTAACTATATTTAATTACATTAATCCTTAATTAATTATAATTAATTACTTTAATCACTTATTATTTATTAATTAATCTTAATTAATCAATTCTTAATTACATCATTAATTATATTAATTAATGATCCTTAATTATTCTTAATTAATTATCTTATTTAAATTAATTACATTTAATAATTAATTAGTCACATTTATTAATCACCTTTGATTAATCTCATTTAGTAATTAACTTCCCTTAATTACTCCACTTCATAAATTAATTACTCCTTAATTAATTATCCTTTAATTAATCCCTTGATTAATTATTCAAAAGTAATTAAACTTCAAATTACTTTTTAAATCATCTTTAGTTAATTACATCCACTAATTAACTTTAATTACTTTCCTAAGTAATTTATACTTTCACTAATTACATTTAAGTAATTATACTTATCACGTAATCAAGTGATTATCTTAAATTAATTCAATTAATTAATTTAACTAAATCAAATTTATTTAATTAATTACCTTAAGTAATTAATTCCCTTAATTACTTTCATTAAGTAATTATACTTAACCAATTCATAAAAGATTATCATTAGTTAATTAATCTACTTGATTATCAAAATTAATCCCATTTATTAAATTTATTTAATAATCCCTAATTAATGATCCCTCATTAATTATTAACAATTTTAATTACTTTCTTTAAGTAATTAATCTTTAATCAACTATTTATTAATTACAAATTAATAAATTCTTAATCACCCTTTAATTAATTTCTAATTACTAAATTAATTTCTTAAATTAATTTCTAATCACTTGATTTATTAATTTCCAATCATTTATTAATAACTCATACTTATTTAACAAATGATTCTAAATCTCAAATTAATTAACACTTAATTAATTAACTTATAATCCTAATTATTTAATTAATTAACACTAAACCATTAATTAATTAAATTATTAAATTATTCTTTAATTACCTCATTAATTTAATGAATCTTAAATCATTAAACCTTAATTACTTTCTAAATTAAAGTATTAACCTTTAACTACTTTAATTATTATTAACAAAGACTTTAAAACATTTTTACTTTAAAATCTTCTTTTAATTCATTTTAAAGTAAATTACAAATTTAACTTTATCCAATTTTTAAATCAAATTTATAAAATCTTCTTAAATTCAAATGTTAAGAACACTTAACATTTATAAAGGAAATTTATAAGATTTTTAAATTCAAACCTTTATAAAATTATACCTTTAACATTTTTAATTTTGTTAAAACATTATAAATTTTTATAAACTTATTAATCTTAAATCTAGAATAAAATTTTAGATTTTAAATCCAGACTTAAATTTTGATTTAAAACTTGGTTTTAAATTCTGCTTTTAATTTAAACTTATTTTAAAAAATTTTAAAACCTCTGACTGGTTTTAAAACTACAATTCTAAATGACCCGAGACCATCACCATTTTCCCCGTGCCAAAACCTGAAAACCCCCGAGACAACTTCGAGTTTCCCCTTCCTTTTCTTTTTAACTTTGCTATGTTTAAAATTTGAAACACAGTTATAATCCACGCGAGTTTCCCTCTAAACAACTCGAACCGGAACCCCTTCTTCCCGAACATGACTTCGAGTCACTCGCTTATAAACTCGAGAAGACTCTGTTTTAAAAAAAAAAAACTAAACACTGATACACCTAACACATGTTCACGTGCACAGTCGAGATGATCGTCTCCGACCATCAATTCCATCGCCATCATATCGACCCCGACCATCTCACACGATTCCGACTACCTGAGCTTCGTTCAAACACGAAATTCGAATTCGAGTTATTCGATCACCACCTGGAACAGAACCCAACCTGGAAAAATGCTCGAACCCAACTTCTCCGATCATCATCGTCGTTGAAACTTCGGTGAAGACCTCGTCAACCCACCATCTTCCAGTGCCCAAAACCCTAGCCAACTCGATCACTAGAGGAAGTCGAACTCACGCAAAAGTTGTAACCCAGTAAAACTAGGTTTAGAAAATCAATCGACCAACCACCATCGCCACGATCATCTATATGGCCATCCACTATTTTTCCCATAATCTCCGATCTCCCAGCAAACTTCACTCACGAACCAGAGACAACAGATCTTCGCGATCGCCAGAAATTGGTAAAATTCCAATTTCCGTTCATCTCAATATATCTCGACCCAAACAAACTTAAATTTTTTTATAATATGATCAAAATTCATCATTTTAAATTTCGAAACAGATCATGTAATTAAAACTTAGAATTTGGAAACTTGATTTTCTGACTTATAATGATTTCTACTGCAAATTACCAATTTCCAGATAAATTGCCTAATAGTTCTTCTTATTTTTATTTTTAGAATTTGTATTACATCAACACAAACAAATTCCTTTTTAACATCATGTGTTCAAAGAGATCAGGGGAGGAGGTTTTGAATTTTGAATTTAATCATGCCTATAAATTTTTGAACAGAGGCATAGATATACTAGAACACAGACATGCATCCAATTTCTTACATATATATATATATATATATATATATATATACAGGCAATATCTACGTTCATACAACAATTTCACACATACTTTCAAATATTCATCCCATGCAAACAAATTATAATAGATTTAAAACTTTATGAAGGGGAGTTTACTCATCTGATTTGAAAGTGAAGAACAGGTGATATACCAATACATCAGCATAGCATATATATAAATCTATATATACAGATAAGTCTACTTATCTAAAATCACACATGACATTTCCATAATTTCAACATGCAACCAGATCTAAAGAATACTTAAGCTTTTAGAAAAGTGTTACTCACCAATTTGAGAAGAAGATAAACAGAGCTTGAAACAGGAATTTGAAAAGCTTTTGAATACTTTTTAAAATCTGAATGCCTTTTGCTATTAAAACTTGAATTGCTTGCTGTTATTGGATCTTGCATGCATGCCAATTATCTTGTTGAGATGTTGCTTAGATCAGTTGCTTGCTTTCAGATTTTGAATAAGAAAAACAGGTTTTTGTTTGATTTTTGGAAAATGGTTACAGATTTTGAAGAAATGCATTACAGGGATAGATTTTCTGGGTTTTGAAGAAGAATATTCAGGCTTTAAAGAAATGCAGATTTGAAGAATGAGTTACAGGTTATTTGAGGAAGATGTTTATTGAGTTTGATTTCAGATTGTTTTTGAGAGGAGAATTTTGTTACAGATTTTGAAGAATGGTTACAGGCTGAAAATTCTTAAGTTTTGAAAAAGAATAGGAAAGGAAATGAAGATGAGAGGTAAATGTTTATATAAGTTAATATGTAGTTTATTAAAAATAAAAGAAAACTAAAATTTAAAAACTTGACATTTGTCATTTACTCTAATTCATTAACTAACACATGTCACCATGGTTACTTAATAAATTAACACTTGTCTTTTTAATTAATTTTATTTATTGTAAATGTAAATAAAAGCCCTTTCTTAATTTATTAACTATTTATCAATTTATAAAACAATACACTATTAATATTGTATTTTAAACTTATCTATATATATATACTCTTAAATCTTATTTATTAAGCAATATTTAAAAAGAAATAAAATAATCCTTATTATTAATCTTATTTAAAACCATATAATTATTTTGTTTAAATAGCTTTGTAAAGCTAATATTAAATAAATCATAATTTCCAAACTATAAGAATATACATTAGAAATTTAAAACAAGATTTCATTTATTATTTAAATTTCAAATCCAAGCTTATCTATTTACAATATATACATATATATATATATACATTATAAATAGAAATCATTTTAGGATAAAATTCACTAATTAAATATTCATTTAATTAGATTTTCAAACCAATTCAAATATTTTTATTATCAAAGATTTATCAATCAATTTAATTATTTAAATAGATTATTAAATTGATATTGCCCCAAATTTCCGGGATATTACAATACCCTACTTGGGTGCGACCCACTTAGCACTGCTACATCTCCCCTATTTTAGTCATTCCCGATTGATAAGGCTTGAGGCTACGTTTTACCTTAAGAATAGCATTCATACTTGGAATGCTAACACTGCCTTCCAGACCAAGAGGCAAATGATAGCATTCATCCATACAAGTTTTTCTAGGTCTGAACAAACCGAATCTCCAAAATCACTGTCTTCATTATCTTCACGATATCACAATTCGTAACACACAAACCGGATCGAAGTGGGTTTTGGATAATTAAATCCGATCCCGGTCTCTTCAAAACGATCAACTAATTTGGCTAGATTTGATAGTCGGTTATTTAAATATTAATTTACACACATAAGCACTCACTGGGCCATATTATAAATTTTCCAAAACATTTATTTTAAAATATCTTTACAGAGATATATATTCAAATCTCTCGCAATAATTCGATATTTTGAAAATAATTCCAAATACTTATATCTATAACAAGATATTTTCAAACCATATCAACACTTAGAAATATTCCAAGATCAAATTATAATTCATTACTTAGAAAACAATTCTATATAAATCATTTCATATTAAAAATATTTTCAAAACCTTTCATTTCAATACCTTAGGAAAGATTATAAGCAAAATTTCCAAAACCATTTATAACATCAATACTTAGGAAATTCATAACTTATATTGATTTGTATGGGTAAAATTTGAAAACAAAGAAAGATTTCCCTTTTACCCACTTAATAAGACATTTCCAAATTCATTCGCAATTTAACCCATTTTAGCTCATTTAATAAGACAAAGGTATCTCGTAAGACCATGCCACACATAAATACGACGGGTTTTTACCTTACATAACCAAAAAAATTTATATCAAAATCATCTGATATTATAATAGTGTCTATAGAAACTAAACTATAAAATAGCTGAAATGCTTGCATCTCATGTTTCAACATATTTGGTATACAACTAAAACCATACATGCTCGTAGTGGATATTGGATTCCATACGATGACTGGGCTACTGGAGTACCGCCCATCATAGTACACCTTTAGAAAAATGTACCGAGATCGTACCTAACGATCCTTGCTAAAACAGGATCAGCCTACCCCTTGCTGGGTAGTTCCGAATATGTTATCACCCCGGGTGTTACCACCCTATCGAGCGTTCTCTTTTCCATGCACAACCATATCCATAATTACAATATATCCGAGGGTATTTATAAAAGTGATAACATACCCTACTTGGGTGTAACCCACTTAGCCCTGCTGCATCTCCCTTGTTTCAATCATTCCCGATTGATGAGGCACGAGGCTGCGTTTTACCTTATGAATAGCATTCATACTTAGAATGCTAACACTGCCTTCCAGACCATGATGCAAATGATGGCATTCATCCATACAAGTTATTCTGGGTCTGAACAAACCGAACCTCCAAAATCACCTTCTACATTGTCTTCATGATATCATAATTCGTAACGCACAAATCGGATCGAAGTAGGTTTCCGATAATTAAATCTGATCCCGGTCTCTTCGAAACGATCAACGAATTTGGCAAGATTTAATAGTCGGTTATTTAACTATCAAATTACACACATAGCAGTCACTAGGCCCATATTATAAATTTTCCAAAACATTTATTTTAAAATATCTTTACAGAGAAATATATTCAAATCTCTCCCAATAATTCAATATTTTAAAAACAATTCCAAATACTTATATCCATAACAGGATATTTTCAGACCATATAAACACTTAGAAATATTCTAAGTTCAAATTATAATTCATTACTTAGTAAACATTTCTAGATAAATCATTTCATTTTTAAAATATTTTCAAATCCTTTCTTTTAAATACCATAGAAAAGATTATAAGCAAAATTTCCAAAACCCATTTATAACATCAATACTTAGGAATTTTCATAACTTATATTGATTTGTACGGGTAAAATTTCAAAACAAAGGAAGATTTCCCTTTTACCCACTTAATAAGACATTTCCAAATTCATTCGCAATTTAACTCATGTTAGCTCATTTTATAAATTTCCGGAATAAATTTCCAATTCTCTTTTCAATTTCAAAAAAAATCGATTATACTTATTTATAATCTCATCTAACAATTTATAACTTCTTTTATGAATTTAAATTCATTTCCGAAGTTCCAGTATCTAACCATTTTGGAAAATTCTTAAGTTTTCAGAATTCCATTATAAGATTTCTCTTATGAAATCACATTCGTTAAATAAAACCTGGTTTACAAATCTCGAGAGTATTTATAAATAAATTTCAATCACTTTCCAAAACTCTATATATAAAATAAGAATATTTTTTAAGAATAGTAATTTATTATCAAAACACGTTTTAACTAATTATTTAGAATATCAAAACACCTTTTATTATCAACAATATCTAATTTCCATTTCATCTATAAATAAAATCGATTCACACAGCTTATTATAAAATTAGAATTTATCAACTAATATAAAACGTTCTAATAACCAACTTCCCAAAATATTCCAATATTAAAATAGTTTTAAACTACATAGTCTAATAAATAAAATCCCTTTTTAAAACAAAACGTAACTTCTCTATAAAATTTAACATAACCATTTTACATTTAAAAGTCTCTCTCGATTTATCACAAATCGATTTTCATTACCAATTTCACAACTATTTCCAAATTACAAAACAAGATTCACTATTTCTTTTTAAACTGGTTTCCCATATCTCATTCTAAATTCACACGGTGAATTTACATTCCCAATTTATTAAATGATAATCATTACACTTTATTTATAAATATCATTTATAAATTTTATAAACTCATTTCCAGTCTATAATAGATTTATATTAACAACCCCATTTATAAATCAATTTCTATTTAAAATTCCATTTACAAATCTATTTATCAATAAATTCCAATTGTTTCTCAAATTCATTTAAAATTCCGATTTCAACTTCTTAGCCATATTTTTGAGAAATACTTCTTAGAATTCATTACACAAATTCTTTATCGATTATTTAAAATCTCTATTTCCAGCTCTTCCAGAAATAGTTAAGTAAAAATCCAAAATCCAAGCATTAATTCTATTCAAAACTCATTTCCTATTAAAAATCCCAAAATTCAATATAAAGATTCCATTTCCAACATCGCTTTTGAATTTCCTTTTTAAAATTCAAAAATATTATTTATGGTACTTATAATACCAAAATTAAGGCCAGTACTACTATAGAATCCAATCAATCAAATTACACAACAATCCATAACATATTATTCAATTACATCATATATCACTATATATGAAAAACGATCAATATATTTGAGGAATCCAGTTGGATCCCTCCAACCCGTTTCCCTGCATCCACAGATGTTATATAACATAAAATAATAATCTCACTTCGATGTGAGATATCGCAATAATATAGGGTCATCCGCTATTTTACGGGGCGCATAGTGTCTCATCCGCTCCAATCGGCGGGAATATACCCTACTACTAATATAAATATACAACGATAAATAATATAACATCCAACTGATAAATTATTATCAATTCATTCAATCAACCAATAAATAATTTTTAACATTTTAAATTAAAACCAGCAATCCAAATGAGTGAGATTTACTCACCTTGATTACAGTTAGCGCTAAGCGTTCCGTTTGAATTAAAAATTAAACAAGCGTTTAATTTTAATCTAAATTCCTGCTAGCTCTAATCGACTCCAATCCGATTCCTATGCGTAGTATTCGCTAACATAAACCCAACGCAATTCGTTTCGTTTGATTTCGACCTCGTATGACAAAGTTATGATATTTATAAGTTTATACCATTTTTAAATAACTAATTTACAACTTTTGTTTAAACCTTAATCTGGGCCGTTGCTATCAGGAGAACAAATCATGGCCGCCCATCTTTTCTTCCTCCCTCCAAACTTTTGCACGCATGAGAACCTAACTCGTCGCTTCCTTTTTTTGATCGCCGCGCCACCCTAGCTCGACTGGACTCAGATCGAAACACCTCAACGCGAGCGCCATCCTTCACTCGACCTCTGAGAAAACCGCGGCCTCCCCTTTCACCGCCAGTGACAAGAAAGACATGTGCAAAGGCAGCACGAACAGAATCCTCTAGCCTCCAATTCACTTCGCTAAACTCGATCATGACCGTTGAATTGAAAGATCTCACCTAGATCTTCAACTTTGTAGTTGAAATTTTTTGATATTTCTCGTTGAATTGAGAGGAATTGGAGAAAGAAAAATCAATGATTTCTGCTTTCGAATTAAGAAGTGGCAGTTGGGTTCTTTTAGGGTAGGGTTTTGAGGGGTTGAGCCCTTTATATAGACAACGTTTTAAAGCACTATTCATGCTAAATATTTTCGGATTCCAAATGAAACGTGCCGCTTGGCATTCATAATGTTTTACCCCTATTCCAAACACAATGGAATATATATCAAGAGCCAATTCCATCATATATAGAAGATAGGTTTTCGAAACGAGTTATTTCAATTAAAATTCCTTTAATTAATTTCTAGGCGTTTCAGCGCACGACCAAACCGTAAGTCCGATTGACATGAAATTTGAAAGCCTATAATAATATATTATTATAGATCCAATGCGGCTGGTTTCGTCGAAATCCGAGACTGTGCCCCGGGTCGCTATTCTAACGCGTCGATTAAATCGACTATTTCAAAAATTGGCGAAATCACTTGAAATTCCAGTTTTAAAAACTTACTAACTCAATTCTAATCCAAATAGAATTTATATCAACATTAAAAATCATTTCGATTCATATTCAATTCAAATTTCAATTATTCACCATTTCCATATTACGATAAATCGCTATATTTGAAATTTATATTCATCCTATAATTTCAACCAAAACCTTCACATTGACAAATCAATTTATATTCCAAATCCAACATTTAAAACTATTTAAATATTAAAAATCAAACAACGGAAAATCCGGGTCGTTACATTCTTTCCCTCTTAAAAGAATTTTGTCCCCGAAATTGCAAAGGTAGGAAAAATGCAACAACCCATTAACTTGTTAAAACTCACTTAGTTGAACTTGATATTTCATTTTCCCTAATCTTTAGTTCCAACCAAAACAATTAGTTTTCCATTTCTAAATCAAAACCCTTTATTTCAATTACAATTCGAAATCAATTTTTTTTAACAAAAATTTTCCAAAAAATTTCAAAATTTTCTAACACCCTAAATTTCCAAATTATTGGTAACATCCCGTATTTTTAAGCCATTGAATTTGAACATTTAATTCGTTTTAAATGTTCAATGTGGGTCCTTAATTGATTTTGAAATGGTTGGATTCGGGTTCAACCAATAAAATAAGTTATAATTTCAAATAAGAAATTCAATTGAAATAGAATAATAATTAAATATTCGGGATTAGGATAAAAAGGTGAATCTGGATGTAAATAGCTGTAAAATGATGTTTAAATGTATTTTTAGGTTCGATTGGTTATAAACAATAATGTTGGATTTTTAGATGAATTTAAAAGTGAATAAATTAATATTTAGAATTTTATATTAATTTAAAAATGAATTTAATATTATTAAAATGCAAATAATCAGATTTGAGTCTGGGATGAGCCAGAATGATTTTTAATGTTGTTATAAATTTTATATGATTTATTGTTAAGTTATTAAAATTTTAAAAGTGAAATTTGAAGCGTTTTCGACAATGTTCAGAAATCGCCTGATTTAATAGACGAGTTAAAATAGCCTTCCGGGGCACGGTCTTGGAATTCGACGAAACCAGTTTCATTGGATCCGTAATAATTAGTTATTATCGGATTTCAATTTTCATGGCAATCGGAGTTATCGTTTGACCGTGGCAGCTCGAAACGCATCGAAATCGATTTAACCGATTTAATTTTAAATTGACCGTTTAATTTCGTATCTCACGCATACGATCAAATTAGCTCACGAAACATGTTCAGTTGTGTCCGGAATGCGGAAAAACCCTAGAATCGCCTGTCGGAACGTGAGAATCGGAGTTCGTTTGCATAACGGATAAGTCGAGATATTATATTAATTAAATAATATAAAAGTAATTATATATATTTAAAATTTATCTCAAACCCTAGCAATAACGTGAGCCGCCACTATTATTCTTGAATGGCCGATATCTCCTAGTCTTCTTCCTCAAATTCAACGAAATCCAAGCAACGATTGAAGAAATTTTTAACTGGAAGATCGTAGTACTCGACGAGTACTACACATCCAACGGGTGATTCAGAGTATCGTCGTCGATTGGAGATGATTTGAGGTCGTTTAGGGCATGCGTTCGTGCTCGAATTTCAAGCCCAGGGGGAGGCCGAGTGTTACCGCGATGGAGGCGATGGTGGAGGGCTCGAAGGCGAACCGGGTGATGGTGGCTGATCTTGTTCTCGTCGATCGTGGGTGCGGCAACGTTTAATCCTAGTGCGTGCGTATTGGGTTCGTTCGAACCTGGGGATGTCGCGTGCGTGTAGAAAGGAAGCGGGAAGATGAAGACGCGGCCTTGTTTTTGCTGGGTGATCTACGGTTGTGATGGTATAAAATTAAATAAAAGAAATTTGTAATAAATTGTTATTCAAACTTTAAAAATTAATATCTTTTCCGTACATTATCAGATTTCGACAAATCTGATAGCGCCGGAATCGCAGAGAGAAGCACTACGTGATGGCGCAGATCTGGAGTCATTCTGGGCAAGTAGAAATTTGGGTTAAATCGGACGTCGTCCGGTTTAATTCAAAATTTCGAACGCTCGCCGAAACTCAAGGTGAGTTATTCTCACTCACATCTGGATGCTAGACATTATAAATAATTGATATTTAAATATCTGTGTGGTTGATTGTCTATATTTGTGTTTATCTGTCTGGATTGATAGTTATATTGTGATGTGCTAACATTTGTGATGCAGGAAGAAACAGGTTGGAGGGATCCAACTGGATTCCTCAAAATGTAGCAATTATTTTATAATTGATAGTGATACCTGTTTATATGTTGTGATTGTTAAATCTGGAATTTTAAATTATTCTGTGAAATTGTTGTATAAATTATAATTCCAGAATTAAATTATAAATGAATAGATTGGGAATTTAAAAGAAATCAAAGAAATTAATAAATAAAGAATTTAAGGGATAATAAAATTGGAATCTGTTTTGGAATGAAAAATGTAAATTGGTAAAATTGGGATTTTAAATATTGTGGAAAATTTATCAATCGTTGAATGTGAAATATAAATTTTCTGGAAATGAATTCTATGAAATTATAAATTGAGTAAAATAACAGCGGTTTATTTTAATGATGAATAGTGATATTCGGAAAAGTAAAATATGTTAAATGAAGCTTCCGAATATAAATGTACAATTTTAAGTGTTAATAGAATATTTTAAAATACCATTTTCTTCATTGGGATTTTATTTAAGTAAATTGGAAATTTGGCTTCCATTGAAAAGTCACCAAAATGTTTATTTAAAAATGTTTAAACTATATTCAAAAATGAATTTTCGGAAATGAAAAATTGTGATTTAACTTCGGAGGAAGTTATAGTTAAGTATGGAATTGGAAATTTATATTGAAATCATAAATTGACTTGAAATAAATCAGTGGATTTATATAAAAGAGTACTTTGAAATGTTTTGGAACGGGAAGGTGTTTCCCTGGGAAAACCAAGTTAGTGTTTTTAAAGATTTTATTAATTTAAAAGTTAAGTTTTAAAATTTGTTTAAAGAGTATTTTTAAGAAATTGTTATTTTTAAAGTAACAAACTAATAATTTAGAAATCGTAATGATTTGAGAATATATTAGTAAATATTTTACGAATGGATTATTTAAAGGTTGGTTTTGACTTAAGTTATTGAAATTAGTATTTTTCTTCTTATAACGCTATTTTGAATTTAGTTAAACTAAAACCCTTATTTTTAAATCAAAGTTTATGTGTTAATAACTAGTTTTCTTCACAAATTTTAAATTTATATTTTGGGTAAATAAATAGAAGTAATTTTCATATTTTAAAGTATATTTCAGTATAAAGTATTTTTAACTGTTTAAATGCAAATTGTTTTATACTTGGTTATTCCCGATGGGAATAAAGGGTAAAATGGTTTACCATGTAAAGGAGGAAATTTGGGAATTCGTTCAAAATGAGTTTTGAAATGTGAATATATCTTTTAAAGATATTAAAGGGAAGAATAAATAATGTGTGAGATTATTTATTGTGTGATGGATGTGTATGGATGTTTGTGAACATTAATTGATAGTTAAATCACCGACTATCAATATTGGCCAAATGCGCTGATCGTTTCGAAGAGACCGGGATCGAGTTTCCGTATACCGGAATTCTAGGTTTGGAGACTCGAATACCACTTCGATCCGGTTTGTACGTTTCGCGAAAACGATTTCGGAGTCGAAGATGGAGCAGTGAAGTGCAAGGGCTAGTCGCTACTAATCCTGAGGATATTTCCAAATGGATGTAGTAGGAATAGTGCCTTCGGTTCCGTTCGGACCCGGGACGGACTTGTATGGACGAATGCTTTCGTGACATCGTCAGGTGGACGATGGGCATTCAAAGTGAAATGTTCTGTAAAGGTATCGTTTAGCCTCAAGCCTCATCAACCGGGAATGACTGAAAATCAGGGGTTATGCAGCAAGGCTTCGTGGGTAGCCCCCACTTGAGAGTAAGGTCATCCCTGTCTAGATGTCCCTTTTATTTCGGCTTAGTGGTGCGGTTGCTGATCACAACCGTGGGGTGATTTTACTTGGAATTATCCAGTAAGGGATGATTCCGGTCTTGTGTTGCAGGGGAGCGGGCGTACTCCTCGGTACGGTGATCTAGGCCACGTACTGTGACAGGTGGTACCCCAGTGCCTAGTCATTCGTTGGAAATCCATTCTCCTTACGTGCCTTGTACGAGTTTTGTTTGTATTACCCACGTTGTGGCTAGTATGCCGGAATTTAATAGATGTAACAATTTCGGCTATTTTATAAGTATTTGTGAATAGACACTATTATAATATCAGAGGATTTTAATATAAAAGTGTTTTAGCTATCGTAAGGTAAAAACCCGACATGTTTATTTGTGGCGTGGTCTTACGAGATGCTTTTGTTTTCAAAGGATTTTTGAAACTTTAATAATCAATTGGGTGTATTTATGATGCGCTGGTATTCCAGACTGACTCGGGTGTTATTTTATTATAATGCTCGGGTCAGACCGAGTATTTTACAGGATAGGTTGCTATGGAGCTCAGGAGAGGAGCTGGAGTTCGAGACGTATTTCTCGTACTTGTATTATTCCGCTGCTGTGATTGTTGAGATTGTTTGACTGGCTATGGTTGGTTGTATTGATATACTCTGATGATGATGTATTGTATATAAACAGATATAGTTTTGATTTGTGTAAAGTTCTGTTCTATATATTATATTTTGTCCGCTGCGACTGTGAGGTTTTGATGTTGTTTAGTTCATTCTTCTTCTTCTACCTTCTTTCTTTTCCTACAATCTGTCTTTTCCGGCATTCGATCGTCGGCATATTATACTGTTGAGTATTTTGTGTCGATTTTCGAGGGTCGAGAAGGGCGGGTCGTGACAGTTGGTATCAGAGCTTAGATTGGCGACAACCTAGGCTTTGGTGGGAACTTCCTCATTAAATAGAGTCAATAGTACTCTATAATGAGTTGAGTGTAATAATAGCTATGAGAGCGTACTTGTTAGTGGATATAAAATTGTTTTTATACTATGTTGACTTATCGGTTGAGTGTTTATGAATTCTGGTCGGTGCGGGAAGTACAACCATTTCGATAGGGGTTTCTAAATTCTTAAACAAGATAAACCGACATAGTATTATTTTAAAAGTGGGTAAATGAAATAATTTTACCCAAAATTATATTTTGATATAAAAAGAAATAATTTTCTAAATTATTATATGTATTGGATGTTTGTTTGGTTGTTTCTTCTATAATCAAATAAGAAATTGAAGTATGTTCTAAAATTTGAAATGATTTCTAAGCAAATAAGAATTTAAAATATTAAAATGGTTTATAACCAAATGGAATTGATTGAATATGTTTAAATAAGAAGAAGTGAAATTGAAATTTGATTTAAACCGGAATTTTTACCCCGGAAATTTTTGAAAGGGATTTCAAATGAATTTAAACAAAGGTTTGGAAAAATTTAGAAACCCTGGGAATGTTGAAATGTTTTCCAAAGGTTTTGAAGTTAATGATGGAGCATATTTTGGAAAATATTTTCGAATGGAAATTGATTTGAGGTGAATTTTGGAAGTGGAAAGCACTGAACTCACTGCAGTCGCTGGAAAATAATCCTGATGATGCTGGCCACATCATTAGAATTCATTTTCGAGTTTCTAAAGTGATGGATTGCTACCAAAATAGTTGGTTATGACATTGTTTGGGCTTGTTTGGGAAACAAGTGATTTTGGGAATTTTCAAAAGGAAAATTGTTTGGTAAAAGCAGTTTGTTTTGGAATTTGGTATTTGATTTGAATATCAAAAGAGAAATGTGTTGATTTTTATTTCAAATTGGTTTTGAAATAAATCCGGGTAAATTGAATTCTGGGAATTCTATTTAAAAAAAAAAAAGTGAAAGTTGAAATGATTCAACTATATAACTTATAAAGGAAAGTTGATTTAAAGAAGAATTGAGTATATATGGAACGTAAATTTACTTCGAATAAATGAAGGTGAATGGAATATATCTAGATTTAACTTGTGATAAGTTAAATAAAATTAAGGATTTGAAATGAAATTAAATCTAAATGAATTGGAATTAAATGGAAGTTGAGATAACGGTGAAATGTAAATGCTTATGATTGTGCAAATGAATTCATATTCTTAAACTATTAAGTGTTAAAATTTGACATTGTGATTATAAAAATGTGGATTGGTTTGAAATGAGCAATATAAACTTATAAGTAAATAAGTTGGAGAACTTGAGAATGGAAGATTTGATTTTAACTCAAGTAAAATGGAATTATAATCACAAATGGAAATAATAAATGGAATGGTGAATTCGAACTTAATTTTAAATGGAATGCAAAGTAAGGTGAAACAATTATAAAATATAAAAGAGGTAAGTGAACTGAAGTTAGTAAATAAGTTGAACTTGGATATGGAGAATTAAGATTAAATTGAATTTGGTTTAACTTCGACTAAGATGGAATTAAGCTGAATATTAAAATTTCTGTTGTGTTATGAATAAGAATGAATGTAATTAAATTCTTATTTAAAGTAGTAAAGGAAATGGTTTAAATTCAGGTGGGCTAAATAAAATTTAGACGAACTTGAATTAATTCTGGAAAGGAATTAAATTGAAAATGCATATATAATCTAGTTAACCTTGAATTAAAATGGGATAAGAATTTAGTTTAATGGAAATTTGATTTAGTTGAGGTGATGATGAATGAAGTAAATGTTTACTCAATTAAATCCAAATGATTGTTTGGAAATAAATCTTGTGTAAGCTTAATTAAATGGAATTTGTATTGCAATAAATAGAATTTTGATAGATGGTCAAAAATGTGAAGGTAAATAAAACGCCTGATTTGGATTGGGGTTTAATTTTGGTAATAAATGTTGGAAGTGAGAATGAATAATGTAATTAGCTTATAATAGTGATGGTTTGAATTGTAAATAAAATTCAAATGAGTGAAATAATTTAAATGGTCTCTTTGTTGATAAAATAAATCTAAAATGGATTGGATAAATAAACAAAGAGCATTAAAGTTGAAAATGAATTGAAATTTGATTTGAATGAGAATCAAATGGAAATAAAATAAAATTGATATAAGAAGATGATGGAAATTTTGTGTAAGAACTTAAGTAACTTGGAAGAAAAACAAATGATTGTGAATGGGCTTATTTAAGTAATTCCGAATGAAATTTGTTAGGAAATAAACTGGAATGCAAGTGAAATGAGTTTTAAATTAATTAATGTGATGAGTTAAAAATATAAGAGTTGTAAATAACTCAGGAATGAATGATATTAATGTAAATTTGAATTGGTTAATGAGATTGAAATGTAAAGGAAATATTGAATTTAACAATTGCATTCGGAAAAGAAAATACTTGGATTGTGAACAATGCAAAAATTGAATAAGATTAATACACATCCAAGTTGAAATTAATTTTGAATGGTGATAAGCTTAAGTGACAATAATTTTTGCTTGAATGGCGTGAAAATTTGCATGTATTCAGAATTGAGTTGTTTAAAAAGCAATTGGAATTGAATTGTGAATAAATTGATATGAATTGGAATCCAATTCAAAGAGTTTTGTATATAAATGCAAGTGAATTGATTTAAAGAGAGAATGGAATTAGTTTTGAATCAATCAGAATGGGTTGCATTATAATAAGTAATGTTTGCATATGAATGAAAATGGATTATAAAAGAAATGCAAATGTTTCAAGTTTAAAATGAAGTTTGATTGTAAATCAAATTTGGAATGTGAGTTAAATTTAAAAATGTAAGAGAGGCATATGTTAATCATATTGAAATAGAAATGGATTGTTTATAATTAATATAGATTGTATGTAGTGAACTTGAATTTAAAGCATTCAAATGAAATAAAATGAAGTAGATTTGAATAAGTAATTCGAATGTGATTGAAACCTTTAAATTGTTGATAAAGTATGATTAACATTGTTACATTATGAATTTGCTTGGATTGGTTATGAGATGGATATGTTTGGCTTGCATTTACATTGGAAATGTTATTAAAATGCTCATATCATTGAAACTGATGAGTTTGTTGAGTATAGTACAGGTACGTGAGGCGTTCGAGAGAGTTGGAGCGCGTATATGCGTTATATTAGCCGCTCGCTTTTAAAAAATTTGCTAAGAGGTACGCCTACGCAAATATAATTGGGAAAATGATATATATTTTGTGATATATTTTGGTTTCCGGCCGTGTGAGCCGATGTATATATATTTGTGTATCCTGCGATATCGCAGAAGCTCCTCCGTACAAAGGAGACTCCGCCAAAATTTTCCAGGAATTTTGGAGTTAGAAAATTTTTGAGGGTTTTTGGGAAAATTTATTAATAAGTAAAGTTATTTTGAAAACGAGTGTTAAGATAAAGGCTTTAGAGTAAATAAAGCAAATGGTTTTGGAATGGAGTTGAAACTTTTGGGAAGTGGATATATGTTTTTAACTAAGCCAATTGGATAAGTAAATGGATTGGAGAGTATTTTCTACCTTAGCAAATTTCGGGGACGAAATTTTTATAAGGGGGGAGGAATGTAACATCCCGTATTTTTAAGCCATTGAATTTGAACATTTAATTCGTTTTAAATGTTCAATGTGGGTCCTTAATTGATTTTGAAATGGTTGGATTCGGGTTCAACCAATAAAATAAGTTATAATTTCAAATAAGAAATTCAATTGAAATAGAATAATAATTAAATATTCGGGATTAGGATAAAAAGGTGAATCTGGATGTAAATAGCTGTAAAATGATGTTTAAATGTATTTTTAGGTTCGATTGGTTATAAACAATAATGTTGGATTTTTAGATGAATTTAAAAGTGAATAAATTAATATTTGGAATTTTATATTAATTTAAAAATGAATTTAATATTATTAAAATGCAAATAATCAGATTTGAGTCTGGGATGAGCCAGAATGATTTTTAATGTTGTTATAAATTTTATATGATTTATTGTTAAGTTATTAAAATTTTAAAAGTGAAATTTGAAGCGTTTTCGACGATGTTCAGAAATCGCCTGATTTAATAGACGAGTTAAAATAGCCTTCTGGGGCACGGTCTCGGAATTCGACGAAACCAGTTTCATTGGATCCGTAATAATTAGTTATTATCGGATTTCAATTTTCGTGGCAATCGGAGTTATCGTTTGACCGTGGCAGCTCGAAACGCATCGAAATCGATTTAACCGATTTAATTTTAAATTGACCGTTTAATTTCGTATCTCACGCATACGATCAAATTAGCTCACGAAACCTGTTCCATTGTGTCCGGAATGCGGAAAAACCCTAGAATCGCCCGTCGGAACGTGAGAATCGGAGTTCGTTTGCATAACGGATAAGTCGAGATATTATATTAATTAAATAATATAAAAGTAATTATATATATTTAAAATTTATCTCAAACCCTAGCAATAACGTGAGCCGCCACTAGTATTCTTGAATGGCCGATATCTCCTAGTCTTCTTCCTCAAATTCAACGAAATCCAAGCAACGATTGAAGAAATTTTTAACTGGAAGATCGTAGTACTCGACGAGTACTACACATCCAACGGGTGATTCAGAGTATCGTCGTCGATTGGAGATGATTTGAGGTCGTTTAGGGCATGCGTTCGTGCTCGAATTTCAAGCCCAGGGGGAGGCCGAGTGTTACCGCGATGGAGGCGATGGTGGAGGGCTCGAAGGCGAACCGGGTGATGGTGGCTGATCTTGTTCTCGTCGATCGTGGGTGCGGCAGCGTTTAATCCTAGTGCGTGTGTATTGGGTTCGTTCGAACCTGGGGATGTCGCGTGCGTGTAGAAAGGAAGCGGGAAGATGAAGACGCGACCTCGTTTTTGCTGGGTGATCTACGGTTGTGATGGTATAAAATTAAATAAAAGAAATTTGTAATAAATTGTTATTCAAACTTTAAAAATTAATATCTTTTCCGTACATTATCAGATTTCGACAAATCTGATAGCGCCGGAATCGCAGAGAGAAGCACTACGTGATGGCGCAGATCTGGAGTCATTCTGGGCAAGTAGAAATTTGGGTTAAATCGGACATCGTCCGGTTTAATTCAAAATTTCGAACGCTCGCCGAAACTCAAGGTGAGTTATTCTCACTCACATCTGGATGCTAGACATTATAAATAATTGATATTTAAATATCTGTGTGGTTGATTGTCTATATTTGTGTTTATCTGTCTGGATTGATAGTTATATTGTGATGTGCTAACATTTGTGATGCAGGAAGAAACAGGTTGGAGGGATCCAACTGGATTCCTCAAAATGTAGCAATTATTTTATAATTGATAGTGATACCTGTTTATATGTTGTGATTGTTAAATCTGGAATTTTAAATTATTCTGTGAAATTGTTGTATAAATTATAATTCCAGAATTAAATTATAAATGAATAGATTGGGAATTTAAAAGAAATCAAAGAAATTAATAAATAAAGAATTTAAGGGATAATAAAATTGGAATCTGTTTTGGAATGAAAAATGTAAATTGGTAAAATTGGGATTTTAAATATTGTGGAAAATTTATCAATCGTTGAATGTGAAATATAAATTTTCTGGAAATGAATTCTATGAAATTATAAATTGAGTAAAATAACAGCGGTTTATTTTAATGATGAATAGTGATATTCGAAAAAGTAAAATATGTTAAATGAAGCTTCCGAATATAAATGTACAATTTTAAGTGTTAATAGAATATTTTAAAATACCATTTTCTTCATTGGGATTTTATTTAAGTAAATTGGAAATTTGGCTTCCATTGAAAAGTCACCAAAATGTTTATTTAAAAATGTTTAAACTATATTCAAAAATGAATTTTCGGAAATGAAAAATTGTGATTTAACTTCGGAGGAAGTTATAGTTAAGTATGGAATTGGAAATTTATATTGAAATCATAAATTGACTTGAAATAAATCAGTGGATTTATATAAAAGAGTACTTTGAAATGTTTTGGAACGGGAAGGTGTTTCCCTGGGAAAACCAAGTTAGTGTTTTTAAAGATTTTATTAATTTAAAAGTTAAGTTTTAAAATTTGTTTAAAGAGTATTTTTAAGAAATTGTTATTTTTAAAGTAACAAACTAATAATTTAGAAATCGTAATGATTTGAGAATATATTAGTAAATATTTTACGAATGGATTATTTAAAGGTTGGTTTTGACTTAAGTTATTGAAATTAGTATTTTTCTTCTTATAACGCTATTTTGAATTTAGTTAAACTAAAACCCTTATTTTTAAATCAAAGTTTATGTGTTAATAACTAGTTTTCTTCACATATTTTAAATTTATATTTTGGGTAAATAAATAGAAGTAATTTTCATATTTTAAAGTATATTTCAGTATAAAGTATTTTTAACTGTTTTAAATGCAAATTGTTTTATACTTGGTTATTCCCGATGGGAATAAAGGGTAAAATGGTTTACCATGTAAAGGAGGAAATTTGGGAATTCGTTCAAAATGAGTTTTGAAATGTGAATATATCTTTTAAAGATATTAAAGGGAAGAATAAATAATGTGTGAGATTATTTATTGTGTGATGGATGTGTATGGATGTTTGTGAACATTAATTGATAGTTAAATCACCGACTATCAATATTGGCCAAATGCGCTGATCGTTTCGAAGAGACCGGGATCGAGTTTCCGTATACCGGAATTCTAGGTTTGGAGACTCGAATACCACTTCGATCCGGTTTGTACGTTTCGCGAAAACGATTTCGGAGTCGAAGATGGAGCAGTGAAGTGCAAGGGCTAGTCGCTACTAATCCTGAGGATATTTCCAAATGGATGTAGTAGGAATAGTGCCTTCGGTTCCGTTCGGACCCGGGACGGACTTGTATGGACGAATGCTTTCGTGACATCGTCAGGTGGACGATGGGCATTCAAAGTGAAATGTTCTGTAAAGGTATCGTTTAGCCTCAAGCCTCATCAACCGGGAATGACTGAAAATCAGGGGTTATGCAGCAAGGCTTCGTGGGTAGCCCCCACTTGAGAGTAAGGTCATCCCTGTCTAGATGTCCCTTTTATTTCGGCTTAGTGGTGCGGTTGCTGATCACAACCGTGGGGTGATTTTACTTGGAATTATCCAGTAAGGGATGATTCCGGTCTTGTGTTGCAGGGGAGCGGGCGTACTCCTCGGTACGGTGATCTAGGCCACGTACTGTGACAGGTGGTACCCCAGTGCCTAGTCATTCGTTGGAAATCCATTCTCCTTACGTGCCTTGTACGAGTTTTGTTTGTATTACCCACGTTGTGGCTAGTATGCCGGAATTTAATAGATGTAACAATTTCGGCTATTTTATAAGTATTTGTGAATAGACACTATTATAATATCAGAGGATTTTAATATAAAAGTGTTTTAGCTATCGTAAGGTAAAAACCCGACATGTTTATTTGTGGCGTGGTCTTACGAGATGCTTTTGTTTTCAAAGGATTTTTGAAACTTTAATAATCAATTGGGTGTATTTATGATGCGCTGGTATTCCAGACTGACTCGGGTGTTATTTTATTATAATGCTCGGGTCAGACCGAGTATTTTACAGGATAGGTTGCTATGGAGCTCAGGAGAGGAGCTGGAGTTCGAGACGTATTTCTCGTACTTGTATTATTCCGCTGCTGTGATTGTTGAGATTGTTTGACTGGCTATGGTTGGTTGTATTGATATACTCTGATGATGATGTATTGTATATAAACAGATATAGTTTTGATTTGTGTAAAGTTCTGTTCTATATATTATATTTTGTCCGCTGCGACTGTGAGGTTTTGATGTTGTTTAGTTCATTCTTCTTCTTCTACCTTCTTTCTTTTCCTACAATCTGTCTTTTCCGGCATTCGATCGTCGGCATATTATACTGTTGAGTATTTTGTGTCGATTTTCGAGGGTCGAGAAGGGCGGGTCGTGACATTATTTTGGCAAAGTCTCTCTTGTACGGAGAGCCTTTTGCAATATGAAAAATATGATAAAAAGATATACATCGGCTCTCATGGCCGGAAAACGTAATATATAACAATTTTTTTTCCGCGCCCTAAATTCATAAGCGTACCTTATTTTAGCGTTATTAAGCGAGTTCGCATAATTTATATGCAATTGTGTTACCAAAATCAAGCCAAACAGCTCCATGTACCTGTAATTACTCAAATAAAACCCATAAGTACCAAAAATATGAAATTTAACAACATTCCATTTATTAAACTAGTTACACATGCCATTTGCAGAAACCAAACATGTTCTCTATGCATTTATAAGCAATTACAAGGGTTTAGCATGAGTGTAACGACCCAGAATTTTTGATAATTAAAATTCGAATATTTAATTGATTTTAAATATTAATAAGTAGAATTAATAAGTCGGATAATTTAAAATTCGAATATTGAGTTTAATTGGATAATTAAATCAATAATTTAATAGTGAAATTCCAGAATTAATTGAAATCTGGATTGAATATGATTTTAAATGATTTGTAAAATTTTGTTTAATCATACTGAAGTTATAGAAAGGTTATAGGACTTTCAGAATCGAATTTAGAATTAATTTGTGAAAATTGAATATTTTAATATTTAATTATCGACTGAAAAATAACCAATTTTCGAACAGTCTCAGAATTGAACGAGACCAGTTCCATTGGATCCGTAATAGTTAGTTATTATCGGATTTCAATTTTCGTATCCATCGGAGTTGTCATTTGACCGTGGCAGCTCGAAACGCATCGATATCGTTTTAATTTTAAATCGTCGAGTTAAAATAGTCATTTTTTAGAAAGTCTCGGATTTCGACGAAACCAGTTTCATCGGATCCGTAATGTGATATTATTGTAAGATTTCAAATTTCGTAATTTTTGGATTTACCATTTGTCCGGTACAAATTAAAACGCCTCGAAATCGATTTAAATCGGTTTAATTTAAATTGATCGTTTTTCTCCGTATCTCGCACAGATGTCCGAATTAGCTCCCGAAACACGTTCCATTGCGTTCGGAACGCGGGGTAAACCTTAGGAACGTCAGCCGGCACGTTCGATTCGGAGTTCGAAAAATTTCGATGAATAGTAAATTTGGCCATTTTCTATATAAGCACCTCCATATTTCATTTGCAAAAGAAACCCTCCTTCCTCCTTGAGCCGGCCCTAATATTTCAATGGCCAGAAATCTCTAATCTTCTCCTCCAATTATCTTCCAATCCACTAACAATTAGAAGAAATTATCAACTACAAAAATGTAGAGCTACATGAGATCTACGTTCTCAACGGTGGAGATCTGAAACGGAGTCGTGTGGAGGCCAAAATCTGCTCGTGAATGGGCTGTTTTCATGCACGAATTCCCAGGTCTAGGAGGGGCCGAGCTCAGGGTGGTTGTAGGAGTGTGTAGCCCTGGTGATGGCCTTCAGCGTGGTGGTGGAGTGATGGAATTTCGAGCGACGTGGAGGAAGCAGCGATCAACCCTAGTTTTGAAGCAATGGGTTTTGTGTACGTGTATTGCACTGGGAATGAACGTGAATGGGAAGGGGGGAGAAGGTAGAAGGAGCGGGCCAGATCTGGGGAGTGGAAATCAGTGGCCACGATTGAATCTGGGTTTGTAAAAGAAAATTAAAGCTGAAATTGTTTTATATAAATTCGTGTAACTTTAAAATGATGTAACTTCTTCATACGAGGTCCGTTTTGGACGAAACGAATTGCGTTGGGTTCGTTTTGTCAAGCACTACGCAATGGAGCTGGTTTGGAGTTGATTGGAGTCAGTGAAAATTTTGGGTAAAATTAAACGCGCGTTTAATTTTATTCGAAATAAACGCTGGAATCAGAATTAAAATCAAGGTGAGATCTTCTCACTCAAATGAAAGTGGATTTTCTTTTACAGTTATTGATTTGACTGATATGATTGCTATTGGATGTGATATTAGATATGATAGGATATATCTATATATATGTAGCAATATATACATATTGGCATATGTATATATTGGATTGATTGATTTCCCGCCTCGTATAGCGGATGAGACCCTATTGCGCCGTTAGTAAGCGGATTTTTATAAAACCTATATACCGCGATAATTCCGTACTGGAGCGGAATTGGTATTGTGCTAACGTCTTTGGATGCAGGGAAACAGGTTGGAGGGATCCAACTGGATTCCTCACCAGTAGTTATTTATTTACAGGATTGATGTATATTCTGTTATCATATGTTGATATATGATGTTGTTGTTGTGATTGACCAATTGATGTTGTTGCATCATCGGATTCAAGTTTTGAACTTTAAAAATGACGACTTTTAATTTAAAAGGATTTTTAAAGTGATTTTTGAAAGTAGACGTTTTGTTGAATTGATTTATTTTAAATAAATAAACGTTTGAAATTTTAAAGTTATAAAAGTTAAGATTTTTGTGAAATATAACCCAAGTGTCATTTTTGAAATAAACATTTGATTTATTTATAAAATGGTTTAAATTGAGTTTTTCACAGTATTATAAACGGTCTATTTAAAGGATTTAAAAAGTCGATATTTATAAATCTAAAACATTTGAATTTTAAACGAGCTTTGTAAGTGTTAGAACAAGATGAAATAAAAATTCGTGAGTGAATGAAATTTATAAATTATGAAGTATAAATTGAGTAGATGTGTAGAATAAAAGATTTATAAGTGATAAACTTATAAGTTAGAGTGTTGCACTTAGATGGAATAGGAATAGAATTGGCTAATAAAATGATTTTGCAAGTTGAAATTGTTATGAAGTATGAACGTGATTTCTAAACGTTGTTTTATAAATCCAAAACCAATTGAAATTGATAAGTTAAACATAGAAGTTAAATAAAGGAGATATATCCGCGATTTTGGATAGTGGATAATTATTGAAATATAAATGTGGAGAAAAGATTGAAATGTGGTTAGTGAAGTATATTCACGATTTTGGACAGTGAATATATTTTAAGTAAAATGGATATGGTTTTGGGAAAGTAATATTTAAGATGAAGTTAATTGTTTTAACGATGTTTTAAAATGATTAAATATCGAAATCATAGATTTCAACATTCATTGTTGAAATAGACGTTTTCGAGAAGTAGAAGGAAATGGTGGACTATAACACTGTTGTTATAGTAAATGATTTCCGAAAGGAAATGTTTTTATCTAGTATTGGGATTTATATATCTATCTTAATTTCCGAATCCCTATACTAGTGATTTTGAGTCGTCGTAGCGATGTTTTACGTAACATTCGTTTTGACTCAAATGAATGTTGTTATAATAAATGATTTCCTTAAAGAATGAATATATACTTAATTTGATTTAAGTATATCGGATATTTTCCAAGTGTTGAAAATAAAAGATTTGTGAAATACTTATTATTAGATAAGTATGGAAATGTTTTCCAAAATGAAATGAAACGTTTTGAGATTTTATCTTCTTAAAGATAAAATGAAGTTGAATATTGAAATCGATTTGAAAATCGTATATCAGTAGATATTTTGAAAATATAAATTCACTATGGAATTTATAAAGGAAAGGGAAACTGTTTGGAAAAATAAGCGTTGATTTATTTTTGAAGTGTGGAAATTTTATATCTAGTAAAGATATTTTGGAAGATGAAATAATTTGGAAAATTATTTGGAATCTGATGATGTTGCGCATCTTTATTAATAGTTAAATAACCGACTATCAATAATTACCTTTAGATAGGTATTTGTTGTGAATTGGATGAATTTGAATGCCACACTTATTTTTGAATAAGCGCTCACTATTCGGGTTAGCCGGGAAAGGACCATGGGGTCGTATAACCCATTCCGAATATGTGATACGTCGTTATGAATTGCATTCGAAGACCGGTGTTGAAGACCGGATATTTTTGAAAACGGAAGGATTACTGTCGAGTTACTCTACATCGACTGATCTTCGATTTAGAGGTTTTATCACCCTTAGTGACGGGAAGTCCTGACGTGATTGAAAATTATCCGGATGTGCAAGGGCTTCGTGAGAAGTGCCTTCGGTTCTGTTCGATCCCGGAACAGACTTGTATGGATTGTGTGTCTGACGTTACAATTTGAGATATAAAGCTGATTTCTTTCAAATACATTTCTGTTGGTGGCGGAGAATTTATTCTCTTAGCTTAACACCCTTCTCTGAGACATACGAGCTCAGAGGTTATGTAGTTGAAATTTATCAGCGATATATCCCAATTTGGTAACGTGGCATACTAAGTGTTGCTGTGAAATGATCAGTGTTTGATCATTTGTGATATGATCATTTGTTTGATCTTATATCTTTGTGATCATAGGTTGATCATTTTTGTTTGACCCGAAGCAGGGCTTTTTGTAGAAAGCGTAGCTTTGTGGACGAGACTTCGTCGAGCCTCACACCCCGGAAATGGTCGAAACAGGAAGAATGCGGCAAGGTTTTAGGGAGTAGCGCCCCTTAGTGTATGTCATTCCTTCTGGATAAAGGTGGTATCATGGTATGGAGCTCAGATACTTAACCTCTGTGGTTGCTGCAAATTTATTACTTTGTGGTTGTTGCGAATCGGGGATCCTCGGGAAGATCGGTGACGATCGGGGGATGGCATACGCGTGTCAGTAGTTACCTATTTTTGCAGAGGTAACCCGGCCTTGTGTTGGCAGAGATCCGGTTAGGTTCTCGGGTCGTCTATTCCAGGGACGTACCCATCGTGGATAGGAAGTTCCTTAGCCTGACCATTTGTTGGAAATCCAAAGAAACAATACGAGCCTTTACGATTTCAATTGTATAACCTGTCTCCTCAGGAGGCAGCTATAGCAGGCATAATATAATGGTACCTATGCTGGCTAAGATTTATATTCTACTTTCGAAATGTTTTCCACTATGCACTAATAATAATATCAAAAAGAATTTGATTTTTGCGTAGTAAGCATCTTTGACTAACATAAGAAGAAATCTCCTCCAAGTCTGCGTTTGCATTGTGTGTGTGGTGGGAGGTCTTATGGTAGTTTCATTTTCCAAAAGCATTGCGAATTGACTTTAAAAAAAAAGTTTTCCTGTTGTTTATTTTAAAGAATAACTGTTTTACGATCTCACACCAGTCACCATGACTGACTCGGAGTTTATTGTTTCCCTTCTAAACTCTGGGTGCCCACCAATTTCCACACGGGCAGTCTAGAGTTAAATTATCAGGATATTCTGGATATTCTGGAGCTTTGGAAGCAAGCTGGATGGCGAGACGTAGTATTTGTATCTGAAATTATTTATTCCGCTGTGTATTCTGTATGAGGACAAGTTATATAACTGTCCATTGTTGTATATTGACTCTGATGATTGATGTATGTATAAAATGATATAGTTCTATGTTTTAAAGATTATTCAATTATCTATTATATATTGTTCCGCTGCGATATGTGAGATTCTGATATTGTTCTGTTTCTGATGTTGTTCTTCTTTCTTTCTCTTTTCTTCTATCTTCTTCTTCTACCTTTTTCTTCTTTCTTAAAACCATAACTTTTCGGGTTTCCGGCATTCGATGGCTCAGCAGTCGATAAAGTGAGTATCGATGTTGAATTTTCGAAAGTCGAAAATTTGCGGGATGTTACATTTGGTATCAAAGCATATGGTTAAGCGACAACCCTGCTCTGTTGGGTGTTACTCATTAGAGATAGAGTCAGTAGTACTCTAGAATGAGTTGAGTGTAATAATAGATACGAGTGCGTATTTGTTAGTGAATATAAAATTGTTTTATATTGTGATGATTGGTTTGTTGAGTGGTATATGGATTCTGGTCGGTATTGTCCGTACAACTCTATCGATAGGGATCTCTAAACACTTATATAGAACAATTCGGCACAATATTGTTTTAAATAGGGTAAATGAGATAATTTTGCCCAAAACTATTTTTGTATAGAAAATAAATGTTTTTCTATGAATTATCATAGTATATGGTTGCATGGATGTTAGGAAATAATAATGTTATCATTATTATATGAAATTGAATAAGAAATTGAAATCGTAACTCCAAAGTTAAGAAATAAATCCATGTACAAATGAAATTTGAGAATGTAAATTATAAATGTGAATTGTAATTTAAAACGAAATTCCAGAAAAGTTTTTGGAAATGTTTGAAAAGAATTTGAAAATTTTGGAGATTTGGAAGTTTAAATCTTTTTGATTTGAAAATGGATTTCAAGGGTTTTGAAAAATGTTTTAACGGAATGAAAGGCTCTAAACTCTTTTCGGTCGTTGGAAAATAATTCCGATGATGATCGCGACATCACCGGTGTTCATTTTCGGGTTTCCAAAAGAGGAATTGCTGCCAAATTATTTTAAATGAAAGTTGTTTGAAAAATTGAGTTTTGTTTTGAAAATTCAAGGGATAATTTGAATTGTTTTCAAAAATGGTTTTGAAAAGATTGAAAAGACTCTGAGATCCTATTTAAAATATTTATGAGAATAATAAATGAGTTGATAACTTATACAATTTGTTGTGAATTTAGATTGAATAAATTTAACTTAAGGAATTTTGAGTTAAATTAAAGTAAGTATAAGTGAATCAATAAAAAAATTCAAGTAGTAATTTTTTGAATATAAGTTATATAACTTATAAAATTGAGAATCTGAATTGGATTGATAAACGAATTAAGCTATTGAAATAATTGAATGTTGAATCAGTCTAATGTAAATGAATTAGTGAATGAGTTTCAGAATGAATAAATAAAAAATTGAAATTGTAAGTGCAAGAGAATAAAATCGAAATGTTAAGATTCATTTTGAATTTGTAAGAAAGTAAGACTGAATTTGAATTTGATTGTGAAGTATTAAACTAAAATTAGTAAGTGAAGCTAATTGAATGAAGATAAAATTGAAATTGTAAACTGAATCCAAATTAGATTGAAATTGTGAATTGAATTCACATGAATGTGAAATGTAAAATTAAATGATAATGAATATATATAACTTCAACAGTGAAGTAAAAATGTATAAGCAGTTTATATTGAAAATTTTGTAATTAAATGTACGAAATGGTTTGAATATATGCAACTAGATATTATGGCTAGTAGGATATACAGGTTATAAAGGAAATTGGATTTGATTTCACAGATAATTTGAATTGCTCGAAAAAGGTATGTATTTAAATTTGAATATGAGTTTTTGATGATTTCTTGTCTAGCCGCTTGGCTTTTTCTTTTTCTTTTTGAAATCTGAGAGTCCGTAGGGACGTTTTGTAGTCGTGCCATGTTAACCGCGCAAAGGAGACGCTGGCGAAATTTTTCGAAAATTTCGGGCGTTAGAAAAATTTTGAGAAAATTTTGAAAGTTTAAAATTTGAATTTAAACTCGAATTTGAATTTTGAAGTTAAACAATGTTGTTTGAAACTTATAATTGAAATTGGGAAACGAGTTGAAATGATAACGAATCTTTAGTAGAAAGATTTGTTTTGATAGATTGATAAAACTATTGATTGTGAAAAGTAGTAGACGAGTTAAGGACCATTTTCCTAACTTGTAATTTCGAGGACGAAATTCTTTTAAGGGGGGAAGTCTGTAACGACCCAGAATTTTTGATAATTAAAATTCGAATATTTAATTGATTTTAAATATTAATAAGTAGAATTAATAAGTCGGATAATTTAAAATTCGAATATTGAGTTTAATTGGATAATTAAATCAATAATTTAATAGTGAAATTCCAGAATTAATTGAAATCTGGATTGAATATGATTTTAAATGATTTGTAAAATTTTGTTTAATCATACTGAAGTTATAGAAAGGTTATAGGACTTTCAGAATCGAATTTAGAATTAATTTGTGAAAATTGAATATTTTAATATTTAATTATCGACTGAAAAATAGCCAATTTTCGAACAGTCTCAGAATTGAACGAGACCAGTTCCATTGGATCCGTAATAGTTAGTTATTATCGGATTTCAATTTTCGTATCCATCGGAGTTGTCGTTTGACCGTGGCAGCTCGAAACGCATCGATATCGTTTTAATTTTAAATCGTCGAGTTAAAATAGTCATTTTTTAGAAAGTCTCGGATTTCGACGAAACCAGTTTCATCGGATCCGTAATGTGATATTATTGTAAGATTTCAAATTTCGTAATTTTTGGATTTACCATTTGTCCGGTACAAATTAAAACGCCTCGAAATCGATTTAAATCGGTTTAATTTAAATTGATCGTTTTTCTCCGTATCTCGCACAGATGTCCGAATTAGCTCCCGAAACACGTTCCATTGCGTTCGGAACGCGGGGTAAACCTTAGGAACGTCAGCCGGCACGTTCGATTCGGAGTTCGGAAAATTTCGATGAATAGTAAATTTGGCCATTTTCTATATAAGCACCTCCATATTTCATTTGCAAAAGAAACCCTCCTTCCTCCTTGAGCCGGCCCTAATATTTCAATGGCCAGAAATCTCTAATCTTCTCCTCCAATTATCTTCCAATCCACTAACAATTAGAAGAAATTATCAACTACAAAAATGTAGAGCTACATGAGATCTACGTTCTCAACGGTGGAGATCTGAAACGGAGTCGTGTGGAGGCCAAAATCTGCTCGTGAATGGGCTGTTTTCATGCACGAATTCCCAGGTCTAGGAGGGGCCGAGCTCAGGGTGGTTGTAGGAGTGTGTAGCCCTGGTGATGGCCTTCAGCGTGGTGGTGGAGTGATGGAATTTCGAGCGACGTGGAGGAAGCAGCGATCAACCCTAGTTTTGAAGCAATGGGTTTTGTGTACGTGTATTGCACTGGGAATGAACGTGAATGGGAAGGGGGGAGAAGGTAGAAGGAGCGGGCCAGATCTGGGGAGTGGAAATCAGTGGCCACGATTGAATCTGGGTTTGTAAAAGAAAATTAAAGCTGAAATTGTTTTATATAAATTCGTGTAACTTTAAAATGATGTAACTTCTTCATACGAGGTCCGTTTTGGACGAAACGAATTGCGTTGGGTTCGTTTTGTCAAGCACTACGCAATGGAGCTGGTTTGGAGTTGATTGGAGTCAGTGAAAATTTCGGGTAAAATTAAACGCGCGTTTAATTTTATTCGAAATAAACGCTGGAATCAGAATTAAAATCAAGGTGAGATCTTCTCACTCAAATGAAAGTGGATTTTCTTTTACAGTTATTGATTTGACTGATATGATTGCTATTGGATGTGATATTAGATATGATAGGATATATCTATATATATGTAGCAATATATACATATTGGCATATGTATATATTGGATTGATTGATTTCCCGCCTCGTATAGCGGATGAGACCCTATTGCGCCGTTAGTAAGCGGATTTTTATAAAACCTATATACCGTGATAATTCCGTACTGGAGCGGAATTGGTATTGTGCTAACGTCTTTGGATGCAGGGAAACAGGTTGGAGGGATCCAACTGGATTCCTCACCAGTAGTTATTTATTTACAGGATTGATGTATATTCTGTTATCATATGTTGATATATGATGTTGTTGTTGTGATTGACCAATTGATGTTGTTGCATCATCGGATTCAAGTTTTGAACTTTAAAAATGACGACTTTTAATTTAAAAGGATTTTTAAAGTGATTTTTGAAAGTAGACGTTTTGTTGAATTGATTTATTTTAAATAAATAAACGTTTGAAATTTTAAAGTTATAAAAGTTAAGATTTTTGTGAAATATAACCCAAGTGTCATTTTTGAAATAAACATTTGATTTATTTATAAAATGGTTTAAATTGAGTTTTTCACAGTATTATAAACGGTCTATTTAAAGGATTTAAAAAGTCGATATTTATAAATCTAAAACATTTGAATTTTAAACGAGCTTTGTAAGTGTTAGAACAAGATGAAATAAAAATTCATGAGTGAATGAAATTTATAAATTATGAAGTATAAATTGAGTAGATGTGTAGAATAAAAGATTTATAAGTGATAAACTTATAAGTTAGAGTGTTGCACTTAGATGGAATAGGAATAGAATTGGCTAATAAAATGATTTTGCAAGTTGAAATTGTTATGAAGTATGAACGTGATTTCTAAACGTTGTTTTATAAATCCAAAACCAATTGAAATTGATAAGTTAAACATAGAAGTTAAATAAAGGAGATATATCCGCGATTTTGGATAGTGGATAATTATTGAAATATAAATGTGGAGAAAAGATTGAAATGTGGTTAGTGAAGTATATTCACGATTTTGGACAGTGAATATATTTTAAGTAAAATGGATATGGTTTTGGGAAAGTAATATTTAAGATGAAGTTAATTGTTTTAACGATGTTTTAAAATGATTAAATATCGAAATCATAGATTTCAACATTCATTGTTGAAATAGACGTTTTCGAGAAGTAGAAGGAAATGGTGGACTATAACACTGTTGTTATAGTAAATGATTTCCGAAAGGAAATGTTTTTATCTAGTATTGGGATTTATATATCTATCTTAATTTCCGAATCCCTATACTAGTGATTTTGAGTCGTCGTAGCGATGTTTTACGTAACATTCATTTTGACTCAAATGAATGTTGTTATAATAAATGATTTCCTTAAAGAATGAATATATACTTAATTTGATTTAAGTATATCGGATATTTTCCAAGTGTTGAAAATAAAAGATTTGTGAAATACTTATTATTAGATAAGTATGGAAATGTTTTCCAAAATGAAATGAAACGTTTTGAGATTTTATCTTCTTAAAGATAAAATGAAGTTGAATATTGAAATCGATTTGAAAATCGTATATCAGTAGATATTTTGAAAATATAAATTCACTATGGAATTTATAAAGGAAAGGGAAACTGTTTGGAAAAATAAGCGTTGATTTATTTTTGAAGTGTGGAAATTTTATATCTAGTAAAGATATTTTGGAAGATGAAATAATTTGGAAAATTATTTGGAATCTGATGATGTTGCGCATCTTTATTGATAGTTAAATAACCGACTATCAATAATTACCTTTAGATAGGTATTTGTTGTGAATTGGATGAATTTGAATGCCACACTTATTTTTGAATAAGCGCTCACTATTCGGGTTAGCCGGGAAAGGACCATGGGGTCGTATAACCCATTCCGAATATGTGATACGTCGTTATGAATTGCATTCGAAGACCGGTGTTGAAGACCGGATATTTTTGAAAACGGAAGGATTACTGTCGAGTTACTCTACATCGACTGATCTTCGATTTAGAGGTTTTATCACCCTTAGTGACGGGAAGTCCTGACGTGATTGAAAATTATCCGGATGTGCAAGGGCTTCGTGAGAAGTGCCTTCGGTTCTGTTCGATCCCGGAACAGACTTGTATGGATTGTGTGTCTGACGTTACAATTTGAGATATAAAGCTGATTTCTTTCAAATACATTTCTGTTGGTGGCGGAGAATTTATTCTCTTAGCTTAACACCCTTCTCTGAGACATACGAGCTCAAAGGTTATGTAGTTGAAATTTATCAGCGATATATCCCAATTTGGTAACGTGGCATACTAAGTGTTGCTGTGAAATGATCAGTGTTTGATCATTTGTGATATGATCATTTGTTTGATCTTATATCTTTGTGATCATAGGTTGATCATTTTTGTTTGACCCGAAGCAGGGCTTTTTGTAGAAAGCGTAGCTTTGTGGACGAGACTTCGTCGAGCCTCACACCCCGGAAATGGTCGAAACAGGAAGAATGCGGCAAGGTTTTAGGGAGTAGCGCCCCTTAGTGTATGTCATTCCTTCTGGATAAAGGTGGTATCATGGTATGGAGCTCAGATACTTAACCTCTGTGGTTGCTGCAAATTTATTACTTTGTGGTTGTTGCGAATCGGGGATCCTCGGGAAGATCGGTGACGATCGGGGGATGGCATACGCGTGTCAGTAGTTACCTATTTTTGCAGAGGTAACCCGGCCTTGTGTTGGCAGAGATCCGGTTAGGTTCTCGGGTCGTCTATTCCAGGGACGTACCCATCGTGGATAGGAAGTTCCTTAGCCTGACCATTTGTTGGAAATCTAAAGAAACAATACGAGCCTTTACGATTTCAATTGTATAACCTGTCTCCTCAGGAGGCAGCTATAGCAGGCATAATATAATGGTACCTATGCTGGCTAAGATTTATATTCTACTTTCGAAATGTTTTCCACTATGCACTAATAATAATATCAAAAAGAATTTGATTTTTGCGTAGTAAGCATCTTTGACTAACATAAGAAGAAATCTCCTCCAAGTCTGCGTTTGCATTGTGTGTGTGGTGGGAGGTCTTATGGTAGTTTCATTTTCCAAAAGCATTGCGAATTGACTTTTAAAAAAAAAGTTTTCCTGTTGTTTATTTTAAAGAATAACTGTTTTACGATCTCACACCAGTCACCATGACTGACTCGGAGTTTATTGTTTCCCTTCTAAACTCTGGGTGCCCACCAATTTCCACACGGGCAGTCTAGAGTTAAATTATCAGGATATTCTGGATATTCTGGAGCTTTGGAAGCAAGCTGGATGGCGAGACGTAGTATTTGTATCTGAAATTATTTATTCCGCTGTGTATTCTGTATGAGGACAAGTTATATAACTGTCCATTGTTGTATATTGACTCTGATGATTGATGTATGTATAAAATGATATAGTTCTATGTTTTAAAGATTATTCAATTATCTATTATATATTGTTCCGCTGCGATATGTGAGATTCTGATATTGTTCTGTTTCTGATGTTGTTCTTCTTTCTTTCTCTTTTCTTCTATCTTCTTCTTCTACCTTTTTCTTCTTTCTTAAAACCATAACTTTTCGGGTTTTCGGCATTCGATGGCTCAGCAGTCGATAAAGTGAGTATCGATGTTGAATTTTCGAAAGTCGAAAATTTGCGGGATGTTACAATGAGATTATCCACTTTCAATCGATTTATATATCTTTTATTCCATTCTAATAATCCACAAGCAATTTATTTGCATTCAATACATATTTGCACACATTATATATTCATTTCAAATTGATTCTAAATCAATTTATTCACTTTTCATTGAATTACAAAAATTTGTTTTCTCCCGTTTACTTCAAATGAAATTTTTTCCATGCAAGTTCGGTGATATTCATTTAATAAAATAGCCACTTAAGTTTATAACCATTTTAAATTAATATAATCAATTTATCAATTTCTATTCATTCACATTCAATTTATTCACGAAATCTTGTTCACTTCATTTTATATTAATGACATTTCATTCCATGTCAATTTATTTATGAATCACTTCATAAAATAAATATTAAGGTGTATTATAACCTTTTACGTCACTTATATTCATTCCCACTTCAACATTTAATTCCATACTCAATTTCATTTACATAACATCTCAAAACCATATTCAATTTATTTACACTTACACCAAGGTCATTTTTAACTTAAGTCATCGCTATTTCAATCCATTTCCATTTATTTGACAACATTCCAAAATATATTTATTTCACTTACATTTAAGTCGAATTTCATTTATAAATCAAGTCCCATTTCAATATTCAACTTACTAATTAATTTATCAAATTAGTTCTCTTTCATTTTACAATTCACAATTTGAATTTCATTTCAAAAATCATTCCATTTGGTTGGCTTGAGTTTAAATTCATTTTATAATTCAAATTTTGGATTTTCATTTCTTTACCAGAATATCAAACCACTTCCATTTTGGTTTTACCATTCCACTTTTCCAATTTATAAGTTACATAACTTCTTTTTCACATTTTTACCAATTCTATACTTGAGTTGATTCAATTCAAAATTAAAATTGTAGTTATATAATTATTTTACAACTCAATTTTATATTCAACTCAATCTGATATTATATCAAATCGAAATCCAATTTCATTTCTTAGCTTAAGTTAAACCTCAATTCATTCAATCCATTTTTACTAATTCAAATTATTTAACTTGCATAAGTAAACTTTTAATTTCATTTTGAAATTAAGATTTTCCTTTCTATTCACATCATTTCCAACTTATAAGTTCAAAAACTTATTTCTTTCCGGTTTCACAAAACCTTCAAATGAAAATCCCAGAATTCAGCCATCCGGATTTATTTCAAATCATTTTGAAATCATAATATGAATATATATATACCCCTTTGGTTTAAAAAACCATTCCTTTGGAATTTCCAAAATCAACTTGGTTTTATCCAAAACAAATTCCCTTCGGAATTTCAAAACAACACTTGTTTCCAAACAATAAATCTCCATATCAAATTACTACGGTAGCAATCCGTCACTTAGAAACTTGAAAATGAACACCGATGATGCCACGATCATTATAGGAATTATTTTCCAGCGACTAAAGTGAGTTCAGTGCTATATCACCTTCAAAATCCATTTAAACCATTTTTATCCAAAAATATTTCCCAATAAACTATTATTCTTTGCGGACAATTTGGAAACGTTTCCAAAATTTTCGAGGTTTCAAATTCCACATCCTAGTTTGAATCCATTTTTAGTTTAACTCATTTGAATAAACCATATTTATATAATTTCTATTTGGTTATATAAACCATTTCAATTTTAATAATCTTGTCTAGATTATAATAATAACAACCAAACACACCAATATACTATAATAACTTCTGAAAACTATTCCTTTATATCAAAATATAGTTGGGCAAATTATTTCATTTACCCGCTTCAAAACAATACTGTGTCGGTTTACATGGTTCAAGTGTTTAGAAACCCATATCGATATCGTGGCATCCCACATATCGACCAGGATTTATAAGCCACTCAATAAATAAATTAACATAATATAAATTTTTTTATATTCACTAACAAATATGCACTCACATCTATAATACACTCAACTCATTCTAGGGTACTACCGACCTTATCTCTAATGAGTAATCCCCACCAAAGCCAAGGTTCTCACTTAACCTTGTGCTCTGATACCAACTATAACCGACCAGGATTTTCCACCTTTGAAAATCGACATCAATACGTTAACTATACAGCATGTCGAGCAATCGAGTGCCATAAATACCGATTTGCAAGGGGTAAAGAAGAAGATAAAAGAAGAAACAGAAACACCAATACAGAATCTCACAAACGCAGTGGAACAAAATATAATATATAATAACAGATCTTTATACAAAGAAACTGTAACTGTAATTTACATACAATATTAAGAATACAACAGTCAACAAATCCATATAGGCAGTTATTATAACTTGTCCTCACCAATGCTGACTATACAGCCTGACACACACAGCAGAATAAAATCAAGTACGTGGAATACGCCTGAAAATCCTCTAGCTCGCCTCCTGAGCTCCATAACATCCTATCTTGAATATGTAATACTCGGTCTGACCCGAGCATTATAATAAAATAACACCCGAGTCAGTTTGGAAAATCAGCGTGAGAAAACACGCTTAATTTGAATTATTACTGTTATCAAAATCCTTGAAAACAAAGGTATCTCGTAAGACCATGCCACATATAAATACGACGGGTTTTTACCTTACATAACCAAAACATTTTATATCAAAATCATCTGATATTATAATAGTGTCTATAGAAACTAAAGTATAAAATAGCTGAAATGCTTGCATCTCATGTTTCAACATATTTGGTATACAACTAAAACCGTACAGGCTCGTAGTGGATATTGGATTCCATACAATGACTGGGCTACTGGGGTACCGCCCATCACAGTACACCTCTAGAAAAATGTACCGAGATCGTACCCAACGATCCTTGCTAACACAAGATCGGCCTACCACTTGCTGGGTAGTTCCGAATATGTTATCACCCCGGGTGTTACCACCCTATCGAGTGCTCTCTTTTCCATGCACAACCATATCCATAATTACAATATATCCGAGGGTATTTAAAAAAGTGATAACATACCCTACTTGGGTGTGACCTACATAGCCCTGCTGCATCTCCCCTATTTCAGTCATTCCCGGTTGATGAGGCTTGAGGCTACGTTTTACCTTAAGAATAGCATTCATACTTGGAATGCTAATAATGCCTTCCATACCATGATGCAAATGATAGCATTCATCCATACAAGTTGTTCTGGGTTTGAACAAACCGAACCTCCAAAATCACCTTCTGCATTGTCTTCACGATATCATAATTCGTAACGCACAAATCGGATCGAAGTAGGTTTCCGATAATTAAATCCGATCCCGGTCTCTTCGAAACGATCAACGAATTTGGCAAGATTTAATAGTCGGTTATTTAACTATCAAATTACACACATAGCAGTCACTAGGCCCATATTATAAATTTTCCAAAACATTTATTTTAAAATATCTTTACAGAGATATATATTCAAATCTCTCCCAATAATTCAATATTTTGAAAACGATTCCAAATACTTATATCCATAACAGGATATTTTCAGACCATATCAACACTTAGAAATATTCTAAGTTCAAATTATAATTCATTACTTAGAAAACATTTCTAGATAAATCATTTCATTTTTAAAATATTTTCAAAACCTTTCTTTTCAATACCATAGGAAATATTATAAGAAAATTTTCCAAAACCCATTTATAAAATCAATACTTAGGAATTTTTGTAACTTATATTGATTTGTACGGGTAAAATTTCAAAACAAAGGAAGATTTCCCTTTTACCCGCTTAATAAGACATTTCCAAATTCATTCGCAATTTAACTCATTTTAGCTCATTTTATAAATTTTCGGAATCAATTTCCAATTCTCTTTACAATTTCAAAAAAAATCGATTATACTTATTTATAATCTCATTTGACAATTTATAACTTCTTTTATGAATTTAAATTCATTTCCGAAGTTCCTGTATCTAACCATTTTGGAAAATTCTTAAGTTTTCAGAATTCCATTATAAGATTTCTCTTATAAAATCACATTCGTTAAATAAAACCTGGTTTACAAATCTCGAGAGTATTTATAAATAAATTTAAATCACTTTCCAAAACTCTATATATATAAAATAAGTATTTTTTTAAAGAATAGTAATTTATTTTCAAAACACGTTTTAACTAATTATTTAAAATGTCAATGCACTTTTTAGTATCAACAATATCTAATTTCCATTTCATCTATAAATAAAATCGATTCACACAGCTTATTATAAAAATTATAATTTATCAACTAATATAAAGCATTCGTATAACCAACTTCGCGAAATATTCCAATATTAAAACCGTTTTAAACTAAATAGTTTAATAAATAAAATCCCTTTTTAAAACAAAACCTAACTTCTCTATAAAATTTAATATAACCATTTTACATTTAAAAATATCTCTTGATTTATCACAAATCAATTTTCATTACCATTTTCACAACTATTTCCAAATTCCAAAACAAGATTCACTATTTCTTTTTAAACTGGTTTCCCATATCTCATTCTAAATTCACGAGGTGAATTTACATTCCCAATTTATCAAATGATAATCATTACACTTTATTTATAAACATCGTTTATAAATTTTATAAACTCATTTCTAGTCTATAACAGATTTATATTAACAACTCCATTTATAAATCGATTTCTATTTAAAATTCAATTTACAAATCTATTTCTCAATAAATTCCAATTATTTCTCAAATTCGTTTAAAATTCCAATTTCAACTTCTTTGCCATATTTTTGAGAAATACTACTTAGAATTCATTATACAAATTCTTTATCGATTATTTTAAAATCTCTATTTCCTGCTCTTCCAGAAATAGTTAAGTAAAAATCCAAAATTCAATCATTAATTCTATTCAAACTCATTTCCTCTTAAAAATCACAAAATTCAATATAAAGATTTCATTTCCAATATCGCTTTTCAATTTCCTTTTTAAAATTCAAAAATATTATCTATGGTACTTATAATACCAAAATTAAGGCCAGTGCTACTATAGCATCCAATCAATCAAATCACACAACAATCCATAACATATTATTCAATTACATCATATATCACTATATATGAAAAACGATCAATATATTTGAGGAATCCAGTTGGATCCCTCCAACCTGTTTCCCTGCATCCACATATGTTATATAACATAAAATAATAATCTCACTTTGAGGCGGGATATCGCAATAATATAGGGTCATCTGCTATTTTGCGGGGCGCATAGTGTCTCATCCGCTCCAATCGGCGGGAATATACCCTACAACTAATATACATATACTACTATAATATAACATCCAACTGATAAATTATTATCAATTCATCCAATCAACCAATAAATAATTTTTAACATTTTAAATTAAAACCAGCAATCCAAATGAGTGAGATTTACTCACCTTGATTCCAGTTAGTGCTTAAGTTTTCCGTTTGAATTAAAAATTAAAAAAAGCGTTTAATTTTAATCCAAATTACTGCTAGCTCCAATCGACTCAAATCTAATTTCTATGCGTAGTATTTGCTGACATGAACCCAACGCAATTCGTTTCGTCTGATTTTGACCTCGTATGACAAAGTTATTATATTTATAAGTTTATACCATTTTTAAATAATTAATTTATAACCTTTTTTTAAACCTTAATCTGGGCCTTTACGATCAGGAGAACAAATCACGGCCTTCCATCTTTTCTTCCTCCCTCCAGACTTTTGCACGCACACGAACCCAACTCGTCACTTCCTCTTTTTTGATCGCCGTGCCTCCCTAGCTCGATCGGACCCAGATCGGACCACCTCAACGCGAGCGCCATCCTCCACTCGACCTCCGAGCAAACTGTGGCCTCCCCATTCGTCGCCAGTGATGAGAATGACGCATGTAAAGGCAGCACAAACGGAACCCTCTAGCCTCCAATTCACTTCGCTAAACTCGATCATGACCGTTGAATTGAAAGAACTCACCTAGCTCTTCAACTTTGTAGTTGAATTTATTTGATAATTCTCGATGGATTAAGAGGAATCGGAGAAAGAAAAATCGACAATTTTGCCTTCGAATTAAGAAGTGGCAGTTGGGTTCTTTTAGGGTTAGGGTTTTGAAGGGTTGAGCCCTTTATATAGACAATGTTTTAAAACACTATTCACGCGAAAAAAATTTCGGACTCCATATGAAACGTGTTGCCTGGTATTCAGAATGTTTTACCCCTATTCCGAACATAATGGAATATATATCGGGAGCCAATTCCATCATATACAGAAGATAGGTTTTCAAATCGAGTTATTTTAATTGAAATTCGTTTAATTAATTTCTAGGCGTTTCAGCTTCGCATGACCAAACCATAAGTCCGATTGACACAAAATTTGAAATATTATAATAATATACTATTATAGATCTAATGCGACTGGTTTCGTCGAAATCCGAGACTGTGCTCCGGATCGCTATTTTAACGCGTCGATTAAATCAACTATTTCAAAAATTGACAAAATCACTTGAAATTCTAGTTTTAAAAACTTACTAACTCAATTTTAATTCAAATAGAGTTTATATCAACATTAGAAATCGCTTCGATTCATATTCAATTCAAATTTCAATTATTCACCATTTCCATATTATGATAAATCGCTATATTTGAAATTTAAATTCATGCAATAATTTCAACCAAAACCATCATATTCACATATTAATTTATATTCAAAATCCAACATTTAAAACTATTCAAATATTTAAAATCAAATGACAGAAAATCCAGGTCGTTACATACATAAACAAAACCATGATGCTAGAATCATTTAGAATTTTGTAATGCCCCACCTTCATACCCATACTAACAAAGGATATCACAAAGTAATATTCTCTGCTAATACAAAGAATAAGGCTGGATAGGAGTGACCTATCATGAATATTCCCTTGGGCTAACACCGACTCGTCTCATATACCATAATCGAAGCACAAATGACGTATACGGTATTGGCACAAAGCAATAAACAAGAAAGCTCAATATAATTAGAATAATATATAATATAACAATATCAGAGATACCATCATAGATCACAACGGAAAGTCAAATATCATAATATAATAGTGAGCCTACAAAATGATAGTCTAGGCTCACACAATAATAATACATGCATCAGGTCAAGGCTAGCCAAAATTTACATATATAAATGAGCCTCCAACTCAAAAAAATAAATCTATGTAGACCTATATTTATCCCCAAAAGCATAATAAGCCTACTCCATACTAGCATATGTCTAAAGCCAAACCCCACTACTTGAAATGTCTCGACCTAATTCGAGTATTATAAAAATAATAAATGGGTCAAACTATAACTAATCCAAAATGTGAGAGCATAATATATCACAATACTAATATGGCATAAATATCAATTGCAATCAGATAATAATATATTCCAAAAATAAACAACCCAAGGCATATAAATACAAGTCAACATGCCATAAAACCACATTAAGTCTCTCATGAACTATCATCTCAAATATGGTGATAAATTATCAAAATCTTTGAAGCACAAAAAAGGAATTTATACCCTAACCAAATGCTACAAAGAACATGGGGAAATGGTAACCTGATCACACTAATAAAATGATGATGGTTCCATCTTGATTCGAGTATGGTAGACCGAAGCCATGAAACACATAGACCCATCACATAGAATGATGGTCACGAAACACATAGACCAAATGGATGCACTGAAACACATTGCATACATAGACTATGCACTTGCCACGAAACACATAGGCGAAGTACGATCAATTATTCGTAGATCACCAAAACCCATGGACGTTCTTGAATTAGAAGATGTATGGTCCAAAATGAATGGACCACATCTCATGGAAAGAAATGGGAGCCATGAAACACATAGGCATCCCTTCCTTCCAATCATGTAACAAGTCATCGAAACACATGGACTTGCCTATCCATATAAAAAATACCGATTCGTAACCGATGAAGAAGCGAATCATATTTACTTAAGGATCTAGTGGCACATCATGCCGAACACCCCAAGCAAACACAACTTGTAAGTGTCAATTACGTTCGAATAACAATCAAACAAATATAGTCCGAATAACCCACAATACTCGACGATATTTGAGTACTTACTAAAAGTTGGTAAATTCCATTCATTTCTCTATTTAACAAGTTATAATAATATGTGGGATATATTTATAGAATGTCCCATATCACTCGATAATTCTTATCCATTTATTAATATTCCTGTAACAACCATGGCTTGGAGATTACTTGTCAATATAAAATTATAATGGTAATTATAATTTAATATAGTAAATTAAATTAAAATTGGAGAAATTAAATTGTTTATTTGGAATAAACGATAAAATTGGAATTAAATTATGAAAATAAATCTTAGAACATTATTTTATTTTGTTGGAACGATAATAAATGGAATATGGGCTTTAAAAATAGAAAATGATTTTATTTAGAGAAAATGCAATAATTATATTAATTATTGCCCATTTGCTTCTTTTAATAATTTTCAAAAGAAGTAATTCATTTTTAAGGGTGGTTTATTAATTAAAAAAGTAGAAATTGGTTTAAAAATATGTTTTGGCTATAAATTAAGTTTGTAAATGGTTTGAAATATTTTTCTAAGTGAGAAAAGTATTTTGTAGAATTTTAGAAGTTAAAAACAACGTTTTATTCATTTATTTGAGTAAATAGTGCAGTTTTGTTAAATTAAGGAATTTGATAATAAAAATGTTTTAAAAATATAAATTAATCTTTTTATATGATAGAAAATGTTTTATTTTATATGTATACAAGTTTTCATATTTTTCCTATGTATAAATATGGAGAAAATGCATTTTGTTCGTATATATGTGACATATGCACATATATTCTTAAGTGTTGATTAATTAAACCTTAGGCCATTTATTTCTTTTAATTTTTTTAAACCCAATTAGCCCATTAACCTTTAAACTGTTTGAGAAATGAGAAAAAGGAGTTGCTGTACGCTCATTTGTACAGGCTACCATTTCTTCTTCCTTACCAGCTTGAAAAACAAAGGCCAATAAACCATTTTCTCAAATTGCAAAACCAAGCTAAATTTCTTCATTAAAACTCACCAAATTCAAGTCTTTTTGCAATATAGTGATAAATCAAAGGTAATAAACTCCAAATCATTCAATTTCATCACAAATTTATTTTACAGTAGATATTTCTAATTTACCGTGAATATTGGTTTGCATGTTTTGTAGCTTCTTCCTACAGGCTTTTGAAGACCAAATCTAGCTGAAAGCTTCATTCTTGCAAATCTAATTCAAGTATTTGCATCTAATCAGCAAGGTGAGTTGTATAAGCTCACAATCTAGCAAAAAAAAGTGCCAAAGCTTGAAACTGTGTAAAATTAGCCTCTGTTTGTAGTTTTCTGTAGTTGGTTTTTCCCTTGTTTATAATCAGTTTCTGTTGCTACTTTGAAACCTTATAACTTGTGATTCCTGCAATGAATTGCTGCTGGATTTCTTGCATTTGGTAGCTTGCATGTTGAACTTTATCTTTGTAAATTTTTGTTGAAAATTATGGTCATTTGCTATGTCAAACTCTTGCTGGAAAATCAGTTCATGACTTGAAAATCAACTGGAAGAAAATACGTAAGCTAGATCGATTGCCCCTCTCCCTGGGTTGACCTACCCGTCGACCCAGTGCCTCCTAGGGAACAAGGAGGTCGACCTGGTTACAACCCCCATTTTGCTGCCTTGTTTGCTCGTGTTCGTGTGTTTTCTACTCGTTTTTCCAGCTTTTTCTTGCCATATTTCGAGTTGTTTTCGATTGCAATTAAAGGCCATGATGTCTATCAATAGACTAGCCAAATTTTGGAGATTTGAATTTCAAATTTGAACTATTTTGAATTTAAATTCGAATATCGGTTTAAGTGAGTTTCCTTGTTTTTATTCGTTTTCGAGCACGGTTTTCTCTAAATCGTTTTGAAATGAATTTTAAATTAATGTACTTTCAAAATAATTATTATATAATATTTTCAAGTATTTTCAAGTGTAAAATCTATTTATTCTCTATAATAAGGGAATTTTTCAAATAGGGTTTTCAAATTGATTTCGAGAATTGGTTTTCAAAGCTTGTTTTCTCAAGTAAATTATTTTATATATATACTACACATTTTTGCACCATTCGAGCGAATGAGAAGGAGAAGTAAACAGTTTGGGAAAACACGTGGTATGAGACACATGCGTTTATCTTATCGGTTAATTCCTAACTTGTCCGTTTGATCGTTTTGACCTTTGGGTCGAGTTTACCAATGAGATGAGGTAAACTTTTTACTGCTTTGAGTGTGAAATTTACTAGCGGTTAGTAAACCATTTAGTGCGAACGTGTGATATGGGACACACGTTAACACTGTTCGGGTTTCTATCCGAGAGTTTGTGACACATTTGCCATTGCGACGTGCTAGTACTGGATCTTCGAGTCATTGCCATTGCGGCATATTTGTCTTCGAGACGTTTGCCATTGCGACATATTTGCCATTGCGGCGTATTAGCCATTGCAGCGTATTTTTCATTGTGACATTTTGCCTTCGGGCGAGGTACCTATTTGAGATAACAGTACTTGGAAGTCTTCGGCCACATGCACGTGCAAACACTTTTGAGATGATTTCATCGACTATTTTCCCTTGTGTATCGCTCCTTTTCAGAATTGGTCCTTTGAACCATTCGATATATATTTATGGCGATTACCTTTTAGGAATTTGAACTCTTGGGAGTTATATTTTTGAGATTTTAGTTACTTACATAGGCGTTATTTGAGATTTTCCTTTTGGCGTTATTATTGAGAATTGCCTATTGGTGTTATTACACGATGTTATCCCGCCTTTTGGCAAGGCCGTGACACCGAGAACTTGACTAGAAACCAGTGACAATTCGTCTTGGAGATCGGGCACACGCCGGCTCGCTATGGATACCGATGGATTTTGCCCGAGTCCGGATCAGGCTGCAATTGATAAGACACGCCAAGCAAGGTCAGGAAAGACAACGTTCCAAGTTTCAAGTCGATCCGAGTACGTATGCTCAAATTATGATCCACGCAAGTTAGGAGAGAAACGATGGTTCGAATCCATTCACTTCGTATCCACCAGGATCGAATCGATCAAAAGGCTGGGCTAGGTCACATGCTTCATATTCGCGTCCATCATTAAGACGTGGTTCGACTCGATTTAATCTCTAACCATCACTCATCTTGTATCCATCAGAAGAAGGCACGGTCGAATCCACCAGAACACTTCACTTCAGATCCAGGAATAACAACCTGTTCGAATCCATAAGCAAAACACTTGTTTGAATCCATTAGATTGGAGAACTTCGGACCCATGAGCCGAGCCTCTGAGTCGAATCCACTAAGACGGAATCCACATGGTTCGAATTCATTCTCTTCGTATCCATCTGGCCTCGGAGCTTCGTAACCACCGGAGAACACTCATGTTCGATTCCATCAGGTCTCACCTACTTCGAATCCGAAAGGAATGTCTTAAACTTCGACTCCATCCCATTACCTACTTCGAATTCACACTGTTGAAGTATCTTCGGATCGATTAACCAAGGAATACCTTGATGGATTCGAACGAGCATGTCTTCGAATCCATTACCTCGAACCCACCAAGTCATAGAAGCTAAAAACAGGGGTTCGACCCAGACAACTCGGAGCACAAGTCGGATCGATACGAAGAAGGCACGCCATGTCATCGCGAAGACATGTTGAATCGAGTCGAAACAATCGATTCGAAGGAACCGAGTCGAAGGAGATCGATTCGAAGAGACATTTCAGCCAAGTATCCAACCTTGAATCGATCATAACTCGAGATCCACAAGTCCAAATGCTATGAAATTTTCACAGAAGCTTGAGCACATGTTGAAGAACATTGACACCAAATTTCGGCTCGATTGGACTCTTTCTTGATCGATTCGAACCAAGGGTCGAATCGATCCCAAAGTGGGCCCGGATTTCCAGAAAGCGGGCATGTGGGCCCCCTGACGTACCAGAACTAGTCTCCCCTCAGTTTAGGCGAAATATCAGCCTCCTACACCTATAAATAGAGCACCTGGTCATTCAGAAAAGAGGGCAGACAATTCTAAGAGCTAAAGAGCGCCCAGACTCTGCCAGATTTACTCAGAATCACCACGGTTGTCTTAGATTCAGACTTAGCTCACAAAACCAGTTGTACTGCATTATAAAGAATTGTAATCTTCGAGTGTCAAGTAATAAAATCATCAAACTTCATAGTGGACGTAGGCTAAAACGCCGAAGCACTCTAAATCGCTTGTCTTTGCACTTTACTTTCTGTAATTTTGGAGTTTTTGTTAGATAATCCACAACGTTAATTTTCATTCTCCGCTTTTATCTCTTCAAAGACTTCCGAAGAGTGTTGTGCCCATTTTTGGTACAAACACTTTGGTGCTTTCACTGAGAAAACCTGTTTTTCTCCTGCTCTTCGGATCTACCATCGATACCGGATTGTGTAAAATCCAAGAGGAAGATCCATATCTCTACTCCAGAATCCTTCCACTCTATTCAGATTTGCATAAAATCTAGGAAAGGAATTCACTACTCAAAATGGTTAACACAAGAACCACTTCTACAGCTGCTGACCAAGAAGGTCGAGATCAACAGAATCCTGCGCAGTTGCCTTCATCCAACCAAGGCAACACTGCTCATTCAGATCCGTCTGGGCCAGTAACCAGACAAGAGTTCCAGGCATTACTCCAGGAACTGACCCAAAGCCGGCAACAGTTGCGTGTCAACATTGAACTAACCAACCAACTAAACCGCCAAAGCCATAGAAAGTCCAGGAGGGATGATATTTCCCGCGCATCTACCGGAAGTTCCGCTTTGTCTGATTACCACCACAGGTCTACCCGTCCCCGGTTATAAGGGAGTCACGCACAGACTACTGGATATCAACCCGCTTTGATCGTTGGACAATTAAGGACGGGACCGTCAACACAAGGAGGCACTGCTCCACAATATACAACGGACAACCGCGCTACAACCGCCGCGGCAGAAGTGAGGGCTGATACCCGGAATCTATCAGAGCCGAACAATCAACAGCGCGGGCATACTCCTGAACCATATGTCCCAGAAAATGTCGAGCCAAGAAGGCGAAATACGGACCATCGACAGCGCCCGGTCCAAGATCGCACTATGGGACCCAACCACGCCTCAGCTCAGCACGCCCAGAGTGTGCCAGCATCATATATCTTGACCATAATACGCCAGATGATACGTGAGAGTCAAGGGCTCACTACTGATGATTGGGGAATCTCCCGTGGTCATACCCCCTTTACAGACGAAATATTACGCGCAGAACCCCCTCGACGATTCAGGATGCCAACTCTCCCAATGTACGAAGGGAATAGTGACTCGAATCAGCATATTTTGAAATATGAATGGTCGATGAGTGCTGCAAGAGCCAACGATGCAGTGAAATGTCGGAGTTTCCCCATCTCTCTGGGGAGAATTGCAACAATGTGGTTCACGAGGTTGCCACCAAGATCCATCTCATCGTTCGATCAACTAGCTAAGGAATTTGTCGAACAATTTCGCATGCACGTCACCAGACCGAAAGACGTTAACACCATGTCCAGTGTTACCCAAGCACATGGAGAAACGCTCAGGCGTTATTTGGAAAGGTTCCACGCATCATGTGTTAAGATTAGTAATCCCAACGATAACTCAATCCTGATGGCATTAACCAACGGGATTGATCCTGATTCTGATTTTAGAAACTGGTTAGCTGGGAAACCACCGACGTCGTTGGACCGCTTTTACTCCAAAGCCGCTCAATTCCTACAGCAAGAGGACGCAAAACAGTCCAGGAAACAAGAGGATGCAATACCCAGAACTGGGGGAATAGAAAGTAATGTGGCGGTTAAGTAGTCCGGTGAAAGTTCCGGAAAAGTTCAGCTGAACATACAGAACAAGCAAACTCAGCCAGGGGGCAACCATGTTTAGGACAGGAGAAAAGATCAGAATCGAGGCCCACAGCGTAGGACCCCAATGTTTGATAATTATACGCCACTGAATACATCACTGGAAAATGTGTATCTGCGAACTTGCAACACTGTGCGATATGATAAACCTGCTCCGAAGCAATCGTCAAAGAGACATATTCAAACAGGAAAATTCTGTAGATTTCACGAGAGTTATGGCCACAACACCAATGCGTGTCGACATCTGCAGGACCTCGTTGAAAAACTGATCAGGGAGAGAAAGTTAGACTAATATGTACGAGCACCGCAGTCTGGTGGAGCGGGCCCTTCAAATCAGAATCATGCACAAAATCAAGAAAGACAGGGGGAACCCGCTCATGCGGGCGGAAGGCTAATTATCAACACGATAAGTGGTGGTCCCCACCCAGCAGACAGAAGCTGGGGGGAAATGGAGTCGTATGCTAGTTCAATCAGGCATGCGGACTTCGAATGTTGCAGTAATTGTGAGGATGGAACTCCGGCTAAACAGCAAAAGATAATGTCCGATGATATCGTATTCAGAAGCCGAGACGCTGATAAAGTCGAAGCCCCTACAATCGACCCGCTAGTCATATCTGCCCAGGTAGGTCCTACTTGGATGAAGAGGATCCTGGTTGATAGTGGGAGTTCCGTGAATATCTTGCTTAAACGGGCTTACGATCTAATGAAGATGGAAACAAAGGATTTAAAACCCTGCCAATACCGAATCCATGGTTTCAATGGGAGTGCTACGATACCCATTGGACTAACAGAACTACCGGTGGAATTGGGAGTGGGAGAACGCCGGAGAGTTCGGATGCTGCAGTTTGTCGTTTTAGATATTGATTCACCTTATAATGCATTTCTGGGTCGTCCGGCCCTTGCTAAATTTAGGACAGCCATTGCCCCATGGTGTCTAACTCTAAAATTCCCTACTGATCATGGAATCGGAGTCGTTCAAGGAGACCAGGCAGCAGGAAGAGCTTGTTATGTTGCTGAACTGTGCGGGGCGCAGAGGAAAGAGAAAGAAAAGGGCGTAGAAGAATCACTCTACGTCCGTTTTGCGGATAATTGACAATTAGTACCTGGGCCCCGGCCCGGGCACCCCGACCAATTCCTTAAAGATCTCGACCCCAGAGACAACGAAGATAAAAGCGAATCTAAAGAGAGTCAAGCTTCCCCAGCCGAACTGACTATTGACATTCCCGTCTGTGAAGACGACAATTCAAAAGTACTAAAAGTTGGATCTCAACTGGGAAAACAGACACAACAGAAATTGGTAGAGTTTCTCCAAGCAAATCTCGACGTTTTCGCTTGGACACACTCTGACATGTGCGGAATCTCACCAGACATCGCGAGTCACTCCTTGAATATTGATCCGCGATACGTTCCAGTCAAGTAGAAAAGGCGTGGTATGAATCTGGAGAGATCCGCTGCCCTTAAAGAAGAAATCGATAAGTTGCAATCGAATGGATTCATCCGAGATGCCTTGTATCCGGAATGGGTGTCAAACCCCATACTAGTTCGAAAGCCAAACAGAAAATGGAGAACTTGCATCAATTACTCCGACTTAAACAAGGCTTGTCCAAAAGATAGTTTCCCACTTCCTCGAATTGACCAGCTCGTGGATTCGACAGCCAGACATGAATTACTATCTTTTATGGATGCTTACTCTGGCTACAACCAAATACCTATGCATTTGCCAGATCAAGAACATACCAGCTTCGTAACTGATCTGGGGCTTTACTGTTACAAAGTCATGCCATTTGGTCTAAAGAACGCCGGAGCAACATAACAACGCTTGGTCAACCGGATGTTCGCTGATCAGATCGGAAAGACCAATGAGGTTTATGTAGATGACATGCTAGTGAAATCTCGATTCTCCACAGATCATGTCAGAGATCTAAATTCAATGTTCAACATTCTTCGGAAGTACGGGATGAAGCTTAATCCATTAAAATGTCACTTTGGTGTCGCCTTTGGAAAATTCCTCGGGTTCATTGTCAACGCTCGGGGGATAGAAGCGAATCCCGAAAAAATATGGGCAATAAGGGACCTGCAAACCCCAAGAACAATAAAACAAGTCCAGAGCCTCAACGGGAAGGTAGCAGCATTAAGCAGGTTCATCTCGAAGTCAACCGACAAATGCATTCCTTTCTTTGATCTAATCCGAAAGGGAAAGCGAAACTTTGAATGGACCGCAGAATGTGAAGGTGCGTTTCGATCACTGGTTCAACATCTTTCCACACCACCGATCTTGTCAAAACCTGTTGACCATGAGCAATTGTACCTCTACCTGGCAGTATCAGAGCATGCGATCAGTGCTGCTTTAGTTCGGGAGGAAGACAAAGTACAGAAACCGGTCTACTATGTTAGTAAACGGCTAACAGGGGCTGAAAGAAATTACCCCCGATTAGAGAAGCTAGCCTACTGTTTGGTCATTGCCTCAAGAAAGCTTCGACCTTATTTCCAAGATCACCCTCTTACTGTGTATACCGATCAGCCGTTACGACAGGTCCTCACGCGGCCTGAGACGTCTGGTAGGTTACTCAAATGGAACATTGAATTAAGCCAATTCGATATCACTTATACTCCGCGGAGAGCCATTCAAGGACAAGTCCTGGCGGATTTCATAGCTGAATTTACCATTTCAGAGGACTTACCCGAAACCAGTAAATCCCCCGAATACATCTGGAAGCTACATACTGACGGTGCATCGAACGACCGATGTTCGGGTGCTGGTGTTGTACTTGAGACGCCCGAAGGCCGATCTATATGTTACGCTTTGAAGTTCAATTTTCATGCAACTAATAACGAAGCTGAATATGAAGCCCTCTTAACCAGCCTAAAGCTTGCCAGAGATTTGAGGGTTATCGCTGTGGAAATTTATTATGATTCACAGTTAGTGGTATGTCAAGTACAGGGAGAATATCAAGCGAGAGATCAAAGACTGGCTGCTTACTTGGCTCAAGTTCAGAAAGTACTGGAACAGTTTGATTATTACGCCATTTATTATATACCCCGAGAATGCAATCAAAAAGCCGATTCATTGGCAAAGTTAGCTAGCACAGGTGAAACACAGCAAGAAGGATTGGTCCCCATCAAAACTTTATCCTTCCCGAGCATCGATCAAATGGAGACGAGTTTTGTATTTGGAACCGCTCCCGAAAGAGAATCGTGGATGACTCCATATCGAAACTACATCGAGAATGGGACATTGCCTGAGCACAGAAATGAGAAGAGACAAATTCTACGAAAAGCTTCACGATTCGTCATTCAAAACGGAGTGATGTATAGAAGGGGTTATTCTGTTCCTCTCCTCCAGTGTATCGCGCACGAAGAAATTAAACGAGTGTTACATGACGTACACGAAGGAGAGTGTGGTGATCACACCGGTGGGCAAGCTCTTGCCAAGAAAATACTCCGGTATGGATATTACTGGCCAATAGTAAACCGAGATGCATCAAACTATGCAAGAAAGTGCGATAGGTGCCAGAAGCACGCCCGAATTCCGAGAGCCCCACCTACCGAGATAACTCAAATGGTCAGTCCCTGGCCATTCGCGATGTGGGGCATCGACATTATCGGCGCTTTACCTCTGGCGAGAGGTGGTGCGAAGTACGCCATCGTCGTCGTCGACTACTTTACAAAATGGGCTGAAGCCGAAGCCCTCGCAACGATTACGACAAAGAAAGTAATAAATTTCGTAGTTTGCAATATCATCTGTCGATTTGGACTCCCGCATACCATCATCACCGATAATGGAACCCAATTCGAGTACGCATACCATCATCACCGATAATCCAAGTTTCAAGTCGATCCGAGTACGTATGCTCAAATTATGATCCACGCAAGTTAGGAGAGAAACGATGGTTCGAATCCATTCACTTCGTATCCACCAGGATCGAATCGATCAAAAGGCTGGGCTAGGTCACATGCTTCATATTCGCGTCCATCATTAAGACGTGGTTCGACTCGATTTAATCTCTAACCATCACTCATCTCGTATCCATCAGAAGAAGGCATGGTCGAATCCACCAGAACACTTCACTTCAGATCCAGGAATAACAACCTGTTCGAATCCATAAGCAAAACACTTGTTCAAATCCATCAGATTGGAGAACTTCGGACCCATGAGCCGAGCCTCTGAGTCGAATCCACATGGTTCGAATTCATTCTCTTCGTATCCATCTGGCCTCGGAGCTTCGTAACCACCGGAGAACACTCATGTTCGATTACATCAGGTCTCACCTACTTCGAATCCGCAAGGAATGTCTTAAACTTCGACTCCATCTCATCACCTACTTCGAATTCACACTGTTGAAGTATCTTCGGATCGATTAACCAAGGAATACCTTGATGGATTCGAACGAGCTTGTCTTCGAATCCATTACCTCGAACCCACCAAGTCATAGCAGCTAAAAACAGGGGTTCGACCCAGACAACTCGGAGTACAAGTCGGATCGATACGAAGAAGGCGCGCCACGTCATCGCGAAGACATGCTGAATCGAGTCGAAACAATCGATTCGAAGGAACCGAGTCGAAGGAGATCGATTCGAAGAGACATTTCAACCAAGTATCCAACCTTGAATCGATCATAACTCGAGATCCACAGGTCCAAATGCTATGAAATTTTCACAGAAGCTTGAGCACATGTTGAAGAACGTTCACACCAAATTTCGGCTCGATTGGACTCTTTCTTGATCGATTCGAACCAAGGGTCGAATCGATCCCAAAGTGGGCCCGAATTTCCAGAAAGCGGGCATGTGGGCCCCATGACGTACCAGAACTGGTCTCCCCTCAGTTTAGGCGAAATATCAGCCTCCTACACCTATAAATAGAGCACCCAGTCATTCAGAAAAGAGGGCAGACAATTCTAAGAGATAAAGAGCGCCCAGACTCTACCAGATTTACTCAGAATCACCACGGTTTTCTTAGATTCAGACTTAGCTCACAAAACCAATTGTACTGCATTATAAAGAATTTTAATCTTCGAGTGTCAAGTAATAAAATCATCAAACTTCATAGTGGACGTAGGCTAAAACGCCGAACCACTCTAAATCGCTTGTCTTTGCACTTTACTTTCTATCATTTTTGAGTTTTTGTTAGATAATCCACAGCGTTAATTTTCATTCTCCGCGTTTGTCTCTTCAAAGACTTCCGAAGAGTGTTGTGCCCATTTTTGGTACAAACACACGAGATTTGCCTTTTGGCGTTTATTTGGGGTTATATTCTCCTATATTGGAGAGTTATATTTGATTGCCATTTGGCGTATTTTTGAGATGGTGATTTCTTTTAGTTTGCCGATATGGCGGGTTTGGGATTTCTCCTTTTCAGGAGTTATATTTTCCCTAAACCATTGTTGATGTTTTACGATATGCTGATGATATGAGGCTTGCTATATTTAGCATTTTATGGATTGTCTTATCTCTTTTGAGATTATATGTTTGTGTAAGTGATATCATCTCATCACTTAAAGTAACCATACCATACTTATGCTCTTGCTTATACTTATTATTGTTTCTTCTTGTTTAAGAAGAACATCACCATTATACTATGCTTATGTTATCGTATATTCCCTTAAACTGATTTGTTTAGCTAGACTGACCCGTGTATTTTATACTCGGGTCAGACCGAGGTGTTTTAGGTTAGGTACCTTTATGGACTTAGCCTATTCTGCTTCTGCATTGACTTATCTGCTAGCCCTTTTTGTTGTAGTCTTTTTGTCGCTACTCTGATATGTATATTTTTTTTGACTCGTGTGTATATTGTGGTCGGCATACCACTTATGATGTATTATTTGTATTGTATTGGGATGTATCAGTATATATGTATATATATCTGTTTGCTATTCTATGATGTGTTATGCATTTCAGTTATTGTATTTTGTTCTGATAGATCGTATAGCCACCTGTAGTTTTATATTAAGCATTTATTGGATATGTCGATCCACTTGAGTTGAAAAAAAATATAGAGGACTAATCGACGTATTCAATAGATATTTAAGACAGGACTATATATGGTCGCTCCTAACCAGCCATATTCTTCGCATTAACAGATAGTATTGCCCAGTAATACTCTTTGTTAATGTGGGCCTCGAGTTGGGGCATTATAGCTAGGTATCAGAGCTGAGTTTGAAACAAAATAGGATAAACACAGAACATAAGCATATATTACGATATATCCAAGTATAGTACAAGTGTCAAAAATCCCTTAATCATCGTGTCCTTTGAGATAGAAATTTGGGTTATGTCTAGGAATAAATTTTATTACATAGTATTCCAAAAATTGAATTGATGACATCTTATCTTAGGAGTAATCCTAATCATGATTGTTTTATTCGAGTCCTCTTCAACACGGGTGCTTGACACCCATCCGTATTGGAGGAGTTTGTTGATTCTTTTGGATGTCCTTGTCTTGTTCTTTTGTGAGGATTACAAATCCTATTGAGTGGATCCGCAATATTTGACATGATGTATGAGGATTTAGGATTGTTGCTTATAGCTTATCTTTTTGTGCGAATTAGCTTGCCATTTTCTATCCAGAGTTTGGAGTGTTTGAGATGAAGTGGCTTGCCTATTATCAAGCCACATTTTGTGATTCGAAGAATCCTATATTAGGTACCCTTATTTGGCTGACTTGTTGCTTCTTGTCCTTCAGAATGTTAACGATGATTCTGAAGTCTATGTATTCACTCTTGAGTTTCGATATGTTGATGATATATCTCGCTTTCCAGTTATTGTGATTCTGTTGATTTCTGTGAGTCTGTTCGGGTATGACACCCAGTCGGGCAATCGAGTATTGTATTGACCTCTTTTCCTATTCTTAGCCTTTAGGTCATCCTTCCACGAGGGTGTCCAATAAGGGAATGAGGTGATTCATTGAATTTATTTGATATTTCCATTCTTACCCCTTTTGAGATATCCTCTTTGGATACTCAACTATTGATATACTTTGTGGTATTACTTCACTCGAAGTAATGATTTGTTGTTAATGTTACTTCTCCTCATTTGAGAAGATATTTACCCTTGCTTTTATATATCATTTCTCTCTTTTTAATCTATTATGTGGTGCTAGGGTCATTCTTCATCTTGACCCTACACCGATTTTTCATGAGCTACGAGTCGCGGAGGATAGCGTTACTCTTACCGCATTCCGCACTCGTTATGAGTCTTGTGAGTGGTTCATTATACCGTTCGGAATAATGAACACTCCAGTATATTCCATCAATCTTGAGGATCGAGTATTCCGGGAATATCTTGATGAACTCTATTTGTGTTCCTTGATTTTGAAAATAAGTAATAAATTGTGTTTTCAAATTTTTCAAATTTTTTTTGAAGATATGTTCCTAAGAGAAATTTGATTTTTTTTGGGGAAAAACAAAGAATATTTTGAGCATTATATATGGGGTATTTATTTTTAAAGAAAATGAATTTTTGTATTGGGTTGTCCGTCTAGTGCTTTAAGAATTCTGGTCGATGCGTTTGGCCAACGTTATCGATAGGAATTTCCTAAACGCTGTGATGAGACAGTTAGACTTGGTAAATTGAGTTTTAATAAGTAACGTTTGGAAATAATTAATATGGTGGAGTATTAATTTAATTTTAAATGTTTAATAAAGCCATTGAATCATAGTGAGTGTTGGATGAGTGGGGAGGCAGTTTTGATCATTTGATCAACTTTGCATCCAATCGATGGGGTCATTCACTATAAATCAATGGCGAGGAAATACCCTTATATTATTTGAAATTTGAGGAATTGAATATGGTAATTTGGGTAAGTAAAGTAAATAATTCTAATTAAGGGGATGTCATAATTAGAAGAAACTATCATTTGATGCTTTGATTAATAAAATGATGTATTTAAGGTAAAAGAATACTTTGGTTTGAAAATTAAAATATTAATTGAATATTTTAGTACGAGTTATTAATGATGACTATAAAAAATTTGTTTTGACACTTAGTTATTTGAGTAATAGTAGAGGATAGATATAAAACTCTACCTTAAGAGAAAATAAAAAAGTGTTAGTTTAGAACATTTAGTATAAATTTGTAACCTAGTTTTTGTTTTAAACTAAAATGGTATTAAAACTTGTGGGTTTGAAATTGCAAAATTCTTTTGGAAACAAGTTTGAATTAATTATCAATTTTAATTAGTTTCATGTTTATAATTAGATAGAAATTTAATTTTTGTGACAAGTGAAAATGTGAATTTGGATTGTTTTGATAAATGAACAATTCATGTAGTATAATCATTTTAAATTGTGAGAATAATTTTAAACTTTATATATATATATATCCCAAAAATTTATTTTGGTGGATAATCAATAATCATCTCTTGATAATGGAAGAGATTAGTTATCTCTTCCAAAATGAGTTTTCATAGTTAATTGTTTTTAAAGCTAGATTTTGGAAAGTAATGAAAATATTTCCACTTAATAATTTTTTTTTGATGATTACATAAAGTTGATCATAATTTTGTATGTCTTAGCTTTCCGAGGAAAAAGAAAATCATTTAATAGTGATTTAGCAAAAAGCTTGTTTGAAAATGTAGTTTGGGCTTAAAATGGTTTGGGTAAATTTCAAATTTTAAATTGATTTAAAAGCTGAAATTATGTTTGGAAAAGCACTGTACTAAAACAGCGATAACTTGAGATAATTAACTCCAAATGAGTTCAATCTTTTTTCAAATTAAAGAGCTTTCAGTAATCTATAAAGTTCCTTTTTACCACTTTAAAAGATTTTGCATTTTGCTGAGTCTAAAATAGGTTTGAAAGTGGATAGGCAGTTCTGCCCTATTACAAAATTCTCTAAGATTTAAGCTAAAAGTAAATTTAACATAACTTTCAAACCGTAAATCGAATTTTGATGATCTTATATTGCTGGAAAGCTTAGACTTAGTAGAACATCTTTCATTTTATAAAAAAATTCAGATTTGGTTGTTTGCTGGGTCAAAACATGTCTTCTTTACAACAGGTGTAACGACCCAGAATTTTTGATAATTAAAATTCGAATATTTAATTAATTTTAAATATTAATAAATGGAATTTAGAAGTCGAATGATTTATTTTTCGAATATTGGATTTAATTTGATAATTTAAATCGATAATTTAATAATTGAAATTCCAGAGATAATTGAAAATCGAGTTTAAAATGATTGAAAATGATTTGTAAAATTTTATTTAATCACACTAGAGTTGTAGAAAGGTTATAGAACTTTTAAAATTGAATTTGGAGTTAATTTGTGAAAATTGAATATTTTAATATTTAATTATCGACCGTAAAAATAGCCAATTTTCGAACAGTCTCAGAATTGAACGAAACTAGTTCCATTGGATCCGTAATAGTTAGTTATTATCGGATTTCAATTTTCATATCAATCGGAGTTGTCGTTTGACCGTGGCAGCTCGAAACGCATCGATATCGTTTTAATTTTAATTCGGCGAGTTAAAATAGTCATTTTTCAAACGGTCTCGGATTTCGACGAAACCAGTTTCATCGGATCCGTAATGTGAAATTATTGTAAGATTTCAAATTTCGTAATTTTTGGATTTACCGTTTGTCCGGTACGAATTAAAACGCCTTGAAATCGATTTAAATCGGTTTAATTTAAATCGATCGTTTATTGCCATATCTCACACATACGATCGAATTAGCTTTCGAAACCTGTTCCATTGCGTTCGGAACGCGGGGTAAACCCCAGAAACGCTAGTCACCGCGCGTAAATCGGAGTTCGAAAAACCGGGATGAATAGTGTTCGTCGGTTCTCTATAAAAGCAACCCATCCTCTTCACAATTCAAGAAACCCTAATCTACTTCCTCCAGCCGCCACTTCTATAACCCACGGCCAGAAAACAATTTCATTTCCCCTCGATTATCTCCTTATCCACGCGTTTTTAGGCGACGATCTCAACTAGAGAATCGAAGAGGGTAGCGAGGCCGAGGCATCCAACGGTGGAGATCAAGATCGGTGCGGCGGAGAGGGAGTTTTTGGGCCACGTATGGCTGCAGTTCGCGCGCGTTTCGTGAGGGGTGGGGACCACCGAGCTCGACCGCTCTCTGGTCGTTGGTGGCTCGTGGGATGGTCGTTCATTTGGCGTCACTTGATCGTGGTGGAAGGCAATGAGGAGGTCGCGAGATGTAACCCTAGTGGCGGCTAGCATGGGTTCTTCGACCTGGGGCTTCATCGCGTGAGGGAAGAAGAAAAATTCAGTGGCCACGATTTCATTTCTGAAGATGATCAGCTGTGATAGGCTGAAGGTTAAAAAAAATAAAATAAAAGAAAGTTGTAATTAATTTATATTTATAATTTGTATAAAGTTTAAAAACGTTGTATCTTGGTCATACGTTATCAGATTTCGATGGAACAAAATGCGTTGGAATCGTCTCGACGTGTACTTCGCGATGCAACTGGATTGGAAGCGATTGGGGTCAATGAAAATTTCGGGTAAAATTAAACGCGCGTTTAATTTTATTCGAAATAAATGCTGAAATCAGAATTAAAATCACGGTGAGATCTTCTCACTCAATTGAATGTGGAATTTTTACAGTTATTGATTGATGATTGACTGTTGGATGTGCTATTAGATATGATAGGATATATCTATATATATATAGCAATATATACATATTGGCATATGTATATATTGGATTGATTGATTTCCCGCCTCGTATAGCGGATGAGACCCTATTGTGCCATTAGTAAGCGGATTTTTATAAAACCCATATACCGCGATAATTCCGTACTGGAGCGGAATTGGTATTGTGCTAACGTCTGTGGATGCAGGGAAACAGGTTGGAGGGATCCGACTGGATTCCTCACCGTATTGATTATTTACAGATATTTTGATATATTCTGTTATCATATGATGATATATGATATTTGACTGTTGTGATGGACTGATTGGTGCTGTTGCATCATCGGATTCAGTTTTGAAATGTAAAAATAACGACTTTTATTTTAAAAGGGTTTTTAAAGTGATTTTTGAAAATATACGTTTTATGGAATTTTTGAATCGATTTATAAACGTAAAATTTAAAAGCTATAATTTTTAGTGAAATATAACCGAAGTGTCGTTTTTGAAATAAAAGTCGATTTATTTATAAAATGGTTTAAGTTGGGATTTTGAATAACTATAAACGATTTGTATAGAAAGATTTATAAAATTGATATGCTGTAAATCAAAATATTGGACTTATAAAACGAATTTTTATAAGTGTTAAAAAGAAGTATAAATGGATTTCAAAAGTGAATGAAATTAATAGATTGATAACGTGAAGTTATAAAGTGAACAGATGTTGTAGAATAAAAGATTTATAAGAAATTTACTGATAAATTAGATTTTTGCACTTAGATGGGATATAAATAGAAATTGCTAAATGAAACGATTTCATAAGTCGAAATTGTTATAAAGTATAAAAGTGATTTGTAAACATTGTTTTATAAATCCGAAATCACTTATTTTGATAAGTAATTTTAGAAGTTAATAAAAGGAGAATTGTGTAAATCAATGTGTTATGGAATATAAAAAGGTGAATTTATAAACGTTGTTTTATAAATTCGAAATCAATTGGATTTGATAAATAAAAATGTAAAGAAGATATATTCGCGATTTTGGATAGCGAATTATTATTGAAATAAAATGTGTAGAAAATAGTGAAATGTAATTAGTGAAGTATATTCACGATTTTGGACAGTGAATATATTGTTAAGTAAAATGGATATGGTTTTGGAAAGGTGATATTTGAAATGAAGTAATTGTTTTAAAAGATGTTTTAAAACGTGTGAATTATCGAAATCATAGATTTCAACATTTATTGTTGAAATAGACGTTTTCGAGGAATTTAAGGAAATGATGGACTATAACACTGTTGTTATAGTAAATGGTTTCCGAAAGGAAATATTGTTGTGTAGTATTGGGATTCATATATCTATCTAAATTTCGAATCCCTATACTAGTGATTTTGAGTTGTCGTAACGATGTTTTACGCAACATTCGTTTTGACTCAAATAAATGTGTTAAGAGAATGATTTCCTTAAAGAATGAATATATACTTAATTTTGATTTAAGTATATCGAATATTTTCAAATGTTGAAAATAAATAGATTTGTGAAATACTTATTTTTAAATAAGTATGGAAATGCTTTTCCAATATGAAATGAACTGTTTTGAGATTTTATCTTCAAAGATAAAATGAAATGTGAATATTTGAAATTTGTTTTCAAATGGTTAAGTGTGGAAATTATATATCTAGTAAAGATATTTTTGAAGATGAAATAATTTGGAAAATTATTTGGAATCTGATGATGTTGCGCATCTTTATTGATAGTTAAATAACCGACTATCAATAATTACCTTTAGATAGGTATTTGTTGTGAATTGGATGAATTTGAATGCCACACTTATTTTTGAATAAGCGCTCACTATTCGGGTTAGCCGAGAAAGGACCATGGGGTCGTATAACCCATTCCGAATATGTAATACGTCGTTATGAATTGCATTTGAAGACCGGTGTTGAAGACCGGATATTTTTGAAAACGGAAGGATTACCGTCGAGTTACTCTACATCGACTGATCTTCGATTTAGAGGTTTTATCACCCTTAGTGACGGGAAGTCCTGACGTGATTGAAAATTATCCGGAATGGCAAGGGCTTCGTGAGAAGTGCCTTCGGTTCTGTTCGATCCCGGAACAGACTTGTATGGATTGTGTGTCTGACGTTACAATTTGAGATATAAAGCTGATTTCTTTCAAATACATTTCTGTTGGTGGCGGAGAATTTATTCTCTTAGCTTAACACCCTTCTCTGAGACGTACGAGCTCAGAGGTTATGTAGTTGAAATTTATCAGCGATATATCCCAATTTGGTAACGTGGCATACTGAGTGTTGCTGTGAAATGATCAGTGTTTGATCATTTGCGATATGATCATTTGTTTGATCTTATATCTTTGTGATCATAGGTTGATCATTTTGTTTGACCCGAAGCAGGGCTTTTTGTAGAAAGCGTAGCTTTGTGGACGAGACTTCGTCGAGCCTCACACCCCGGAAATGGTCGAAACAGGAAGGATGCAGCAAGGTTCTAGGGAGTAGCGCCCCTTAGTGTATGTCATTCCTTCTGGATAAAGGTGGTATCATGGTATGGAGCCCAGATACTTAACCTCTGTGGTTGCTGCAAAATTTATTTCTTTGTGGTTGTTGCGAATCGGGGATCCTCGGGAAGATCAGTGACGATCAGGGGATGGCATACGCGTGTCAGTAGTTACCTATTTTTGCAGAGGTAACCCGGCCTTGTGTTGGCAGAGATCCGGTTAGGTTCTCGGGTCGTCTATTCCAGGGACGTACCCATCGTGGATAGGAAGTTCCTTAGCCTGACCATTTGTTGGAAATCCAAACTCCAATACGTGACTTGTACGGTATTAGTTGTAGAACCTGCCATTTACGTACGGTGGTCACCACTGTTTAGATGGTAGCTATAGTAGGCATACGATACTGGTCGTATGTTGGCTAAGATTAATATTATATTTTCGAAATGATTTCTACACTATGCACTAATAATAATATCAAAAAGAATTTGATTTTTGCGTAGTAAGCATCTTTGACTATCATAAGAAGAAATCTCCTCCAAGTCTGCGTTTGCATTGTGTGTGTGGCGGGAGGTCTTATGGTAGTTTCATTTTCCAAAAGCATTGCGAATTGACTTTAAAATTCTTCTGTTGTTTATTTTAAAGAAAGATAACTGTTTTACGATCTCACACCAGTCACCATGACTGACTCGGAGTTTATTGTTTCCCTTCTAAACTCTGGGTGCCCACCAATTTCCACACGGGCAGCCTAGAGTTATATTATCAGGATATTCTGGATATTCTGGAGCTTTGGAAGCAAGCTGGATGACGAGACGTAGTATTTGTATTTGATAGTATTTATTCCGCTGTGTATTCTGTATGAGGACAAGTTTATATAACTGTCCATTGTTGTATTGAGTATGTATATTGACTCTGATTGATGTATGTATAAACTGATAAAATTCTTTGTTTAAAAGATTATTCATTTATCTATTATATATTGTTCCGCTGCGAATGTGAGATTCTGATATTGTTTTCTGTTTCTGTTTCTGCTCTTGTTCTGTTGTTGTTCTTCTTTCTTTTTCTTCTATCTTCTTCTTCTACCTTTTTCTTCTTTCTTAAACCATAACTTTTCGGGTTTCCGGCATTCGATGGCTCAGCAGTCGATAAAGCGAGTATCGATGTTGAATTTTTGAAAGTCGAAAATTTTCGGGATGTTACATTTGGTATCAGAGCATATGGTTAAGCGACAACCCTGCTCTATTGGGTGTTACTCATTAGAGATAGAGTACCCTCTAGAATGAGTTGAGTGTAATAATAGATTCGAGTGCGTATTTGTTAGTGAATATAAAATTGTTTTATATTGTGATGATTGGTTTGTTGAGTGGTATATGGATTCTGGTCGGTATTGTCCGTACAACTCTATCGATAGGGATCTCTAAACACTTGAATAGAACAATTCGGCACAGTATTGTTTTAAATAGGGTAAATGAAATAATTTTACCCAAAACTATTTTTGTATAAAAAAGAAATGTTTTCTATAAAGTACTATAGTATATGGTTGCATGGATGTTAGGAAGTAATAATAGTGAATTATCATCACTAAAATTGAATAAGAAATTGAAATCATAACTCCAAAGTTTAGAGATAAATCCATGTACAAATGAAATTAAAGAATGTAAATTATATAAGTGATTTGTAATTTAAAACGAAATTCCAGAGAGGTTTTTAGAAATGTTTTGAAAAGAATTTGAAAATTTTGGAGATTTGGAAAGTTTAAATCTTTTTGATTGAAAATGGATTTCAAAGGTTTTGAAAAGTATTTTGGAAAGATAAAAGCTCTAAACTCTTTTCGGTCGCTGGAAAATAACTTCGATGATGACCGCGGCATCATTGATGTTCATTTTCGGGTTTCCAAAAGAGAAATTGCTGCCAAATTGTTTTAAATGGAAGTTGTTTGGAAAATTTGGATTTTGTTTTAGAAAATTCAAAAGATAAATTTGAATTATTTTCAAAATGGCTTTGAAATATTGGTAAGACTCTGGGATACCATATTTATGAAATATTATCAAGTTGATAACTTATACAATTTGAAAGGTTGATAGAATAAATTTAACTTAAAGGGTGAAGTTAAATGAATGTAAGTACAAGTGAATCAATTAAATGAAATTGAAGGTTGAAATTCATTTCGAATTCGTAAGCAAATGAATTGAATTGAATAATGTAAATTGAAAGATGAATTAAATTCATATGGAATTTGAAAATCCAGTTTAATATGAGTGGTTATAAACCAAAATGGCAAATTGAAAATAAATTTTGGGAATGAATGAAGATAAAACTAGAATTGAAACTGAATGTTGAAACCAAATTTGAATAAGTGAATTGGAATTTGAAATGAATTAGTAATTGAAACTAATTTGAAATGGTGCAGTATGAATGAAAGCTAATCAATAAAATTCAATATTCAGAAATTGAACTGAATCCAATTAAATGTTGGAATTGAATTCAAATGAAATTGAAATGTGAAATTGAACGAAATTGAATATGCAACTTTAATAGTAGCTAAAAATGATATAAGCAGTTTATATTGAAAATTTTGTAATGGAATTTGCAAAATGGTTTGAATGTGTAACTAGATATTATGGCTAGTAGGATATACAGGTGTTATAAAGGAATTGAATTTGATTTCACAGATAATTTGAATTGCTCGAAAAAGGTATGTATTTAAATTTGAATATGAGATTTGATGACTTATTTCTCTAGCCGCTTGGCTTTTTCTTTTTCTTTTTTTAAAATCTGAGAGTCCGTAGGGACGTTTTGTAGTCGTGCCGTGTTAGCCGCGCAAAGGAGACGCTGGCGAAATTTTTCGAAAATTCGAGCGTTAGAAAATTTTTGAGAAAATTTGAAAGGTTTAAATTTGAATTTGAATAGAGTAGTAAAACAATGATTGTTTGAAACTTAAAGTAGAAGTTGAAATTTAGTTGAATGATAACGAATCTTTAATAGAAAGATTTGTTTTGATAAATTGATAAAACTATTAGATTGTGAAAAATAGTAGACGAGTTAAGGACCATTTTTCCTAACTTGTAATTTCGAGGACGAAATTCTTTTAAGGGGGGAAGTCTGTAACGACCCAGAATTTTTGATAATTAAAATTCGAATATTTAATTAATTTTAAATATTAATAAATGGAATTTAGAAGTCGAATGATTTATTTTTCGAATATTGGATTTAATTTGATAATTTAAATCGATAATTTAATAATTGAAATTCCAGAGATAATTGAAAATCGAGTTTAAAATGATTGAAAATGATTTGTAAAATTTTATTTAATCATACTAGAGTTGTAGAAAGGTTATAGAACTTTTAAAATTGAATTTGGAGTTAATTTGTGAAAATTGAATATTTTAATATTTAATTATCGACTGTAAAAATAGCCAATTTTCGAACAGTCTCAGAATTGAACGAAACTAGTTCCATTGGATCCGTAATAGTTAGTTATTATCGGATTTCAATTTTCATATCAATCGGAGTTGTCGTTTGACCGTGGCAGCTCGAAACGCATCGATATCGTTTTAATTTTAATTCGGCGAGTTAAAATAGTCATTTTTCAAACGGTCTCGGATTTCGACGAAACCAGTTTCATCGGATCCGTAATGTGAAATTATTGTAAGATTTAAAATTTCGTAATTTTTGGATTTACCGTTTGTCCGGTACGAATTAAAACGCCTTGAAATCGATTTAAATCGGTTTAATTTAAATCGATCGTTTATTGCCATATCTCACACATACGATCGAATTAGCTTTCGAAACCTGTTCCATTGCGTTCGGAACGCGGGGTAAACCCCAGAAACGCTAGTCACCGCGCGTAAATCGGAGTTCGAAAAACCGGGATGAATAGTGTTCGTCGGTTCTCTATAAAAGCAACCCATCCTCTTCACAATTCAAGAAACCCTAATCTACTTCCTCCAGCCGCCACTTCTATAACCCACGGCCAGAAAACAATTTCATTTCCCCTCGATTATCTCCTTATCCACGCGTTTTTAGGCAACGATCTCAACTAGAGAATCGAAGAGGGTAGCGAGGCCGAGGCATCCAACGGTGGAGATCAAGATCGGTGCGGCGGAGAGGGAGTTTTTGGGCCACGTATGGCTGCAGTTCGCGCGCGTTTCGTGAGGGGTGGGGACCACCGAGCTCGACCGCTCTCTGGTCGTTGGTGGCTCGTGGGATGGTCGTTCATTTGGCGTCACTTGATCGTGGTGGAAGGCAATGAGGAGGTCGCGAGATGTAACCCTAGTGGCGGCTAGCATGGGTTCTTCGACCTGGGGCTTCATCGCGTGAGGGAAGAAGAAAAATTCAGTGGCCACGATTTCATTTCTGAAGATGATCGGCTGTGATAGGCTGAAGGTTAAAAAAAAATAAAATAAAAGAAAGTTGTAATTAATTTATATTTATAATTTGTATAAAGTTTAAAAACGTTGTATCTTGGTCATACGTTATCAGATTTCGATGGAACAAAATGCGTTGGAATCGTCTCGACGTGTACTTCGCGATGCAACTGGATTGGAAGCGATTGGGGTCAATGAAAATTTCAGGTAAAATTAAACGCACGTTTAATTTTATTCGAAATAAATGCTGAAATCAGAATTAAAATCACGGTGAGATCTTCTCACTCAATTGAATGTGGAATTTTTACAGTTATTGATTGATGATTGACTGTTGGATGTGCTATTAGATATGATAGGATATATCTATATATATATAGCAATATATACATATTGGCATATGTATATATTGGATTGATTGATTTCCCGCCTCGTATAGCGGATGAGACCCTATTGCGCCGTTAGTAAGCGGATTTTTATAAAACCCATATACCGCGATAATTCCGTACTGGAGCGGAATTGGTATTGTGCTAACGTCTGTGGATGCAGGGAAACAGGTTGGAGGGATCCGACTGGATTCCTCACCGTATTGATTATTTACAGATATTTTGATATATTCTGTTATCATATGATGATATATGATATTTGACTGTTGTGATGGACTGATTGGTGCTGTTGCATCATCGGATTCAGTTCTGAAATGTAAAAATAACGACTTTTATTTTAAAAGGGTTTTTAAAGTGATTTTTGAAAATATACGTTTTATGGAATTTTTGAATCGATTTATAAACGTAAAATTTAAAAGTTATAATTTTTAGTGAAATATAACCGAAGTGTCGTTTTTGAAATAAAAGTCGATTTATTTATAAAATGGTTTAAGTTGGGATTTTGAATAACTATAAACGATTTGTATAGAAAGATTTATAAAATTGATATGCTGTAAATCAAAATATTGGACTTATAAAACGAATTTTTATAAGTGTTAAAAAGAAGTATAAATGGATTTCAAAAGTGAATGAAATTAATAGATTGATAACGTGAAGTTATAAAGTGAACAGATGTTGTAGAATAAAAGATTTATAAGAAATTTACTGATAAATTAGATTTTTGCACTTAGATGGGATATAAATAGAAATTGCTAAATGAAACGATTTCATAAGTCGAAATTGTTATAAAGTATAAAAGTGATTTGTAAACATTGTTTTATAAATCCGAAATCACTTATTTTGATAAGTAATTTTAGAAGTTAATAAAAGGAGAATTGTGTAAATCAATGTGTTATGGAATATAAAAAGGTGAATTTATAAACGTTGTTTTATAAATTCGAAATCAATTGGAATTGATAAATAAAAATGTAAAGAAGATATATTCGCGATTTTGGATAGCGAATTATTATTGAAATAAAATGTGTAGAAAATAGTGAAATGTAATTAGTGAAGTATATTCACGATTTTGGACAGTGAATATATTGTTAAGTAAAATGGATATGGTTTTGGAAAGGTGATATTTGAAATGAAGTAATTGTTTTAAAAGATGTTTTAAAACGTGTGAATTATCGAAATCATAGATTTCAACATTTATTGTTGAAATAGACGTTTTCGAGGAATTTAAGGAAATGATGGACTATAACACTGTTGTTATAGTAAATGGTTTCCGAAAGGAAATATTGTTGTGTAGTATTGGGATTCATATATCTATCTAAATTTCGAATCCCTATACTAGTGATTTTGAGTTGTCGTAACGATGTTTTACGCAACATTCGTTTTGACTCAAATAAATGTGTTAAGAGAATGATTTCCTTAAAGAATGAATATATACTTAATTTTGATTTAAGTATATCGAATATTTTCAAATGTTGAAAATAAATAGATTTGTGAAATACTTATTTTTAAATAAGTATGGAAATGCTTTTCCAATATGAAATGAACTGTTTTGAGATTTTATCTTCAAAGATAAAATGAAATGTGAATATTTGAAATTTGTTTTCAAATGGTTAAGTGTGGAAATTATATATCTAGTAAAGATATTTTTGAAGATGAAATAATTTGGAAAATTATTTGGAATCTGATGATGTTGCGCATCTTTATTGATAGTTAAATAACCGACTATCAATAATTACCTTTAGATAGGTATTTGTTGTGAATTGGATGAATTTGAATGCCACACTTATTTTTGAATAAGCGCTCACTATTCGGGTTAGCCGGGAAAGGACCATGGGGTCGTATAACCCATTCCGAATATGTGATACGTCGTTATGAATTGCATTTGAAGACCGGTGTTGAAGACCGGATATTTTTGAAAACGGAAGGATTACCGTCGAGTTACTCTACATCGACTGATCTTCGATTTAGAGGTTTTATCACCCTTAGTGACGGGAAGTCCTGACGTGATTGAAAATTATCCGGAATGGCAAGGGCTTCGTGAGAAGTGCCTTCGGTTCTGTTCGATCCCGGAACAGACTTGTATGGATTGTGTGTCTGACGTTACAATTTGAGATATAAAGCTGATTTCTTTCAAATACATTTCTGTTGGTGGCGGAGAATTTATTCTCTTAGCTTAACACCCTTCTCTGATACGTACGAGCTCAGAGGTTATGTAGTTGAAATTTATCAGCGATATATCCCAATTTGGTAACGTGGCATACTGAGTGTTGCTGTGAAATGATCAGTGTTTGATCATTTGCGATATGATCATTTGTTTGATCTTATATCTTTGTGATCATAGGTTGATCATTTTGTTTGACCCGAAGCAGGGCTTTTTGTAGAAAGCGTAGCTTTGTGGACGAGACTTCGTCGAGCCTCACACCCCGGAAATGGTCGAAACAGGAAGGATGCAGCAAGGTTCTAGGGAGTAGCGCCCCTTAGTGTATGTCATTCCTTCTGGATAAAGGTGGTATCATGGTATGGAGCCCAGATACTTAACCTCTGTGGTTGCTGCAAAATTTATTTCTTTGTGGTTGTTGCGAATCGGGGATCCTCTGGAAGATCGGTGACGATCGGGGGATGGCATACGCGTGTCAGTAGTTACCTATTTTTGCAGAGGTAACCCGGCCTTGTGTTGGCAGAGATCCGGTTAGGTTCTCGGGTCGTCTATTCCAGGGACGTACCCATCGTGGATAGGAAGTTCCTTAGCCTGACCATTTGTTGGAAATCCAAACTCCAATACGTGACTTGTACGGTATTAGTTGTAGAACCTGCCATTTACGTACGGTGGTCACCACTGTTTAGATGGTAGCTATAGTAGGCATACGATACTGGTCGTATGTTGGCTAAGATTAATATTATATTTTCGAAATGATTTCTACACTATGCACTAATAATAATATCAAAAAGAATTTGATTTTTGCGTAGTAAGCATCTTTGACTATCATAAGAAGAAATCTCCTCCAAGTCTGCGTTTGCATTGTGTGTGTGGCGGGAGGTCTTATGGTAGTTTCATTTTCCAAAAGCATTGCGAATTGACTTTAAAATTCTTCTGTTGTTTATTTTAAAGAAAGATAACTGTTTTACGATCTCACACCAGTCACCATGACTGACTCGGAGTTTATTGTTTCCCTTCTAAACTCTGGGTGCCCACCAATTTCCACACGGGCAGCCTAGAGTTATATTATCAGGATATTCTGGATATTCTGGAGCTTTGGAAGCAAGCTGGATGACGAGACGTAGTATTTGTATTTGATAGTATTTATTCCGCTGTGTATTCTGTATGAGGACAAGTTTATATAACTGTCCATTGTTGTATTGAGTATGTATATTGACTCTGATTGATGTATGTATAAACTGATAAAATTCTTTGTTTAAAAGATTATTCATTTATCTATTATATATTGTTCCGCTGCGAATGTGAGATTCTGATATTGTTTTCTGTTTCTGTTTCTGCTCTTGTTCTGTTGTTGTTCTTCTTTCTTTTTCTTCTATCTTCTTCTTCTACCTTTTTCTTCTTTCTTAAACCATAACTTTTCGGGTTTCCGGCATTCGATGGCTCAGCAGTCGATAAAGCGAGTATCGATGTTGAATTTTTGAAAGTCGAAAATTTTCGGGATGTTACAACAGGTCTGAAGTGAAATTGACCTATTTCCCTTTATAATTAAATATAGCACTTCTTATTTATGAACATGAACTAATATCATCTATTTGAGTTATGTACAGGTGAAAAGAGGACAGTTGGAATATATTTTGAGCAAAAAGGTTATATATAAGATTGTGCAAACTCGCTTTAAAATGCTAAAAAGGAAGGTATGTTTTCTTATTAATTTTAAAGTATTAACCGATGGTATATTTTGTGTTTCCGACCTAATGGTCGATGTATATTATATAAATCATTTTTGTAATATTGTATACGTCCCTTCGTACAAAGGAAACTCCACCGATTTTTCCAGAAATTCTAACACTTAGAAAATTTGAGAAACAAATTGAAAAAAATAATATATGTTGCAAACTAGAGAATACCTATGGAAGAATTAGAGAATAAACAAGTTAAACTTTATTTACTCTAATGAAGAGTAATGAATTTAAATTTAAAATCTAAGTAAGAATTTTAAAAAATTTGAAGTGTTGAAAATTGTGGTTATAATTATAAAAATATTGAATTTTGAAACTCTAAGAATTTTTGATTGAGAGTTTATACATATATTTTAGTTCCTTATGTTTATCTTACTCTTGTGTTATTTGCTAACGACGTGCATTTATGCGGTCGTTTGAGTATGGTGGCCTTTAAAGAAACCACCTTTTGGTTGATCTATCTTGCCTCTTTTGTGTCTATCTTATATCGGTGTGGTTCCTTCTGTAGTGTCATACGGAAAATCATATCGATAATCATTTTGTTGGTTAGAGTTCGGGTTGGAGTTGTGCTAAATCCCAACCCTACTCGAGGAGCTTATGAGAAATCAATCTCATTCGATTGATCCTTTGTATAGCATCTTGTTCTGTTCTAATTCGAAGGTGAGATGCCTTCGAAATCTTGTGTATTTCTCATAGAAATTCAATAGTTCACAAATCCCAGTAATTCCACTTGGGAAACCATAGAATTAATTGAGCAATCTTATCTTGGTTTTCTATCATCTTGTGTGGAGGGTGAGAAAATTTAAACTCGAGCTTATCTATCTTCCTTTGCTTGATAAAATTAATAGGTTGAATATAAACTCTTCTCTAGAAATTGCATGGACGCAATTTTGTTAAAGGGGGAGTCTGTAACAACCCTGGTTTGGAGATTACCTATCAATATTAAATTATAATGGTAATTATAATTTAATATTGTAAATTAAATTAAAATTGGAGGAATTAAATTGTTTATTTGGAATAAACAATAAAATTGGAATTATATTGTGAAAATAAAGCTTAGAACTTTATTTTATTTTGTTGGAATGATAATAAATGGAATATGGGCTTTAAATAAAGAAAATGACTTTATTTTAGAGAAAATGCAATAATTATATTAATTATTGCCCATTTGCTTCTTTTAATAATTTTTAAAAGAAGTAATTGATTTTTAAGGGTGGTTTATTAATTAAAAAGGTAGAAATTGGTGTAAAAGTATGTTTTGGCTATAAATTAAGTTTGGAAATGGTTTGATATATTTTTCTAAGTGAGAAAAGTATTTTTGTAGAATTTTAGAAGTTAAAAAATGTTTTATTTATTTATTTGAGTAAATAGTGTATTTTTGTTAAATTAAGGAATTTAATAATAAAAATGTTTTAAAAATATAAATTAATCTTTTTATATGATAGAAAATGTTTTATACATGTATGCAAGTTTTCATATTTTTCTTATGTGTAAATATGGAGAAAATGCATTTTGTTTGTATATATGTGATATATGCACATATATTGTTAAGTGTTGATTAATTAAACCTTAGGCCATTTATTTCTTTTAAGTTTTTTAAACCCAATTAGCCCATTAACCTTTAAACTGTTTGAGAACTGAGAAAAAGGAGTTTCTATACGCTCATTTGTACAGGCTATCATTTCTTCTTCCTCACCAGCCTGAAAAATAAAAGTCAGTAAACCATTTTCTCAAATTGCAAGACCAAGCTAAATTTCTTCATTAAAACTCACCAAATTCAAGTCTTTTTGCAATCTAGTGATAAATAAAAGGTAATAAACTCCAAATCATTCAGTTTCCTCACAAAATTCTTTTACAGTAGATAAATTTCTAATTTACTATGAATATTGGTTTGCATGTTCTGTAGCTTCTTCCTACAGGCTTTTTAAGACCAAATCTAGCTGAAAGCTTCATTCTTGCAACTCTAATCTGGGTATTTGTATCTAATCAGCAAGGTGAGTTGTATAAGCTCACAATCCAGCAAATATAAAAGTGCCAAAGCTTGAAACTGTGTAAAATTAGTCTTTGTCTGTAGTTTTTTGTAGTTGGTTTTTCTCTTGTTTATAATCAGTTTCTGTTGCTGCTTTGAAACCTTATAACTTGTGATTCCGGTAACGAAATGCTGCTAGATTTCTTGCATTTGGTAGCTTGCATTTTGAACTTCACCTCTGTAATTTTTTTTTGAAAATTATGGTCATTTGCTATGTCAAACTCTTGGTGGAAAATCAGTTCAAGACGTGGAAATCAACTGGAAAAAATACGTAAGTTAGGTCGACTGCCCCTCTCCCTGGGTCGACTTGCCTATCGACCAAGTGCCTTTTAGGTCGACCAGGTGGTCTACCTAGGGACCAAGGAGGTCGACCTCCTGGTCAACCTTGAGGTCGACCTGGTTACAACCCCTTTTTGGCTGCCTTGTTTGCTCGTGTTCGTGTGTTTTCGACTCATTTTTCCTGCTTTTCCTTGCCATATTTTGAGTTGTTTTTTATTGCAATTAAAGGCCATGATGTCTATCAATAGACTAGCCAAATTTTTGAGATTTGAATTTCAAATTTTGAATTATTTTGAATTTAAATTTGAATATCGGTTTGAGTGAATTTCCATGTTTTTATTCGTTTTCGAGCACAGTTTTCTCTAAATCTTTTTGAAATGATTTTTTAAATTAATGGGCATTTCAAAATAATTATTATATAATATTTTAAAGTCTTTTCAAGTGTAAAATCTATTTATTATCTATAATAAGGGAAATTTTCAAATAGAGTTTTCAAATTGATTTCGAAAATTGGTTTTCAAAGCCTGTTTTTTCAAGTAAATTATTTTATATATATAATACACGTTTTTGCACCATCCGAGCGAATGAGAAGGAGAAGTAAATGGTTTTGGAAAGCACGTGGTATGAGACACATGCGTTTATCTTATCGGTTAATTCCCATCTTGTCCGTTTGATCGTTTTGACCTTTGGGTCGAGTTTACCGATGAGATGAGGTAAACTTTTTACTGCTTTGAGTGTGAAATATACTAGCGGTTAGTAAACCATTTAGTTCAAACGTGTGATATGGGACACATGTTAACACTGTTCGGGTTTGTAACAACCCGCATATTTATCGATTTTATATTTAAATATTTTATTTAAATATTTTATCGTTAATCGGATTTTGGTCCGAAAAGCTACTTTTAGCATACGGTTAAATTAGGACTCGAGACCACTTCCATTGAGTTCAAAATGACGTTTGCGATCTTTTTAAGTATAAACTTCGATATGTTTGAAGTAAGTGGAATTTTCGTCACTTTTTCCCGCCTTTGACTTTGGTTTGGACTGCACCTTCATTAAGCTCAGCCCAACCCCTCCACTTCATAACTTCATCTCTTCACTAAACATTCAAGCTTCTTCAAAAATGGTGGTGGGAATGGGAAATTAAAACTCCAAACTCAAATTTAATTGCAAATCCAACATTCAACTCCAAATTCAAGTAGAAGATATTGGATTCAAGCTTTGGATTGCTTCTCCTTGCTTTCAAGCTTCATCTTCATCCATTTTAGTGAAAAGGTGAGATTTTTAATCTCACATCTCGCCTATAACTGTCATTGGGCTGTTGGGAATGATTCCCTATCACTATTTTGTGTGCATTTGCATTTGGTTTGGATTGGATTGGCGAAAAACTCCACTTTTCAGCGTTATTGGAAAATTCCTGCACTTAGGTCGTTCTGGGCGCGCTAGGTCGCTCTGCCATCGAAAAGTCGCACACCATTTAGGTCGTTTCCGGCCTTGAATCACCTCTGCAGTTTAGGTCGTTCGCCACCTAGGTCGCTCGCGAGTTAAGCCTTAGGTCGTTTGGCCTTTATAACGTTAGGTCGCTCGCGTGTTAAAACTTTAGGTCGTAAGGCCACTAGGTCATTAGACCTTTACACTTTAGGTCGAGTGATCCCATTTCCTTTAGGCTGTTAGGTCCTTATGCCTATAGGTCGCATGACCACTTAGGTCGCACGACCTTGTTAGGTCGCTCACCCTTAGCTCGCGTACCTTCTTAGGTCGCACATCCACTTAGGTCACGTACCTTCTTAGGTCGTGCATCCCATTTAAGTCGCTGTACCTTAACCCGTAGGTCGTTCGACTTGTCCCCTTTAGGTCGCTCGCCTAATCTAGGTCGTTCGCACCATTAGGTCGTAGGTCGCAAGACCCCAATACCTTTAGGTCATTAGACCTTATTTCTTTAGGTCGTTAGACCTTATTCCAGTTAGGTCGCATGCCTAGCTCTTCCCTTAGGTCGCTCGACCTGTTATGTTTTAGGTCGCTGGACCTAGGTTGCTCCCTTAGCTAGTTCGCCTCATTAGGTCGTGCTGCTCTCTGTTAGGTCGCTTGACCATTGAAGCATCTAGCGAACTGTTAGGTCGTTTGATCTGTCCCCTTTTAGGTCGTTCGCCTCGTTAGGTCGTTCAACCTATTTGACTTAAAGTCGTTGCACTTAAATTCGACCACGTTTGGTCGCAAGTATATTTCTACTATGATGGTTTTGGGATTGTTTCCTTTGGACTTTACTCACGTCTTCGAATGTGAAATTTTGTGATTTGATTTGTTTCAACAATCGTTTTGTGACTTGTCACTTTAAAAATGTGATGGCTTAAATACCAGTAGAGAATATCAAAACTCTTTCATCAAAGTGATTTCAACACTATTTTACTACAAAGCTCTTTCTCTCAAACCGTTTTCCAATCTACTAGTATATACAAGCCTTTACTTCACTCGGATGAGAAATCTAATTAAACGGCTTAGTAAAACGAGTGGTATGAAACACTTGCGTTCACTTCGTCGGTTAATTCTTGGACTTGTTCGATTGAACCTTTTTGTGATAATTTTCTAGTGAAGATCTATAGTTTGTTCGTAAATATTTAAGTTAAGCAAGTGGTTATGGGACATGAAGCTAAACTCATATATTTACTAGCTTGGTGTGATCGACACTTCCTTATGATCATGACGATCATTTTTGTGATTTAGACTAGCGATTGAGCGATGTCTCTTTGTCTGCGAGGGAGACTAGACCCCGCTTTTGTGATGTTTCACCATCACATATATGGGGTAGCACCCCATGGTCTTCGGGCCATTCGTGTGTCAAAGGCCTTCGGGCCATTCGTGTGTTCGAAAAATTAAATGGATAGCTTCGATGAGATAGCTTCTCGTCCGTGTGCTCGGACTTCCCCCTTTTTGTGATTTCTGGATTTCGTGTGTTGATTTCTGGGATTTGTTCTGGATTTCGTGTGTTGATTTCTGGATTTTGTACTTCACCAATTTTCGTGATTTTCATTGATATGTTTTATCAATTCTTGTGTATTGGTGAATTCGTGTGTCATTACCTTTTTATGGGTTTGGATCTTTGAGAATATTCTTGTGATATTGATTAATCTCTTGTTGATTATCATTTACATACTTATAGTAGTATGCCATTATGGTTATTATATGTTTATGCCATTCCCTTTATTCTATATCATGTCATCTGATATTTATACTTAGATTGATCTGTTTATTATTTTCTTATAAATAATACTCGGGTCAGACCGAGATGTTACAGGTGCTTCTGCTTGACTTCTCTTCTGGATCATTCTGACTTTTGGCTAACTACTTAGATTAGTAGTTTTTGGTTGTACACATTTTTGAGATATAGACCCTATGTTGTGTACTTATTCTTTTGTATAGCACGTGTTGCTATTCTTTTGTATTATCGTGGATCTTTCTGACCACTACTCTGATGTACACATTCATGTGTTATATATATATAAATTCATATCTTCTTCCGCCTTTGTGATATGGATGTTTGTGACTGATTAGTGTTATGTTTCTTTCTATGTTTGTTTCCGAAGAGTAAATATAGCCACTGTGTGATAGCTTTGAGTTTGTATCGGTATGTCGGATTGCCTCCTTAAAAGATATGCTTGCTATACTATCTGACATATCGGTGCTCACACAAAGAAGTTACATGGATGATCGCTCCTCAACAGCCTTATTCTCCGTGCTAGTTGACAGCACTACACCGTAGTGTTCTTGGCTAGCGTGGGTATAGAGGTGGGGCGTCACAGCTTGGTATCAGAGCCAAACTTCGGAACAGTGTAGAATAACTTAATAAGGATCATCGTCCTAAGTCCAACTTAGGAGTCGTGCCTTAGGATTTAATTCGAGTCTTCGTACCGATTTATCCTATTTCCTTCTATGTATCCTTGTTTTATCTATCAAGATTTTCTTGATATTTATTTGGAGGATAACTTTTCTTCTTTTCTCTTCCTTAAAGAAGAGAATGTCTAGACTCGGCCATCCCAGAGCTGGACCATCTACTATTACTCCCCAGGATGGAGTTTTTATGACTGCTCAACAGCTTCTTGATTTAGTAAAGAATGCTCAGGCAGCTGGCCCTAATCCGGAACCAACTCACCCTAAGTCTGGATTTGCACGTTTGTGCAACAATTATACCAACTTGGGTGGGAAACCATTCAAAGGTTCTGAAACTATTATCGAGGTCCAGGCTTGGTTAAGAACATGCTATCAAATCTTTTCTCGCATGAATCTTGTCGATCTTCAACGTGTTGAGGTGGCTTCTAGTATGCTCCAAGAGAGAGCATTGGATTGGTACGAACTTCTTATTTCTGAAATTAATGAAGCGGATCTCACCTGGGAACAATTCCGGGAACGCTTCGAATTAAAATTCGTACCAGAAGCAGAGAAGGTGACATTGGCTCGTCGTTTTATAGACCTTGTTCAAGGTGAATCCTCTGTGATAGATTATGTCACATCCTTCGAGTCACTGTCCAAATATGGGGTTGAATACATTAACACTCCATTGAAGAAGAACTAGAGGTTCGTCTATGGCTTAAACAAGAATCTCAAGAAGCCATTACTTCTAAAATTAGAAGTTTCTTTCGACCAACTTATTGATATCGCTCTTCGACTTGAAGAGGCTGATAAGGACAGTGATGTTGAAGTGGGGGCTTCCAAACCAAACTTCAACAACAAGAAACGACCTAACAAATTCAAGGGTTTTTATCCCAACAAAAAGGGTAAGCAAACAACTCCTGCTGCAAAGACTTTTTCCTCTAGTGATGGGAAATGCTTCAACTGTGGCGCTAGGGGCCATTTTGCGAACAAGTGTTCAAAGCCCCGTTCTTGTCGCTACTGTAAAAGTCCAGATCATTATTTGCATTATGCCCTAATCTTCCAAGCAAGAAGGAGGGAAAGTTAAACGTTGCTCAAGCCCCTGGCAACACATCTCGCGGTCAAGGTATATCTCATTCTATCCTTGATGGCATTATTATATTTCATGATCAACCTATTAGAGTTCTCTTTGATACGGGTGCATCCCATTCTTTTATATCAAAGGAACTTGTAGACACTCTTTCCTTAAGTGTGGTTGCTTTAATGACTTCTTTAAGAATTGCGAATCCGGTTGGTGGATCCGCAACTCTTAGTTTGCTTTGTAAAGACGTCGAGATTATTTTGTGTGATTTTTCTTTCCTAGCCGATTTGCATGTCATGCGTTACTTAGGCTTTGGAATGATTTTGGGTATGGATTGGCTTACTCGTTATGAAGCTCATATCCTATGTCCTGAGCGGACTATTTATCTCCGTCATCCGCAATCTGTTAATCAGATTTCTATTGTTCTTAAGGATTCGGATTCCGCTTTGGTTGCATCTTTATATTCTTTAAATCCTCGTGATAATGATAATGATGACGAGAAAGATGTCATTTCTCTTATTCGCATCGTTCGTGAATTTTCCGACACCTTTGAGCCCGTTTTAGGACTACCACCTAAGCGAGCAATTGAGTTCAAAATTAATCTTATACCTGGAGCTCAACCTATTACTCGTCCTCCTTATCGCATGTCTAATAAAGAGAATGAAGAGATGCGCAAACAATTATCTGAGTTAGAGACGAAGCAACTTATTCGCTCTAGTTCCTCGCCTTGGCGAGCTTCGGCTATTTTCGTAAGTAAGTCCGATGGTACACTTAGGCTTTGCGTTGACTATCGCAAGCTTAATGATCTTACTATTAAGAATAAATATCCTTTGCCTCGGATTGATGATCTGTTTGATCAACTTAGTGGTGCTAGAGTCTTTTCACAATTGGACTTGGCTACCGGTTTTCATCAGCTTTGTATCGCAGAGGATAGTATTCCTTTGACTTCTTTCCGTACTCGATATGGATCTTATGAGTGGCTAGTTATGCCATTTGGTTTGACAAATTCTCCGACTTATTTCGTTGACCTTATGAATGGAATTTTCAAAGATTTCCTCGATCGGTTTGTTCTCATCTTTATCGATGATATTCTTGTGTATTCTAAAACCGAGGAGGAACATGAAAAGCATCTTCGAATTTTATTGGAAACTCTTAGGAGCAATCAATTAAAGGCAAAATTTTCTAAATGCCACTTTTGGCAATCTAGTGTGAAGTTTCTCGGTCATATTATTTCCGAATCCGGAATATCCGTGGATCCTTCAAAGGTTGAAGCGATTCAAAATTGGAAGAGATTGGAGAGCGTGACTGAAATCCGTAGCTTTCTCGGATTGGCAGGTTATTACCGCCGCTTCATAAAAGACTTTTCTAAGATTACCGTGCCTCTTACTGGCTTAACCAAGAAAGGTGTTAAATACATTTGGTCGGACAAATGTGAAACTTCTTTTCAGAAATTAAAAGAACTCCTTTCTTATGCTCCCATTCTTGTTATTCCCGAAGGGAACCAAGATTTTGTTGTTTATACCAATGCTAGTCGCGTTGGTTTGGGTGCCGTTCTTATGCAAAAAGAATGTGTTATTGCTTATGCTTCTAGGCAATTGAAGCCGGTTGAGACAAGATATGCCACACATGATTTAGAACTCGCGGCTATCGTCTTCGCACATCGAATTTGGCGACACTATCTTTTGGGAGAGAAATTTGTACTTTATACTTATCATAAGTCTCTGAAATATTTATTTTCTCAAAAGGAACTTAATTTGCGTCAACAGCGTTGGCTCGAGTTCCTTGCCTCTTATGATCTCGATATTCTCTATACTCCCGGAAAGGGAAATCGGGTTGCTAATGCTCTTAGTCATAAGCAACAAGCAGTTGTTTCAATGATGATATCTGAATGGCATGATCTCGAGGTTTTATCCACTTGTGAAATTAGAGATCGTGTCTCCGATTTATGTTCATCACTTGTTTTGTGTAGCCTTGAGGCACATCCTTCTCTTTTGGACCGCATTCTTGAAGCTCAAAAGCTAGATCCTGAATTAGCTTTGCTTAGCCAAAATCTTAAGGATAAAACCAATATTGAAGCCTTTGGAGACTTTGATATTGATTTTCGTGGCGGTATTCGGAAGTTTGGTAGACTTATCATACCAAATGCTAGAGATCTTCGTAAAGATATTTTAGAAGATTCTCATCGTTCCAAATTTTCCATTCATCCCGGTAGTAGCAAAATGTACGCGGATATGAAACGACTTTATTACTGGGAGGGAATGAAATCTGATGTTGCTAACTTTGTTAAGTGTTGCATGACTTGCCAACTTGTCAAGGCTGAACATCAAAGGCCTGGGGGATTATTGCAACCATTGGAAATTCCAGTTTGGAAGTGGGATCAAATTTCCATGGATTTTATTGATGGCCTTCCCCGTTCTCGTTCGGGTCATAATAGCTTATGGGTGATTGTTGATAGACTTAGTAAATCTGCCCATTTTATTCCCTTTCGGTCGAACCGAACCGTTCCTCTTCTGGCCAAACTTTTTATCAAAGAATTTGTTAAATTGCATGGAGTTCCTTCTTCCATTGTTAGTGATCGGGATCCATTGTTTACTAGTGGATTCTGGAAGAGCCTTCAAAAAGCTTTGGGAACGAAGCTTAATTTTAGCACCGCTTATCACCCCTAGTCCGATGGACAAACTGAGCGTGTGAATCAAACTCTTGAAGATCTTCTTCGTTCTTGTGTGCTTGATTTTGGTGGAAGTTGGGAAGATCATATTTCTCTCGTCGATTTCTCCTATAATAACAGCTTCCAATCTAGTATTGGTATGGCTCCTTTCGAGGCACTCTATGGAAGGCCATGCCGATCTCCTTCTTGTTGGCTTGAGGCTGGTAAGAAGCTGGTCTTAGGTCTAGATTTTATTCGAGATTCCACAAAAAAGATTGAACTTATTCGACATAGGATGAAAGAAGCCTAGAGTAGACAAAAATCCTATACCGATAATCGAAGAAGAAAATTAGAATTTTCTGTGGGAGATCTTGTATTTATTCGTGTTTCACCTATGAATGGTGTTGTACGTTTCAGTCGATCGGGAAAGCTAGCGCCTCGATACATTGGGCCATTCCCCATCCCTGAACGTATTGGTTCCATGGCTTATCGCCTTTCATTACCGGCTCAGTTTTCTGCCATGCATGACGTGTTTCACGTTTCTCAATTACGGAAGTTCCTTCGGGATTCCGATTCTATTCTTGAGCCCTGTGTTGTGGAGGAGATTGAAGTTTCACCTAATTTAACTTATGAGCAGTATCCTATTCAAATTATTGCTTCGGAGGTCAAACGACTTCGAAATAAAGATGTTCCGCTTGTTAAAGTTCAATGGTCCTCAAATCCTAAGGATTGCTCTTGGGAAACTAGAGAATTCATCGAGCGAACACATCCAGACTTACTTTCTCATGCTCTTTGAGGTAAACTTCTTAATTCCAATTTCTTTTGTGTTAATATGCTTTTATGGTTGTTACTTTTTATTTCCATCTCATATATTGCGAGGACGCAATTTCTTTAAGGAGGGGAGTCTGTAACAACCCGCATATTTATCGATTTTATATTTAAATATTTTATCGTTAATTGGATTTTGGTCCGAAAAGCTACTTTTTGCATACGGTCAAATTAGGACTCGAGACAACTTCCATTGAGTTCAAAATAACGTTTGCGATCTTTTTAAGTATAAACTTCGATATGTTTGGAGTAAGTGAAATTTTCGTCACTTTTTCCCGCCTTTGACTTTGGTTTGGACTGCACCTTCATTAAGCTCAGCCCAACCCCTCCACTTCATAACTTCATCTCTTCACTAAACATTCAAGCTTCTTCAAAATTGGTGGTGGGAATGGGAAATTAAAACTCCAAACTCAAATTCAATTGCAAATCCAACATTCAACTCCAAATTCAAGTAGAAGATATTGGATTCAAGCTTTGGATTGCTTCTCCTTGCTTTCAAGCTTCATCTTCATCCATTTTAGTGAAAAGGTGAGATTTTTAATCTCACATCTCGCCTATAACTATCATTGGGCTGTTGGGAATTATTCCCTATCACTATTTTGTGTGCATTTGCATTTGGTTTGGATTGGATTGGCGAAAAACTCCACTTTTCAGCGTTATTGGAAAATTCCTGCATTTAGGTCGTTCTGGGCGCGCTAGGTCGCTCTGCCATCGAAAAGTCGCACACCATTTAGGTCGTTTCCGGCCTTGAATCACCTCTGCAGCTTAAGTCGTTCGCCACCTAGGTCACTCGCGAGTTAAGCCTTAGGTCGTTTGGCCTTTATAACGTTAGGTCGCTCGCGTGTTAAAACTTTAGGTCGCAAGGCCACTAGGTCGTTAGACCTTTACACTTTAGGTCGAGTGATCCCATTTCCTTTAGGCCGTTAGGTCCTTATGCCTTTAGGTCGCATGACCACTTAGGTCGCACGACCTTGTTAGGTCGCTCACCCTTAGCTCGCGTACCTTCTTAGGTCGTGCATCCCATTTAAGTCGCTGGACCTTAACCCTTAGGTCGTTCGACTTGTCCCCTTTAGGTCGCTCGCCTAATCTAGGTCGTTCGCACCATTAGGTCGTAGGTCGCAAGACCCCAGTACCTTTAGGTCATTAGACCTTATTTCTTTAGGTCGTTAGACCTTATTCCAGTTAGGTCGCATGCCTAGCTCTTCCCTTAGGTCGCTCGACCTGTTATGTTTTAGGTCGCTGGCCCTAGGTCGCTCCCTTAGCTAGTTCGCCTCATTAGGTCGTGCTGCTCTCTGTTAGGTCGCTTGACCATTGAAGCATCTAGCGAACTGCTAGGTCGTTCGATCTGTCCCCTTTTAGGTCGTTCGCCTTGTTAGGTCGTTCAACCTATTTGACTTAAAGTCGTTGCACTTAAATTCGACCATGTTTGGTCGCAAGTATATTTCTACTATGATGGTTTTGGGATTGTTTCCTTTGGACTTTACTCACGTCTTCGAATGTGAAATTTTGTGATTTGATTTGTTTCAACAATCGTTTTGTGACTTGTCACTTTAAAAATGTGAAGGCTTAAATACCAGTAGAGAATATCAAAACTCTTTCATCAAAGCGATTTCAACACTATTTTACTACAAAGCTCTTTCTCTCAAACCGTTTTCCAATCTACTAGTATATACAAGCCTTTACTTCACTCGGATGAGAAATCTAATTAAACGGCTTAGTAAAACGAGTGGTATGAAACACTTGCGTTCACTTCGTCGGTTAATTCTTGGACTTGTTCGATTGAACCTTTTTGTGATAATTTTCTAGTGAAGATCTATAGTTTGTTCGTAAATATTTAAGTTAAGCAAGTGGTTATGGGACATGAAGCTAAACTCATATATTTACTAGCTTGGTGTGATCGACACTTCCTTATGATCATGACGATCATTTTTGTGATTTAGACTAGCGATTGAGCGATGTCTCTTTGTCTGCGAGGGAGACTAGACCCTGCTTTTGTGATGTTTCACCATCACATATATGGGGTAGCACCCCATGGCCTTCGGGCCATTTGTGTGTCAAAGGCCTTCGGGCCATTCGTGTGTTCGAAAAATTAAATGGATAGCTTCGATGAGATAGCTTCTCGTCCGTGTGCTCGGACTTCCCCCTTTTTGTGATTTCTGGATTTCGTGTGTTGATTTTTGGGATTTGTTCTGGATTTCGTGTGTTGATTTCTGGATTTTGTACTTCACCAATTTTCGTGATTTTCATTGATATGTTTTATCAATTCTTGTGTATTGGTGAATTCGTGTGTCATTACCTTTTTATGGGTTTGGATCTTTGAGAAGATTCTTATGATATTGATTAATCTCTTGTTGATTATCATTTACATACTTATAGTAGTATGCCATTATGGTTATTATATGTTTATGCCATACCCCTTATTCTATATCATGTCATCTGATATTTATACTTAGACTGATCCGTTTATTATTTTCTTATAAATAATACTCGGGTCAGACCGAGATGTTACAGGTGCTTTTGCTTGACTTCTCTTCTGGATCATTCTGACTTTTGGCTAACTACTTAGATTAGTAGTTTTTGGTTTTACACATTTTTGAGATATAGACCCTATGTTGTGTACTTATTCTTTTGTATAGCACGTGTTGCTATTCTTTTGTATTATCGTGGATCTTTCTGACCACTACTCTGATGTACACATTCATGTGTTATATATATATATATAAATTCATATCTTCTTCCGCCTTTGTGATATGGATGTCTGTGACTGATTAGTGTTATGTTTCTTTCTATGTTTGTTTCCGAAGATTAAATATAGCCACCGTGTGATAGCTTTGAGTTTGTATCGGTATGTCGGATTTCCTCCTTAAAAGATATGCATGCTATACTATCTGACATATCGGTGCTCGCACAAAGAAGTTACATGGATGGTCGCTCTTCAACGGCCTTATTCTCCGTGCTAGTTGACAGCACTACACCGTAGTGTTCTTGGCTAGCGTGGGTATAGAGGTGGGGCGTCACAGGGTTTCTATCCGAGATTTTGTGACACCTTTGCCATTGCGACGTGCCAATACTAGATCTTCGGGTCATTGCCATTGCGGTGTATTTTTCTTCGAGACATTTTCCATTGCGGCATATTAGCCATTGCTGCATATTTGTCATTGTGACGTTTTGCCTTTGGGAGAGGTACCTATTTGAGATAACAGTATTTGGCAAGGCTTCGGCCACATGCACGTGCAAACACTTTTGAGATGATTTCTTTGACTATTTTCCCTAGTGTATCGCCCCTTTTCGGAATTGGTCCTTTGAACCATTCGATATATATTTATGGCGATTACCTTTCAGGAATTTGAACTCTTGGGAGTTCTATTTTTGAGATTTGAGTTGCTTACATAGATAGGTGTTATTTGAGATTTTCCTTTTGGCGTTATTATTGAGAATTGCCTATTGGCGTTATTACACGAGATTTGCCTTTTGGCGTTTATTTGGGGTTATATTCTCCTATATTGGAGAGTTATATTTGATTTCCTTGTGGCGTATTTTTGAGATGGTGATTTCTTTGAGATTGCCGATATGGTGGGTTTGGGATTTCTCCTTTTTAGGAGTTATATTTTCCCTAAACCATTGTTGATGTTTTACGATATGCCGATGATATAAGGCTTGCTATATTTAGCATTTTATGGATTGTCTTATCTCTTTTGAGATTATATGTTTGTGTAAGTGATATCATCTCATCACTTAAAGTAACTATACCATACTTATGCTCATGCTTATATTTATTATTGTTTCTTCTTGTTTAAGAAGAACATCACCTTTATCCTATGCTTATGTTATCGTATATTCCCTTTAACTGATTTGTTTAGCTAGACTGACCAGTGTATTTTATACTCGAGTCAGACCGAGGTGTTTCAGGCTAGGTACCCTTGTGGACTTAGCCTATTCTGCTTCCGCATGGACTTATCTACTAGCCCTTTTGTTGTAGTCTTTTTGTCGCTACTCTGATATGTATATTATTTTGACTCGTGTGTATATTGTGGTCGTCATACCACTTATGATGTATTATTTGTATTGTATTAAGATGTATCAGTATATATGTGTGTATATATATATCTGTTTGATGTTCTGCGATGTGTTATGCGTTTGAGTTGTTGTATTTTGTTCTGATAGATCCTATAGCCACATGTAGTTTTGTATCAAGCATTTATTGGATATGTCGATCCTCTTGAATTGGAAAAAAAATATAGAGCACTAATCAATGTATTCAATATATATTTAAGACAAGACTATAGATGGTCGCTCCTAACCAGCCCTATTCTTCGCATTAGCAGACAGTATTACCCGGTAATACTCTTTGTTAATGTGGGTCTTGGGGTGGGGCGTCACAATTCCGTATATGATAGAAAGAAAATTTCAACAAATCACAAATTCAATTTCCAAAATAAAGGAAAATAATTTTAAAATCAAATTTATATATCTTAGAAATAAGAATAATAATCTCACTTTTAAAATAGTTTGAAATGATATTTTATATGGCATTCCTTGGAAATTTTGAAGTGTGTATGTATACTTATATATAAAAGCATTTTAACATATATATTTAAAATCTTTTAAAAATACTTTTAATATTATAGAAAGATCTCAAAAAGTTGAAAAACATCTTAATACAAGAACCATGAAGAAACGCAAGTATGATTGAAGAAAAAACGAAAAACAACAATCGGGCAAAATTTCCCAAACTATGTCAATTTCAGGGCTACGACAAAATATGTAGTTTCCATTATTTAAGCCTCAAAATTTTGCAAACTCAAAACACGAAAGTTGTAGACAATAGTCTTGGGTTCCTAATAAGAAAAACTTCATCAAATTTGGACTTACGGTTCAAAAGTTATGGCCAAATGTGTTTTAGGTTTAAATTCAGAAAGTTACTTTCAAGATAGAATTGGGACTTTAATTTCAAATCCATTCAAGCCAATTAAACAGTAATTATTAAAAAGTGACCAAAAGGGAATTTCTGCGTATTGAATTTATTTTTCTAAACCAAAATGACTGACCCAAAGCGGATTTAGAAAGTGCAAATTCTCATTATTTTACCACAACACATTTTCCAAATGAATATTCCGCAACCACATCATGTTTTCAAAGATGTATTACTTTCAATTATTACATCTGATGCTTCATTATATGTCATGAATGCAACTTCCTGACATGTGTGTATGCACTACTTCATGATTCATGGGTGCACATAAGCCAAAAGTGTCGATATAATGACCTATGGACAAAATTCCATTTTCAATTTAAAGATGCAAAAACTTTTTCTTCGTTAAAATATGCAACCAAGGCAACCTACAAAACGCATACATTTCTAGTGCCTTTATAGTTGCCTATATGCAAGTTTAACTTCCTAATTTAGCATGCCTATTAGTAGGAAGGGTTACTGACATCACATTTCTACTCAATCCATTTATAGCTAAGCTAAATGCAACCATTCAATCCAAAAAAATGCAACAAGAGCAAATACACAACATTCATTTATTCCAACATCAAAATTAATTATAGCTATGAGTGACGAACTCACCAAAATCTCCAATGTAGCTTGTTATTTCCTCTTTTATAGCGTTGCCCCTACACTCCTAACACAAAAACCACCTTCAAGCTTTATAAAATCAAAATTCAAGAAAACACACAAATCAAAACATCATCAAAATCCTACTTTGATAGGTCTAAAAGATGTAAAAAAGGAAGTGGAACTTACTTTTGATTTTCGAGAAGTTTTAGGAATTTATTGGAATTAAAAATGGGTGGATTTTCTTCTAGGGAACAATGTGAAAATGAAAAGGGTGGAGAGGCAGAAAACGTGAATGATAAAATTAAAGAGGATGATGAGTTGTTGAGGACTAAATGAAGTATTAATTACTTCATACAAGATAATGGCTAAGCCTAAACTCAAAACTCCTTATTCTCTTCTTATTTCTTTCTCATTCTCCTTAAACTACACTTCCTAATTTCAATTCCAACAAAATTCCCCAATGATATAGAATTCTAATTTTTTTTAAATCACTCTTATTATTATTTAAACCATTTTAAACTCAATTTAAAGAAAATCCCATAGTAAATCATTTTATTTGATTTAAAAAATAATAATTTACTCTCAGAAATCACCAAAATCAATTTAAATCCCACATTTAATTTATTAAAAAAAATTCAATATTAAGTTCTCATCCTGGGTCGTTACAGTTTTTAGGAGTAATATTCGTTTACGCAATGAATTCACAATGTTAATATCAACTAGTATTTCTAGAAACGATGTACAATAATGTATTACTAAATTCTAATGCAAGAATCATCTGGCGTTTCTTATAAATTAGATAAAATCAATAGTGTAAATAGAATAATTAATAACTTTACATATTCCTGTCTCCTTATTTAAATTTGCTATAGCTAGTGAAACCTTTAAAGTGGCTTCTTTTTAAATTTTTGTTTGAGGCGATGAATTCAGATATCGATTAGATGTTAGTAGAGAGGTTTTTGAACAAGTTTCCATATGTGAATGATCAATTTTGATAATGAAGCTAGAGATCAATTGATTGTGTGATGAAGATCGGGTGTTTAAGGCAATGAAGATAAAGTTGGCAAAACCCTAAAAATGAGAATAATGTTGAGCATCATGTTTTGTTTGGTAATACCGGTCCATCAGACAAAATTATAAAAGTTGTGGTCCATAAACAAAATAAATTGTAACTTTGTTTTTTGGCTAATTCACTCGTCTTAATAATTCTCATGCAAATAAAATTGCACTAATCATGCTCATTTATCCTAAAAGTACAATCTTGCATAGTCGGTACCCTTTCATCTTCATTTACCACTAGGCAAAAGCCTTGCAACCTCATTCCCTTTTTCATTCACTCATAGCATCTCCAGCAACCCCAATCTGATAAAAAGGGTCAAATTCCTATTTTTTGTGACTCCTCATGCTCAGCAATGTGAGTTGAGCATATGGAACGGAAAAAAGTGGGAATTCATCCTTTTTAGCATGAGTTCCTAAATGGTTTTCTAAAAAGCACTTAGGGCCTTAATCAATTTTCGAAAAACCATTTAGGCAAAGGGGTATTTAGAAAACCGTTTACATTCTTAAACAATTTACCTTTACCCATTTTATGCTTTATATTAATAAAATTATATATCTTTAGTGCATTTTCACATATTTTAACAATAAAAAACAATAGAAAATACATTGGATCATTTGATAAAATACAAAGCAATTCCAATAATTTAAGTAGACTAATACAAACTAAAATAAGAAAATACGTTGCTAGTAGAACAAACACATTCTAACATTGCAATTCCTTTGCATTCTAGAAATCGACACATTCTAACGTTGCAATTCCTTTGCATTCTAGAAATCTCCTCTCTATCTTGGTAAGTTTTTCATAAAGACCATAGGCTGCTATGTTTTTTAGCCAAATGTACCATAATAGGTCCTAAGGTAGAAAATAAATAGCTTTCGCTAAATACCCTTTTTCTTCTTTATTCCTTAAATGTCTTTTCAGGGGCCTTCTTAAGTTTAGTTCTTTCTTAGTAACCTCTAGTCTTGTTTGCATCTTGATAAACTTATGCTTCCAAGATCTTTAACCTTTTCTCATTCAGCCTCAAATGTTCCTTTTTTTAAGGAAAAGAAGGGTTCGATATCCAAATGGAATAAAGGTGGGCTCAGTATGTGTTAAGGAACCGTTGACGCTCAGAATGTTTTCTATTTTACTCCAAGTAGGGGTATTACAAATGGGGACTCCCATAGATTTGTAGTGGGGATCCGTATACCCTAGACCTGTGGCTTTGGGTCTAGTGTCCTGGTTTCAGCTGCGAGACATGTATCTAGCTTTGGGCTATGAGATACGAGAGTATAATGGAGAACCGGGATTTTCATTAGTCCTTGGCAACAAGATGGCCATACGAGTTATCATATATTCAAGGCACAATGATGAAGTGATAGCTAGTATTGTTTGATGGATGCCATGGTTGCTATGATTGCTTTGGTTGCTTTCTTTAGTAGGCTATAACTCATAGATATTATTGAGAATAGGTATTGGAGATAGGAATACTTGAAGAGATGATATCCTCATTTGAGTTTTATACTCTTATGATATTGTTGAGTAGCATATTATATTGTTATGTGCCAACTCTTTTGTTGTATGGACATGTCAGTTATGATTCATGTACCTATGTTCCTTACTATGTTTACATGTATAGTATTTTGAGATTCATTTACCACTCACACCAGACTACTATCTGACCTAAGGATTTATGCTTTGCTTCTTACTATCTTGGTTATTCTTAAAATGAGTAGACTAGATAATAGGTGTAACAACCGGAATTTTCGAACCTCGAAAACCGACACTAATACATCCACTGTATTGCATGTCGTGCATTCAAGTGTCGGAAAACCGATGATTAGGGTTGAAAGAAGAAAAGATAGAAAAGAAGAAAACTAAACAACACAGAATCTCACAATGCAACAGAACAATATATATTACTCAACATAATATATTACAAAGTCATTTCAAAAAATGTTACATCAGAGTCATGCTAATACAAATTCTACCCTAGGACAGTTACAACAGTCTGTCCCTACCTAACTAAATACAATATACATATAATATTGTAGAAAACAATAAAAATAACTAGCTATCGATGAAACCGCCTACTCCAAGCTCCTCCTTGTAAATCTACGGAAAAACCTGAACTACTCTTCTACCCATTCAAATTTGAGCACACAAGAGTTTAGGAAAAGAAAATAAACTTCGGGTCAGACATGGGTCTGGTGTGAGTAGACTCAAGCAACTTGGTTATTACTTTAACTCTTTTGAAATCAAAGGTATGTCATGAGACCACGCTGCACATAAACACCAATGAGGTTTTACCTTATGATAACCAAAACATTTGTATAAAAAATCCAGTGATATTATAATAATGTCTAGATTACAAATAGATATCCAAAATAGCTGAAATTGTTACCATATTAAATTCTAGCATACTAGGCCCTAAAATTAAAACCATAAAGCATTTATTGGAGATGAATTCCATACTATGGCAAGGTAAAGGACTAACTTCCGATGGTACACCCATAGAAAATGCACCAGAGTCTCACAAGAACTTCTTGTATCCCTACTACACAAAGCCGGTTACCGCTTTAACATGGTGAACTGGATTACCCCATCCCTTTTTGACATCGAGGCCCTATACTACCATGATGCTTGCTTGCAAAATAACTCGAATATGGACAATCTTGAATGGGATGGTGGCTCCTAATGGTAGCTGACCATATAGCTCTACTACATACCTTATTTTTGCCATTTTCCTGGTTATGAGGCTTGAGGCTACACTTTACCTTCTTTCATACTAGCAAACCATCTTGGAATGCTAACACTGCCCCTCCAAGCAGAGATATAATGCCAGCATTCATCCATGCAAGTTGTTCTGGGATCGATCAAACATTCCACATTACTGTCTTCCATTTTGGAATCACCCTCAGGAAGAATAGTATAATTCCATAGTATACATCAATATTATTTAACATCGTTCATTATTAGTTTGGAGTGGTTCAGATAAATCTAAAGACCGGTGTCTCCAAAACTAAGTGATAATTTCCGAATAACTCAATTTCGGTTATTTTGGAAGTATGCACCAAGCAATCGAATCTACACCGGGAAACTCAAATTAAATTGTTAACGAACTTTTTAAATGAATAAACCTCAATCAAATCATAAGTTAAAAATTAATTAAACCTTAATAAATCTTAATCAAATCATAATTAAACCCTAAATTAGCCTGTTTAACTCTTAATTTATTTAACTAAAAATTTAAATCTCAATTAAGTTTGGTTTAGTCTTAATTAATTAATAATTAAACCCTAAATAAATTAATTAATAATTAATAATTAAACATTAATTAAAATTTAATTAATTAAACATCCATTTAAAATTAAACCCTAATTAAGTGATAATTAAGTAAATAATTAACCTTTAATTAAATAATTAAATAATTAAATAAATAATTCTAATTTTAAATAATTAATTAAGGTGATAAACTTGATAAAATAAAATTTAATTTTCTTTTATCTTAATTAATCATTATTTCAAACTTCCTTGACTTGGTTAATAATTCCTTAAACTCTAATTACATAACCTAATTACTTAGTTAAGTAATAATTACCCTAATTAATAAATGAAATAAATAACTTATCAAATAATTAAAAACTTAAACTTTCGACTTACTTAATTATTTTAGAACGAGTTTTCAAAAACAATCCAAAAGAAAATACTTTAATATTTGAAATCGTGAATTTTTCCGAACTACATCCATAGCGACTATCGCTATGAACGTAGTTCGCTAGAATTGATTTCTAGGTGAAAAATCCACCTTAACTCTTGAAAACACAAATGGAAAAGTTTTGAAAACTTGAAACAAAGGTGAAAACTTGGAAAACATTTTTCTAAATCAAAACTAAAAACGAGCTTTTGTTTCCAAATCGGATCTCAAGTCCTTTGCGACATTTTAAGGTGCTAACTTCACAACAATTTCATCACATACACTTGTTTTTTTTGGTTTTATAAACACACTACCATCATATCATAACCAACCATTTACATATCCATATCCAAACATATCATTCAACATCCAAATCAAAAATCCAAACTCAATCACAAACTTATAATAGTATGCTGTCAAAACAACATGAAATTTCAACACAACAAGCACTATATTTTTACAACATATAGTCCAATATAATCAAGTTAATATCTTTCCAAAAATGAGATTTTTACTCATCGAAGCTTATTAATTTCAAACCAACTTTTGCTAAAACTTTGAAACAACCTTGGATCTTGCAAAATTGAAGACTTTGGATGCCCACACACCCAAAATTGGCTCGACTTTGGACAATTTGGGCTCAGCCTAGGGCATGTTGGGTACAGCAATGGGATGTTTGGGTGGATGTGGGCTTGAAACTTCAATGTGAACTGCACAAAATGGAAGAAGAAGAGTTTTAAATAAGTTATGGAAGGAATTTAAGTAAAAAATGTCATGCAAACATTCTCAAGCTTTAGGAAATTTGACATGAAGAAGAGAAGTTGTAAAGTGGAAATTATGAAATGGAAGGGGTATTTATAGGTTTAGGAAATTAGTAAAATGCATAAAGTAACCTTAAATTAAATAATACACATGCATGCACCCCCCCTCTCCGCTTCATGACTTCCATCCTCCCCTAGTACTCACCCTCTCTCATCCAACTATTCATGCCATGCTCTCTTGTCTTTTGTTCTTGAGATAAATATATTTATATGTTAAAATATGCACATTTTTATATAAAAGTCTTACTTATTTATTTATATACATATAATTAAGTGAAAATTTATGTACATGTATATATTCTCATGAAAAGTAGGTTATAGTGTGTTTATATGTGTTTACAATAGATTTTTAACATTTTAGATAAATGAAAAATCAAGATTTCGGAAAATAACTTACAGTCACATTTTCTATTTTTTTTCTAAACTATATATATTGGTAAAAAAAATTTGAAAACGATTTTATCTTCATTATTGATTATTAAAAATAAGTTTATTTGTTAATAAAAAATAATTTATTTATTATTTTAAAAAATACAATTAAATATTCATTTAAATAGTGATTAAATTCTAGGTCGTTACAATAGGCCTAGTTGATGTAGTAGCTATTTGGAGGATGAGTTGGATAGAGCTATCTTGTATTATATACATATATCGATTTCTATGCTTATCCCGTTGTGCATCACTGAGAAGTTTTAGAAGTGACAGCTTATTACTTATATTTGTGACAGTTATTGTTCCCATTGTATAAACTCTATGACATTTGATATATAACTTTGTAGATATTATACTCTGATGATTGGTTTATATTGTTATTACTGTCTCTTCCTTTATATATGTGATATTATATTTTTTCCATGCATTGTGAGATATTTGACATGTTATATGATTTGTTTTTATTCAACCTTGTGATTGTCCTATATCGGTCGGGCATGACTGCAGCATGTTTTTATTTTATTTCAACCTTGATGATTGTCCTATATCGGCCGGGCATGACCACAATGCACTATTTATATATTATTAGTGTTGGTGGTATAGGGCGGTCGTCACATTTGGTATTAGAGTTTAACATGAGTTGATACCACGATTTAGTATAGATAAGGAAGGAATTATCGCCATAGACCGGATCTAGAGTGTATATAAGCGAGAGTACATACTTGTTATAAGTTTGGTTTTCAAAGCTATGTAATAATATATATTATATAGTGTAAGTTGCATGCACATGAGCATTATGACACGGTTTTCTTTATGAGAGACCAATCATTCTTGTTAAAGGTAACCACAACTACTGTACATGGTTTGTAATATCACGGTATATGCATTACTCATCATCGTTACCATCATAGCATAGAAAATAGCTTGAAAATCACAGTATTCCTTATATACAGTTCCATATATACTGTACATGGTTTGTAATGGTTTAGTCTTATCGAGTCATGGATGCTATGTTGTTTGTGGTTGTTTTTTTTTGAATTTTGTTAGGTTCGAGATTATTTTGGGAATGAACTAGCTTAAGAAATATGCGGCTATAGTTGATTGCAAGAAGCTACTGGTGACAATCAGAGATGTGGATGAGCGAACGGTAGTTATTAGCTACTTACCAGAGGATGCGGTGATGGTTAGCTTTCTATATTCGCTTGAGGTTTCACAGGAGAGTTTTTCATCCATGCCAATCACTAGAGTATCTGATGTCTTTGAGGAAGTGACTGGATTGTCGCCGCATAAAGAGATTGAGTTTCGGATAGACTTGGTGAAGCTAGACCGGTATTTATGCCTTTGAGGTGTATTGAACCTAGAGAGTAGAAGGAATTGGAGGTGTAGATGTATTTCCTATTGAGGAAAGGGTTCATTTAAAGAAGCATATCTAAGTGGGGCCACCTCTTATATTCGCGACTAAGGCAGATGGCTCTTTGAGGTTATGTGTGGACTATCGTGAACTAAACTAAGTGACGATGGCGAACAAATATCCACACCCACGCATTAATGACTTGTTTGATCAACTTTAAGGTGCAAAGGTATTTTCCCAAATGGATTTGGCAGCGGAATTTCACCAGTTAAGATTGACGAAGGAGAGTGTTCCTATTATAGCATTTCATATGCCATCGAGTATTTATGAGTGGTTGGTGATGACATTTGGATTGACCAATGCTCCGACATGCTTTGTGGATCTCATTAATCGGGTTTTCATAATCTAGTTGATTAAGTTTGTGCTTGTGGATAATATTCTAATCTAATCCAGAATTAAAGAGGAGCACAAGTTGCACTTAAGGACTATACTAGAGATATTAAGGAAGCAAAAGTTGAGAGTGAAGTTCTCTAAGTGTCACTTCTGGAGAGAAGAAGTGCGATTCTTGGGTCATGTTGTGTCAGTATAGGGTATAGGAGTGGATCATGTGAAAGTGGCAGTGGTCCAAGATTGGAATCAATCCACGAATGCTATGGATGTGAGGAATTTCCTAGGATTAGTGAAAATTATAGACGCTTCATAAAGGACTTCTCAATGGTAGTGGCACCGCTGACCAATTTGACAAAGAAGAATCAAACTTTTATACGGGATGTGAAGTGTGAGCATGCATTTGTGATTTTGAAGGAGATGCTGACGAGTGCACTAGTTTGAATATTTTAAGTGGAAAGAGCTAACAATATACATAGATGCTCGTTGTACTGGGTTGGGTGCGGTATTGATGTAGAAGGGAAAAGTTGTTGCCTACGCAAGTCGATAGCTAAAACTATATGAAAGGAATTATCCAACTCATGATTCGGAGTTGGTAGTGGTTGTGTTTGCATTAAAGATGTGGATGCATTATATGCTAGGAGAAAGGTTTGAGCTATTTACGGACCACAAATCCTTGAAGTACATTTTCTTTCAAAAGGATCTCAACCTTCATCTGCAACGGTGGTTCGAGTTCTTGGACTCTTATGATTTTAACATTTCCTATACACCAGGAGAAGGAAATGTGGTCGACGATGCATTAAGTAGAAGACATGCTAGTTTGGGAAAAATGTTCTTGGACTGGAAGCAGATAGAGTACATTGGTGGATATGATTTCAGACCTCATTACGAGTCGAAACCAAAGATGTTGGCAAGTTTGTTGATCAGACATACTCTAATTGAAAGGATCAGTGCTAGTTGGAAGTGAGGGGCTAGGCTGGAGGAAATTACAACAAAAGTAGTATGAGAAGAATCTGAAGATATGAAGCAATATGAACTCGACCGAGAAGGTTAGCTCTGTATGGATAGAAGATTATTTATTCCCGATGTTGATGGATTGCGATATGAAGTGCTACGAGAGTGTCACATTTCCAGGTTGACCATTCATCCTGCAGGTAACACAATGTAACACACCTAATTTTAAATAACATTATTCAGGGGATTTAATTAGATAAATTAAATATAATAGTGTAGAGACTAGAATGAAATGGGGATTGAGATTTGAAAACTAAATAGAGGCCATTCCTTAACTAAATGAAATCATAAGAATGGGTTTAATAAATAGTTTTATAAGTTAACTACTCAAGAGAATAAGGCAAGGGTAATATGGGAAATAGCCGTATACCATAATCCCATAACCCTAAAACCCTTACCTCATTCTTATTATTATACTTTCATAAAACAAAAACAAAGATGACCAAGGTCGGCCATAACCCAAGGAGAAAAGGGGATCAAAATCAATAAGAAGCCAAGGATTCAAGCAAGGAAGAATTAAGCAAGATCAAATCTCAAGTTCGTTATCCAAACAAGGTGAATAATAGTCTAAACCATCTCATATACATTTTAATGAACATCTTAATTTCGGATTTAAGATTTTAAAACTGTTTGGATGATTTGAACGATGGTATGCTTTGATTATATGCTATGGTTGATTTAAACAAGTATGTTTGTAAAAGGTTTGGTTCGATTTTAAAGCTAAAATAATGTAAAATGGGTTTTGAATGCCATGCGGATTTAATATGTTATGTGAAACATTATTTTAGACATGGGTTTAAATTTTCATAATAATCCAAGCTATGGATAATTTATTATGAATTTTGAATAGAAGAACTAGATAATTTAGGTTTAAAATTAATTATGACAATTATATAACGTATTTTGAGTCCGAAATTTATATATGTAAGAGAACATATGTGACGACCCGACTTCCTACGCCCAGGAAATCGCATCGTTTTGAAGAAAAGAAAGAGGTGAGAAAATAGAAAAGATAGAAAGAAGAAGAAACAACATCAGAATCTCAACAGCGGAACGAATAAAATATAATATATCACATAAATATCATATACATCAGAGTACACAGATAATACAACACATACTAGACAGTTATAAACACCTGTCTAGTTAATACAACTCAACATCACAGAGATACAACACAGCGGAATATACAGAATAACACTGACACAGCGGAACCAATATATATATCTACACGCTGAAGCCTCCTGCTCCAATGCTCCTCCAGAATTCGTCAAAGCTAAACCTGAATCCCTTGACTACCCGTAAAAATTTGGGTACCCGAGAGTTTATGAAAAACAGAAATAAACTTCGGGTCAGACATGGGTCTGGTATGAGTAACAGGTTAAAGTTGTTTAACTTTGAAAATCATTTGAAACAAAAGGTATCACGTAAGACTTCCCACAAATAACATGGGTAAGTTTTTACCTTATGCTAACCAAAACATTTGATAGAAAATCCAGTGATATTATAATAGTGTCTAGGGTTTTTAAGTAAATATGAAATAGCTGAAATGCTTACATCTCACATTTCAACGTAGTTGGGCACAATCAAAACGTACGGCACTTATTGGAGATTGGATTCCATACAATGGCTGGGCTACTGGGGTACCGCCCGTCACAGTACGTGGCCTAGATCACCGTACCGAGGAGTACGCCCGCTCCCCTGCAACACAAAGCCGGACCCGTTCCTTACTGAATAGTTCCAAACGAGACAACCCCGGCAGTTGGACGTCTCCACTGCCCACACAATCGAAATAAAAAGGGACATCTAGACAGGAGAAAATCTCGCTCTCAAGTGGGTGCTACCCACGAAGCTTTGCTGCACCTCCCCTGTTTTAGCCATTCCCGGTTGATGAGGCTTGAGGTCACGATTACCTGAATAGGACTCATCACTTAGAATACTCATCGTCCACCTGACGATGTGCTGAAAGCATTCAATCCATATAAGTTCGTTCCGGGTTCGAACGAAACCGAAGGCATTATCTCGTTACACTCGTATTGGAATCACCCTCAGAGTTAACGACGATAACCCTTGCACTCTGAATCTTCATCTCGAATCTATAAGTACTATTTCCGTCAAACTCATTACGGAATCACCCACAGAGTTATACTGACGAATAGTTCTTGTACCTCGAGTCTTCACTTGCTCCACTTGGATTTCACGACCTATCGTTATTTTGGATCGATGTGGTATTCGGGTCTCCAGACCTGGAATCCCGGTATACGGAAACCCGATCCCGGTCTCATCGAAATCCAAACCGTGTCTTTTAAGGCCAAGTTGTTTTAAAGGTTTAAAACAATTCAATTATCTATATCAACATAGATAGATAAATCACAATATCACAGATAAATGATCACATATCAGCATAAATGGATAATCTATGATATCACACTTAAACAAGCATCCATATCACAACAGAGATTACTCATCACATAACTGAGTTTTCAATCAATCAATGGGAATCCATATCATCCATTCATAAACAAGGATAATAATTACATCGTTGATAATTAATTTAAAATGAATTAAATCAATTACCTTACCTTTAATTAATTTAAAGTTAATTAAATTAATTACTTCATCATTATTAACTCACCTATACTAATTAATTATTAATTAATTAATCATCATCCCATTATTCCTTTTTATTAATCATCCCTGATAAATTTCTTTAATTACATTTAAGTAAATTCCTTGAGTTACTTCTTAGATTAATTACTTAACCAATTATAGAAATTAACCTTTACATAACTTCATATATTAATTAACTAAAGTTAATTACATTACTTAATTAATTGTATTAATAAATTTCTTCATTTATTAATTTATCCAAATACATTTATTCCAAATTCCAACATTAATTATAATAATTAATGATCTCGAATTAAATTTACAATCTGATTAAATCAAAGTAATTAATCCTAAATTTAACCCACAATATAAATCACCCTTGATTAACCAAATCAGTAATTAACTCCTTTAATTACTTTATAATATATTTATCTCCAATTAAACCCTTGATTAATTATAAAAAGTAATTATACTCTAATTACTTTATTAACAAACTTCATCCCATTAACTACGTCTTGTAATTACTTACCAATTACTTCTCTGAGTAATTATACTTCTCACATTACCAATTGATTACTCAGATTTATTAAAATAAGTTAATTAACCTGAATAAATCAAATTACTCAAAAATCAAAATGAGTAATTTATTCCTGAATTAATTCCCACTAATCAATTTCACTTAAACAAATACAATGTTGATTTTTAATTAATTAATCTAATTAAATCTAATCATATTCATTAATTAACTTTTAACCCATCATTGGTTAACCCATTCACTACCCTTTTATAAATCCCATTTAAATTAATTATACTTATCAATCATACTTCTTTCATTAAGTAATTGACCTTAAAAGCTTATACTTAATCAGATTCATTTAGATATTAGCTCTTTGGTAATTACATTATCAATCATCTCTTAACTACTACTTAATAATCTTTAATTAATTAATTATTCCAATAACATTCTTTAATCACCTTTAAAACATTAACTAATTTAAATATTTTTATTATGAGTGTAAAGAATATTTACATAGAGAACATATATAAGGAAAACTTTAACAAACTTAATTAATTTATTCAAAATTTTAGCCTTTAAAAATACATCGCTAATCAACTTGCAAATTTAGTTATGAAATCATTTAACTTTCGCTTCAACTCCTTTATAAAGAATTTATCAAAATCAAGTTTATTTATTTGTTTTGAAATCAGACTTACTATAAAATTCAAAGCTTGTTAAAAGAACACAAAACAAAGACAGGTTTTATCAAACCCTGTAAATCAACATTTCTCGAGCAACCCATTGTTTTGCTTCGAGTCCAGACTTGGCTTAACTCGGGTAAATCACGAAAATGCTCTGGAAAAACCCGAGACACCACCCTGCTTTTCCTCTTCCTTCTTTTCTTTTAAAATCTTGCTTTGTTTAACTACTGGAAGCATATATCACTCGTGTACGACCCAGTAATCACTCGAGTCCATTACCCAGTTTCCACGAGATCGCTTCGAGACGACTCTTTCTTCCCCAACTACATGAACTGATACCAGTTCAATCATTGTGCACGTGCACATGACGTTCTCGCCGCCGCTTCCCCTGACGATCCTTCAGACACCTCGGCGAACCACCACCAGGACGACTCCGCCCCACGAAACTGCGCCACGAAGCCCCAGACTAATTCGAGCACTCTCGAGCTCCACTGGTAAACAACTCCGGCCAAAAACCTCCTCGTCCAAACGATTCCGGCCATCAGACGTCAAGAGAATTTGTCCACACCTCGGCGAACTCCTCCTCCACCTTTCCTCAATGTTGCGTTGCACTCGATCAACCACGCCGGTCGTGGCGATCGAATTACCTCAACCCAGAAAAACTAGGTTTCCAAAAAGAAGTTGATTACCGCATCTTCCATGATGGATTACATCGCCATTCAGTATTTTTCTTATGAGCTACGTTCACTCCTCCATCGATAGGCCGAACCCCGACCATCATCTCCTCATAGATCATCAGAAAATCTCTCGAAATGCTTTTCTGATCAAATCCAAACTGCTCTCGAATTCAATCACTAAAAATTTAGATTTTAATGTTAAAAATCCTATTTTTGTATAAGAAATCGATTTATATAACTGAATATAAGGATTTTAATACTTGGATTTTGACTTATTTAAATGTGCTCTGTATTTTACTTTGTTTTCAGAGACAACTCAAGGATGTTTTGGTTTAAAACAGTTTGTAATCTAAAGTCCATGGTATAACAATTTATAATGTTCTAAACTAAGGTAGAAGTGAAGTTTGAATCAGGGTATTTGATTATAAATGAGTTTAGAACCTGGAATTTGAAAACAGTGAACATCTAGACCATACACAAAGCATGTACATACATATATTCACAGAGATAAAAACATGTTCACAGGCATATTATATTCAGAGATGATCATACAATTTAACTGTATACTTATATTTTTTTTTAAAACATTTGTTACTCACCAGCCTTAGGGGAAAGAACAGATCACCCCGTTGAAACAGTTTTGAATCCTGAAAAACTGGAAGTATTCTCCACTTTGAATCTTCCTGCCAATCTCTACTTCTCTGTTGAATTAAGTTGTAGAATCTGGTTTTGATTTTAAATGGAGTCTTGTTTTAAGTTTTTAAATGAAGTAGTTTTGCAGTTTGTATCTAGCTCGACTGGAATGAAAATGATAAAAGAAAGATAGCTTACTGGTGGTGTTTTAAAACATTTACAGGGTATAATTTTTATATAAAATAGTGTACAAGTTGTACAAATTTTTCAGAGATTTTTCCCTGGTTTGGTGGCCGAGATTTTCATCTTTGTGAGCTAGAGCAGATGTATGCATGACTAGTATTTAATGCTTCTTGTACTTGGTTGTTTCATTTTTATACTTATCTATTTTTTTATATACTTTTGCCTTACTTCATTTACAAGCCACAACATAATAAAATTTTACTTTGTATTTTGTTGCCTCAAGTATTGCCTGCATACTCATATTCGAACAGATTTCCATGCTCACCTATACAAGCTTCCCTATACAAGCCTTGCTTGAATTTGCAGATCATTTATTTTGGGCTGGGAACATCATCTTGTATATTTTTGGACTTTGATTGAATTGTCATTGTAATGTTTTGTTTAATTATAAATATGATGACTGTTGTTTGATTAAGTCGTTAGATTAAATAGTGATTGTTTTTATCATTACAAAACGACAAAGTTTATCTCTTGTTTTCATTTCATTTGTACTATCGGTTTTAATATGTTGTTGATTATAAAAATGTATTTGTTTTATTACTTACAAACGATAAAATTTCACTCACGTATATTTGTTTCACTCGTTATTTCAATCGATGTTTTTGTTACTCGTATCATCGTATTGTATTTTATTTGAATATTTTATTTATTTATATTATAAAAGTTCACTTATCAAATTTAAAAATAATTTAAACAAAGAAATTATTCTTTTTATTCACATTACTTATTTTATAATACATACTAGAATATCATTTGACCAAAATTGAATTTATAACATATATACATTTTAAACTATAATTTTAACAAGCAATACTTTAAAAGAAAAGAAAATCAAATTCTTTTGTTAATAATTATAAATCTAAACCAAAGTTAAAAATAGCTCAAAACAATTTAAACATTTATCTACAATATTTAAAACAATATATTTATGAATTTAATAGCTTTGAAAAACTCATTTTTAAATAAATAATAATTTCCAAATCACTAGAATATATATATATATATATTAGAAATTTAAAACAAAATTTATCGATTGAATTTAAAACAGAACTTCCCTATCTATGATATGTACCAATATATATAAAATAAATAGAAAATAATTTATTAGTTTTAAAAGATATAATTCACAATACGATATTAATTAAGAGAAAAGTACCAATTCAAATGTTATAATCCAAAGATATTTCAAATCAATTAAATATTTATCAGAAGAAAAATATAAATTCAGATCTTAAAATCCAATAATATATCAATTCAATTTAATATTTATCACAGATTATTAAATTGATATTGCTCGAAATTCCGGGATGTCACAACATATTAAAAGTGAATTAAGATGATTTTTGGGGATTTTTCCTAAGTGATTTACTATGGAAATTAAATTAATTAAGTTTAAGGACTTAAATATGTTAATTGTTTTGTTAAGGGAAGGGGCTTCTTTGCTAAACTATTTTAATTATTAATTGATGAATTCGGCAACCTTTTAAGAAAAAGATTTTTGGAAAAGGATTTGGCAACTAATCATATTTTGACAAATAAGGCAAGTAGGTGAAAAAAAATTCTTTTTAAGGCTAAAAATCAGTTTTGCTTCGATTTACAACTTCGCTACTTCCATCTGATGGCTTTCGACACCATGCCTCCACCAAAAAAAACCATTCGAAACAAATGCAAGAAATGGATACATGGTGCATTGGAGAAAGGTGGGTATAGTGTCGAAACCTAGCTTTCGAAGGGGTAGAGGTCATTTTTATAAGCTTTCGAAAATGTTACCTGCCTTTGCTTTGAAAAAAGACGCTTAAGAAAGGGTTGAAGTTACTTGTAAATAGCTTTCGAAGGGATTACCGGTTACCTTTGTTTTAAAAGTAGTTTTTGATTGAGTTGCCGTATATTAAGTTTTGAAAAAGAGATTTTGAAAGGTTAGTTTCTTTTGAACCTAGTCGAAAGCTAACTACCGTCTTTATACCTTTCGAATTAGTCAAAGGCTGCTTTTCTTTATCGCCTTATAACAATGAGTTCGAAAGGGAAACTTTTGTTTTATTAATATAAAAGCCACAACCCAATACTTTCGTAAAGGTCCCTGTAGTCACTTCTATTAAAGGTTTCGAAGGTAATGGTTTCGAAAGGTCATTTCGAAGTTATCCTTTTTTAGTTATTTTACTTAAAGATAATTGCTTTCGGAAAGGTGGTTTCGAAGCCATCTGTTCCCCCAAATTCTTTTACTTGGAGATTAATGTTTTCGACAAGGTTACTTTCGCTTATGTTCACTTTGACTAGAAGTTATACTTGAGGTTAAACCCAATGAATTTGAAACAGATACATTCATATGGTTTCGAAGCTATGCCTCTATAAATCCTACTTAAACTAAGTGGTTTTGAAAGATAAGCTTTAATACTTCTGAAAGGAATGTACTAATGGTTTGGAAAGGAAGGTTTTCATACTTTCTAAAGGGATGTTTTAAGTGTTTTGAAAGGCATATATTTGAGTGTGTTGAAAAGAAGGTTTGAATACTTTCGAAGGATTTATTTTAATGGTTTCGAAGGATAAGGCCTAAGGTTTTGAAAGCCTTAGTTTTAAAATAAGAAACCTAATCTCAATTCTTTAAGATAAAACCATGATAATATAAAAGAGTTTTCAAATGGCGTTTAACTTTGGAATATTTGAAGAAGCTTTCCTTGCTAAAGATAATTGGTAAAGATGTTAACAATGTTTCATTTTAAGAATGATTACCAGGAAATTGAACCATAGATGTTTATGTTCTGATGTATTGATTAGTTATCATGTATGCTTCTTCTGTAAACATATCCACTTTATAATTAACCCATATCTGCATTTTGGGGTGTTAAGGGTAGAATAACCAGTTAGGTTGATCCGGTAGTGCATATATATTGAGTTAACTCCTATGTGAGTAGAATGGCATCCAAAAGGTCAGGTAGACCAGAATATAGGATGCCCAAAGACTGATCAAAAGATTATTGGTTTATACAGGTTCTTAGTAAGCCCATAAAAACTATGTATGGAAAAAGTTATTGGAATGGGCCAATAGGTTCTTAGTGATTCCATAAAAACTATATCCAGATTAAGTTATTGATAGAGATCAATAGGGTCATAGTTAACCCATGATAAACTATGATATGAGAGAGGTTATTGGAGAACCCAATAGGTTCATAGTAGACCTATGAAAACTATAATTGGATGAAGTTATTGGTAGATACCAATAGTTTCTTAGTGAACCCATGAAAACTATGAAACCGGGTAGATAGTCCGTAAGCTTTGAACTAGTTATTAGTCAGCTCGTGAAAACTAATAGATTAATAGTGACCCTAGAAACTATAACTTGAGAAAGATAGTCAAAAGAATGGGGATGGGAAATCCGGGGATGGGAAATCCATAATATATTACATGTTTGCATATCATCATGATGCATTCTATTATGTTATGTTTTAACCATTATGAATGCAGGTGCACAGTATATGGTTGTTATAAATTTGAGTTAAGATATTAGAGAATTGGCTTTTGCATTGTGAAAGGATTTCCGTTGACTTGGGATTAAAAGATGAGCAGAAGAGGAGATTTGTCTCTAGATAGTTTCAGGGAGCAACACTTTATTGGTGGAATAGTGTTACCATAGGAGTTTCCAAGAAGGAGTTGACTTGGGTAGAATTTCAAAGGAGATTCGAAGAGAGATTTTTGTTTGAAGTTGCCAAGTCAGTATTACTGAGGAAGTTTAGGGACTTAGTGCAGGGTGAGATGTCGGTGATTGAGTATGCTACGAAGTTTGATCAGTTGTCCAGATACATGTATGCTACCATTGACAATATCATTAAAAAAACGAGAAGTTTATTCGAGGGCTAAGACTCATGATTGCTAGGGCAACAATGCCACATCTCCATGATCCAAGTACTGTTGTTTTGAGATGGCAATACAAAATGAAGAGATGCTTTCTACTTATGGGAAGGAGAAGAAGGTTGAAACCCAGTGCTATCAGGGCAAAAAGAGGAAATTCTTTAAGAAGAAAGGAACCCAAAAGGGAGAAGCCGCCAAGAAGGCGAAGGCTAATCTAGTTTCCTTTAAGTGTGATAAGAAGGGATATTATGCTTATGAATGTCGAACTAGAAAAGAGAAGAATGCTGCAGACAAGAAAGAAGTGAAGTGCTTTAAATGCGACCAGATTGGGCATTATAAGAATCAGTGTCCAGAACTAGTCAGAGCGGACAAGAGAAAAGTCTTCGCTTTAGGATCATCGTCTGCTAGGCTAATCGCTGCTGAGAATGGATAGGCTGTGATGGAAGGTATGCTTTTGATTCAAAGTATACCAACTATGGTACTATTTGATACCGGTGCATCGCATTCATTTATATCTTAGTGTTTGGTTGATATGTTATGTTTAGAACCTCATACCTTGTTACCTCCTTAAGGGTGGCAAATCTGATAGGAGGGTATGCAACTCTGGGAATGAGATGTGACCAGTTAGAACTTGATTTGTCAGGTCATAAGTTTGCATGTAGTTTGTATGTTTTTGATCTTGTAGGATTTGGAATCATTTTGGGTATGGATTGGTTTGATAAATATGATGCTAGGATATTTTGTCAAGATAGGGAAATATCGCTAAGAGACCCTAACAGTCATAATAGAATTATATTCTCAGTGTAGAATTCAGATCTGAGTGCTTGTGCTTTGCTGGGTGCTATGGAACTAGAAAAAGAGTTGAACCAGGTTTTGGTAGTAAGAGAGGTTGTAGATGTTTTTGAGCCAGTCATAGGACTACCACTGAAACGAGCCATTAAGTTTCGGATAGATCTTGTACCAGGAGCAGAACTTGTAAGTAGACCACCTAGCAGGATGACATCGACCGAGATGAAAGAATTGATGGTGGAACTAGTGGATTTAGAAGGGAAGAACATAATTATACCAAGCAGTTTGCCTTGGGGAGCAGCCGCGGTATTCGTAAGGAAACCGGATGGGTCATAAGGATGTGTATCGACTATCGTAAGTTGAATCAAGAATAAGTATCCTTTGCCAAGAAAGAATGATTTATTTGACCAGTTGTGTGGAGCCAAAGTATTTTCCCAATTGGATTTGGCGACATGTTTCCATCAGCTAAGAGTAGTATAGGGCAATATTTCATTGACTACATTTCGGACTAGGTATAGTTCGTACGAATTGTTAGTAATGTCATTCGGGTTAACGAATGCACTAGCTTTCTTCATAGATTAGATTAATTGAATTCTTCGAGAGTGCTTGGATAGGTTTGTATTGGTATTCATCGATGACATCCCAATATACTCTAAGGATAAAAGAGAGCATGAAGTTCATCTTAGAGTAGTGCTTGAGACGCTGAGGCAGCTTCAGCTAAAGGCGAAGTTTTCCAAGTGTCTTTTCTGGAAGAACGAGGTTAAGTTTCTTGGTCATGTGGTTTCAGAGAAGGGTATGTCCGTTGATCCAGATATGATCAAAGCGATTAACAACTAGAAGAGATCAGAGACGATAACTGAGATTAGAAGTTTCTTGAACTCGTTGGCTATTATCGAGGATTCATTAAGGATTTATCGCGGTTAGTAGAGCCTTTGACTAAGCTAACTAGGAAGGATGTGAAGTTTATTTGGTCTGCCAAATGTGACGAAGCATTCCTTAAGTTAAAGCATTTCTTAACCAACGCGCATGTGTTAGTAGTTCTAGACAGAAACAAGGATTAGTAGTGTATACCGATGCCCGTGGAACGGGAATAGGGGCTATGTTGATGCAGAAAGGTAAAGTTATTGTCTATGCTTCACGATAGCTTAGACCGCATGAAGTGCGGTATCCTACTCATTATTCAAAGTTGGCAGTGGTAATCTTCGCATTAAAAGTATGGAGGCATTATCTCTTATTTGAGCTATACACAGATTATAAGTCCTTAAGGTATTTATTGTCTCATAAGGAGTTGAATATGAGATAGCAGAGATGCTGGAGTTTTTGTGGCTTATGACTTTGGTGTAGGATCTAGATTAACCCTAGAGGGGGGTGAATAGGGTTATAGCAAATTTTCTCGAATTTAAACAAAACAAACTGCAGAGAAGTAAATATGCTGAAAAGTAAATCACACACAAAATTTACCCAGCTTCGGCAACCCCTGCCTACTGCTGCATTCCCAGATTTCTATTAGAATTAAACAGTCTCCCGCTTACAAACACTCTAACAGACTCACAAACCCTGCTCCCGCCTATAGAGTTTTGCAAACTCGCAAACCCTGCTTACTGAACTAATCCTAACTAGACAAACTGACACAACCTAAATCCTAGGTGGTGATTTACCCAGATTTGATTCGAAAAGTACAGACTTTAAAAAATAAAAACAAGAACAACTCAAAAACCCTAATTTAAAATATACCAAAGCCTTGTATAATTAATTAAACAAGATCGGCCCACAAACTTCCCTCTTTATTTTTTTAACTATGTCAGCCCGTTCCTTGTTTGTGATAATGGCTTCTTCGATCGTTCCTTTTAGCTTCTAAAATTATGGCTTTGGAGTAAATCGATGAAGCCGAGGGGTAGTTGGTTGATTGCAATTGATTTTTCTCAGTCTTGCTTCGGCAGTCGACTCCTTCTTCAATTCGAACACGGCTCCTCGATTTGATCGAGTTCGACTTTGACTCTGGTATGTAATTTATGCCTTTTTGCTCTCCTAGTTGAATGCTTGAACTCGATCCATCTATTATCGATGTTGATTGTGGCTTTATATAGGATACGAAATCCTTGATTTTCGTCTGATTTGATCTCTTGCTTGGCCTCCACGTCGTTGAATATTTCCCTGATTTTGTTGCGACATTTTGGGTATATACGATTCGAATTTTTGCTTGGTACCCACGGTTTTGGATATTTCCTATATGTTTTCACAATTTTGACATTTGAACTGTTGATTTTGTTCTGGAATTTGTTTTTGTTTCTATAGCAGGATATTTGGAATTTATTCCTTGGTCCATAAATGCATTCGAATTCTTTGCTCAAATATGGAAATAATATCTTTTTTGTATATTTTGCATTGCTAGGATTTGTTTGCCATATTTGATTTCTTGACCAAATCTTCTGATTTGTTTTGATACTCGAGATGGTTTCTGACTTCTTCAATTTTGTATATACATGTATATTTCTTTCTTGCTGTGACTTGTTCGACTCATGACTTCGGCTTTGACTTTGTGTAGCGATTTCATGACTTCGGCCATCACAATTGCTTTGATCTTTGTTGTAACTGGACTTGAACTTGTAGCCTTCATTGTGTACTTGAGTCTGCATTTGCATTTGGTACATCTCGCAGTTTCAATCACTTGAGTACGTTGTAGTCTTCATTACACTTGATTGTGATGTTGTGATTGACTTCGGCCATATGCTTTGATATTGATCTGCTCGAATTGACTTCATTAAACTTTAACTTTGCATTTGCTTTGAGACTTTTTGCATACAGTTGCATTATTTCATTTAGTCTTCATGTACATGCTATCTCTGATCGAGTTCATTGCTGTATTGTTGTTTTAATGGTGCACTTGCTTGGCCATTTTGTACTTCTGGTCTGCTGTTGTACTTCACTCCACTAGATTGTGATGTTGTGGTTCACTTTGATAATCATGTTGCCAGGCCTGCTTCTGGTTTCATTTGTTTCAGACCTTCATGTAGAGGCTGCACTTGTTCATTCCACTGGTGCATCAATTGACTTGTGCATATGAATCTATGTTGAGTTGAGTTGATTTAGTTATGCATTGCCTTCATATAGTCTAGATTCAGGTCTGTAGTTTGCATTGTTGCAGTTGCCTTCTCTGTTGTACATGTATGCTCGAGTCTGGGTTTGCACATGAACTGGTTTGTCTTGATTTCACTTCAGTTGCACTTTCGTTTCACTTGTGTTGAATCCAGCTTGTCTTTTGGCTCAACTGTGCACATGAGTTGGCGAGGCAGTGCACACGTGTATAAATGTACACGTGTGTATTGCAGCCACTCATGATTACCTGTCCCTGATAAGAATACTGATATGCACAGATATTACACAATCAAAAATGATGACAATAACCCATATATCTGAGGCACTAATAAAAACAAATTTATATTTTAGCAAATTTAAATTTGTTTATTTTCAGATTACTGCTGTAGTTGCTAATTATACAGGTACACAAGAGACAGAACAAGAACTGGAGCTGGACAATGCAGATAGATGCAGATGTGCAGACAGAGTGAAAAACTAAGTGTTGAGTGTTGTAGTGAGAAAGAAATGTGAATGTGAAATGTATGAAACCGGTGTATGTATATAGAGAGAGCTGAAAACTTTGTATTGTATAAGTGTTGAAATAAAATATTATGTTGAATAAAAATACTGATTGAATTATATAAATTCTGTGCAATAGTATTATTATTCAATATGAATATTTATTCCTATATGTGTATAGTACAATCTGCAAACACATATATAAATTGATATATGTTTGTTATCATCAAAAAAAAATCACATCAAACATTTGGTATAGAGTATACACCTAGAAAAGGAAATAAGGTAGCAGATGCTCTTAGCTGAAAACATCAGTATGTGGTGTTAGCCATGTTGGCGGAATGGAAGGATATTGAAGCTTTGACTACATGTAGATTGCAGTTACGATCGACAGCTAGTTCTAGTCAGGAAAATGCCATGTTATCCTGCTTGGAAGTTTGACCAGTACTGATTAAAAGGATTGCTTCTAAGCAGAAAGAAGACCCATTGTTAGCTGAAAAGATTAAAAGGCTTGAGGTTGGGTCATAGAGTGATGATCCAAAGGATTTTAATCTTGACCAGAGGGGATGGTTGAGGAAGAAGGGACAGTTGCATGTTTCAAATGTTGAGGACTCAAGGAAAGAAGTTCTTAGGGAATGTCATTTCCAAATTTACGATTCACCCTGGGGGAAACAAGATGTATCGAGATATGAAGAGGAGTTTCTAGTGGGAAGGTATGAAGAAGGATGTTGGCCTATGGATAAGGAAGTGTGTGAACTGTCAACAAGTGAAGGCCGAGCATCAGAAGCCAAGTAGATTGCTTCAACCTTTAGAGATACCAGTTTGGAAATGGGATTCAATATCCATGGATTTTATAGATGGGTTACCAAGGTCGAATCAAGAAAATGAAAGTATATGGGTCATAGTGGATAGGTTGACTAAGAGTGCCCATTTCATTCCAGTTAAGTCAACCAGGATGGCACCTGTGTTAGCTAAATTTTTTATGAAGAACATAGTTAAATTGCATGGAATTCCTAGTAGCATAGTCAGTGACAAAGATGTTTTGTTTACTAGTGAATTCTGGAAGAGTCTACAGGTTGTGTTAAGTACCAAGCTCATGATGAGTACCGCGTATCACCCGCAGACGGATGGGCAGACAAAAAGAGTGAATAAGGTGCTCGAGGATTTGTTAAGAGCTTGTGTGCTAGACTTCGGTGGATCTTAGGAAGATCACCTACACTTAGTTGAGTTTTCCTATAATAACAATTATCAAACTAGTATAGGAATGACGCCTTTCAAATCTTTGTATGGAAGGCCATGCAAATCACCAACATGTTGGTTATAAATTGGAGACAGCTTAGTCTTAGGACTAGATCTGGAAAGTGAGGCAACATAGAATATTGAGTTGATCCGGTAAAGAACGAGGAAATCTCAGTCTAGATGAAAGAGTTACACGTATAAGAGGCATAAGGATCTAGAGTTATCAGCCGAAGATGAGGTTTTCATTAAAGTATCATCGATGAAATGTGTGGTACGATTTGGAAAGTCAGGGAAACTGGCACCGAGATATGTTGGACCATTCCCAGCTATAAAGAGGATCTGAAAGCTTGCATACAGAGTAGAGAGAGCAGTTTGGCAGGTGTCCATAATGTGTTCATATATCTCATCTTCGCAAGAATGGGCATGATCCAGAGACTACTATTCCCTTAACTGTGTTGGATGATTTAATAATAGAATCGAATTTGGATTTTGTTAGACAACATCTTTGGGTTGTAGCAAGAGATGAGAAGAAGTTAAGAAACAAGACACTCAAGTCGGCGAAAGTTCAGTGGAGCGACAACGGGAAGGACTGTACTTGGGAGACAGAAGACAAGATTAGAGATACTTATCCTGATCGGTTGTAAGGGTATGTTTTATATTTGCTTTATCTAGTCTATTTTCTAGTCAGATAGGCTTGTATGGTAGTTATTAGATGTTACAGATGATTGTTAAGTTTAGTATTTAGTCCTTGATGAATTTCGAGAACGAATGTAACAACCCTGTTTCCGAAGCCGTAATATTTTATAAATTTAATTAAAATAGTAGTGTTCGAATTTGATTTTTTTTAATTATCCTTTTTGAAATCTAAGTATTACTCAAACAAAACCTAATTAACAAAGAATGTTTTTGGAATTTAATAAGTTGATAAATTCCTTTTAGAAAATATATTAAAATTCAAATAAAATATGTCAATAAATATGAAATAGTTTAACAAATATAAATAGTTTTTTATAACTGAAATAGATGAAAAGAATTTCTATTCAATATTCACGCAAAACATTAAATCGACGAAGATGAATAAATTTATTTTGTATCAAAACAGTGAATAATTCAATAGAATTAAACAATATTGGATTGAATGAAATTTTATAGTTGTCGAAATACATATATTTCGTAAATAAAGTGTAAATCAACTTCAAATAGATTGCAAAATAATTATAAATTAATAATAAGTATTAATTTTGTTTTATTAATTTAAGGATAAAAGAATTTAATAAGAGGCAAAGTGGAATTTAAAATAAGACCTTAAAACATATAGATCCATACCTATTTCCTTAGTAAACCAAAACCCACTAAAGCCAAATATAATTCCTTTATCCCTAAACCCGTATCTTTTTTACCCATTCCCAGACCTAAATCCGAAATCGTGCTTAGAAAAAAAAACTGAAGTTGCGCTCATGATATGAAATCGACGACGATGCTCTTGCCCGGCGTTTAGGGTCGAATTGCTGCATCAAGCACATGTGATGGAAAGCGATTGTTGGGGGTTACGCGTGGAGAGCTCACGATTGAAGAAGGGAGGACGTGTCGACCTAGGCGTCATTGATGGGCTATTGACCTCGAGGCGGCGGGGGGGGGGTGTGCAAGCTTCGTGCTTTGAGGAATAACTTGGTCGAAGTGGCAGCAAGCTCGATTCTAGCATGGGACGAAGGACGTGTGCTGTTGTGCTCCTAGTATAATGGAATGGAAAATCATTAGCTTAAATTCAAATTCCAAAGCAATCGTGTAATGACCGGATTTTCGACCCTCGAAAATCGACACTAATACGTCCACTATATTACATGCCGAGAAATCGAATGCCGGAAAACCCAATTGTTAGGGGAAAAGAAAAGGAAGAGATAGAAGAAAACATAAAACAATATCATAGAATCTCACAATCGCAGCAGAACAATATATAATAGATAATAACATATCCTTATACAAAAAGAACTATAACTGTTATTTATACATACCATCATCAGATTACGACAATCAACAAATCAATTCTGGACAGTTATAATAACTTGTCCTCACAAGTACTGGATATACAGCCTACACACAGAGTGGAATAAATCAAGTATGTGGGATACGCCTGAGAGTCTTCCAGCACGTCTACCGAGCTCCATATCATCCTAACCTAAATCTATAATACTCGATCTGACCCGAGCATTATAATAAAATAACATCCGAGTCAGTCTGGAAAACCATCCAAAACATACCCAATTTGAATTTAATTATTTTCAAAAATCCTTTGAAAAACAAAGGTATCTTGTAAGACCATGCTACACATAAACATGATGGAATTTTACCTTATGATAACCAAAACCATTTTATATAAAAATCCTGTAATATTATAATAGTGTCTAAGTACAAATACTTATTAAAATAGTCGAAATTGTTACATTAATTAAATTCTAGCATACTAGGCTCTACAATCAAAACCATAAAGGCACGTATTGGAGAATGGGTTCCATTCTATGACCAGGTAAGGAACTACCTCCGATGAGTGCATCTCTAGATCAATGCACCCAGGTTTGACAAGAACATCTTGTACCCTGCCATACAGAACCGTCCTAGCACTTGGCTACTAGTACCGAATATGTTATCATCCCGGTCTTCCAACCTTTTTGAGATCTCATCCACAACCAATCCATAAATATGTAGATATATGGTATCTAGAAAGATGATGTCATACCCTAATGGGAGTGACCGACTTAGCCCTACCGCATGCCCTGTTTTAGTCATTTCCCGGTTGATGAGGCTTGAGGCTACAATTACCTTTCAAAAAATTTACACTTAGAATGCTCATTGCCCTCTAATGACAATATGCTGATAACATTCATCCATACAAGTTGTTCTGGGTCTGAACAAACCGAATCTTCAAATTCACCATTTTCATGATATCACAATTCGTAACACACAAATGAGATCGAAATGGTTTTCAGATAATTAAATCTGATCCCGGTCTCTTCGAAACGATCAACGAATTTGGCCAGATTTGATAGTCGATTATTGAACTCTCAAATTACACACATAAATAGTCACTAGGCCCAATTGATAAATCTTTCAAATATTTATTTCGAATTAAGTATCTTTACAAAGGTATATATCCAAATCTCTTCCAATGTTTCAATATTTGAAAAAGATTTCAAATGCTTTAGTCTATCCCAGGATATTTTTAAAACTATTTCAACACTTAGAAATATTTCCAATCCAACTTAAAATTCATTTCTTAGAAAAATATTTCTTTATAAACCATTTCGTCACTAAAAGTATCTCTGAAACCTTTAATTCCAATACTTAAGAAAATATTATAAGCCTATTTTCCATAATCGTTTCTAATATCCATACTTAAGAAGTTTTCATAGCTTATCTCGAATGTATGAGTATAATTATAACAAAAGAGGATTTTCCGTTTTACCCACTTAATAAGAATCATCAACCCATTATTACTTATTTTATAAATTCCTATAACCCATGTCAATTCTCTTTTACAATTTCAAAGAAATTATCGATTATACTTATTAACAATTTATAACTCCTTTTGAACTCAGATTCAGTTTCCAAAGTTCTCGTGTCTAAACAATTTGGAAATTTCCTTCCTCAAATCTCTTAAGTCCCCGAATTCCATTATAAGATTTTTCTTATAAAATCACATCCATTTAGAAAAACCTATTTACAAATCTCGAGAGTATTTATAAGTAACTTCAATAAATTTCCAAATCTACCTTTTTAAAATAAGTATTCTAAGGTAAAATAATAATTTTCAAATACATTTAAGTAGTTTTTTAAAATATCACCACCTTGTTAAATAATAATGATTGCTAATTTTCAATTCATTCGTAAATAATAATAATAATTGATTTTCAAAGCTTATGATTAAATTTAGAATTTATTTCAATCAATATTAAATATTTAAGTAATTAACCTTCTGAAATAATTTAGTCCAATTAATAGTTTAATAAATAAAAATCCTTTTCTAAAACAACTTCACTTCTTGATAAAAATGTATTTTTAAAATTCAATATAACCATTTCTATACTTATAAATCTCCCTCGATTTATCACAAACCGATCTACATTTCCAAATTCACAACCATCCCAAATTCCAAAATAGAATCCACTATTTCTTTCTAAGTTGGTTTTAATATCTCATTTTAAATTCACACCATGAATTTATATTTCCCATTTATCAAATGATAATCATTTTACTTATTTATAAACATCGTTTATAAATTTCATAAACTCATTTCCATTTTTATAACAGGTTCATATCACTAAAATCCATTTATAAATCGATTTCTAATTAAAATTTCATTTACAAACCTATTTCTTAAATAATCCAAATTATATCCCAAAACTTATTCAAAACTCGATTTTGACTTCCATTCCGTAATTAAAAAAAAATCTTATTTAAATCCAGTATAACCAATTTTATAATTATTTCCAGATTCCCTCTATTCTCCTAATCTATTTAAATCTCGACTTTTAAAACCCATTTACATTTAAACAAATAGCACTTAAATTTATTTTTTAAAAATCTTTTATATATAATATTTTAAAATCTCTATTTAAATTATTTCACGAATTAGTAAAGTACAAATTTAAAATCAATCATTCATTTTATCCAAAACAATACCTCTTTAAATAATCCCAAAACTCAATATAAATATATCACTTCCAAAATCCTCTTTTAATATCTTTCGAAATTCAAAAATAATATTTATGGTATTTTAAAATACCAAAATCTAGGACAGTGCTACTATAGCATCCAATAGATCAAATCATATCATAATCTATCACAGATTATTCAAACACATCATATATCACTATATATGAAATTTAAATCAATATTTTTTTCAGGAATCTAGTTGGATCCCTCCAACTTGTTTCCCTACAACCACAGATGTTATATAATATAAAATACCAATCCCGCTTTGAGGTGGGATATTGCGGTAATAAAGGGTCTTCCGCTATTATGTGGGGCGCATAGGGTCTCATCCGCTCCAATAGGTGGGAAAATATATCCAACTACTAATATATCTAATATAACATCACTCTGATAATAATAGTTTATTAATTCATCGAATCAATCAATAAATAATTTTAACTATTTTTAATTTAAAACCAGCAATCCAAATGAGTGAGATTTACTCACCTTAATTATAGTTGTTGCTTCTGCGTTATGGTTCATCTAAAATCAAGTTTGATATTAACGCAAAATTCCAATATCTCATCTCTCGACCAATCCAAATACACGTCGAAGAATTGTCAACACGAATCCAACGCGACTGACCACGTTGAATTTGGACCTAAAACAAACGAGTTATGTAATTTATAAGAATTGGGATTTATTAAAAACAATTTATATAATTAATCACCTTTTAATTTTCAATACTTACAAAACATGGGCCCATAGACCATGAACAAACACGACTGCTTCCTTCCCTTCTTCTCCAATTTCCCGTATACGAACGTAACTTCCTCCATGGTTGTGCACGTGCACGCGATGATACAACAATATAGACCATGAATTGACCATTCTCTTCCACCATTCGACTCCTCTCCTTGATCTCCATCCAACCATCCCCAAGGCGTCCAACTTGATTAACCATTCTGAAACACGACCTGCTCATTCTTCCCCAGGCTGTACCGTTGTCGCGTTCATCCCCCAAGCATCGCACCACACAAAAATTCACTGGCAGCTGGGAAGCTCCTTGCTAAACTTTAATACCATCTCAAAACGATCCATCGCTTCCTCTATTTTGAAAAAAAATAACCCTATTAAAAACTATAGTTCGACTAACTGTCGAGTTCAATAATATGCGCCGCACCATCAAATACGAATGCCAGGCTGAACATAAACTTAAAATATGAATTTTAAAACTTGTTTCATATTTTTATATTGAGTGGATTTTTAGAAATTTAATTTTGAATTAAAATTTTCTTTCATTCTTTCCCGTGCTTAAAAAAGAAGAAGGAAGAGTTTATACGAAGAAAACGTAGAACAGGGTAGGGTAGGGTGGCTGTAGGTCGGCTGAGGTGAAGGAGATAATGTTAATTTAAATGCAAAATATCTTGCTTATAATAATTTAAAATCCCAAACCCTTATCGAGGCGGGCCGCCTGGCATTCCTAATGTTATATCCTTATTTCGAACACAATGGAACAATTTTCGAGACCTAATTCGATCGTATGGTGCAGATGGCTTTTTGAACCCAATTATTATATTAAATTTTTAATATAAATTTAAACGTGTTTCTATCCCATACGATCAAACGATAATCCCAAATGCTATGAAATTTGAAATCCGATAATAATATACTATTACGGATCCAATGGAACTGGTTTCGTCGAAATCCAAGACTATACCCCGGAAAGCTATTTTATATGTTAATTAAAACGAGTTATTTTAAAAATCTAGTAAATCACCTTTAAATTAAATTTTAAAAATTTTGTTATCTTCCTTCTTATTAATATAAATTAAATAGGCCTTTAAATTATTTTTATCAAGCTTGAAACCCCAGATTCAATTATTTAAGCAAATTTCAATTATTAAATTTAACAATTAAATTACCCTATAAATCATTATATTTAAAATTCAAGTTATTAAATCTAAAAAAATTAACTTTTAAATATTTAAAATTAATTAAATATTCCAGTTTCAAATAATCAAAATTCTAGGTCATTACATTCCTCCTTCCTTAAAAGAATTTCGTCCCCGAAATTGCCAAGGTAAGAAGAATGGCCAAAAACCCATTAACTTTCCCAAAACCAGTCGGTTGAAACAACTCCCCAAAATCAATTTGTTGAAACCACATTATCACTTTTACTAATTCCCAAATTCATCCATAGATTCCAAATAATATTATTCATTCAATCGTTTCGAATTATAATTCAAACCAAATTTTAATTATCATAAATTCCTTTAAAATTTCTAACTCCTTAAATTTTCGAAATTTTTTGCCAGCGTCTCCTTTGTGCGGCTCGATCGGAACAACTACAAATCGCCACTATGGGCCCAAATCTGAAAAAGAAAAAAAATCCAAATGGCTCAACCATAAAACCATCAAATCAATATAAACACGTACCTTTTTGTTGGGCAACCCAGTTTTACTTATGAAATTAAAAGCATCAAATTAGCACATGTATTTAAATATCTGCATCTTACTTACCAATGATATCCAATCAGATAATTTATAATCATATTAATCTACATTTTCAATTTCCAACTTTGTTTTACTTAAGCCCGTACGATGTATATATATCGTCCGTACTCAAAGTCAATCTGATAGCTCACTTGTTCACACAATTTCACTTCTGAACTAGTATCGTTCGCACGACCCTCTAGTGCGGACTCATATCTGGTTCCTTGATCAGAAACCGTCATTCTCCTTGCATAGCCATATACTATGATAGAGAATCCCAAAGTCAATCAAAAATCCATATCTAGTGTTCGCCATTGAGAATCGAGTGAAAAATCCTAACTCGGACCGATATAAATTATCTCAAAATTCAATGCTCGAATCTGGATCAAATCGTTATGCGAATAAAATATTATACGTACAACTTATAAATTTATTTCCATTGATTCTTATCTATACCAAATTCCTGTTTATTCACATTCATTTCATATTCAATCAATTATCCACAATCATTATTCACACTTCTTTATTCACATTCATTATTTAACTTAGTATATTCCTTCCAATACTAATTATTGGAAATGCGGATTACTGATCTTCAGGCAGAATTAACACTAGAGGGAGGGTGAATAGTGTTTAATTAATTTTATGAATCTTTTTGAAATCTTTTCAAATTAAATCCAAATAGATGCAATTCACAAACACAGAAACAATCACAGAATCCGAAACAAATGCAAATAGTAAATAAAAGCAATAAAGGAAAGAACACACCGAAATTTTATACTGGTTCAGAATTACCCTACATCTAGTCCCACACAATTTCTTGTGCAGATTTCTTTTCAAATATAATGTCGATATTACAACCTTGATTTCAAAGGCCACGAGATACATCCTACTGTCTTCGAATCAAGGGAAAACTCTCTTGATTTACCAGGCTACAAGATCACCTAATTGATTTATGGGCTACAATCACACCCAATTGATTTACAGGCCACAATCACACTGTTTCCAATATCACTTTGATAGATAGAGAGACTCAATACACTTCTTTGATTACAAATGATCCTATAACTCTGAATAGCACTGAGATCTTTGAGAGAGAGTGGCAGAGAATCAAACTAGAGATGATCAAGTTTGATTCACTTAGGATTTCAGTAGAGTTTTGTTAAAATATAAGAGAATATTTGAGTGGAGAAGGAGTGAAGAAATGAAAAAAAAACTTAAAATTCATTGAAAACAACTGGTATTTATAGAAGAACAACAGTCATGTACATTCGTGAAAGGTTATGATCATTTCAAAATTTGAAATTTGATTTCTACGGCTACCATTTTGACGGATGGGTTATGCCGACATGCCCTAGTTAATTTTGAAAATTGATTTTTGCTTTTAAAAGAGATTTTCTTTCTAAAACTTGTCAAAACAATTTCTGAAGTTTATAAACCATTTTGAATATAGTTTAAATTTATAAAAGAGATTTAAAAAGTAATCTTAAAAATATATAATCTATAATATAAAAGTAATATTAAAAACTAAGTATAAAATATATTTTTGAGATTTAAAGCTTATAATATTAAAACCAGGAGATAGTTTAAAAACAAGAGATGATTTTGAAATCAAAATATAAAAGATGATAAAAATAGTTTAAGGCTAAAATATTTAAACCGAGAGAGATGACTTTTAAAAGTTTTTGAAAAATATTTAAAATAAATCATTTTGAAAATTTCGTGGATTCCATTCCACCAGAGAAGGTCGTGGGTTCCATCCCACTAAAGAGGTCGTGGGTTCCCACTATTAAAGCGAGAAGATGGATTCCATTCCATAATTAAAATCCAAATAAAGGTTTTAGTGCTATTATGAAGTTTTAACATAAATCTAGACACTATTACTTATCTTGATATCTTGAACTCTTGAACTCTTGAAATCTTGAACTCTTGATATCTTGAACTATTGATACTCATGAGTCTTCAGTCTTGGTTTCTTCAATCTTGAGTTCATCGGTTTTGAATCTCTATACTGTACAGTCTTCATTCTTCAGTACCTGTGTATATTCCTGCATATACATATATATCTAGACAAGAGTATTAGTATTTATATTTTATAACAAGTCCTAAGGCTGTTGTCATCAAAACCATCATCTCATGAACTAACAATCTCCCCCCTTTTGATGATGACAACCTATGTTTATAAAATATACTCCACCAAACTTTGATTCTACTCTGACTCCCCCTTATTCCAACAACTCCCCTTTAGTCTACTAACTCCCCCTTAATCTAAGCCTATCTAACCTTATTTTTTTAATTCTCCTCCTTTGTCATCAACAAAAACTAATCCTAAATTACATAACTCCTCCTTACACTAATACTATGGAACTAAATACTAATAACGAAGTATAATTTAGCGAAACGTAAATATAATTTTATTATATATATATATATGTTGTTATATTACACATATAAACACAAATATATACAAACACACACAATATATAAAAACATTATCATAAAAACGGTCTAATGAGAGTCTTTGATAATTGGTGACCTGTGAATCGAACAATTTAGGTAATGGATCCACCTTGTTCGACCAAATTACTATCTTTCTCAAAACAGACTTCTCTAACGCAAATTACTTTATGGTCTTCGTCCATTTGCGCTTCTTCTTCTTCTTTTTATTCGTCGTCTTCCTCTAATGGATTATGAATATGAATGTTAGAGGAGTTATCTTCAATCACGATCGGGTCCACATGATTATCCATTAGAAATTTTTGCAAATTTCTAAGGATTTTGCCCTGTTTCTCTTGTTCTTTAGCCATCTTTGTTTGCATGACTTGCAACTCAGTCATCATTTGCAAAGAGTCCTTCAAAGTTTCCTCTATCTTCATGACTCAGGCCAGTGTAGTTCATTGAAATGGACCAGCATTAGGAGAAGGGAAAAAAGGTCGCATTTTGTTTTGATTTAGGAGAGGAGGCCGTTATTTTATATTTTCAGTAGTTTATTACAGAGAAAATGAAGAGAGAAGACAGAAGAATTCAAAATATTGTTATTATATAACCACCAAACTGATTTTTGAGGGAAAAATCAAAATTTCAAATTTTGCCATTGTATGTCGACATGGGGGGTAGGGCATGCCGACATCCCTTTGAAAATTTTGACAATTTTATTGTTCTTTATTTATTTAAATATATATGTTACTATATCTATATTCTATATCTCAGTTATAGAGCAAATACTTAGTTCACTTCTAAATTTAGTAAAGGTTGATTGATTCAAAGGTTCGGTCAGAATATCAGCTATTCGATTCTCAGTGTTGATAAATTAAAGAGAAATAATCTCTTTACTTATATTATCTCTGAGAAAATGATGTTGATATCAATATGTTTGGTTCTGGCATGATGAGTAGGATTTTTGGATAAATTTATTGCACTTGTATTGTCACAATAAAATGATGATTTTGAAATATTTAATCCAAAATTCTTTAGGGTCTGTTGCATATAGATTACTTGAGAACAAGACAAAGCAGCAGAGATATATATTCTACTTCAGTTGTTGATAGTGAGATAGCATTTTGCTTTTACTAAACCAGAAAATCAGAGAATGTCCTAAAAAGTGACAAGTTCCACTTGTACTTTTTCGGTGTGATTTACAACCAGCATAGTCAGCATCACAATATGAGATTAAATCAAATGAATCATTTTTAGGGTAAAATAGGCCATAGTCTAAAGTGTGTTTAACATATCTTAGGATACGTTTAACAGCTTTTAAATGGGTCTCTTTGGGTTGAGATTGGTATCTTTCACAGAGACAGACGCTATGCATGATGTCAAGCCTACTCATAGTTATATAGAGTAGCGATCCAATCATTCCCCTGTATAGTTTTTGACAACATCTTTTGATATGTCTTCTTTATTTAAGGTTTCATTGGTTGCCATAGGAGTGGGTTTTCCACTCGCAGTGGTCATACCAAACTTATTAACTAGATCCCTAGCATACTTTTCTTGACTAATGAAAATACCACTATCTAATTGTTTTATTTGCAATCCTATAAAGAAATAAGTTCACCCATATGACTCATCTCATACTCTTTTTTCATTATTTCAGAAACTCTTTGTTCATTTCATTATTTGTTGATCCAAAAATTATATCTTCTACATTTATCTGTACTAATTGAATATCATTTTTGTTTCTTTTAATAAAAAGAGTATTACCTGCTTTACCAATTTCAAAATTTATTCTAATAAGTAAGATCTTAGTCTGTCATACCAAGCTCTAGGAGATTATTTCAGACCATATAAAGCTTTCTTTAATTTGTAAACATGATTTGGAAACTTTTCATCTTCAAAAAGTAGGGGTTGTTCAACATAAACATCTTCTTTAACAATACCATTTTAAAATACACTTTTGACATCCATTTGAAATAATTTGAAATTGTTATCGTTTGCGAAAGCAAGTAGAATTTTAATGGCTTCTAATCTTACCATAGGTGCAAAGGTTTCATCATAGTCTATTCCTTATTCTTGACAATAACCTTGTGCGACTAACCGAGCTTTATTTCTAATGACCTTACCTTGTTCATTCATTTTATTTTTATAAACCCATTTAGTTCCTATTATAGTTTTGTCCTCGGGTCTAGGAACAAGTTCCCATACATCATTTTTGGTGAATTGATTTAGTTCTTCTTGCATAGCAAGAATCCATGAATCATCAGATGATGCTTCCTTTGGATTTTTGGGTTTAATAGTCGATATAAAAGCTACACTACTCATCTTGTTTAATTGATTTCTAGTTCTAATAACAGATTCAATATTTCCTAGTAAATTTTCTACAGGATGATCTTTTAAAAGCGTGATCCTATTATTAGGGTGAACAGTTTCATAATCTGTTTCATTTGATTCATTATTTAAAGTAACAAAATCATTTTCATCATTTATTTGAACAAAATCTTTGAAATTTTCATCAAAAGAAACATGCATTGTTTCTTCAATGGTGTTAGTTTTTAAATTGAAAACTCTATATGCTTTACTTCTATTAGAATATCCGATAAAGATTCCTTTGTTTGATTTAGGATCAAATTTACCCAAATTGTCCTTTGTATTTAGAATAAAGCATTTACTTCCAAAAACTTTAAAATAAGATACTTTGGTTTCTTATTGAAAAGAAGTTCATATGGTGTTTTATTGGTCAAATGTCTAATTAAAATCTTATTCAAAATGTAACATGCTGTAGCGACTACTTCAGCCCAAAAATTTCTTGGTAATTTACTATCTGAAAACATAGTTCTTGCATACTCTTGAATCATCTTATTTTTATGCTCTACCGCTCCGTTCTATTGTGGAGTTCTTGGAAAGGAAAAATTATGAGTTATTCCTTTTTTATTACAGAAATTCTCAAAATTTTCATTTTCAAATTCTCCACCGTGATCATTAATAATAGTTTTGATTTTTTAAAAAAGTTGATTTTGAATTCTTTTTGCTAAAGTTTTGAATACATCAAAAGCATCACTTTTAAGTTTTAGAAAAACTGTCCATGTAAATCTAGAATAATTGTCTACAATTACAAAAACATATTTACTATGATTTATTGACTGAATTTGAGATGGACCAAACAGATCTAAATGAAGTAACTCAAGAGGTTTTGAAGTTGAAATCATATCTTTCAATTTAAATGAACTCTTTCTAAGTTTTCCTAATTGACAAGCATCACATATACTATCTACTTTAAAATCCATTTTAGGGAGACGTCTTACTAGATCAAGTTTTGAAAGTCTAGATAAGAGTTTGAAATTCAAATTCCCAAATCTTTTATGCCAAATCCAAGGGTCACTTGTATTAGCCAAAAGACATAGGTTATCATTTAAGATTTTCATACTAAGAATATAAATAATTTTCCTCCTAATTCCTTCAAAGATAATATTTGATTTATTATCTTCGATGTGACACTTATCCTTTTCAAATTTAATTTTGTACCCCTTATCACATAGTTGACTTATGCTAAGTAAATTGTGTTTTAGATTCTTAACTAACAGAACATCAGAAATAGTAGGAGTTTTTGAGTTACCTACAATGCCGATGCAAATCACATATCCTTTTGAATTGTCTCCAAAGTTGATCATTCCTCCTTCTTCATAAATTATGTCATTCAGTATCTTCGGATTGCCAGACATATGTCTCGAACATCCACTATCAAGTATCCATTTATTTTTCTTGATTTGCACCATTTGTCCATTAAGTGTTGATTCATCAAAAGCCATGTAACACATCTGTTCCTACACAATGCACCAATTCGGTAGATAACTTGATTTTCTATAATAACAATATGCAGACTTATGAGACAATGATGATTTGATGGCTTTGAACTAGTGTTAACAGAATTCCAAAAATTGCCATTTTAAACTTTTTCAAAATTCAGCTTATGATAACTTTGAAAACCTGGCTCTGATACCAAATGTTGGAAATGCGGATTACGGATCTTAAGGTAGAATTAACACTAGAGGGGGAGTGAATAGTGTTTATTTAATTTTATGAATCTTTTTGAAATCCTTTTAAATTAAATCCAAACAGATGCAATTCACAAACATAGAAACAATCACAGAATCAGACACATATGCAAATAGCAAAATAAAAGCAGTAAAGGAAAGAATACACCGGAATTTTATACTGGTTCGGAGTTACCCTACACCCAGTCCAACATAATTTCTTGTGCAGATTTCATTTCAAATATAATGTGGATATTACAACCTCGATTTCAAGGCCATGAGATACACCCTCCTGTCTTCGAGTCCTGGGCAAACTCTCTTGATTTAACCAGGCTACAAGATCACCTAATTGATTTATGGGCTACAATTACACCCAGTTGATTTACAGGCCATAATCACACCGTTTCCAATATCACTTTGGTAGATAGAGAGACTCAATACACTTCTTTGATTACAAATGATCCTATAATTCTGAATAGGACTGAGATCTTTGAGAGAGAGTGGCAGAGAATCAAACTAGAGATGATCAAGTTTGATTCACTTAGGATTTCGGTAGAGTTTTGTTAAAATATAAGATAATATTTGAGTGGAGAAGAAGGAATGAAGAAATGAAAAAAAACTTAAAATTCGTTGAAAACAACTGGTATTTATAGAAGAAAAACAGTTATGTCCATTCGTGAAAGGTTATGACGAATAGACACTTCATTTGAAAATTTGAATTCTACGGCTACGATATCGACATGGGGGGATGGGGTATGTCGACATGCCCTAGTTAATTTTGAAAATTGATTTTTGTTTTTAAAAGAGATTTTCTTTCTAAAACCTGTCAAAACAATTTCTGAAGTTTATAAACCATTTTGAATATAATTTAAACTCATAAAAGAGATTTAAAAAGCAATCTTAAAAATATATAATCTATAATATAAAATTGATATTAAAAACTAAGTATAGAATATATTTTTGAGATTTAAAGCTTATAATATTAAACCAGGAGATAGTTTAAAAAAAGAGATGATTTTGAAATCTATATATAAAAGATGATAAAAATAGTTTAAGGCTAAAATATTTAAACAAAGAGAGATGACTTTTGAAAAGTTTTTGAAAAATATTTAAAATAAATCATTTTGAAAATTTCATGGATTCAATTCCACTAGAGAAGGTCGTGGGTTCCATCCCACTAAAGAGGTCGTGGGTTCCATCCCACTATTAAATCGAGAAGGTGGATTCCATTCCACAATTAAAATCCGAATAAAGATTTTATTGCTATTATGAAGTTTTAACATAAATCCAGGCACTATTACTTATATTGATATCTTGAACTCTTGAACTCTTGAAATCTTGAACTCTTGATACTCATGAGTCCTCGGTCTTGGTTTCTTCAATATTGAATTCGTCAGTCTTGATTCTCTATACTTTAAAGTCTTCATTCTTCAGTACCTGCATATACATATATATCTTGACAAGAATATTAGTATTTATATTTTATAACAAGTCCTAAGGGTGTTTTTATCAAAACCATCATCTCAGGAACTAACACTAATTGTCTCTTAAGAATTTTCTCATCAAATTTTCTTAAATTAATTATAAGCATTTTATACAACCTTCTTACGGTTATTACCACTTCACCACTTAAGTCTATTTCCATTTCAACTCAAATCCAATTTCAATTCAATTTGACTCAATTTATCCCCCAATTTCAATATAAACTTTTTATCAACCATATCCGAAGCCATATTCAATTTACTAATTAATTTAGTTAGTTCATTTCCTTAATTTATTTCCAAAATTTATTTCATTTAACCTAACTTAGGCTAATTATTTTTTTAAATTCCACTTTATTTAACTTAATTTAAGTTAACTTACATTCCAAAGTTCAATTTCAAATTTTTACTTTTCTGCATTCACACTCAACAATTTTAAAACAGTGCTTTACTTGCAAATTTTCAAATTATATAAGTTATCAAACTTACCCATATTCAATAAAAAACTTTAAATTAAAACCCCAGAGTTTAAACACCTTGTTCTAAAGCATTTCAAATCATTTTTGAAATTATATACACACAAGATCCCTTGGTATATCAAATCATTCTTTTGGATTTTCAAAATAAAAACCAGTTTTACCAAAAAAAACGCCAATGGTAGCAATTCCTCCCTTGGAAACTCGAAAATGAATGTCGATGAAGCTGCAGTCATCACCGAAATTATTTTCCAACGACCGAAGTGATTCCAGTGCCTTCTATTCCTTTTAAACCCTTTTAAATATTTCTATTTAAAATATTTTCCAAATAATACTATTATTATTTTTCCAAAACTTTTAAAAACCGTTTTTAAAACCAACTGTATTTAATTTTTCAAATTACCAACCCTTTTTAAAGCCTTTTTATAAATCATGTTTATAATATATTTCTGAAATTCCATTTTCTTTCAATTTATAAATCACATTTATAAACTATAATTCCATTTTGTTATATTAAATTATTTCTTAACTTTTAATCTTATTTTCATTATAATACCAACTTTTATTTGATCACAACAACAACAAATGATAATCAAATATTATCATTCTCTAACATCCAAGCACGCCATATAATAATAATTCCTGAAAAATTTATTCCTTTGCATATAAAATAATCTAGGTAAAATTATTTCATTTACCCAATTTCAAAACAATACCATGTCGAACTGCTCTATTTAAGTGTTTAGAGATTCCTATCAATAAGGTTAATTACTCGTATTGACCAGAATCCATAAGCCACTCAACTAACCAATCAACACAATATAAAACAATATTTATATCACTAACAAATATGCGCTCATATATATATACACACTCAAACTCATTCTAGGGTGCCACTGACCCTATCTCTAATGAGTTTCCCCATCAAAACCAAGGTTCTTACTTAACCTTCAATTCTGATACCAAATGTAATGACCGGGATTTTCGACCATCGAAAATTGACACTAATACGTCCACTATATTACGTGCTGAGAAATCGAATGTCGGAAAACACAATTGTCAAGGGAAAAGAAAACGAAGAGATAGAAGAAAAGAGAAAACAATACCACAGAATCTCACAATCGCAGCGGAACAATATATAATAGATAATAACATATCCTTATACAAAAAGAACTATAACTATTATTTATACATACCATCATTAGAGTACAATCATCAATAAATCAATTCTGGACAGTAATAATAACTTGTCCTCACAACTGCTGGATATACATCCTACACACACAGCGGAATATAATCAAGTATGTAGGATACGCCTAAGACTCCTCCAGCATGTCTACTGAGCTCCATATCATCTTAACCTGAATCTGTAATACTCGGTCTGACTCGAGCATTATAATAAAATAACACCCGAGTCAGTCTGGAAAACCAGCGTGAGAAAACACACTCAATTTGATTTTAATTATTTTCAAAAATCCTTTGAAAAACAAAGGTATCTCGTAAGACCACGCCACACATAAACACAATGGCTTTTTACCTTATGATAACCAAAACCATTTTATATAAAAATCTTGTGATATTATAATAGTGTCTTAGTACAAATACTTACTAAAAGAACCAAAATTGTTACATTAGCTAAATTCCAGCATACTAGGCTATATAATCAAAACCATAAAGGCACAAATTAGAGAATGGGTTCCATACTATGACCAAGTAAGGAACTGCCTTCGATGAGTGCATCTCTAGATCAATGCACCCGGGTCTAACAAGAACATCTTGTACCCTGCCACACAGAACCGGCCTAGCACTTGACTACTATTACCGAATATGTCATCATTTCGGTCTTCCGACCTTTTTGAGATCTCATACACAACCAATTCATAAATATGTAGATATAGGGTATCTAGAAAGATGATGACATACCCTAATGGGAGCGACCCACTTAGCCTCACTACATGCCCTGTTTTAGTCATTTCCCGGTTGATGAGGCTTGAGGCTACGATTACCTTTCAAGGAATTTACACTTAGAATGACCATTGCCCTGCAATGACAATGTGCTGATAGCATTCATCCATACAAGTAGTTCTAGCTCTGAACAAAATGAATCTTCAAATTCACTGTTTGCACTATCTTCACGATATTGCAATTCGTAACGCACAAATCAAATCGAAGTGGTTTTCGGATAATTAAATCTGATCCCGATCTCTTCGAAATGATCAACGAATTTGGCAAGATTTGATAGTCGGTTATTTAACTATCAAATTACACACATAAGTAGTCACTAGGCCCAATTGATAAATATTTCAAACATTTATTTCAAAATATCTTGACAAAGGTATGTATCGAAATCTCTTCCAATGTTTTAATATTTGAAAATGATTTCAAATGCTTTAATCCATAACAGGATATTTTTAAAACTATTTCAACACTTAGAAATATTTCCATTCCAACCTAAAATTCATTTCTTAGAAAAATATTTCTATATAAACCATTCGTCGCTAAAAATATCTCTGAAACCTTTAAGTCCAATACTTAAAAAAATATTATAAGCCTATTTTCCATAATCATTTCTAATATCCATATTTAAGAAGTTTTCATAGCTTATCTAAAATGTATGAGTATAATTATAACAAAAGAGGATTTTCCCTTTTACCCACTTAATAAGCATTTACAAACTCATTTACGAAACCTCAACCTATTATAACTTATTTTATAAATTCCCGGAATCCATTGCAATTTTCTTTTACAATTTCAAAGAAATTATCGATTATACTTATTAATAATTTATAACTCCTTTTGAATTCAGATTCATTTTCCAAAGTTCTCGTGTCTAAACAATTTAAAAATTTCCTTCCTCAAATCTCTTAAGTCCCCGAATTCCATTATAAGATTTTTCTTATAAAATCACATTCATTTAGATAAACCTATTTACAAATCTCTAGAGTATTTATAAGTAACTTCAATAAATTTCCAAACTCTACCTTTTTAAAATAAGTATTCTAAAGTAAAATAAAAAATTTCAAACACATTTAAGTAGTTATTTAAAATATCACCACCCTTGTTAAATAATAATGATAGCTAATTTTCAATTCTTTCATATATATATTAATAATAGATTTTCAAAACTTATTATGAACTTTAGAATTTATTTCAATCAGTATTAAATATTTGAGTAATTAACCTTGTCGAATAATTTAGTACAATTAATAGTTTAATAAATAAAAATCCTTTTCTAAAACAACTTCACTTCTTAATAAAAAATGTATTTTTAAAATCCAATATAAACCATTTCTATACTTATAAATCTCCCTCGATTTATAACAAACCAATTTACATTTCCAAATTCACAACTATCCCAAATTCCAAAATAGAATCCACCATTTCTTTCTAAGTTGGTTTTCATATCTCATTTTAAATTCACACCATGAATTTATATTTCCCATTTATCAAATGATAATCATTCCACTTATTTATATACATCGTTTATAAATTTCATAAACTCATTTCCAGTTTTATAATAGGTTCACATCACTAAAATCCATTTATAAATCGATTTCTAATTAAAATTCCATTTACAAACCTATTTCCTAAATAATCCAAACTATACCTATAACAACCCGGGATTTAGGAGATTACCGAAATATTAAATTAAAATGTAAATTATAATTTAATATGGAAATTATGAATTTATAAATGGAATAAATTGATGATAATATTGTTTATTTAAAATAAACAATGTTTGTTGATTAAGAGTTGCAGGTTAGGTATGGATTGCTGCTTCCCTTGGATCGTTTTGCTGGCTTTTGTTGGGCTTTAATATTTTAGCTTGGATATCGTACTTTTGAGTAATCGACTCTTATGTTATCATGATGTGTATTCTTTTATGGGATGGTTGTGTGATTTAGTAGTCCATGCTACTTATGTATGATGTACTATTATTATGATGTATGGTTATGTGTGTGTGTGTATATATATATATACTCTGATATGGGTTTACTGTTCTGTGATTGATATATTTACTTACTCGCATATTGCATTTATTCTAAGAAAGTCCGAAACCACCATAGTGTGCATTAGTTATAGACTAAGTGTGTTGACCACTGATGAGGCAATGAAAAAAAAATAGAGACACATTCGACATGCTTAGCCCTTAACTAACGTATTCCTACGATGGTCGCCCTTAATCAGCCCTATTCTCTGCATTAGTAGACATGATTACTTTGTAATTCTCTTTACTAGTGTAGGTCTCGGAGTGGGGCGTCACAATATCCCAAAACTTACTCAAAACTCGATTTCGACTTCCATTCCATAATTAAAAAAAATCTTATTTAAAATCCAGTATAACCAATTTTATAATTATTTCCAAATTCCCTCTATTCTCCTAATCTATTTAAATCTCGATTTTTAAAACCCTTTTACATTTAAACAAATATCACTTAAATTTATTGTTTAAAAATATTTTATATACATTATTTTAAAATCCCTATTTAAATTATTTCACGAATTACTTAAGTACAAATTTAAGATCAATCAATTATTTTATCCAAAACAATACCTCTTTAAATAATCCCAAATCTCAATATAAATATATCACTTCCAAAATCCCCTTTATTTTCTTTCCAAACTCAAAAATAATATTCATGGTATTTTAAAATACCAAAATCTAGGCCAGTGCTACTATAGCATCCAATAGATCAAACCATATCATAATCTATCACAGATTATTCAAACACACCATATATCACTATATATGAAATTAAAATCAACATTTTTTTGAGGAATCCAGTTGGATCCCTCCAACCTGTTTCCTGCAACCACAAATGTTATATAATATAAAATACCAATCCCTCTTGGAGGCGGGATATCACGGTAATATAGGGTCATCCCCTATTATGCGGGGTGCATAGGGTCTCATCCGCTCCAATAGGCGGGAAAATATATCCAACTACTAATATATGTACTAATATATATATAATATAACATCCAACTGATAATAATTATTTATCAATTCATCTAATCAACTAGTCAATAATTTTTAACTATTTTTAATTTAAAACCAACAATCCAAATGAGTGAGATTTACTCACCTTAATTACAGTCGTCGCTTCTACGTTCTGGTTCGTCTAAAATCAAACATGCGTTTGATTTTAACGCAAAATTCCAATAGCTCAAATCTCGACCAGTCCAAATACATGTCCAAGAATTCATCAACAAGAATCCAACGCGACTGACCGCATTGAATTTGGACCTAAAACAAATGAGTTATGTAATTTATAAGAATTGGCATTTATTAAAAACAATTTATATAATTAATGACCTTTTAATTTTCAATACCTTCAAAACTTGGGCCCAAAGCCCACAAACAAACCCAACCGCTTCCTTCTCTTCTTCCCCAAATTCCTGTTTACGAACGCAACTTCCCCCATGGTCGTGCACGTGCACGCGATGATACAATAATGTAGACCATGAATCGACCATTCGCTTCCACCATTCGACTCCTCTCCTTGATCTCCATCCAACCATCCCCAAGGCGTCGAACTCGATCAACAATTCCAAAACGCGACCGGCTCGTTCTTCCCCAGGTTGTACCATTATTGCGTTCGTCCCTTAAGCATCGCACCACACGAAAATTCCCCGGTAGCTGCGAATCTCCATGCTAAACTTTAATACGATCTCAAAACAATCCATCGCTTCCTTGATTTTAAAAAGAACTAATCTTATTGAAAAACTACTGTTTGACTAACTATCGAGTTCAATAATAGGCACTGCACCATCAAATACGAATTCCAGGCTGAAGATAAACTCAAAATATCAATTTTAAAACTTGTTTCATATTTTTATATTGAGTGGATTTTTAGAAATTTAATTTTGAATTCAAATTTTCTTTCATTCTCTCCTGTGCTTAAAAAAGAAGAAAAAGGAAGCGTTTATACGAAGAAAACGTAGAACAGGGTAGGGTAGGGTGGCGGTAGGTTGGCTGAGGTAAAGGAGATATTTTATTTTTTTGTGTAGTCAAATCAAAACAATATATATATACATATTTAAATTCAAAATATATTGCTTATAATAATTTAAAATCTCGTATCCTTATTGAGGTGTGTTGTTTGGCGTTCCTAATGTTATATCCCTATTCTGAACGCAATGGAACAAGTTTCGTGACCTAATTCGATCGTATGAAGAAGATCGCTTTTTGAACCCAATTATTATATTATATTTTCAGTATAAATTTCAATGCGTTTCAATCCTATACGATCAAACGATAACCCTAAATGCTACAAAATTTGAAATCCGATAATAATACACTATTACGGATCCAATGGAACTGGTTTCGTCAAAATCAGAGACTGTGCCCCAGAAAGCTATTTTATATGTTAATTTAAACGAGTTATTTTAAAATTGAGTAAATCACCTTTAAATTAAATTTTAAAATTTTCATTATCTTCCTTCTTATTAATAGAAATTAAACAAGCCTTTAAATTATTTTTATCAAGCTTAAAACCCAAGGTTCGATTATTTAAGCAAATTTCAATTATTAAACTTAATAATTAAATTACCCCATAAATCATTGTATTTGAAATTCAAGTTATTAAATCTAAAAAAATTAACTTTTAAATATTTAAAATAATTAAATATTCTAGTTTCAAATAATCAAAATTCTGGGTCATTACAAATCGAATCAAATTGCCGAGATGAATGGATATGTGGTCGTTGTTTCTAGCATTGCTATGACAACGACATTGGGGGGTGCAGATTCAGGCGACATCGATGACAAGTAAAATAAAATGTGCAAACGAATGGTTAGTGTGAATTATTTTAATTAACTCACACATCTAAATCTACATTAGTATATCCCTTCTCGTATACCTTGCATTAGTATGAATTGCATATGTTTTGGGTTGTAATTAGATGAAATTATTGAAATTCACATGCTATGAATTTAATTGGTTTGATGCTTGGTTTGATTGAATTGTATATTACAAATATTGGATTTTATGGCATTATCGATTATGAAATTACATAATGTTGAAAACCATCGAAAGATGTTTGACCATTATAGTTAAGGTATATGATTGTTGTGTAGGGTTTATATGACCGGAGTTATCGGAAGACAACTCGGGTTGCTAAACAATTCTGTATTACCTAATTGCATATTATAGAGGGATGTGTGCTCTAGATAATGCATTTTTAATTTCTGATTCTTTATTGCATTTGATTCTATGTGTGTGTGTGTGTATAAATTTAAAGCATTTTGGAAGAATAGTTTAGGAAATCCTTTTTATAACATATATAATTTGAAATTGCTTTGTAAAGTATATAAATTATACTTATGATAATATTTACAAATTTAAAGTATTATTGTTAGAAAATATTTTAGAGATAAAAATATTTGAAATGTAAAGATTTAATACATAATATACACACACACACACACACATACCAGGAATTTGTTTGAAAAGAAATGATTTTTCTTATACTAGCAAATTATGAATTTTTATCTATTTATAAATAATAAAAAGGGATTTATAATAAATTCAAAGGTTTTGATAAAATTATTAATAATACAAATAATTATATATTTCGAAAGAAAATTTCTTATTATTTCATAATTTTAAATTAAAGTAAATTTTTATAAGTTTTTTTAAATTAAAATTGGATTAATAATTATAATTGGACTTTAAATTGGACAATTGAATGATTTATATTTCTGTTGGATTTAATGCTTTTCTATTAAACAAGGAATTTTAATAAACGATTGAGTTTTCGGATTGGTATGGGACATTTCATACAATTCTTTTGCTTATCATTACAGTTTGTTAAATAGAGTTTGAAGTGTAAATTACTAGCTTTTAGTAAATATTTGAATTTACTATCTGGTATGGGATAGTCAATAAGTTCTTGTGATTAATGGAGTGGCAGTAATTAACACTTTAGAGTGGTAGTATCTTGTGGTGTTCGGATTTTATTTGTGACCGATAGGTCCCCGAGAAACTATGACTCATTTTTCATCGACCTGAGAGTCGATTCAATTTTTTTTGGGGTAGGAAGATCCGTTTCTTGGGTAAGGTTTGTTCTGGTATAACATAGTTGTCTTTTCGTTGCTGTTTAGACGGATGTTATATTGAAGCCCTATTAGTTTGTTTCAAGCTAGAAAATGTTTACCTATTTATATTCGTTAGGTAAATTCACATAGTTTTGTCATAAACACGACTACCTATTTCTTATCATTAGGAGTCGGGTTTTTTTACCTGATAGTCTATTTCTTTTCGTTAGACTATTGCGCTATGTGGCGGGGCTTATTTATTTTAGTTAGGCCCTATGTCGCACTATATCATACTAATAGTTGACAATCATTATTATTTCATTAGCGATGACTATTTCTTCAGAGATTTTGGGATAGATATTTAGTATCTTTTGGCCTTTGGAGAATTTTGAATTGTTATCACCATATTTTTTATGATTGTTCATTGGAGACTTGATATAGTTTATGAAAGGGTGATTTTGATTAATATGCCTTATTTTGATTATTCGGTTTTAGGCATATTTATAGTATGACTTATTTGATTGTTAAGTCATATATATATAATATTGGATTTTTGGAATGATGATTTTGATTGATATGCCTTATTTGGATTTAGGCATATTCCTATATGGCTTATTTTATTGTTAAGTCATATATATAATGATATCAATATCTCACCTTTTTATTTAGTTATAGTCCGACCCGTTTATTATTTACTCGGGCCAGGCCGAGACGTTACAGGTACAGGGACTCATTAACTCTTGGATTTTGGGAGCTTTGGAGTAGACTATTTTGACAGTTTCAGTTTACTTCATGACTGTGTATATTAAAATTTAGTGGTTATATCATGTATATTATTCAGTAGTAATTTTTTACCTGATATAATGTACAAAATATGTTGTATATTAGACCGCTGAAATCTGTGACTCTGATTCTGATTTATCTATATTATATACAGTTCTGAATATTTTTAATCGGTATATTTATTACTTTGTATTAGTATTGTACAAGTCAAATTTTCAGTTCAGATCCTCAAAAAGGTAAATAAGCGTGCCAGTGTTAGTATAAAGATATATTCACATTCGATCGCCCTTAACCAGCCGTATTCTCCGGATTAGCAAGCGACAATACTTGTAATGTTCTTTACTAAACTGGGCATAGTGGTGGGGTCGTTACAGCTTCGTATCAGAGCTGTCTTTAGAACATTGTAGAATATAAATTGATATAGCGGTGGAATCAAAACCTAGTGAGACTTATAGTCCCGTCCCTTGGGTATGTGGTAGTTAGTAATTAAATTGACTATTTAGGAATAGGAATATAAATGATTATTGGGAATAATCAATTGGACATATTTGAAAATTTTTGAATTCAATTTGTAACGACCCGAGGTTTTTGACACTTGTTATTTGAATAACTTACTGATTTAATTATCGATAATATAAATATTTATCAGTCAAATAATAACAAATCCTGATTTTTATAGATATCTATATGTGTGTGTGTATTCGTGAAGCTATGATTTAAAAATCTAAAATTTTAATCTCTTAAAAACACTTGAATAAAAATCCCACCTCTATAATATAGGATATGATTATATATGTGAGTGGCTATATGCATAACTTGATATAAAATTTAAGATTATATATATATATATAAGGATAAATACATGCTAGTGACAAATTTATATTTGTTCATTAGTTATAGGGTATATATATATATACAAATTTACAAAGGTAAAATAAGACAAAGCTATGTATATATATGAAGTATATATGTATATTTCAAGGATGTATATGTACGTAAACACATAAGGGAACATAGCAATTAATACACATCATCTCAAGCATATAATAAATCAAATCCTCCTTTCAATTAACCAAATCACTTATGTTATCAGGCCAGTTTTCAAAAATCAAAGTAAATCAAAGCAGATAAAATAAAATGAAAAAAGGAATAAAAACTTACTGTACATGATAAGCTACAGCTATCCTCCTCTGCTTATAAATAACTGCTGCCTTGTTTCATATTCTTGCATTCGAATAGAAAAAAAATAATAATAATACAAGCTACCATTTAAACTCTGTAGAAACAAGGGTGCTAGAAGATCAAAACAAAAGCAAGCTATTTTTTTTTCAAAGAGCAGTGTCTTCCTTTTTCAAAACAATGAGTAAAACTTAATTTTTACATACTATAATCTGTGTTCTATGCTTGGATATGGAAATGGAAGTGTTGTTTGACAAGTATGCTTGTACAGGAATATATGCATATACTTATATATGAATGTATGTTAAGGGTTATAACCGGAGAAACACATGGCTCTGAACATCATTTTTGTTTTGCCGTATATTGAAGAAACTGTATGCTTAACTTCAAAAATCCCTACCTCTCACCCTAGTAGGTTTTAAGTTGTGATTCTAAAAGAAAAGTTGCTTGATTTCGAATATAGATTGTTTTAAAAATGGTTTCGTTGAATATTATCAAGTATAACGTTGAAAAGTGTATTTTACAGTAATTTAACCAATATGGGAAAAATTCAAATATCATGGTTTATCCTTTTGCTTGTATGATTGTGATCGCCTTTCGAAAAGATGAATTTTGAAGGTGGTTTCAGAATTTTTAGTGAGGAATTTGGATTTGAACGGGATTTTGTTTTGGGTGGAATTCCGGTGAACCGGTCAATGTTGAGGGTCAGGATTTGGTCGGGAGGAAGCTGGAAGGAAGGGGAACCCGAGAAAAATGGTGAGACGTTTTACAAGGGGGTGTGGTGGTCGGTCTGAGGTGACATATGGTTAGAAGTTATGGTTTGGGTCGTGATGCGTATTCGATGGACGTCGGCGTCGTGGAGGGTTTCTAGGCGTGCGGTACGGGAGGGAGGGAAGAAGGACGAGGTCACGGTGGTCCTAGTGGCGCAGTTTGGCAGAAGATGGTGGTCGGAGGTGGTCGGACGAGGTGGGGAAAGGAGTCGGGTTCATTACAGGAATCAGATTTGAGTTTGAAATTTCGACCTAGGGGTTGTCGTAGGAAATTGGGGTGGCAAGTGGGTTGCGAAGGCCGAAGATGACCTCGGGAGATGGCCTTAGGCGAGAGATGGTGGCCGTAGGTCGTGTGCACTTGCACGTGTGGTTCGTTTCTTCTGTGTGCACGCTGGAGAAAGAAGAAGGAGGAACAAGGGAATTAAAGAGAATAGAAGAAGATGGCGGGTTGTTTTTTTTGTGTTTGGGCCGATGGGCCGGGTCTTTGTAATTCAAAAAAATAAAAAATAATAAAATAAAAAATAAAAGTATTATCAAGTGTTTCCTTTTAAACCTATTAACCTTTAAAATATTTATTTTCTTTCATTCAAAACAATATAGGAACTTGTATTTTATCCCATCACCAAAACGTTCATGCCTAATTTATTTTGTTAAGGTTTGGTAATACCGAATTTAATTAATTTTAAATAATTAAGTTAATAAACAAAATAAAAACTTCAAATTTGTAATTCCAGGTTAAATTATTTAAGATAGTTATTAATGAAATTTCTAAATTTAATTAAATCAAGGACAAATAGTTTTGTAAATTAACTTTAATTATAAGTAAGCAAGGCTAGGAATGTAATTAATGTTTGTTTATTTAAAATTAACTAGGCAATGGTTGTGATTAGTTAATATTGGCTATAATCATTAAAATAGTTCATTATATGTGATTGGGTTGATTTCTCTTGAGTACTTATTTCAAGTTGTTCCGTGCCTCTGACATAACATACCCTAATAAATTGAACGTCTTAAATGAAACGTTGAGACATTTTATTGAAAATAGACATATGTAGTAAAATTTCCATTTGTAGTTGTGACATCCTAAATTTGAATTGTTTTGTTAAAAAAACTTGGCCTTTAAAAATCCGTCGTTTGGATTGGATGAGACCGGGATCGGATATCAGTATTATCCGAAAACCACATCGATCCAAAATGAACGATTAGGTCGGGTAGATTCCATGGAAGATCCAGAATGAAGATTTCATAATACAAGAGCTATTTGTCAATAACTCTAAGGGTGATTCCAAAATGGGTGTAGTGGAAATGGTACCTTCGGTTCCGTTCGAACCCAGAACAGACTTGTATGGACGAATGCTATCAGAACATCGTCATTGGAGGACGATGAGCATTCCAAGTTGAATGTGTTTTTAAAAAGGTAATTGTAGCCTCTAGCCTCATCAACTGGGAATGGCTAAAACATGGGAGATGCAGCAAGGCTAAGTGGGTCGCACCCAAGTAGGGTAAGGTTACCCCTATCTAGAGTCTCTTTTATTTCGGTATGTTTGGTGCAGTTGCTGATGCCAACCGTGGGGTAATCTTATTCGGACTATCCAGGTTAGGGATAGTCCGGTATTGTGTAGTAGGGGATCTCGGTGTGGTCCACGGTGTTATTTTTCTAGAGATGCACCGTGACGGGCGGTACCCCAGTGGCCCTGTCATTGTATGGAACCCAATCTCCAATAAGTGCCATACGTTTTTGATTGTGCCCAAATATGTTGGAACGTGAGATGCAAGCATTCCAGCTATCTTCTATTTATTTGGAAAACCCTAGACATTATTATAATATCACTTGATTTCCTATGAAAGTGTTTTTGTTATCGTAAGGGAAAAACCCATCCGTGTTTATGTGCGGCGAGTCTTACGAGATTCACTTGATTTCAAATGGTTTTCAATTTAAAAAATTTTAACCGTTTTACTCACACCAGACCTATGTCTGACCCAGAGTTTATTTTCTGTTTTTCCTAAACTCTTGGGTACTCAAATATTTATGAGTAGCCAAGTGATGCCATGTTTTCTCTCGACGTATTTTGGAGGAGGAGTTGGAGCATGTGGCTTCAACATATCTAGCTATCTATATTCCGCTGTATTGGTATCTATGATTGTATTTGGTTTATAATGAATAGACGGGTCGTTTCAAGAATTGAAGGTGAGATTTACCAGTGCACCCGTTTTGGCTGTTCCAGATGGGAACAGTGAATTTGCAGTGTACACAGATACTTGTGGAGTGGGGTTAGGAGCTGTTTTGATGCAGCACGGTAGAGTGATTGCATATGCGAGCAGGAAGTTCAAGCCTCATGAGAAGAACTATGCTACGCATGATCTGGAATTACTGGCTGTTTTCTTTGCACTAAAAATGTGGAGGCACTACCTGTTGGGTAAGGATCCTTCTATTTCTTGTTTAGTTTCTTTTTATCCCTTAGAGATTTAGGAGTGAACTTCTTTTTACCTTAGGTGAAAAGTTCGAGCTCTTCACGGATCATAAACCCTTGAAGTATCTTTTCACCCAGAAGGATCTGAACCAGAGACAATAGAGGTGGTTGGAATTTCTAGCATCCTATGATTTGGATATTCTCTATACACCGAGAAAGGCGAATGTGGTGGCGGACGCTTTGAGTAAGAATGCGGTCTTGGCTCTTTTAGAGGTTACCCCGACCCTTTAAGAAAGAATTGTGAGCAATCAAAGGAAGGATTAAACTCTAGAAGAATTAATTCAAGGAGTTGAGGATGGTCGGTATTCGGATTTTGAGATAGATAGTCAAGGTGCTTTAAGGATTAATAGGCGATTGTGCGTTCCGAATGTGAATTGACCGAGGCAAGAAGTTTTGTTGGAGGACCACAAATCTAGGTTAAGTATCCATCTAGGAGTGAATAAGATGTAAAAAGATATGAAAATTGTTTTCTGGTGGCCGGGGATGAAGAAATATATATCTACCTTTGTTAATAAGTGTGCAGGCTGTCAACAGGTAAAAGGCGATCAGCAAAAGACAGCAGGACTGTTGCAACCTTTGGAGATTCCAAAATGGAAGTGGGAGATGGTATCGATGGATTTCATTGATGGGTTGCCGAGAACTATGAAGGGGAATGAGGGAGTGTGGGTTATTGTAGACAGGCTAACCAAGAGCGCTCACTTTATTCTAGTTAAGTCAACTAGAATTGCAACATCCTTGACAGAGATTTTCATGGGGGAAATCGTAAGATTGTACGGAGTTCCCGTAAGCATAGTAATTGATCGTGACCCGATTTTTACCAGTAAATTTTGGGAAGCTCGGTAAACAACCCTTGAACGAAGTTAAGTTTAAGCACTGCTTATCATCCTCAAATGGATGGGCAAACTGAGAGGCTAAACCATGTTCTGGAAGATACGTTGAGGGCCTGCATTTGGATTTTGGTGGATCTTGGGAAGATCATCTACATCTGGTAGAATTTTCTTACAATAACAGTTACCAGGCAAGCATAGAAATGGCACACTATGAAGCTCTCTATGGAAGACCATGTAGATCACCAGCTTGTTGGGTGGAGTCATGAGATTGTTAAATTCTTGGTCCGGATATGATACGGGAAGCATCTAAGAAAGTCGAGCTGATCAAGAAAAGAATGAAGGCAACCCAGGATCGTCAAAAGAGCTACGCCGATAAAAGACAGAGAGATCTGGAGTTCGTAGTTGGAGACCTAGTATTTGTTAAGATATCTCCGATAAGAGGAGCAATCAGATTTGGCAAGACTGGAAAATTGGCTCCAAGATATATAGGACCTTTTGTATACTCGAAAGGATCGGTACTCTGGCATATAGAATTGAATTACCAGAAAGGATGGCAGGAATTCATAATGTATTTCACGTATCCCATCTTAGGAAATATGTGCATGATCCATCATTGGTTGTAGAACCATTAGTCCAGGAAGATTTGGAGGTTGAACCGAACTTGACCGTAGTCAGGCATCCAATTCAAATTATTGATCAAGATGAAAAGAAGCTCCGGAATAAGGTGGTGAAGTTGGTTAAGATCCAATGGAGCGAGGATCCTAGAGATTGTACCTGGGAAGCTCTGGATAGTGTGAAGGAAGCCTATCCAGAATTGTTGTCAGGGTAGCTAGGATTGTTTGTTATGTGAGTAACTGTTTGTTATGGTTACTAGGATATGACTAATGTATGTGCTTTTCTATGTGAATATAAAACTTTTGTTACAAGTTGAATTATTCTTGTTTTAAATTTCAGGGACAAAATTCCTTTAAGGGGGGAGGAATGTAACGACCTAGGGTTTTTGACAATTGTTATTTGAATAACTTACTGATTTAATTATTGATAATATAATTTTTCATCAGTCAAACAATAACAAATCCTGATTTTTATAGATATCTCTGTGTGTGTGTGTATTCGGGGAGCTATGATTTAAAAATCTAAAATTTTAATCTCTTAAAAACATTTGAATAAAAATCCAACCTCTCTAATATAGGATATGATTATATATGTGAGTGGGTATATGCATAACTTGATATAAAATTTAAGATAATATATATATATATATATAAGGATAAATACATGTGAGTAACAAATTTTTATTTGTACATTAGTTATAGGGTATATATATATACAAATTTACAAATGTAAAATAAGACAAAGCTGTGTGTGTGTGTGTGTAGTATATATGTATATTTCAAGGATGTATATGTATGTAAGCACATAAGGCAACATAGCAATTAATACACATCATCTCAAGCATATAATAAATCAAATCCTCCTTTCAATTAATCAAATCACTTATGCTATCAGGTTAGTTTTAAAAATAAAAGTAAATCAAAGCAAATAAATACAATGAACAAAAAGGAATAAAAACTTATTGTACGTGATAAGCTACAACTATCCTCCTCTGCTTATAAATAACCACTGCCTTGTTTCATATTCTTGCATTCGAACAAAAAGAATAATAATAATAATACAAGCTACCATTTAAACTCTGTAGAAACAAGGGTGCTAGTAGATCAAAACAAAAGCAAGCTACTTTTTTTCAAAAAGCAGTGTCTTCCTTTTTCAAAACGGTGAGTAAAACTTAATTTTTACATACCGAAATCTGTGTTCTATGCTTGGATATGGAAATGGAAGTGTTGTTTGACAAGTATGCTTGTACATGAATATATACATATACTTATATATAAATGTATGTTAAGGGTTATAACCAGAGAAACACATGGCTCTGAACATCATTTTTGTCCCGCCGTATATTGAAGAAACTGTATGCTTAACTTCAAAAATCACTACCTCTCACCCTAGTGGATTTTAAATTGTGATTCAAAAAGAAAAGCTGCTCGTTTTTTAATATAGATTTTTTTTAAAATGGTTTCGTTGAATATTATCAAGTATAAACGTTGAAAAGTGTATTTTACAGTAAGTTAACCAATATGGGAAAAATTCGAATATCATGGTTTATCCTTTTGCTTGTATGATTGTGATCGCCTTTCGAAAAGATGAATTTTGATGGTGGTTTCAGAATTTTTAGTGAGGTATTGAGTGAGGAATTTGGAGTTCAACGAGATATTGTTTTGGGTGGAATTCCGGCAAACCAGTCAGTGTTGTGGGTCGGGATTTGGTCGGGAGGAAGCTGGAAGGAAGGGGAACCCGGGAAAAATGGTGAGACGTTTGACAAGGGGGTATGGTGGTCGGTCAGAGGTGATGTACGGCTAGAAGTTATGGTTTGGGTCGTGATGGGTTTCTGATGGACGGCGGCGTCGTGGAGGGTTTCTAGGAGTGCGGTATGGGGCTGAAAGGAAGAGGAGGTCATGGCGGTCCTAGTGGCGTAGTTTGGCGGAAGATGGTGGCCGGAGGTGGTCGGACGAGGTATGGAATGGAGTCGGGTTCATTCCAGGATCGTAGTTGAGTTTGAAATTTCGACCTAGGGGTTGTCATGGGAAATTGGGGTGGCCAATGAGTTGCGAAGGCCGAAGATGACCTAGGGAGATGTCCTTAGGAGAGAGATGGTGGCCGGAGGTCGTGTGCACTTGCACGCGTGGTTCGTTTTTTCTGTGTGCACGCTGGAGAAAGAAGAAGGAGGAATAGGGGAATTAAAGAGAAGAGAAGAAGAGGGCGGGTTGTTTTTTTTGTTTGGGCCGATGGGCCGGGTCTTTGTTTTTAAAAAATAATAAAAAACATAAAAATAAAAATAAAAGTATTATCAAGTGTTTCCTTTTAAACCTATTAATCTTTAAAATATTTATTTTCTTTCATTCAAAACAATATAGGAACTTGTATTTTATCCCATCACCAAAACATTCATGCCTAATTTATTTTGTTAAGGTTTGGTAATACCGAATTTAATTAATTTTAAATAATTAAGTTAATAAACAAAATAAAAACTTCAAATTTGTAATTCCAAGTTAAACTATTTAAGATAGTTATTAATGAAATTTTCTAAATTTAATTAAATCAAGGACAAATAGTTTTGTAAATTAACTTTAATTATAAGTAAGCAAGGCTAGGAATGTAATTAATGTTGGTTTATTTAAAATTAACTAGGCAATGGCTATGATTAGTTAATATTGGCTATAATCGTTAAAATAGTTCATGATATGTGATTGGGTTGATTTCTCTTGTGTACTCATTTCAAGTTGTTTCGTGCCTGTGACATAACATACCCTAATAAATTGAACGTCTTAAATGAAACGTTGAGACATTTTATTGAAAATAGACATATGTAGTAAAATTTCCATTTGTAGTTGTGACATCATGAATTTGAATTGTTTTGTTAAAAAAACTTGGCCTTTAAAAATCTATCGTTTGGATTGGATGAGACCGGGATCGGATATCAGTATTATCCAAAAACCACATCGATCCAAAATAAACGATTAGGTCGGGAAGATTCCAGGGAAGATTCAGAATGAAGATTTCAGAATACAAGGGCTATTTGTCACTAACTCTGAGGGTGATTCCAAAATGGATGTAGTGGAAATGGTACCTTCGGTTCCGTTCGGACCCGGAACAGACTTGTATGGACGAATGCTATCTGAACATCGTCATTGGAGGACGATGAGCATTCCTAGTTGAATGTGTTCTTAAAAAGGTAATCGTAGCCTCAAGCCTCATCAACCAGGAATAATTAAAACATGGGAGATGCAGCAAGGCTAAGTGGGTCGTACCCAAGTAGAGTAAGGTTACCCCTATCTAGAGTCTCTTTTATTTCAATATGTTTGGTGCGGTTGCTGATCCCAACCGTGGGGTAATCTTATTCGGACTATCCAGGTTAAGGGTAGTCCGGTCTTGTGTAGCAGGGGATCCCGGCGTGGTCCTCGGTGTTATTTTTCTAGAGATGCACCATGACGGTCGGTACCCCAGTGGCCCTGTCATTGTATGGAACCCAATCTCCAATAAGTGTCGTACGTTTTTTATTATGCCCAAATATGTTGGAACGTGAGATGCATGCATTCTAGCTATCTTCTATTTATTTGAAAAACCGTAGACATTATTATAATATCACTTGATTTCCTATGAAAGTGTTTTGGTTATCGTAAGGGAAAAATCCATCCGTGTTTATGTGCGGCGAGTCTTACGAGATTCCCTTGATTTCAAATGGTTTTCAATTTAAAACAATTTAACTGTTTTACTCACACCAGACCCATGTATGACCCATAGTTTATTTTTTGTTTTTCCTAAACTCTTGGGTACTCAAATTTTTATGAGTTGCCAAGTGATTCCAGGTTTGCTCTCGACGTATTTTGGAGGAGGAATTGGAGCAGGTGGCTTCAACGTATGTAGCTATCTATATTTCGCTCTATTGGTATCTATGATTGTATTTTGGTTTGTAATGAATAGACAGGTCGTTATGACTGTCTGAATATGATGTATGTATAATTATGACTCTGTTGAAATGTATTAGTAACTATGTGATGTATATGTTTGTAATATATATTATCCATTCCTCTGTGAGATGTTGTGATCTTTTTTAGTTCTTTTCTTTCTATCTATTCTCTTTTCTACCTATTTTTTTATATTACGACTCGTCTTTCGATGTAAGAAGGGCGGGCCATCACAAAATTATTATTATGAAAATGATTTTTTAAAATTGGAACTCACTTTTGTAAAGAGTGAACTTATTAGATAGCATAAATGAGACCTTAGATGGCTTATAATCTAATTGTTGTATCCTGATTTATTAGTGATCAGAGTGCACAGCGAAAGCTGGAAAATAGCTTTCCGCTGAAGGCGATTGTTTGATTAAAATGTATGTTGTTTGCATCAATGTTTATTTTTGTTTATGCTTTGTTTAAAATGTGCAATTGAATAAGACATTATCACTCTAAGAATTTATAATCCTATTTGAATCTGGACGAATCCAATCATTAATAAAAGCCAGCGGTTTCTATCAAATAGAATTGCTGGGAGATGATAAAATGTCTAAGCAATTAATAGTTATAAAATATAAATGAAAAATAATATGTATCTAACTAAATTTGGAATTTGAAAATATACTGAATAAATAAAATAAGTAATGGAAAAAAAAATTGATTGGTTAATGGATTTTTGATTGTTTTGAAAATTCTAAATAATTATTGAATTAGTATTGAGTAGGAGTTTCCTTCGAAAATTTATAACCTGCTCGATATTAATAATTAGACATTATGGTATCTTTATTAGTGTGGTTACCACAAAGGAAATTGAAAACCTTATTTTATATAAAATGAAATTGTAATTATTGCTACAACGGAATAAATATCAAGATACACAGTGGAATTGAAATTTGTTAAGAATTATTTTATTTAAAATTTTGAAATGGATTGAAAGAACCTTTATAAAAGAAAATATTAAATTGGATCAAATTTTTTGATAAAGGATATATATGAATAACAACGATTATGTTATTTTAAGCAACCAATATTAAGTTTAAATACCAGAGGATATAATATCTTATAGAAAATAATTTGTGTTAACTTGCCCGTTGAGTGCTTTAAGAATTCTAGTCGATGCACCTGATCAACGTTATCGATAGGGATTCCTAAGCACTAGGACGAGACATTCGGACATAGTGTTTTGGGCAATAAAATATTATCAAAAATAATATTCAGTAAGTGTATTATTGTAACAACCCTCGGTTTTGTGATTACCTGTTAATAAATTAAAATGTGATTTTAATTAAACTAGTGGTTAATTAGGAAAAAAAATGATATAATCTTTTTATTAGACTAAGTAAAGAGGTGACGTAGAGTTTTAATTCTTTGTATTAAAACTTGAGTTTGGGCTTAATAAAATTTAGACCATTTGTGAAAATAAAGGAGAATTCTTATCTCCTTTGTATTGAAAAATGAATGGTACATTCATTTTAATAGGCACAAAGTAAAAACTAGGTTTTTCTAAACTAAGACCCTCATAAACCTAGCTCCTTGGAAAATCACTAGAAATCAAAGAAAAAAAATATAGAAAGTAAAAGAAGATATGGGTAAGTCTCCAAATCTTATCTATCCGAATCTAGCATATAATTTCGGTTTTATTTGATTCCTAATTTATGAAATTTTTGGATGAGAGGGCTTTTCGGTGATTCTTGTGGCATGTATAGCATGGGAGTTGTAGAAGAAGAGGAGTGCACATATGTTGATCTAGGCATTGCATCTTTGTCAAATTGGAGTAAAAAGTGAGTTAATCACTCATACTACTACCTTTAATCTATGAGAATAATTTTTAGTTGATATTTGAATAAAATTGGATGGTTTGTTGATTGAATTGCTTTCAAATTGGTTGTGAATTGGTTGCTTGAATTTGAATGATTGTTTGGTTGTAGTTTGCTGAAAATTGTTTGTAAAAATATTGCTGTAGTAAAACAGCAATATCTTAGTGCAATTTTATCCAAATTAGCTCAATCTTTTTGCAGTTGAAAGAACTTTCTATTAGCTACAAGTTTGTTATAATCAATTTAATAAATTTTATGGTTTAGAGGGTCGAAATTGAGTTTGAAACTGATGTACACGGCTCTACTCTTTGCAATATTTTTGTTGAAACCTGATATTAAAATCACCATAACTATTAAATGGTAGATCGAAATTGAGTGAGGATTTTTTTAGTTGGAAGGTATTTTTATAAGGAATAACTTTTATGTTCATTACTTTCTGTGATTAAGCAGTTTACTAAGAGTAGTTAGGGTGTGAAGAAGATGTAACCTTTCTGTCCTGTGTTTTAATCTTAACTTTGAAACACAGAATTGTTTTAGGCATATCTTTCTCATTTCTTGTCGGATTTAGATGATTTTTAATGTTCCGGAAAGCTTAAAAAGAGTGTGACAACTTTAATTTTAAACACTTTTGTAAACACTGAGCATAGTGGGTCGAAAAACCTGATGTAAACTTGATGCCCTGCCACTGTAAAACCGTAATTTTCTGTGCTAAATGTCATTGGTAATTTGAGCATATCTTTCTCGTTTGATGTCCAAATTTGACGATTCTTGATGTTCTGGAAAACATAGATTGTCTACTATAACTTTATTTGTTTTGGGATTTTTTAAATTTTGAAGTTTATATGGTCAAAAGTTCATTCTAGTGTCACTGTCCCGAGACTAAAATGACAGCCATAGTGAACTTCAGATATGAAAATTGTTTTGGTCATAACTTTTGCATTTCTTATCGAAATTCAGTAACTTTTGATGTTCTGGAAAGCTTATAATATCTTATATAACTTTCATGTTTCGTTCTTTCTCAAATTTTTGGTTGAATAGGGGCGAACTGGCTAAACAAGCCGCTGACCTTTGTTTTTCCTATGTATTCACTTCCTGGCATGAGTCCGACTTTGAGACGTCGCAGTTTCTTCATCTCTAATCGGAACTCGGCGATTCATTTTGCAGTTTAAAGTACAGATGTTGAACTTTATTTCTACAAATTTTTTGGTCATTCCGACCATGGTAACTTGTATATATCTGCTGTTGAACTTGAACCCGTAGCATGCTATAATTCAGCGATTTAACCTTGTTTTAGTCCAATTTTGAAACGACACATATTCTTCGTTTCAAATCGGATTTAAATAATTATTTTTGAAAATTGAAGTCGGAATGTTGAACATTTCTGCAGAATTTCAAGTCATTTTGACACTGTTAACCTGTTCAAACCTACCGTTGAATATTGAGTCGCAACTTGTTTTAAACGAATAATACTTTGTGTAATTTCGATTATTTCGAGGTTTTCTTGATATTTCTTTCTGGATTTCATACACTGGTATTATAATATGTTTTAAAAATATTTTTCAAATAAATGGGCTTTTGAAATTATTATTATATATTATTTTTTGTATAAAAAATTATATATTCTATAATAAGAGAATTTCAAAGGCAATGTCTAAAGCGATTTCGAAACATTCCTAAAACTCGTTTTCTTCAACTTAATTTATATATAAAACACACAATTTTGCACTTCGAGCGAAGAGGGAGGAGAATTAAATGATTAGATAAAACGCGTGCTATGAACATGTGCGTTTATCTTTTTAGTTAATTCCTAATCTATTTGTTTGATCGTTTTGACCTTCGGATCTGGTTTACCGATAAGATGAGGTAAACTTTGTACTTATTTGAGTGTGGAATTAACTAATGGTTAGTAAACCGTTTAGTGCGAACGTGTGGTATGGGACACACCTTAACACTTTGCGGGTTCGTATCCGAGGGGTTTGTGACATATATTGCTAGTTAGTGGTGTCCAGTACTGGGCCTCCGGACCTTCGCCACCACGGTGTGTTGCCTTCGGGTTTGTGCCTTCGGGTTTATTGCCTTCGGGTTTGTTGCCCTATAGTATCGCTTTTGGAGTTGGTCCTTCGTTACCGCTCGAGAGATACTTGGGTTTATCACCTTCGGGCTTGTGGATCCTTGTTTATACAGTACTGAGCACGTGCATCTTTTGTTTCATTGATATTTATATTTCCCTAGAGTATCGCCTTTCGGAGTCGGTCCTTTGAACCACTCGATACATAGCGATTACCTTATGGAAACTTGTGATGCCTTCATTGGCATTTGTGTTTGCCTTTTTGGCTTGATTTGGGATATTTATATCCTTTGTATATTTTGAGTTGCCGATGATATGAGGCTTGTTATTTGAGTTTATTGGATCTTGAGTTATCTCTTTTAGAGATTTTATTGTTACTATGAGATGTATTCTCTTTTATGATATCCATATAGACTCTCTTTGTTTACTTCTCATTTGAGAAGCATTGTTATCTTGTCTGTACTCATATCATCATCTTGTCTCACTCTAACTGATATGTTTTAGTTAGACTGACCCATGTATTTTATACTCGGGTCAGACCGAGGTGTTTCAGGTTAGGTACATTTGGACTTAGCCTATTCTGCTTCCGCATGGACTATTCTGCTAGCTCTTTTTGTTATAGATTTTTGTGTAGTCCTTTTTGTTGGCACTCTGATGTATATTCTTTTGACCCATGTTTGGGTTGTGGTCGTCATACCACTTTGATGTATCATTTTGGATTGTACTAGTGATTATATTTGTACTTATGCATATGTATGCATTTCTGTTGTTCTGTGATGTTATTTACATTTGAGTTGTTATGTTTTGTTCTGATAGATCCGTTAGCCATTATAGTTTTGTATTAAATATTTATTAGATATGTCGATCCACTTGAGAAGAAAAAAAAATAGATAACACTCATCGACGTATTCAGTAGATAGTTAAGACAAGGCTATAGATGGTCACTCTTATCCAGCTCTATTCTCCGCATTAGCAAACGGTATTACCTCGTAATACTCTTTGTTAATATGGGTCTCATAGTGGGGCGTCACAATTATATTTTTGAAAAGAAGATAGAATTTTGAGATAAGTTAAATATTATACATGATAAAGTGGACAGTTTGGAAATGTTGTTTTGATGGTAAAACAATATTTTCTATAAGTGTATAAATTATACTTTTAAAAGGAAATGCCTTGGGATAATTGGATAAATAAAATAAAGTATTTAAAATGAGAGTGAGCATTATTGGAAAACTAGAGTATTACTTAGAAAGATATTTTAGTAAAAACTTATTTGGAATTTATAAAACTTTATATATTCACTTACAAAGATGCATGTTAAATAATTGGATATGGTACTTTTAGATGATTGTGCATATTATATTGTTGTTTGAATGAATGTCAAGATTTATATTTTCTTTTAAAAGTGTAGTGTTGTATAGCCTCATGACATTCTCAGTATTAAGATGTTATGTAACGACCCGTATTTTTACGGATTGAATGTTTGTAAAACAGTTGTCATTAAGTCGTCTGGAAGATAAGTCATGTGGTGGCTTAGGTCGTGGGGTAGGTTAGGTCGAGTAGTAGTTAGGTCGGGTGAGCGACTTAAGGGATTGGAGCGACCTAAGGAAGTTGGCGACTTAAGGTAGTGGACGACCTAAGAGTTAGCAACCTACAGGAATCGGCGACTTAAGGAGTAGACGACCTAAGGTTTGAGCGACTTAAGGAAAGACAGCGACCTAAGGAACTAAGCGAGTTAACGACCTAAGAAGGTTAGGTCGTGGACGAGTTAAGGAGATAAGTGGGTTGGGTCGTTAGGTCGTGTGGATGTTAAGTCGTATCCTAGTTAAGTTGTTAGGTCGAGTAGAGTTAAGTCGCTAAGAGTTAAGTCGTAGGGTGTTAAGTCGCGCAAGGGCTTAAGTCGTAGGTCGCGCATTAGTATTGAGTCTTAGGTCGTGACATTTTAGGTCGTGGAAGCGCATATGCAGTTAGGTCGTGTAGTGTTAGGTAGCTAAGTCGCGTGCATGTGCTAAGTTGTTGAGTCGGAAGCTGTTATGTCGTGCAAAGTGTTAGGTCGGGGAATCTGTTAGGTCGTAGGTCGGGGTTGTTAGGTCATGGACGACCTAAGGGAAAGAGGACGACCTAAGGAAATCAGCCTATAAATAGGCGGGTTCTTCTTCATTTTTGGGATCGGGATTTCGAAGCGACGAAGTGCTGCCATTTTGAGAGCTCGAGTTCTATACTTCTTCACTTCTTTTCTCCACTTTGATTTAGTACTTCCTTCCATCCAAGATCGAAGATCCAAGAGCTAAAGTTGAAGATCTTCATCCATCAAAGAGAGATTTCATCGTTGGAAGCAGAGTTTTGATAGATCGAGTTAGATTCTTCGCTGTCCAGATCTGAAGTGTGTTGTTTTTGAAGTGTTTAGGTGATTTGGTGAGTGGTGATTTTCTCTCACACGGATCCAAAGGAGTATATCGGATTGATGGCTTGATTTGGTGTTAAAATAGTGATTTCCATGCATTTTCATAAACTTAAGTATAGATCCATTGTTCATGATGATTTGACATCTATTTTGCTACATGTTAACCTATGCAAGTTCATTCATCAAGTTGTAAAGATATTGCACATGATTCATGCTTGTTAGAGTTAGACTCTTTATTTACAAGATTACCATTATTGTTATAATTGTTTATTTGATCATGCTTGAATGCTTGATTACTTGGATTAATGTTTGACTTGATTGATTGTTGTAAATTAGTTGATTGATGATTAGATTTGGACAAGTTAGTCGAAGATGATTCAAAAGCTAAGGGAAAGGCTCTTGAATTGGAAAAGCTGCTCGTGGCATATGTGGCGGATGATGAAGCTCATATGGATGGATTTGATGATGTTGATGTTGAGATGAGGCTTTGCTATGATGAGATGAAGCGAGGCATGGTATGAGATAGCCTTGGTTTAATCCAGACGGGATCATTCCAAGCAGGTTGATGACTCGGTGAAGTGGTTCGAGTTGAGGATAATGGTTGGCTCGAGAGGCGCTTGGGCTAGTATGGAAATAGTCGTCGAGGAGGATGACTAGAAGGCTGAGGTTTCATCGTTATTGAAGGTTCTAGCAGGCTCAAAGAAAGAGTACGTTGGACAGATTCGATAGTCCCTAAAGACTATGATTGTAGTCGAGTACTCTGGGCAGATTCGATAGTCCTAGGCACGGGCTGTGACGACGTGCGGAGTTCTGTCTAGAACCGGGGTTGCCATTAACCCTTGACGGACGACTGAAAGAATGTGCCAGTCATTCAATTAACGGTGGTATCAAAGCAATGATAACAGTGATAGCCAGAGTCATGGATGTTTGGTTGTATCGTCATTCGGTCTCAAGAGCGATGTTTTCTGGGTGCTTATCTGATCTTGGTTTAGGCCTTGGGGGTTTGTATTTGGAAAACACCGACCTTGACTCGAGTGATAATTGCTTTATTTTAAAATGTCTGCTTTGCTATGTTTACTTCTGCTTAGTGTGTCTGGGGGCTATCACTGTAGAAAGAGGTGGAGTGGGAGGGTTGGATTCCTATTCCTTTTACCTTTATGCTCTTTTAGTATGTTGTTAGTTAATTTACCGCTCACTAAGACTGTTGTCTGACTCAAGGTTTTATGTTCCAATCTTATTACCTTGGGCTGTTCATCATTTTGGGATGGGCAGACTAGGTAGCAGGTGACAAGTGCTATTCTTAGTGACCGACGATGCTGATGACGAAGACGAGCTGGAGGCTTGCGTATTATTTTCTTACTATATGTACTAGATGTTCCGCTGCTTGTATATTCTCTGAGTGATATGTAGTGAGGCTTGATGTATTGACTATTCAGATGTTGTACCAAACTATTATGAGGTTTAATAGAGATTCTGTTCTGTAAAGCTTCACTATATATACTTTCTATTGTATTTTATCCATGCGCTGTGAGTTATACGATAGATTCTGCTGTTTTAACTTAACCTTGGCAATGGTCCATGGCTGCCTGGCACACTTTACAGTGCACTATTTCTATGTCCAATGCAGGGGTCATGGCAGGTCGTCACTTTTGGTATCAGAGCTTTGGTTAATGGATTTTACCCAACGCTCGCTGATGTAACTACGTATGAGAGACGTAATTGTATTTTGATGGATGATTACTATATATAAAATAGTAGCTTAGAAGGATTTGAGTTCTTTATGCAGTTGTACTCAAGGTGTATTAATCATTCCTTTTTATAGATATTAAGGATGAGTCGAAGAGGGAGACCAGCTGCTAGGGAAGGCCATGCTGCTGAGGGAGCTGTTGATTATGCTGCTATGTTCGAAGCTATGATGACTTCGATTATGAGAAGGATGCCAACTCCGAGGCCATAAGTAGATGTTGGATTTCAAGTTCAAACTCCAAGACCGGTGAATTTTGCTAAGCTGTGTAAAGATTATACTACTCTTGGAGGGAAGGTTTTCTTGGGAACAGAGTCAACCATTGAAGTCTAGAGATGGATAGATGCTTGTAGAAGAATCTTTGGTGATTTGGGAATCGAGGATGCAACCAAAAGGAAGCTAGCATCAAGACAGCTTCAAGGAAGAGCTTCTGACTGGTGGAACTCTATCACCATTGATACTTCGGAGGAAGAAATTACTTGGGAGCAATTCCAAGCCAGATTTGAAGCTAAGTTCATTTCTACAGCTCAGAAGTCTGTTCTGTTCAAGAAGTTTGTGGAGCTCAAGCAGGGTGGGAGACCAGTTCTTGAGTATGTTTCTGAGTTTGAAGCTTTGTCCAAGTATGCCCGGTCGTATATTGAATCTCCTTATCAGAAGAACGAGAAAGTTTGTGACAGGCTTGGACAGTTATCTTGGGAGGCAGTTGGTGGATCATTTGGACGATCCATTTGAGAAGCTTGTGGAGAAAGCTCTCAGACATGAGAATCTGTTTCCTAAAGAAGGATCTGTTGTTGCTGTAACCAAGGAAGAGTCTAAACCACAGCAGGGTGGAAACAAGAAGAGGAAGCAGCAGCAGAAGAAGGGTAAGGATGGCCAGAAGAGGCCGAAGGACGAAGTGACCTGCTATAATTGTCAGCAGAAGGGCCATTTCTTTAGAGATTGCAAGAATCCGAAGGTGCCGATGAAGTGTCACAACTGTGACAAGCCGAGGCATATTAAGAAGAATTGTCCAGAACCGCGGAAGGACAAGCAGATTGTGCAAGCTTATGCTTTGGGGGCTGTTCCATCATCTTCGAAAGCTCCTACTGCAGAGGAGAAAGGAAAGAGTGTGGTGGTTCAAGGTACTCTTTCCATATGTGGAGTTCAAGTTAGAGTGTTATTCGATACTGGGGCGTTGCATTCTTTTGTTTGTAATGAACTTGTAGGCCGGTTGGGTTTAGAACCGGATATTGTTGATAGGCCATTGGTTGTGACTAATCCAGTTGGGGGTTCGTCTTGTCTGTGTATGATATGCCGTGGTCTGATTGTACCGAGTCATGATTGCTCTTTTGTTTGTGATTGTTTTGTTCTGGACTTTGCGGGGTTCGGAATTATTTTGGGTATGGACTGGCTTAGGAAGTATGCGGCAAAGGTTGATTGTGAAAGGTTGGAGGTGACAGTCGAGAATGTGGAGGAGCGAAAGGTTGTGATACGATGTAAGCATGAGGAAGGCGTCTTCATGAGCTTCATGTATTCGCTGGTTGTTCCACGGGATGGACTGTCATCGCTGCCAATCGCTAATGGATTTGAGGATGTCTTTGATGAGGTCAAAGGGTTACCGCCGCATAGAGAGATCGAGTTTCGTATCAATTTAGTTGAAGGAGCCAGACCTGTTGTGATGCCTCTTAGGCGGATTGCGCCTAGGGAACAGCAAGAGTTAAGGGTGCAAGTTGATGATCTTTTACAGAAAGGATTCATTCGGCGTAGTGTGTCCAAATGGGGTGCACCAGTTATGTTTGTAACCAAAGCAGATGGATCGTTGAGGTTGTGTGTGGATTATCGTGAGCTGAATAAAGTGACTAAGAAGAACAAGTATCCATTGCCGAGAATAGATGACTTGTTTGATCAGCTTCACGAAGCTAAGGTGTTTTCTCAGATGGGTTTGGCAACGGGATTTCACCAGTTAAGAGTGGCTAAGGATAGTGTGCCGAAGACTGCTTTCAGGACACCATCCGGTTTCTTTGAGTGGCTGGTAATGCCGTTTGGATTGACCAATGCACCAGCATATTTTGTGGATCTTATGAATAGAGTGTTCAGAGATCAGTTGAACCAGTTCGTACTAGTGTTCGTGGATGATATTTTGATTTATTCCAGGACTGAAGAAGAGCACAAGACGCACTTGCGTATTGTTTTGGAAATCTTACGGAAACATCAGCTGAAGGCTAAGTTTTCGAAGTGTCACTTCTGGAAGAGCGAAGTGAGGTTCTTAGGCCATATTATCTCTGGAAGTGGAATAGCGGTTGATCCCGCCAAGATAGCAGCAATCCAGGATTGGGTTAGACCTAAGAATGCATCTGATGTGAGAAGTTTTCTTGGATTAGCAGGATACTATCGTCGATTTATCAAAGACTTTTCCAAGGTAGCTGCACCATTAACAGGATTGACGAAAAAGAATCAAGTATTCAGATGGGATGCTAAGTGTGAGCAAGCTTTCAGAATCCTGAAGGAGCGACTGACAAGTGCTCCTGTTTTGACTATTCCAAGTGGAAATGGAGAGATGGTGGTTTACACCGATGCATGTGGTACTGGACTTGGAGCAGTGCTGATGCAGAAGGGTAAAGTTGTTGCGTATGCAAGTCGACAACTAAAGCCGCACGAAAGGAATTATCCGACTCATGATTTGGAGTTAGCGGCGATTGTTTTTGCTCTGAAGATGTGGAGACATTATCTATTGGGAGTTCGATTCGAGTTGTTTACAGATCATAAGTCGTTGAAGTATCTTTTCTCCCAAAAGGATTTGAATCTTAGGCAGCAACGATGGCTAGAGTTTTTAGCATCATATGATTTTGGTATAGCCTATACTCCGGGAAAGGGTAACGCAGTGGCGGATGTGCTAAGTCGAAGACATGCAGGATTGGGAGCCATGTTTTCAGAATGGAAGAATCTCGAGTATTTGGCTGGATTTGACTTCAGGCCCAGATGTGAATTGGAACCTGAGATGTTGGCAAACTTATCGATAAGACCGACTCTTGTGGGAAGAATTGGCGAGAGCCAAAAGCGAGACGATAAGCTTGTCAAGATTTTCCATGATTTGGAATCTGGATTGGACCCAGAAAAGGATAAAGGATTCGAGGTCGATCGAGAGGGTTGGCTTCGGAAGCAAGGACGACTAGTTGTTCCCGATATAGATGAATTGAGAGATGAAGTTCTGAAGGAAAGTCATCACTCAAAGTTGACAATTCATCCAGGTGGAAATAAGATGTATCGGGATATGAAGAGAACCTATTACTGGAAAGGTATGAAGAAGGATGTTGGAAATTTTATTTCCAAGTGCATGAACTGCCAGTTGGTAAAAGCCGAGCAGAAGAAGCCCAGTGGATTGCTTCAGCCATTAGAAGTTCCTACATGGAAGTGGGAGCAAATATCGATGGATTTTATCGATGGGTTACCTAGAACAAGAGCGGGAAATGAAGGGATTTGGGTCATCGTAGATCGTTTGACTAAGAGTGCAAGATTCATTCCTATTCGATCAACTAGGACTGCATCGAAATTGGCTGAGCTGTATGTTAAGTGGATAGTTCGATTCCATGGTATTCCAAAGAGTATAGTGAGCGATCGAGACCCATTATTCACTAGTGGATTTTGGAAGAGCTTCCAGGAAGTTTTGGGAACCAAGTTGTGTTTGAGTACAGCTTATCACCCCCAAACAGATGGTCAGACCGAGAGAGTCAATCGAGTTTTGGAAGATCTCCTTAGAGCTTGTGTTTTAGATTTCGGAGGATCGTGGGAAGATCATCTTCATTTGGTGGAATTTTCGTATAATAACAGTTACCAGTCAAGCATTGGTATGGCGCCGTATGAGGCATTGTATGGAAGACCGTGTAACTCTCCGACATGTTGGTTAGAAACAGGAGAAAAGCTGGTACTTGGGCCAGAAATGATTCGACAGACTTCGGATTGCATAGAGATCATTCGGCAACGAATGAAGGCAGCCCAAGACCGTCAGAAAAGTTATGCCGATAAGCGTCGTAAGGATTTGGAATTCGACGTAGGCGATATGGTTTTTGTAAAGATTTCTCCACTGAAGAATGTTATTCGATTCGGGAAGAAAGGGAAATTGACTCCGAGATTTTTTGGACCATTTCCGATTATTGAGCGAATTGGAAAGCTCGCCTAAAATTGGAGTTACCAGAAAAGATGTCGGGTGTGCACAATGTTTTTCATGTATCGTATCTACAGAAGTATGTGCACGACTCGAATACAGTAGTTTCTGCTGATAGCTGTGAAGATTTTGAGGTAGATCCAGTTGTTGAGATACCTCGTAAGCCGCTTCGTGTTATGGAAACTGACACAAAAAAACTTAGGAGGAAGGTTGTTAGGTTGCTCAAGGTACAATGGAGTGATGATGTTAACGACTGTACATGGGAGGTGGAAGAGAGGATGAAGGCAGCTCATCCTGAACTCTTCGAGGTATGGCCATAAGGTGTCGTGACATCTCATGACATTGTAACTTGTTCTAATTTTAGAATTCTGCATGCTAGGCTAGAATTGGATGCATGGTTTGTTGATTGCTATGGATGGTAGGCATGTAGAATAGCTTTTGATTGCTCTTGTTTGTTTGGAATTTCGGGGGCGAAATTCCTAAGGGGGAGAGAATGTAACGACCCGTATTTTTACGGATTGAATGTTTGTAAAACAGTTGTCATTAAGTCGTCTGGAAGATAAGTCATGTGGTGGCTTAGGTCATGGGGTAGGTGAGCTCGAGTAGTAGTTAGGTCGGGTGAGCGACTTAAGGGATTGGAGCGACCTAAGGAAGTTGGCGACTTAAGGTAGTGGACGACCTAAGAGTTAGCAACCTACAGGAATCAGCGACTTAAGGAGTAGACGACCTAAGGTTTGAGCGACTTAAGGAAAGACAGCGACCTAAGGAACTAAGCGAGTTAACGACCTAAGAAGGTTAGGTCGTGGACGAGTTAAGGAGATAAGTGGGTTGGGTCGTTAGGTCGCGTGGATGTTAAGTCGTATCCTAGTTAAGTTGTTAGGTCGAGTAGAGTTAAGTCGCTAAGAGTTAAGTCGTAGGGTGTTAAGTCGCACAAGGGCTTAAGTCGTAGGTCGCGCATTAGTATTAAGTCTTAGGTCGTGACATTTTAGGTCATGGAAGCGCATATGCAGTTAGGTCGTGTAGTGTTAGGTAGCTAAGTCGCGTGCATGTGCTAAGTCGTTGAGTCGGAAGCTGTTATGTCGTGCAAAGTGTTAGGTCGGGGAATCTGTTAGGTCGTAGGTCGGGGTTGTTAGGTCGTGGACGACCTAAGGGGAAGAGGACGACCTAAGGAAATCAGCCTATAAATAGGCGGGTTCTTCTTCATTTTTGGGATCGGGATTTCATAGCGACGAAGTGCTGCCATTTTGAGAGCTCGAGTTCTATACATCTTCACTTCTTTTCTCCACTTTGATTTAGTACTTCCTTCCATCCAAGATCGAAGATCCAAGAGCTAAAGTTGAAGATCTTCATCCATCAAAGAGAGATTTCATCGTTGGAAGCGGAGTTTTGATAGATCGAGTTAGATTCTTCGCTGTCCAGATCTGAAGTGTGTTGTTTTTGAAGTGTTTAGGTGATTTGGTGAGTGGTGGTTATCTCTCACACGGATCCAAAGGAGTATATCGGATTGATGGCTTGATTTGGTGTTAAAATAGTGATTTCCATGCATTTTCATAAACTTAAGTATAGATCCATTGTTCATGATGATTTGACATCTATTTTGCTACATGTTAACCTATGCAAGTTCATTCATCAAGTTGTAAAGATATTGCTCATGATTCATGCTTGTTAGAGTTAGACTCTTTATTTACAAGATTGCCATTATTGTTATAATTGTTTATTTGATCATGCTTGAATGCTTGATTACTTGGATTAATGTTTGACTTGATTGATTGTTGTAAATTAGTTGATTGATGATTAGATTTGGACAAGTTAGTCGAAGATGATTCAAAAGCTAAGGGAAAGGCTCTTGAATTGGAAAAGCTGCTCGTGGCATATGTGGCGGATGATGAAGCTCATATGGATGGATTTGATGATGTTGATGTTGAGATGAGGCTTTGCTACGATGAGATGAAGCGAGGCATGGTATGAGATAGCCTTGGTTTAATCCAGACGGGATCATTCCAAGCAGGTTGATGACTCGGTGAAGTGGTTCGAGTTGAGGATAATGGTTGGCTCGAGAGGCGCTTGGGCTAGTATGGAAATAGTCGTCGAGGAGGATGACTAGAAGGCTGAGGTTTCATCGTTATTGAAGGTTCTAGCAGGCTCAAAGCAAGAGTACGTTGGGCAGATTCGATAGTCCCTAAAGACTATGATTGTAGTCGAGTACTCTGGGCAGATTCGATAGTCCTAGGCACGGGCTGCGACGACGTGCGGAGTTCTGTCTAGAACCGGGGTTGCCATTAACCCTTGACGGACGGCTGAAAGAATGTGTCGGTCATTCAATTAACGGTGGTATCAAAGCAATGATAACAGTGATAGCCAGAGTCATGGATGTTTGGTTGTATCGTCATTCGGTCTCAAGAGCGATGTTTTCTGGGTGCTTATCTGATCTTGGTTTAGGCCTTGGGGGTTTGTATTTGGAAAACACCGACCTTGACTCGAGTGATAATTGCTTTATTTTAAAATGTCTGCTTTGCTATGTTTACTTCTGCTTAGTGTGTCTGAGGGCTATCACTGTAGAAAGAGGTGGAGTGGGAGGGTTGGATTCCTATTCCTTTTACCTTTATGCTCTTTTGGTATGTTGTTAGTTAATATACCGCTCACTAAGACTGTTGTTTGACTCAAGGTTTTATGTTCCAATCTTATTACCTTGGGCTGTTCATCCATTTTGGGATGGGCAGACTAGGTAGCAGGTGACAGGTGCTGTTCTTAGTGACCGACGATGCTGATGACGAAGACGAGCTGGAGGCTTGCGTATTATTTTCTTACTATATGTACTGGATGTTCCGCTGCTTGTATATTCTCTGAGTGATATGTAGTGAGGCTTGATGTATTGACTATTCAGATGTTGTACCAAACTATTATGAGGTTTAATAGAGATTCTGTTCTGTAAAGCTTCACTATATATACTTTCTATTGTATTTTATCCATGCGCTGTGAGTTATACGATAGATTCTGCTGTTTTAACTTATCCTTGGCAATCGTCCATGGCTGCCTAGCACACTTTACAGCGCACTATTTCTATGTTCAATGCAGGGGTCATGGCAGGTCGTCACATGTTATATATGTATGTATGTATGTATGTTATATATGTAATATAGACTTGAACACTTAGTGAATGATTTTCTAGCTTGCTAAATTTCCTTGTTCATAGACAACCACTATATATATATATATGTTTGTATATTTGGATTCAGGTTATATATTAGTTAGGTACAGCAACATATAGATAACAATTACATTATATAAACGTGTTTCTGTTTAAGTAAATGAATTATAGATGGTTTTTAAAGAGGTTTAATTATTTAAACAAATATGGACAGAAGCTTGTAATAAATTCTAGTTTTGAGTTGTTTTCCAAATAAACACGTCTATATGTATTACACTTTTGTTTTTAATCTGAGGTACTAACTAGTTTGATAGATAATATTCTTACATTATTACAAGGTTAGTTTCTATAAAAATGTATATATTATAGTTTCGAGTATTGTAAAGTTCTACATATGGGCTTCAGGCTTTTGAATATGTGAATGCATGTAATTGTTTCAAGCACATTAAGTTTGAAAATATTCAAAATATATTTTCATCGGGTTTCAAATAAATAGTAAGTTGATGCTGCATAATTTTAAAGCACACACACATTTTGGAAGAAATAACAAATCACTCAAATCCATATGTGGATTTTTAATAATCACAGTTATGTGTGTAATAATATTTTCAAGTAAAAGCTTTATATATAAATGGATCCAATTTCAGACATATTAATTTGTTCTATTTGTGTTTATTGTTAAGAACATAAAGTTCTAAATATATATGGTAAGTATTAAAGTATTAGATTGCAAATGCACATCAACAGCAAGTTTTTAAAACATGCAAGTTTTTGAATCAGGTTTTGGAGATATAGCTCTAGACAGTTATAGCCTCAATTTAAACACAAAACGTTTCGGGTGGTTAACTGTTTTAAAGGTTTATAATTTATATTTGAATCGAAAAAAACATATGTCTGATTTTATTAACAGTTATAGCATGATTTCATAAATGATAGTTTTGATGGTATAAAGCTTTATATAGCTTCTGGTTTCCACTGCATATGGATTTTGAGAGCCTCTGTGTAAAGACCCGTTTTTCCATACCCATTGAGTCGACAATAAATCACACATGTTTAACCCAAATTAAACGAAAAGACGGATCTTTAGGGGGGGAAAGAAAATAAAGACAGAACAAAATCTCACACGAATGGAATAACATATATCATTTCAATAAATAATCTTTACGGGGGAAATTTTAAAATACAATATCAGAGTCTAACCTAGATTCAGCTTGGAGAGTTATAAACATATGTCCTTACAAATGCTGACAACCAACAAACAAAAATAGAATATGCAACGGATAACAGAATACGTCCATATGATGATGAAGATCTCCAGCTCTCCTTTGGAAAGTCCAAGCATCTTCAGCTAATCCTGAAACTATTTGGATCTGACACGAGTATTAAAAATTCTCGGATCAGGCTTGATAAACCAGTACGAGATACTCAAAATTTAAAATGATCGGAGTGTTAAAAATACCCAAATCGGGCTTGATAAACCAGTGCGACAATTCTTATCTATTTATATTCGTTAGATAAATTCACATAGTTTTGTCATAAACACGACTACCTATTTCTTATCGTTAGGAGTCGGGGTTTTTACCTGATATTCTATTTCTTTTCGTTAGACTATTGCACTATGTGGCGGGGTTTATTTATTTTAGTTTTTAGTTAGGCCACGTGTCGCACTGTATCATACTGACAGTTGACTATCATTATTATTTCATTAGTGATGACTATTTCTTCAGAGATTTTGGGATAGATATTTAGTATCTTTTGGGCTCTGGAGAATTTTGAAGTGTTGTCACCATATTTTTTATGATTGTTCATTGGACACTTGATATGGTTTATGAAAGGGTGATTTTGATTAATATGCCTTATTCTGATTATTTTGTTTTAGGAATATTTATAGTATGACTATTTTGATTGTTAAGTCATATATATATATGATATTGGATTTATGGAATGATGATTTTGATTGATATGCCTTATTTGGATTTAGGCATATTCCTATGTGGCTTATTTTATTATTAAGTCATATATATTATGATATCAATATCTAACCTTTTTATTTAGTTATAGTCTGACCCATTTATTATTTTAATACTCGGGTCAGGCCTAGACTTTACAGGTATAGGGACTCATTGACCCTTGGATTTTGGGTTAGCTTTGGAGTAGACTATTTTGACAGTTTCAGTTTACTTCATCACTGTGTATATTAACATTTAGTGGTTATGTCATGTATATTATTCAGTATTAATTTTGTACCTAATATAATGTATGAATTATGTTGAACATTAGTTCACTGAAATATGTGACTCTGATTCCGATTTATCTATATTATATATTGTTCCAAATATTTTTAATCGGTGTATTTATTACTTTGTATTAATATTGTACACGTCAAATTTTCAGTTCAGATCCTCAAAAAAGGTAAATAAGACGTGTCAGTGTTAGTATAAAGATATATTCCCATTCGATCACCCTTAACCAGTCGTATTTTCTGGATTAACAGACGACATTACTTGTAATGTTCTTTGCTAAACTGGGTATAGCAGTGGGGTCGTTACAACGAAATTCTTTAAGGAGGGGAGCTGATAACACCCCTAATTTTAAATAACATTATTTAAGGGACTTAATTAGATAAATTAAATAAAATAATATAGAGATTAGAATGATAAAGGGATTGATATTTGAAAACTAAATAGAGGTCTTGCCTTAACTAAATGAAATCATAAGAGTTGGTTTATAAAATGGTTTTATAAGTTAGCTACTCAAGAGAATAAGGCAAGGGTATTATGGGAAATAGACTTATACCATAATCCTATAACCCCTAACCTTTACCTCATTCTTATTATCACACTTTCATAAAACAAAAACAAAGAAGACCAAAGCTAGCCATAACCCTAGGAGAAAAGGGGACCAAAATCAACATGAGGCTAAGGGTTCAAGCAAGGAAGAATTAAGCAAGATAAAATCTCAAGTTCCTTATTCAAACAAGGTGAATAATAATCTAAACCATCTCATATATATTTTAATGAACATCTTAATTTTGAGTTTAAAATTTTAAAACCGTTTAGATGATTTGTATGATGATATGCTTTGATTATATGCCATAGTTGATTTAAACAACTATGTTTGTAAAAGTTTTGATTCGATTTTAAGGATAAAATCACATAAAATGGGTTTCGAATGCCATGAGGATTTAATATGTTATGTGAAACATTATTTTGGATACGGGTTTAAATTTTCATAATAATCCAAGCTATGGATGATTTATTATGAATTTTGAATGGATGAATTAGATAATTTGGGTTTAAAATTAATTACGGAAATTATATAAAGTATTTTGGGTCCGAAATTTATATATGTAAGAGAATATATTAAAAATGAATTAAGATGATTTTTGGGGATTTTTCCTAAGTGATTCACTATGGAAATTAAATTAATTAAGTTTAAGGACTTAAATGTCTTAATTGTGTTGTTAAGGGAAAAGGCTTCTTTGCTAAAATATTATGATTATTAATTGATGAATTCGGCAGCCTTTTAAGAAAAATATTTTTCGAAAAGGATTTGGCAACTAATTATATTTTGACAAATAAGGCAAGTAGGTGAAAAGAAATTTCTTTTTAAGGCTAAAAATCAGTTTTGCTTGGATTTACAACTTCGCTACTTCCATCTGATGGCTTTCGACATCATGCCTCCACCAAAGAACCCATTCAAAACCAATGCACATGGTATTAAGGAATGGATACATAGTGCATTGGAGAAAGGCAGGTACACTGTCGAAACCTGACTTTCGAAGGGGTAGAGGACATTTTTATGAGCTTTCGAATATGATACTTGCCTTTTCTTTTGAAAAAGATGCTTTCGAAAGGGTTGAAGTTACTTGTAAATAGCTTTCGAAGGGATTGCCTCTTACCTTTGTTTAAAAAGTAGCTTTGATTGAGTTGTTGCATATTAAGCGTTGAAAAGGAGCTTTCGAAAGGGTAGTTGCTTTTGAGCCTAGTCGAAATCTAGCTGTCGTCTTCGTACCTTTTGAGTTGGCTAAAGGTCGCTTTTCTTTATAGCCTTATAACAATGAGTTCGAAAGGGAATATTTTGTTTAATTAATATAGAAGCGACAACCCAATGCTTTTGAAAGGGTCCCTGTAGTCACTTATATTAAAGGTTTCGAAGGCAATGGTTTCAAAAGGTCGTTTCGAAGCTATCCTTTTTCCAATTATTTTACTTAAAGATCATTGCTTTCGAAAGGGTGGTTTCGAAGCCATATGTTCCCCTAAATTCTTTTACTTGGAGATTAATGTTTTTGAAAGGGTTACTTTCGCTTATGTTCACTCTGACCAGAAGTTATACTTAAGGTTAAACCCAATAATTTTGAAAGATATGCTTTCATATGGTTTCGAAGCTTTCTTCTATAAATCCTATTTGAAATAAGTGATTTTGAAATATAAGATTTAATACTTCTGAAAGGAATGTTTTAATGGTTTCAAAAGGAAGGTTCTGATGCTTTTGAAAGGGATGTTTTGAGTGTTTCAAAATGCATATATTTGAGTGTTTTGAAAAGAAGGTTTGAATACTTTCGAAGGATATATTTTAATGGTTTCGAAAGATAAGGCCTAAGGTTTCGAAAGCCTTAGTTTTCAAACAAGAAACCCAATCTCAATTCTTTAAGATAAACCCATGGCAATATAAAAGAGTTTTTAAAATAGCATTTAACTTTGGAGTTTTTGAAGAAGATTTCCTTGCTAAAGATAATATGTAGCGACCCGACCTTCTATCACCAGAAAGTCGCATCAACTAAAATAAAGAAAGGGATAGAAAAGAGAAAAGATAGAGAAGAAAGAACCAAACAACATCAGAATCTCACAGCGGAATGAATAAATTATATTAATTACATAAGATATTACATAGTATCATATACATCAGAGATACCCAGCTTATACATCACAAATTAGACAGTTATAAACACCTGTCTTTCATACAACTCAAACATCACAGAGATACAACACAGCGGAAATACAGATAAACACTAACACAGCGGAACCAATATATATCTATACGCTGAAGCCTCCTGCTCCATTGCTCCTCTAGAATTCGTCAAAGATAACTTAAAACCCTTGGCTACTCGTAAAAATTTGAGTACCCAAGAGTTTAAGAAAAACAGAAATAAACTCCGGGTCAAACATGGGTCTGGTATGAGTAAACGGTTAAAGTTGCTTAATTTTATAAACCGTTTGAAAACAAAGGTATCACGTAAGACTCCCCACACATAAACATGGGTGAGTTTTTACCTTACGCTAACCAAACATTTGATAGGAAATCCAGTGATATTATAATAGGGTCTAGGGTTTTCAAGTAAAATACAGAAATAGCTAGAATGCTTACATCTCACGTTCCAACATAGTTGGGCACAACTAAATCGCACGGCGCTTATTGAAGATTGGATTCCATATAATGGCAGGGCTACTGGGGTACCGCCCGTTACAGTACGTGGCCTAGATCACCGTACCGAGGATCCACCCTAAATCCCCTGCAACACAAAGCCGGAACCATCCCTTACTGGACAGTCCCCAACAAGACAACCCCGCGGTTGTAGCTAGCAACAGCCCACACAGCCGAAATAAAAAGGGACCTCTAGACAGGGGTATATCTCGCTCTCAAGTGGGTGCTACCCACGAAGCCTTGACGCACCTCCCCTGTTTTAGCCATTCCCGGTTGATGAGGCTTGAGGCTACGATTACCTTATTAGAACACCTCACTTAGAATGCTCATCGTCCACCTGACGATGTTCTGAAAGCATTCAATCCATAAAAGTTCGTTCTGGGTTCGAACGAAACCGATGGCATTATCTCGTTACACTCATTTTGGAATCATCCTCAGAGTTAACAACAATAACCCTTGCACTCTGAATCTTCATCTTCACTTGAGATTCACGACCTATCGTTAATTTGGATCGATGTGGTTTTCGGATATCCAAATCTGGAAACCCGATCCCGGTCTCATCGAAATCCAAACCGCCATCTTTTAGGTCCAAGTTGTTTTAATGTTAAAACAATTAAATTCTATTATCTATATACACAGGGATAGATAATTCATATCATCACAAACAGATAATTCATATTATCATCACAAATAGATAATTCACATTATAATCATATTCAACCAAAACATCCATATCACACAGCATCACTTATCTCATATCTGAGATCTCAAACCATTCAAGGAAATCAATATCATTCAACATCCATAAGCAATGATTTATTTATTTACCCTTTATAATTAATTTAAAGTGAATTAAATTAATTACTTCCATCTCTAATTAATTAATTTAAAGTGAATTAAATTAATTACTTTCATCTCATAAATCTTGCTTACTTAATCATTAATTAATTACAAATCAATTAATCAATTATCATCTACTTATCATCTTAATAAGTCATCCTGATTAGTTATTCTTAATTACCTTAAGTAGTTATCCTTTAATTAATTATACAAATTAATTATCCTTAACCATTCACAGTAATTAACTATTAATTACTTCATTTTTTTCATTAATAAATGATCCTTAATTAATTAACTATAATTAATTACATTTATCCTTAATTAATTACATAAATTAATTAAACTTTTAATTAATCACTTCCATTAATCAACCTAATCATAAACAGAAATTACCATCCTGTAATTACTTACCTTAATTAATTAACTTCTTAATTAATTATATAAATCCTTTGATTAATTACACTAAGTAGTTAATCCTTAATTACTTCTACCAAGTAATTATACTTTAATTACTTCCCATTAAGTAATTCCCTTTAATTAATTACATCTCGTAATTATACATTAATTACTTCGCTAAGTAATTATACTTATCAATCTTATTAAGTATTCATACTTAATCAACCATCAAATGATTATCTTTAATTAATCAATCAATTAATTATCTTAAATTAATCACATTCATTTGATTAATTACAATTGGGTAATTCATTCCTTAATTTCCCTTTAAAACAAATTAATTAATCTTAACTGTAGATTAATTATCCTTTAACTATTAATTAATAAATCTTAATTTTCAATTAATAAAACTTAATAACAAATTAATTACTTCTTAATTACCAGTTAATCAATCCTTAATTACAATTAATTAACCCTTAATAATAGTTAATTAATTCTTAATTAACTTAATTATAGATTAATTATCTCTTAATTATTAATTAATAAATCTCAATTATTAATTAATAAAACTTAATTACATATTTCTTAATTATCAATTAATCAACCTCTAATTACTTAATTAAGTAAATTCTAATTACAATTTAATCAATCTCTAATCATAAATTAATTAATTATTCTTAATTAATTACTTAAATAATCCTTCATCCTTAATTAATTAAATTAATTAATTATACTTAATTCCTTTTAATTAACTTAATCAATATCAAGACATTAAAACTATAACTATCTTAAGATAAACATTTATTTTACAAATACCTTAATTACCATAACATATTTAAACCCTTTATCTTTATAATTAACTTTACTTATCAAAATTTAGAATAACTCAAATTACCATAACATATTTAAACCCTTTATCACCCTAATGCTTCGAGTAAAATACTCGAACAACTCGAGTAAAACTGGAGACCACAAAACCCACACCTAATCAAACGAAATCCAGACCCCCAGAAATAAGTGCATCATGCACATGCACAGTGCCTAGATCGTCTCTGGCCAACTTCGCCGATCTTCCCACATCCGCAAACTACTTCACGTTCCACCACGATCATCAGATCGTCCTCCCTAAGCTCGAAACCGAAAAAGAGCCTTCAAATCAAAACCTAGAACAGGTAACAGAAACCACCACCAAAACTTGTCAACGCCTCGTCCTCGAAGCTCCGATCATTGGAAACTCTACAACTTCGGCCATGCCCTCGTCAACCCACCAACTTTCATCACCCAAAGCCTCGTTGCACTCGATCCACTGAGGAAGTCGAACCGAAACAAAACTCAAACTAGACAAAAACTAGGGTTCTAAACTTAATCGAACAATTTCAGTCGCCACAGCGATCGTGAACCACCTCCACCATTTTTCCTTGCTTCGACGTTCGCCAATCTAGCTCCAACCAAAGCCCCGACCTCCAAAGCTTCACCAATCGCCGGAATTTACTCGAAACCCAAAAACTGATCAACCCCAAATTGCAAACCCAAAACTAAACTAAAATTCGTGATCTTAGCTTTAAAAATCGAGTTTCCCAGAGTTGATTCGAACTGCATGCCTGAATCCACAAAACAAAGTAGTTGATTTTATCACTTCCTTAAAAATCTTACTGTATTTACTTAGTTTACACTACTTTGCAATCTAGAAATATTTAAACATGTTTGTAAAACTTGAATGATGATTATACAAGCTTATTTTGTTTTATACTCAAAGTCCATTAGTGACTAGATGAAAATATATTGAGTTTTGATTTTAATTTTCAAACCTGTAACTAAACAGAGAAGAACATTCATGCTCAGTACACACAGATCCAACATATATTTTACACAGAGCTACTTACCTAAAAATATACATACAGAACACTATATCATCCATGAATCACGAGCACCGATCTAATTATACTTAAGTTTAAATTAAGGTGTTTACTCACAGGATAAAGAAGGTGAACAAAGAAGACTGACATGCACAGTTCAAACATATATAGCATACTTATATCCACATATGCAAACATCACTTATTTCAGAATTTCACAAGCAACAACATGTTTTTACTTAAACTTTTAAATAAAGAGTTTACTCACCTTTTTTAGAGTTTGAAGCAGAGACTTTAAAACTGGAAAATTTGATAAGATGCTTGAAACTTGAACATGAATTGCTGGAAATCTTGTTGTAGTTGAGATGCCTAAATTTTGATTTGAAAACTGAAGTGCTTTGCTTGCTTAGTTGATTTCAGGTTTACTTGTTTTGAAATCTCTCTGGCTAAAGATTTTGTCACAGGCTTTTGAAATTGTTTTGAGGAGAAAGGTTTCAGGTTTTGGAAATTTTCTGGTTTGCCTTGTTTAAATGAACGAAAATGAAAAAGAGATTGATATATGAATAACAGGTTACAGGGTGATGATGTTTTTTTTGTACAAGTGATATATTATGTTGTATATTGTGGCTGAAGTGATACTGTGGTGTACAAGCATTAATTAGTTTGTACAAATTCATTTTTCTTTTTCTTTCATTTCGGCTGTAGGTACTTGTATTAAATACCTAGTACAAATTTGAACAGATCTTCCTTTGCAAGCTTGTACTTATTCCTTTTTTTCTTTGACTATGCTACATTTTGATTTCGGCTGAAGATAATTTTGTGGCTTCATAGATATGCTTGAATATATATATTTTTCTTCTTATACTCATTTCGGCTGAGAGGATATGGCATTAATTGCCTTATACAAATCTACATACACTTATCTAATTTGTTTGTACATTTCTATATATATGTTTGCTGTCTTCTATTGCCAGCTCAAAGATTTTATATTCTCTTTCTTTTGTCTTGTTACTTTGCATTGACTTTATACATAATGTTTACTTTATATTTTACATGGTTTATTGACATGTTATTTGAATTTATCTATGTATTCATTTTATTTTATTTTATACATCTTGTATGTATTTTATTTTCTTGTTTTGACGTATTCCTTTGCATATACATATGGCTATAGTGTATATGTATATACAATTCTAGAATTATCTTAAGTTCATTTCAAAACTTTACATAACCATTTCTTTGAAATATTTATTTCTATTTAGCACTTAATGTATTTAACTAATGTATTTGTTTCTATTTTTAAACTTAAACTACCAACTCTTCATTTATAATTATTTATTTATTTATTTATTTTCACTTATGTTTAAATATCCTAGTTTCTTATGTCTATACGTTTATATTTATGTTTATGACCATATATTTGTTTTACTACTTATATTAAATATTGATAAGATTTATTTTATTTTAAACATTTTTATCAAGATTACATCATAAATATATATATATAGATCAAATATGAATAAGATAGATTTTCCTTTAAATATTTTTGAAAGACTTTATTTTAAATTTTTAAATCATAGCTTCCTTCTAAAGTACACACATATATATGCACACTTATTAAATTTGAAAAATCAATTTTTAAAATAACACAAATTAAATAATTATTCTTATTTAAAATCAATCTATAATCATAATTTAAAACACCACATTATTAATTAATTAGTTATTTATATCTAGAAATAACAATTTTATCAATTTTAAATAATTTAATTAAGAGATTATCACATTTTAAATTCCTCGAAATTCCGGGATATCACATAATAGGTTAAAGTTGTTAACCATGTTCCATTTGAAAAATGATCACAAGGAAATTGAACCATAGATGTTTATGTTCTTATGTATTGATCAGTTATCATGTTTGCTTCTTTTGTAAACATATCCACTTTATAATTAACCCATATCTGAATTTTGGGGTGTTTAGGGAAGAATACCAGTTAGGTTGATCCAGTATTGAATATATATTGAGTTAACTCCTGTGTGAGTAGAATTGTATCCAGGAGATCAGATAGACTAGAATATAGGATGCCCAAAGACTGATCAAAGGATTATTGGTTTATATAGGTTATTAGCAAGCCCATGAAAACTATGTATGGAAAAAGTTATTGGCAGGGTAATAGGTTCTTAGTGATCCCATGAAAACTATAACCAGATTAAGTTATTGACATTGATCAATCGGTTCATAGTTAACCCATGAAAATTATGATATGAGAGAGGTTATTGGAGAACCCAATAGGTTCATAACGAACCCATGAAAATTATAATTGGATGAAGTTATTGGTAGATACCAATAGGTTCTTAGTGAACCCATGAAAACTATGAAACCAAGTAGATAGTCTGTATGCTTTGAACAGGTTATTAGTCAGCCAACAAAAACTAATAGGTTAATAGTGACCCTAGAAACTATAACTTGAGATAGATAGTCAAAAGAATGGAGATGGGAAATCTAGATTATATTGCATGTTTGCATATCAGCATGATACATTTTATTATGTTATGTTTTAACCATTGTTGATGCAGGTGCACAGTATATGATTATTATAAATTTGAGTTAAGATAACAGTGAGGGGAAAACCAATTTCGCTAAGCGGCATTGTCTGACTAGACATCTATATGGTTTGAGATGGTAGGTTATTATTCAAATCAGAATTTTTGTCCGACTCAAAGTTTATGTTTTCCCTCAAACTCTTAGGTGCTCAATTGATTTTGAGTAGTTTAAGAGCTAAGGTTTTCAGGTTCTCCTTTAGACGAATAAGCTTCTAGAGACGTGCAGGAGGCAAGCAAGCTATTAGTAGTTCTTTCTGTTTGATTCCACTATTTTTTGGATGTAATGACAAAATTGTTTAATTGACTATATTTAGACTCTAATCATACAAGGGGGCATCTTCATGTGTCGCTCTTGACGTATTTTGTAATAATTATATTCTCTGAACGCAGTTTACAAATTGGGATTATGTAATGAATTTGAAACATGATTTGAAGTTGAATGAGAAATCTGTTTTATGATTTTAAACTTTTTTCATACTCATGTGTTTCTGTTATAACAATGTATCTAACATTACCGCATTTGGTCATCGAAAATTAACAACTATGGATGACTGCAGCATCTGTAGCCATTAGTTTTGGACCTCCAAGTGGGGGATGTTACAAAAAAAGTACCGAGATATGAAGCGTACCTATTATTGGGAAGGCATGAAGAGGGATGTTGAACTATTCATCTCGTAGTGTATGAACTGTCAGTTGGTAAAGGCAGAGCAGAAGATACCTAGTGGATTTTTGCAATTGCCATAAATTCCTAAGTTGAAATGGAAGCAAGTATCGATGGGTTTTATAGATGGATTGCCAAGGACTTGAGCAAGGTACGATAGCATTTGGGTCATAGTTGACCGATTGACCAAGAGCACTAGATTCATACCTATCAAGTCAAGTAGAACGACATCCAAGCTGGCAGAGTTGTATGTTAAATGGATAGTACAATTTTATGATGTGCTAAAGAGCATTGTAAGCGATCGAGATCCATTGTTCACTAGTGGATTTTGGAAGAGCTTACAAAAGGAGTTAGGGACAGAGGTGCATCTTAGTACAGCTTATCACCCACAAAGGGATGGGCAGACCGAGAGAGTAAATCATATATTGGAAGATCTTTTGCTAGCATGGATTATAGATTTTGGAAGATCGTGGGATGATTATTTGCATTTGGTGGAGTTTGCATAACAACAATAGTTATTGGCATAGTATTGTTATGGCTCCGTATGAAGCATTGTATGGCCGACCATGTAACGCTCCATCATGTTGGTAGGAAGCAGGCGAGAAACTAATACTTCGACCATATATGATTGGAGAGACAACGGAGTAGTTTGAGGTTATTCGGCAATGAATAAAAGCTGCTCAGCATCGACAGAAAAGCTACACTGATAAGAAACGAAGAGATTTAGAGTTTTCTATCAAAGATATGGTTTTTGTGAAGGTTTCTCCTATGAAGAATGTAGTCCAATTTGGTAGAAAGGGGAAGTTGGCACCAAGATTCGTAGGTCCTTTTCCGATAGTTGAGAGGATTAGAAAGCTAGCATATATGGTCGACTTACCTTAAAAGATGGCGGCTGTGCACAACATTTTTCATGTCTCTTATCTATGAAAGTTTGTGCACGACTCGGGCGTGATGATTACATTGGATCAGCTATAAGATATAGTGGTAGAACTAGAAGTTTCTAGATCTCGTAGGCCACTTCATATTGTTGGGTACGATAAGAAACAGCTTAGGAGAAAGTCATTGAAGCTAGTGAAGGTACAACGGAGCAGAAGTGATGATGATTGTACATGGAAGATTGATGGGAGCATCAAAACTAAGTGTACGGAGCTCTTTGAATGCTAAAATCCACCATTTATCGTATTAGCTTTCACCATTGTATATTATATTGATTGGTTAGTATTTTGCAGGCTAGGATAAGTTCACTTATACTATTGATTACATGGTTGCTTGTTTGAGATGTTTGATGGTTGCTTATGATTGGTAGGCATGCGGGATAACTATGGTTGCTTATGCTTTGGCTTGTTTGGGGATTACGAGTGTGAAATTCATAAAGGGAGAATGTAACTACACACATTTTATGTATCAGAGGATAGTAAAATATTTTTATTTTATTTGTATAAAGTCGTATGATTATATAATTTTGAGATATGTATCTTAGGGAAATTTTACGCACCCATGATTTTTGCCAAATTTCCATGTGACCATTTAACCCTGAAAACCTTGTTTGGGCTATAAATTTTGATAGATATTGAATTAGGGTCTCAACCGAACTCTATGGTTTTCCATTTCGTAAAGTGGTCATAATGAAAAAACGAACTTAAAGTAATAAAGTTATGGTTGTTTTAAGTTTTAATAGCCGCTGACCATGATTATTATGTAATTAATTAAGCCCATTAGTTGGCCCGTTACTCTAATTAGAGATCACTATAAATAGGAGCTGTAGGAGCCAAATTAAAATTTTTTTCCCTCTTTCCCAAATCAGGTCTAAACTCCATTAGTTTTAATCTTATCCATAATATCCTAAATTGCTCTCCAAACCGATTAAATTGTAGGTTAATGAATAGATCATCGATTGGAAGATTGAGATCATCACTTTGGTCGATTTGAATTGCTTTTCGTCTCTATCCATATTAGATCTACATTCAAATTGGTTGAATTTGGTAATTGATGAGTGGTTTATGATCTCCCACTATCCTATGCATGTTTATATGGTAGAATTAAAGGTTTTAACGTGGTTTTTGATGTAAAATCATGTTCTAACTTCAAATATGTTAATATATGTTAGGGCCTAAATCAATGACATATAACATGATCCTTTAGAAATTGCCTTGTGATTCATCTTATTTATACCAATATGTTCATTGATTTTGTAGAATTGGATTAGAAATTGTTTGATTGCTATAATTCCTTGTATTGCCTATGTGATTGGTTTTGAATGCATGTTATTCTATGTTTGTATGTTGTTCTTTGATATTGTTTGTTAGTGTTTCGGATGCATAGGAAGATAGGTTGGTGAATTGGGTGAATCGGAGGCAAAGTTGGTCGGAATTGGATGGAACTTGGAGGAGGGGCTTAGCATACTGGGAGCTTACATGTTAAGTCGCTTCTCAATTAGAGTTTAAGAAAAGAGTCGGCACCAACTCATAGGGATGAGTTAGTGATAAGTCATTGGGGGTGAAGGTTATGAGGCGGTCTCTTGCATGGATGGATAGAGCTTGGTCCAAGGAGTTGTTCTATAGTGAGACGTTGGAAAATTTGGTTAAGTGTTGGATTGGAGGTTGATTTATCTCTAGAACTTAAAAGTGGAGCTTTGGATTGGGAGCTGAGTTATCAAGGAGCGATGAGTCATGGTCTAAAGCACATGAAGAAGAGTGCTAGAGGCATGGGTGGAAAATTAGCTACTGGGAGGCTAAGTAGATGAGTCGACACAACTCATAGGGATGAGTCAACACCGACTCATAGGGATGAGTAAGAATCGAGTTATCATGGCATAGGGTATGGAGTTGGAACTTCTAGGGACCGATGTAGAGGTTCTATGGATCATGGTGGAGGTGGTGGCTTGTTTGTATCAAGTTGGATAACAATGTAATAAAATGATGAAAAGCTAGAATCTTTGGATGTTGGCTCGTGTTGAAAGTAGGTTCCAAAGATGGCAGCTCGTAAAAGAGTGAGTCATATGATCGGGGAATATAGATGGGTTCCTTGTGAATAATGGAAACTGGATTGAGCAAGAAGGGCTCGGTATCCAAATCGAGCAAAGGTAGGCTCAAAAGCATGTGCTAAGGAACCGTTGATGCTCGGAGTGTTTTTTGTTGTACTCAAAGCAGGGGTATTATAAGTGGGGATGCCCATGGATTGGTAGCGAGGATCCATATACCCAAGAACTGTGGCTTCGGGTCTAATGTCTAGCTTTGGGCCGCGAGACACATATCCAGCTTTGGGCTGCGAGATAGGAGAGTACAACGGAGAACTGGGATTTCCATTAGTCCCTGGCAATAAGAAAGCCATACGAGTTGTCATATATTCAAGGCACAGGGATGGAGAAATAGCTAGGATTGTTTGATGGATGCTATGGTTGTTATAATTTCTTTGGTTGCTTACTTTAGTAGGCTATCACTAAGGGATATCAATTCGGAGTAGGTATTGGAGATAGGAATACCGGAAGAGCTGATATCCTTACTTGAGTTTTGTACTCTTATGATATTGTTGAATAACATATTATATTATGTGCTAACTCTTTGTTTACAGGGACATGCCATGTGTGACTCGTGTACCTCTGTATCTTACTATATTTACATGTATAGTATTTTGAGATTCATTTACCGCTCACACTAGACTGCTGTTTGACCCAAGGTTTTATGCTTTGCTTCTTATTATCCTGGGTACTCTTAAATGAGTAGACTAGTTAACAAGTCTAGGTGAAGCAGTACATATATGGATTTGTACACTTATTCCTCCATCCATATTTGGGAGCCTTAGTAGTGAGTGCTTATTACTTGTATTTGAGATAGTTATTGAGTTTGTTTCCATTGTATAAATTCTATGACATTTGATGTATAACTCGATGGATGTTATACTCTGATGATTGGTTCATATTGTTATTACTATCTCATATATTGTATATGTGATATTATATAGTTTCCATGCGCTGTGAGATATAGGATAGGTTATATGTTGTGTTTTTATTTTATTTCAACTTTGATGATCATCCTATATCGGTCGGGCACAACTACAGCTCGCTATTTATTTACTATTAGTGCCGGTGCTATAAGGCGATCGTCACATGCAATAAGAAATATCACTTATGAGTGCAGTTAGGTTATCACTTGCCACTACCAAGTTGCTTGCTTCTTTGTTCCTTAATAATGATCTCTTGCATGATTACTTTAGGATGACTAGCAACTCGACTATATAATATTCCTCAAGTAAGAGTCACTAGATTGATATGATTCCCTCAACATCTACTAACATTGGGGACCATTTGAATTGTGAGGATATGAATCTACTGAGATTCTTAAAGAAACATGTAACAACCCAAAAAATTTGTAAATATTTTAGAATTTATTTATTTGAAAACTTTGATTTTTAAATCATGAAAAGTTAAATATTGGAATTTTCCCATGTAAATTTGGATTTTGTTTGCAATTTATTTTCCAAATATAATAAGATAATGATTTTCGGGAAATTTTATATTTTGGTCAACCTTGGTCAAACTTTGACTTTCAGTTGAAAATTTTAAATTTGAATTTTTAAATTTCTAATCTTTTCCTTTGAAACTACATTTGATTCTGATGTTCGTGCTGCTTTTCGTTTCATAAAATTCCGTTTTATACTTTTTAAATTAGATAACTTTCCGCGTTTTACACGCAATTATTTTCTGTAATTATATCTATTTTTCCTAAGTCCATTTATCTATATTTATTTTCTACTTTATTTTGTTTGACTTTTATTTTATTTATTGGATTTTTTGATTGGTTTATTTTGGGATAAATGGTTTAGAAAATCAAGAGACACAGGTTGCATGTTTTAATTGTTGACCTTTCCATTTCTAGCCTTTTTATTTCCTAACCTTTTCATCCCACATCTCTAGCCGTTCATTCCCATAACCCTAGCCGCCACTCCTTTGCTAATTCACGTACAAAAAAAAGAGTTTCTCACATCTCATTTCTCATTTGTTCCTAAAGAAAAAAATATACAGTAAGTCATGGCCTCCTCTTCCTCTTCTCTTTTCTCTTTTTTTCCTTTTGCTTTCTATTTGTTTTGCTCGGCCACACCATGCTTGCCGACCACCTTCCTCCACCACCATAACCATAGATCGGCCTCCACCACCTCATCATCTTCCCCAAGCCTTGCCACGACCCATGGATCCAAACCCTCCACCAAAATTGCAAGCAAAACCCTAGTCGAACCTTACACCACCTCTTTCTCCTTCATTAGCCTCGGTCACACCAAACAACTCCACCTTGTATCGCTTTGCCGTGACTTATTCCATGCCTAAGCCGTGCCTATGTGACCACTTGACCCAAACATCACAGCATGGCCGAGCAAACAAGACCATGGCCGAACCTATAGATGAACCGAAACCCCTCTTTTGCCTTGCCTTTTTGAATTCCATGCTTGTAACCTACCTATCTCTTCACTTCCCAAATCATAGCCATGCATTACTTGATCCATAGCCAAGCCTAGTTGCCTCAAAAATGTCTTGGCCGAGCCTATGTCCATTGTGGCCGAGCACTCTTGTGTTTAAAGCATGGTTAAGTCATTTTTATTTCTCAAATTTTTCATTGTTTTAATTTATTTTGTTGTGTTGAAACATATATTTATATTTGTTTATTTTATTTGTTGTATACAAGATCTAAATCTTGGCTCTCCCTCCACTCGAATCTAAGTCGTGTTGTGTCGTGCTTTCCGAAGTTTATTCATGTGTTTTAAATTGTTAACTCCAGCTTTAGAAGGTGAGTTTATCACTCTCGACATTCATACCTATATAATTGTGAAATGATGACAAGTGAATGTGTAATATTAATATGCTATGTTCATATATGCCTGTGATATAATTATATGATGTATAACCTGATTATATGCCTGTTACATCACCTTATATGATATTATACGCTATATTGTTATTTTATTTTCTGTTTCTCTCACTGCAAGTTCCCTGTAGAATAGAATCACTACGAATTGAAATGATACATACCCGAATGGACATTAGAATAAGGGAAAATCGTTATGAGCTGAAATGATAGGCTCAAGCGATTTTTTATCTATTTGGTTTGACTTGGGATTTCGGGTTTGAAATGATAAAACCCGGATTTTTCTTTTAATTTACGGATTGAAATGATATATTATCCGTATCACTTGACCTAGGTTAGAAAATATTATACAGACCCATGGTTATTATATATATTTTCTAAAAACTATTAAGTATTTTCAAATGTAAAAAAATATATATGATATTTTAACTTAAATTTGGATTTAAAAGATTTAAATAAAGATATAGTGATTTTTGTAAGTTGAAATGTAAAGTAAATAAATGGATAAAATGCACCTTATATTTTGACTTATTTCGATAATTGGAAATTTAGTTTTAAATGGAAATCTAGTTTTATTTATGGAATAGGTATATTAAAAATTAAGTACTGAGATTTGTAAAAATAAAAGTTAAGAAAATAGTGTATTTGACTTAATAGATGAATTATGGTTTAAATTGGATATTTATTTATATAATTTTATTGTATTTAAATCATAAGTTAAATGATTTCCAAATGAATACTTTTGAAGCATGAAAATGTGATTTCATAAGTTAAAAAATGGTTATAATTGAAGTTCTAGTATTTCTGAAATGTTATAATAAATCTGGAAATAGTATTAGTAGCATTACAAAAATGCTGTGGTTCAAGATAGCATTTGCTAAGTGATGTCATTTCTGAAAGTAAACTATATTCTAAAATAACTAAAGGGCTACAGTAGCACTTGGTAAGTGCGGTTGTTGCTAAACTGAACTGTTTTGAAACTAATATACCTACTGTAGCACTTTGTAAGTGCTGCTGTTTCTGAAATTTGACAATGTTTTGAAATACAACTATATCTACCGTAGCACTTTATAAGTGCTGCTGTTCTGAAAATACAATGGTTTGAAATTTTGTAATTAAATGAATGAACTCAGAAAATGCTATAATTCTAGAAATTGAATATTTGATTTGAAAGTATAATGACTTCATATTTAAATGGCTCAAATGAATATATATATTTATTTGGAAATAGAGATGATATTGTATTTGGTTTTTGAAGTAAAAATGATATTGTTTGATTTGGTTTTGAAAATGTGGTTTCTGAAATAGAAGTGATATTTTGGTTTTAAAGTATAAACCTTTTGAAATTTATAACGATGGGTTATAATAACGATTGGTTGTTAAAGAGACCGGGATCGGATATGGACATACTCTCTGTCGATACCGAAAACCACTTTAACAACTATGTACGCGGTGGAGATTCTAGAATGAAGTAGGATGGTGGCGACGATCCTATTGAGGTATATACGTGGACCCGACTCCCATGAGTTGGCATAAGGTGGCTAAAACAGGAGCGATTGGCGGGCCAATGAGGTAGCTCCTCTGATCGGACACACTTCTTCGATACCGTTCTATTACTTTGTGATTAATTGGGTGCACCCTTTGATTTTGGGAGTGTTCCTCGAGGTGGACGGTAGTGGCTGCTATGCGTTAGCACCAGCCCGGATGCGTAATTGGTATATCTACCCTGGCATTGCCTAGTTTGCCGTGTCACCTACTCTAGCGCGCCTTGTACGATTTTGATTTGTGTCGTACCTATGGAGTATCTTCTCGTAGCCTCCCGATCTGGAGGTACACAGGTACTATATAGACTACTGGCACTATTTATGTGTTAAGGTGGAAAATGTAAAGCATTAACGCTATTTTTAAGTAAGTTTATTTTACTATTAGACATTATTATAATAGCATATATTACTACATAGTAGATAGTTTAACGGATCCTTAAAGAATGGGCGATCCCAAGCATTCTTTAAGTTACTTGTGCATTTCTATTACAGTTCACTTGAGTTGGTTTACATTGTATAAGTATGTATGTCCTGACTCGAGTGTTTGTATTTTTATTTACGCTAGGGTCAGCCTTAGTATTACAGCTTTGGATTCACCTTCTGGAGCTAGAGATTGCTGGAGTTTATCTGTCTATCTAGTTGTCTTTTCATTTTAGTTATTTCATTCAGCTTTGCTTATGTAATTGTGAACTTATGTATCCAGACTTCCGTTGTATCTGTTTTTCAGACTATGTATTTTGTATCTGTTTTGAGACTATGTATTGTAGTGGCTTCATGAACCACTATTTATTTTATTTTTCCGCTGTGAGTTATTCTTATATTCTGTGTCTGTGATTGGTTTTATTTGCTCCAAATTTATTTACAATATATTGTTTTGTATTATTCAAGTCTGACATGTGTGGATTTATTGTCGATTTGAATGGTCCAAAATAGTGGGTCGTTACATTTGGTATCAAAGCCAGGTTTTAGGCAAACCTTAGCCTATGGAGCAAAAACTCATTAGAGATATGGTAGGAATACCCTAGAATGAGTGAAATCAATCATAGAATCATTTCTTTGCGAGAGAACATATTTTTAAGTTAAATTACTTTCAAATGATTTTAAAAGAATTTTAAAGGATTATTTTGGATATAAAATTTTCTTGTTTTAAAATCTCATTTTCTTAACTTCATTCCTTTCGAATCCATCTTGTTTATTTGAATTCGTTGATTAGGATTTCTATTCTAATTGAATCTTATCTTTGTCTTTCTGTTTTAACTTTGTCCTAATATTCATTCTTGATTTTTCAGGATGAATCGTAGGAATGCCAAAGGTAGGGGTCGTGGTATTGCCCCAGTTCCCGAGCCTGTTGCACCGATCAGGTTCACTACTCTTTGCAAGGAATTCACTCAACTTGGTGGTACCTAGTTTACTGGATCTGAGAGCATCATAGAGGCTCAGCAGTGGTTAAGGAGTCTTGAGAGGATTTTTACTATTTTGGAGATTACTGATGCGCAGAAGCGTCAGTTAGCAGCTTGGCAGCTTCAGGAGGCAGCTCAGGATTGGTGGGAATCTGTCACAGCTCATACTGTAGAGGCAGGTATTTCTTAGGATCAGTTTAGGTATCTTCTTGTATTGTCTTGTGTTCTGTTCAGCTTTTTCTCTTTAAAATCTATCTTAAGCTTATCTATCTCTTTTTCAGGGAGGCTTTTGTGGAAAAATAGACGCCTGAAGCCGGGAAATCTCTGCTTTATCGTGAGTTTATGGATCTCAAGCAGGGTACCATATCTTTTTCTGAGTATGAGCGGAAGTTCAATGAACTTTCCAAGTTCGGTCCTAGCCTCATTGACACCCAACTTAAGAAGAATGAGAAGTTCATTACTGGTGCTCATCCTGAGTATTATGATCGTCTCATTTCTCATGTTCATGGCACTTTCACCGAGCTTATGGATATGGCTATCCGTTATGAGAACTCTACTTCCAAGGGTCCTGTTATTGCTAGTGCTCCTTCATCTCAGTCTTCCTCTGCTAACGCTAAGAAGAGAAAGCCAAATTTCCATCAGAAGAAGAATTGGCTCAAGCATCCAGGATTGGGATCTTCATCTTCTCCTTCTCAGAGGCAGCCTGTCGACCTATCTTCCATTACCTGTTTCAAGTGTGATCAAAAGGGACACTATGCAAATAGTTGCCCTACTTCAGTTGGTACTGTTGTTCCTCCACCTCAGGATACCAGGAACAACCTCTGTCATGTCTGTCTGCAGCCTGGTCATTTCAAGAAAGATTGTCCTTTGTATCAGAAGGGCAAGCCGTCTGGTATTTTTGCTGTTATCTCTGCTTCTTCACCTGCACCTGCTCCTGCTCCTAGTGATAATCAAGGTACTCTCCAGGGCACCTTTTCTTTATTTAATCATTCTGTTCGTGTTTTATTTGATACTGGAGCTTCGCATAGTTTTATTTATGTGGATCTTTGTGATAAGTTTGAGCATCTCCTTTCTCCTATGTATGATGTTGAATCATTGTGTGTTAAAAATCCTATTGGTGGTCCTGCGAACCTTAATAGGATTTGTAAGCAAGTGAGACTCTTCTATTCTAGCCATAAATTTTTTGGTGATTTATATGTTCTTGGTTTCGATGCTTTTGATTTGTTGTTTCGAGGTTATTGGCTTAAGAGGCATGATGTTGTTATCTCTTGTAAATCCTGAACTGTTTCTCTTATTGATGATCGGGGTAATCCTTTGGTTATTCAGTGCCGCATGCCTCAGGATTTTGCTGGCAGCTTTATTTATTCTCTGGACTCTTCCTCTGGTGATCTTCATTCGACCCGTGTGGTCAGACTCTATCTCGATGTATTTGGTGAAGTCACTACTTTACTCCTAAGCGGGAAATCGATTTTCGTATTGATCTTATTCCTGGAGCTCGACCTGTAGTTCTTCCTCCTAGAAGAATGGCACCTCGTGAGAAGGTTGAGTTGGGAAAGCAGATTGAGGACTTGTTCTCCAAGGGTCTGATCAGACCTAGCCATTCCAAATGGGGAGCAGCAGTGGTTTTCGTCACTTAGTCCGATGGATCTTTGAGGATGTGTGTTGATTATAGGGAGCTGAACAAGCTCACTATGAAAAACATATATCCAATGCCTTGCATCAATGATATGTTTGATCAGCTTTATGGTGCCACTGTTTTCTCTCAGCTTGATCTTGCCTCTGGTTTTCACCAGCTCAGAGTTGCTGAGGAAAGTATTCCCAAGACTGCTTTTCGTACTGAGAATGGGTTTTATGAATGGTTAGTCATGCCTTTTGGTCTGACTAATGCTCCTCCTTTCTTTGTTGATTTGATGAATTGTGTTTTTCATGGTGTGCTTAATAAATTTGTTCTTGTCTTTGTTGATGATATCCGTGTCTTCTCTAAGTCCAAGAAAGAACATGAATCGCATTTGAAATCTGTTCTTGAGACTCTTAGAAATCATCAGTTGAAGGCTAAATTTTCTAAATCCATTTCTGGAAGGATGAAGTCCGATTTCTCAGACATATTGTTTCTGGTAATGGAGTTTCTGTTGATCCAGTTAAGATCGCTACGATCAATGTAAGTCATTCTTTCCCTTCTTTTCCTCTTTATCATTTAATTATTCTATCTTTTCTATTGTCCTTATTTATCCCTATTCTATGCAGGATTGGGAAACTCCTAGGACTCCATCTGATATCCGTAGTTTTCTGGGCCTTGCTAGTTATTATCGGAGATTCATTGAGAATTTTGCTAGGATTGCTGCACCTCTCACCGCTTTGATTCATAAGAATGCTAAGTTTATTTGGAGTGATGAGTGTAAAGCTGCATTCAACGAGTTAAAGAGCAAGCTTACTTCCGCACCAATTCTTACCGTTATGAATGGAAGTGAGGGATTAATGGTACACAATGATGCTAGTCGTGAAGGTTTGGGAGCTGTTCTGATGCAGGATGGTAAGGTCATTGCTTATGCCAGTCGTCAGTTGAAGACTCATGAAGCCAATTATGCTGCTCATGATTTGGAATTGCTTGCTGTGGTTTTTGCTTGCTGTGGTTTTTACTTTGAAGCTTTGGATGCATCATCTTCTGGGGACTAAGTTTGAGCTTTTTACGGATCATCAGTCTTTGAGGTATATTTTCACTCAAAAGGATTTGAATCAAGGACAAGTTAGGTGGTTGGAGTTCCTTGCTTCTTATGACCTCGACATCAACTATACCCCTGGAAAAGCTAATGTTGTAGCCGATGCTTTGAGTCGAAAGAAGGCGATGTTGTGTCAGCTTGTTGTTTCTTCTCCTCTTTTGGATCGTATCATGGCTAAGCAACATGAGGATCAGATGCTTAGGCTTATTAAGGAGAATGTTCGTAGTAGGGTTGGTGGTAGTAGTCTTGATGGTAGTGGAGCTCAGATCGATGATAGAGGTATTTTGAGGATTAATAATCGGATTTGTGTCCCGAATGTTGATGGATTGAGACAGGAGTTACTTCGGGAAAATCATCGATCCAGACTTTCTATTCGTCTTGGTGTGACCAAGATGTATCAGGATATGAAGAAGTTGTATTGGTGGAGAGGTATGAGGCGAGATATCTCCATTTTTGTTAGTAGGTGTGCGACTTGTCAGCAAGTCAAGGCCGATCATCAGAAGACCCCTGGTTTGTTGCAGCCCCTTGAGGTTCCCAATTGGAAATGGGAACAAGTTTCTATGGATTTTATTGATGGATTACCGAGGACTAGGAGGGCTAATGAGAGTATTTGGGTTATTATGGATAGATTGACCAAGTCAGCCCATTTCATTCCGGTCAAGTCTACCCGTTCTGATTCCAGTTTGGCTGAGATCTATATGAGAGAGATTGTTCGTCTCCATGGTGTTCCTATCGGTATTGTTTGTGATTGTCATCCTATCTTTACTAGTTAGTTTTGGGAAGCTTCTTAGGAATCTTTGGGTACTCATCTGAATCTGAACACTGCTTACCATCCACAGACCGACGATCAAACGGAAAGAGTAAATCAGATTTTGGAGGATCGTCTTCGTGCTTGTGTTCTTGATTGTGGAGGATCTTGGGAAGATCATCTCCATCTTGTTAAATTTACCTATAACAACAGTTATCAGGTATAATATTAATCTTCGGTTTTAATCTTGTCTTAACCCTTTATCTATCTCATTCTATCTTTGAATTCAGGCCCGTATTGAGATGTCGTCGTTTGCTGCTCTTTACGAATGACCTTACAGGTCCCCATCTTCCTAGATTGAATCCGGTAATCGTTTGGTTCTTGGTCCTGATGTGATTTTGGAGACTTCTGAGAGAGTTGAGGAGATTAGGAGGATGTTATCCCACCTTTTGGTCAAGTCTGGAATATCAACAAACTGACTAGAAAAGATGGATATCAGGATTGGGAATCGGTTGGAAACAAGGCTTCGATCGATGTCGTCAAAATTTGGCCGAGCTCCGATCAAGGCGGGATCGATTGGGAATAATGATCAAAGCTAGGAGAGGCTACGTTTCAAATTTCAGGACAAACGGAGGACATTTGCTCAAGATAATTGATGGATACGAACAAGGCGTTTGTATTGATCAACATGGATACAAACAGCGCAATCGTATCCATCAGGTGAAGGACTTTGTTCGAACCCATCAGCAACAACAGGGTCCGCCTCGCATCGATTCAGGCCTGCCTATTTCGCATTTATCCTTTTCGCACCGCTTCACGTCGATCGCTCTACCTCTGGTTCGTATCGTTCAGGCCGGGTCTACTTCGTATCCACCCGTAAACTCCTTCTTCGCATCGATCGACAAGTGCCATCTTCGTATCAATCCAGAAACTCCTGCTTCGCATCGATCGACAAGTGCCATCTTCATATCCATCGAGGATGGCCTTCTTCATGTCTATCCGAAGCCAGGTCCACTTCGAATCGGTCGGATGTTGCCCATTTCGTACCCATCAAGTCGATCAAATACAATGCACACTTCGTATCGATCGAACACAGATCGATACGAAGTAGGAACTTACTCATCAATACGAAATTGACAACCGGGCATCGATACGAAATGTAGCACGATCAATACGAACGATAGCACAGATGATCGATACGAAAAGAAGCACCAAGCATCGACCACAAAGACACAGTTGTCGATCGACATGATGATGGAAGCAATCAACTCGGTATCAAGAGCGAATCGATCCAGAAATCACGCACCACGTCATCTCCTTAGCACGTGCGTCGATCGATTCGAAAGGAACGACGCGAAGGTGATCGATACGAACCAAACAGCCAACTGAAAATCCCAATTCGTATCGATCAATTATCTCCTAAACCACTAGTCAAAATGCCATAAAATTTTCACAGGAGCTTGCGTACAAGTCAAGGAAGGTTCACACCAAGTTTCGACTCCATCGGATGAAATCCTGATCGATACGAAATTCGTTCGTATCGGTCACGAATCGGGCCAAAACTTTACGGGCTCGGGCGCGTGGCCCCACTCACGCACCAGAAGAAGTCTCCCGAGATCTGAGCGATATATTAGCCCCCTACACCTATAAATAGACTCCCAGAGCCAACAAAAAAAGGATCTTTGGCATCTTAACGTCCAGATTCTGCTCGATTCAACTTTGTACTCAATCACTGCTGTTATACTCGAATTTCATCATCACAATCTGCTGTATTCAGTTGTAACCAGCAAAGAATATCAATAAAAAATTAACTTTTGGAGTGGATGTAGGCCGGAGATAGCCGAACCACTATAAATCTTGTGTCTCTGCCTATTTCTTTTCGTTTTAAGTTCATTATTCTTCACTTTTCATCCCCTACATTACTTAGATCTATGATTGGAGGTTGTTTATTGTCGATATGTGTTCAAACACTGGTGCTTTCACAACATTCGGCGTTTGTGACCAATTTTGGCGCAAACACTTGGTGCTTTCACTGAGAAAGACTAGCACACGCTATATCAGATTTGGAATTCAGATTTGAAGGTTTAAAAGGTTCAGATCTATAGAGCTATGATGGGGCAATCAAGTAGAAGACAAAGAGCTGAGAGGAGTCAGCATGAAGGAAGCCAAGAGGCATCATCAGGGGCTAATCAGACTTCTGCTTTCATTACCAGAAACGAGATAGAGACGATGATGGGAGCTATGCATGAAGAATTTCTGAAAAGGCAAGAGGAGATGATTCAGAACCTCCTCAAACAGTTTGGGCAAGCAGGAGCAGTTGGAACTTCAGGAGATCAGATCCATGGAGCCGGGGCGGAAGGACCAAACAGGCAATCGAATGGAGCAGCTCAACAAGGCACAACCTCGGACTAGCGCACGACCACAAATCTGGATGGATCCGGGCTTGGGGCACGCCACCTGGCAACGATGGACATATTCATGAAGGAATTCCAGTTAACACCACACAACAAGATGCTGGCAGCAATGTAGGAGCGCGGGATGAGGAGTACGTACCGGAATTCCCTCGAGGACTCGGGGGGCAACCATTGGCAGACAATGCTGGATTGGCTGAGATTATCAGGCGAACTATGCGCGGAGGATTGACAAATAGAGACCTGGAAGGAGTAAACAGGAGTCCGTTTACTCGTGAAATCAGAATGGCTCGGAATCCACCAGAATTCAAGCTGCCCACGCTAGAGATGTACAATGGCAAGGCTGATTCGACTGATCACTTGATGAGATATACAAGGCATATGGAGGTGTTGGGGGCATCGGAGGAAGTAATGGCTAGATGTTTCCCTCTATAATTAATGGATATAGCCGCGATGTGGTTCAGGCAGCTAGAGGAAGGATCTATCAGAACATGGACAGAATTGGTGGACAGGTTTCTGAAGCAATTTCAGGTTCATATCAAAAGGCCGAAGAACGTGATGACACTAACATCAGTAAAGCAAAGGACGGATGAATCGCTTAGAGCTTTTTTAACTCAGTTCAATGCAGTGGTTGCTTCGGTGGATCGGCCGGATCCATCGATGGTTTTAATGGCAGTAGTATCAGGAATCAGAGAGGATTCAGATTTCAAAGTATCTCTAGTACGAGACCCACCAATGGATCTCGGGGAATTCTTTCACGAAGCCGAGAGATTCCTTCGGCAGGAAGATGCATGTTCAGATATGAAGTTAAAAGAGGTGAACGCAGCTGAGAATGGTAGGCCATCCAGTGGAGGCTCGGATAAAGATAAAGCGAAAAGGATGCTGGATGACGAATCAGGAAAAGCTAGGAAGCGGTGGAGGGAACCAAAGTTTTCCACTTACACAGGATTATACGAAACATTGGAACGGATATTCATGGAGACTCGGAATCGCCTTCCTTACCGAAGGCCAACTAGGAGAGAGCCCTTAGAACGTGAAAGGGCATCAGGAAGACACTGTCTCTTTCACGATTTAGACGGACATGATACCAACAATTGCAGGCATCTAAAGGACATTATTGAGGAGCATGTAAGGAATGGGCAATTACGACAATATGTCAGGGCTCGGAATGCGGCGGTGGAGCAGGAGCAACCACCGTCTACCCCAAACTACGATGGTGCGAGACCTAGGAATGATGGTCGATTGGTTATCAATTGACCGGGATGATATAAAATAAGTAGCAAACTACTGGAAAATGGCCAAGTCATTTACTCATGTACAGGGACGGAGATGGCCCCTAGGCATGCTCTGAATGATGATAAACCGCGATGCTATGGTTTGTGAAATCTGCTTTCTCTTTTGGTTTGGACATTTTCTTTTTCTGGTTCGGTTTTGGAGTTTGGTTTGAACTCCTGATTTTGTTTGCTTTCTGGTTTGGACTTTTGTTTGGATGATTGCTTTCTGTTTTGGATATTGATTTGGATTTCTGATATGGATTTTTGGTTTTCCGATGTGATTTGGATTTTGGATTGGATTTTGATTGGATTTTCATCTGGGTTTTGGAAAATGGTAGTTGGGTATGGATTATGCCTGGCAAGGGGAAAGTCTCTTCGTCCAAACGTGGCGAATTGGCTTATTCAGGTCGTCGAGTATGGACTATGCTCAGGCAAGGGTCCGAAGTGACCAGGACTCAGCCTAGGACTTAGGCCCTATATTATCGGTTACTATTTCAGGTCGTCGAATATGGACTATGTTCTACAAGGGTCTTGAGCGACTAGGATTCGACTTAGAACTTAAGCCATGGTATTACTCAGCGTCCAGGGACACTGGACCATGGTCGTCAGGTGTGGATTGCGCTTGGCAAGAACCCGAAGAGGTTACGGATTCAGATATCGACCCGGAGAGGTCCTGGATTCGGTTATTGGTTATTGGATGAGGATGGATTAGGACTCGATCATCGGGTTCGGATGGTTATGGAATTGGCTAATGAAAATGTATGTGCAGTACTAAGGATCGTGTAATATGGTATATAAATGCGGAAACTGATAATAGCAGTAAAATAAAAATTAAAGTAAGCACACTAGGAATTTTTATACTGGTTCGAACTTCCCGTTCTACATCTAGTCCCAGAATACCCTCTGGATTTAACTTTGACTAAACCCCTCACTTAACTCGGAGGAATAGGTATACAACACCTGAGCAGCCGAACAGGAATTTTTCCGCCTCAACAGTCGAAGAGGACTTCAACTTAATACAAATAACTTGTTGACGAATGTGTTCTGAATAACACGGATTGTCTTTTGATAGTACAATTCTCCTATAATCAAATCCTCAAGAATATATAGTGTGTGTGAAGATTTAGAAGGAGGATAATCGCGTAGAATCGAAGTATAAGAATTAATTCAGGGATTCTAGCGATATTGAATGAGAATGAATGCTTTTATTTGTAGAAATAAATAGAGAATAGATTTCAGAATTATAAACAAGAATTGGTGATTGTAGAAGTGAATTAAACATGTTTATATATAGTTGTAGAATAGTTACAACCTTTCATGAAGAGTTTCAATCAAAAGTTGTGACCATATCTCTTGGATTGAAGGTGATTCCTCTTCACGAACGATCGCAACTCTTCAGAAAAATAGTCGTTATTTCCAGGTCGGTTGACTGAAAATTCTAGCCAGTCAGCTGAGTTTAAAATCGTGCACAAAACAGTGCATATCTGTGCATTAACACAGGTTCGGTCAGCCGAGTTTACTGGTCGACCGACCTGCTGTTATGTGTACAGATCACATTTTTCAAGTATAAAACAATATACAACTATTTGTATGTGTGTGTGACTACTTGAAGAATGATTTTAATAATATTCTAAGACTCAATATAATAAAATATTTATACTAATCTCTGGATTGTAGTCTTGTCTCCTTTGTAGTGCACAATATACGTTTATTCTCTTTTTGTCGCCTTCGTATAGTATTCTCTTTGTAGTTCGTCTTATGATCTCTGAAGCTTGTGTCATGAATCAAAACCCATGAATCAACATTCTCCCCCATTTTGATTGATGACAATACTTGACGAAGTAGTATATACATATATATTGTAATTCTCCCCCTGAATATATGGCGACTTTTCTGCAAAAACTTGTTAGCTTTCATATATTTCTCCCCCTTTGTCATCGACAAAAAAGGAATACTTATAATACATAAAATGTAAAAAAACAATACGGAACATGTATCCAATTTAGGAACATAGAATTAAATTTACATACCGAAACCAAATAAAATGTTAATGATACCATTACTTAAAACGTCATAAAATAGAAATATTGTTCAGAATAAAAACAGAATACTTGAAATAATCCAATAGCAAGAAAAAAAACAACAAGATCACTCCTTACCCTCGTCGGTATCCTAATATTCTGGACGAATATTTTCATCAGGAGGAGCATGTTCTTTACCATGATGCTGAGTATGAGAAGTATGAGTTCCTGATGTTCCGGAACTTGTATTCTCCGAAGTTGACCAAGAGAAATTAGGTGCTGGTCTTTTTCCGGGAGCAAGATGAGAGGTACCGGCTTCAGAAGTGCGTGAAAAAGCATCCCAAAGATTAACAAAGAAGCCTTTGATTTTCTTGAATCTTCCATCTATTTTCCGTAGACGGGCATCTAAAGCTAATTGATTTCGAGCCAAAAGATCAATAGCCGCTTCTGTACCAAGTCCGAGTGTTGGTCTTTGAATTGTGGACTGGTGAGTTAAGCGTTCCGTAGAATGAGTGGTTGGTTGTGGTGTGGAATGGCTACAATGTAGTTGATCTCTAGGAGTAGCACGCCATTGGTCAAATTTATAAATCTTGTTGGAGCATCCGGCAACTTCATTAATTTAATGGTCCTTGAATCAAAATGATGAACTTTGGTAGTTTCGGATTCTGGAACATGTACGACTAAGTCATTGATTAATCTCATTATATATTCTCCATAGTAAATATGAAGCATCTTGCCTTGGTTAAATGAGAGAAACTCATCCATAAGTAATTGTGCCCAATTGACTTGAACATTCCCACACATAGCATATAATGCTTTATAATTTTCAGGATACACTAAGTGATAAGAGCCGCCTCTTAGAACAATGGATTTCACCATGAACCCATGAAAAAGTCTAGCTTTTGGTTGAAGAGATGATGTTTGTCTGAAATCTATAGCATCATCTTCGAAAAAGGGATGGCTTATTTGGTCGCGTCTCATTACATTGCAATCCACATCATGTAACGATATTCCACCCGGTCGAGCATTCAAAAAATGATTTATTCTATCTAGTGAAAGGAAAATTGCCGTACCACATACCGACGTCCAAACACAATTTTCAGTGTTTCTAGGAGGATTAACAAGGTTTAGGTTAGCAAGAAATAATTTGACCATAATTTGGTTAATTTTCAAATTGTTCTTTCTATGGTCAAGAAAAGTGTCAAGCCCACTTTCAATTGCGGCATTTTCAGTACCGTAAGAAGAGAAATCGGGGTAACTTACGAAGGATTCCTCGAAGATCTTGGCATCTTGAAGCTTTATCCATCTTTCGAGTGCTCTATAACTCACAAGCCATGAGGCTATTTGAGAATCAACTGTAGTTGATGAAGAAGCGCTGGTAGTTTTAGTTTTCTTTCTAGGAGCCATTGATTTTGAGGTAAAATATAAAATTTGAGAAAATTTTAATGGCGTTTGGGGTAAAAATATGAAATTGGGAAAGTTAAAATGAAGAGGTAGTTGAAAAAAGTGAATAGGTGGGTTAAATATTTGAAGAGGCCGCAGCAGATTTTTGTCTTTCGGTCGACCGAAATGTCTGGTCGGAATCGACTCTGTTAACTGAAATGTATGAAACTTTCGGGAAGGGATTTGGCTGACCAACTCAGTATTTCGGTCGACCGACCCTAATGTTTTGCCCAGTTTTGCTGTTTCGTTGCTGCTGACATTGTCTTTACCGATGATATATCCTTTAGAGTTATCTCCAAAAGTGACCGATCGTCCATTTGAGTAGATAATATTTGACAACATTTCTTTGTTTCCAGTCATGTGTTTTGAGCAACAGCTATCTAAAATCCATTTTCATCTCCTTTTATGTGGTACTTGCAAAAATTTATAAAAAGTTGGTACCCATTTCTTTTTAGGGTCCTAAGAGTTAGATCTTAGGAAGCCAAACCCATACGGGTTCAGAATTCCCTTTATAAACATAGTTTTTGTTATTATGAACAGTTTCCATGAACATTTTGATATGTTTATTCCTTATCAAAACATTATTTGATTTTGGAATCCATATCTTAATGGTTTTAGTGTTTGAACAAACTGTTTTCTTAATATCCTTTTTAATATTATTATTAATCCTACTTTTAGCAAAATTATTCTATTTCTTAAATCCTAGTCCATATTTATTGTTAGTGGATTGAGAATTTTCAAGTATTTTAGAAAGATTCTCTCTTCCTTTATTGAAATTAGAGACATTTTTAGAGATGTCATCAAATTTTATTTTTAGACTAGATTTTTCTAAATCTAAATCTTTAATTTTAGAATTTAAACTATTATTTTCCAAAAATAAACCATCATTTTTATTTTTCTGAATTTCTAGTTCTTCAAATATTGAAGAAATTTGAGAAGATAAGTTAGAATTTGATTGTTGAGAAATTTCAAGTTCTTCTTCTAATATTTTCTTCTCATCTTTCAGCATATCTACTTCTAAGGCTGTCCTATCTACTTTTCTTTGTAAATCTTTATTTTTCTTTTTAAGCTGATTTGCTAAGTCTACTAATTCAGAATTAATTTCAATTAAATCTTCAAAACTAAGATCACTTACATCGTCTGACGAAGCCATGAAGCACACATTTACTTGTTCATTTTCATTGTCACTTTCACTCTCTGATGAGGATGATGAGTCTGTGTCGTCCCAAGTGACTGAAAAAGCTCTTTGTTTGGTTCTGTCCTTCTTAAAATTGCTCTTTTTACGTTCTGGACAATCCTTCTTCATGTGACCTTTCTTGTGACATTCATAACATTCCATTGCTGAAGATGATGGTTTGCTACTATTGGTATTGTTGTTGGAATTATTTTTGTTTCCCCTGAATTTATTTCTTTTGAATTTCAGAAACTTTTTGAAATTTTTAGCAATCATTGCCATTTCTTCATTCTCTGAGTCGGAGTCATCTTTTTCTGCTTGAAATGCCACATTCTTCTTTTCTTGTGCTCTATTTCTCTTTGCCTGCAAATTTACTTCGTAGGACATTAAATTACCTATCAATTCTTCTGGTTTTAATGTTGACAAATCACTTGCTTCTTCAATGGCTAGGACTTTTCTTTCCCATTCCTCCGTTAAAGAATTTAAGATTTTTGTGACAATATCAAAATCAGTAAATGTTTTTTCTAATGATAGTAGAGCATGATAAATATCCTGGAATCTAGAGTACATATCATTTATAGATTCATTTGGCCTCATTTTGAAATTTTCAAATTGATTTTTCAACATAGAGATTTTGCTTAATTTAACTTTGTTCGTTCCTTCATGTGTTACCTTAAGTGTTCTCCAAATTTCATAACCAGAAGTGCACATGCTAACTCTATTGAATTCATTTCTATCTAATGCACAAAATAAAATATTCATAGCTTTTGCATTTGATGTAGCATCTAGTTTTTGTGTGTTACTCCAAGTTGAGTATTCTCCGGTAGGAGTTGTGTACTCTCTTAGTATAACATTCTAGATATCGAATCCACTAGATTGCATATAGATTCTCATTCTTGTTGACCAATAATTGTAATTTATACCATTAAAAAGTGGAGGTCATGAAGTTGATTGACCCTTCGTGAAACTAGTATTAGTGTTAGTGCCAACATCGTTAGTCTGTGTCGTTGCCATATTACTAGAAATAGATATCAAATAACTTTGTGACGGTTATAGGACTTCCTTGCTCTGATACCAAATAAAAATGTACGTGCAGTACTAAGGATCGTGTAATATGGTATATAAATGCGGAAACTGATAATAGCAGTAAAATAAAAATTAAAGTAAGCACACCAGGAATTTTTATACTGGTTCGAACTTCCCGTTCTACGTCCAGTCCCATAATACCCTCTGGATTTAACTTTGACTAAACCCCTCACTTAACCTGGAGGAATAGGTATACAACACCTGAGCAGCCGAACAGGAATTTTTCCGCCTCAACAGCCGAAGAGGACTTCAACTTAATACAAATAACTTGTTGGCGAATGTGTTCTGAATAATACGGATTGTCTTTTGATAATACAATTCTCCTATAATCAAATCCTCAAGAATATATAGTGTGTGTGAAGATTTAGAAGGAGGACAATCGCGTAGAATCGAAGTATATAAATTAATTCAGGGATTCTAGAGATATTGAATGAGAATGAATGCTTTTATTTGTAGAAATAAATAGAGAATAGATTTCAGAATTATAAACAAGAATTGGTGATTGTAGAAGTGAATTAAAAATGTTTATATATAGTTGTAGAATAGTTACAATCTTTCATGAAGAGTTTCAATCAAAAGTTATGACCATATCTCTTGGATTGAAGGTGATTCCTCTTCACGAACAATCGCAACTCTTCAGAAAAATAGCCGTTATATCCAGGTCGGTTGACTGAAAATTCTGGCCAGCCAGCTGAGTTTAAAATCGTGTACAAAATAGTGCATATTTGTGCACTAACACATGTTCGGCCAGCCGAGTTTACTGGTCGGTCGACCGACCTGCTGTTATGTGTACAGATCACATTTTTTCAAGTATAAAACAATATACAACTATTTGTATATGTGTGTGACTACTTGGGGAATGATTTTAACAATATTCTAAGACTCAATATAATAAAATATTCATACTAATCTTTGGATTGTAGTCTTGTCTCCTTTGTAGTGCACAATATACGTTTATTCTCTTTTTATTGCCTTCGTATAGTATTCTCTTTGTAGTTCGTCTTATGATCACCGAAGCTTGTGTCATGAATCAAAACCCATGAATCAACAGCTAAGGCTTTGGTTACTGGATTTGGAATTAGACATCGACTCGGAGCAGTCAAGAACGATGCGCTTGGATGGGATGGCTTGGTAATGGATTGGATTATGAATCAGATGGTGTGGCTATGGACTGAATATGGACTTCGGATGTCGGATTCGGAACTATTCAAAACACCCCTTCTTATCACAAGGCATGTTTTGGGGGCCAAATGTTATCCCACCTTTTGGTCAAGGCTGGAATATCAACAAACTGGCTAGAAAAGATGGATATCAGGATTGGGAATCGGTTGGAAACAAGGCTTCGATCGATGTCGTCAAAATTTGGCCGAGCTCCGATCAAGGCGGGATCGATTGGGAATAATGATCAAGACTAGGAGAGGCTATGTTTCAAATTTTAGGACAAACGGAGGACATTTGCTCAAGATAATTTATGGATACGAACAAGGCGTTCGTATCGATCAGCATGGATACGAACAGCGCAATCGTATCCATCAGGTGAAGGACTTTGTTCGAACCCATCAGCAACAACAGGGTCCGCCTCGCATCGATCCAGTCCTACCTATTTTGCATTTATCCTTTTCGCACTGCTTCGCGTCGATCGTTCTACCTCTGGTTCATATCGATCAGGCCGGGTCTACTTCGTATCCATTTGGAAACTTCTACTTCGCATCAATCGACAAGTGCCATTTTCATATCCATCGAGGATGGCCTTCTTCGTGTCTATCCGAAGGCAGGTCCACTTCGAATCGGTCGGATGTTTCCCATTTCGTACCCATCAAGTCGATCAAATACCATGCACACTTCATATCGATCGAACACAGATCGATACGAAGTTGGAACTTACTCATCAATACGAAATTGACAACCGGGCATCGATACGAAATGAAGCGCAATCAATACGAACGATAGAACGGATGATCGATACGAAAAGAAGCACCAAGCATCGACCACAAAGACACAGCACTCGATCGATATGATGATGGAAGCAATCAACTCGGCATCAAGAGCGAATCGATCCAGAAATCACGCACCACGTCATCTCCTTAGCACGTGCGTCGATCAATTCGAAAGGAACGACGCGAAGGTGATCGATACGAACCAAACAGCCAACTGAAAATCCCAATTTGTATCGATCAATTATCTCCTAAACCACAAGTCCAAATGCCACGAAATTTTCACAGGAGCTTGCGTACAAGTCAAGGAAGGTTCACACCAAGTTTCGACTCCATCAGATGAAATCCTGATCGATACAAAATTCGTGCGTATCGATCACGGATCGGGCCAAAACTTCACGGGCTCGGGCGCGTGACCCCACTCACGCGCCAAAAGAGGCCTCCCCGGATCTGAGCGAGATATCAGCCTCCTACACCTATAAATAGACTCCCAGAGCCAACAGAAAAAGGATCTTTGGCTTCTCAACGTCCAGATTCTGCCCGATTCAACTTTGTACTCCATCACTGCTGTTATACTCGAATTTTATCATCACAATCTACTATAATCAGTTGTAACCAACGAAGAATATCAATAAAAGATTAACTTTTGGAGTGGATGTAGGCCGGAGATAGCCGAACCACTATAAATCTTGTGTCTCTGCCTATTTCTTTTCATTTTAAGTTCATTATTCTTCATTTTTCATCCCTTACAATGCTTAGATCTGTGATTGGAGGTTTATTATTGTCGATCTGTGTTCAATCACTAGTGATTTCACAACATTTGGGGTTTGTGACCAATTTTGGCGCAAACAGAGGAAGTTGAGGATTGCCCAGGATAGGCAGAAGAAGTATGCTGATCGTCGTAAGAGGAGTTTGGAGTTTTCTGTTGGTGACTTGGTTTTCCTTAAGGTCTCTCCCTTATGGAATGTGATTCGTTTTGGTCGGAGAGGGAAGCTTGCTCCTAGGTTCATTGGTCCTTTCCGCGTTGTGGAAAGAATTGGTTCTTTGGCTTATCGTTTGGATTTGCCCAAGAAGTTTTCTGGAGTGCATAATGTATTCCATGTATCGCATCTTCGTTGGTTTCTACATGATCCATCTCTTATTTTCCAGCCTTCTGCTCTTGATAGTTTAGATATTGAGCCTAATCTGACTGTCGAGAGGAAGCCACTTCGTATTGTCGATCGAGGTACGAAGCAGCTAAGAAAGAAATCTGTCAACCTGGTCAAAGTGCAGTGGAGTACTGATGATCGAGATTGTACTTGGGAGACGGAGGAGAGCGTGCGTGCTTCGAATCCGGAATTGTTTGTTTCAGGTACTATTTGCTATTCTATTTTATCTTTCCTTGTTTTCCTTGTTTCGTTCCTTTTCGAGGACGAAAAGATTTGAGTGGGGGAGAGTGTAACAACCCAAAAATTTTGTAAATATTTTAGAATTTATTTATTTGAAAACTTTGATTTTTAAATCATGAAAAGTTAAATATTGGAATTTTCCCATGTAAATTTGGATTGCAATTTATTTTCCAAATATAATAAGATAATGATTTTCGGGAAATTTTATATTTTGGTCAACCTTGGTCAAACTTTGACTTTCAGTTGAAAATTTTAAATTTGAATTTTTAAATTTCTAATCTTTTCCTTTGAAACTACATTTGATTCTGATGTTCGTGCTGCTTTTCGTTTCATAAAATTCCGTTTTATACTTTTTAACTAGATAACTTTCTGCATTTTACACGCACTTATTTTCTATAATTATTTTCTATTTTTCCTAAGTCCATTTATCTATTTTTATTTTCTACTTTATTTTGTTTGACTTTTATTTTATTTATTGGATTTTTTGATTGGTTTATTTTGGGATAAATGGCTTAGAAAATCAAGAGACATAGGTTGCTTGTTTTAATTGTTGACCTTTCCATTTCTAGCCTTTTTATTTTCTAACCTTTTCATCCCACATCTCTAGTCGTTCATTCCCATAACCCTAGCCACCACTCCTTTGCTAATTCACGTACAAAAAAAAGAGTTTCTCACATCTCATTTCTCATTTATTCCTGAAGAAAAAAAAATATAGTCAGTCATGGCCTCCACTTCCTCTTCTCTTTTCTTTTTTTTTTCCTTTTGCTTTCTATTTGTTTTTCTCGGCCACATCATGCTAGCCAACCACCTTCCTCCACCACCATCACCATAGATTGGCCTCCACCACCTCATCATCTTCCCCAAGCCTTGCCGTGACCCATGGATCCAAACCCTCCACCAAAATTGCAAGCAAAACCCTAGCCGAACCTTACACCACCCCTTTCTCCTTCATTAGTGTAACGACCCAGAATTTCGAACAAATTAAATTGAGAATATTTAATTAATTTTAAATATTTGAACGATAATTTAATTTGAATCCCCGATTTAGCTTTGAATTTGGCGATTAAATTATAAAATTTAATCTATTGAATTGAATAAAAATTTGAATCTTCAATTATATGCTGAAGAAAAATATTCCGAAAGCTTTTAAAATACGTATTGATAATACTGAGAATAATAGAAGCTTCAGAATCGAATTTGAAACTGTTCTGTTCAGTTTTGAAATTTATCGTCCGTATCGATATTTAAAATAGACGTCCGAGGCGTAGTCTCGGAATTCAACGAAACCAGTTCCATTGGATCCGTAATATTGTATTATTATCGGATTTCAGTTTTCGTAATATTTGGAGTGATCGTTTGGCCATACGATAAGCAAACGCGTTGAAATTAAATCGAAAATTTAGTATTATAACTGGTTCAAAAAGCTATCTTTTCCATACGATCGAATTTGGACTCGAAACCTTTTCCATTGTGTTCGGAATAAGCATATAACATTACGAACGCCTAGCGACACGCCTCGAAAGGAGATTGAGATTTTGGGCTTCGTCTTCGAGACAATTCGAATTTAAATTTAAATAATTTGTTTTTATATTTCAGTCAATTTTCAGCTGAATTCTTTCACCATCAAACCTTTTTCCTTTTCATCAGCTTTTTGTTTTTCAGAGTACCGTAGCCTTCTTTTGCACGCCACCCGCTGTTCAACGTCACGTCTTGCCCCTTCTTCTTCTATTTCACGCGACCTATTCTTTTCTTTTTTTTTCATCAGTTAAAAACATTTCGAAGAGAAAATAATAATAATAAGGACCGATACTTTTCCCTTTCCTCTCTTCAAATTTCAATTCGAATCCACATCAGGCGAGAAAAAAAATGAAAGGAAGAAGTAAATCTCGTTCAAAACAAAAGCTCGTCAATCTCGAAAATCAAAACGCGAGTTCCCCTTCTTCTTCGACAGTTAGTCCACGCGAGTGGTCGAGTGAAGGCGTTTAGGGTTTGGTCGACGTTCGATATCGTGTGTAGTGGAGACGGCATCGCGTGAGTCGTGCGGCGTCGACGAGGGCAGACCAGGTGTTGGCGCGCGTTGCGAGATAGAGCTGGGTGTCGAGATTTAGGTCAAGCAATGGAGGAGCGTTCGTTCGTGCTCGCATGGAGCTCGCGACTAGGGCTCCTCAAATGGGGTCGTGACAGCCGGTGGTGGTTCGACGGGAAGCGTGGGGTTCGAGCAGCTAGGGCTTGGGGCCATGATTCGTGAGGTAGGCACGCGCGTAACCACGAGATGATCGGCGACTCGATCGCGAGTGCCTGGGGTTGGAGGCTGTACGAGAGGTATAATTTATCTTTATTTTTATTTTATTTTAAAACATATACATGCAGATTTATATTTATACAGTGAAACAGGAAAAAAAAAGAATTTTAAAACTTTTATTGAGTTTATATTAAAAGACATTTTGAAATGTTTAAATATAGTGAATTGGAAAAGAAAAAATATATAAATATATTTTTGAATTATCAAAAACTATTTATGTTGCTGGAAGGATTTATTTAAAAGAAAAATGGTTTAAAGTTTGATCTTTGGTTTAAGAATTTAAAATCATTAATATAAACTAAATCATTAGTTGAATTGAATTCAATAAATAGAGATTGATTTTTTTTCAAATTTGTCCAAATACTGTATTAAAAGAAAATTTGGTCGAAATTAAATTAACTTGATAATCTAGAAATTTATTAGATGGAAAATTGGTTTAAATAAAACTATCGGTTAATTTAACTATTAAAATGAAAATTTAATTATTCGATTGATTCGGAAATTAATAAATTGTGTAAAATATTTATACAAGGTATAAATCAAGAGAACAAACTGGAATGGATTGGATTGCAAAATAAAAAGCTAAGGTGAGATTTTCTCACTCGAAGGAAAAATTTAATATTTCAGTTATTTATTGACTGATTGATTGCTATTGAATGTGCTATTAGATATGATAGGATATATCTATATATATAGTAGTATATACATATTGGCATATGTATATATTGGATTGATGATTTCCCGCCTCGTATAGCGGATGAGACCCTATTGCGCCGTTAGTAAGCGGATTTAAAAAAAAACCTATATACCGCGATAATTCCGTACTGGAGCGGAATTGGTATTGTGCTAACATCTTTGGATGCAGGGAAACAGGTTGGAGGGATCCAACTGGACCCCTCACATGTATTTAATTCATTTCTATTGTGATATGAATCTGTGAATGATTATAGTGATGCTATAAATCATATTGATATCTGGAATTTGTTTGAAAGCTAAAATTTAGCTGAATAGATGTTTTAACATCATTGGATTCCAAAAATAAACGAAATTGAATTTTTGGAAATCAAAATAGAAATTTCTAAATGAATTTGATTTTAGAAATTTAATAAATTCGAAGAAAGGAATTTTAAAGTATAAAAAGTTAATCTTTATAATCTTATCGAATTTATTTCCAGAATAAAGTGAAAATGTTAAATAAATGAATTGCGTATAATAGTGATTTTAAATTGAGGAAATTAATTTAAAATCTGGATTTCTAAATAAATTGAAAGAAACGATTGAAATTTATTTTTCTTAAAAAGGAATTTATTTAAAAGAAGATAAGTTGGAAATTCAGTTTGAAATTTAATTGGTACATTAAAATAAGTTGTGAAATCAATGTAAAATGAATTCAATAAGGAATGTATTTAGTAGTGCTAAATAAAATTTGAAATCAATCTGTAATTGATTTAATATTTAGAAATGAATTTTTGAGAAATCAATGTGGAAATTTTATTCGAACGTTGAAAATAAAATTAGAAATCAACATTGAAATTTATTTGGTATTGAAGCTTTTATAAATGGAATTAAAATTTATAAAAGTTGTTTATGAACCCAAAGTCACTTATTTTGATAAGATAAGTATAGAAGTTGATAAAAAAAAGGTTTATAAGTCGAAGTTGTTATTAAAAAGAGAAATAGAATTTATAAACGTGCTTATAAATTCGAAAATAGATTGAATGTGATAAAAATGTGTAGAAATGATTGAAATGGGGTTAAGTAAATTTTATTCACGATTTTGGACAGTGAATATATTGTTAAGTAAAATGGATTCATTTTTTTTGAAGAAGTAATATTTTAAAAAATGAAGTTAAACATTTTTAAGGTGTTTTAAAATGTGTTGTGAATCGAAACCATAGATTTCAACATTTATTGTTGAAATAGACGTTTTCGAGAAACTTAAGGAAATAGTGGACTATAACACTGTTGTTATAGTAAATGATTTCCGGAAGGAAATGTTTTATTTAGTATTGGGATTTATATATCTATCTTAATTTCGAATCCCTATACTAGTGATTTCGAGTCGTCGTAACGATGTTTTACGTAACATTCGTTTTGACTCAAATAAAGGTGTTAAAAGAATATTTTCCTTAAAGAATGAAATTATACTTAATTTGATTTAAGTATATCGAATATTTTCAAATGTGAAAATAAATAGATTTGTGAAATACTTATTATTTAATAAGTAAGGAAATACTTTTCTAATATGAAATGAACGTTTTGAGAATTTATCTTCTTAAAGATAAATTGAAATTGAATATTGAAAACGATTTGAAAATCGAATATCAGTAGATATTCGAAAGTATAAATTCAATACGGAATTTATAAAAGAAAGCGAAGTTGTTTAAAAATAAATATTGATTTACTTTTGTAATGTGGAAACTGATTTGAAATCGTTTTTCAAATGGTTAAGTGTGGAAATTTTATATCTCGTAAAGATATTTTTGAAGATGAAATAATTTGGAAAATTATTTGGAATCTGATGATGTTGCGCTTCTTTATTGATAGTTAAATAACCGACTATCAATAATTACCTTTAGATAGGTATTGGTTGTGAATTGGATGAATTTGAATGCCACACTTATTTTTGAATAAGCGCTCACTATTCGGGTTAGCCGGGAAAGGACCATGGGGTCGTATAACCCATTCCGAATATGTGATACGTCGTTTTGAATCGCATTTGAAGACCGGTGTTGAAGACCGGTGTGACGCCCCACCTCTATACCCACGCTAGCCAAGAACACTACGGTGTAGTGCTGTCAATTAGCACGGAGAATAAGGTTGTTGAGGAGCGACCATCTATGTAATTGCTTTGTGCGAGCACCGATATGTCAGATAATAAATCATTGCATTTCATTTTTAGAGGAAACCCGACATACCGATACAAACTCAAAGCTACTACACAGTGGCTATAATAGTTTAGAACAATAGATATAAAAATAACACAGATAACATAAATGCGGAATACAGATGGAACGAAAAGTCTCATATATACAATAACTGATATCAGTTACAATACATTTGACACAATACAAATGATACAACTACAACTGTCGACTCAAGAAGTTATATATACAAGTACATTATCGACTAATATACATGAATACATTATCATCTTAAAACAGACACACTGACTACTACAACGAGACGAAGACCACTTCAACTGATATAAAAAGTCTTCATAGCTCTAGCAGCAACCCAAAGCTAAAAATCTACAACCTGTAAATACTCGGTCTGACCCGAGTATTACATTCAAAAGAAAATAATACTCGGATCAGTCTAATTCAAAATCAGTTATTAGAGCATAGAAGCAATAATAATCAATCTCAATATAGATGACAGTCACAGAAATCTCGTATATCCAACTCTCGATACGAGAATTGGATAACGGCAGAAATAACACTAAACAGTGTTAATCCACAAAACAGAAATCCAAAGCAGTTTACGCAATTGAAATGTCAATTTAAAAATATCAATGCTAATTGGCTGCAGTACATGCTAACGTGTACTGCCTCGCCAATACAGCCTACGGATTACGCAATAGGTCGATGAATTAAGAATAAAAGAGATATCGATTAAAATCTGTCAATTCTGTGTGGCTGCAGTGCACGCACGCGTGCACCGCCTCGCCACAACAGAATATAAAGTCACCACCACAATGACACTGCAGTGGCAAACAGGTATAAAGACAAAGGCAGACTGCAACTATACTACAGTCACCACAATGTCAACATGACTCGAAATGTAAATGCAACAGTAAATGGTCAAAGTCGAGCACATGAACGGCTTCGACCTACGATCAGTGGCAGGTATGCAAATGCAGACCACGAAGGCAAGGCCTTAACATCAGATATGAGGCAAAGAACAAACACATATGCGCAAGTCAAGGGCACCAGTACAAAACTCCAAAACAACAGACTCTAATACAAAGTAATGTCACAGGTGACAATGGAATGTAGCTGGCAACAATGTAGGCTACAGATGGAAACTTTCTAAATGTCAGACTCAAAACAGCGACAAGTACAACCTGAATCCAAGTTTATATGCAAATAATAGTGCGGTGATAAAAATGAAGTGGTATGAAATGGTGAAGTATTGGATTTCGAGTGAAGCAATGGGCCGGAACAATAAATGCAAAGCAATACCAATACGACAGAAACCAATCAAGACAGTGATAATAAGGCACTGCAAATACAAGGCAGTGACCGTGTGCAAGGGTAGCCAGCACTTCTCAAGATTCGAATACAGGCAACTATCTAATGCAAGAGTGCAGACCTAGATGTCAAGACACTGCTAATGTAACAGGCAAGTAATGAATACAATTAACTCAAATTGGGTTAAAGTGCATCAGTATATGACACAACACCAGGCTACATGAATGCAGATTGTAGCAGTGAATGTAATAGACCCAAACACGTATGTATCCTCATCCCAACAAAGGCAGTAACGATGCAGTCTGTTCTACATGAACTCCAACTAAATACCAATGCAAGCCCAAATGTACAAGACTCTAGAATAATGGCATGATGACATTAAGCTAATGGAATTTGACTCAAGACCACACTATCAATGAAGCAATGCAGCTGTGAGTGGTAACAACACCTCTGTAAACTGACAACAATTAAATCAAAGCACTAAAGTTTATCAAGCAATTCGAGGCTGTCAAGAGATAATAGTAACCAACGAAAAAGGGACCGGTACAACGTGAAATAATTCGAACTGCAGTAATGGCCAAAAATCAAAATCAAAGCCGTGGAAATCATGGTGTCAACCAAGTTCTAAATCAATGCCGAGAAAACCAAGAAATCATCATATATACTCATATAAACAAGCCAGGAAAATCACGAGTATTCAGAAATAATCGAACAACAAGCCATAGAATTATCAGGCGAAGCCATGAAATACCCACAACGAAAATAAGGGCTTCAAACCCTATATGAACAGAAACACCAAAGGCAACACACGAGTTCAAACGCGAGAGTCTCGAATGTAATCAATCTCAATATTAAACGAAATCGAATAGCCAAGAAAACCAAGCATCTGAAGTAAGAATTAGATGTGAGCAACTCACCTCGTTCGAAGCGGGGACGAACTCGAGAGAAGGAGTCGCAAGCACCAAATGAACGACGCCTTCGAATATTCGCAAATCCCTAATCTTCAGAGAGCAAAGGGGAAGACGATCGACGAAGCTAATTGAGAATGCCCTAATTCGTAGAGGAACGAAGACGAGGCCAAGCTCAAATTTTCAAATCAAAGATCGAAGCAGAAGCTTCAATTGGTAACAGAGTCCTAAGGAGCAAGCGAAGAAGAGAACGAAACTATCTCAAGGCAATCGAGCTCGACAAAGCATCAGACGACAAGAAAACATCAAAGCCCTAATTTTCAGATCGAAGAAACGAAGAACAAAGCCGCCATTTATTTTTTTCAGAGCAAAGATAAAAGGAACGGGCCAAAGAAATTTAAAGCCCAAAACAATTTCTCACCAATTTTTATAAAAGAATCTCAACTCGATAGAATTCCGATAAGAATTGGCGAACGATTTAATCACCTAGTGCCGATAATTAATGGCTACGAATTTGCGGGTTGTTACAACCGGATATTTTTGAAAACGGAAGGATTACCGTTGAGTTACTCTACACCGACTGATCTTCGGTTTAGAGGTTTTATCACCCTTAGTGACGGGAAATCCTGACGTGATTGAAAATTATCCGGATACGCAAGGGCTTCGTGAGAAGTGCCTTCGGTTCTGTTCGATCCCGGAACAGACTTGTATGGATTGTGTGTCTGACGTTACAATTTGAGATATAAAGCTGATTTCTTTCAAATACATTTCTGTTGGTGGCGGAGAATTTATTCTCTTAGCTTAACACCCTTCTCTGAGACGTACGAGCTCAGAGGTTATGTAGTTGAAATTTATCAGCGATATATCCCAATTTGGTAACGTGGCATACTGAGTGTTGCTGAGAAATGGTCAGTGTTTGATCATTTGTGATATGATCATTTGTTTGATCTTATATCTTTGTGATCATAGGTTGATCATTTTGTTTGACCCGAAGCAGGGCTTTTTAAGAAAGCGTAGCTTTGTGGACGAGACTTCGTCGAGCCTCACACCCCGGAAATGGTCGAAACAGGACGAATGCAGCAAGGTTCTAGGGAGTAGCGCCCCTTAGTGTATGTCATTCCTTCTGGATAAAGGTGGTATCATGGTATGGAGCCCAGATACTTAACCTCTGTGGTTACTGCATTATTATTATCTATGTGGTTTGTTGCGAATCGGGGATCCTCGGGAAGATCGGTGACGATCGGGGGATGGCATACGCGTGTCAGTAGTTACCTATTTTTGCAGAGGTAACCCGGCCTTGTGTTGGCAGAGATCCGGTTAGGTTCTCGGGTCGTCTATTCCAGGGACGTACCCATCGTGGATAGGAAGTTCCTTAGCCTGACCATTTGTTGGAAATACAAAGAAACAATACGAGCCTTGTACGGTATTAGTTGTAGAACCTGCCATTCACTTATGGTGGCGCCCCACTGTTTGGATGGTAGCTATAGTAGGCATACGATACTGGTCGTATGTTGGCTAAGATTAATATTATACTTTCGAAATGTTTTCTACACTATGCACTAATAATAATATCAAAAATGATTTGATTTTGCGTAGTAAGCATCTTTGACTATCATAAGAAGAAATCTCCTCCAATTCTGCGTTTGCATTGTGTGTGTGGTAGGAGGTCTTATGGTAGTTTCATTTTCCAAAAGCATTTCGAATTGACTTTAAAATTTTCCTGTTGTTTATTTTTAAAGTATAACTGTTTTACGATCTCACACCAGTCACCATGACTGACTCGGAGTTTATTGTTTCCCTTCTAAACTCTGGGTGCCCACCAATTTCCACACGGGCAGCCTAGAGTTATGTTATCAGGATATTCTGGATATTCTGGAGCTTTGGAGATAAGCTAGATGACGAGACGTAGTATTTGTATCTGATAGTATTTATTCCGCTGTGTATTCTGTATGAGGACAAGTTTATAAAACTGTCCATTGTTGTATATTGACTCTGATGATTGAGTATGTATAAACTGATATAGCTCTTTGTTTTAAAAGACTAGTGTTTATCTATTATATATTGTTCCGCTGCGATGTGTAAGATTCTGATATTGTTTCTGTCTGATGTTGTTCAGTTGTTCTTTCTTTCTCTTCTTCTTCTCTTTTTCTTCTACTTCTTCCTTCTAAAACCCTCACTATTGGAGTTTCCGGCGTTCGATTTCTCGGCAGTCGATAAAGTGAGTATCGATGTCGAATTTTCGAAAGTCGAAAATTTCGGTACGTGACAAAGTGGTATCAGAGCATATGGTTAAGCGACAACCCTGCTCTGTTGGGTGTTACTCATTAGAGATAGAGTCAGTAGTACTCTAGAATGAGTTTGAGTGTAATAATAGATATGAGCGCGTATTTGTTATTTGAATATGAAATTGTTTTGTATTGTGTTGACTTATCGGTTGATTGTTTATGGATTCTGGTCGGTGCAGTCCAGCTAACTGTAATCGATAGGGGTTTCTAAACTCTTAAACAAGGTAAACCGACACAGTATTGTTTTAAATAGGGTAAATGAAATAATTTTGCCCGAAACTATTTTTGTATATAAAAGAAATGATTTTCTATGATATATGGATGCATGGTTGTTAGGAAAGTGATAATATTGAAAGTTATCATTATTGTATGAAATGGAATAAGAAATTGAAATCATAACTCCAAAGTTAAGAAATTGATTCACATACAAATGAAATTTGAGAATGTAAATTATAAATGTGAATTGTAAATTAAAACGGAATTCCAGAGAAGTTTTGGAAAAGTTTTGAAAGGAGTTTGAAAATTTTGGAGATTTGGAAAGTTTAAACCATTTTTGATTTGAAAATGAATTTTAAAGGTTTGAAAAATGTTTTGAAGAAATGAAAAGCTCTAAACTCTTTTCGGTCGCTGGAAAATAATTCCGATGATGACCATGGCATCACCGGTGTTCATTTTCGGGTTTCCAGAAGAGAAATTGCTGCCAAATTGTTTTTAAATGGAAATGTTTGGAAAATCTGGATTTTGTTTCAGAAATTAAAAGGATAATTTGAATTGTTTTCAAATGGTTTTGAAAAAAGTGGAAACGACTCTGAAATCCTATTTCAAATACTTACGAAATATTAATAAGTTGATAACTTATAGAATATTGAAATTTGATTAGAATGAAATTCAAATTGAAAAACGAATGAATTAGTGAATGAATGAATAAATTGCGATTGCAAGTGCCAGAAAATGAAATTGAATGTTAAAATTCATTTTGAAATTGAAATGGTGAATTGAATTTAAATAGAATTGAAAATGTGAATTAAATTCAAATGAATGTGAAATGTAAAGTTGAACGAAAATAGATATATAACTTCAACAGTGAAGTAAAAAAATGATATAAGTAGTTTATATTGAAAATTTGTAATTGAATTTGCAAAATGATTTGAATGTTGTAACTAGATATCATGGCTAGTAGATATACAGGTATAAAGGGATTGGAAAATTTATTTCACAGATAATTCGAATTGCTCAAAAAAAGGTACGTATTTGAATTATAATATGAGTTTTTGATGATTTCTCTCTAGCCGCTTGGCTTTTTCTTTTTCTTTTTGAAATCTGAGAGTCCGTAGGGACGTTTTGTAGTCGTACCGTATTAGCCGCGCAAAGGAGACGCTGGCAAAATTTTTCGAAAATTTAGAGTGTTAGAAAAATTTTGATAAATTTTTGAAAGTTTAAGTTTAAATTTGAATTTAAAATTGAATTTTGAAGTAAACAATGTTGTTTGAAACTTTAATTGGAGTTGGAAGCTAGTTGAAATGATAACAAATCTTTAGTAGAAAGATTTGTTTTGATGAATTGATAAAATTATTGAATTTGAGAAAAATAATAGACGAGTTAAGGACCATTTTTCCTAACTTGTAATTTCGAGGACGAAATTCTTTTAAGGGGGGAAGTCTGTAACGACCCAGAATTTCGAACAAATTAAATTGAGAATATTTAATTAATTTTAAATATTTGAACGATAATTTAATTTGAATCCCCGATTTAGCTTTGAATTTGGCGATTAAATTATAAAATTTAATCTATTGAATTGAATAAAAATTTGAATCTTCAATTATATGCTGAAGAAAAATATTCCGAAAGCTTTTAAAATTCGTATTGATAATACTGAGAATAATAGAAGCTTCAGAATCGAATTTGAAACTGTTCTGTTCAGTTTTGAAATTTATCGTCCGTATCGATATTTAAAATAGCCGTCCGAGGCGCAGTCTCGGAATTCAACGAAACCAGTTCCATTGGATCCGTAATATTGTATTATTATCGGATTTCAGTTTTCGTAATATTTGGAGTGATCGTTTGGCCATACGATAAGCAAACGCGTTGAAATTAAATCGAAAATTTAGTATTATAACTGGTTCAAAAAGCTATCTTTTCCATACGATCGAATTTGGACTCGAAACCTTTTCCATTGTGTTCGGAATAAGCATATAACATTACGAACGCCTAGCGACACGCCTCGAAAGGAGATTGAGATTTTGGGCTTCGTCTTCGAGACAATTCGAATTTAAATTTAAATAATTTGTTTTTATATTTCAGTCAATTTTCAGCTGAATTCTTTCACCATCAAACCTTTTTCCTTTTCATCAGCTTTTTGTTTTTCAGAGTACCGTAGCCTTCTTTTGCACGCCACCCGCTGTTCAACGTCACGTCTTGCCCCTTCTTCTTCTATTTCACGCGACCTATTCTTTTCTTTTTTTTTCATCAGTTAAAAACATTTCGAAGAGAAAATAATAATAATAAGGACCGATACTTTTCCCTTTCCTCTCTTCAAATTTCAATTCGAATCCACATCAGGCGAGAAAAAAAATGAAAGGAAGAAGTAAATCTCGTTCAAAACAAAAGCTCGTCAATCTCGAAAATCAAAACGCGAGTTCCCCTTCTTCTTCGACAGTTAGTCCACGCGAGTGGTCGAGTGAAGGCGTTTAGGGTTTGGTCGACGTTCGATATCGTGTGTAGTGGAGACGGCATCGCGTGAGTCGTGCGGCGTCGACGAGGGCAGACCAGGTGTTGGCGCGCGTTGCGAGATAGAGCTGGGTGTCGAGATTTAGGTCAAGCAATGGAGGAGCGTTCGTTCGTGCTCGCATGGAGCTCGCGACTAGGGCTCCTCAAATGGGGTCGTGACAGCCGGTGGTGGTTCGACGGGAAGCGTGGGGTTCGAGCAGCTAGGGCTTGGGGCCATGATTCGTGAGGGAGGCACGCGCGTAACCACGAGATGATCGGCGACTCGATCGCGAGTGCCTGGGGTTGGAGGCTGTACGAGAGGTATAATTTATCTTTATTTTTATTTTATTTTAAAACATATACATGCAGATTTATATTTATACAGTGAAACAGGAAAAAAAGAATTTTAAAACTTTTATTGAGTTTATATTAAAAGACATTTTGAAATGTTTAAATATAGTGAATTGGAAAAGAAAAAATATATAAATATATTTTTGAATTATCAAAAACTATTTATGTTGCTGGAAGGATTTATTTAAAAGAAAAATGGTTTAAAGTTTGATCTTTGGTTTAAGAATTTAAAATCATTAATATAAACTAAATCATTAGTTGAATTGAATTCAATAAATAGAGATTGATTTTTTTTCAAATTTGTCCAAATACTGTATTAAAAGAAAATTTGGTCGAAATTAAATTAACTTGATAATCTAGAAATTTATTAGATGGAAAATTGGTTTAAATAAAACTATCGGTTAATTTAACTATTAAAATGAAAATTTAATTATTCGATTGATTCGGAAATTAATAAATTGTGTAAAATATTTATACAAGGTATAAATCAAGAGAACAAACTGGAATGGATTGGATTGCAAAATAAAAAGCTAAGGTGAGATTTTCTCACTCGAAGGAAAAATTTAATATTTCAGTTATTTATTGACTGATTGATTGCTATTGAATGTGCTATTAGATATGATAGGATATATCTATATATATAGCAGTATATACATATTGGCATATGTATATATTGGATTGATGATTTCCCGCCTCGTATAGCGGATGAGACCCTATTGCGCCGTTAGTAAGCGGATTTAAAAAAAAACCTATATACCGCGATAATTCCGTACTGGAGCGGAATTGGTATTGTGCTAACATCTTTGGATGCAGGGAAACAGGTTGGAGGGATCCAACTGGACCCCTCACATGTATTTAATTCATTTCTATTGTGATATGAATCTGTGAATGATTATAGTGATGCTATAAATCATATTGATATCTGGAATTTGTTTGAAAGCTAAAATTTAGCTGAATAGATGTTTTGACATCATTGGATTCCAAAAATAAACGAAATTGAATTTTTGGAAATCAAAATAGAAATTTCTAAATGAATTTGATTTTAGAAATTTAATAAATTCGAAGAAAGGAATTTTAAAGTATAAAAAGTTAATCTTTATAATCTTATCGAATTTATTTCCAGAATAAAGTGAAAATGTTAAATAAATGAATTGCGTATAATAGTGATTTTAAATTGAGGAAATTAATTTAAAATCTGGATTTCTAAATAAATTGAAAGAAACGATTGAAATTTATTTTTCTTAAAAAGGAATTTATTTAAAAGAAGATAAGTTGGAAATTCAGTTTGAAATTTAATTGGTACATTAAAATAAGTTGTGAAATCAATGTAAAATGAATTCAATAAGGAATGTATTTAGTAGTGCTAAATAAAATTTGAAATCAATCTGTAATTGATTTAATGTTTAGAAATGAATTTTTGAGAAATCAATGTGGAAATTTTATTCGAACGTTGAAAATAAAATTAGAAATCAACATTGAAATTTATTTGGTATTGAAGCTTTTATAAATGGAATTAAAATTTATAAAAGTTGTTTATGAACCCAAAGTCACTTATTTTGATAAGATAAGTATAGAAGTTGATAAAAAAAAGGTTTATAAGTCGAAGTTGTTATTAAAAAGAGAAATAGAATTTATAAACGTGCTTATAAATTCGAAAATAGATTGAATGTGATAAAAATGTGTAGAAATGATTGAAATGGGGTTAAGTAAATTTTATTCACGATTTTGGACAGTGAATATATTGTTAAGTAAAATGGATTCATTTTTTTTGAAGAAGTAATATTTTAAAAAATGAAGTTAAACATTTTTAAGGTGTTTTAAAATGTGTTGTGAATCGAAACCATAGATTTCAACATTTATTGTTGAAATAGACGTTTTCGAGAAACTTAAGGAAATAGTGGACTATAACACTGTTGTTATAGTAAATGATTTCCGGAAGGAAATGTTTTATTTAGTATTGGGATTTATATATCTATCTTAATTTCGAATCCCTATACTAGTGATTTCGAGTCGTCGTAACGATGTTTTACGTAACATTCGTTTTGACTCAAATAAAGGTGTTAAAAGAATATTTTCCTTAAAGAATGAAATTATACTTAATTTGATTTAAGTATATCGAATATTTTCAAATGTGAAAATAAATAGATTTGTGAAATACTTATTATTTAATAAGTAAGGAAATACTTTTCCAATATGAAATGAACGTTTTGAGAATTTATCTTCTTAAAGATAAATTGAAATTGAATATTGAAAACGATTTGAAAATCGAATATCAGTAGATATTCGAAAGTATAAATTCAATACGGAATTTATAAAAGAAAGCGAAGTTGTTTAAAAATAAATATTGATTTACTTTTGTAATGTGGAAACTGATTTGAAATCGTTTTTCAAATGGTTAAGTGTGGAAATTTTATATCTCGTAAAGATATTTTTGAAGATGAAATAATTTGGAAAATTATTTGGAATCTGATGATGTTGCGCATCTTTATTGATAGTTAAATAACCGACTATCAATAATTACCTTTAGATAGGTATTGGTTGTGAATTGGATGAATTTGAATGCCACACTTATTTTTGAATAAGCGCTCACTATTCGGGTTAGCCGGGAAAGGACCATGGGGTCGTATAACCCATTCCGAATATGTGATACGTCGTTTTGAATCGCATTTGAAGACCGGTGTTGAAGACCGGATATTTTTGAAAACGGAAGGATTACCGTCGAGTTACTCTACACCGACTGATCTTCGGTTTAGAGGTTTTATCACCCTTAGTGACGGGAAATCCTGACGTGATTGAAAATTATCCGGATACGCAAGGGCTTCGTGAGAAGTGCCTTCGGTTCTGTTCGATCCCGGAACAGACTTGTATGGATTGTGTGTCTGACGTTACAATTTGAGATATAAAGCTGATTTCTTTCAAATACATTTCTGTTGGTGGCGGAGAATTTATTCTCTTAGCTTAACACCCTTCTCTGAGACGTACGAGCTCAGAGGTTATGTAGTTGAAATTTATCAGCGATATATCCCAATTTGGTAACGTGGCATACTGAGTGTTGCTGAGAAATGGTCAGTGTTTGATCATTTGTGATATGATCATTTGTTTGATCTTATATCTTTGTGATCATAGGTTGATCATTTTGTTTGACCCGAAGCAGGGCTTTTTAAGAAAGCGTAGCTTTGTGGACGAGACTTCGTCGAGCCTCACACCCCGGAAATGGTCGAAACAGGACGAATGCAGCAAGGTTCTAGGGAGTAGCGCCCCTTAGTGTATGTCATTCCTTCTGGATAAAGGTGGTATCATGGTATGGAGCCCAGATACTTAACCTCTGTGGTTACTGCATTATTATTATCTATGTGGTTTGTTGCGAATCGGGGATCCTCGGGAAGATCGGTGACGATCGGGGGATGGCATACGCGTGTCAGTAGTTACCTATTTTTGCAGAGGTAACCCGGCCTTGTGTTGGCAGAGATCCGGTTAGGTTCTCGGGTCGTCTATTCCAGGGACGTACCCATCGTGGATAGGAAGTTCCTTAGCCTGACCATTTGTTGGAAATCCAAAGAAACAATACGAGCCTTGTACGGTATTAGTTGTAGAACCTGCCATTCACTTATGGTGGCGCCCCACTGTTTGGATGGTAGCTATAGTAGGCATACGATACTGGTCGTATGTTGGCTAAGATTAATATTATACTTTCGAAATGTTTTCTACACTATGCACTAATAATAATATCAAAAATGATTTGATTTTGCGTAGTAAGCATCTTTGACTATCATAAGAAGAAATCTCCTCCAATTCTGCGTTTGCATTGTGTGTGTGGTGGGAGGTCTTATGGTAGTTTCATTTTCCAAAAGCATTTCGAATTGACTTTAAAATTTTCCTGTTGTTTATTTTTAAAGTATAACTGTTTTACGATCTCACACCAGTCACCATGACTGACTCGGAGTTTATTGTTTCCCTTCTAAACTCTGGGTGCCCACCAATTTCCACACGGGCAGCCTAGAGTTATGTTATCAGGATATTCTGGATATTCTGGAGCTTTGGAGATAAGCTGGATGACGAGACGTAGTATTTGTATCTGATAGTATTTATTCCGCTGTGTATTCTGTATGAGGACAAGTTTATAAAACTGTCCATTGTTGTATATTGACTCTGATGATTGAGTATGTATAAACTGATATAGCTCTTTGTTTTAAAAGACTAGTGTTTATCTATTATATATTGTTCCGCTGCGATGTGTAAGATTCTGATATTGTTTCTGTTTGATGTTGTTCAGTTGTTCTTTCTTTCTCTTCTTCTTCTCTTTTTCTTCTACTTCTTCCTTCTAAAACCCTCACTATTGGAGTTTCCGGCGTTCGATTTCTCGGCAGTCGATAAAGTGAGTATCGATGTCGAATTTTCGAAAGTCGAAAATTTCGGTACGTGACAATTAGCCTCGGCCACACCAAACAACTCCACCTTGTATTGCTTTGTCGTGACTTATTCCATGCCTAAGCCGTGCCTATATGACCACTTGACCCAAACATCACACCATGGCCGAGCAAACAAGACCATGGCCGAACCTATAGGTGAACCCAAACCCCTCTTTTGCCTTGCCTTTTTGAATTCCATGCTTGTAACCTACCTATCTCTTCACTTCCCAAACCATAGCCATGCATTACTCGATCCATAGCCAAACCTAGTTGCCTCAAAAATGTCATGGCCGAGCCTATGTCCATTGTGGCTGAGCACTCTTGTGTTTAAAGCATGGTTATGTCATTTTTATTTCTCAAATTTTTCATTGTTTTAATTTATTTTGTTGTGTTGAAACATATATTTATATTTGTTTATTTTATTTGTTGTATACAAGATCTAAATCTTGGCTCTTCCTCCACTCGAATCTAAGTCGTGCTGTGTCGTGCTTTCCGAAGTTTATTCGTGTGTTTTAAATTGTTAACTCCAGCTTTAGAAGGTGAGTTTATCACTCTCGACATTCGTACCTATATAATTGTGAAATGATGACAAGTGAATGTGTAATATTAATATGCTATGTTCATATATGCCTTTGATATAATTATATGATGTATAACCTAATTATATGCCTGTTACATCACCTGATATGATATTATATGTTATATTGTTATTTTATTTTCTGTTTCTCACACTGCAAGTTCCCTGTGGAATTGAATCACTATGGGTTGAAATGATACATACCCGAATGGACCTTAGAATAAGGGAAAATCGTTATGAACTGAAATGATAGGCTCAAGCGATTTTTTATCTATTTTGTTTGACTTGGGATTTCGGGTTTGAAATGATAAAACCCGGATTTGTTTTTTAATTTACGGATTGAAATGATATATTATCAGTATCACTTAACCTAGGTTAGAAAATATTATACAGACCCGTGGTTATTATATATATTTTCTGAAAACTATTAAGTATTTTCAAATGTAAAAAAATATATATGATATTTTAACTTAAATTTGGATTTAAAAGATTTAAATAAAGCTATAGTGATTTTTGTAAGTTGAAATGTTAAGTAAATGAATGGATAAAATGAACCTTATATTTTGACTTATTTCGATAATTGGAAATTTAGTTTTAAATGGAAATCTAGTTTTATTTATGGAAAGGGTATATTAAAAATTAAGTACTGAGATTTGTAAAAATAAAAGTTAAGAAAATAGTGTATTTGACTTAATAGATGAATTATGGTTTAAATTGGATATTCATTTATAAAATTTTATTGTATTTAAATCATAAGTTAAATGATATCCAAATGAATACTTTTGAAGCATGAAAATGTGATTTCATAAGTTAAAAAAAATGGTTAAAATTGAAGTTCTAGTATTTCTGAAATGTTATAATAAATTTGGAAATAGTATTAGTAGCATTCCGAAAATGTTGTGGTTTAAGACAGCATTTTCTAAGTGCTGTCATTTCTGAAAGTAAACTATATTCTGAAATAACTAAAAGGCTACAGTAGCACTTGGTAAGTGCTGTTTTTGCTGAACTGAACTGCTTTGAAACTAATATACCTACTGTAGCACTTTGTAAGTGCTGCTGTTTCTGAAATTTGACAATGTTTTGAAATACTACTATATCTACCGTAACACTTTATAACTGCTGTTGTTCTGAAAATACAATGGTTTGAAATTTTGTAATTAAATGAATGAACTCAGAAAATGCTATAATTCTGGAAATTGAATATTTGATTTGAAAGTATAATGACTTCATATTTAAATGGCTCAAATGAATATATATATATATATATATTTATTTATTTATTTGGAAATAAAGATGATATTGTATTTGGTTTTTGAAGTAAAAATGATATTGTTTGATTTGGTTTTGAAAAGGTGGTTTTTGAAATAGAAGTGATATTTTGGTTTTAAAGTATAAACCTTTTGAAATTTATAACCACGGGTTATAATAACGATTGTTTGTTAAATAGACCGGGATTGGATATGGACATACTCTCTGTCGATACCGAAAACCACTTTAATAACTGTGTACGCGGTGGAGATTCCAGAATGAAGTAGGATGGTGGTGACAATCCTATTGAAGTATATACGTGGACCCGACTCCCGTGAGTTGGCATAAGGTGGCTAAAACATGAGCGATTGACGGGCCAATGAGGTAGCACCTCTGATCGGATACACTTCTTCGATACCATTCTATTACTTTGTTATTGACTGGGTGCACCCTTTGATTTTGGGAGTGTGGCTCGAGGTGGGCGGTAGTGGCTGCTATGCGTTACCACCAGCCCGGATGCGTAATTGGTATATCTACCCTGGCATTGCCTAGTTGTGCCATGTCACTTACCCTAGCGCGCCTTGTATGAGTTTAATTTGTGTCGTACCTATGGAGTATCTTCTCGTAGCCTCCCGATCTGGAGGTACACAGGTACTGTATAGACTACCGGCACTATTTATGTGTTAAGGTGGAAAATGTAAAGCCTTAACGCTATTTTTAAGTAAGTTTATTTTACTATTAGACATTATTATAATAGCATATATTAGTACATAGTAGATAGTTTAACAGATCCTTAAAGAATGGGCGATCCCAAGCATTCTTTAAGTTACTTGTGCATTTCTATTACAGTTCACTTGAGTTGGTTTACATTGTATAAGTATGTATGTCCTGACTCAAGTGTTTGTATTTTTATTTACGCTCGGGTCAGCCTTAGTATTACAGCTTTGGATTCACCTTCTGGAGCTAGAGATTGCTGGAGTTTATCTGTCTATCTAGTTGTCTTTTCATTTTAGTTATTTCATTCATCTTTGCTTATGTAATTGTGAACTTATGTATTCAGACTTCCGTTGTATCTGTTTTTCAGACTATGTATTTTGTATCTGTTTTGAGACTATGTATTGTAGTGGCTTCATGAACCACTATTTATTTTATTTTTCCGCTGTGAGTTATTCTGTTATTCTGTGTCTATGATTGGTTTTATTTACTCCAAATTTATTTACAATATATTATTTTGTATTATTCAAGTCTGACATGTGTGGATTTATTGTTGATTTGAATGGTCTAAAATAGTGGGTCGTTACAAAACATTTATGAAATTAACTTCTTTGGTATCTTCTACACCGACATCGTCATCGTTGATATTTGACCAACGAGGCTCCAAATGAAGATTTTCAAATGCCTTATGAGCTTTGAAATCGGTATTGTAAGTATCTTGATACATTTAATTACAATCGTCTTTCAAGTTTCTAAACGATTGTTTGCTCCTTAGCTTATCTCCTCTTTGGGCTATAATACCATTATTTTTGGTGCACATATTATTCTATGTATACCATAAGGTCTTTGTGCTTTCAAACAAGTGCTTTGATTGACATTCCGTGTTTTGGTTGTAATTATTATTTACTCTTGTATAGAAGAATCATGTAACGACCCACCTTTTCGACCATCGAAAGTCGACACAAAATACGTCCACGGTATTCAAGTGTTGAACATCCAATTTCATGAAAGGCAGATTGTTAGGGTAAAATAAAAAGAACAGTAAAAAAAGAACATGATAAAACATAATCTCACAGCGGAAACGACAACATATAATATAGTAAAGGCAATATAAATTGTGACTCCAAGATACAAGGTATATTAAAGTTAAAAACAAACCTTATCAGTTGGACAGTTATAAATTTCCTGACCTTACAATTGCTGATAGTTATATCTAATAGTACATCAGAAAATAAAATATTACTGTAGGTGAACATCCATCTCTACTCCATGAGCTTCATGTCCCACCAATGACAAACTAGAAAAATACTCGATGACTAGGAGGGTGTACCCCCATTACCGAAAGCATACCTCTAGAAATAAACTTGAGAGGGTCATTTTCTCTGTGATTCTCGGAAATGTAATTGCAGGACCGTGCAAACCTTACCAAGAATTTGAGTATTCCACATCTTCGCGCATATGATCGAATCCAATCTAGAGTAAATGTGAAGATACCATAATGGGAGTAACCCCACAGAGCTAAACGTCCACTTGCTCTTTAGTTTTAGTCATTTCCAACAAAGTATATCAATGCTCAGATTAGCAACAAATCATCTTAAATTAACAAAGCACAAAAGGAGAAAAGATTAATTCTAAGGTTTGAATCGAAATAAAGAGTGTGAATTTATCCAACATTACTAGAAGGGTGCACTCCCTTACCGAAAGTATATCTCGGGATAAAATACACTCGAGAGTCCATGCCAAACACACAACACTCTCGAGAACTTCCAAACCGGACCCCGTTAAATCAACAGGCATCTGAATATACCCACATTAACGCATGCATGCTACCAACAACTTTCTAGATAAATGTGAATATATCCTAATGGGTGCGACCCACATGGCTTAGCCCCCATTTGCTCTTTGGTTTTTGTTTCTACGGTGTTAGATGCCAGTTCCCAAAATAAGTGATAAATCGTCTTAGATTAACGAAGTACAAGGAATGATAACAAAAACAATAGTTGAGTAATCCACTATCGAAAGTAAACGAATGATTTTATATAAAAATTAGATCACATACACTTGTCATCAATAAACGAATCAAGATTCAATCACTTGATTCTTACTTGTGCTTGATTTTCACAACATAAATATTTGTATAAACGTTTTAAAAATACCCTTTAAAAATATTCTTTTAAAGGGAAAAATTTATTTCTAAGTGTACTAAAAGGATGGGTCAAAAGCAATTGTCATTAAACACTATTTACTCAAAACCCAAAACTCTTTGAAGTTAGTATTATTTTTAAACATTCATTTTTAAAGGATTTTCTCATTTATAAACTATCATTTATACCTTTTAAAACTACATTTATTATTCCGAAAAGTAATAAATAAATTTACAATACTTTTATTATTTTAAAATAATGTTAGTCATCCTGAAAGATAACTGGTATCATTCTTTTATTAATTTTCAAACCCAATTAATTATCCAAAAAGGCAATTAATCAAATGTATAATCATTAATGAAATTTGAACACTTTAATTATCTTGGAAGATAATAAATTAAATTTGAAATCATTTCTAAATTTAAAAACAACATTAATTATCCCAAAGGATAATAAATTAAATTTACAATTTCTTATATAAATTTTAAATCAAAACTTAACCTTTATTTTTTTAAAATTTAAAATATTTAAAATATAGGTTTAAACAACTTTCAAAGTGCAAAAACGGGACCAAACATTCATTTGGTAAAAATACAAGTACAAGTTCGACACAGACGAGGGTTTAAGGAGATGATATTTTATAAGTGATGGTATAACATAATTGCTATAATGAAACTTACACAATTTAAAGATATGGTCATAAATATTTCAACAAACATCAATATAAGCAGTAAAAGAATATAAATATGATAAACAACAAATAAATAACAACGAGAAACCCCTTAAGGTCTCCTTACAAACTCCCCTATAAATCACATGTATATATTTATTCGAAGTGTTCCGTAGCAACCTATTTACAACAAAAACACTTCAACTTCTCCTTTTTTTATCCCCTGCAACAAAAAGGTTATTTATGCCATCTGCTATCAAGCGGGAATTTAAAACCAAAAAAATAGTCAAATAATAATAATAATTTTACTTTGCAAGTATAGAACGGTGATTTATTCTGTTCGATAAATGTTTGAATATTCTATTCTTTTTTGTTATAGCAGAATGAAGTTTTATTCTACTAAATTTATCTCCTAAACGAGGTAAAAAAAATTCTATGTTAAGCACAATTAAATTAAATCAAGGTAATTTTGTCACTAACCTATACTTGTTAAAACTGCCAATTACCATTCAAGCATTCAACAACAATCAATAATAACATAGAGATTACATAGTTTATCTAAAGGTGGGTTAACTTACCAAAATTCTAGTAGGCACTTTCGTGTTTCAATTTGAAATAAAATCGAACGACGTCCGATTTTAGCCTAAATTTTCGCTTGCTCCAAATTCGACCAAACTAATACCATCGCATAGCTAACGATCCTATGAGTGCAACACAACTGACCGCATCTCGATTGGACCTCACACGAGCAAGATATTAAATTTATAAAATTTGAATTATGAAATGTGATTAATTATATTAATCACTTTAATTAGGCTAACTACCCCAAAAATCTAATCTTCCTTAATGCCCAGTTACATGATCCCTATACAAGAAAACACAATGCACTCAAATGTGCATGCATACAGCTTCATGTCCATCTCTCAACGAAACCTCGATTCGACTTCACCTACGACTCCCCCTTGACCTCCTCTCCAAGTTCATCCCCTCGACATCCTCAAATAGATCGCGTTTGGAAGTTTTTGACCGCGACACCCATAACGACGCGCAAACCAAATGATGATCGAACTCTTCCTTTTCACCGCCACTAAAAGACCTTGCTAGGAGAAACACGAATCAAAGGTTGAAATCACCAACCATCGCCTAAATCAGCTAAGGATCGAAACGCTAGTCTCATGGCATAAAGTCGCCCATCACTAAACAAGATCGCATCCTATAATATGGGTGTGGATTCGAAGATTTTGGCTATGCACATTCAAGGAATCAAGTTTCACGGTTTTTAATTAGGAAACAGATTTGAATTTAAAATTTGAAATCTCGGCTATTTTTTCTTTCCCTGGAAATGGAGAACGAAAAAGGGAAAGGGGAATTTTTTTGAAGTGTTTTGATATCAAGTGTTCAGTTGGATTTTAAATTAACTAAATTCCTATTACCTTAAATCAAATGTGCTCTTATACCCCCAAGATAATCAATTATTATTAAGTTGAACTTTTTTTACAAGTAAACCAATATTTTCCTGTGACGCCCCACCTCTATACCCACACTAGCCAAGAACACTACGGTGTAGTGCTGTCAACTAGCACGGAGAATAAGGCTGTTGAGGAGCGACCATCTATGTAATTGCCTTGTGCGAGCACCGATATGTCAGATCATAAAACATTGCATTTCATTTTTTTCGAGGAATACCGACATACCGATACAAACTCAAAGCTACTACACAGTGGCTATAATAGTTTAGGACAATAAATATAAAAATAACACAGATAACATAAATGCGGAATACAGATGGAACGAAAAGTCTCATATATACAATAACTGATATCAGTTACAATACATTTGACACAATACAAATGATACAACTACAATTGTCGACTCAAGAAGTTATATATACAAGTACATTATCGACTAATATACATGAATACATTATCATCTTAAAACAGACACACTGACTACTTCAAAAGGACGAAGACCACTTCAAATGATATAAAAAGTCTTCATAGCTCTAGCAGCAACCCAAAGCTAAAAATCTACAACCTGTAAATACTCGGTCTGACCCGAGTATTACATTCAAAAGAAAATAATACCCGGATCAGTCTAATTCAAACCAGTTTATTAGTGCATATAGGCAGTAATAATTTAAATAGACGACAGTCACAATAATTTCGCATATCCAACTCTCGATACGAGAATTGGATAACGGCAGATATAACACTAAACAGTGTTAATCCACAAAAACAGAAATCCAACGCAGTTTAAGCAATTGAAATGTCAATTTAAAAATAACAATGCTAATTGGCTGCAGTACACGCTAACGTGTACTGCCTCGCCAATACAGCCTACGAATTACGCAACAGATCGATGAATTAAGGATAAAAGAGATATCGACTAAAATCTGTCAATTCGGTGTGACTGCAGTGCACGCACGCGTGCACTGCCTCGCCACAACGGAATATAAAGTCACCACACGGGACAAGGGTAAAACTGCTATGAAAATGCAGCAGGTCAGCAAGTGCAACAGGTAGAGATGATGCAGTGAAGCATGTACAAGGGCAACATCATCGACAAAACAGTGTCAAAATGAAGAGACCAGAGGAGTGCAACTAAAACTGATGATAGTGGTAATCACATAGTGGAATGCAATTAAGTGATGCTTGCCGAATTCCACACGGCTCCTAAAACAACTGCTCGAAAACTACAATGCAGGCTCAAAACAACCTTTAGTGATAGCAGATTACAACATAAAAATTCAGTGAATAAATGTCACAATGAACTTCAAGCGTACAAAGAAGACAGTGACAGTTACTCAACTGAAGATGCAGATTGGAAGTGAAAGCAAACAAGATGGCAACATCAAATGAACCAAAGGAAGTCCAAGTTTATATGCAATTAAACAATGAAGTAAAAATCATGCACACCTATATAAATGTATGCAGAACAATATTGAGCACGGGCATGACAACAAGTGATGCAACAACATGTGTGCATACCCCTTTAAAATCAGACTCAAGTGAAGATTGAATGCAACCAACACTCCAGATCAATGCTTATGAAACTGAATATCAGTCAAAATACTCAGCTCACCAAAAATGCACTGCCATATAGTGAAACCATAAGTGAATAAGTCCAACTAAAATGACCCACTTGGTTATCAAGTGAATATACTAACACTGCAGACAAATGTACAGGATGGAGACAACTACAGATCGACGCCAACCCAACTACACGCAGAGGCAACACGCTAAACAAACTTGAGTAAACAGAACAAAGAACAGGCATTCTATCCACTGCCAGTGTAACAGGTAAGGGATGCATAATGACTACCAGAGTACAAATTCAGACTCGATGGAACCTAACTCATGTTCACAACTCGATATCAGGGACTATATAATGGATAAGTATGCAACAGTGACTCAAAACATATGCAGTGAAATCAGAAGTGGACTGGTCGAGACAACACAGTGAGCTCAAGCTCAAAAGGGTACAAGAAAATGACCAAAAGTAATAACAATCATATATATATACACATGAATGCATATATATACATATATATACAAATGAAGATACAGTAAGGCCAGAAGACCTGGTACAAGAATCTAAGTCTGGTAACGACAACACAACTACCAACCAAAACAGCAGTAGCAATCCACAAACTCAAATGAACAACTGCCCAGAGATAATGGAACCGAAGGGGGGCCAAGCATTGCAAATGTTTCAAAGCCGAAGCCCAAAAATTATGCAGTTTAACATCAAACAAAAATCAAGCTTTTAAGTTAAGTTCGAACGGTTCGAAGTAGATGTGAGTAAGGGGAATTACTCACCTTGTTTGAAGCGGAGACGAACTCGAGAGAAGGAGTCGCAAGCACCAAACAGTAAATTCGACAGAACGACACCTTCAATTTTTCGCAACCCCTAATTTTCAGAGCAAAGAGGAAGACGATCGATCGATAAATCAAACAAGCAATCATCCACAAACTCGATCGATTTCAGAGTGCCGAGAACAACTCAGAGAAACGTGCGAACATGATAAATCATCCATCTAAAATCGGCATTCTGAAAGCCCTAACTTTGATCGAACAAGAGAGAGGGACGGTCGCCATTTTTTTCAGAGGAACGAAGATAAAAGACGGGTTAAATTATAAAAGGGGCGGCTGGTCTAGATGATTATCACGGCAAAAAGGAAAAAGCATGGGCCAAAACAAGTTTCAAAGCCCAAACTATTTTATAAAAGAATTTCACAACTCTAAAAAGGATTTAAATCGATTCGAATCTGCAATAGCACTTAACAATCGATTTCAATCGTCTAGAGATGAAATTTAATTGGTACGAAATACTGGGTTGTTACAGACTCCCCTCCTTAAAAATATTGCGTCCTCGCAATTATAAGGAATAAATAGATAAAAGGGTAACAACCATAAGAGCATGGCAATGTCGGATGCATACGCAAAGCAAAGGTCAACAGGGGGAAGCATTAGAATTATGGAAGTATCAGATATAGGATCAAAAAGGTTCGACTGTTTCAAGTCAAAAGGATCAACATCGTGGGGATCAAGGAATCAAAATCAGACGACTATCAAAAAGCAAGAATCAATCGAGTTCCAGCATTTAAAAGAAAAGGAATCAGAGCAGAAATCACGTACTGCACGAATTGAATGTGAGTAAATCAAATTACTCACCTGAATCGTCAGAGAAAAAGACGAAGCTCAAATCTCAAAATCGCAAATATTCAATCATCAAAAATGATAATCGAATTTCACGAATATCTAGTTATCAAAAACGATAATCAGAAATCACAAATATTCGATTATCAAATCGAAAAATATTTGATTATCTCAGACGATAATTAAATTTCACAAATATCTGATTATCAAAAACGATAATCAGAAACACAAATATTCGATTAATCAAATCGAAAAAATATTTAATTATCTCAGACGATAATTAAATTGGAAAATATTTAATTATCACAAATGATAATCAAATTTCACAAATATCTGATTATCAAAAACGATAATCAGAAGCACAAACATTCGATTTAATCAAATCGAAAAATATTTAATTATCTCAGACGATAATTAAATTTCACAAATATCTGATTATCAAAAACGATAATCAGAAACACAAAGATTCGATTATCAAATCGAAAAAATATTTAATTATCTCAAACGATAATCAAATTTCACAAATATCTGATTATCAAAAACGATAATCAGAAACACAAAGATTCGATTATCAAATCGAAAAAATATTTAATTATCTCAAACGATAATCAAATTTCACAAATATCTGATTATCAAAAACGATAATCAGAAACACAAATATTCGATTATCAAATCGAAAAATATTTGATTATCTCAGACGATAATTAAATTTCACAAATATCTGATTATCAAAAACGATAATCAGAAACAAAAATATTCGATTAATCAAATCGAAAAAATATTTAATTATCTCAGACGATAATTAAATTGGAAAATATTTAATTATCACAAATGATAATCAAATTTCACAAATATCTGATTATCAAAAACGATAATCAGAAGCACAAACATTCGATTTAATCAAATCGAAAAAATATTTAATTATCTCAGACGATAATTAAATTTCACAAATATCTGATTATCAAAAACGATAATCAGAAACACAAAGATTCGATTATCAAATCGAAAAAATATTTAATTATCTCAAACGATAATCAAATTTCACAAATATCTGATTATCAAAAACGATAATCAGAAACACAAATATTCGATTATCAAATCGAAAAATATTTGATTATCTCAGACGATAATTAAATTTCACAAATATCTGATTATCAAAAACGATAATCAGAAACACAAATATTCGATTAATCAAATCGAAAAAATATTTAATTATCTCAGACGATAATTAAATTGGAAAATATTTAATTATCACAAATGATAATCAAATTTCACAAATATCTGATTATCAAAAACGATAATCAGAAACACAAAGATCTAATTATCAAAAACGATAATCAGAAGTCATAAATATTCAATTAACGAGTCCGGAATTAACCGAAGTAGTAAAAGTATGGTTCCATACTCCTTACTTTTGCTAAATCGTTTAAATCTCTTTATCGTTTTCTTGAAAGTGCGGAATTGTGTGTTTTAAAAATAACATTTCACATTCTCAAACGGACAAGTCCGGAATTAAGCGAATCAGTAAAAGAAAAGGGGTCATAGTCCTCGATTTTTCTGAAACGTTTAAATCGCTTCCTCGTTCCTTTGGAAATGTAAACTGTAAAAATTTTGAAAACAATTTTAATTTATATTTTTGAAACAACTTTTTAAAAATAAAGAATTTTAAAAAAAAACACGTGATTAAATTAGCAATATCAGTATTGCGGGAGAACCGCTTGTAAATCCATTTCAAAATTGACGAGTATTGAAGTTAACACGTCAAAATCTCATCAAAATAACTGGCATCAAAATATAATGCCAAATGAATTTTCATTCATCAAAAATTGTCACAAGAATCTTCTCAAAGATAGAAAGGGATATCATACCCTAAACTTGTATTCATAACAAGTTAATAACACATGAATTCACCAATACACAAAAATTGACAAAACTTGTCAATAGAAATCACGAAAATTGGTGAAGCACAAATTCTAGAAATCATCACAAGAAATCCAGAAAACACATGAAGGGGGGGGGAGGCCTAGCATAAAAATGGGAGTATGAAGACTCCAAAACACCGGTATCACATGAACGAGACGCTATCTCTTGGTGGCTAACCAATAAAGTTTCACACAGGAATGGTCCGAAGACCGTAGGGTGCTACCCTACAACAAAGCGGGGTCTAGTCTCCCTCGCAGACAAAGAGACATCGCATAATCGCTAGTCTAAATCATAAAAAGAAAAGGGGAAAGGCCTATCACAAAAATGGGAGTATGAAAACTCACCGACCGGTATCACATGACGAGACGCTATCTCATGGAAGCCATCCATTAAATTTTCACACAGGAATGGCCCGAAGACCGTAGGGCGCTACCCTACAACAAAGCGGGGTTTAGTCTCCCTCGCAGACAAAGAGACATCGCACAGTTGCTAGTCTAAATCATAAAAATCACACAAAGAGTATCCAGACAACCCTCAAAGCCGAAGAGATATGTGTGAGACGAAATCACACCGATGAGGCCTAGTCTAACCGTGCAATATGTGTGAGACGAAATCACACACTGGTGTCTAGACAATCCTCAAAGCCCAAGAGATATGTGTGAGACGAAATCACACCGATGAGGTCCAGTCTAAATCATAAAAATGATCGTCATGATCATAAAGAAGTGTCAACCACACCAAGCTAGTAAATATATGAGTTTAGCTTCATGTCCCATAACCACTTGCTTAACTTAAATATTTACGAACAAGCTGTAAATCTTCACTAGGAAATTGTCACGAAAAGGGTTCAATCGAACAAGTCCAGGAGTTAACCGACGAAGTAAACGCAAGCGTTTCATACCACTTGTTTTACTAGGCCGTTTAATTCAATTTCTCATACGAGTGAAATAAAGGCTTGTATATATTAATAGATTGGAAAATGGTTCAAGAAAAAGAACTTTGTAGTAAAATAGTTTTGAAATCGTTTGGAAAAAGGGATTTTAATATTTACTACTAGTATAGAAAACCTTTATATTTTTAAAGTGACAAATCACAAAAATGATTGTAGAAACAATCAATCACAAGAATTCACATACGAAGATGTGAATGGAATCCAGAGAAATCGATACTGAATCCATCAGAAAGTATGTTCACAAAAATCCCGAAGAAAATGTCATCAAAGTTGCTAATAAATGATAGCAACAAATCGGGGAAATGATCAAGAATCGATTAAATTAGGAAACCAAGTCAGTTCACTAAAATTTCACATTCGAAGACGTGAATAAAATCCAAAGAATTCGATTCCAAATTCATCAAAGTAGGAATACCCAAAAATTCCAGAGATAGAAGTTATCAAAATCGACAAAGGTGATAACAACTAATTAGAAAAGAAGAATCGATTATCAACTGGAAAAACAAAGCAAATCGAGCAGAAATGCATAAATGACTTCAACAAAAGTAAGAATCAAGTCAACGTCGAAGTCAACAATTAATAGCCGCAGTCGAGTATAAAATGAATCAATCATCATTATCAAAGAAACCAACGGCAAACAAAATCAGAGTCTTGAGAATCAAGAAATTAGCAATTTCTCAAAAACAAAGTGACCGAAGTCGAAGGGAAATCCAGATTAGGAAAACACAAAAATAAGCGTTAGGAATTCATACCTAACAGTCAAAAATAATCATATGTAAAGATGAGAGATAAAACATCGACAAATAGTTGTAACATATGCTCCATCTAAGTTATGTTTTATAATTGTCCTAAACCCCAGGCTCTGATACCAAGCTGTGACGCCCCACCTCTATACCCACACTAGCCAAGAACACTACGGTGTAGTGCTGTCAACTAGCACGGAGAATAAGGCTGTTGAGGAGCGACCATCTATGTAATTGCCTTGTGCGAGCACCGATATGTCAGATCATAAAACATTGCATTTCATTTTTTTCGAGGAATACCGACATACCGATACAAACTCAAAGCTACTACACAGTGGCTATAATAGTTTAGGACAATAAATATAAAAATAACACAGATAACATAAATGCGGAATACAGATGGAACGAAAAGTCTCATATATACAATAACTGATATCAGTTACAATACATTTGACACAATACAAATGATACAACTACAATTGTCGACTCAAGAAGTTATATATACAAGTACATTATCGACTAATATACATGAATACATTATCATCTTAAAACAGACACACTGACTACTTCAAAAGGACGAAGACCACTTCAAATGATATAAAAAGTCTTCATAGCTCTAGCAGCAACCCAAAGCTAAAAATCTACAACCTGTAAATACTCGGTCTGACCCGAGTATTACATTCAAAAGAAAATAATACCCGGATCAGTCTAATTCAAACCAGTTTATTAGTGCATATAGGCAGTAATAATTTAAATAGACGACAGTCACAATAATTTCGCATATCCAACTCTCGATACGAGAATTGGATAACGGCAGATATAACACTAAACAGTGTTAATCCACAAAAACAGAAATCCAACGCAGTTTAAGCAATTGAAATGTCAATTTAAAAATAACAATGCTAATTGGCTGCAGTACACGCTAACGTGTACTGCCTCGCCAATACAGCCTACGAATTACGCAACAGATCGATGAATTAAGGATAAAAGAGATATCGACTAAAATCTGTCAATTCGGTGTGACTGCAGTGCACGCACGCGTGCACTGCCTCGCCACAACGGAATATAAAGTCACCACACGGGACAAGGGTAAAACTGCTACGAAAATGCAGCAGGTCAGCAAGTGCAACAGGTAGAGATGATGCAGTGAAGCATGTACAAGGGCAACATCATCGACAAAACAGTGTCAAAATGAAGAGACCAGAGGAGTGCAACTAAAACTGATGATAGTGGTAATCACATAGTGGAATGCAATTAAGTGATGCTTGCCGAATTCCACACGGCTCCTAAAACAACTGCTCGAAAACTACAATGCAGGCTCAAAACAACCTTTAGTGATAGCAGATTACAACATAAAAATTCAGTGAATAAATGTCACAATGAACTTCAAGCGTACAAAGAAGACAGTGACAGTTACTCAACTGAAGATGCAGATTGGAAGTGAAAGCAAACAAGATGGCAACATCAAATGAACCAAAGGAAGTCCAAGTTTATATGCAATTAAACAATGAAGTAAAAATCATGCACACCTATATAAATGTATGCAGAACAATATTGAGCACGGGCATGACAACAAGTGATGCAACAACATGTGTGCATACCCCTTTAAAATCAGACTCAAGTGAAGATTGAATGCAACCAACACTCCAGATCAATGCTTATGAAACTGAATATCAGTCAAAATACTCAGCTCACCAAAAATGCACTGCCATATAGTGAAACCATAAGTGAATAAGTCCAACTAAAATGACCCACTTGGTTATCAAGTGAATATACTAACACTGCAGACAAATGTACAGGATGGAGACAACTACAGATCGACGCCAACCCAACTACACGCAGAGGCAACACGCTAAACAAACTTGAGTAAACAGAACAAAGAACAGGCATTCTATCCACTGCCAGTGTAACAGGTAAGGGATGCATAATGACTACCAGAGTACAAATTCAGACTCGATGGAACCTAACTCATGTTCACAACTCGATATCAGGGACTATATAATGGATAAGTATGCAACAGTGACTCAAAACATATGCAGTGAAATCAGAAGTGGACTGGTCGAGACAACACAGTGAGCTCAAGCTCAAAAGGGTACAAGAAAATGACCAAAAGTAATAACAATCATATATATATACACATGAATGCATATATATACAAATGAAGATACAGTAAGGCCAGAAGACCTGGTACAAGAATCTAAGTCTGGTAACGACAACACAACTACCAACCAAAACAGCAGTAGCAATCCACAAACTCAAATGAACAACTGCCCAGAGATAATGGAACCGAAGGGGGGCCAAGCATTGCAAATGTTTCAAAGCCGAAGCCCAAAAATTATGCAGTTTAACATCAAACAAAAATCAAGCTTTACAGTTAAGTTCGAACGGTTCGAAGTAGATGTGAGTAAGGGGAATTACTCACCTTGTTTGAAGCGGAGACGAACTCGAGAGAAGGAGTCGCAAGCACCAAACAGTAAATTCGACAGAACGACACCTTCAATTTTTCGCAACCCCTAATTTTCAGAGCAAAGAGGAAGACGATCGATCGATAAATCAAACAAGCAATCATCCACAAACTCGATCGATTTCAGAGGGCCGAGAGCAACTCAGAGAAACGTGCGAACGTGATAAATCATCCATCTAAAATCGGCATTCTGAAAGCCCTAACTTTGATCGAACAAGAGAGAGGGACGGTCGCCATTTTTTTCAGAGGAACGAAGATAAAAGACGGGTTAAATTATAAAAGGGGCGGCTGGTCTAGATGATTATCACGGCAAAAAGGAAAAAGCATGGGCCAAAACAAGTTTCAAAGCCCAAACTATTTTATAAAAGAATTTCACAACTCTAAAAAGGATTTAAATCGATTCGAATCTGCAATAGCACTTAACAATCGATTTCAATCGTCTAGAGACGAAATTTAATTGGTACGAAATACTGGGTTGTTACATTTCCAATCCAATGTCGCATCACCATCAATTGAATTTGATTTGATTTTTTAAAAGGTTAAAAAATTTGAGTTTTGCGGTATTCCGCTACCTAAAAGCCCATCCATGTATGAACTACGAATGACAGAAATTAAAATATGACCGTGCACCAAATGCGACACGATCGCAAATCAAAAATAAAATGCACAGATTATTTAATTATATGAAATTTCAAAAGTATTGTCATTTGCCGTAAAATCGTCAAACAATAATTTAAATATTTTTCAGATTAAAAGTTATGTAAAATTCCAATAAATTCAATTAAAAAATACTATAACAAAATCAAGTCGTTTTATTGATAATTGTTTCTCATTTTTATTTGAAATATCTTTATTACAAATAAATTTACAAAATGAATTTACCGTTATTATTTATTAATTAAAAGAGTTAAATAAAGCTATTAAATCCATTTAATTAATATTTAGTTCATAATTTAAATATTTAAATGACCCCTATATTTGAATATAAGTTATTTATATTATTAAACACCAATTATTTAAATATTTAAAATTAATTAAATATTCAAAATCAAAATGGTCAAATTTCTGGGATGTTACAAATTACCCTCTAAAGCGTCCTATAGGAACTTCTGAATCACCAACCTATTCATTAGCCAACACCTTATAGTCATGTAGTCTCCATGAATTCCTACTATCACTGCATGCATCAAATGAATCCTTATTTTGACGATTCTTAGGCTTTCTTTTTTTGTAAACTTTGGGTTTCTTACCTTTCCCTTGTTGCTAGGAGTAGCCTCAAAAGAACGATCTTAGGATATTGAAGGAGGATGAATGATTGGCTATGTAACAACCCATAATTTAAATAAATATTTTTAAATTAATTTTTATTTTGAAACTTTGATTTTTAAATAATTTTAAATTGAAGTTTGGAATTTTTCCAATGTATTTTGGATTTTTGTTTCTATTTTATTTTTCCAAATACAATTAAATATTGATTTTTCTGGAAATGTTATATTTTGTCAAACTGTGACTTTTAAATTGAAATTTTTAATTTTTAAATTTTAATCTTTTTCTTTGAAACGGTAATTGGTTCTGATATCCGTTCTGCTTTTCGTTTCGTCGAATTCCATTTTAAACCTTTTAAAATTTGATAAATTCAGCATTTTACACACAGAATTTTATCTGCATTTTTTATTCATTTTCTATTTTATTTGCCATCTTTTATTTTGTTTTGGGTTTTGAATTAAATTGTGTGAATTTTGTTGTGTTTGGAATTTTCCTATATTAGTTGTATTTTGTTTACAAATTTTAATTCTAGTTTCAATAAATAAAACTATTTTCTTTATTTATTTTCTTATTTTCCAAAGACAAATTATTTATTTTCATTTCCACTTTATTTTGTTTTGATTTTTATTTTATTTACCTGATTTTTATTTTGTTTATTTTGTGTAAATGAAATTGGAAATTCAAAGAGACAAAAGCTTTTAAAACTTGTGACTTTTCCTTTGCTAGTCTCTTCACTTTCTTGGCTGTTCTTTCTTTTATTGTAGCCATGCATTTCTTTTTACTTTTCACGTGAAAAACTTCTCAACATCCTCATTCTTTCGGCCATCCTCATTTATGAAAATTTTGTAAGTTCTAATGCCTTCCTTTTCTCATTTTCTTCTTCATTTTTCCATTGATTTTTGCTTGATCTCTTCACATGTTTGCTCGGCCATCACCACTAGTTGCCTCGGCCATAGCCACCATCATCTCCTCCTCACCATCCATAGCCTACAACCACCTCCTCTTCCTCTAACCAGATCATGCCGTGACCGCCATATCACAAAAACTCCACACAAAAAATTGCAAACCTTTTGAAAATTGCATAGCCGAGCTATATTTCCTCCATCCCCTTCACACTTTGCCTCGGCCATCGCCCTAGAACCACCACCACCTGCTACCACCACCTCTGGCCGTCCCTTCACCACATCACCTGACCTGTAGTAGACCATATCCAAGCCCATAAGACCATAGGTCGAGCCTAGTTGTTGCACCAAAACCTTCCTTTTAGTCCTTGTCCCTTTGCCTTCCTTCATTTGTACCCCACACTCTTCACATTCTCTTGCTAGCTGTGCATTGTGAGGCCAAACCCCGAGCCTTGTTCCTAAAAAAATTGAACCATGGCCGAGCCTATATCATGTATGGCTGAGGCCATGTTGAGAGAATGTCAAGCAATTTTGATTTCAAAGCTTGGTGATGTCTTTTGTTAATTCTATTTCGAATTGTTCAATTTATATTTTGTGTTGAATATATATATTTATATTTGCTTTGTTTATTGGTGTATACAAGATCAATAATCTTGGCTCTCTCTCCACTTGAATCTAAAGTCATGCTATCGTGCTTTCTGGAATTTATTTGTGTGCTTTGATTTGCTAATTTCAGCTTAAAAAGGTGAGTTATTCACGCTTTACATTCATACTTATAGAATTGTGAAGTGATAACAAGTGACTGCGTAGAAACTGTTATGTCATGTTATACCTGCCTAAGATATGAATTATATGATGTTAAACACTTTTTATAAATCTGTTCCATCATCTGATATGTTATATTTTGCTATACTGTTTATTTATTTCTGTTTCTCACACTGCAAGTTCCCTGTAGAATAAAATCACTATGGGTTGAAATGATACATACCCGAACGGACTTTAGAATAAGGAAAAATCGTTACGGGCTGAAATGATAGGCCTGGGCGATTTTTATTTATTTTTAATTGACTCGGGATTGCGGGTTTGAAATGATAGAACCCGGATTTTTTTTTGTAAATTACGGATTGAAATGATATCCGTATCACTTGACTTAGGTTAGAAAATACCGACCCGTGGTTATTTATATATATTTTTCTGGAAAAATTTAAGTATTTTTAAAATGTAAAATATGATATTTTGATCTAAATTTGGTTTTAAAACGATTAAATAAAGTGTCAGTGATTTTTCTATAAGTTAAATTATTAAATAAGTAAATGGTTAAATTGAAATTTGAAAAATATAACTTAATTTGAAAATGTGAGAGTTGTTTTAAAATGGAAGTTTAAGTTAAGAAATAAAATAGAAATTAAGTTTTATTTATGAAATGGTAATTTAAATTTAAGTGTTAAGTTAATAATTAAATGCAAAGAATACAAAAATTGTACACTTGGATTTAATAAGTAAATTATGGGAAAATTTGGTATTTTATTTATGAAATTTTACTTTATAAAATCAAAAGTTAAAGGGTATTTAAATGAACATTTTTGAAGTTGAAAATATGATTTTTATAAGTTAAAATGGTTAAATTTGAAGTTTAATTGTTTCTAAAATTTTAGTATAAATCTGGAAATGTATTTAGTAGCACTTCAGAAATGCTATCGTTTCTGGAATTAACTTAAAAATCTGAACTAATGGCTACTGCAGCACTTTGTAAGTGTTGTGGTTGCTGCAAATTATCAAAAGGCTAAATTTAACTAAGGGCAATTGCAGCACTTGGTAAGTGCTGTGGTTGCAGAAACTAAACTAAAACATGAAACTAATAAAAGAGCTACAGTAGCACATGATAAGTGCTGCACTTGGCTGAAATAAGATTTTTAATTGTAACTGAACTACTACAGCAGTTTTGTAAATGCTGTCTTTGCTGAATTGAATTGTTTTCAAATGTAACTTACCGCAGCATTTCTAAGTGCTGCGGAAGTTGAAATTTCAATGATTTAAAGTATTTAAGTGAATAAATGAGCTCAGAAAAGGCTAAAATTTTGGGAATTGAATATTTGATCTGAAGGTATAATGACTTCGCTTTTAATGGTTTAAATGAATGATTTTAAATTCGAAATTACAAGCTATTTTTGAATTATAACCACGGGTACACTTCTTTGTGTGCCATTTGACTTCCTTGTGATTGTTTTGATGCACACCTTGATTTGAGAGTGTGGCTAGAGGTGAGCGATTACTGCAGCTCTGCGCTACCCTAGTCACATTTACACTGTTATTTGCATTGTTTACTTTAATATGGATATTTCTATGATAGCATTTATTACTGCTTAATTGATGGTTTAACGGATCCTTAAAGGATGGGCGACCCCAAGCATCCTTTAAATTATTGTGCATTGGTATTACAGTTCACTTGAGTTGGGTTACAGTGTATAAGTATGTATGTCCTAACTCGAGTGTTTACATTTTCCTTTACGCTCGGGTCAGCCTGAGAATCGCAGCTTTGGATTCACCTTTTGGAGCTAGAGATTTGTTGGAGCTTAATTGTCTATCGGCTCATCGATTTCTATTCCAGTTATTTCCTATTCAGTATTGTCTCGGTATTATTGACTTATGTATCCTGACTTCTATTGTATCTATTTTGACTATGATATTTTGTATATGTTTTTAGAGTATGTATATAGTAGCTTCATGAATTGCTATGGTATTTTATTTCCGCTGCGAGTTATTCTGATATTCTGTGTCTGTGATTCTGTATTTGATTTTATTTGCTCCAAATTTTCTTGACAATCCACTGTTTTGAAGTATTCAAATCCGACATGTGTGGATTTATTGTCGATTTGAATTGTCCAAAATAGTGGGATGTTACATTTGGTATCAAAGCTAGGTTTTAGGCAAACCTTAGCCTGTAGAGCAAAACCTCATTAGAGATAGGGTAGAAATACCCTAGAATGAGTGAAATCAATCTCAGAATTATTTCTTTGAGAGAGAACGTATTTTCGAAGTATAAAATGATTTTCAAATGATTTTAAAGGATTTTTAAAGGATTTTAAAAGATTATTTTGGTATAAACTTTTATTTCAAAAGCAAAATTTTCTAAACTTCATCCTTTCTGTATCCACCTTGTTAGTAATCTCTTCAGTTAGGATTCGCTAGAATTTTGAACTTCTATCTTGTTTGATCCAGATTCTTTGTTGATAGGAAGCTATTTGAGTATGGCAAAATCGGAAAAGAAGAAAGCAGCTCGTAGAGCACGAAGAGCCCTGGCCCGTAAGGAACGAGAGGAAGCGATTGAGAAGTGGGAAAAGTCGTGGAAGGAAAGGGCAGGACCTGGTCCTTATGACCATGTCGTTTGTTATCGGTGTTATGAGAAGGGACACCATGCAACCATGTGTAGGAAGAGAGATAGGGGGAAATGGATGGAGGGCAAGCGTTTTCGGTCCAAGATTTTCTGTTTTAAATGCCGAGAGAGGTGACACTTTCCGAGTCGTTGCGAGAAGGTGAAGAAAGTGAAATCTGCATCCACTGCATCAATCGGCCTATCAACCATTTGCTACCACCGTAGAACGGCTGGGCATATAGCCAAAGATTGTCCTGAGAGATAGAGCGGGTAGAAAGCTGTGTACCCGCAGTTCATTAAGGAAGATGGGAGTGTAGTGCACTTATGCCAGAAATGTAGAAGTTGGGGGCACATTGAGGGGGTGTGTTCTGGACCTGTTGAAGTACCACCCGGAAGAATTAATGCTGATGCTTTGTTTATGTAGGAGTGGTAATTTGTGGATCTATTTGTTATCAGTATGGTTGCATTATGTGAACTATGTTATATCTTTTGCTTAGCTGAAGTTGTCCAACTAAAGATATTTATGCTCCTATTTTTCGTATGATATGAATTTGAGCCTTTTCCAAATTTTGAATGGGAATTCTTTTGTATTAATATAGGTTCTATATCTCTAATCTTGGTTTTGATTCTTATCGGTTAGGATTCCTTTGAACTTTGGAATGCTCCCACTTGTTCTGAAATCCATTCCTGTCTCCCCTATATGTATTCTTTTGATTTTGGAGCATTGCATAACCCCACTTTGAATGACCTCTATAAAGATCAACGATTCCGCCAATCTTTGAATGACTTGAAAAGGGGTGAAACTCCCTTACATTCGGCATTAATTCACCGGAGATTTCTATACCCTCGGTTTACGATGCTATCTATCTTCCGCTATACCTGGATGCTATCTCTGGCGAACGAAGGTCGATTTGCCTTAGATTTTCGCATCGATTATATTCCTGAAGTCATGGTTGACCCTGTTAAGGTCGCCCGCGATTTATATGGGCTTATCCATCTTCTATTTGGTTATTTAATTATCTCATCTTCGTTCGAGCTTATCTTCGAATTAGAATTCTATTTGATTATGGTAACTTTAAATTTGAATCTCTGTTTTTTTTTTAAATCCATCCTTCAATCATCCCTTGGAAAATTTGTGGTTGATTGTATTTTTTGGAAATTGTTTATTCATCGAAGTTATTATTTTGATAAGGATGACCATATTTTTATATAAAGGTGAAATGTTTTCGATAAGGATTATATACCATTTTAAAATGAGAATTTGAAGTTTCGAAAGGATTTGAAATTTTGAAAATTATATAAGAAATGGTTTCATATAAAATGATTTATAACTGAAGGTTTTGAATTTGAATTTGAGTGACTGAACTCCGACATTTTTAAATTGGTTTAAGGTTTTGAAAATACATAATAATCCGATTTGAAAGTATTTTCCAAATAAGAAATGTTTCAAATGATTTTAATGAGTTTCAAATGATTTCGAAGAAATTTTAAAAGAAGTTTTCGAGAAAATAGAAGTCCAGAACCCACTTATGTCGCTGGAAAATAATTTCGGTGATGAATGCACACATCATCGACATTGATTTTTGAGTTTCTGAGTGGGGGAGAGGTCACTTCGGTAGCTTTGCTATGCGATTGATTTGTGAAACCAATTTCGATTTCAAATTCCGAAGTATGATTTGATATTCGAAAGATATATGTATATATTTGAACAGTTTGAAATGAGCTGGTGTTCAGTCCTTCAGTTTCAGATTTGATTGATATAACCCTATCTTTTAGAATTGATGTACTGATTTGTTGGTGATTTCCAACTCTTGGATTGAAAATATGATTTCTTCGACTATTTTGAAGGTTCGAGCACTTCCAAATCAAGGTTAACTTTTCAAAGCTAAGTAATTTTGAAAAGTATAAAGTATATAAGTTTGGTATGTATGTTTAAAGTATGTAGTAATATGATTTAAATAAGTTTGAAACTGTTTTGTTAAGTAAATAAATAAGACTAGTTTGAATCATACTAATATGAAATTTAGTTTTGAAATGTTTTGGATAAAAATTTAGTCTTCAAAATAAAATAAAAAATTAGTTTTAAAATGTTTTAACTTAGTAACATCTTTTATAAAATTATATATGCATATAATAATAATAATTTTCAAAGGTAAAGTAGATCTTTCAAATAAAAAAATAAATAATTTAAAAAGGAAAGGGAGAGTTATAAACTGGGTAAACATTTTGGGTATAATTGATTTTGAAAAATATTTGGTTTCGAAAATAGATTGAAATTTAAAACCCAGTATTTACATGATGTCTTTGGAAATGAATTTGTTCGACCTAAATTACATTGATTTGGATTTATTTTCTAAACTTATTATTTTGGAAACTTTGAAACTGAAGATATTTGATTTGGAAGAATAATTTGGTGAAAGCGTATATGATTTTGAAAATTGTATTGATATTGAAACAAATTGAAATTTGAGAACCTTGTGTTACTAAATACTTGATTTGGGAGTTACCGAACTTATATAAAATTGGTTTGTATAAGTATGAAATTGATTCGAAAACTATTGATTTGGAAAGGTACTCAATTTGAAAGGTGAAATCTTATATTATCGAAGTCTATATAAGTGTGATTTGATATACTATTGATTTTGAAAAGTATTCGATTTGAAAATGAAATCTTATATATAATGGACTTTATATAAGTACGATATTTGAAAGTGATTTGAAAAGGTACTATATGATACATATTTTCGAAGTAAAGATATGGAAAGTGCCTTCTGCTTGATATCCTCTTTGTGGCCACATTATGGATTCATTCTATCGATATTATTTCTCTGATTTAGGTTTTCCGGATATGATACTCGAGTGTCCATCGAATTCCATGGCGATCTCCATGGTCTTACGAGCGCGACTGCATAGCGTAATTCGCAGGGGCTGCGAGGGCCTACGGGTACGGATGTTTCCTGGAGGATCTAGGCATAACCATTGTGTATCTGCGATCTATTGGGTCGCATGGTAGCGTGATCTGCAAGGGCTGCGAGAGCCTACGGGTACGGATGTTTCCTGGGGGATCCAGGCGTAACCATTGTGTATTTGCGGTACTACCAGTCTTCATGGCGTAATCGCAGGGCTGCGGTGTCCTACGAGTACGGATGTTTCCTGGAGGATCCAGGCGTAACCATTGTGTATCCGCGATCCATGATCGACATGATTTGGTTGTTTTGTTTGGATTGTACTTTCCATATCTATTTTTAAAAAAATATTTCCAGTATTTTCACTAGGTGTTGAAACAATTCTACTAAGTACCTGGAGAATTCTAGCTTTGCGCCTGATCAACGCATGGCTAGAGTCTGCAGGAACAAGGATAAACTTGCTAAGACATCGAGTTATAAAAGTATTTTGATAAAGTATTATATAAAGGATATTTTGATCGGTTATTTTCCTTTCTAAAAGATTTTAAAGTGTTTTAAATATTGTTTACCTCTTTAACTAACAATTTGAATTAAATGAATTTTATGGATATAATAAAATGGATTTAACCAAATTATTAAATATTAAAGAATTCTAATTGAAATTTATATGGTTTTAAATTAACGGTTCATCCTTGTCTTTCAACCCATTTTTCCTGCTAGCTATCCCTATTTCTCCATTTTTCCTGCAAGCTATTCCTTTTCTCCTACCTTCTTCCTTTTCGGGGACGAAAAGCTTTGAGTGGGGGAGAGTGTAACAAACCAAAATTTTAATAAATATTTTTAAATTAATTTTTATTTGAAACTTTGATTTTTAAATAATTTTAAATTGAAGTTTGAAATTTTTCCAATGTATTTTGGATTTTTGTTTCTATTTTATTTTTCCAGATACAATTAAATATTGATTTTTCTAGAAATGTTATATTTTGTCAAACTGTGACTTTTAAATTGAAATTTTTAAATTATAAATTTTAAATTTTAATCTTTTTCTTTGAAACAGTAATTGGTTCTGATATCCGTTCTGCTTTTTGTTTCGTCAAATTCCGTTTTAAACCTTTTAAAATTTGATAAATTCAACATTTTACACATAGAATTTTATCTACATTTTTTTAATTCATTTTCTATTTTATTTGCCATCTTTTATTTTGTTTTGGGTTTTGAATTAAATTGTGTGAATTTTGTTGTGTTTGGAATTTTTCTATATTAGTTGCATTTTGTTTACAAATTTTAATTCTAGTTTCAATAAATTAAACTATTTTCTTTATTTATTTTCTTATTTTCCTAAGACAAATTATTTATTTTAGTTTCCACTTTATTTTGTTTTGATTTTTATTTTATTTACTTGATTTTTATTTTGTTTATTTTGTGTAAATGAAATTGGAAATTCAAAGAGACAAAAGCTTTTAAAACTTGTGACTTTTCCTTTGCTAGTCTCTTCACTTTCTTGGTCGTTCTTTCTTTTATTGTAGCCGTGCATTTCTTTTTAATTTTCACGTGAAAAACTTCTCAACATCCTCATTCTTTCGGCCATCGTCATTTCTAAAAATTTTGTAAGTTCTAATGGCTTCCTTTTCTCATTTTCTTCTTCATTTTTCCATTGATTTTTTCTTGATCTCTTCACATGTTTGCTCGGCCATCACCACTAGTTGCCTCGGCCATAGCCACCATCATCTCCTCCTCACCATCCATAGCCTACAACCATCTCCTCTTCCTCTGACCAGATCATGCCGTGACCACCATATCACAAAAACTCCACACAAAAAAATTGCAAACCTTTTGAAAATTGCATAGCCGAGCTATATTTCCACCATCCCCTTCACACTTTGCCTCGGCCATCGCCCTAGAACCACCACCACCTACTGCCACCACCTCTGGCCGTCCCGTCACCACATCACCTGACCTGTAGCAGACCATAGCTGAGCCCATAAGACCATAGGCCGAGCCTAGTTGTTGCACCAAAACCTTCCTTTTAGGCTTTGTCCCTTTGCCTTCCTTCATTTGTAACCCCACACTCTTCACATTCTCTTGCTAGACGTGCATTGTGAGGCCAAACCGAGCCTTGTTCCTCAAATATTGAACCATGGCCGAGCCTAAAGCATGTAAAATCAGAAGTTAAAGGGTATTTAAATGAATATTTTTGAAGTGGAAAATATGATTTTTATAAGTTAAAATGGTTAAATTTGAAGTTTAATTGTTTCTGAAATTTTAGTATAAATATGGAAATGTATTTAGTAGCACTTCAGAAATGCTATCGTTTCTGGAATTAACTTAAAAACTTGAACTAAGGGCTACTGCAGCACTTTGTAAGTGTTGTGGTTGCTACAAATGAACTAAAGGCTAAATTTAACTAAGGGCTATTGCAGCACTTGGTAAGTGCTATGGTTGCAGAAACTAAACTAAAACCTGAAACTAATAAAAGAGCTACAGTAGCACTTGAAAAGTGCTGCAGTTGGCTGAAATAAGATTTTTAATTGTAATTGAACTACTACAGCAGTTTTGTAAATGCTGTCTTTGCTGAATTGAATTTTTTCAAATGTAACTTACCGCAGCATTTCTAAGTGCTGCAGAAGCTGAAATTTCAATGTTTTAAAGTATTTAAGTGAATAAATGAGCTCAGAAAAGGCTAAAATTTTGGGAATTGAATATTTGATCTGAAGGTATAATGACTTCGCTTTTAATGGTTTAAATGAATGATTTTAAATTCGAAATTATAAACCATTTTTGAATTATAACCACGAGTACACTTCTTTGTGTGCCATTTGACTTCCTTGTGATTGTTTTGATGCACACCTTGATTTGAGAGTGTGGCTAGAAGTGAGCGATTACTGCAGCTCTGCGCTACCCTAGTCACATTTACACTGTTATTTGCATTGTGCTTTAATTTGGATATTTCTCTGATAGCGTTTATTCCTGCTTAATTGATGGTTTAACGGATCCTTAAAGGATGGGCGACCCCAAGCATCCTTTAAGTTATTGTGCATTGCTATTACAGTTCACTTGAGTTGGGTTACAGTGTATAAGTATGTATGTCCTGACTCGAGTGTTTACATTTTCCTTTACGCTCGGGTCAGCCTGAGAATCGCAGCTTTGGATTCACCTTCTGGAGCTAGAGATTTGTTGGAGCTTAATTGTTTATCGGCTCATCGATTTCTATTCCAGTTATTTCCTATTCAGTATTGTCTCTGTATTATTGACTTATGTATCCTGACTTCTATTGTATCTATTTTGACTATGATATTTTGTATATGTTTTTAGAGTATGTATATAGTAGCTTCATGAATTGCCATGGTATTTTATTTCCGCTGCGAGTTATTCTGATATTCTGTGTTTGTGATCCTGTATTTGATTTTATTTGCTCCAAATTTTCTTGACAATCCACTGTTTTGAAGTATTCAAATCCGACATGTGTGGATTTATTGTCGATTTGAATTGTCCAAAATAGTGGGATGTTACATTTGGTATCAGAGCCAGGTTTTAGGCAAACCTTGGCCTGTAGAGCAAAAACTCATTAGAGATAGAGTAGAAATACCCTAGAATGAGTGAAATCAATCTCAGAATTATTTCTTTGAGAGAGAACGTATTTTCGAAGTATAAAATGATTTTCAAATGATTTTAATGAATTTTTAAAGATTATTTCGGTATAAACTTTTATTTCAAAAGCAAAATTTTCTAAACTTCATCCTTTCTGTATCCACCTTGTTAGTAATCTCTTCAATTAGGATTCGCTAGAATTTTGAACTTCTATCTTGTTTGATCCTTATTCTTTGTTGATAGGAAGCTATTTGAGTATGGTAAAATTGGAAGAGCAGAAAGCAGCTCGTAGAGCATGATGAGCCCTGGCCCGTAAGGAACGGGACGAAGTGATCGAGAAGTGGGAAAAGCTGTGGAATGAAAGGGCAGGACCTGGTCCTTATGACCATGTCATTTGTTATCGGTTTAATGAGAAGGGACACTATGCAGCCATGTGTAGGAAGAGAGATAGGGGGAAATGAATGGAGGGCAAGCGTTTTTGGTCCAAGATTTTCTGTTTTAAATGCCGGGAGAGGGGACACTTTCCGAGTCGTTGCCAGAAGGTGAAGAAAGTGAAATCTGCACCCACTTCATCAATCGGCCTATCAACCATTTGCTACCACAGTATAAGGGCTGGGCATATAGCCAGAGATTGTCTTGAGAGACAGTGCGGGAAGAAAGCTGTGTACCCGCAGTTCGTTAAGGAAGATGGGAGTGTAGTGCACTTATGCCAGAAATGTAGAAGTTGGGGGCACATTGAGGGGGAGTGTTCTGGACATGTTGAAGTACCACCTGAAAGAATTAATGTTGATGCTTTGTTTATGTAGGAGTGGTAATCTACGGATCTGTTTGTTATCAGTAGTTTGTTTGTTTCCATTATGTGAACTATGTTGTATCTTTTGCTTAGTTGAAGTTTTCCAACAAATGATATTTACGCTCCTATTTTTCGTATGAAATGAATTTGAGTCTTTTCCAAATTTTGAATGGGAATTCGTTTGTATTAATATAGGTTATATATCTCTAATCTTAGTTTGGATTCTTATCGATTAGGATTCCTTTGAACTTTGGAATGCTCCCACTTGTTCTGAAATCCATTCCTGTCTCCCCTATCTGTATTCTTTTGATTTTGGAGCATTGTATAACCCCACTTTGAATGACCTCTATAAAGATCAGCGATTCCGCCAATCTTTGAATGACTTGAAAAGGGGTGAAACTCCCTTACATTTGGCATTGATTCATCGAAGATTTCTATACCCTCGGTTTACGATGCTATCTATCTTCCGCTATACCTGGATGCAATCTCTGGCGATCGAAGGTCGATTTGCCTTAGATTTTCGCATCGATTATATTCTTGAAGTCACGGTTCACCCTGTTAAGGTCGCCCGCGATTTATATGGGCTTATCCATCTTCTATTTGGTAATTTAATTATCTCATCTTCGTTCCAGCTTATCTTCGAATCAGAATTCTATTTGATTAGGGTACCTTTAAATTTGAATTTCTGGTATATTGATATCATTTGGGTTTATCATTTTTCCCTTGTTTTTTAAAAGAGAAAGATATGTTTAAGAATGAAGAATATATGTGATGGTTATACATCATATATATAGAATTTTAAGTAAATAGGGGAAACAAGTGTCCAATTCTACTCATTTCAAGCACTAAAAATTATTGGTCTCTTTGCACTTTAACGTCATTTCAATTTTTTTATGCAACATCTTGCCTTGTCATCTTTAAGCAATTTTTTCTTTCTTTATTGGGTTAATATCACTATTTATTATAATGATAGGTCACTTCAACTCTTAATCGTATTTGTTTTCTTGCTATTTGTTTTAATTTACTTAATGGTGCAAAAATTGTCGGTTGTCCTTTGCTCTTTAAAGTCATGTCAACCATTGTTTGCAATGTTTTGGCTTTTCAACTTTAAGCAATTTTTTGTTTCCTTGATTAATTAGGTCAATATCAGTATTTTGTACAACGATGGGTCTCAACCCTTTATCACTTCAAGTTTTCTTGCTTTGTTGGCTAGTTCTCATAAAATTTGTGGAAATTAATTCTTTGATCTTTAATATCATTTCGATTATTTTGTGTAGGTTCAATTGTTATATGAATATAAATATTGAGTTCATATATATATATATATATATATCTGTGTGTGTGTGTGTTTGTGTGATTATTAATGTTAACATGAGTTATAAAATTTCACGATGACAAATGAAGTATGGACTCTAGAAGATTACTTGTTGTTGATTAAAGCATATATATAAAAGCAAATTGTCTTAACATGGAAGAAGAAGTTGATCAAGATATTTTGGGTACCATTAACGAAGCTTACAGCAATCATCCTGAATGTATATTAGTTAGGAGGATTTTGGAAATAAGAAGTATATTCACCACATTTAGCAGGTTATGTAAGGGATACCGCAAAACTATAGCTGAGGTGAAAAGGAGGATATTTTTGAACTATCTAAGACAACCTGCAAATGGCATTACTCATTCGAATATTGAACTAGGTTTGTTAGTCATGATGCATACAAGCCTTGGAACAACTATATGTTGCAATTTGAGTAATAAACTTAAGCATCTCGGTTGGTGTTCTATTTGTTTATTTATGTATGTAATCTACAGTGTTCCCATTCTAAGTATTCATATATATTAGCTATTAATCGAAATATGAATCTATATTCATAGATACAAAGAATAGTATTGAACAAAACGATAAATTAGCATACATCATCATACTAAATCTTACATAAGAAAATATGACCTTACATAATCAAATATAAACATAGATTAGCCCTTCTAGGTTAGTTTAGTCTATAATAAGCCCTTGAATTGATTATGAAGTTTAATAATTTCATTTTTCAACCAACTGATTGATTCCGCAATGCTGTGTTTGATACTTTAATTTATTAGCATACTTAATTGCTTAGAAAAGGATCATCGATCCAGTTCTGAAACCCTAATATATTTAGATACATATGACATCTTAAATGATGATGACCAATGTCATTTCCTCTTTTAATGGCATCTTCTATAGTTATTTATCCACTTGTACATATTATAGGTTGTTAGTCAACTTCTTGCTCAATACTAGATCGTATGATTCATTATTGCTGCTGCCTTAAATGGCATCTACATTTAGTTTACGTATTTATCTTTCTTAATGACATCTCAGTTCTATTGCTTGTGTTTGAAGTTTTTCCTATTCTCTTTCATGCTCTCGTAAATCTTCATAGTGTCCTTCTTATATTTCAATGTATAAATCAATGTTAGTTTTTGGTAATGATGGAACGGAAGGCATCTGGTGCTCCAAGGGACCTTTATAATCGAATGATGAGGGAAGAGAAATATGACTATGACCCACCATGGTTGAATAGATTTGTGCTGTAGAAAGTCAGTATGGAGATAATCATATACATAAAGAGTCCATAATGTTACACAACATAAAGATAAGCTGATGGGATGTATCATTGTCCTAAAAAGAGAATAGACATTGCGATATTAGAAAAGCTAATAATGAATTGACTAAAAAGTCTACTTAAATAATGTTACTAATATAAAGATAATTTGATGGGACATATCACTATCCTTAAATAAGAATGAAATATATAATGCTATTCAAATTGAATAATACAGTACATTTTATCAAATTCAATAATACAATACATCTCTTCTAATACACTACATCATATAGTCCACTATTACATAATGGATTACATTAGTGATTTCCCTTCAAGTGCCATAAATTCTCAACAAGACCATCAGTTTTACATGAACTTCCTTAAATCTAATTTTATGCAAACATCCTAAGAAAACCTCAATAGGATTAGTCTACCTCATCAACAACCGTAGTCATATGGCTTAGGTCGTAGCCTAAATAAGATCGAACTCACCTCTTTTTTTTCCAGTGATAATATTATGAAGTATCAGACATTCCCGCATCACATTGCTTATTGCTTGTGGTTTAAACAATTTAAATGGTGTTTTACAATGAGAAAACATGCCCGTAAAACTCCAAAAACTCTCTCTTTATCCATTTTGTAGCTTCTTGTTGTTTGGCATAGTACTTCTATTTCTTTGTTTTTTGATCTAAAATTATTTGGACTAGAGTACCATGGATAGATATATTTCATTTTCTAAATAGTATCCCACATCATAAGAATTTCCAACAATACAATAGTTGTATCAAGTCTTTTCTGTTTGGGAGATTTTTAAATAGATGTGATTGGTGTAACACTTTAATATCATTCATGGAACCAAGACATCAAAAGTATGCATCCCAAACCAAAGATTGCATGAAGCAAGTGCTTATAATATCATTGTTTCTTCAGGATAATGACTAATAAATTCACCATGCAAGCAGTGAGATAATTTTTGCATTCCCAATGCATACAATCAACACAACCTAATATTTCGAGAGAACCTCTTTTAGGCCCTAACTTTATTGGTTTGTTGACATCACATTGTATTGGAGATGGTAAATATTCTTTATTATGTAATTCAATAATAGAAATACAAAACCATTCTAAACTTAAGTATATGGTACTCTCAACAATTTAGACCACCTCATCGAAAGCATATGAGCTATCCCGTAAGCTGTAACATGTAATTCTCCTATTATCTTTTTGATAAGGTGAACATCCTAAGGTCTTGACGTTGTTATGTTTTTAAACAATATCATAACCAACAAATCCATTAAAAATAAGCATAAACATATTCTTACTCAATCAGAAGATACGATGAAAATCTTCATGGTCATAGGTACATAGAATGTTAGAATAGTTGTTAAGTAGTTGAGTGGTTCTGCCTTTATGGTTATGCAATCTCACTTTATCTACACCACTGAATACAATTCTGCAGTGAGAACGACAACATGATCCTATAAATATGAATTGTTCGACCTTTTATTAGTTAATGGTTTTGCTTGCATCATTAACTCTAGCCCATCACTATCTATAGTGGTTTCTAATGACACTTGAAGTAACTCTCTTTCTTAATATAGGTCATCAGCTACATTGGTATGATTTTCCTCTTTGTCATTATTGCTAGCGTTGAGAAAGCCATTGAATTAATCATTTTCATTCTTAAAATCTTCCTCAGTGTAGTTGTGTTGTGACATTATATTGAATTGGACGTAGATTCATTTAATCTGAACTCTAGATTGAATTTATAGAGAAAAATAGAGCCGTTTATAACCGTTGAGAGGTAACGAACATTTTTTGACCCTAAACAGTAAATAGAAAGCCCTTTAGAGCTTAAAAGGATTTTGAGAAATCATTTAAGCCCCAAAAGGTTTTCATTTTTTCATTTAGGGAATTATAACAATTTGACATCACAAAACCTGAAGCATTAGATAGAGACATCACAATAATCATAATAGCATATATAAACACACATTATATCCTTTACATAAATGATAAACAAATTATTTCCATCACTCCAACATAGTTTATAACCATTATTCATCAACATCATAAACAATACATTATATCAAAACACAATTAAAATGTTATCGACTAATACAATCTACACTTCAATGATATAACAAACAATTACAAATCCTCCAAACCTTTGTTTTCTTTGCCTTTTTGCTTTTACTCCCTTTGAAAAAAGATTTAAAATTGCTAATAATTCCTAGGATCTTTTTTTTCCTTTCTCTACCGCCTTACTGGGATTTAAATCTATAAAGTTCAATATATATAAAAGTTAAATATAAGTATAATTTTGGTTTTGATTATAAATGACAGTCATACCAATATTAGAGGATGAAGTGGTTTGAGAACTGAATTTAACATCATACCTAATAGTGCACACAACCACATAATCGTTGCCTCCGTCGTCATCGTCTTCATCATCTTTGTCACTCTTTTTGCCATCCTCATCCTCTTCCATGTCATCTTCATCATCATTAAAGGACTGTATTTGATGAATTGTGTATTTCTTTTTTTAGGGATTTAGATTAACTCATTGCTATAGTGGTAAGATGCAACTTAGGTTCCCTTTGAATCTCTATATTTTACAAAAAAGCAAGAAGAAATATATAAATATATAGTGTAAATAGAGGAATGGTAAAAATTTAGAACTAGAGACTGTTAACTTACAAATTCATTTGCTACTCTATTTATTCTTTGCAACCTATTCTCATATGATTCATGAAGTACTAGATGATGCATCCTCATGTTCATCTCCTATAAAGATTGATTGAGTGGTGGGACAGGACTGGGGGTAAGTTAGACAAATAGGGGATAGGTTTTGGATTCGAGACATTCTACTACATATACTAACTAGGATCCTCTACTAAATTTGTTTGCTTAAAAGAGGATAAAACTATGATGAATAATTCACTTCTAAAGACATAACTATGAGAGCTTGAATACCTAATTTAAGAGAAAATGGACAAAAAAACTACATATTCCCAATTTGAATTACAACATCTAGTAATGGACCAACATCTTTATCAGTTAACTTCCAATATGTGTTGTAATCTATGTACCGTCTCCGATAGATGTACTACTAGCAGTCATCTTGATATAACTAATTTTGTATTTCTACATAACCACCATATGCCATTCTACGGGGACCTATGTATATGAGGATATATAGGGACTGCTATAAAGCCCATTACGATGACCTCTCTACACCTTTGGCACTCAATGTGCTGTATAGTGCATTATAACGGTGCCCGACCGATGTAGGATGATTGTCAAGGTTGTAAAGTAAATAAAACAGTTACAGAACATATCGTATGTCACATAGTACATATAATAAAATATAATACTAATCGCAGATATAAAACAGGTTAAACATATATATAACTGAATGAGCCACGAATATCAGAGTGCATAGGTCTAATAATGTTATACAATATAGTAATAAAGTTTACATAACAAGTAATAAACTCAAATATCTATCTCTATATAAAATAAGACAACACAATCAAAGCACCAGTGTCACGTAGCGGAATAAGCCCTGACAAGCCCAAAATATAGATATAAAAAATCATTGCCTCCTGCTATTCTACCTGCACAACTCCATGTGTCGTCTACACCTACTATTTGGTCTACTAATTTAAGAGCACCTAAGATAATAAGAAGAAAAACATAAGACCTTGAGTCAGAAAATAATCTACTGTGAACGATAAATAATCTCAAAATATTATAAAATATAGTAAAGGACACATGGCATTAAGAATCATACCTGACCTGTCCCTACATCCAAAGAGTTAGCATATATTAATATGCGCTAATTTACAATCATTATAAATGTGTACTACATCCTAAGTACAATATCGGGAGTCTAGGTATCCACATTCATATACCTACATCTTGTGACATCCCTAGAGTGATAAACAAACATGCAAAAAAATAACATCCATCAAATAATTCTCAACCACTCATGTGCTTTAGATGTACGATAACTCATATGACCATTCCTTTACCAAGGATTAATGAAAAATCCTAATTTCAAGGTACTCGAGTTCTAGCCACATAGATGCTGGATACTAGTTCCCTTCCTCGATATGAGCTACACGACAAAATACCCAACGAGCGTTCTCACATATCCCTATTTTATGAGTACACAAGAAAAACTCGTCCTTACGCACGTGAACCAGGGCCCTTCCTTACTCCATTCATTTCCATTTTCCATAATTTAACCCTTCCTCTTTCTATTCCTATAGTAGAACCATTCCTCGTTCCACTATCCATGGTAGAACCCTTCCTCATTGTACCCATAGTTGCCTTCCTCGAACCCGTCTTTATGGATTATCATCACAATTCCATCTATTTAGTTATCATCATCAGAACACTTCTAAACGTTCACTGTAAGTCATAGATTCCTTATATCAAATTCTCGAAGTAATTGCGTTGAAGCATCGACCATAATCTCATTGTCTATCATCATTCTTCATCGCACCACAATGTCAAAACCAAACATCGAACGAAGGAATGAATCATCGTGATATGCTTCCCAAAGCTCATGCCCCCATCATTTTTAACCTTGATATGGTCAGTTACAACCATATATGGTTGCCACCAACCATGTAGTTCAACTTTTGGATATGCTAAAGTGACCAAGTGTCAAATTCCAAAACTCCTCGTCGAGCTAAATAAACCCAAAGCAACCTTCACCAAACTCGAAGCAGCCACACAAATTTCTTGGGTCTTGACATGGTTGTTACTGGCCATGTTCAATTTCGTAAAATTTTCTAAGTCTAAGAATCTTCCATCACACCGCATCTTGATATAACCTGAAGCATCCCCTTATGTGACCTAAATTCAGGACTCCTTTGACTCAAAGCAATCCCTCAATGCCAACCATACCAGAGCCTACCAAAAAGTTTCTAACTTCAAGCTTCCACCACTTCACGTCTCTTTAGCCATGACCTAAATCTCCTACCACCAAAACCTAAAGCAAAGCATGCCATCATCGACCATACCCTTTTGGTCACCACCAACCATAAGCACTCCCTACTACCGACCATAATTTAGCCCCTAAAATCGACTCCAAATCACTTGCAACTTATTTAGAGCCTCTTGGAACCTCTAACAACAACATATTTTGATTGCATCACACTTTGAGCACCTTCGATGCCAAAAGCAAATGACGACCATATTCCTAACAATGCAAAAAGCCAGCAAACATATCGAAACAATCCATGTAACCATCATACAACATCGCATTACATCCATGAAATACATACAACCAATCGAAACATGATTTAAAAGCATTTCCTAAATCTGATTTTCAAAATGAAAATATGGTTGGTTATCGATGTAAAATTAGTTAATATGCAAATCTATCATTTTCATCTTAGATTTAAGATGTCATTAATGTCAAATTTAAGTTTTAAAGTGTTTAAACTTTGGAAATCATTTCAGAAACCACATTTTACCTTTTAGATAATCTAGCATAGTGAGAGAAGAAATATCACTCACCTAATACCTAATTACCCTAACCTTGAGGTAAGTTAAAGGGTGAAAGGTTCCTACACGAACTCTAAAAATATCCAAATAGTAATCCCTTGATTCCCTTGCTCAACCTTAATGATGTTTTTAAGCTAACTAAGGTGAGAAAAAGTGGAGCTTTTTAAGTAAATTTGGATTGATGGAGGTTTGGTTTAGTTTTGGGAAGTGGAAAAGCGATTAGGAATTGTCCTTTTATCCCAAGTTAGGCACAATTCTCGAAATAGGGTAGTTGGCTTAATCCGGGCCTAATTAATTATCCATTAATATGGTCAGAAATTGTTCAAACTTCAAATAGCCATATCTCCTAAATGGTAAGTCCAAAAGCTGTTTTGACCACTTTATAAAAAGAGAAACGATCATCCCTTTACAATGAAAGTGGTTTCAGAACCTAATTCGGCTTATATCAAAAGTTATAGTCCTTATAATATTTTTAGTTTCAAAATTATCTAGTGAAAATTCCGAGGATGAAAAATGTCGCTAGTTAACTCTTTCCAAAGTTATAGAGTCATATGACCTTGTATGAATTCAAAAATAATATTTTACGATCCTCCGATATGTAAAATATGGTCCTTACACCAATAAACTACTAAATGCACCTCTTGTTATTATCTCAATTATTGTTTTTTGATGACATCAACCACATAAAATATAGATACTAATGTTTTGCCAAGTTATATAGTATATAGTGCAGAATACTACACAGGTGCTGAATCGAAGATAGTACAGTATGTGGATTGAAGGTAAAATATTGAAGACTCATGAGTTCAAAGTCAAAGAAATGAAGAGCTCAAGATTATAATTTGGTACTTATAGTAATTAGAATTTATTATTATAGTTCTCAATAGCAATTTTCGATCGTTATCTCCGATTTCTGATCCTTGATATTTTAAAATAAAAAATAATTATTTTAATTTCAAAATATATTTTAAAATATTTTATAAATAGCTTTTAAGGATTCAAGATATTTAAAAACTATATTCAAATTATTTTACAAAGTATAGAATTTCTGAAACAATTTAAATGAAACATTTTTCATATTTCACTAGTACATGTCGACATACATATTTTTATATATCCATATATAGGCCATTAAATTGTTTTTTAAATTTTGAATGGAAGTATTTTTCGGAGACAACCCTTCAAAAATGAATGCATCTGTTCATTTACTATATAAAGTGGAATTCAAACGAATTTTTAACTAATTAATTACTTACATTCTTTCTACTCCTTACTCTCTTGAAGATTCTCTTGAAAAATATACTCTATTCCATTCAAAATCATATATAATCAACTCATACTTCATCGTATTATTCAATACTACTTTCTTACTATTTTGGAAACATCCCTATTATTTCAAAGATCAAAGTGCTATCTAAGAAGCTATAAGACCCATTGTATCAATAGTACAACTATTTGTCTTTGGAAAAACATCAACTATACTCTTGTTTGTGTCGATGTGCTTGTTGCTCGTTCAAATCAAGTAGGTATGATTAGTAGCCTGTGATGAACTGGAATTCCGACCCTTGAAAATCGACACTAATACATCCTCAGTATTCACGTGATGCAAATCCAAGTGCCGAAAACCCGATCGTTAAGAGTAAGAAAGAAAATAAAGACAAAACAGAATCTCACATGAATGAAATAACATATATTATTTCAACATATAATCTTTACAGCGGAAAATTTAAATACATTTATCAGAGTTAAACATAAACAATTATAAATATCTGTCCTTACAGATGCAGAATACAATAGTACATGAGTGTGGGGGGAATAGATAACAATATTCAGAAGAATCTTCTAACTTCATGCTCCTAGCTCCTCCAAATTTCTTCTAACTAAACTTGACTACTAGACCGCCCAAGAAAATTAGGGCACCCAGAGTTTAAGGGAGAAGGAAAAATAAACTCCGGGTTAGTCATGGGACTGGTGTGAGAAACTCAAAATACGCATTTTGAAAACAAAGGTATCTCATAAGACCACGCCGCACATAAACACATAACACGTTTTTACCTTATGATAACTAAACATTTGCTACACAAAAATAAACATTTGATATTATTTTTAATGACATTCTTTGAAAACACTTTTCAAGTAAAAATATTCAAATAGTCGAAATTGTTACATTGGTTAAATTTGACGGCATAATAGGCTTACAATCAAGTCCGAAGGCACTTAATATAGAATGGATTTCCATACAAATGACAAGGTGAGGAACTACCTTTCGTATAGTACACCTCTAGAGGTATGTACCTAGGGTCCAGATATTGAACACCTATACCAACATAGAACCGGCCTATCACTTTCATCTGGATAGTATCGAATATGACATCACCCCGGTCGTACCGACCTATCGGAGACGTCTCATAGCATACACACCATACCCGATATATAGAGGGTTATCTAGAAAAGTGACGACCATCTCCTAATGGAAGCGACCCACTTAGCCTTGCCGCATCTACTCTGTTTTTGCCATTTTCGATTGATGAGGCCTGAGGTAACATTTTACCTTTCACATAACACATTCCACTTTGAATGCCACACTACCATTCCATGATCACACAACTGATTTCTACAAACTTATAACTCCTGAGCTCATACGTCTCAAGAAAGGGTGTTAAGTTGAGAGAATTTTCCTTCTTCACCACCAAACAGATGATACGTTCATAGAGATCAATCAATGTAATTAGAAATGCAACGTCAGACATTCGTCCATACAAGTTGTCCAGGAATAGGATAAACCGAAGCTACTCTCCTGTAACGACCCAGAATTCGAACACTTTAAAATATACTATTTAAAGTGATTTTAAATATAAAATAGGTAAGGTTATATGATTAAAAAAAACAGATAGGATTTGGAAAGAGAAGTATACACAAAAATAGTAACATTTGCCTATATCGACAAAAGTGATAAAATGCTGATTTCAGAAAAGTAAGTTTCAATGGTTAAATAAATTATTTTAATTAATTTATGAGTGTTTATATTTTTAAATAACATTATACAAATTTATTTTTAAATTTAGTTTACATAAATAAATAGTTTAACTAAAACGTCAAAATGTGACCGTAAAACATTTTGTCGAAAATCAACGTTTTGTCGATTAAAAGTTGTTGCAACATTGTCGCACCTTTATTTTCTTATGTAGGAACATATATTCAAATAGTATAAGAATTAATTAATTAACTAATCAAGTTTACTTTTACTAAACACACTTAGAAAATTCTAGAATATAATTAACAAAAAGTAAGCACAAAAAGACAAACATGTTATTTCAAAGCAAAAGGTAAACATCAAATCAAACCAAACATAATTATTATATTCTTTACATAATACTTAAGTGAAAATGACATAAAGTAATGATTTGAAATGTGATGTTAAGTGTTGAAAAAATAAGATTGCTTAAAATGTAAGTAAAGGGTATTTTGGTCTTTTTATAAAATATTATTTAATCCAAAACTTTTTCTATAAATAAGCATCCACTTTCTCACTTTTTTCATTTCTTCTTCTTCCTTTTTCAAGCTATTCTCCACTTCTTTAATGACTTCTTCTTCTCTTCCATTTCCTTACTAACTTTTTCAAAACCATATCAAACAAAGTCAAAACACTACCAAACTTTGCCAAAGACCTTAGAATATCACCAAAACATGGTTTAGCATCTAAGAAGTGAAGAAATGATGGAGGAAGGGGAGGATCAAGGTGTAACCGAACCTATGGAGGAGGAGGAGCAAGTTCAAGGAGCTCCGAAGCGAGAAAAAGAAAAGGAGGTGATGGCCGAGCACTAGAAAGCGAGGTGAAGTTGTTTAGGTGATGATTTGGTGAAGTTAAGATGATTTACTGAAGTGTTGGATTTAAAAAGAATGTTGGTAGGAAGTTAATATTTTGGTAAAAGGTGAGTACTCATATTTTAAATTACTTATTCTTAAAAATATTTCAAGTTAATTACACAAAAAGTTTGGTATATGTTGGATGATTAAATGTTTGATAACTTTGTTGATATTATGGTTAATTATATGTTTGTGATATGTAGTTGATAACTTGTTTGATAAATGATAAGAGAAATGGTTAGTAAGTATAGTTAATTTAATAAGAATTTAAATCCAAATAATATGTCTATGGAAATTATTTAGCCTCTTAATGATTTCAAAATATCTAAAAAGAATGGAAATGATATTATAATAATATAATATTATAGTATGAAATGAAATGAAAAATGAGTTTGAAATGATGAAAATATTGTTTTAAATGAGGTAAAATAGTTTAAATATGTTTTAAAACAAATTTGAAGTGTTTCAGACAAGTTCCGAAGCAATTCACAAAATTGGTCAAAATAGAGCTCGTCGTGTAGCGGTAGTTCGTAAATTTTGATGTGTAACTTCAAATTAACGTAGAGAATGATTTATAAGTCGTATTTCTTTGAAATGAAAAATTCTTTGGTCCACAATGATAATAGTTTTCAAAGGAAGAAAGAAAATCAAGATTTCATTAAGTAGATTTTGAAATATGTCCAAAACAATTTCTAAAAACATCGCGGTTTTGCAGTTCGGAATCCAAAAAAGGATTTCTTTATAAATGATATTTTTAAATGATTGAAAATATGAAATAAATTTGATAAATCTATTAAAATGGTTTAAAAGAGATTTGGAATGAAAAATATGAATTTTCAAATATTAAAAAGCTGTTTAAAATCAAATAAGCTTATATAGCACTTTTCGCAGCACTTTTATGCTGCGAATTCTATAACCTTTTGAATATGAGTTTAAACTAACAATTCTGTTCTAAATCTTTTGTGAATGATTTTAAAAGAATAATTAATTAATTTAAAAGATAATTTGGAATCTTATAATCAATTCCAAAATAAAGCTAATAACTGAGTATGCAGATACGACTAGTACATTTGTCCCGCCTGTGAGATATGGAAAGATAAAACAAGGTGTTTAACTAAGCTTAGGCATGAAGCAACCAGTGCCCTGAACTTACCTAGCCTATGTTTTCTCTTTTTAGGCGAGGGGTGGAATAGATCGAAAGGAAAGCCTGGATGCTCTAAAAGATCATATTTAAGTTTTTCTAAGATAAAAGAAAAGAAACAAATTCTTTGAATGTTAATTAAACACTTAACATCTTTTATCGATGGTTAGCATGAAGGAACCTGGATCGAATTTGGGTGATTCCTATCCAAAAACCCCTTCAAACTAATTTTCGAAATAAAATATATTGAAGACAATGATCATTGATGACAAAGATCTTCATGATGTAGGATTACTTGCCATTAGTCCCTGAAGGTGAAATTTACCGTATTTAAAGTGGCAGTAGTGCTCTGTTATGAAAATCTTCGATTTGCAAGAATACGATTTGAAGTTAAGAAAGAAATCTTTGATTAAGATTTAATAAATGATTTGGACTTCCCTAAGTTAAAAGTTATAATTTGAGTATAATAAATCTTTGATTAAGATTTAATGAATGATTTGGAAAGGTTTTCCTAAGTAAAAGAGAAAATGATTTGGAATTATTCCAGATTTTAAGAAAGGTTTAAATAAACCAAATGATTTGATAAACGAGGCTTAATGATTCCACATACTCTTGAAAAGAAAATGGAATAAATTGAAAAGAATATATCTAAGTAAGATATTTGATTTAAATAAAAGACGAAGTAATTGATTGATGATTGATATCCACATATGAACTTAACATCTTTTAAAGCAATGATTGGCTTCGAAGGAACCGGGCTCGGATTTGGGTGATTCCTATCCGAAAACCACTTCGAACCAATATATACGTTCGAAAGTGAAGACATATTGAAGATGATGATTATTGAAGACCGTGGATCTTCATAGTGTGAGGACTTCTTGTTGACATGCTCTAGGTCGCTCCCATTATAGAGTTATTTATAGTAGTCGTCTCCTCGTTGTGGATATATTTTTCGGATTGCAAGGGATTCTCGCCTAGTAATGGCCGAGGGAAGTGCCTTCTATTTCGTTCAGTCCCAGAACGAACTTGTATGGACGAATGTCTGAAATTGCATTTCTGAGACACAACGTTTGACTTTTACAAATGTACATCTGCTTGGTGGCGGAGAAGGAAACTTCTCTTAGCTTAACAACCTTCTTTGAGACATAAGAGCTCAGAGGTTGTATGCTTGTGGGAGTCAATTAGTGATCAAAGGAATGGCAGTGTGGCATTCAAAGTGAAACTTGTTATGATCTAAAGTGTGGCTTTAAAGAAATTGATCGTAGCCTCACGAGCCTCAAACACCGTTTATGATGGGATTCTATGTGGCCAGATGTATGCTCGCATTTCAGATAGTAGTGATTTGGGTTATCAGATGTTTTGAGCCCTAGGTACCAGATACGTCTGGGCCTCACGGTAGTGATGCACGAAGTCTGAGTCCTTGGATGTTATTCACAGATTGTATTCTCTTTTATCCATTTGTGTTGTTGTATAACGGTGTTTGAGTCTTGGACGTAAGCCATGGATATAGATTGATCTTTCCACTAGTTTCCTATCATGTTGGAAATCCAATCTCAATACGATATTTACAGTTTTGATTGTATTCCCAAAATAGCTGTAGTGACTTGCAAACATTTCAGCTACCCCTTTTTGGTATCATATATTTCGTTCGGTATATTCCGTTGACCTCGTCCGGATATATTACCTTAGACTTAGCCCAGATATTGATACCTTATTTGAATAAGTTTATTTGAAAAGTGTTTTCAAAGGAATGTCATTAAAAATAATATCAAGTGTATTTTGGTATAAAAGTGTTTTGGTTATCATAAGTAAAAACCCGTCTGTGTTTATGTGTGGGCATGGTCTTATGAGATACCCTTCTTTTCAAAGATTTTGATAACATCGTCATGATCTATACATTTAAAATTTCGAGTATCTCATGCTGGTTTATCAAGCCTGATCCGCGTATTTTTCATACTCGGGTTAGATCCGAGTAGTTTCAGGTTTAGTTGAAGACGGATGGAGTTTACATAGGAGAGCTGGAGATCTTCATCATTGTATGGACGAATCCTATTATCCGCTACATCTACTGCATATGTTTTGTTGTTTTTCAGCATTTGTAAGGGCGGGTGTTATAACTGTCCAGGCTGAATCTATGTTAGACTCTGATATTGTATTTTAAAAAATTTTGTTGTAAAGATTATTATTGAAATAATATATGTTATACCATTTGTGTGAGATTCTATTCAATTTTTATTTTCTTTCTACCCTTAATGATCCGCTTGTTCATGAAATTTGAGTTGGACATGTGTGGTTTATTTTCGATTCAAAGGGTATGGAAAAACGGGCCGTTACATCTCCTACCATATCCAGTCGGGCATTACCCCTAGGATTAGTAGCGAGAAGTCCTTGCATCGAAGATCTCAAATGAAGAACTACTGTCACAAAATATGATACGGGAAATTTCCCCCGAGGGTCAGTGAAAAGCAGCCCTACATTCCATCTTCCAAACCATATCCATGTCTCTACTTCAAATGCGTAAATTGGTTCGAAGTGGTCTACGGATAGGAATTAGCCAAATCCGACCCTGGTTCCTTCGAACCAATCATTGATAAAAAGATGTTCTGTGAATAGGGTATCATTCTTTAATTGATTAAGTTCTTTTTATCAAAATCTCATTTGGAGATATATATATTTCTAAAACATTCCTTCCAGTATATACGGAATCATTAAACCTCTCTTATCAAATCCTTTAGTTAACTTAAACCCTTTTTTAAACTTGGAATAATTCTAAATCATTTCATCTTTTATTGAGGAAAACATTTCCAAATCATTTCTATGCAAACCAAGTTATTTAAATTTGGAAAATTATATCTTGGAATGATTTTAAACTTGGAATAATTCAAAATCATTTCATTTTTCGCTTAGGAAAATATTTCCAAATCATTTCATTTAAATCTTAACAAAGATTTCTTAATTCAAAACTCATAATTTTGATTGAATTAAAACCATGTTATCTAGGATGTTAATCCAAAACCAGTAAATATTAAACAGGCAGAACTTATAGAAAGCATCTAATTCTACTCAATATCAATCCTTGTATTCAACAAATACTATGGGTGGAATAACGGTGAAATCACCTTTTAAATTCCACGAATAGTACAAGTTTCCTCTTCGGGCATTAACAGCAAGTACAAGAAAATCATCTCCATAATATCCAAATTGTTTAAATCTAGAAAATAATTTTTCTTTACTTTTTGATATTTCGATCCCAGCAAATCAAATTCATTATCCCCTCGGTCGGGCCAATCTGGATAGCCAGAGAGAGCAGAAAACTGATTTTCCAAACCCAAGCCTAGACATTATCTCTCTGACACCCATAAGGCGGTTAAGTTATTTGATCGACTCTAAACCATTAAACCTTTAATCATTTCATAAATCCTTCAAATTACCTTTAAAATACTTTATTAATCATTGAAAAACATTTATAAAAGATCAAGGAAAGAGCGGTTGCGTATAAAACTATAGTTCAAAAGTTATAAAAAAGTGCTGCGGAAAAGTGCTACGGGCTATATTGATCAAAATGACTTTTTATTATTTGAAAATTCATTTTTAGTACTCAAATCATTTTTAAAACATTTGTAAGATTTATTCCATATTTTTAAACATTTTAAAACATCATTTTCAAAGAAATTTAGTTTTGGATTTCGAACTACAAAATTGGGATTTTTCCATAACTTGTTTTACTTATATTTCAAAATCTACTTATCGAAATCTATATTTTCTTTCTTCATTGGAAAACTATGGATATAATAGTTTGGAAAATTCTTATATCGAAGAATTCCGAGCTATATCCCATTATTTACACTTGTTTGACTTTTATAGCATGAAATCGCGAACTACCGTTACGCGACGCGCTTATTTTTGACTAAATATTCTATTCTCATTCAAACTTCACCAAAACACTTTTAAATGTTTACAAAACATTTCAAACTCAATTTAAACCATTTTAAAAGAGGTTTAACAATTCATATACACCATTTCATTAAATATAGAAGAAAGTGATTTCGATTGTGCTTATCGACGTGTATTAGCGTAACTTGTTAAAACAACTTAACAATCATATCAAACAATCAATACTTGATAAAAAAGCATATATAAGCATCCATAGTAATCATATCACATCATAAAACATGTATATATATAGATATAGATATTAAATGGAGTTCCTCACCAATATCCAAATCGTTTCACTTCCTACCAACATTCTAATTAACCAACACTTCACCAACTACTTCCTACTCCATTTAAACATAAGCAAGAAACTTTCTCTTCCTTCCAAGTGCTCAGCTAAAGATTGAGAAGGAGGTTGGCTGAAAGTATAGAAAAGAAGTAGTGGAGCTTCGACCTTGAATTCTCTAAATTAGACCCGAAAAATAGGTCATTTTTCCTCTGATTTTAGGACATACTAAGTTCAAAATCTGGAAAAGTTTACAACATTAAAGTTGTAGAAAATTCTTTTCTATATAGTTTTAAAAAAAGAATCATCTAATTTGGATTATCTTTGAGTGAGATATGGTCCAAATAAAAAGTGGTCAACATGAATGTTATAGCAACTGGAAAAATACATGGTTTGAAAAAATAAATTTTGCATTTTGGGTTGGGATTGTAGAAGTTATGGCCGAGAGAAGAAGAGGTAAAATATGAAAAAAGAGGAGTTTGGTTTTGAAGAGAATGGATATCGATTTTATCTGAATATTTTGTAAATATTTTGACATTATTTGTTTATAATTTTTTTATATGGCATAGAAGCTATTAAAGAGGAGAGGAAGAAGGTGAAGAAGCTTGAGAAAAGAGGAAGAAGAAGTGTGAATGAAATGGGAGAAGGAGGTGGGTATTTATAGAAAAAGTAAGGATTGAATTTTACAAATTTAACCTCTTATCAAAGTACCAAAACACCCTTACTTCAAACTAAAGTAAGCTATATTTTTTCAGCCCTTAACATCATCCTTTTACTTCTTACTTTATGTCTTAGTCACTTAAAGATTAAGTAAAGAAAAGTAATTATTTTGTTGGATTTTGATGTGATTTGGATTTGATGTTTACTTTTGACTTTTCTTAAACTTACTTACTTTTCTTAATGATGTTCTAGAAGTTTCCTAATCATAATTAGTAAAATTAAACATGTTTAGTTATTAAAATATGTAATATATATGTTAAAACATGTTAACAAAGATGCAACAATGTTGCGACAACTTATTTTGAACAAAACGTTGATTTTTGACAAATCGTTTTACAGTCACATTTTGACATTTTTGTTAAACTATTTATTATGTAAGCTAAACTTCAAAATAATTTTTTTTTCATATTTAAATAATTAAAACAAGTGTATTTACCTTCTAAAACAATATCCAAATCCATTTATAAAAATAAGACATTGATTTGTCGATATTTGACAAAATTTATCAATTTTTATAAAACAAGTTTATATATTTATCAAACCATTATAAATTAAATTACTATTAGTATTAAATGAATTTGAAATTGATTATATATTAAAAAGAATTTATTTATCCTTTAAAACAATTATTTTACTATATATCAAATTTTATCGAAAATTGAATTTTGTCGATTTTACGCCGAAACTTCAAAATCTTTATTCAATTCTAAAAATAAGTTCACCATTCTTATTTATCATATAAAACATGATTATTTAAGTTTTAAATTATATATTTGAATATTTAAATAAATTAAATATTCCATTTTGAAAGTCGTAAAATTACGGGTTGTTACATAGTCCGCTCAAATCTAATAGGTGTGCTTGTAGCGGTTCAAACCAAGTGAATTTGCCCCTGAATTAGTATACAGGAGGGAGTGTCTCGTAACCTTGAAATCAAGATTGTAACTGGTTTGCTTACTACTGTACAAAGTAGGTACTTCAAAAGAAATATGTATAGGAAATTTTATCGGACTGGATGTAGGAGAAATCCAAACTAGTATAAAATCCCTGATGTCATCTCTCTAACTCTTTACTTTTTACTTTTTTGTTTTTATGTTTATCTTTGGTTACATCTGTGACTGATTATTAGTATAAATCTGTGTTGTTAATATGTGATTTGATATTAATCCTAAAAGGATTTTAAAAACATTTACATAAGTTAGAAAACACTATTTACCCCGTGTAAAATTAGCCTTAAGATCAATTATTCCACAACCCACATTTGGTATCAGAGCATTAGATTTTCAAAAACTCGTAATTTCATTTTTGAAAAGTTTAAATAGCAAGCAATATTGTTAGTACTCGTTTTAATACTTTTAAAGAATTTTTTTTTATAAAACTAATATGATATTTTCAAATATATTAGAAACTAATTATTTTGAAAATTCACTTGATATTTTGGAAAGTAAAATGTTAAATTGCTTGAACAAGTATGTTATATGGCTAGTGTTGAACAGACACTTGATATTCGTACAGCATAAATCAAGAATGACAAATGGATACTAGACAGTGGATGCTCAAGAAATATGACAAGAAATCCAGAGATCTTAAAAGATATTGTTTACAAAGATGGTGGATCAGTTAACTTTGGAGAGAACTCTAAAGAATATGTGATTGGCATTAGTAATGTCGGTAACTCTAAAACTCCTACTGTTTCTAATATTTTGATAGTTAGGAATTTGAAACATAACCTGCTTAGTTTTAGTCAATTATGTGACAAGGATTTTAAAATTAAGTTTGAAAAGTTATTTGCCCATCGAAGATAATGAGTCAAACGTTATCTTTGAAGATATTAGGAAACATAACATTTATATTTTAGGTATGAAAGTGTCTAATGATAATATGTATCTTTTGGCTGAATCTAATGACCTTGAATTTGGCACAAAAGATTTGGTCATTTGAATTTTAAACCTCTATCTAAAGTTGCTAGATATGAACTTGTTAGGGGTCTCCCTAAAATGAGTTTTAATGTCAATAACTTATGTGATGCCTGCCAACAGGGAAAACTTTATAAAAGTTTTTTAAATCAAAAGATATGATTTCTACTTCTTCACCCCTTGAACTTCATCACTTAAACCTTTTCGGACCCTCACAAATATAATCTGTAATTCATAATAGATATGTTTTTATAATTGTAGATGATTTCTCTAGATATACATTGACAATTTTCTTAAAACTTAAAATGAAGCTTTTGAAATGTTTAAAAAAATTATTAGAAGAATTCAGAATCGAAGTCACTTAAAATTAAAATGATTAGGAGTGTCATGGAAGAGAGTTCGAAAATGAAAGTTCTGAACAATTAGGAATTACACATAAATTTTAATTTCTAAGAACACCTCAACAAAATGGGCTAGTAAAACGTAAAAATAGAGCTATATAATGAAAGTGTGATATGGATCGTGTAATATGGATATACGATAATACATAATATAGTGATGATAGCTATACAGTACATAGTGTGGAATATAAGAGCAATGTAATAAAAATAACACCAGAGATTTTTATACTGGTTCGGAGCACCATCCTACGTCCAGTCTCAGACTCCTTCTGGAATTTCACTAAAACAACAACCCTCACTTAACCTGGAGGAACAGGTTTATACAACCCTTGAGCAGCAGAACAGGGACCTGAGCAGCGGAACAGGATTTTGCCTCAGCAGCCGAAGAAGACTTCACATGCCTGAGCAGTAGAACGGGACTTCAACAAATACAAAAGATTGTTTGACCTTTTGTGTTCTGATAACACGAATAAGTCTGTTTATAGTACACCCTTCCTATGATCTTCTCCTCGAGTATAAATATGAATATTTGAAGTTTATGAAGATTAGAAAGGAATAGTATTGCTTAGAATATGATATATAAATCTAACTCAAGCAAGTATAGTTGCAAAAATATTCAAGAGAGTTAGATAAGAGAGATAAGCAGATTGGATACTTTGGAATGAAGTTAGGATATGTATTTATAGTTGTTAAATAGCAGCAACCATTGGCGAAGAGTTATGGTTAATGCATTGCATCCAAATCCCTTTGTAGAGAGTCATAACTCTTCACGAATGATCATGTCTTTTCAGAAAATATAGCCGTTATAGAAATTCAGTCAACTGAGCCTCTGGGTTAGTCGACCAAATATTCAAACAATTTTTATTATATAATGTATATACTTGTGCACCTGTGCATAATGCACAGAAACTAGCAGGTCAGTCGACTGACCTGGTATTTTTTGTGCAGTTTGCACAGTTTACACAGGTATATAATATATATATATATATTATGATTCTAACTTTAAAAACTTGATAATATATATCTATATATTTATATTCTTATATATGTATAAATCATTTGAAAATAAGCAGATTATATATATTAGCTAATATATACGTAAACGATGAGATATCTTAACAATATTGACCTAAGACTCAAAACAAAATAATATAAAAGTTGATGCACCGATTTTGATGTCTTGTCTCCATGTAGTATATATTCTCTTTTTGTCGTAACAGTCGTCGAATCTGTATGTTGCAGTGATAGCTTCGTGTCATGAATCAAAACCAAGTCTAAACATTCTCCCCCTTTTTGATTAATGACAACCTGTAAATAGATATAGATTTCGACTGTATATAATATAGTATGAATACTTACTCCCCCTGAATCTTTGACGATATATATCCTGCATTTTCGACTGTATAAAATATAATATGAATACTTACTCCCCCTGAATCTTTGCCGATATATATCCTGCATTCTTAATGTCAGTGATAGCTTTTCTCCCTCTTTGTCATCGACAAAAAGAAATAAAGAGCATGAATAATAGTATGATGTATTCATAGATATTCAAAAAGAAATAAACATTCATATAGTACAATATCACAAACAAGATTTTTGAAATAATACGAAAACATTGGCTATTTAGTACAAGCCATGTTGTAATGTTATGAAATACAAGACTAATGTTTTTAGAACATAAGAGAAGCAACAACTTACTCTATTATACGTTTACCCCTTAATCTGTGCTTGCATCGTTTATTCTTGCAAATAGTGTTAGAGCAATATTTTTCTCCCCCTTTGTCGTCGACAAAAAGGAGAGTTTGACATAAATTATATTCTACATAAGTGTTAACATAGAACAACAAAATAACTACTACTTGTAAGTTATCAAAAAATTTAACATTTAAAGCATGTGATACCCAAGGTTCTTATAATTTCCTAATTTTTAGGAAACCTGTAACGACCCAGAATTTCGAACAAATTAAATTGGAAATATTTAATTAATTTTAAATATTGAACGATGATTTAAGTTGAATTCCCGATATAAGTTTAAAATTGGTGATTAAATTATAAAATTTAATCTATTGAATCTGGATGAGAATTTAAATCTGCAATTTAAAGTCGAAGAAAAATATTTCGAAAAGCTTTTAAAATTCGTATTTATAATACTGAAAATAATGGAAGTTTCAGAATCGAGTTTGAAAATGTTTTGTTCAGTTTGAAAATAATCGTTCAAACCGATATATAAATTTGTCAATTTTCAAACAGTCTCGGAATTCGACGAAACCAGTTCCATTGGGTTCGGAATATTGTATTATTGTCGGATTTCAATTTTCGTATTTTTCGGAGTTGTGGTGTGAGCATACGGCGTGTAAACGCATTAAAATTTATATCGGTTTCAATTTAAATTTAAACTTTAAATCTGTCAACAACAAAATGCTGTAGCTTCCCTTCGATTTCGCCTAAATTCATGCTAGAAAACGCGAACAAAAATCGTGCAAGCACGTTCCTTCCATTTTTAAATTACCCCGTAGCCTCCTATCTTCCATCAGAACAAATTCGTTCAAAAGGAAATGGAAATGGCGACATCCTTTTTTCTTTAATCTCGTTATCTCTCTCTGTCTTCTTCCAGTTCGAAGGCAATCCCTCTTTTCCCCTCTTCAGTTCAAAAAAAAAAAATCAAAACCCATTCATTTTTCAAATCGCGTGACATCGCGATTCCCTGAAGGCGACAATAGATGACGCGATCGAAGCTCGAATCGCGTGGGACAAATCTGAATGGAATCGCGACTTCGTCTCCGACGAGCGCGTGAGTGTGGGTGTCGCGATGCTTTCAGGCGAGGTGTAGCGGTTGCCGAAGATTGGGGGATGGCAGTGTTCTCTGGTAGGGGTGTCGTTCGATGATGGTGGCCAAGTCATGGAGCCGCAGCATTGATTTGGCTCGCGAGTTGCTTCGACAGGTTGGGGGGGATTTGGGGCTCGCAATTGATCTAGGGTTTCGGCGAGCTTGTATGTAGGTGGCGGCAGTGTTCTGGGAGGCTCGCGAAGACGAGTTCGTTTGTCGCGAGATTGGATGGCTCGTGTGTTCTGGGATGTCGAGCAGTTGACAGGGTATAGTGGTGGCTGCGAGTTCGTATTAGTTCGTCCTGTGGAATATGCATGTATATGTTTTTTTTGTTTGATGATAATAAACATATATACATTCATTTAAATGTATTTGATATTGTACTATTTTATTTTACACAGATAAAATAAATATTTGCTGAATAAAATAAATAACACAGAATTTGAATTCAAACGAATATTTTATTCAAACAAATATTTATTACAATTTTGATAGTACAATTTCAAGCTCTCACTATATACATCATTTTTGATCACAATACAATTACATCACGATTTCATAGATACATCAGTTCCTCACTACATATCACTCACACTCGTATTTATCTTCAACTTCATTCCAGTTTGAATCCAGCATCTGAGCAATCTGCAAAAATATTCACTGACGCAGTAAAATTGAAAATGAAATGTTTTTGCAGTATAAAACAAAATGTGGATTTTGAAAATATTATTTGCCTCAGTTATTTGGGTTGTTCGTCATCATTTATATTGAATTCATCACAAACGAACATTGTGACATGCGCAGTGCATCACTATACATGCCACAAGGCTGTGCACACCGATATATGTATATACACTTGATATATTTACAGGGACAAGTGAGCACAGGTCAAACCCAAATACAGGATTCAACTCAAGTGCAAAATAAAATGATGTCACAAGGTCAAATCCAAATCGGATTCAACTCAGGTGAAATTCGAAAATCAAATTCGAATACAATCAAGTGGTCAAGACAGTCTACACAAATTCAAGGAGGCACCAAACAATCCAACAAAGCATGCAAGCTCGAGCCCAAGACAATACAACTCACTATAAATATTAGTGCAGACATACATAACTCAAGTGACAACAGTATGCAACACTCAGATGTACACATGAAGTTCAAATGATCAACTCAACCCAACATGACCAGAGAAGAAAATGAAATAGCACCAAACAAAGATCAATGAATGCTGCCGACTCAAGAACATCAAGCATATGAACCAAACAAGCATATCAATCAACCAGACTATATGCAATGATCAAAGTGCAGTGATGTCTACAACAACTCAAGCATCGACTCCAGTGAACAGGCAAACATCACATTGAAGCAACTCGAGCAAATTACAGTGAACATGGTCAGAAGACATACAATTAAGACTACACAAAAGCTATAGTTCAAATGACAGAAAGCATGTCAAAGTCAGGCCAGTGAAGTATAGTTCGAACAAGGTCGAAAGTGCTACCAGAGGTAGTGAATAGTATGGAAAAAGTTCGAACTATATCAAGTAACTACGAAATCACGAAATCAAGTCAGGAATTTGCAAAATTCAAGTCGAAGCCAAGAGCAATTGAACAAGTCAGAGTCACAGTATCAAACCAAGTCAAGAAATATCAATACCGTGATAACCAAGATACTAAAAACAAATATATACGCATTTTAAACAAGTCATAAATCATCTCAAACGTGCAAACATCATCAAGCGGCAGAGCAAAGAGTTTTGACAAATTCAAATACATATAGACGAACGAATATTCAGGGACTCGAACCCTATAAAAGCACAAATCATCATCGGCAAAAATGAGTTATTCGAGTTCGAGCTAACAGAAAACAAAAAACCAATAACTCGAATCACAGTGAGTTCGAATACAAAAATCGAAGAGGAACAAAGCTAAAATCTTACCAAAAGCAAAATCGAACTCACCGAAGCGCGAAGCCATATCCAAGTACAAATCTAATTTGCGCAAAGCTGAAGCTATAGCAAATTCTCACAGAAGCAAAAGCAAGGTCGAAATCCTAATTTCTCTCAATCGCCAAAAGCAACGACAAAGCCGAAGCTTCAGTTTGCCAATGGAACGAACAAGGGCAAAGCCCTAATTCAATCGAGCAAGTTGTGAAGAAGATCGAGCTCGTATTCGCCAGAGAATCAACACATCGCCGAAGCCCTAGTTTCGAAATTGCCATTTTCTTCTCAAAGGGGATCGGGCTAGTAAAATAACAGAAGGGATTGAAGACAAATTGAATCGGGCTGACATTTTTAGTAAATAAAAGGAACGGGCTGAAGTATTATCGAAAATTATTGAAGTGGGCCGGCCAAGCTTTTTAAATAGGGTTTTAAAGTTTAATTTAGTTTTAAATTTGGGCTGGGTTTTTTGATTTAATTTTTAGGCCTAGTTTATTTGAGGGCAAAATTGTTTTTAAATTGTCAATCTATATTTTGCCCTAGGTTTTTAAACTGTGTTCTGTTTTTCAGTCTGTATTTTAAAAGTCCAGTTAGAGTGAATCACCACCTAGGGTTTAGGTGTTGTCAGATTGTCTAGTTAGGGTTAGTTCAGTGAGCAGGGAGGCTGCGAGTTTGCAAAGCTCTATAGGCGGGAGCAGAGTTTGCGAGTAAACGAAACTCTATAGGCGGAGCAGGGTGTGCGAGTCTGTAGGAGTGTTTTTGAGCGGGAGCGAGTGTCTGCGAGTCTGTCAAAGTGTTTGTAAGCGGGATACTGTTTAACTCTAATAGAAATCTGGGAATGCAGCAGTAGGCAGGGGTTGCCGAAGCTGGGTAAATTTTGTGTGTGATTTACTTTACTGCATATTTATTTATCTGCTATTTGCTTTCGCGTTTAATTTGAGAAAATTTGCGATAACCCTATTCACCCCCCCTCTAGGGTTAATCTAGATCCTACAAGTGGTATCAGAGCGAGGTAAATTTTTTTTTTTAACTCTAGAGTCATGAATTTATCAAATAATGCTTTTTCTGAGGGGCAATCTATTGTTAGGCCACCAATGTTTAATGGGAGTGACTATGCTTACTGGAAGGTTAGGATGAGTATTTATCTTAGTTCTGTTGATTATGATGTTTGGGATATTATTGAAACTGGCTATACACCTCCCACTATAACTATTGGTGATACTGAGATTCCTAAACCGAGGGATAGGTGGGATGCTAATGATAAGAAGTTGAAAACCACTAATGCTAAGGCCATGAATGCTCTTATCTGTGCTCTTGATAAAACTGAATTTAATAGAATTTCTCATTGTAAAACAGCACAGGAAATTTGGCATACTTTGGAGGTAACACACGAAGGAACTTCTCAAGTCAAGGAGTCTCGTCTAGCCCTGTTCAGCAATGAATACGAGAACTTTGTGATGGACAAAGGCGAGAGCATAAAGGATATGTTTGGACGCTTCTCAACCTTGGTGTACAATGCTAGAGCGCTTGGAAAGGTATTCTCTGAAGTAGAGCTGGTGAGGAAGATTCTACGAGTCTTACCAATGAACTTTGAGGCAAAAGTCACGGCAATACAAGAATCAAAAGATTTGAGTAAACTACGCATGGAGGATTTGATCGGAAATTTGATGACGTATGAGCTTGAGTTGAAAGCAAAGGAGGAACGCATCAATTCCGAACCAAAGAAGAAGACGATTGCCTTAAAGAGCAGAGAAGAGAGCGATGAAGAAGAAGTTGATCCAATTGAAGGACTTGCAGTGGCTGTCAATAATTTCAGAAGGTGGTCGAAATACAAGCCACGAAAGAAGAAGACCAGTAGTAATACATCTAAAGATTCTGACAACTCTGAAAACGAACTAATCTGTTATAACTGCAACAAGCCTGGTCACTTCAAACAAAACTGTCCACTTCTCAAAAACAACAAAGGAAAGAAAAAGAAGAAAAAGGCCTTCGCAGCAACTTGGGATGATGAGGAAGGAGAGGAAGTGTCGAATGATAGCTCAGAGGAGGCTAACTTGTGTCTTACGGCAAGATCAGATTCAAAAGCAAGCTCAGAGAATTCAAGATCAGATTCAGAAGCAAGCTCAGAGGAATCTAGTGAGGTAAAAAACTATTCTTATAAAGAACTTGTCTTTTTGTGCCTTGATCTTACTAAAACAGTTGATGCCCTAGATTCTAAAATTGAAAAACTGAAATCTGATAGGAGAGAACTTGCCCGTGAAAATTTTAGGTTAGAAACTGAATTTGAAAATATTCAAAACCTAGATTGTAAAAACTGTAAAACTTTAGATTCAGAATTATCAAAACTGAAGAATAGCTTGGAGAATCTTGAAAAAGAAAACTTGAATCTTAAGGAAACCATTGACACTAGGAGAAAAGATTTTATAAATAGATGCACCTCACTTGTGACTGAAAACACGACACTAAACACCAAAGTCCAAGATCTTGAGAAATCACTGAGTAACTTTTCTAGAGGAGAAAAATCATTCAATATGTTATTGGGAAATCAATTGTTTGCTAACAATAGAAAAGGACTAGGTTTTGGAAAAACACAAGTTGATAGTGCTAAAGGAAAAAGTGTCTTTGCTAGATGTGAAATAATTGATCATCGTGTTGAAAATTGTAGTCATAGGAACAAGAACACAAAATTTATACAAGTTTGGGTTCCTAAAAATTCTACAAATAAATTTCATGTCTATTGGAACAAGAATAAAAGGACAAAACAAATTTGGGTTCCAAAGGGATTGTTTATTCACAATTATTCTGCCACTAACAACCATGGACCTATAAAAACAAATAGGTCACATAAATCTTTAACTGTGTAGGTGTGGTGGCAGGCTAAGGAACAACATTAGTGTTATCTGGATTTTGGCTGTTCCAGATATACAATAGGCGACAAATCAATGTTCCTTAGCCTAGTATAAAGGTGACAGGTTCACAATGGGCAAACAACGAAAGATTATCGTTCAGGTAAAACAGGTAATTGTATTTATTTTCAAACGATAGATAAAATGTGAAAATCTGCACCATAGTCTAAATCAGCCAGTTATGTGAAATGATTGATGATGTTAATTCTGATTTTTTTTAATCAATCATCTTCAAACAGAATTACTCGAAGTAATCATGATAGTTGACAGATTCTGACTAACTTGATATGATGACTTGTTCTTATTTATGACTGTGATTTGTGCTTAAAAATTGGCCAACCATTTTTTTCATTGAACTTAATCTGTTTTGGTCAAATTATGATTGATTACTGATTTCTCAAAAGATTTTTTTTTGAAACTGTTGAAACTTTATTGGTGAAACTTCAAGAAGTTGTTTTTGAAATAATGATGATTGTTTAATGACTGTTGATCCTATGGTTTCTTAATCTGACACTGAGATATTTTTTTGATGGTTAACACGACTTCAATTTAAAGTCAAGTTTGTTGAAATTTCACAATCGGGTCTATAACATTCAACGAGTGATATTGAGTCAGATGCAGATTACACTGTTAATATAGTTGATAGATAAATTACTAGTGGAACGTGATTATATTTCGAGACATTCATTTGCTGCATCATTTTTCAAAAAAAAAAAAAAATATCTGCATATCTTTCACTTGAAATATTTTTCATTTTAGCAGAATTTTTCTTAAAAACCCCTTCTAGAAAATAATTTCTTTTGACCTTGTATCAGATTTGTTATTTAAGAAAACTTGATTTTATTGAAATTGATTAACTGATCTGACCCCCTAATAATTATCTAAAAAGATAAATAGTGATTGAAAATAAGATGAGTGTTGATATTAATCATATATTATGACTTGAGAAAGTATAATTAGAAAATTTCTTTAGAAATTTAAACAAGAGTTATAAAAACTTTTTGTTGATAAATATTCCATGATCATTTCTATTTCTATCATTTTTCTATCGACCATCACTCATCAAAAATCAATATAGTATGTCAATATGTGGTAGTTTAAACGGGAAATCATTTGTGCTTCAATTTTATTATATTTCTAACAATAAATAATAATATCCAAAATATTCACTCTCATTTAAAAGTCCTCACGGTTATGCATGGGTGAATTACATGGATTTTTGATTATGTGCTTTCATGCTCATTTAAAAGTCCTCACGGTTATGCATGTATGGAACGCATATCAAAATTTATTGATTAAATAGACAAGTTGATTCTAATCCCATTTAAAAGTCCTCACGGTTATGCGTGGTTAGAAGATACTTGAATTCATTTTTAAAAAAAAATTGGAATACTACTAATCTCATTTAAAAGTCCTAACGGTTATGCATGGTTAGTAGATATTCAAATCTCCTGAAATAAATATACCACAAATAGACACAACTATATGGTTTTATTTGATGAAATCATTCATATCATTCTAAAGTGGAATATGCATCAATTAAAGTATTTATGATTTTTGTTTGATTTTCTTATTGAAATTAATATTTACACTCAATTGAGCTTTAATATTGTATTAATGTCTACCACTATATCTCTACTTTTCTATTACTATTATTCTTTTGCTGATAACAAAAGGGGGAGAGAAAAGTTAAGATTTTGAAGATAAAGGTCAAAGATTTTCTAATTGCATTAAGGCTCATTTGAATTCTTTATTCTCATGCATATATGTAGGGGGAGTATTGTGTAGAAAGAGAGCATTCAAATAGGGGGAGCAAACTGAATAATCAAATACATTTAATGTAGTCAAAATCTTAAATATATGTTTGTTATCATCAAAAGGGGGAGATTGTGGAATATGCATGTATATGTTTTTTTGTTTGATGATAATAAACATATATACATTCATTTAAATGTATTTGATATTGTACTATTTTATTTTACACAGATAAAATAAATATTTGCTGAATAAAATAAATAACACAGAATTTGAATTCAAACGAATATTTTATTCAAACAAATATTTATTACAATTTTGATAGTACAATTTCAAGCTCTCACTATATACATCATTTTTGATCACAATACAATTACATCACGATTTCATAGATACATCAGTTCCTCACTACATATCACTCACACTCGTATTTATCTTCAACTTCATTCCAGTTTGAATCCAGCATCTGAGCAATCTGCAAAAATATTCACTGACGCAGTAAAATTGAAAATGAAATGTTTTTGCAGTATAAAACAAAATGTGGATTTTGAAAATATTATTTGCCTCAGTTATTTGGGTTGTTCGTCATCATTTATATTGAATTCATCACAAACGAACATTGTGACATGCGCAGTGCATCACTGTACATGCCACAAGGCTGTGCACACCGATATATGTATATACACTTGATATATTTACAGGGACAAGTGAGCACAGGTCAAACCCAAATACAGGATTCAACTCAAGTGCAAAATAAAATGATGTCACAAGGTCAAATCCAAATCGGATTCAACTCAGGTGAAATTCGAAAATCAAATTCGAATACAATCAAGTGGTCAAGACAGTCTACACAAATTCAAGGAGGCACCAAACAATCCAACAAAGCATGCAAGCTCGAGCCCAAGACAATACAACTCACTATAAATATTAGTGCAGACATACATAACTCAAGTGACAACAGTATGCAACACTCAGATGTACACATGAAGTTCAAATGATCAACTCAACCCAACATGACCAGAGAAGAAAATGAAATAGCACCAAACAAAGATCAATGAATGCTGCCGACTCAAGAACATCAAGCATATGAACCAAACAAGCATATCAATCAACCAGACTATATGCAATGATCAAAGTGCAGTGATGTCTACAACAACTCAAGCATCGACTCCAGTGAACAGGCAAACATCACATTGAAGCAACTCGAGCAAATTACAGTGAACATGGTCAGAAGACATACAATTAAGACTACACAAAAGCTATAGTTCAAATGACAGAAAGCATGTCAAAGTCAGGCCAGTGAAGTATAGTTCGAACAAGGTCGAAAGTGCTACCAGAGGTAGTGAATAGTATGGAAAAAGTTCGAACTATATCAAGTAACTACGAAATCACGAAATCAAGTCAGGAATTTGCAAAATTCAAGTCGAAGCCAAGAGCAATTGAACAAGTCAGAGTCACAGTATCAAACCAAGTCAAGAAATATCAATACCGTGATAACCAAGATACTAAAAACAAATATATACGCATTTTAAACAAGTCATAAATCATCTCAAACGTGCAAACATCATCAAGCAGCAGAGCAAAGAGTTTTGACAAATTCAAATACATATAGACGAACGAATATTCAGGGACTCGAACCCTATAAAAGCACAAATCATCATCGGCAAAAATGAGTTATTCGAGTTCGAGCTAACAGAAAACAAAAAACCAATAACTCGAATCACAGTGAGTTCGAATACAAAAATCGAAGAGGAACAAAGCTAAAATCTTACCAAAAGCAAAATCGAACTCACCGAAGCGCGAAGCCATATCCAAGTACAAATCTAATTTGCGCAAAGCTGAAGCTATAGCAAATTCTCACAGAAGCAAAAGCAAGGTCGAAATCCTAATTTCTCTCAATCGCCAAAAGCAACGACAAAGCCGAAGCTTCAGTTTGCCAGTGGAACGAACAAGGGCAAAGCCCTAATTCAATCGAGCAAGTTGTGAAGAAGATCGAGCTCGTATTCGCCAGAGAATCAACACATCGCCGAAGCCCTAGTTTCGAAATTGCCATTTTCTTCTCAAAGGGGATCGGGCTAGTAAAATAACAGAAGGGATTGAAGACAAATTGAATCGGGCTGACATTTTTAGTAAATAAAAGGAACGGGCTGAAGTATTATCGAAAATTATTGAAGTGGGCCGGCCAAGCTTTTTAAATAGGGTTTTAAAGTTTAATTTAGTTTTAAATTTGGGCTGGGTTTTTTGATTTAATTTTTAGGCCTAGTTTATTTGAGGGCAAAATTGTTTTTAAATTGTCAATCTATATTTTGCCCTAGGTTTTTAAACTGTGTTCTGTTTTTCAGTCTGTATTTTAAAAGTCCAGTTAGAGTGAATCACCACCTAGGGTTTAGGTGTTGTCAGATTGTCTAGTTAGGGTTAGTTCAGTGAGCAGGGAGGCTGCGAGTTTGCAAAGCTCTATAGGCGGGAGCAGAGTTTGCGAGTAAACGAAACTCTATAGGCGGAGCAGGGTGTGCGAGTCTGTAGGAGTGTTTGTGAGCGGGAGCGAGTGTCTGCGAGTCTGTCAGAGTGTTTGTAAGCGGGATACTGTTTAACTCTAATAGAAATCTGGGAATGCAGCAGTAGGCAGGGGTTGCCGAAGCTGGGTAAATTTTGTGTGTGATTTACTTTACTGCATATTTATTTATCTGCTATTTGCTTTCGCGTTTAATTTGAGAAAATTTGCGATAACCCTATTCACCCCCCCCTCTAGGGTTAATCTAGATCCTACACGTCCAGTGGCACGTGGTCGAGATGGTGAGCTGAAGATGCCGCGATGAGGGTTTGGCATCTCGGTTTGGGGTTTCCAGTAAGGTATTCACAGTTGTTTCATTTAAATTTAAAATTTGAAATTAACTTTAAATAATTGTAATTAGACAGTGAGGTAAATTATTTTATTAGATTTATAAGCATATATATATATATATGAATTTTTATGAGGTTTGAAAGTTATATAAAGTAAAGAAATATATTAACAGTAAAATTTATTTCTGTTTTATAATAAATACTATTATGAAATTAACAGTGAGATTTTGACAAAGAAATTTGTTTTAATTTATATATGTATGTATACAGCAGAATTGATTGTATAAATGGTTTATTTAATTATTGCCATTAAAAATAATTTATAAAGGAAACTTAGTTTTAAACCTTAAATTGAAATTTAATAAAATTATTGGAAGAGAAGTTAGTTAATTAAACAATCAAAAATGAAAATTAGTTATTTGATTGGTTTGAATATTGATTATTTTATATAATTATTATACAAGGTATAAATCAAGAGAACAATTCAATTTGGAAAACGGGATGGCAAAATAAAAGCTAAGGTGAGATTTTTCTCACTCGATTGAAAAGTGGAATTTTCAGTTATTTATTGATTGATGATTTGATTGCTATTGGATGTGGTATTAGATATGATAGGATATATCTATATATATAGCAATATATACATATTGGCATATGTATATATTGGATTGATTGATTTCCCGCCTCGTATAGCGGATGAGACCCTATTGCGCCGTTAGTAAGCGGATTTATAAAAACCTATATACCGCGATAATTCCGTACTGGAGCGGAATTGGTATTGTGCTAACATCTTTGGATGCAGGGAAACAGGTTGGAGGGATCCAACTGGACCCCTCACATTGATTGAATTTATTTATACTGTGATATGAATTTGTGAATGATTATATTGATCATATTGATGCCTGGAAATTGTTTGAATACTAAAATTTAGCTGAATGGATGTTTTGACATCATTGGATTCCAAAGATTAACGAAATTGAATTTTTGAAATTCAAGTAGAAATTTTCTAAGTGAATCAATTTTTGAAATTGAAGAAATTTTGAAGAAAGGAATTTTTAAAGTATAAAAGGTTAATTTTTATAATCTTATCGAAATTAATTCCAGAATCAAGTGAAAATGTTAAATAAATGGATCTCGTAAAATAGTGATTATAAATTGAAGAATTAATTTAAGAATCTGGATTTTTAAATAGATTGAAAGAAACGATTGAAATTTATTTTCTTAAAAAGGAATTTATTAAACGAAGATAAGTTGGAAATCCGACTAGAAATTTACTTGGTAAATTGAAATGATTTGAGAAGTCAATGTAAAATGACTTCAATTTAAAGAATCCATTTAAAAACAGGATATTGAAAATTTGAAGGAAAATAAGAATTTATTTTAGTAGGGATAAATAAAATTAGAAATCAAATCTGTAATTGATTTAATATTTGGAAATGGATTTTTGAGAAATCAGTATGGAAATTTTATTTTAAAGTTGAAAATAAATTTAGAAATCAATATTGAAATTGATTTGGTATTGAAGTTTTTATGAATGGAATTGGAATTTATAAAAGTTGGTTATAGATCCGAAATCACTTATCTTGATAAGTAAAGTATAGAAGTTAATAAAAAGAAATGTATAAGTAGAAGTTGTTATAAAATGGAAATAGAATTTATAATCGTTGTTTTATAAATTCGAAATCAATTGAATTTGATAAATCAAAGATAGAAGGTTATTAAAGAAGATATATTCGCGAATTTGGATAGCGAATTAGTTTTGAAATAAATGTGTAGAAGAGATTGAAATTTGGTTAAGTGAAGTATATTCACGATTTTGGACAGTGAATATATTATCGAATAAAATGGATTCATTTTTGAAGAAGTGATATTAAAAATGAAGTTAAACATTTTAAAGATGTTTTAAAATGTATTGTGAATCGAAACCATAGATTTCAACATTCATTGTTGAAATAGACGTTTTCGAGAAATAAGGAAATGATGGACTATAACACTGTTGTTATAGTAAATGATTTCCGAAAGGAAATGTTTTGATGTAGTATTGGGATTTATATATCTATCTTAAAATTCGAATCCCTATACTAGTGATTTTGAGTCGTTCGTAACGATGTTTTACGTAACATTTGTTTTGACTCAAATAAATGTGTTGAAAGAATATTTTCCTTAAAGAATGAAAATATACTTAATTTTGATTTAAGTATATCGAATATTTTCTAAGTGTTGAAAATAAATGATTTGTGAATTACTTATTTTTAAATAAGTATGGAAATGCTTTTCCAATATGAAATGAACTGTTTTGGGATTTTATCTTCAAAGATAAAATGAAATGTGGAAATTGATTTGAAATTGTTTTCAAACGGTTAAGTGTGGAAATTTTATATCTAGTAAAGATATTTTTGGAAGATGAAATAATTTGGAAAATTATTTGGAATCTGATGATGTTGCGCATCTTTATTGATAGTTAAATAACCGACTATCAATAATTACCTTTAGATAGGTATTTGTTGTGAATTGGATGAATTTGAATGCCACACTTATTTTTGAATAAGCGCTCACTATTCGGGTTAGCCGGGAAAGGACCATGGGGTCGTATAACCCATTCCGAATATGTGATACGTCGTTATGAATTGCATTTGAAGACCGGTGTTGAAGACCGGATATTTTTGAAAACGGAAGGATTACCGTCGAGTTACTCTACATCGGCTGATCTCCGATTTAGAGGTTTTATCACCCTTAGTGACGGGAAGTCCGGACGTGATTAGAAATTTATCCGGAAATGCAAGGGCTTCGTGAGAAGTGCCTTCGGTTCTGTTCGATCCTGGAACAGACTTGTATGGATTGTGTGTCTGACGTTACAATTTGAGATATAAAGCTGATTTCTTTCAAATACATTTCTGTTGGTGGCGGAGAATTTATTCTCTTAGCTTAACACCCTTCTCTGAGACGTACGATCTCAGAGGTTATGTAGTTGAAATTTATCAGCGATATATCCCAATTTGGTAACGTGGCATACTGAGTGTTGCTGTGAAATGATCAGTGTTTGATCATTTGCGATATGATCATTTGTTTGATCTTATATCTTAATGATCATAGGTTGATCATTTTGTTTGACCCGAAGCAGGGCTTTTTGTAGAAAGCGTAGCTTTGTGGACGAGACTTCATCGAGCCTCACACCCCGGAAATGGTCAAAACAGGAAGGATGCAGCAAGGTTCTAGGGAGTAGCGCCCCTTAGTGTATGTCATTCCTTCTGGATAAAGGTGGTATCATGGTATGGAGCCCAGATACTTAACCTCTGTGGTTACTGCATTATTATTATCTATGTGGTTTGTTGGAAATCGGGGATCCTCGGGAAGATCGGTGACGATCGGGGGATGGCATACGCGTGTCAGTAGTTACCTATTTTTGCAGAGGTAACCCGGCCTTGTGTTGGCAGAGATCCGGTTAGGTTCTCGGGTCGTCTATTCCAGGGACGTACCCATCGTGGATAGGAAGTTCCTTAGCCTGACCATTTGTTGGAAATCCAAAGAAACAATACGAGCTTTTACGATTTCAATTGTATAACCTGTCTCCTCAGGAGGCAGCTATAGCAGGCATAATATAATGGTACCTATGCTGGCTAAGATTTATATTCTACTTTCGAAATGTTTTCCACTATGCACTAATAATAATATCAAAAAGAATTTGATTTTTGCGTAGTAAGCATCTTTGACTATCATAAGAAGAAATCTCCTCCAAGTCTGCGTTTGCATTGTGTGTGTGGTGGGAGGTCTTATGGTAGTTTCATTTTCCAAAAGCATTGCGAATTGACATTAAAGTTTTCCTGTTGTTTATTTTAAAGAATAACTGTTTTACGATCTCACACCAGTCACCATGACTGACTCGGAGTTTATTGTTTACCTTCTAAACTCTGGGTGCCCACAAATTTCCACACGGGCAGTCTAGAGTTAGATTATCAGGATATTCTGGATATTCTGGAGCTTTGGAGATAAGCTGGATGACGAGACGTAGTATTTGTATCTGATAGTATTTATTCCGCTGTGTATTCTGTATGAGGACAAGTTTATATAACTGTCCATTGTTGTATATGACTCTGATTGATGTATGTATAAACTGATAAAATTCTTTTGTTTAAAGATTATTCATTTATCTATTATATATTGTTTCGCTGCGATATGTGAGATTCTGATATTGTTTTTCTGTTCTGATGTTGTTCTGATGTTGTTCGGTTGTTCTTCTTCTTTCTCTTTCTTCTCTTTTTCTTCTATCTTCTTCTTCTTCTGCCTTTTTCTTCTTTCTTAAACCCTCACTATTGGAGTTTCCGGCACTCGATTGCTCGACAGTCGATAAAGTGAGTATCGATGTTGAATTTTCGAAAGTCGAAAATTTCAGGATGTGACAAAACCATACCCATCTGGGTGTGGTTGAACCTTTAAAAATATAATTTTCATTATTAACTACCATATCAAAATAATCATCAATGTATTTTTCTCTATTTTTCGAATTAACAGGAACCCAAATACTTAGATAATTTTTATTCATATTTCCCGTCAATGATTATGTACTTCTAGAGAAATTATAAACATTATTGGTCATAATAGCATTTGAATTTCTATAAAAATTGGATTTAGACTTTACTCGAAATTGAGTAGTAGCACTAACATTTTTACTATACATGAAAGCGTATCTAGTGCTATTTCTATGATTAGTTTTATTATATCCTAAACCACTTTTATCATGTAAAGGTCTAAACTAGATAAAATTATGTTTAAATTGTTTTGACCTTTATTAAATTTTGTGACTTCGGTGATAAGTTTATCAAATTTAGCTTTAAAGTCACAATTATTATTTTCAAAAGAAATATTACTATTTTTCAAAATATAAATTTGCTTGTTTAATTCAGAATTCTCCTTTTTAACGTACAATTCTCATTTTCGAGAAGAAAAATTCGAGATTTTGAATTATCTAAAGATGATTGTAATAAATCATTTTGACTTTTCATATCCATAATTTCTTTTAAAAAAATTTATTTTTCTTTTTCAAACAGTATTTTGTTCATCTAGAAAATCTTTAAGAGCCTCAAAATTATTTTTCAAAACAACATGTTGATTTTCTAAATCTAATTTCTCATTTTCCAATTTCTCATATTCACATTCAACAGATTTCATCTTTTCTAAAATAATAAAATTAAGCTTTGAAATCTTATCGCTTATACTAACTAATTCATTATTATCTTATACTGAAATTTGTAAATCAAAAAATACTTTTTTGTAGTCCTCATTGGTGGTTTTGACAGGGATTTTGCCTGTTGTATTTCGACTGTATCGTTTTCTGGCCATTATTCTATGATGTTGTGACGATCGATAGAATTCCAGGCTCTGATACCAAATAAAAAAGCTCTGATACCAAATGAAAGTGTGTTATGGATCGTGTAATATGGATATACGATAATACAGAATATAGTGATGATAGTTATACAGTAAATAGTGCGGAATATAAGAGCAGTATAATAAAAATAACACCAGAGATTTTTATACTGGTTCGGAGGACCGTCCTACGTCCAGTCCCAAACTCCTTCTGGAATTTCACTAAAACAACAACCCTCACTTAACCTGGAGGAACAGGTCTATGCAACCCTTGAGCATCAGAACATGGACCTGAGCAGCAGAACAAGATTTCGCCTCAGCAACCGAAGAGGACTTCACACGCCTGAGCAGCAGAACAGGACTTCAACAAATACAAAAGATTGTTTGACATTTTGTGTTCTGATAACACGAATAAGCCTGTTTATAGTACACCCTTCTTATGATCTTCTCCTTGAGTATAAATATGTATATTTGAAGTTTATGAAGATTAGAAAGGAATAGTATTTCTTAGAATATGATATATAAATCTAATTCAAGCAAGTATAGCGGCAAAAATATTCAAGAGAGTTAGATAAGAGAGATAAGAAGATTGGATACTTTGGAATGAAGTTAGGATATGTATTTATAGTTTTTAAATAGCAGCGACCATTAACGAAGAGTTCTGGTTGAAGCATTGCATCCAAATCTCTTTGTAGAGAGTCGTAACTCTTCACGAATGATCGTGTCTTTTCAGAAAATATATCCGTTATAGAAATTCAGTCAACTGAGCCTCTGGGCCAGTCGACTAAATATTCAAATGATTTTTATTATATAATATATGTACTTGTGCACCTATGCATACTGCACAGAAACTAGCAGGTCAGTCGACTGACCTGGTATTTTCTGTGCAGTTTGCACAGTTTACACAGGTATAATATATATATATATATATATATATATTATATGATTCTGACTTTAAAAACTTGATTATATATATATATATATTCTTATATATGTATAAATCATTTGAAAATAAGAAGATTATATATATAAGCTAATATATACATAAACGAGGAGAGATCTTAACAATATTGACCTAAGACTCAAAACAAAATAATATAAAAGTTGATGCACCGATTTTGATGTCTTGTCTCCATGTAGTATATATTCTCCTTTTGTCGTAACAATCGTTGAATCTGTATGTTGCATTGATAGCTTCATGTCATGAATCAAAACCAAGTCTCCACATATAAGAGTGTGCTAGAACTATGCTAATTGATAGTGATTTACCTAAAAGTTTTTGGACTGAAGCAGCAGCTACAACACGCTATATTTTAAATAAAATTTTAATACGACATTTGACAAAGAAAACACCTTATGAATTATTTTATGATAAAAAGCCTATAATATCTTATTTTATAGCTTTTGATAGTAAATGTTTTATATTAAATAGAAAAGATAATTTAGATAAAATTGATGCTAAATCAGATAAAGGAATCTTTATTGGCTATTCTGACAGAAGTAAAGCTTATAGAAATTTTAACACCAGAACTAATACCATTGAATAAACATTTCATGTTCCATTTGATGAAAATTTTAAAGTAAAAAATATTAATTTTGATGAAGAAGAAAATTTTAATTAAAATGTAAATAATGAAATTACAAATATAAAAACCACTAATGATGAAAATAATAATACCTCGAAAAACTCAAATTCAAATAAAAGAATAAAATATTTGATCTTATAGAAAATATTCTAAGAAATATAAAGTTAGTTATAAAGACAAGAAATCGATTAAATAAAATAAGTAATGTAGCCTTTTCTTAACTAATAAACCTAAAAATCCAAAGAAAGCAACATTAGATGATTCATGGATCTTCCTATGCAGAAAAACTAAATCAGTTACCAGAAATGATGTTTGGGAGTTGGTCCAAAGACCTAAGAGTAAAACCATAATAGGAACTAAACGGGTATATAGAAATAAATGAACAAGGAGAAGTCATAAGAAATAAAGCAGGTTTGGTTGCTCAAGGTTATAGTCAAGAAGAACGATTGGATTTTGATGAAACCTTACCCCCGTAACTAGATTAGAGGCCATTAGAATATTAGTCGATTTTGCAAATTATAATAACTTTAAATTATTTCAAATGGATGTTAAATGTGCCTTTTTAAATGGCTATATTAAAGAAGATGTTTGTGTAGAACAACCCCCACATTTCAAAGATGAAAAACTTCCAAATAATGTTTATAAATTAAAGAAAGCTTTGTATGGACTAAAACATGCTCCTAATGCTTGGTATGAAAGATTTGAATCTTGTTTATTCCAATCCAACTTTGAAATAGGAAAAGTAGTCAGTACATTATTCATTAAAAGAAATAATAATGATGTTCAACTTATACAAATATATGTAGATGATATTATTTTTGGGTTAACAAATGAACAACTAAATAATGAATTTTTGGATATAACGACTAAGGAATTTGAAATGAGTCATATAGGATAATAATAATTCTTTTTATGATTACAATAAGACAATAGATAATGTTATATTTACAAGTCAAGAAAAATATTCCAAGGATTTGGTAAAGAAATTTGGTAGTCCAATCCTAGTGGAAAGCCAACTCCAATGGTAACTAACAAAAAACTAAATAAGGAAGAAAATTCAAAAGATGTAGATCAAAAACTATATAGAGGAATGATAGGATCTTTGATCCATATAAGTACCAGTAAACTTGATATAATGCATAGTCTTTGCCTTTGTGCAAGATATCAATCTCAACCTAAGGGAACTCATCTAAAACCTGTAAAACATTTTTTAAGATATGTAAACCAGATTGCTCATCCATCATTTATTAGACTACCCATCTAAGTTCTCATTGTCTATCTGTATTATATTTTTGTGGACTACCCATCTCACATTTTCTCATTTAAACATATGTGGACTATCCATCCCACATCTTATAGTTTTCTTAGGAAGACTATGAACCCTTAAATTAACCAAATTAGAGACTATCTATCTCTGGTGTGATGTAGACTATCCATCATACATCCCATAGTTTTCCTAGGATGTCTATGAACCCATCACCTGGCCATTTAATTCATGTTATCCACATGTTTCTATTTGTCCCATGTTACCCACATGTTTAACTATACAACGTGCTACCCATATTTTCAACATTAATCCATGCTATACATATGTTTAACCTACTCCTATTAGTGTCCCCAATTAAGTTATTTCCCTTTAGTTATTTAAATTTCATGGTGACATACTTTGGTAACCCCAAAAGATTTAATGTCAAACCGTTTAAGATATACCATAGTGCCCCTAAGGTTCGAAGTTAAAATCAGGTAATAAATGGCTCTCCACTGTTTATGGGCTCGATATGCATTAACGTTGATATCCATAATTAAAGTCCTTGTAATCTTTTCTTAATGATGTATGTTTAATACCCTTAACCTATAGTTTAAACAAGGAAATTATCTCTTTGTATTTTCCAATGCCATTTGTAAAACCCTGTTTATATTGCCACATACATAATTGAGAATGATATAAGGTTTATTTCTTTCAAAACATCTTAGTTGGACCAACATCGACATCGTATCATGTTGATGAAAACGCACAAGGCTTTTTGCCTATTAAAACTCGAAGACTAAACATGCGGAATCATGAGCCTCGATAATGATGAAGTCATCTATCCCCATGATACACAGGCTATCCATCTATTTCAGAACTCGAAGATTAGTTAAGGGGTTTTAAAAAGCTCAATAACAATATTGAAAGCGGCATAGGGTAAACTCGATGACAAGTTAAAAGAGGCATTGATAAGGCTCAATAACAGTTTTAAAATGATAAGGTTTAGGCTCGATTACAAGTTAAATTATTAGGCTCGATGACCATCGGGTCGACGAGGCAAAAAATCAAAGTTTCTTTATAAAACAATGCGACATCGAGGTTATAGGGGTCAGCGAGTCTAAAGAACACATGCGGCTACAAGTCTCTTCAAATAAATTGTGGCAACATGCGCCTTGACCTGCCCATATTCGAAGACCATCTCTCTATCTTTGTTACTCTAACCTCGATGAGGTTCCAACCCAATTCGCTCCATGCCAAACTCGTTGACATCATGCGTGTTTTTTTTTCTGTGTCAATGATGATGAAGAGTGGTGAGATGTGGCTCGACATGGCCGTTGTCGATATGGCGGAATAGTAATTAACTTGATAACTACCAATTTGCTATAAAACTTAGTATCTTTTCACCAAACCTCTATAATTTGTCAAAATCTCATTGGCTAATAAAAAATTTCTTAATTTCTTTACTGAAAATCTACCACACCCTATTTCCAAGATCTAAAACATTATTTCAAATAATTAATTACTAATAATAATTAGTTAAACTTTTATATGCATACTCTAGCATAAATAATTCTTCATGATTCAAAATTACATGGGAAAATCCCAAAAATTCATATTAATTCAAAATTTATATTTCTCTTGATATATAAAATATTCGAGTCCCAAAAGCAGATTTATTTATCATTAATAAATTAAACCCAAATTTATGCCTATTTAACCCTAGGAAATTCATAATAATTTCCTTTCGCTTTGGAAATTTCTCAAATTAAAAACGCATCTCCAAAATGTTCATTTACTTCACATCTCTAAATTTCAAATCATTTAGAGGATAAAAAACTTTGGATTTAACCCTAAAATTGAATTAAACAATTTCTAACAAATTCCAAAAATTCCTATAATCCAATATTATATCCAAACAATGATTATTAGATCATAACTTGAACAATCAAACACATGAGATTCGAGTATTACCCATAACCGAATTAAAAAAAGATTAATGAGATGATAAGTGTTATTATTCACCTTAGATTAATGGTTGGAGTTTGAGATTTGGTGTTGCTTTAATTTCCTAAGCTTTTCCCCTTGAATCTCTAGATTTGGATTTCCTTCTATGGCCGACACCCTTAGCTTTTTAGTTGTTTTGTGAATGATGGAAAATGAGAATGGAATGAGATGTAAGGGTTTAAGGCAAAAGGTTTAGGTCTATTTCCTAATATGCCCATCTTAATCATTCTCTTATATGTTAAATTTTTAAACGCTTATCTTAATTCATTAAGGCACGACCAGATTAATTGCCCAAATGTCATTCTCCTTAATTATCTACATTATTCTATTTAATCTATCCAATTAAATATCCTAAATAATGTTGAACTAGGGGTGTTATAGGCTCCCTCCTTAAACAATTTCATTCCAGAAACTCAATAAGGACTACAAAACAAGCAAAACAAACATGCAACCAAAGCTAGTGTATCCTACCAGCCATAAAATCTATATACAACAATTATAGAATATACCCTCACAACAGCTCATGATAAGTATCCCTAATCCTGTCCTTTGTCTTCCAAGTACATTCTTTCTCGTTGTCGCTCCACTGAACTTTCACCAACTTGACTGTCTTATTCCTTAACTTCTTCTCATCTCTCGCTATGACTCGAATTGGTTTCCTAACAAAAGTCAGATCTAGTCCTACTATTAATCTTCTAATACAGTCGGAGTGATAGTAGTCTCTGGATCATGCACATACTTCCGAAGATGAGAAACATGAAAAACGTTATGGACACCTGCCAAACTGCTCGTTAACTCTACTTGATACGCGAGCATTCCGATCCTCTCTATAACTGGGAACGGTCCAACTCATCTCGGTACTAACTTTTCTATCTTACAAATCTCACCACGCCTTTCATTGGTGATACCTTAATGAAGACTCTGTCTCCAACTAAAAACTCTAGATCTTTACGCCTTCTATCTACGTAACTTTTCTATCAAGACTGAGCTTCTCTCATCCTACCTCAGATTAACTCAATTTTCCCTATTGCTTCTCTCACCAAATCTAAACCTAAGACTAACGTGTCTCCAATTTCCAACCAACATGTTGGTGACTTGCACGGCCTTCCATACAAAGCTTCGAAAGGTGCCATTTCTATACTAGTCTGATAACTATTATTATAGGAAAACTCAATCAAGTGTAAGTGGGATTCCCATGATCCACCAAAATCTTATACGCAAGCTCTCATCAAATCCTCGAGTACCTCATTAACTCTCTATGTCTGCCCATCTGTCTAAGGATGATAAGCGGTACTCATCTTAAGCTTAGTACCCAACACTTCATGTAGATTCTTACAGAACTCACTAATAAATAATGTACCTTTGTCATTGACTATACTACTAGGAATCTCATGCAGTCTAACTATGTTCTTCATAAATAACTTAGCCAAAACAGGTGCTACCCTAGTTGACTTAACGAGAATGAAATAGGCGCTCTTGGTCAATCTGTCCACTATGACCCATATACTCTCATTTCCTCGATTCAACCTTGGCAACCCGTCAATAAAGTCCATGGATATCGAATCCCACTTCTAAACTGGAATATCTAAAGGCTGAAGCAACCCACTCGGCTTATGATGTTTGGCGTTTACTTAACGGCAATTCAAACGTTGCTTTACCCATAAGCCAACATCCCTCTTCGTACCTTCCCAGGAGAAACTTCTCTTTATATCCTGATACATCTTGATTCCTCCAGGATGAATCATAAACTTCGGTCAATGATATTCCTTAAGAACTTCTTTCCTTATGTCTCCAACATTCGAAACACACAACCGTCCCTTCTTTCTCAACCATCCCTTTTGGTTAAGACTAAAGTGTCTCAAATCATCAGTCTCGGTTCCAATCTCAAGTCTTCTAATCTTCTCGACCAATACTGGATCCTCTCTCTGCTTAGAAGCAATCCTTTCAATCAAAATTGCTCGAACTTCCAAACAAGATAACATGGCAGTACTCTGACTAGAACTAGTAGTCGATCTTAACTGCAGACAACATGTAGTTAGTGCCTCAAGATCCTTCCATTTTTCCAATATAGAAAACAAAACATTATGGTGTTTTCTGCTAAGAGCATCTACTACTTTATTACCTTTCCCCAATGCTACTCTATACCAAAATCATAAGTTGCTAAAAACTTCAGCCACCTCTGTTGTCTCATATTGAACTCCTTTTGGGAGAATAATTACCTTAAAGAATTATGATCTGTGTACTACTCAAATCTTTCTCCCAAAAGATAATGTCTCCACACTTTCAATGCTAAGATCACCACAGCCAACTCTAAATCATGGGTTGGATATCTTACTTCATGCAATCTGAGCTATCGAGAAACATAAGCAATCACTTTACATTTTTTCATTAACACAACTCCTAATCCAGTTCCATATGTATATGTATATTCCATTAATCCTTGATTCCCATCTAGAACTACTAACACTGGTGCATTGGTCAATAAATGCTTTAACTTAAGGAATACTTCATCACATTTGTCGGACCAAACAAACTTAATGCCCTTTCTGATTAGCTTAGTGAGGGGTGCAGCTATCCGTGAAAATCCCTAATAAATCTTCAATAATATCCAGCCAACCCAAGAAAACTTCTTATCTTAGCACTTTCTCGGGTCTCTTCCAACTATTAACCATTTCAATCTTTGCTGGATCAACTGATAACCCTTCTCCTAAGACTATATGGCCAAGAAACTTTACGTCTTTCTTCTAGAAATGACACTTCGAAAACTTTGCTTTCATCTGATGATGTCTCGGTGTCTCTAATACTATTCTAAGACGAGTGGCATGCTCTCTTACATCCTTAGAACATAACAAAATGTCATATATGAATACTGATACAAACATATCCAAGTGCTCTTGGAATATCCGGTTCATCAAATCTACAAAGAAAGCAGGCACATTAGTTAACCCTAATGGCATCACTAATCAGTTGTATGAACAATATCTCGTTCGAATTGCCGTCAACGAAATACTGTCCTCTGCAACTCTTAGCTGATGGAACCCTGTAGCAAAATCCAATTCGGAAAAAATTATAGCTCCACTCAACTTATAGAATAAATCATCAATTCTCGACAAAGGATATCTATTCTTGATCGTCTTCTCATTCAGCTTACGATAGTCAATACACAACCTTAACGACCCATCCAGTTTCTTCATGAACACCGTGGCCGCTACCCAAGGAGAACTGCTTGGTTTGATAAAGTTCTTTCCTTCTAAGTCTACTAGCTACACCTTTAACTCCTTCATCTCGGTAGGTCCCATCCTGCTAGGTGGTCTACTTATGGGTTCTACTCCTGGAATAAGATCTTCTCGAAACTTGGTAGCTTGTTTCGGTGGTAGTCCTGCAACTAGTTCAAAAACATCTGCAAACTCTCTTGCTACTAAACTCGATTCAAAACTTCTTCTACTTCCATAGCATCCAACAAGGCACAAACATTCCGAATTCTCCATTGAGTATATGATTTGGTCACTACTACTAGAATGTCTCAATGATATTTCCCTATCCTGGAAAAATATCCAAGCATCATATCTATCTAACCAATCCGTACTCAATATGATCCGAAGTCCACAAAATTCAAGACATACAAAATGCATGCTAACTTATGACCCAACAAATCAAGTTTTAACTGATAACATCTCATTCCCAGAGTTACATATCCTCCTATTGGATTCGCTACCCTTAAGGAAGTAACTGGGTATGTAGGTTCTAAGCATAACTTATCTACCAAACACTGAGATATAAATGAATGTGATGCGCCGATATCAAATAGTACCCTAACTAGTATACTACAAATCAGAAGCGTACCTTCCATCATAGATTTTCTCTTCTCAGCTGCAGTTGGTCTAGAAGATTATGGTTCCAAAGCACAGACTTTACCCTTCTCAGCCTCGGCTGCTTTCGGACACTTGTTCTTGTAATGCCCCACTTAGTCGTAGTTAAAGCACTTCACATTCTACTTCCCCACAACCACATTTCCATCAACCGAGTGACACTCACTAGCATAGTGCCCTTTCTTATTGCTCTTATAACAGACAATACATGCCTTCCCTTTCATAGCTGCTTCTCCTTTCTGAGCACCCTTCTTCTTAAAGAATTTCCTTTTCTTATTCCGGGATTCGTGATTCTTCGTTGACTTCTTCGTCTCGAAGGTAGAAAGCGTTTCTTCATTTCTAATCGCCATCTCCACTACTAAATTGATGGAACTTAAAGATGTGGCATGGTTGCGCTAGCGATTTTCGACCTTAACCCCTGGATAAATTTTTCATTCCTCATAATGGCAGTGTCAATGGTAGCATATCCATATCTGGATAGCTCATCAAACTTAGTGGCATACTCAATCACCGACATTGCTTATTGCACCAAGTGCATAAAATTTCTTAGCAATGCCGACTTGGCAACCTTAAATAAAAATCTCTCTTCGAACCACTTTCAAAAATTTTCCTAAGTCAACCCCTTCTTAGGCACTCCTACTATGACTCCATTCCACTAGAACAATGCTACTCCCTGCAACTGCCTCGAAGCTAGTCTCCTTTGCTGCTCATCATCTAAACCAAGATCAGCAAAGATTCTCTCGTGATGCAAAACCCAATTCTCCACTTCTACAGCATCCTTTGTTCCAATAAAAGGCATTCCTCCAAGATTGGTATAATCCTTGCTCAACTTGGCATAACTATTGCCAACTTGCTCCATGGGATTTGTTCCTCCCCCATTCATAGCATTTCCTCTAGCTACTCCTGCAGCCGCTCCAGCTTGCATCAAGTTAACGAAGAATTGATACATCATCCATGTATCTGCTAGTGGGGTTCCAGCACTTACAATGGCATTTGCATTTTGATTAGCATTAGGTTGTCGACCTTGGTTTCTCCCGGTATTGGATCGAGCATTTCTGTTAGTTTTGGTGCTTCCTCCACCTAGATTCACTCTTCCATTTCATGCTTCCATACCTTTCTTCCCTATAGATCTGCATACGAGTCTTAATAAGATATAGAAGAACGGTCTAAGAGAGAGTGGAATACATACTCATATAAAAAATACAAGTACGTTATTTTACTGTTATCACAACCCCAATCATATTCTATGATTCATTGGATTATGTTTTCAAAATCTTTTAGACTTATATTCCTTTTAGGTTTACATAAACCTATGCTCTGATATCAAACTATAACATCCCTTATTTTGAGGCTCGAAACTAAGTGTTATGGATGCTACAGTCATCCATAGTTATTAATTTTCAATGACTAAATGTGGCTATGTTATTCATTTTGATAATACCATAAACACATGAATATGAAAATTCAACACAATTTTTAAAATAAAATTTCTCGTCTCATTTCACAATAAAATTTCAATTTCATTACATAATCCCAATTCACAAACCACGTTCACAGAAATATAATTATTACAACCAATTCTAAGAGTGACACGTGAAGATGCCTTCTTGGATGATCAGAGTCAACTATAAGACATTTGATACAACTTTCCATTACAACACAAAAGATGAATCAATACACAATGGAATATAGATATATAGCTCCTACTAGCTAGATTGCCTCCTTCACATCTCTGGAAGCATATTCATCTAAAGGGAACATGAAAAAACCCTTACTCTCGATCTACTAAAATGAGTACCTAAAAGTTTAAGGTGAAAGACAAAAACTTCAGTTCCGACAAAAAGTCTGGTGTGAATAATAATCTACCGTCTCAAATGAAGAGATGTTTAGTCAGACCACACCGCAGTGCGGAATAGGTTTTCCCTTACTAATACCCAATTAAACATCTTAACCATATATTGTGCTCCTGCGTCCATAATGGTTATAACAAAATAACATAATCATATATAAACAATTCATATATACCAGATTTCCCATCCCTCATTTGTTAGACTACCCATCTAAGTTCTCACTGACTATTTGTCTTACATTTTTATGGACTAGCCATCTCACATTTTATCATTTAAACTAATATGGACTATGCATTCCACATCTAATAGTTTTCTAGGATGATATGAACCCTTAAATTAACTAATTAGAGACTATCCATCTCTGGCATGATGTACGTTATCCATCATAAATCCCATAGTTTTCCTAGGATATCTATGAATCCATCACTTGGCTATTTAATTCATGTTATCCACATATTTCTATGTGTCCCATGTACCCACATGTTTAACTTGACTCCATGTTACCCACATGTTCAAATTAATCCATGCTATCCACATGTTTAACATATTCCTATTGGTGTCCCCAATTAATTTATTTCCCCTTAGTTATTTAAATTTCATGGTGACATACTTAGGTAACCCCAACAGATTTCATGTCAAACCCGTTAAGATATATCTTAATGTCCCTAAGGTTCGAAGTTAAAATCAGGTAATAAATGGCACTCCGCCATTTATAAGCTCGATAGGCATTAACGTTTGTTTCCTGGAGATTTGACCAGGCAACCAGGTACTCGGCATACGATAGTACTCGGCATCCAGTAGTACTCGGCATCTAGTAGTACTCGGCATCCAGGAGTACTCGGCATCCAGTAGTACTCAGCGTCCAGTAGTACTCGGCATCCAGTAGTACTCGGCATCCAGGAGTACTCGGCATCCAGTAGTACTCGACATCCAGGAGTACTCGGCATCCAGGAGTACTCGACGTCCAAGGGTGCTCGGCATCCAAGGAGCGCTCGGCATTAGGAGACGTTCGGCGTATACAAGTGTTCGGCATGGCTGGATTGACCGTCATAAGCTATTGATCGGCCAGATACTACGTTCGGCCAGAGACATCGCTCGGCTAAAGGCAACGTTCGGCCGGAGCCATCGTTCGACCAGAGACATCTTTCGGTTAAGGTCTTCGTTCGGCCAAAGGTAGCGTTCGACCAGATACTTCATTCGGCCAGAGGCACATTCGGCTTCGATTAGTATTCGATCTACTCTTCCCACACAACAAGCGCCTCGTTCGGCATAGAGAGAGTGTTTCGGTATCCCACACAACAAGCGCCTCGTTCGGCATGGAGAGAGTGGTTCGTCATCCCACGCAACAAGCGCCTCGATCGGCATGGAGGGAGTGGTTCGGCATCCAACCGTTCGGCCTGCTCGGTTCGGCATACAACGACCACTCCATTTGGGCCAAGTTGTTCGGCTGCCAAGCCCACCTGGGAAGTCCAACCCATCTTTGTTTATAAATAGAGGGGCAAGGGCACAATGAAAAGGGACCTTTTTTCGAGAACACTGGGGAGACTCTGCCGCTTTCAAGACTCATCCTCTTTACTTAGCAATTGTATTCAAGTGTTTAGTTTACGGATTGTATCTATAAACAATCATCAAGTAAAAGCAATAAAGTTTAACCTCAAAGTGGACGTAGGACGCTGAACCACTATAAACCCGGTGTCCTTACTTTCTGCATTTAATTTAGCATATTCTTCCTTGTTTAATTTAACTTCATCACTTATATCTCTATACAATCTTTCTCAACGAGGTTAGTGACCAATTTTGGTGCTAACACTTTGGTGCTTTCACTGAGAGTTGAATTCTCAGACCTCAAGGATCTGCTTTGAAGCTACTGGATTGAATAAATCCCCCAAAGAAGATCCGACTCATTGATAGGACGTCCGTTGATTCTACTCAGAGTTCATACCAATAACTCTACAATGGCAAGACCGCGTATCAGGTCAGCTTCTCATAATGCGGATGCCCACGAGACTGCTAGCGTGCAACAAGCAGGACCTAGCAATCAGCCAGCGATTCCGGGTGTAGGAACTACCGCCCAGGACCAGACTCCGGTTGTCGCCAGAATAGAGTTCAACGACTTGATGAGAGAACTCAGGGAAAGCAGGAGACAACTAGGAGAGCAGATGCAAGCTAACTCCAACCTGATGGCACAACTCACTCAACAACAGCAACAGAATGCTGGGGGCAATCCCACCCCTTGCTCCTCATCTGACAGCTCAACTTCATCCGATGAACCTCCTAGGCGTAGGCGCCGTAAGACTGAAACTGCACGGGCAGGTGCTGCTGTCCGAACAACTGGAGACCGTGACCAAGTCGGAGCTGGAAACTTAGGAGCTGGAGTGTAGGTGGAGGCTGGAGGCCCAGACCATCAAAACGCTAACGATGTCGAACCTCAAGATGCGCATTTGGCAGATCGCCAACAGAGGAGGCATCAGCATGATCAGTCATGTAGAACAGACTCTAGCCTTCCACCTTCTATACAAAGACCAGACCTGACAGCCATGATCATACAATTAATGAAAGAGAATCAAGGCTTATCGAATGACGATTGGGGAGTGTCAAGAAGTCATACTCCATTCACAGACATTGTTCTACGGGCAGCATACCCCAGAAAGTTTAGTATGCCAACTATTCCTTCTTATGAGGGAAAGACTGATCCCAGACAGCATGTCATGAGGTACGAGTGGATGATGGATTCAGCTAGAGCAAATGATGCAACCAAGTGTAAATGCTTTCCAATTACTCTATCTGGCATCGCTACTATGTGGTTCACCCGACTTCCTCCGCGGTCCGTATCCAGTTTCGAGGAGTTGGCAAAGAAGTTTATTGAGCAGTTCAGGATACACACTACTCGTCCAAAGGACGTGATGACTCTATCAAGTGTAATCCAAAATCCTGGGGAGTCATTGAAGAAGTATTTTCAAAGATTCCATGTTGCGGCGACTGAAGTCAGTAATCCCAATGATCATGCAATTCTAATGGCTGTGATGCGAAGTGTGGAACCAGATTCCGAGTTTGGAGACTGGCTGGCAGGAAAACCTCCAACTACGCTAGAGGGTTTTTACTCAAAGGCACACTAGTTCATAAGAAGAGAGGAAGCCAAGTGGGTAAGGCGAGATAAGGCCTCGGGACCTGTTCAGGAATCCGTAAAAAGCAACATTGCTATGAAGCAGTCCGGAGACAACTCGGGAAAAGTCCAAGTCAATGTCCATAACAAACCCGGGCAGCCTAAGTAATGCGGAGGAAGAAGTCAAGGAAAGAAGAGAGAAGCAGGGAAGTGGAAGCCGAGAATTCCAAGCTACAATGAGTATACCCCGCTGAATGCGTCTCTGGAGAACATTTATCTATCAACCTGCAATACCTTTCAGTACAGAAAACCACGTCCAAAGGAGTCAACCGAGGAACAGGATCGGACCGGAAAATACTGCCGTTTCCATGAGACTTATGGGCACAAGACGGAAGAGTGCAGACACCTACACGACGCTATAGAGAAGTTGATCAAGCAGAAAAAGTTACAGGAGTTTGTGAAGGATCCACAGGAGGGAGGACAGGGAACATCCAACCCAGGTCGTGCACCAGCTCCACGTCATCTCGAAGAGCCTGCCCGGACTGTGGGTAGACTAGTCATAAACACGATCATCGGCGGGCCTCACCCCGTAGATAAGAATTGGCAAGAGATGGAGCGGTATGCTAGTTCCTTGAAGCACGCAGATTTCGAGTGTTGTTCCAACGCAGAGGATGGGACCCCTGCTAAACAGCTGCGCGTGATGACAGACGATATAGTATTTAGAAACAGAGATGCTGACCAAGTTGAAGCTCCTACCATCGACCCAATGGTCATATCCGCGACAATCGGACTGGCCTATGTGAAAATAATTCTAATTGATTGTGGAAGTTCTGTCAACATCATCTTCAAGAAGGCTTATGACCAGATGAAAATGGAAACAAAGGACTTGAAACCGTCCAAAGCTCGTATACATGGCTTTAATGGCGCAGCGACCGATGTAGTGGGGTATGTTGAGTTACCAATTGAACTGGGACAAGGCGAACATCGGAGGGTGCGAATCCTACCCTTCGTAGTTTTGGATGTGGATTCTCTGTATAATGTTTTCTTGGGCCGACCGGCCCTGGCTGAGTTTAGGGCAGCATTAGCCCCGTGGTGCTTAACTTTGAAGTTCCAAACTGACAAAGGAGTAGGTGTTGTTCATGGCGACTAAGCGACTGGTTGTGCCTGTTATGTGGCTGACCTCCGAGAAGCACATCGGAGGTAGAAAGGAAAGGTTGCGGACAATCCCGTTCGCATCCACAATTCTGATAATTGACAAGTAGTGCCCGAGCTCTGGCTCGGGCATAATTCTCGGATCTTCAGAGACATAGATCCGAGAGACGACGATGAGAAACCCAGGAAAGAAAAGGCAGCGCCGGCTGAATTAACAGTTGATATTTCGGTCAGTCGAGACGACCCATCGCGAGTACTGAAGATCGGATCGCAACAAGGTTTCAAATCTCGGATTTTGGCCAATATCTCGGGCAAATATCTCGTCTGTCTCGGGCGATATTTAAAAGACTTATTACTAACCAAGCTGCCAAATCTCGGATTTTGGCTAATATCTCGGATTTTCATCTCGGCTGATCTCGGGGAGATTTAAAACCTTGGATCGCAACTCGGTCCCGCAATGACTGAAGACCTTAGTGATTTCCTCCGAGCAAATCTTGATGTTTTTGCCTGGACGCATTCTGATATGTGCGGGATTTCTCCTGCCATTACGAGTCATATGTTGAACGTAGACCCGAAATACATCCCGGTTAAACAAAAAAGGAGAGGGATGGACCCAGAGAGGTCCGCCGCTCTTAGAGAGGAGGTGGACAAACTCAAAACCAATGGGTTCGTCCGCGACGCCCTCTACCCTGAATGGGTATCGAACCCCGTGCTGGTGAAAAAGGCAAATGGGAAATGGAGAACTTGCATAGATTATTCCGATTTGAACAAGGCATGCCCCAAGGACAGTTTCCCGTTGCCTAGGATTGATCAGTTGGTCGACTCCACTGCAGGGCACGAACTGTTATCATTCATGGATGCATACTCAGGCTACAATCCAATCCCGATGCATATTCTGGACCAAGAACACACCAGTTTCATCACAGACGTCGAGCTATATTGCTATGTAGTAATTCCTTTCGGATTGAAAAACGAAGGAGCAACTTATCAGCGTTTGGTGAATCGAATGTTCAAAGACCAACTTGGTAGAACGATGGAAGTCTATGTGGATGACATGCTCATGAAGTCACGACAGTCGAACGACCACATTCGAGACTTAGCGGAGATGTTCGATATACTCAGATATTATGGGATGAAGATCAACCCTCTGAAGTGTTCCTTCGGCGTTGCGTCGGGGAAGTTTTTGGGATTCATTGTCAATGCTAGGGGAATTGAAGCTAACCCAGAAAAGATCTAAGCCATTCGAGATGTGCAAGTGCCTAGAACTATAAAACAGGTGCAAAGCTTGAATGGAAAAGTGGCTGCGCTGAGTCGATTCATATCCAGAGCCACAGACAAGTGCATTCCTTTCTTTGATATAATAAAGAAAGGGAAGAGGAATTTCGAATGGACATCTAATTGTGAGGAAGCATTTCGAGATCTGGTGAGGCATCTAGAAAGTCCTCCAGTGTTGTCGAAGCCGGTAAACCATGAGATGTTGTACGTATAATTGGTCGTATCCCTGCATGCTATAAGTGCGGCTTTGGTCCGCGAGGAGGACCTAGTCCAAAAGCCGATGCATTACGTTAGTAAACGTTTAACAGGGGTAGAAAGAAATTACCCCAAAATCGAGAAATTGGCATATTGCTTAGTGATTGCATCACGTAAGCTACGCCCATATTTTCAAGCACACTCAGTCAGTGTCTATATTGATCAGCCCCTACGGCAGGTACTCCAGCGACCAGAAACTTCCGAGAGATTGCTGAAGTGGAATATCGAGTTGAGCCAGTTCGATATTGTCTACTTGCCATGAAGAACCATACAAGGACAAGCATTAGCAGATTTCATTACTGAGTTTACTGTATCTGACGAATCAGATAATCACAGTGTCATTCCCCCCGTTCGATGGAAATTGTACACCGATGGGGCATCAAACGACCATTGCTCTGGTGCTGGCGTAGTTCTTGTAACTTCGGAAAATCGATCGATTTGTTACGCTCTGAAGCTCGATTTCCCGGCCACGAATAATGAAGCAGAATATGAAGCACTGATTGCTGGCTTAAAACTCATTGGAGAACTCAGGGTCAAATCAGTCGAAATCTTTTGTGACTCACAGTTGGTGGTCTACCAAGTGCGGGGAGATTACCAAGCAAAGGGACAGAAGCTTGCTCCGTACCTTGTTCTAGTTCAAGAATTACTGTCGAACCTTGAGCGTTATGACATTTCGCATGTCCCGCATGAACAGAACAAAGAAGCCGACTCATTGGCAAAATTCGCAAGCACTGGCGATGCGCAGCAAATGGGATTGTTTCCCATTGAGGCCTTGCATGCTCTAAGCATAGACGCGATGAAAGTTGATTTTGTGTTGGAAACATGAATCGAGAGGGAATCGTGGATAACCCCATTCAAACTATACCTAACGACCGGGGTTTTACCGGAAAAGAGGAGCGAAAGACGACAGGTAATTCGAAAGGCCGCTCGATACGTGATGCAGGATGGATTAATGTATCGAAAGGGGTTCTCAGTCCCCTTATTACGATGCATCGCTCATGATGAGACAAAGCGGGTCTTGAAGGAGGTTCACGAAGGAGAATGTGGTGACCATACTGGGTGGCAAACGCTAGAAAAAAAGATCTTCCGCTATGGATATTATTGGCCAACCGTAAATTGGGACGCTGCAGACTACGCAAGGAAATGTGACAAGTGTCAAAGATATGCGAAAATCCCGAGGACTCTGCCAACAGAACTCACACAAATGGTTAGTCCCTAGCCATTTGCAATCTAGGGAATCGACATAATCGGCTCTTTGCCCATATCCAAAGGTGGTGCGAAATACGCGATAGTTGCAGTCGATTATTTCAAAAAATGGGCCGAGGCAAAACCTTTAGCCACAATCACCTCTAAGAAGGTAATTAATTTCGTTGTACGAAACATTATATGCCGCTTTGGCCTCCCTCGAACCATCATTACAGACAACGGAACACAGTTTGAAAGCAGAGAGTTCAAAGAGTTCTGTTTAAAGTATGGCGTTGAGAAGAAGTTCGCCGCCGTTGCGCATCCAAAATCTAACGGACAAGTCGAAGCTGTAAACAAAATAATCAAGTCCATATTGAAGAAGCGTTTGGAGAAAGTCGGAGGCAAGTGGGTAGATGAACTCCCGACAGCATTGTGGGCTTATAGAACTACCCACAAGTCCGCGACCGGCCACACTCCATTCGCCTTGGCATATGGCTCGGAAGCCGTTATACCCGTGGAACTTGAGGTTCCATCACATCGAGTGACATATTATGATCCCAAGACAAATCAGGATCTCTTGTTGGAATCACTGGACTGCATCGATGAAAAATGTGAAGAGGCTGAATTAAGGGCGGCAGCACATAGGCACCGAGTCAAGCGGTATTAAGACGGCAGAGTCCGTCCAAGAATTTTTGATGTGGGTGATCTCGTTCTGAAATGAGTTTTCCCAGTACCATCATGTATGAATCCCAACTGGGAAGGTCCATACATCGTTGAACGGAAGCTTGGAGAGGGAACATTCAAGCTAGCGACTGTTGATGGCGTGACACTCCCCCGAGCGTGGAACAGTGAACATCTGCGACATTATTACATTTAGCACGTTTCTTTCCTGTTTTAGGCACAGTTATTTCCTGTATATTTTTGTTCCGTTATCACTTAGTTTCTTTTGACCATGTAATCAGGCAATTTAGTTAGTTTTCATTAATAAAGGCTTGAAGTCGTCTTTTCCATAAATTACTAATGTTTCTATATCCCACAGTCGGGCGATAAATTACTAGAGTCACATTATTCTGTACGATGTACGAACTCGTATAAACGACTTCAATCTCTGAGTCCCCTGAGTGCGGACCGGAGTACTCTAAGTCCCTAGAGTGCGGACTAGAGTATAAAAAACTTCAATCTCCGAGTCCCCTGAGTGCGGACCGGAGTACTCTAAGTCCCCAGAGCACGGACTAGAGTATAAACGATTTAAATCTCAAAGTCCCCTAAGTGTGGACCAGAGTACTCTAAGTCCTCGGAGCGCGGGCTAGAGTATAAACCACTTTAATCTCCGAGTCCCCTGAGTGCGGACCGGAGTACTCTAAGTCCCCAGAGCGCGGACTAGAGTATAAACGACTTCAATCTTTGAGTCCCCTGAGTGCGGACCGGAGTACTCTAAGTCCCCAGAGCGCGGACTAGAGTATAAACGATTTCAATCTCCGAGTTCCCTGAGTGTGGACCGAAGTACTCTAAGTCCCAGGAGCGCGGACTAAAGTATAAACGACTTCAATCTCCGAGTCCCCTGAGTGCGGACCGGAGTACTCTAAGTCCCCAGAGCGCGGACTAGAGTATAAACGACTTCAATCTCCGAGTCCCCTGAGTGCGGACCGGGGTACTCTAAGTCCCCAGAGCGCGGACTAGAGTATAAACGACTTCAATCTCCGAGTCCCCTGAGTGCGGACCGGGGTACTCTAAGTCCCCAGAGCGCGGACTAGAGTATAAACGATTTCAATCTCCGAGTCCCCTAAGTGTGGACCGGAGTACTCTAAGTCCCTGGAGCGCGGACTAGAGTATAAACGACTTCAATCTCCGAGTCCCCTGAGTGCGGACCGGAGTACTCTAAGTCCCCAGAGTGCGGACTAGAGTATAAACGACTTCAATCTCCGAGCCCCCTGAGTGTGGACCGGAGTACTTTAAGTCCCCAGAGCGCGGACTAGAGTATAAAAAATTTCAATCTCCGAGTCCCTTGAGTGTGGACCGGAGTACTCTAAGTCCCCGGAGCGTGGACTAGAGTATAAACGACTTCAATCTCCGAGTCCCCTGAGTGCGGACCGGAGTACTCTAAGTCCCAGAGCGTGGACTAGAGTATAAATGATTTCAATCTCCGAGTCCCCTGAGTGTGGACCGGAGTACTCTAAGTCCCCGCAGCGCGGACTAGAGTATAAACGACTTCAATCTCCAAGTCCCCTGAGTGTGGACCGGAGTACTCTAAGTCCCCAGAGCACGGATTAGAGTATAAATGACTTTAATCTTCGAGTCCCCTGAGTGCGGACCGGAGTACTCTAAGTCCCAGAAATGCGAACTAAAGTACAGGCAATTCGAATCTCCAAATCCCCTGAATGCAGATCAAATTGCCCAAAATCCTTGGAGCATGGATTTAGGGAAAATTCTAAGTACACAAGAATGTTGAACAAGAAATATACTACTCCAAGGAATGTTCGAACAATATAAGAAAGTATTGGGAAATTATGTGACTCATAAGAACTTGAGTTTTGACCACAGTTATTCATAAAGCTAAAGAAGCAAAAGAATCATTCAAGTGACAAAGGAACTAAACTTTATTTAATAGTCCAAAATGGGGTTACACAGCTATTCCTCCAAAACTTGGAGCCAAAAATCCATCTACACAAACTACGGAAGCGAAAGAATGAAAGTAGTTACAAGACCTAAACAAAATCTCGTTGAACGAGTATATCGACTATTTCTTTGGTTTCTTCTTCTTGTCTTCCTTTGTTTTCTCAGACGATTCCCCTCCCTCACGCTTCTTCTTGGATTTCTTGCTTGCTAAAGAAGCGGAGTCAGGAGTGGGAGAATGAACATCCAACGGTTTGGATTTGCCAGGGAGAATGATCTTCAAAGGTCTATTCCGCGGGTCGGTAAGTTCTAGTATTTCAGGATCAACTTTGATCTCGACTTTCTTTTTCTCCTCTTCGGCGAGACGCTCTTTCATGCTCATCTTCGAAGTATGTTCGAAGGCGCCAGTGATCTCGATTTCATCACTCCCTTCGGCGGGAGATGAAGTGTCAAACTTATCATCATCTAGCGCCCCGATCACTTGAGCGTCAGGGCCAGGAGTTACTCCCGCATGAGCAACATCACTTGTTTTCTCTGCCTCCTCATTGGCGTCTTCGCTCCTTGGAGTTGGCTCAGGATCAGAGCAGCCTGCATGAAAACATAAAGAATGAACATTAGGACAAATAACCACTACTAGAAAGTGACAGATCTTTTAACTTCTAAAAGAAGAATTTTGTACCGGGTTCTGGCTGGCTATCAGTTGTGCGTGGAGTTTCACCCTCTAGAATAGGGGATAGCACATGAACTCCAAGCCCGGGATCTTCTGGATCGTAGCCGGCATGCTGCTCGAATGGGTCAAGTGTTGGCCGACCGGCCGATTGAGCAGAGGAAGGAGCAGCAGAATGAGGAGCTGCAGTCTTAGCCCCAGATGGACCAGCTTCATCGTTTTTCTCTTTTGGTAGGGGAGAGCCTTTGCTATAAAGCGCCAAAGCTGCAGATAAGTCCGCTGGCTCGTTCCCTCTAAGAAATTCCTTCACCAGAGCATCCTCATCGACTTCTTCAGAGCCCGACTCGATTTTTCTGATCTTCACTAAAGTTTTCCAGGCCTCAGCTAGGGATTCAAGATAGCCCTCGCCTAGGAATGTCAAATCGCGATGCATAAGGACGCGGGCGCCGTACTCGGCAATCAGCGGGTCAAACATGCATTTGACCTCTTCCCTGCCGGCCTCTGCAACTGCTTCGAGGCGAGAGTCAATCTCCTCCGAAGCTTTTCTCTTGCCCTCCTCGTGGGCTCCGTCTTTCATTTTTTCAACCCTAGCGAGTTCATCATCAAGCTTTGTTTTTAAGAGCCGTGTAGCAACGATTTCGTCGCAGTATCATTGGGACTCTTCTTGAGCGGCTGTTTTTTCCTCTTTCTCTTTAGAGAGCAATTCTTTCAACTCTCTGACTTGCAGGGCAAGCGCGTCCCTTTCTTTCTGGATAGAGTCTTTTTCTAAGGCAAGGGCTCCGCTGCGCTGGACTGCTTCGTCGAGTTCCTTCTTATGGGTCATCTCTAAACGAGTGACAGCCTCAGCAGTGTCTTTTGCGCTTTGCTCTACGGCTTCGAGTTACGACTTATACAAGGCAAGCTCCTCATCTCGGATCTTGATGACATCCTTGTCAAAGCCAGCTTCCAACTTCAAACGGTCAATCTCCTGTTGGCGCTCAACAGATACCTCAGAGATCTTTTCGACCAAGTGTACAAACGCGTCGTGTTGAACATAGACATCGTTGTTGCAGGCAATGGCACTTTGCTTAACGTGCCCTGGGATATGATGAATGGATGGGAGGAATTTCAGGCCATTGAAGCAGATTTTTGGGAATTTAGACTTAAGATCGACCATCTTCTCTGGTATAGTTGGGTCAGCCGCAGGAATAGGGGGAGGGGGCTTTGAAAGTTTTGCTCTTTTTAGATGCTCCCGAGTTTGCCTTGTGCTCGACGAACCAGAGTGTTGTTCTCGGGAGACATCGGGTTGGGACCCCTTCTGCGAAAGCTTCTCTCTATCTGGCTCAGTTTGAGAAGGAGGATCACGAGAATATGAAGACTGGGAGTATGTTTTCTTTCGATAAGATGAATCGCGAGGACGGTTATCTCGATCCTCGTAATCATCTCTGTCCCTGCGTCTACCCGAGCCTGAATCCCGTCCGGGATGGTGAAATATAGAAGAGCCATGGAGGCGATCGAGTCCGTGGGAGCGCCCCATGTCACCTGCAAAGGATGAAAATAACAACGAGTTAAGAAAAATTGGGGTAATGAAAAAACTTGAAGTGTATGGTAAAGTGCGTGTGTGTCCTAGTGTTCCCCTCGACGGACCGGTTCCTTTATCTTTACTGATTGGAGTGTTATCTCCCTGGACTGGGAGTTGAACTCCCGCGTTGCCTCTAGCGGGCGAATGAAACTTAAAGGCTTCCGGATCGTCGAAACCATAATTGAGTATATCGTCGGAGATGGAAAGGTTCGACAGACCCTTTAAAGAACTTTCCATATGCTGTGAAGAAGCCTCTTTCTCTGACGGGATGAGCGTAACTTTTGAAGTCCCACTAACTTTCTCCTTCCGTATCTTGTACGTCAGTTTCTTCTTTCCCTGCGAAGGGGAAGATGACGTTTCAATATCGTGCACTTCGACCGCCGGGTTCCAAGCGGGACCCACATTCTCGCCTTGAGTCTCAGGAGCTTCATCCTCCTTGTTTTCACCCTCTTCGCGTGCATCAGGAGTATGGCGTGATGACGATCTAGCTTTTTTTTCCCTCTAGCAGGAGCGGATTTGGGGATGGAAACGCCCTCCGGAAGGCTAATCCGGTGACCTGGGGCTAACAAACCGAACCTCGACAATGATTCATTTGAAATGATGGTTTGGATGTCCCGATCCTCGGCAGGAAGAGCTCTAATGGCTTCGACGACCTCAGAATATCCTCGGTCGTCAGGACGCGGGTTAATACCTGAAAAGATAAAACGAGGAGTTAGAAAAAGCATAGCTCCGATTGAGCGCAAATGATGGCTCAAGGAAGAGACTTACTGCCTTCGACCCATCTCCTAGCGAAACCGGGAGGGCAACGCACATAGAACCATTCCTGTTTGTATAGGGCAAATTTGCTACACGCCCCGGTTAAAATCTGGCACTTGTGGTACGGCTTGAGGAACATAAAAGAGGGGCTATCTTTCCGCTTCTTGATCATATAAATATATCTAATGTCGCCAGAAGTTGGAGGCCTAGAGAAGACGACCATGAAGAGTAGGTAGGTCCCGTATATAAACGCATGACCGTTTGGATGCAGCTGTGACGGGGCGATGTCTATATACTACAACACGACCCGAAGAAATAAATTGAATAGAGGCACGCTGCCCATCCAGCACATGAACTTGTTACAAGCAGTATATCCGACTGGGGGCATGTGAGGACGATCATGTCTCGACGGGACCAGCACATCGGCAAAAGGGATTCCATGGATGGAGCATATTCGCCGAAGCGCGACTTCGTTAATATTTGAAGCATGTGAGCGGATCGGATTGTCCAAGAGATTCATTGCCTCCAGGGCATCAGGAGCTAAGTTATGAGCAGGGGAAGTCGACAGATTTGAAGTGTCCGCGACTTCTTGCCTTGATGACGGCCCAGGCCTATCAGATATAGTAGCGGAGCTAGATTTTTTAGACATCCCCAATAAATAGTGAATCTGTCTAAGCGCCTATGAAAACTATACTTGAAAAATGTTCAACATTAGAATTAACAACATGAATATTCCCCCCCCCCACATGGTGTGTAAACTAGTGCAAGCAATCGTGTATAAGCATTGAGAATCTGAAGGTTACAAAGATATAAAAATTCAAATCGTCGCCTTCGAAGACCGTCATCGCTAACCGTCTCAAAAAGCCCGCCTTGTGGTGATTATAGTTCCAGATTCGGAAAACGTAAGTTAATCTAAGTTCAGATTTATGTCTACTAAAGCTAGGAAGTTAATGATCCGGGTCAGTTTCATATATGCTAGTATGCTTAGGTCCTGGTCCTTGTTATTCTATATGAATAGGCATGGTTAATAAGTGTTCGGCCTAATTCCTGCTCGGCTAAAGGTATCATTCGACACGTACGGCTAAGTTTTGTCCGGCCAAAGTGGTTTTCAGCATTCACAATCGTTCGGTGAATTGTGGTTCGGCATTTATGTTGTTCGGCCTTTATGTTGTTCGGCATTTGTATTGTTCGGCATTTTCATTGTTCGGCATTTATGTTGTTCGACATATATTAGTTCGGCGGTTAAGTAATGTTCGGCCTTGGTATTGTTCAGCTGAAATATTGTTCGGCCTTGGTATGGTTCGGCAGTTAAGTAGCGTTCGGCCTTGGTATTGTTCGGCTGAGATATTGTTCGGCATTTGAGTAGTGTTCGGCCTGAACATGGTTTGGCATTTATGTTTGTTCGGCTAAGATATTGTTCGACATTCGTAATCGTTCGGCATCCCACTAATTCATGCCTTCACCTTAGCCTTCCATTTCACTGTCCGGCGCATGATAACATACGCCGAACCAGAATTATGCCATTCGAGACCCTTACCACCTCCAACACTTCCACTTTTCTTTCTTCTCCTTTAGCTTCGATTCGGCACGAAGAAGCTAATCGCCCAATGATCTTCTGTGCGAACACTCCTGGTCATTCCTCCTCTCCTCGCCTCGCATCGTTCAGCAATAAAGACGACCTAATCAAAAGTTTTCTACATGACCCACTCAACTGTCTCGTGTTGAAACTATTTAAATCGTAGAAGGGGTAATACCTAGTTTATTGATCGGAACTTAGGAAGGATTGATTAGGCTTTAAGTCTGACTGACTGGCGAGGATTGCAAGTCTCTATGGAGTGACAGAAGTAAAAGTGTTAAAGGAGAGAAGAGGGGAGGTACATGGTTTTATAGGGAGAAAGTGGAAGTCGAAGGGGCTATATCCGGTAGAATCGGTCAAAGCCATAGCGTTCGGCTTCAAAACGTAGAGTTGCTCGACATATGAGGAACGTTGAGCTTCGAACGTATCGTTTGGCATTTATACCACATCAGGTGCACACCACAACCACTGATATTCTCAAGAAGGCATCTCCATTAGAAGTTAGTCAAGGATTTGAAATGAAACGTGGAGGTTACGTAATTCAAAGCGTATCACGTTCAGTCACGTAATACACTTTGGGGGGCAAGTGTTTCCTGGAGATTTGACCAGGCAACTAGGTACTCGGCATCTAATAGTACTCGGCATCCTGTAGTACTCGGCATCCAGGAGTACTCGGCATCCAGTAGTACTCAGCGTCCAGTAGTACTCGGCATCCAGCAATACTCGGCATCCAGTAGTACTCGGCATCCAGGAGTACTCGGCATCCAGGAGTACTCGGTGTCCAGGGGTGCTCGGCATCTAAGGAGCGCTCGGCATCAGGAGACGTTCGGCGTATACAAGTGTTCGGCATGGCTGGATTGACCGTCATAAGCTATTGATCGGCCAGATACTACGTTCGGCCAGAGACATCGCTCGGCTAAAGGCAACGTTCAGCCGGAGCCATCGTTCGGCCAGAGACATCGTTCGGTTAAGGGCTTCGTTCGGCCAAAGGTAGCGTTCGGCCAGATACTTCATTCGGCCAGAGGCACGTTCGGCTTCGATTAGTATTTGATCTACTCTTCCCACACAACAAGCGCCTCGTTCGGCATGGAGAGAGTGGTTCGGCATCCCACACAACAAGCGCCTCATTCGGCATGAAGAGAGTGGTTCGGCATCCCACGCAACAAGCGCCTCGATCGACATGGAGAGAGTGGTTCAGCATCCAACCGTTCGGCCTGTTTGGTTCGGCATACAGCGACCACTCCATTTGGGCCAAGGTGTTCGGCTGCCAAGCCCACCTGGGAAGTCCAACCCATCTTTGTCTATAAATAGAGAGGCAGGGGCACAGTGAAAAGGGACCTTTTTTCGAGAACACTGGGGAGACTCTGCCACTTTCAAGACTCATCCTCTTTACTTAGCAATTGTATTCAAGTGTTTAGTCTACGGATTGTATCTGTAATCAATCATCAAGTAAAAGCAATAAAGTTTAACCTCAAAGTGGGCGTAGGCAATTACGCTGAACCACTATAAAGCCGGTGTCCTTACTTTCTGCATTTAATTTAGCATATTCTTCCTTGTTTAATTTAACTTCATCACTTATATCTCTATACAATCTTTCTCAACGAGGTTAGTGACCAATTTTGGTGCTAACAACGTTAACATCCATAATTAAATTCCTTGCAATCATTTTCTTACTGATGTATGGTTAATACCCTTAATGCATATAGTTTAAACAAGGAAAATTTCTCTTTGTATTTTCAAAGTCTAATGTCATTTGTAAAACCCAGTTTATATTGCCATGTACATGATTGAGATAGATATAAGGTTTATTACTTTCAAAATATCTTAGTTTGATCAAGGTCGACATCATATCATGTTGATGTAAAAGCATAAGGCTTTCCGCCTATTAAAACTCAAAGACTAAACATGCGGCATCATGAGCCTCGATGATAATGAAGTCATCGATCCTCATGATACATAGGCTATCCACCTATTTAAAAACTCAAAGACTAGTTAAAGGCTTTGATAAAGAACAATAACAATACTGAAAGCGGCATAGGGTAAACTCGACGATAAGTTAAGAGTGGCATTGACAAGGCTTAATAATAATTTTAAAACGATAAAGGTTAGGCTTGATGATAAGTTAAAGTATTAGGCTCGATGACAATCAAGTCGATGAGGGAAAAACTCAAAATCTCTTATAAAACAATGCGACGTCGAGGTTATAGTGGTTAGCGAGTCTAAAGAACACATGCGGCTGCAAGCCACTTCAAATAAAATGTGGCATCATGCGCCACGACACGCCCATGGTGAAGACCATCTCTCTATCTTTGTTACACTAACCTCGACGAGGTTCCAATCTAATTCGCTCCATGTCAAACTCGTTGACATAATGCGTATTCATTTGTTCCTCATCGATGATGATAAAGAGTGGTAAGAGGTGGCTCAACATGGTCGATATCGACATGGCAGAATAGTAATTAACTTGAAAACTGCCAGTTTACTATAGAAAGTAGTATCTTTTCACCAAACCTCTATAATTTGTTAAAATCTCATTGGCTATTAAAAAAATTATCAATTTCTTTACTAAAAATCCACCACACCCTATTCCAAGATCGAAAACATTATTTCAAATAATTAATTACTAACCATAATCAATTAAACTTTTATATGCACACTCTAGCATAAATAATTCTTCATGATTCAAAAATTACATGGGAAAAATCCCAAAAACTCACATTAGTTCAAAAGTTATATTTCTCTTGACATATAAAATATTTGGGTCCAAAACCCACATTTAATTATCATTAATGAATTAAACTCGAATTTATGCCAATTTACCCTTAGGAAATTCATAATAAATTCCTATCACTTTGGAAAATTCTTAAATTAAAAATGCATCTCCAAACTGTTGTTTTACTTCACATATCTAAATTTCAAATCATTTGGTAGATAAAAACTTTGGATTTAACCCTAAAACCAAATTAAACAATTTCTAATCAATTCCAAAATTCCCATTATCCATTATTCTACCCAAACAATGATTATTAGATCATAACTTGATCAATCAAAAATAGGAGACTCAGGTACGAAACAATGATTAAAGAGATGATAAGTGTTATTATTCACCTTAGATTAATGATGGGAGTTTAAGCTTTGGTGTTGCTTTAATTTCCTAAGCCTTTGCCCTTGAATCTCTAGATTTTGACTTCCTTCTATAGCCGACCTCTCTTAGTATTCTTTAGTTATTTTGTGAATGATGGAAAATGAGAATAGAATGAGGGGTAAGGGTTTAAGACAAAGGGTTTAGGTCTATTTCCTAAGATGCCCATCTTAATCATTCTCTTATATAATAGATTTTTAAACACTTATCATAATTCATTAAGTCATAACCAGATTAATTACCCAAATCTTATTCTCCTTAATTTTCTACATTATTCTGTTCAGTCTATCCAATTAAATGTCCTAAATAACGTTGAACAAGAATTAGGGGTGTTACATGTTTTTAACATGTTTTGCTACAAATTTGCGCCTAGTTTTCGATGCATTAACAAATGATTTTTGACCCATTCTTTTTACAATAGTTAGTAAACTTTGGGTACTTAGAAACCATAAAGAAAAATCCCAAAGAATATCTTTATAATTATTTTATAGAAATTTTTGAAAATAGGGTATTTTTCCGAAATGCTCGTATAATGACTATTTCACTATAGTTTTTGCCATTTTATTCAACTAGCTACCGAATGATTGAAGCTTCAAATTCTTACAATAAAAATGATATATTACTTACATTTTAATTTGATAAAGAAACCCCTAAGGAAATCTCTACTAAAATAAACGTTATTTCCCAAAAACAAGGAATTTAGAAGTGTCGATATAGTGACTATTTTTGCTTCAAACTTTCATAGCTTTATTCAATTAATTTACAACTTTCCAAACTAATTCCTCACTGTCCTAAAAACTTATAAAGTGTGGAGAATAACCAATACAAGTTATACAAAGTTAAGTTCTTAAATGATCAAATTACATAAGTTAAAGTTAAGGGATTTCAAAGTGCGTTTATAGCGACTAACGCTATATGGACAATTCCGTATTCAATTCAATATTTAATATCATTTAATTATGTAAACATATATGATTCCTAAATTCAAATCATATCACAAAGAAGCATGTAATAACGTATGTACTAAATAACATGTCCAAATCTAATGTTCAAACTTTTAACTACATGTGCTCAAATGATCAACACAATTCAAAGTCTTTCAAGGCACAACACTTTACAAAAATTATATGTTTTTCAAAGCATATAATTATGGTTTATAACTGTATGTAGTTAGGGTATATTATCATAGCTTTTAGCCAGCTAATTAACAAGTTACTAACAAGCAATTTGTCAAGTTATTGTTTTTCATTCTAGTTAAGATAACTCACATTTACTCAAACCAAACACTACTATCTTCTTACCAACATTCAAGCAAGCATCCAAACACTTCCTACTATAACCCAAGCTCACGTCCATGGCCCATGTTCCTCTTTTTGCTCTCGACCAAGCCTTCTTGTAATGACCCGTAATTTTATCACATTGAATTAGAATATTTAATTAATTTTAAATATTCAGATAATTGTTTTAAATGATAAATAATCCATTTTGATTATTATCTAATGATAATAAGTGATTGATAATGGTTTTATAAATATATAAACTTGTTTTATAAAGATATTTAAACTTTATCGCATTTTGGTAGATCGACGTCATATTTTTATAAATGAATTTTTATAATATTTAATATGGTTTTATAGCTTAAATAATCTTATTTTAATTATTTAAAGATGATAAGAAATTTATTTTCAAGTTTTGTTTAAATAAATAAATAGTTTGATTAAAAGCTGAAAATATGAGCGGGATTCAATTTTCGGATTTTCGACCTTTCAACGAACGGAAGTTGTTTCAAATCATTGCAACGTTAATTGATACCATACACACATGAATGTACATACATATAAACACATATATGTGTACATAATTAGTCACATTAAGGGTTTGTAAATATCTGAATATGTATATACATAAGCTTTCTTATATGTATACAAATGAAAGCTTCATCCTTATGAGTCAAAAAGAAAAATTACAAGCAACTACACATCACCTTACACACCTACAACATGAAGTGATTAAAGGCACATAGAGGGGTTGGGTTCGGCCGAAAGTTAAGGGAGAGAGGGGTATTTTGGTAATTTCATATACAAGGATTTCTGCCCTATAAATACACATGGATATCCTCTTCCTTCCTTCACAACATCACTTCACATCTCCTCCTCCTCTTCTTCTTCTTGAGCTCTCTAGTGGATTTCCTTCAATTTCCTCCATCTCCTCTTAAAAATATTCCAAAATCAAGTTGAAGTTCTACCGAAATAATCATAAGATATAGAGAGATATACCACTTTAAATTCAAGATCAAGTTAGTGATCACCTCTTCTTTCCCCTTGCTTGGATAAAGCTCATCAAGAGCCACCACCACCTCTCCACGCTCTCAGTACAAGGCCGAGCACACCCAAGGGTCCCTAAGGCAGTATTCATAAACTTCGGTATGAAAATAGAAAAGCTATAGTCCATTTCGTATCACTAAAATTTATATCAGGATAGCATGTATATAGAAATTTGGGGTTTTCGACACTTGAAAATCGACCCTAATATGCCCACTATATTGCATGTCGGGCAATCGAATGCTGAAAAACCCGATTGTTAGGGGAAAGAAGGAAGAAGGAAGAAGATAAGAAGAAGGGAAAAGAAAAATTGGAACAACACAGAATCTCACAGTCGTAGCGGAAAAATATATAATATAAAATCAACGACCGTTACAAAAGAGAAACTGTTATATACATACATCCAACAGAGTAAAACAACTAATCAAAAGTATAAGCTTGGACAGTTATAACAACTTGTCCTTACAAATGCTGATGATTTCAATAACAAAGCAGCGGAAAATAAACATATACGTGAATATGACTTAAAGACCTCAACCTCGTCTCTTGAGCTCTAATGTGTCCAAAGAAATCTGTAAATATGCTCGGTCTAAACCGAGCATTATATTAAAATAACACCTGAGTCAGTCTGGAAATCCAGCGTGAGAAAACACACCCAACTAGATTTTTAAAGTTATAGAAAACTTTTCAAAAATCAAAAGTATCTCGTAAGACCACGCCGCACATAAACATGGATGGTTTTTTACCTTACGATAACCCAAAATATTTCATATAAAATCCTCTAATATTATAATAGGGTATAATATACAAATACTTATTAATCATAGTCGAAATTATTACACTAATTAAATTCCATCATAATAGGTATACAACTAAAACCGTAAAGGCTTGTGTTGGAGAATGGATTCCTTACAATGACTGGGCTACTAGGGTATCGCCCGTCACGGTGCATCTCTTGATAAAGTAACACCGAGGTTGAACCTATCGACTCCTGCCAACATAGAAACAACATATTCCTTACTGGATAGTACCGAATATGATTACCCCTCCGTTAGTGGGCCCCAAATCATACAAATGAGAGATAATATTGACTCTAGATAGGGATGATCATACCCTACTTGGGAGCGACCCACTTAGCCCTGCTGCATCTCCCATGTTTTAGTCATTGCTGGTTGATGAGGATTGAGGCTACGTTTTACCTTTTATAAAGCGCTTCCCACTTGGAATGCTAACCCCGCCCTCCGGGAAACAATGCAATACCAGCATTCATCCATACAAGTTCGTTCTAGGATTGAGTGAAGTACTTGAGAGTTCCATCTTTATTTTCATCATCTTCAAGATGTCATCACTTCGAAATGCTTGAGTTGGATCGAAGTGGTTTTCGGATAACATATCTGATCTTGGTCTGTTCGAAACAACTTTCGATAATTTTCGGTAAACTCAACCCTAGTTCTTTAGGGAATAAACAGTCAAAGATAAGAGCGGAGATCACCTCCTAACTATCAGTGAATGAATTTCCTTATCATTATCCTAGGAGAACGAAACGAGATTTATACGCATGATACAACATTATTGGAGATGACTGTGCCGTATAACTTACGTGGTTCTCCTAGATATTTCCAAAGTAATGTTTGGATCCAAATTCGATAGTCAGTTATTTAACTATCGAATAACAAACATTCAATCAAGGATTTAATTCCATAGGGAAAACCAAAATGGTTAAGCACACAAGCAACCACTGCCATCCTTTAAATTAATCTTCCATTAATTTATATTCACTTTGTAATACTTGAGTCAAAATTCTTTTTACAAAGATACACACACATACACAAATCCTTATTTATCAATACTTGGAAAAATATCTATATATTTATCTCAACGGTATAAGTATATTCACCAACATTTGGGAAGATTCCCCTTTTTGTTCAATTCTAACATAATTTACAACTCCATTATAAATCCACAAAACTATTTATAAAACTCCTTTTATAAATATATAAACCCATTTCTAAAATTCTTTTTTAAATATCTAAACCATTTATAAAACTCTTTTACCTTTTTAACAAATCTTCCTTTAAGTTTTCCAAAACATGTTATAAGATCCTCTTATAATCCATATTTGTTTATAAAACCCTATTTATAAATCTCGAAAACATTTGTAATATAAATTCTAATAATTTACTTAAAAACATTATTGTATAACAGTAAACATTATAAATAAATAAATATTATGTAACGAACCAGATTTTCGACCTTCGAAAATCGACACTAATACGTACATTGTATTACATGCCGAGCAACCGAATGCCGAAAAACCTGAAAGTTAGGGGAAAAGAAAAGGGAAGGAAGATAGGAAGAAAAACAAACAATAAAGAATTTCACAACGGAACGAATAATCTATAATATACAACAAATCTTTACACAAAAGCAAAACTGTAATATGTATATATATAGACATCAATCTGAGTATACTAACCTATTTCAGCCTAGACAGTTATAATAGTCTGTCCTTACAATCGCTGATAAATACCATCAATGGATAGAGCGGAAAATAACCATATACATGAATACGTCACTGGGCCTCCGGCTCGTCTCCTGAAGCTCCAAAGCATCCAAACTAATCTGTAATATGCTCGGTCTGACCCGAGCATTATAACAAAATAACACCCGAGTCAGTCTAAAAAACCAGCGTGAGAAAAATACACCCAAATAGATTTTAAAGTTCTAGAAAATCTTTTAAAATTAGAAGTATTTTGTAAGATCACGCAGCATATAAACACGGATGAGTTTTTACCTTATGATAACCAAAACATTTCATATGAAATTCTCTAATATATTAATAATGTCTAAGATACAAATACTTATTAATCTTAGCTGAAATTGTTACATTAATTAAATTCTAGCATAATAGGTATACAACTAAAACCGTAAAGGCTCGTATTGGAGAATGGATTCCATACAATGATTGGGCTATTGGGGTACCACTCGTCACGGTGCATCTCTAGGCAAATAACACCGAGGTCGAACCCATTGACCCCTGCCAACACAAGATTGGCCTATCCTTTACTGGAAAGTACTGAATAAGATCACCGCTTGGTTGGGATCAACAACCATACCGAAGCATACATGAATTAATAATAGGGACTCTAGATAGGGGTAACCTTACCCTCATAGGAGCGACCCACCTAGCCTTGCTGCATCTCCCCTGTTTTTTTCATTCCTAGTTGATGAGGCTTGAGGCTATGTTTTACCTTTTATATAGCACATTCCACTTGGAATGCTCATATTGCCTTCCAAGTAACAATGTAATACCAACATTCATCCATATAAGTCCGTTTTGGAACTGAACGAAACACTTGAGAGCTCTATCTCTAATTCCATCATCTTCAAGATGTCTTCACTTCAAAATGCATTCGTTGGATCAAAGTGGTTTTTGGATAACATACCCGATCCCGGTCTCTTTGAAATAGCATTCGATAATTCTCGGTAAACTCAACCCTGGTTCTTTAGGAAATAAATAGTCAAAGATAAGATTGGAGATCACCTCCTAACCGTTAATGAACGGATTCCCTTATCATTGTCCTAGGAGAACGAAATGAGATTTATATGCACAGTACAACATCATCGGAGATGATTGTGCCATATAACTCACGTGTTTCTCCTAGATATTTCCAGAGTTACGTTTAGGTCCATTTTTGATAGTTGGTTGTTTAACTATCGAATAAAAAACATTCAATCAGGGATAATTCCATAGGGAAAAACCAACATTGGTTCAGCATATAAGAAATCACTAGCCTCCTTTTATAAATCTTTCATAAATAAACCATTTGTAAGTTACTTGTATAAGAATGCTTTTATAAAGATATATCTAGCAATTCCTATATTTCAATACCTAGAAAATATCCATATACTTATCTCAACGGTATAAGTATATTTACAATCGAGAAAGATGACATTTTTATTTGATTCAAAAATCATTCATAAACTCCCATAATTCTCTAAACCATTTATAAACCAGTTTATAAAACTTCTGGAACCATTTATAAAACTTCTTTTATACATTTCAATTTCTTATAAATCCTCTTTGTATATTTCTAAAATTCATTTATAAATCTCTAAACTATTTATTAAACTTCTTTTATACATCTATAAACCCATTTCTTAAGTCCATTTATAAATATATAACCATTTATAATACTCTTCACCTTGTAAATAATCTTCCTTATGTCCCCAAACCATTTTATAAGCTCCTTTATAAAATCGAAGTCTTTTAACTCTATTTATGGGTCTCGAACATATTTATAAAAAAATAAAGATCATTTACTTCTAAACAGTATTATATAAAAATAATTATTAAAATTAAACATTGTGAATAAATAAATAATAATTATAAATCTTAAAACATCTTAAAATAATAATTAATCATTTTAAAAACAATAATAATTAAGCTTTACCCTTATTATAAATAGTAATAATTTATTTTCAAAACCTTATTAATAAATCCTTATAATTAATTTCAAACCACAATTATTCTTACGTAATTACTTTTTCCAAGATATTAACATTTTGATAAATACTTTAAAACAATATTAATTATAAGAAAATAACTTTAAAATAATACTAATATAATTAAATACTTTAAACAATATTAATATAAATAAATACTTTAAAACAATATTAAATATAAATAGATAATCTTTTAAACAAAATATTAATATAAGTAGATAACCTTTAAAATAGTATATTAATATAAATAGATAATCTTTTAAACAAAATATTTCTGAAACACAATTTCAGATTTAAAAATCATTTCTTGTCTCCAAAACCAATTCCAACTCAAATGGAAATTTATAGTATTTTTAAAATACTAATCTGAGGCCAATAGCTGGCAAATGCTTAACTAATATCGATATTGATTTTCTATCACTACTAGGGTTAAGTTTTTATCATATAACGATGTCATAACCAATATTTCCAAAAATCAGGTGTATTATCTAATAATTCATATGACTGGAATACCATTGAAATCAATTCAACAATAACAAGGAATCCCGTTGGATCCCTCCAACCTGTCCCTCTACATCACAGCTTATATATATTAGCACATATATAAGTAAATAAAATCAACAGTGGTGAGGAATCCTATTGGATCCTTCCAACCTGTCCCCTTACATCACAGCAGTATACAATCAAAATATAATCAACCGCTTCGAGGCGGGATTCGTATACAAAGGATCATCCTCTCTTATATGGGAACATAATAGGGTCTCATCCGCTACAAAGGCGGGAATATATCCAAACCAACTAATATAAAATAGTAAATCATCCAAACAATCATTCAACAATTTTTATCAACTATATATCATACTAGTTAACCAAAAAGGCGAGTTAAACTCACCAAAATTTTTTGTTGTCACCGAGACGGTCCATTTTGGAACTAAAACCGAACGATGTCTAATTTTAGCCCAAATTCCAACATACTCCAATCGTCATCAATTTAATTCTATATCGTAGTACTTGTCATTATGAACGTAACACAAAAATCCACATTCACATCCGAACTAACATGGATTAGTTATCACAATTATAATTTCATGTATTTTATAATCATTTTTAAATCACTAATTACATTTAATTATCTTAATTAACTACCATTTAAAACAAAACCCGCCCTAATCTCCATCTTTATCTTCTCGCGAATGAAAACCAACCAGGCATGCTTGAAGAAAATGCTCGCCTCCTCCGCCTCTGGCCACGAGTCGCCACCATCTGCTCGTCCAAGCAAGCTTTCGCCTCGTCCATGCCTTCTAAATTGCCTCACCTCGCCTTGGCCACCCAGCGCCGCCGTGAACCCATAAACTTGATTCCGTTCAACTAAGAAATCCTGACAAACTTGACCACTATAGGCCACCAAATTTCAACCGAAGGTGGCTCTCCTCCTTCCCTACATCTTTCCTTCAGGGGCCCACCATCCCAAATCCACCGTAGCTTGTCGTTGAACCCAAAGTTCATCTCGACGTTCACTTGGCCGTAGCCACCACCGCACCTCACCGAAACCAAATCCAACCATTGTTCTAATCGAGCTCGATGCTTAAGTTTGAATTTGAAACTAAAAAAATAAAAAGAAACCCATCATTCTCTAGATGGTTTAAACATAATTTTTATAGGGGAGAAGGCATGGTTTGAACATGGGCAGGTATGGGCTGGTATGGCTGTGAAGTTAATAGGGTATAGGTTGAGGTATGGAAATTACATGATAATTTATATATATATATATATATATATATATATATATATAATTTCCCATTTTAAATATCGAATTTCGAAATGTTTGAAAATTCCAAACTCCAATCAAGACGTGCCGCCTGACATTTTATATGTTATATCCCTATTTTGAACACAATGGAACTTGTTTCGGTACCTAATTTGATCATATGCAGAAGATAGCTTTTCAAACCCAGTTATAATAAATTTCCAAAAATAATTTATACCTGTTTTGATCTCGCACGACCAAACGATACGTCTGATCCCCATAAAATTCACCGGCATATAATAATATACTATTACGGATCCAATGAAACTAATTTCGTTGAAATCCGAAATAGTGCCCCAGTAGACTATTTTTATATGTTAATTAAAACGAATTATTTTTAAATCCAAATATATCTCTTTTAAATTTTCTTTAAAAGTTTTACTATCTTCATTCTTTTTTAGATAGAATTTATATAAGCTTTGAAATAATTTTTTTCCAAATTAACACAAATATGCTAATTCAAGTATGGTTACTATATGTAATTAAAAAGCCTTCACGATAAAATAAATAAAAAGTAAGGCCATTCCATTTCGACAAAAGACCATACCCAAGTTCAATAGCTTTGCGTCCGCTATCCCAATCATTATTTTCTTACCCCCCAGAGGGAAAGGTCCTTCCATTTTGGGCCGGTGGTGGGCGAGGAGGAACCAAAGATTGAATTATTTAAATAATTTAATTCAACAATTTAATTATCAAATAAATTGCTATATTTGAAATACAAGTCATTTACCTTATAAAATTAACGTTTCAATATTTGAAATGATTAAATATTCCAAATTCAAATGGCTAAAACTCTGGGTCGTTGCATATTAATTTTAAACAATTTAAAGTAATAATTAATAAATTCCAAAATATCCCAAATAAATTAATAATAATTTATCTTAAACATTATTATAAATAATAGTAATTAATTTCCAAAACTTTACTGATAAATAACTATTAACAATTTCAAACCATATTAATTATTTAAATAATTAACTTTTCAAAACAATAGAATATAGATAAACAACTTTATAACAATACTAATATAAATAAAGACTTTTTAAAACATAAATATACTTCTTTGAAAAAAATCCATACTTATTTTTCAACATAATCATTTCCATATTTATAAAACTATTTTTATAAATCTCCATCTCTTTTATAAAACTCCCTTTCATAAAATCTCTTTATTTATGAACCCCATTTATAGCTCTATTTCCTTTATAAATCTCACTTATTCATAAATCCCATTTAGAAATATCAATCACCATCCATTTTTAGCATTGCCTTCATATGGATAAATTCCTTTTATAAATTTCTTTCTATTTATAAAATATCGTTTAACGTACCCAATTTACCCTCACCTTTAATTTCCAAAATACAGTCAACTATTTCCTAAAATATCATTCCACGTCTTAAAGTAAATCCACCATGTGATTTGTTTCACCAATTTATTAAATGATGATAGTTTCCTTTTAATTATAAACCTCGTTTATGAATTCATACTTTTATTAACAAATACGATTTTATAAATCTTCTTTTCATTTGTAAAATATCACTTTTATAATTTATCACACTTTTAAATCTCACATTTGTAAATAACATTAATATAAGTGTGTGTGTGTGTGTATTACTTTATATAAAATGGTTAATAACATATCCCTTTATTACAAAAGACGGAGTTATCTTAAGATTTTAAAAATATTTATTTTATAGTTTCAAAATATCTATTTAAAATATTTTGTAAAATTATTAATTAATAATGTCCAAAAATCATACTTTTTATTTTAAAATAAATTTCTTCTTTAACTAACTCAAGAAAAATTATTAAAACATGTATAGTTTCACAGATCACTTTGAAATCCCTTTTTAAATCAAATCATTAGTTTATAATATTTTTGAAATGCCAAAAATAAGGCCCAATGCTACTAAAGCACTAAATAAGATAAATCATATACATGTCATCAAATATAGCATTCAGCATATCATATATCAATTTATATGAAAAATAAATCAACAATGTGAGGAATCGTGTTGGATCCCTCCAACTTGTCCCTCTGCACCACATATAGTATAAATCATAATATAAATCAAACGCTTCGAGCCGGGATTCGTATACAAAGGGTTATCTGCTTTTACACGAGAAAGTAATAGGATCTCATCCACTCCAGGGGTGGGAATATATCCAAACCAATAATATAAAATATCAAATCATCCAAATAGTCAACAATAAAACATTTACACATCCAAAAATAATTTTATCAACTAAAAATATTTCTGGTTAAGGAAAAAGGTGAGATTAACTCACATTGATTCCAGAAGTCGCCAAAGTGCTCTGGTTCGAAGTAAAATTGAATAGTCATTCAATTTTAACCAAAATTTCTATCAGCTCTTAATCCATCCAACCCAACTCCATAGCGTATCCTTCGTCGATACGATTACAAGCAACCCGTCGCATTTGATTTGGACCTTGTATAAATTCGATATGGATTAATAAACTTGTGAATTAATAAATTCATAATTAACTTAAAATAAATAAACGTTTAAAATCACTTTACCCTTTCCCTCTCTCGTGCTCTTTTACTTTCTAGGTCGACAAACTTCGATCGCAACCCAATCCTTGCCATCGCCATCGCGCTCACCCATCCCTTGAGCTAGCCGTTGACCACCGCTGCCACACCTCGCACACACGCCACCCAAACTTTGAAAATCGACCCAAAACCAGCACCGCGAATAGGGCTTCCCCCTGGCCATAACACGTCGCTGCAGCTGAATCCCACAATTGAACAAGTTCAACTCATCGAGGTGAACATCTTTAATGCTGAGGCCCTAGCCTAAAATCACCTTTAGGTGCTCCAATCATCGAAGGCCGTTTGATTTGCCATGTTTTCAAATTTAAAAAAATAGAGGAACTTCTCTGATGAACGCGATAATATAAATAAGGGGAATGTATGGGCACAACATGATGGAAGTATGGGCAAGCATGGCTGATAAAAAGAATATATATATATATGTATGTATGTATGTATATATATGTATATATATAATTTAATTTTAAAATATTCATCTTTAAACGTCCGAAAATCTCGAACTCCAAACGAGACATGCCATCTGGCGTTCTATATGTTATACCACTATTTTGAATGCAATGGAATTAGTCTCGAGGCCTAATTCGATCATATACAGTAGATAACTTTTCAGCCTCAATTATTATATAAATTTCTAAAATTAATTTATACACATTTCAATCTCGCACGACCACACGATACGTCCAATCGCCAAGAAGTTTGTTAACTTATAATAATTTACTATTACGGATCCAATGAATCTTATTTCATTGAAATCAAAGACAGTGCCCTGGAAGGCTATTTTCACACGTATATTTAAAACAAGTTATTTTCAAAATCACTTTAATTGCTTTTAATTCCAATTTAAAAGTTTACTATCTTCATTCTTATTCAAATAGAATTTAAATCTTCTTTTGAAATCATTTCCATTCATTTCAAATTCAAGATTCAGTTTATTTTAAATATTTCCAAATATTAATTCAAAAATTTAATTATCAATAAATACTGAATTTTAAATTCAAGTCATTTAACTTATAAAATTAAATTTTTAATATTTAAAATCAATTAAATATTTTGAATTCAAATGACTGAAATTCTAGGTCATTACATTCTCCCTTCCTTAAAAGAATTTCATCGCCGAAATTAGCAAGTAAGAGAAATCCCGCAAACCCATTAACTTTTCCAAAACCAATTAGTTGAAATATATTATAAAAATTCTAAGTCTTTAAAATTCTTCACAGATTCTAACTAATATCATCCATCCATGCATTCTAATTTATAACTCAAAATCAAATTCTTAGTTATCAAAAGTTTTCCAAAATCTCAAAAAAGTTCTAACGCCTTAAATTTACGGTAAATTTCGCCAACGTATCCTTTGCAATGCTCGATCGTAGAAATTTATAATATATATAATCACAAATATAGATTTCATCTTCAAGGATGAGGCATCTCGTATAAATTAAATATTAAAAAATGATATGTAATCCGAGATATGTACCTTATTTTAGTATTAACAAGCATATACATCCAATATAATGCAAAAGCGAGCTCTAAATGCGAAGCCTGTGCAGTTAAAGCTGTAACGACCCAAAAATTTCAATTATTTGAAATTGAAATATTTAATTGATTTTTATATTGAAAATTTAATTTTATAGATCAAATAACTTGAGTTTCAAATATAGTGATTTATTAGATAATTTATTTGTTGAATTTAATAATTGAAAATCGTTTAAATAATTGAATCTTTGGTTTTAAGTTAGATAAAAAAATGATTTAAAGGATTATTTAATTTATTTTGATAAGAATAAAGATAATAAAACTTTTAAATTGGTTTTAAAAGTGATTTAATTAATTTTGAAATTTACTCGTTTTAAATAACATATAAAAATAGCCTTACGGGGCATAGTCTCGGATTTCGACGAAAGCAGTTTCATTGGATCCGTAATAGTGAATTATATTACGCTGTAAAATTTCGTGGCAATCAGATGAATCGTTTGGTCGTGGGAGATCAAAACGCGTAGAATTTAATATTGGAAATTTAATATAATAATTGAGTTCAAGAAGCTATCTTCTGCATACGATCGATTTAAGTCTTGAAATTAGTTTTATTGTGTTCGGAATAGGGTATAACATATAAAACGCCAGGTGGCATGTCTCGATTGGGGATCAGAATTATATAGCTAGATATTTTGAATTTTAAATAAATTTTTATTTTTAGATATGACCATATAGTGTTTGACCCATCATCTCCAGCCCATACCCATGTATGTTCGCCCGTACCCTCCCCACGTTCCACCACATCCCCTTCTCTCATTATATAGCCATCGCGTATCAGAGAAAAAAAGAAATGAGCAAACTCAAAAATAAATATTTGTTGTTTATAAAATTTGAAAAAAAATAGCAGAACACTCGTTCAAATTTTCATTCATCTGCTCATCATCCACTTCCTTCTTATTACTAGTATTATAGAAAAAGCATGGTTGTAACGACCCATATTTTTACGGATCGAAACATCGTAAAACAGTTGTTATTAGACTGTTAGTATTGATAAGTCGTCCAGAGTTTTGGTCGACTAGAGCTTAGGTTGTCTAGAAGTTAAGCCATGTTGTAGCTTAAGCCGTTTGGAAGTTGAGTCGTGAAGTGGCTTAGGTCGTGGGATAGGTTAGGTCGGAGTAGACGACTTAAGGAAGTGGAGCGACTTATAGGAGTTGGCGACCTAAGGGAGTTAGTGGTAGCAGTTAACGACTTAGGGACTGGATGAGGTAAGGCTTAGGTCGTACGACAGTTAGGTCACGTAGTAGTTTAGGTCGTATGTGAGTTTGGGACGACCTATAGAATTTGACCGACCTAAGGAATAGGCGACCTAAGGGATTGGTGACTTAAGAGTTAGCGGTATAGGAAACTGGGTGAGTTAGCGAACTAGGGGTTGAGTGAGTTTACGACCTAAGGAAGTTAAGTCATTGGGCCATTAGGTCGCACACATGAGTATAGTTAGGTCGCGACTTTTGTTAGGTCACTAAGCCGCATCTCTGTTAGGTCGTAAGTCGCGCGTTAGTGTTAGGCTTAGGTCGTTGGGTCACTAAGTCGTGCCTAAATGATAGATCGCGTGTGTGTGTTAGGTCGCGACCTTTGTTAGGTCGCTAAGCCGCATTTGTGTGTTAGGTCGTTGGGTCTGTAGGTCGTGCAGAACTGGTAGGTCGTTAAGTCGTAGGTCGGAGATAGTTAGGTCGTGGATGACCTAAGGGGAAGCAGACGACCTAAGAAAATCAGCCTATAAATAGGCGGGTTCTTCTTCATTTTTGGGATCCGGATTTCGAAGCGACGAAGTGCTGCCATTTTGAGAGCTCGAGTTCTACACTTCTTCACTTCTTTTCTCCACTCTAATCTTGTGATTCCTTCCATCCAAGATCGAAGATCAAATCGAAGATCTAAGAGCTTAGATTGAAGATCTTCATCCATCGAAGAGAGATTTCATCGTTTGAAGCGGAGTTTTGATAGATCGAGTTAGATTCTTCGTTGTCCAGATCTGAAGTGTGTTTCTTTTGAGGTGTTTAGGTGATTTGGTGAGTGGTGATTATCTCTCACACGGATCCAAAGGAGTATATCGGATCGTTGGCTTGATTTTGTGTTAAAATAGTGATTTCCATGCATTTCCGTAAACTTAAGTATAGATCCATTGTTCATGATGATTTGACATCCATTTTACTACATGTTAACCTATGCAAGTTCATTCATCAAGTTATAGAGATATTGTTCATGTTTCATGCTTATTAGATTTAGACCTTTATTTACTAAATTGACATTATTGTTAAAATTGTTTATTTGATCATGTTTGAATGCTTGATTACTTGGATTAATGTTTGACTTGATTGATTGTTGTAAATTAGTTGATTGATGATTTGATTTGGACAAGTTAGTCGAAGATGATTCAAAAGCTAAGGGAAAGGCTCTTGAATTGGAAAAGCTTCTCGTGGCATATATGGCGGATGATGAAGCTCATATGGATAGATTTGATGATGTTGATGTTGAAATGAGGCTTTGCTATGATGGGATGAAGCGAGGCATGGTATGAGATAGCCTTGGTTTAATCCAGACGGGATCATTCCAAGCATGTTGATAACTTGATGAAATGGTTCTAGCAGGCTCAAAGCAAGAGTACGTTGGGCAGATTCGATAGTCCCTAAAGACTATGATTGTAGTCGAGTACTCTGGGCAGATTCGATAGCCCTAGGCACGGGCTGCGACGACGTGCGGAGTTCTGTCTAGAACCGGGGTTGCCATTAACCCTTGACGGACGGCTGAAAGAATGTGCTGGTCATTCAATTAACGGTGGTATCGAGGCAATGATAACAGTGATAGCCAGAGTCATGGATGTTTGGTTGTATCGTCATTCGGTCTCAAGAGCGATGTTTTCTGGGTGCTTATCTGATCTTGGTTTAGGCCTTGGGGGTTTGTACTTGGAAAACACCGACCTTGACTCGAGTGATAATTGCTTTACTTTAGATGTCTGCATTGCTATGTTTATTTCTGCTTTGTGTGTCTGGGGGCTATCACTGTAGAAAGAGGTGAAGTGGGAGGGTTGGATTCCTATTCCTTTTACCTTTATGCTCTTTTGGTCTGTTGTTAGTTAATTTACCGCTCACTAAGACTGTTGTCTGACTCAAGGTTTTATGTTCCAATCTTATTACCTTGGGCTGTTCATCCATTTTGGGATGGGCAGACTAGGTAGCAGGTGACAAGTGCTATTCTTAGTGACCGACGATGCTGATGACGAAGACGAGCTGGAGGCTTGCGTATTATTTTCTTACTATATGTACTGGATGTTCCGCTGCTTGTATATTCTCTGAGTGATATGTAGTGAGGCTTGATGTATTGACTATTCAGATGTTGTACCAAACTATTATGAGGTTTAATAGAGATTCTGTTCTGTAAAGATTCACTGTATATACTTCCTATTATATTTTATCCATGCACTGTGAGTTATACGATAGATTCTGTTGTTTTAACTTAACCTTGGCAACCATCCATGGCTGCCTGGCACACTTTACAGCACACTATTCCTATGTTCAGTGCAGGGGTCATGGGCGGTCGTCACATTTGGTATCAGAGCCCAGGTTAATCGATTTTACCCAACGCTCGCTGACGTAACTATGTATGAGAGACGTAATTGTATTTTGATGGATGATTACTATATATAATATAGTAGCTTAGAATGATTTGAACCCCGTATGCAGTTGTTCTCAAGGTGTATTAATCATTCCTTTTTATAGATATTAAGGATGAGTCGAAGAGGGAGACCAGCTGCTAGGGAAGGCCGTGCTACTGAGGGGGCTGCTGATTACACTGCTATGTTCGAGGCTATGATGACTTTGATCATGAGAAGGATGCCAGCTCCGGGGCCATCAGTAGATGTTGGAGTTCAAGTTCAAACTCCAAAACCGGTGGATTTTGCCAAGCTGTGTAAAGACTATACTGCTCTTGGAGGAAAGGTTTTCTTGGGGACAGAGTCAACCATCGAAGTTCAGAGATGGATAGATGCTTGTAGAAGGATCTTTGGTGATTTGGGAATCGAGGATGCAACTAAAAGGAAGCTTGCATCAAGACAGCTTCAAGGGAGAGCTTCTGATTGGTGGAACTCTATCACCATTGATACTCCGGAGGAAGAAATTACTTGGGTGCAATTCCAAGCCAGATTTGAAGCTAAGTTCATTTCTACAGCTCAGAAGTCTGTTCTGTTCAAGAAGTTTGTGGAGCTCAAGCAAGGTGGAAGACCAGTTCTTGAGTATGTTTCTAAGTTTGAAGCTTTGTCCAAGTATGCCCGGTCATATATTGAATCTTCATATTAGAAGAACGAGAAGTTTGTGACAGGCTTGGACAGTTATCTTGGGAGGCAGTTGGTGGATCATTTGGACGATCCATTTGAGAAGCTTGTGGAGAAAGCTCTCAGGCACGAGAATCTGTTTCCTAAGGAAGGATCTGTTGTTGCTGTGACCAAGGAAGAGTCTAAACCACAGCAGGGTGGAAACAAGAAGAGGAAGCAGCAGCAGCAAAAGGGTAAGGATGGCCAGAAGAAGCCGAAGTGACTTGCTACAATTGTCAACAGAAGGGCCATTTCTCTAGAGATTGCAAGAATCCGAAGGTGCCGGTGAAGTGCCACAACTGTGACAAGCCGGGGCATATTAGGAAGAATTGTCCAGAACCGCGGAAGGACAAGCAGATTGTGCAAGCTTATGCTTTGGGGGCTGTTCCATCATCTTCGAAAGCTCCTACCGCTGAAGAGAAAGGAAAGAGTGTGGTGGTTCAAGGTACTCTTTCCATATGTGGTGTTCCAGTTAGAGTGTTATTCGATACTGGGGCGTCGCATTCTTTTGTTTGTAATGAACTTGTAGGCCGGTTGGGTTTAGAACCAGATATTGTTGATAGGCCATTGGTTGTGACTAATCCAGTTGGGGGTTCGTCTTGTCTGTGTATGCTATGGCGTGGTCTGACTGTATCGAGTCATGATTGCTCTTTTGTTTGTGATTGTTTTGTTCTGAACTTTGCGGGGTTCAGAATTATTTTTGGTATGGACTGGCTTAGGAAGTATGCGGCAAAGGTTGATTGTGAAAGGTTGGAGGTGACAGTCGAGAATGTGGAGGGGCGAAAGGTTGTGATACGATGTAAGCATGAGGAAGGCGTCTTCATGAGCTTCATGTATTCGCTAGTTGTTCCATGGGATGGACTGTCATCTGTGCCAATCGCTAATGGATTTGAGGATGTCTTTGATGAGGTCAAAGGGTTACCGCCGCATAGAGAGATCGAGTTTCGTATCGATTTAGTTGAAGGAGCCAGACCTATTGTGATGCCTCTTAGGCGGATGGCGTCTAGGGAACAGCAGGAGTTGAGGGTGCAGGTTGATGATCTTTTACAGAAAGGATTCATTCGGCGGAGTGTGTCCGAATGGGGAGCACCAGTTGTGTTTGTAACCAAAGCGGATGGATCGTTGAGGTTGTGTGTGGATTATCATGAGCTGAATAAAGTGACTAAGAAGAACAAGTATCCATTGCCGAGAATAGATGACTTGTTTGATTAGCTTCACGAAGCTAAGGTGTTTTCTCAAATGGATTTGGCAACGGGATTTCACCAGTTAAGAGTGGCCAAGGATAGTGTGCCGAAGACTGCTTTTAGGACACCATCCGGTTTCTTTGAGTGGCTGGTAATGCCGTTTGGATTGACCAATGCACCAGCATATTTTGTGGATCTTATGAATAGAGTGTTCAGAGATCAGTTGAACAAGTTCGTACTCATGTTCGTGGATGATATTTTGATTTATTCCAGAACTGAAGAAGAGCACAAGACGCACTTGCGTATTGTTTTGGAAATCTTACGGAAACATCAGCTGAAGGCTAAGTTTTCGAAGTGTCACTTCTGGAAGAGCGAAGTGAGGTTCTTAGGCCATATTATCTCTGGAAATGGAATAGCAGTTGATCCCGCCAAGATAGCAGCAGTCCAGGATTGGGTTAGACCTAAGAATGCATCTGATGTGAGAAGTTTTCTTGGATTAGCAGGATACTATCGTCAATTTATCAAAGACTTTTCCAAGGTGGCTGCACCATTAACAGGATTGACGAAAAAGAATCAAGTATTCAGATGGGATGCTAAGTGTGAGCAAGCTTTCGGAATCCTGAAAGAGCGACTAACAAGTGCTCCTGTTTTGACTATCCCAAGTGGAAATGATGAGATGGTGGTTTACACCGACGCATGTGGTACTGGACTTGGAGCAGTGCTGATGCAGAAGGATAAAGTTGTTGCGTATGCAAGTCGACAACTGAAGCCGCATGAAAGGAATTATCTGACTCATGATTTGGAGTTAGCGGCGATTGTTTTTGCTCTGAAGATGTGGAGACACTATCTATTGGGAGTCCGATTCGAGTTGTTTACAGATCATAAGTCGTTGAAGTATCTTTTCTCCCAAAAGGATTTGAATCTTCGGTAGCAACGATGGCTAGAGTTTTTGGCCTCATATGATTTTGGTATAGCCTATACTCCAGGAAAGGGTAACGCAGTGGCAGATGCGTTAAGTCGAAAGACATGCATGATTGGGAGCCATGTTTTCAGAATGGAAGAATCTCGAGTATTTGGCTGGATTTGACTTCAGGCCTAGATGTGAATTGGAACCTGAGATGTTGGCAAACTTATCGATAAGACCGACTCTTGTGGAAAGAATTGGAGAGAGCCAAAAGCTAGACGATAAGCTTGTCAAGATTATCCGTGATTTGGAATCTGGGTTAGACCCAGAAAAGGATAAAGGATTCGAGGTCGATCAAGAGGGTTGGCTTCGGAAGCAAGGACGACTAGTTATTCCCGATATCGATGAATTGAGAAATGAAGTTCTGAGGGAAAGTCATCACTCAAAGTTGACAATTCATCCAGGTGGAAATAAGATGTATCGGGATATGAAGAGAACCTATTACTGGGAAGGCATGAAGAAGGATGTTGGAAATTTTATTTCCAAGTGCATGAACTGCCAGTTAATAAAAGTCGAGCAGAAGAAGCCAAGTGGACTGCTTCAGCCATTAGAAGTTCCTACATGGAAGTGGGAGCAAGTATTAATGGATTTTATCGATGGGTTACCTAGAAATAGAGTGGGAAATGAAGGGATTTGGATCATCGTAGATCGTTTGACTAAGAGTGCAAGATTCATTCCTGTTCGAACAACCAGGACTACATCAAAGTTGGCTGAACTGTATGTTAAGTGGATAGTTTGATTCCATGGTATTCTGAAGAGTATAGTGAGCGATCGAGACCCATTGTTCACTAGTGGATTTTGGAAGAGCTTCCAGGAAGTTTTGGGAACCAAGTTGTGTTTGAGTACAGCTTATCATCCCCAAACAGATGGTCAGACTGAGAGAGTCAATCGAGTTTTGGAAGATCTCCTAAGAGCTTGTGTTTTGGATTTCGGAGGATCATGGGAAGATCACCTTCATTTGGTGGAATTTTCGTATAATAACAGTTACCAGTCAAGCAATGGTATGGCACCATATGAAGCATTGTATGGAAGACCGTGTAACTCTCTGACATGTTGGTTGGAAACAGGAGAAAAGTTGATACTTGGGCCAGAAATGATTCGACAGACCTCCGATTGCATAGAGATCATTCAGCAATGAATGAAGGCAGCCCAAGACCGATAGAAAAGTTATGCCGATAAGCGTCGTAAGGATTAGGAATTCGACGTAGGTGATATGGTTTTTGTAAAGATTTCTCCACTGAAGAATGTTATTCGATTCGGAAAGAAAGGAAAATTGACTCCGAGATTTGTTGGACCATTCCCGATTATCGAGCGAATTGGAAAGCTCGCCTATAAATTGGAGTTACCAGAAAAGATGTCGGGTGTGCACAATGTTTTTCATATATCGTATCTATGGAAGTATGTGCACGACTCGAATGCAGTAGTTTCTGCTGATAGCCGTGAAGATTTAGAGATTTATCCAGTCGATAAGAGACCTCGTAAGCCGCTTCGTGTTGTGTAAACTGACACGAAACAGCTTAGGAGGAAGGCAGTTAGGTTGCTCAAGATACAATGGAGTGATGATGATAATGACTGTACATGGAAGGTGGAAGAGAGGATGAAGGCAGCTCATCCTGAACTCTTCGAGGTATGGCCATAAGGTGTCGTGTCATCTCACGACATTGTAACTTGTTCTAGTTTTAGAATTCTGCATGCTAGGCTAGAATTGGATGCATGGTTTGTTGATTGCTATGGATGGTAGGCATGTAGAATAGTTTTTGATTGCTCTTGTTTGTTTGGAATTTTGGGGGCGAAATTCCTAAGGGGGAGAGAATGTAACGACCCGTATTTTTACGGATCGAAACATCGTAAAACAGTTGTTATTAGACTGTTAGTATTGATAAGTCGTCTAGAGTTTTGGTCGACTAGAGCTTAGGTTGTCTAGAAGTTAAGCCATGTTGTAGCTTAAGCCGTTTGGAAGTTGAGTCGTGAGGTAGCTTAGGACGTGGGATAGGTTAGGTCGGAGTAAACGACTTAAGGAAGTGGAGCGACTTATATGAGTTGGCGACCTAAGGGAGTTATTGGTAGCAGTTAACGACTTAGGGATTGGATGAGGTAAGGCTTAGGTCGTACGATAGTTAGGTCGCGTAGTTGTTTAGGTCGTATGTGAGTTTGGGTCTGTAGGTCGTGCAGAACTGGTAGGTCGTTAAGTCGTAGGTCGGAGATAGTTAGGTCGTGGACGACCTAAGGGGAAGCGGACGACCTAAGAAAATCAGCCTATAAATAGGCGGGTTTTTCTTCATTTTTGGGATCCGAATTTCGAAGCGACGAAGTGCTGCCATTTTGAGAGCTCGAGTTCTACACTTCTTCACTTCTTTTCTCCACTCTAATCTTGTGATTCCTTCCATCCAAGATCGAAGATCAAATCGAAGATCCAAGAGCTTAGATTGAAGATCTTCATCCATCAAAGAGAGATTTCATCGTTTGAAGCGGAGTTTTGATAGATCGAGTTAGATTCTTCGCTGTCCAGATCTGAAGTGTGTTGCTTTTGAGGTGTTTAGGTGATTTGGTGAGTGGTGATTATCTCTCACACGGATCCAAAGGAGTATATCGGATCGTTGGCTTGATTTTGTGTTAAAATAGTGATTTCCATGCATTTCCGTAAACTTAAGTATAGATCCATTGTTCATGATGATTTGACATCCATTTTACTACATGTTAACCTATGCAAGTTCATTCATCAAGTTATAGAGATATTGTTCATGTTTCATGCTTGTTAGATTTAGACCTTTATTTACTAAATTGACATTATTGTTAAAATTGTTTATTTGATCATGTTTGAATGCTTGATTACTTGGATTAATGTGACTTGATTGATTGTTGTAAATTAGTTGATTGATGATTTGATTTGGACAAGTTAGTCGAAGATGATTTAAAAGCTAAGGGAAAGGCTCTTGAATTGGCAAAGCTGCTCGTGGCATATGTGGCGGATGATGAAGCTCATATGGATAGATTTGATGATGTTGATGTTGAAACGAGGCTTTGCTATGATGGCATGAAGCGAGGTATGGTATAAGATAGCCTTGGTTTAATCCAGACGGGATCATTCCAAGCATGTTGATAACTCGATGAAATGGTTCGAGTTGAGGATAATGGTTTGCTCGAGAGGCGCTTGAGCTAGTATGGAAATAGTCGTTGAGGAGGATGACTAGGAGGCTGAGATTTCATCGTTGTTGAAAGTTCTAGCAGGCTCAAAGCAAGAGTACGTTGGGCAGCTTCGATAGTCCCTAAAGACTATGATTGTAGTCGAGTACTCTGGGCAGATTCGATAGTCCTAGGCATGGGCTGCGACGACGTGCGGAGTTCTGTCTAGAACCGGGGTTGCCATTAACCCTTGACGGACGGCTGAAAGAATGTGCCGGTCATTCAATTAACGGTGGTATCGAGGCAATGATAACAGTGATAGCCAGAGTCATGGATGTTTGGTTGTATCGTCATTCGGTCTCAAGAGCGATGTTTTCTGGGTGCTTATCTGATCTTGGTTTAGGCCTTGGGAGTTTGTACTTGGAAAACACCGACCTTGACTCGAATGATAATTGCTTTACTTTAGATGTCTGCATTGCTATGTTTATTTCTGCTTTGTGTGTCTGGGGGCTATCACTGTAGAAAGAGGTGGAGTGGGAGGGTTGGATTCCTATTCCTTTTTCCTTTATGCTCTTTTGGTATGTTGTTAGTTAATTTACCGCTCACTAAGACTGTTGTCTGACTCAAGGCTTTATGTTTAACTCTTATTGCCTTGGGCTGTTCATCCGCTTTGGGATGGGCAGACTAGGTAGCAGGTGACAGGTGCTGTTCTTTGTTACCGACGATGCTAATGACGAAGACGAGCTGGAGGCTTTGTATATTATTTTCTTACTATATGTACTGGATGTTCCGCTGCTTGTATATTCTCTGAGTGATATGTAGTTAGGCTTGATGTATTGACTATTCAGATGTTGTACCAAACTATTATGAGGTTTAATAGAGATTCTGTTCTGTAAAGATTCACTATATATACTTTCTATTGTATTTTATCCATGCGCTGTGAGTTATACGATAGATTCTGTTGTTTTAACTTAACCTTGGCAACCGTCCATGGCTGCATGGCACACTTTACAGCACACTATTCCTATGTTCAGTGCAGGGGTCATGGGCGGTCGTCACAATGGTCGATCCTCCAAAACAAAACAAAGCTTGATGCATAGTTAAACGAAGCTTGGATCTATGCCTGAGGTGAGTTTGAGGAATGTGACAACGAGGTGGACTCCGATCGACAGTATAAGCTTTTGTCGATTGAGCTAGGGCTTTGATTTTGGGACAATCGAGATGGAGTTGAGTTAAGCGGTGATTGGAGTTGTTTTTCACATGAAGAGGAGGTTCGTTAGGCAAGTTTTGATGAAGCTGGGTGTTGAGGAGTTTGTTACGACCTGTATGGTAGAGTGGAGGAGGGCCAGTCGTGATTTTCGGGAGCGGATCGAGTTGGCAGTTGAGGATATGGGCGAAACGAGGAAGCGACAAGTAGGAGTTTGGTGGTGGTTGCTTTGCATTTCGTGGAGGAATGGTGGGCTTTTGGCCATCGAAGTCATGGCCAGGGAGCAACAAACTGGAAGCGGGCTCGATTTGGGAAGAAGAGGGAATTTTGAAATTATATTAGTCCAATCGAGGGAGGGATTTTTGCGTTATGCTTGCAAAGACGTAAGCTTTGTAATGAAACTAGTTTGGACGAATTTGGAGACAGTTGAAATTTGGGCTAAAATCAGACATCGTTCGATTTTAGTTCCAAACCAGAACGCCTCGGCAACAAATAAAAATCAATGTCAGTTAATCTCACCTTTTTGGATAACTAGTATAATATATAGCTGATAAAAATTGTTGGATGATTGTTTGGATAAATTATTATATTTATTAGTTGATTTGGATATATTCTCGCCTATTAGAGCGGATGAGACCCTATTACGTTCCCATGTAAGAGCGGATGACCCTATGTATACGAATCCTGCCTCGAAGCGGTTGATTATATTTTATGATTATATAACATTTGTGATGCATGGAGAAACAGGTTTGAGGGATCCAACAGGATTCCTCCATATTATTGAATTGTATTGTTTCAGTAATATTTTACTTTATATGGATTATTGGGAAATAAATATGATTGTGGACACTGTGGTTATAACATCGTTTTATGTTTGAAAATAAAACCCAACAGTAATAGAAAATCAATATCGATATTGGTTAAGTGTTGGGTGGCTATTGGCCTCAAATTAGTAATTTAAAAACATTATAAATTGTTGTTTAAGTCGGAATTGGGTTTTGAGACAAAAAATGACTTTTAAATCCGAAATTAGGTTTCGGAAACATGTTGTTTAAGGATTATTTAAGTTAAGTAAATGTATTAATATTGTTTTAAAGTTAATTAAATATATTAATATTATTTTAAGTTATAAAATTATAAATATCAATTTAAGGTTATCTAATTATAATAATATTCCTTTGAAGTTATTTAATTATATTAAAATTGTTTTAAAGTTAGATAATCATATTAATATTATTTTAATGTTATTTAATTATTTTAATATTGTTTAAAAGTAATTTGTTTATAGCTAATATATTTTTAAGAATTTATAAAAAGGTTAATCAATTGAAAGATAATTATTCAAAAATAATTATGGTTTGAAATTAATAATAAGGATTATTAATAAGGTTTTAAAATAAATTATTATTACTTATAAAATGGTGAAGATTAATTATTATTATTATTTCTTAAACAATATTTTGGAATGATTAATTATTATTTTTAGATATTTAAAGTTAATGATTTCCATCTATTTATAATGTTCATTGTTAATAATTATTATTATATAATAATGTTTGAAGTAAATGATTTTAATTATTTTTAAATGTTTCCAAGACTATAAATAGAGTTGAAGGACTTGCATTTTATAAAGAAATTTATAAATGGATTGAAGACGTAAGGAAAGGATATTCACAAGGAGGAAGAGTTTATAAATAGTTAAATATTTATAAACGAATTTTAGAAACAGGGTTATAGACTTATAAAAGAAGTTTTTATAAATGGTTTATGGATTCATAAAGGGTTTATAAGTGATTTTGGAATGTATAAGAAGCTTATAAGGGATTGAATTTTTATAAAGGAATTATAAATGGTTTTTGGAAGGTTTATAAAATGATTTATAAATGGTGTGGAAAATTGTAAGGAAATTTATAAATGATTTGAGAGTCGAATGAAAAGAGAATCTTTCTCAGTTTTGTAAATATACTTATACTGTTGAGATAAGTATATAGATATTTTTTAATTATTGAAAATATAGGAATCAGTGGATATATCTTGTAAAGGTATTCCTATACAAGAAATTTACAAGTGGTTTTTATTCGTAGAATGTTTATAAAACGAGACTAGTGGTCACTTATATGTTTAACCAATGTTGGTTTTCCTTATGAAATAAATTCCTGATTGAATGTTTGTTATTCGATAGTTAAATAATCGACTATCGAGATTGGACCCAAATGTAACTTTGGAAATATCTAGGAGAAACACGTGGGTTATATGGCATAGTCATCTTCGATGATGTTGTACTGTGCGTATAAATCTCGTTTTGTTCTTTTAGGATGAATGATAAGGAAATCCATCCACTAACGGTTAGGAGGCAAACTCCGCTCTTGTTATTTTTCTGTTTATTTCCTAAAGAACTATGGTTGAGTTTATCGAAAATTATCGAAAGTTGTTTCGAGGAGACCAGGATCAGATATGTTATCCGAAAACCACTTCGATCCAACTCAAGCGTTGCGAACTGAAGACATCGTGAAGAGTATGGAATCGAAGATAGAGAGGTGAAGTGCAAGGGCTTATCGCTACTAATCCTGAGGGTGATTCCAAAATGGATGTAGTAGGAATAGTTGTGACGCCCCACCTCTATACCCACGCTAGCCAAGAACACTACGGTGTAATGCCATCGACTAGCACAGAGAATAAGGCTGTTGAGGAGCGACCATCTGTGTAATTGCTTTGTGCGAGTACCGATATGCCAGATAAAAATATAACTTTTCATCTCAAGAGGAAATCCGACATACAGATACAAACTCAAAGCTACTACACAGTGGCTATATGGACCTCGGAAACAAATATAGAAATAAGCATAACACAAATCAGTCACAGACAATTCATATCACAAAGGCGGAAATAGATATGAATATAACACATGAAAGTGTACATCAGAGTAGTGGTCAAATAAGATCCACAATAACACGAAAGAATAGATACAAGTGCTAGCCAAAAGAATATGTATACATCAAGGAGTCTAATCTCAAATGTATACAACAAAAACTACTAAACTAGAGTAGTTAGCCAAAAGTCAGATGATGGTTCCAGATAGGAAGTCATGAAGAAGTACCTGTAAAATCTCAGTCTGACCTGAGTATTATTTAAGAAGAAAATAATAAACGGATCAGTCTAGCTATAATTATCAGATAAAATGAGATAGAATATGAGATATGATAATAAAACGTATGATAACAATAAAGTCATACTGTGATAAGTATACATTAGAAAATCACGAAAGTCATACAAAATCTCAAGAATCTCATAGCATCAAAAAGAATATCATATTTTTATTTAATTCACCAAGCCACAATAAATGACATCCATATCAATGCCAACTAAAAAAGGTGGTGAAACATAAATTCCAGAAATCATCAATTAGAAATCCAGAAATCACAATAAAAGAGGATGCCCAATCCCATAAATTGAACATCGACGCACCTAGAAAGATACGCCCCATGTAAAGTCTAGCATCGATACACCTAGAAAGATGCACCCCATGCAAAGTCGAACATCGACGCACCTAGAAAGATACGCCCCATGCTCTAGCATCGACGCACCTAGAAAGATACGCCCCATGCTCTAGCATCGACGCACCTAGAAAGATACGCCCCATATATAAATAAACATTGACGCACCTAGAAAGATACGCCCCATGTAATGTCTAACATCGATGCACCTAGAAAGGTACACCCCATGCAAAGCCGAACATTGACGCACCTAGAAAGATATGCCCCATGCATAGACGAACATCGACGCACCTAAATAGATACGCCCTATGTCCCGACTTATTGAGCCGATTGCTCCACGAAGTAAATAAACATCGACGCACCTAAATATGTACGACCCATGTGTGAAATAAACATCGACGTATCTAGAAAGATACGACCCATGCGTGAAGTAAACAACGACGTATCTAGAAAGATACGACCCATGCGTGAAATAAACAACGACGTATCTAGAAAGATACGACCCATGCGATAAATGAGACGAAGCTCAATAAAATGAGGTACAGTCCTTCATACGGACAAAGAGACATCGCACACTGCTAGTCTAAACCATAAAATGATCATCATCGATCATCAAGAAGTGTCAATTACACTAAGCTAGTAAATATAAGAGTTTAGCTTCATGTCACATAACCACTTGCTTAACTCAAATATTTACGAACTGATTGTAGATCTCCACTAGAAAATTGTCACAAGAGTTTCAATCGAACAAGTCCATCAATTAACCGACGAAGTAAACGCAAGCGTTTCATACCACTTGTTTTGCGAAGCCGTTTAATTATATTTTCTCATACGAATGAGGTAAAGGTTTGTATATACTAATAGATTGGAAAACAGTTTTATAAACGAGTTGATATTGAAAATAGAGTTGAAATAGTTTTGATGAAGAAGTTTTGATATTTAATACTAGTATAGAAAACCTTTATATTTTGAAGTGACAAATCATAGAAGTGATTGTAGAAACAATCAATCATAAAAATTCACATTCGAAGACGTGAATAAAATCCAAAGAAATCGATACCGAATCCATCAAATGGATATTCCCAAAAATCCCGAAGAAAAGAAGTCATCAAAGTCGGTAATAAATGATAACAACAAAAGGGAAACAACACGAATCGATTAAAGTTGGAAATTCATACAAATAGGCAATATAGGAAAAATTGGCAAATAGGAGCAGGTCGGTCAACCGGACCCTGAGGTCGGTTGACCGGACCAGAGACAGAAATTCTCGGGTAGCAGGTCGGTCAACCGGAGCCAAAATTCCTGCACTCCCAAAACAGAGGCAGGGAAGTGCTCAAGTAGCAGGTCGGTCGACCGGACACTGCATTCGGTCGGCCGGAGCCTGATTTCCAGCACTTCTTGCCCTATCAATGAATACCAATTCTTCCCAAATCAAAAGCATTTGCACAAGGATAAGTATTAGGAATTCATACCTAACAATCGAAGATAAATATAGATTAAGATGTGAGATTAAAATCTCACCTTTGAACCCAAACAAATGAAGAAGAAGCTTTTAAAACAAGCCATGATCAATTCCTCTTCAATAACAACTCAAGAAGCTTAAATCTAAGCTTTAAAAGAAGAACATTCCCAAAGTTAGGTTTAGGAATTTCTGAAATTGGAAGGAGAAAGAGTTGGAGAAGAAGAAGGAGATTCTTACCAAAGGGTTCTCTTTGAATTTGGAGCTAGAAGTTGGATTTGCTAATGAAGACTAGGGTTTTGAATTTCTATTTCCCATTCTCTTCCACCATTGTTGCTTTAGAACTGAAAAGAGGAGGAAGTGAGAGTGAATGGGGATTTGAGTATAAGTTAGCTAGTGGGCTGAACCCAAACCCAAAGTCCAAAGTGAAAAAGTAGCAAAATTCTACTAACTCCAAACATATCGAAGCTTATACTCAAAAAGGTCGCAAACGGCATTTCGAACTTAATGGAAGTGGTCTCGAGTCCCAATTCGACCGTATGCAAAAAGTAGCTTTTCGGACTATAATCCGACGAACGATGTTATATTTAAATAAAATATTTAAATATAAAATCGATCAATATGCGGGTTGTTACAGACTCCCCTCCTTAAAGAAATTGCGTCCTCGCAATACTTAAGAAGAAAATAAATAGTAACAACCATAAAAGCATACCAATATAAAAGAAAATTTGAAATAAGAAGTTCACCATAAAGAGCACGAAAGAGTAAACCTGGATGAGTTCGCTCAATGAATTCTCTAGATTTCCCAAGAGAAATCCTCAGGATTTGAGAACCATCGGACTTTCACAAAAAGAACATCTTTATTTCGAAGGCACTCAACCCCCGAAAAAATGATGCGAGTAGAATGTTGCTCAAAAGTCAAATCGGGTGAAACTTCAATCCCTACTATAACACCAAGCACAAGAATAAAAATCGAAATCCCAAAGGCATTTCCGTAGTTGGAAGACGTGGGAAAACGTCATGGATTGCAGAAAATTGAGCCGGTGCAATGGCGTAGTACAATAACGGTACGCCAGAGAAACGAGAAACTCGAATAATTTGGAACAACGACATAGTACAATAACGGTATGCCAGATGAACCAAAGCTCAAATAATTCAGAACATCGACGTAGTGCAAACGGTACGTCAAATGAACCGAACACGAACACCATAAAAGAACATCGGACGCTAGTCCATAAAAGAAATGAGATAAAGCTCAATAAAACGAAGTATATCAAAACGTCCGATGGACTTGATAAAAAGATAATTCCATTCAGACATCATCAAAGAATCAACCACTTGTTGTTTACAACAAAGTGCATTGGCAACATGATTTCCCTTCTGGGAATAAAAAGAATATCAAGATCATAAGATGCCAGGAACTCGAGTCAACATGAAGTTCCTTATGAGAAAATAAATATTCCAAAGATTTATGATCGAGGTGGAGAACAAATTTCTCCCCCAAAAATGATGATGCCAAACTCTAAAAGCGAAAACAATAGCCGCGAGCACTAGATCATGAGTGGCATACCAAGTCTCGATAGGCTATAACTATTTAGAAGAATAAATGATAACACGTTCTCTTTGGCCAGAGAACGGCATCCAAACCAATACGATATAGCATTGGTACAAAAGATAAAATCTTGGTTCCCTACGGGAATAACAAGAATTAGGAATATTGAAAAGAAAGAGTTCTTTTAAAATAATCTTCTTTCCCGAAAAGCTAAGACTTTCAAAATTACAATTATCTTTATGTAATAATTCTTTTTAGAAAAAATTACTTATTCCAAATCAATTTACTGTGTCTGTTTGTCTCATCAAAGCGTTTAGGAGATTTCTATCGATAACGTTGATCAAGCGCATCGACCAAAATTCTTAAAGCACTCAATGGGCAATACAATCACAAAATCATCTTCAAGATAATAAACATGTTTCTTAAAACTTTTAAGAATATTCTTTGTTTGCTTAAAGAACAAAAAATCCAATTGTACTTATAAATAAATCTTATGAAAAAGATTTGCAAAATTTTAAATTGTTGTTTTCATCCAAAATCAATATATACAAGAATGGAGTCATCGAGATCGTAGAATACTCGATTAATAAAATGGATGAAATAAGCTGGACAAACTGAAAGACATAATAAGTCATTCATAAGTTTCATAACGAGTGCGGAATGCGGTAAATGGAATGCTAACTCCCGCAACTCGTAGTAAATGAAAATCGGTGGCAAGGTCGAGCTAAAAAGACCTTATCACCACTCAAAAGATTGCTTAGGTGATAATTCTAAAGCAAACTCAAAAATACCGGAAAATTCTCAAACTACATGAATGAGAGAAATAACACTTTCCTCATCATGTGAGCTTAAAGAATAAAATGATGCCATCCAGAGACGGACTACTGGATTGACCAACGCTAGGACTGCCAGATCCAACCATTTCTTTTCTTTAAGAAAGAAAGAAAAGAAGAAGAAAAAGTTATTCTTAGAATGAATATCAAACAAACTTGATTGATAAAACAAGGAATCATAAAAGAAAATAGGATAGAACGGTACGAAGACACGAATTAAATCCTAAGGCACAATTCCTAAGAAAGACTTAGGACATGATCCTTGCTAGATTATTCTACATTGTTCCGAAGTTTGGCTCTAATACCAAGTTGTGATGCCCCACCTCTATACCCACGCTAGCCAAGAACACTACGGTGTAATGCCGTCGACTAGCACGGAGAATAAGGCTGTTGAGGAGCGACCATCTGTGTAATTGCTTTGTGCGAGTACCGATATGCCAGATAAAAATATAACTTTTCATCTCAAGAGGAAATCCGACATATAGATACAATCCCAAAGCTACTACACAGTGGCTATATGGACCTCGGAAACAAATATAGAAATAAGCATAACACAAATCAGTCACAGACAATTCATATCACAAAGGCGGAAATAGATATGAATATAACACATGAAAGTGTACATCAGAGTAGTGGTCAAATAAGATCCACAATAACACGAAAGAATAAATACAAGTGCTAGCCAAAAGAATATGTATACATCAAGGAGTCTAATCTCAAATGTATACAACAAAAACTACTAAACTAGAGTAGTTAGCCAAAAGTCAGATGATGGTTCCAGATAGGAAGTCATGAAGAAGTACCTGTAAAATCTCAGTCTGACCCGAGTATTATTTAAGAAGAAAATAATAAACGAATCAGTCTAGCTATAATTATCAGATAAAATGAGATAGAATATGAGATATGATAATAAAACGTATGATAACAATAAAGTCATACTGTGATAAGTATACATTAGAAAATCACGAAAGTCATACAAAATCTCAAGAATCTCATAGCATCAAAAAGAATATCATATGCATTATTTAATTCACCAAGCCACAATAAATGACATACATATCAATGCCAACTGAAAAAGGTGGTGAAACATAAATTCCAGAAATCATCAATTAGAAATCCAGAAATCACAATAAAAGAGGATGGCCAATCCCATAAACTGAACATCGACGCACCTAGAAAGATACGCCCCATGTAAAGTCTAGCATCGATACACCTAGAAAGATGCACCCCATGCAAAGTCGAACATCGACGCACCTAGAAAGATACGCCCCATGCTCTAGCATCGACGCACCTAGAAAGATACGCCCCATACATAAATAAACATCGACGCACCTAGAAAGATACGCCCCATGTAATGTCTAACATCGATGCAACTAGAAAGGTACACCCCATGCAAAGCCGAACATTGACGCACCTAGAAAGATACGCCCCATGCAGAGACGAACATCGACGCACCTAAATAGATACGCCCTATGTCCCGACTTATTGAGCCGATTGCTCCACGAAGTAAATAAACATCGACGCACCTAAATAGGTACGACCCATGCGTGAAATAAACATCGACGTATCTAGAAAGATACGACCCATGCGTGAAATAAACATCGACGTATCTAGAAAGATACGACCCATGCGTGAAATAAACATCGACGTATCTAGAAAGATACGACCCATGCAATAAATAAGACGAAGCTCAATAAAATGAGGTACAGTCCTTCATACGGACAAAGAGACATCGCACACTGCTAGTCTAAACCATAAAATGATCATCATCGATCATCAAGAAGTGTCAATTACACTAAGCTAGTAAATATAAGAGTTTAGCTTCATGTCCCATAACCACTTGCTTAACTCAAATATTTACGAATAGATTGTAGATCTCCACTAGAAAATTGTCACAAGAGTTTCAATCGAACAAGTCCATCAATTAACCGACGAAGCAAACGCAAGCGTTTCATTCCACTTGTTTTGCTAAGCCGTTTAATTATATTTTCTCATACGAATGAGGTAAAGGTTTGTATATACTAATAGATTGGAAAACAGTTTTATAAACGAGTTGATATTGAAAATAGAGTTGAAATCGTTTTGATGAAGAAGTTTTGATATTTAATACTAGTATAGAAAACCTTTATATTTTGAAGTGACAAATCATAGAAGTGATTGTAGAAACAATCAATCATAAAAATTCACATTCGAAGACGTGAATAAAATACAAAGAAATCGATACCGAATCCATCAAATGGATATTCCCAAAAATCCCGAAGAAAAGAAGTCATCAAAGTCGGTAATAAATGATAACAACAAAAGGGAAACAACACGAATCGATTAAAGTTGGAAATTCATACAAATAGGCAATATAGGAAAAATTGGCAAATAGGAGCAGGTCGGTCAACCGGACCCTGAGGTCGGTTGACCGGACCAGAGACAGAAATTCTCGCGTAGCAGGTCGGTCGACCGGACTTCCTGGTCGATCAGCCGGAGCCAAAATTCCTGCACTCCCAAACAGAGGCAGGGAAGTGCTCAAGTAGCAGGTCGGTCGACCGGACACTGCATTCGGTCGGCCAGAGCCTGATTTCCAGCACTTCTTGCCCTATCGATGAATACCAATTCTTTCCAAATCAAAAGCATTTGCACAAGGATAAGTATTAGGAATTCATACCTAACAATCGAAGATAAATATAGATTAAGATGTGAGATTAAAATCTCACCTTTGAACCCAAACAAATGAAGAAGAAGCTTTTAAAACAAGCCAAGATCAATTCCTCTTCAATAACAACTCAAGAAGCTTAAATCTAAGCTTTAAAAGAAGAACATTCCCAAAGTTAGGTTTAGGAATTTCTGAAATTGGAAGGAGAAAGAGTTGGAGAAGAAGAAGGAGATGCTTACCAAAGGGTTCTCTTTGAATTTGGAGCTAGAAGTTGGATTTGCTAATGAAGACTAGGGTTTTGAATTTCTATTTCCCATTCTCTTCCACCATTGTTGCTTTAGAACTGAAAAGAGGAGGAAGTGAGAGTGAATGGGGAGGAGGGGTTCAGATTTGAGTATAAGTTAGCTAGTGGGCTGAACCCAAACCCAAAGTCCAAAGTGAAAAAGTAGCAAAATTCTACTAACTCCAAACATATCGAAGCTTAAACTCAAAAAGGTCGCAAACGGCATTTCGAACTCAATGGAAGTGGTCTCGAGTCCCAATTCGACCGTATGCAAAAAGTAGCTTTTCAGACTATAATCCGACGAACGATGTTATATTTAAATAAAATATTTAAATATAAAATCGATAAATATGCGGGTTGTTACAATAGTGCCTTCGGTTTCATTTAGACCCGGGGCGGACTTGTATGGATGAATGCTAACAGCACATTGTCATTGGAGGGCAATGAGCATTCTAAGTGTAAATGTTCTTGAAAGGTAATCGTAGCCTCAAGCCTCATCAACCCAGAATGACTAAAACAGGGGAGTTGCAGGAGGGCTATGTGGGTCGCACCCATTAGGGTATGTCATCACCTTTCTAGATGACCATTCATATTTCCAGATTCAGTTGTGCATATGAGCTTATTAAAATGGTTGGGAACAACCGGGGTGATGACATATTCGATACTCTCTTGCAAGGGGTGGGTCGGTCCTGTGTTGGCAGGGATCGTTAGGTACGATTTCGGTACACTGTTCTAGAGGTGTGCTGTGACAGGTGGAACCCTAGTATCCCAATCATTAGTTGGAATCCATCCTCCAATACGAGCTTTACGGTTTAGTTGTGTACCAAATATGTTGGAATGTGAGATGCAAGCATTTCAGCTATATTCATATTTTACTTGACCCCTAGACATTATTATAATATAAATGGATTTTATATAAAAACATTTTGGTTATCGTAAGGTAAAAACTCGTCCGTGTTTATATGCGGCGTGGTCTTACGAGATACCTTTGATTTTCAAAGATTTGTATATAACTTAAAAAACCAGTTGGGTGTGTTTTTCTCACGCTGGTTTTCCAGACTAACTCGGGTGTTATTTTATTATAATGCCCGGGTCAGACCGAGCATATTACAGACTAGTTTGGATACTTGGAGCTTCAGGAGACGAGTTGGAAGCCTAGAGACGTATTCACATAGATGGTTATTTTCCGTTGTATTCATTGTTGTGTTAGTAGCAATTGTGAGGACAAGCTGTTATAACTGTCCAGGCTGAAATAGGTTAGTATACTCTGATTGATGTCTGTATATACCTATATTACAGTTTCGTTTTGTGTAAAGATTTATGGTATATTATAGATTAATCGTCCCGTTGTGAGATTCTGTGTTGTTAAGTTTTCTTCTTATCTTCTTCCTTTTTTTCTTTTCCCTAACAGTCGGGTCTTCTGGCATTCGATTGCTCGGCAGGTGATACAATGGATGTATTAGTGTCGTTTTTCGAGGGTTGAAAAGCCCGTTCGTTACAAAAGTGCTCAGCGGATTCAATGCGGTAGAGGTGCAAAAAGTCATAGCGGGGATATAGTGAGGATATAGCAAGGATATAGCGGATGAGTCTAAAATAGCATATACAACTCATATTTAATGTTTTAACAAATATATAAACGGTGATTAAATGAAAAATTAACATTCAATTTAACTACAATTAATACATATTTAATTTTAACTAAAAACATGTGTAAATATATTGTAAATAAACGTAAATTGTTATTTAACATGATTAAATTTATTAGAATATTAGAGTATTTTTGTTTTTGAAAATATGTTAAAAAATTCAATTAAAAAAATTAATTCAAAATTTTTAAATGTATAAATGACATTTTTCAGTTCATTTCTTTTAAAGAAGATATAGTGGAATACCAAAATATAGCATGAATAACGGGATATAGCGAAAATAGCGAGGCTTAAAGAGGAAAGGCTATATTTAAGGCTATTTCGGAAAATCATAGCGGTGGGAATCCACTATGGAATATAGCGGGGTTATAGCAGAGTAATAGTGGGGCATTAACTACACAGTGCGAAGCATACGCCATCTCCACCTACTAATCACTAGACAACCAATGAGAACAAGCATATAGAAAGCAATATCAATGTATAACATATAGAATATACAATAACTATATGCAAATGTAGCAAATGTAACAAGAGAAGTCATCAAACAAATAATATCCATCTGTTTATTTATCAACGAATCAATTTGCATATCCAAATGTCAACATTATAGTTATAAACTTTCATTTCTTATTAACATTTAATTGATTCATTTTCAATTTATTTCCATTCAATTATCAACAATCACTTTATTTACACTCAATTCATTTACATTCATTTTACATTTCTTCTTTACATCCAATTTGTTCATATCCAATTCGTTAATGCCAATTAATTTTCATCCAATTAATGTACATTCAATTAATCTATATTCAATTTATTTACATTCATTGGTTCATATTCAATTAATCATATTATGTTTAACAACATTTCATACTATACTCAAATTCATATTCATTCCATTACCCATTTCATTAATTCACTTTATTAATTCATCTAGTCCATTTCAAATCCAATTCAATTTAATTTATCCTTTCTTATGTCTCCATTACTCAATTTAGTTTCTTAATTTAAGTTAAATTTTCTATTTCACATCCCAATTTCAAATTTTCCTTTCTTATCTACACCATTTCCAAATTATAAGTTCTAAAACTTATTATCTTATGTTTATAAAATTATACTTTGGATTTTAAAATCAAAACTTGCTTTACATAAACACAACTTCAATGGAAAATCAATAAGGTAGTAATTCATCATTTAGAAACTCGAAAATAAATGCCGATGATACTACAGTCATACCAGAATTATTTTCCAGCAATTGAAATGAGTTCAATGCTTTTTATTAAAATTTTAAATCCTTTTAAAAATGTTTCTAATCCAAAATTTTGCAAACAATACTATTATTATTTTTCTAAAGCTCTTGAAAAACAATTTTCAAAATCAATAGGTTTAAATTCTCAAATTTCTTGCTTTAAATAAATTTTAATTTACATATCATATTTATAAGTATGCTTATACTATTTAATTTCCTTCCCATTTATAATCACACTTATAATTCATATTTATGAAATCTCACTCCTTATGTAATATCATTTCACAAATATTGATTCTTATATAGATTATAAAAATAACAACTTTTATTATAACAATAACAAATGATAATAATCAAATATTATCACTCTCTAAAAACCAACACCTCATATATAGCTATAATAATTTCTAAAAAAATTATTCTTATATATATATAATATAATTTAGGTAAAATTATTTTATTTACCCACTTTTAAAATAATACTATGTCGGTTTGCCTTATTTAAGTGTTTAGAAACCCCTATCAATATCATGGCGTCCCATATACTGACCAGAATCCATAAGCCACTAAATAGATAAATTAACACAAAAATATTTTTATATCACAAACAAATATGCGTTCATATCTATATAATACACTCAAAACTCATAATAAGGCAATCCATTACCTTATCTCTTAATGAGTTACCCCACCAAAGCTAAGGTTCTCGCTTAACCTCACGCTCTGATACCAAGTGTAACGACTCAGGATTTTCAACCCTTGAAAATCGACACTAATACACCCACTGTATTGCATGTCGTGCAATCGAATGTCGGAAAACCTAAATTTTATGGGAAAGAAGGAAGAAGAGAATAAGAAGGGAAAAGACAAAATTGAAACAACACAGAATCTCACAATCACAGCGGAACAATATATAATATAATATCAATGATCTTTACAAAAGAGAAACTGTTATATACATACATCCAATAGAGTACAACAACTAATCACAATCATAACCTGGGACAGTTATAACAACCTGTCCTCACAAATGTTGATGATTTCAACAACAAAGCGACGAAAAATAAACATATACGTGAATATGACTTGAAGACCTACAACTCGTCTCTTGAGCTCCAATGCATCCAAAGCAATCTGTAAATATGCTCGATCTGACCCAAGCATTATAATAAAATAAAACCCGAGTCAGTCTGGAAAACCAGCGTCAGAAAACACATCCAATTGGATTTTTAAAGTTAAAGAAAACCTATCGAAAATCAAAAGTATTTCAAAAGACCACGCTGCACATAAACATGGATGGGTTTTTACCTTACGATAACCCAAAATATTTCATATGAAATTCTCTGATATTGTAATAGGGTCTAATATACAAATACTTATTAATCTTAACCGAAATTGTTACATTAATTAAATTCCATCACAATAGGTATACAACTAAAACTGTAAAGGCTCGTATTGGAGAATGGATTCCATACAATGACTGGGCTATTGGGGTACTGCCAGTCACGATGCATCTCTAGATAAAATAACACCAAGATCGAACCTATCGACCCCTACCAACCCCTTATTGTATAGTACTGAATATGATCACCTTTTTGTTAATGGGCCACGAAGCATACAAATGAAAGATAATATCGACTCTAGATAGGGATGATCATACCCTACTTGGGGGCGACTCACTTAGCCCTGCGGCATATCCCTCGTTTTAGTCATTCATGGTTGATGACGCTTGAGGCTACTTTTTACCTTTTATAAAGCACTTCCCACTTAAAATGCTAACCCTGCCCTCTACACAACAATGCAATGCCAGCATTCATCCATATAAGTTCATTCTGGGACTGAACGAAACACTTGAGAGTTCCGTCTACAATTCTATCATATTCAAGATGTCTTCACTTTGAAATGCTTGATTTGGATCGAATGGTTTTCGGATAACATATCCAATCTTGGTCTCTTCGAAACAACTTTGAATAATTTTCGATAAACTCAACCCCGGTTCTTTAGGAAATAAATAGTCAAAGATAAAAGAGGAGGCCACTTTCTAACCGTTAGTGGATGGATTTCCTTATCATTGTCCTAGGAGAACGAAATGAGATTTATACGCAAAGTACAACATCGTCGGAGATGACTATGCTGTATAACTCACGTATTTCTCCTAGGTATTTCCAAAGTTACATTTGGGTTCGAATTCGATAGTCGGTTATTTAACTATCGAATAACAAACATTCAATCAAGGATTTAATTCCATAAGAAAAACCAAAATGCTTAAGCGCACAAACAACCACTAACCTCCTTTTAGTTTATCTTCCATTAATTTAAATTGACTTTTTAATACTTGAATAAAAAATCTTTTTTCAAAGATATATATATATATAAACACACACACACCCACAAATCCAAATTTCTCAATACTTGGAAAAATATCCATATACTTATCTCAACGTATAAGTGTATTCACCAACATTTGGGAAGATTCCCCCTTTTATTTAATTCTAAAATCATTTATAACTCCATTATAAATCCATAAAACCATTTATAAATCTTCTTTTATAAATTTGTAAACCTATTTCTAGAATTCTTTTATAAATATCTAAATCATTTATAAAACTCTTTTATCTTTTTAACAAATATTCCTTTACGTTTTCCAAAACATGTTATGAGATTCCTCTTATAATCCACATTTGTTTATAAAACCAGATATAAATCTCAAAAACGTTAATAATATAAATTCTAATCATTTACTTAAAAACACTATTATATAACAGTAACATTATAAATACATAATTATTAACTTTAAAGTATTTAAAATAATAATTAAAAAATTCCAAAATATCCTAAATAAAACAATAATAATTTATCTTAAGTATTATTATAAATAATAATAATTAATTTCCAAAACTTTATTGATAAATAATTATTTTTAATTTCAAACAATATTTATAATTTAAATAATTAACGTTTCAAAACATTAAAAGATTGGTAAACAACTTTAAAATATATTAATATCAATAAACAACTTTTTAAAACATAAATATACTTCTTTGATAAAAAATCCATACTTATTTTTCAACATAACCATTTCCATATTTATAAAACTATATTTATAAATCTCCTTCTCTTTTATAAATCTTCCTTTCATAAAATTCCTTTATTTATGAACCCCATTTATTGCTCTATTTCCTTTATAAATCTCACTTATTCATAAATCCCATTTAAAAACATCATTCACCATCGGTTTTTAGCGCTGCCCCCATATGGATAAATTCCTTTTATAAATTCCTTTCTGTTTATAAAATATCATTTAACATACCTAATTTACCCTCATCTTCAATTTTCAAAATAGAGTCAACTATTTTCTAAAATATCATTCCACGTATTATAATAAATCCATCGTTCGATTTATTTCACCAATTTATTAAATGATGATAGTTTCCTTCTAATTTATAAACGTCGTTTATGCATCCATACTTTTATTAACAAAATACGATTTTACAAATCTTCACTTTATTTGTAAAATATCACTTTTATAATTTATCACACTTATAAATCTCCCATTTGTAAATAATCTTTAATATATATTGTGACGACCCACCTTTATGGATGGTTTAAATTGACAATAAACCACATATGTCTAACTAAACCATTCAAAAGGGTAGATTATCAATGGGGTTTAATAAGAAAATAAGAAAAAAGAAGGAAAGCAAAACACAGAATCTCGCAGCGGAATGACAAAATATAATAATCAAATAAACAGTTCATGAAGCTGTTTTTGTGACGACCTGCCCTTCACGATCCCCGAAAATTGACATAAATACGCCCATCATATAACATGCCCAACGATCGAGTGCCGGAAAGACAGATTGTTTGAGGGAAAAGAAGGTAGGTAGAAGAAGAAAAAAACATAACAAAATAGAATCTCACAGCGGACAAAACAATATATAATATCAATAGCTCTTTACACAAAATCAAAACTATAATATACACAAGCCACATCAGAGTACACAAATCAATAATTACCAGTCTGGGCAGTTATACCATCTTGTCCTCACAACTGCTGGTAAATTCAAACAACACTACAGCGGACTAAACAAGTATGAGAATACATCTCGGTCTCCAGCTCATCTCCTGAGCTCCACGGTATCCAATTCTAAACCTGCAATACTCGGTCTGACCCGAGCATTATAGTAAAATAACATCCGAGTCAGTCTGGAAAACTAGCGTGAGAAAAACACACTCAATTTGAATTATTAAAGTTTTAAAAATCCTTTAAAAATCAAAGGTATCTCGTAAGACCACGCCACAAATAAACATGTCGGGTTTTTACCTTACGAAAACCAAAACATTTCTTACCAAATCCTCTGATATTATAATAGTGTCTAAGTACAAATACTTATCCAAATAGCTGAAATTGTTACATTAATTAAATTCCAGCGATACTAGGCTCTACAATCAAAACCGTAAAGGCACGTATTGGAGAATGGATTCCAACTAAATGACTAGGCAATGGGATATCACTTGTCACAGTACCTATCTAGAAACACCGTACCGAGGACCACTCCCGATCCCCAGCAACACAAGGCCGGACTATTCCGAACCTGAATAAACCGAATATGCTATCACCCCAGTTGTCCCCACCCTTTATCGAGCTCCTTCCATAAATCATAGTAATAATAATATCCAAGGGTATCTAGAAAGGTGATAGACATACCCTACTTGGGTGAGACCCACTTAGCCTTGCTCCATCTCCCCTGATTTTCAATCATTCCCGGTTGATGAGGCTCGAGGCTAAGCGTTACCTTTTTAGGAAATTCACTTAGAATGCTCATTGTCCTCCAATGACAATGTTCTGAAAGCATTCATCCATACAAGTCTGTTCCCGGTCCGAACGGAACCGAAGGCACTATTCCTACTACATCCATTTTGCAATCACCCTCAGGATTAGTAGCGATTAGCCCTTGCACTTCACTGCTCCATCTTCGTCTTCATCACGAAAACATACTCGTTGGATCGAAGTGGTTTTTGGATCGCTAATCCGATCCAAGTCTCTTCGAAACAACGTTCGCTATTTCCCGGTAAACTCAACCTCGGTTCTTTAGGAAATACACAGACGAAGATAAGATCAGAGATCACCTCCTAACCGTTAGTGGACGGATTTCCTTATAAACGTGCTAGAAGAACGAACGAGTTTATACGTACAGTATAGCATCTCGAGCGGTAACTATACCATATATTCTCGTACCCCTTCTAGATATTTCCAAAGTTATATTTGGGTCTAGATTTGGTAGTCAGTTATTTAACTATCAAATAAACAATCAATTCAACCAAAGATTCCATTTTCACTGAAACATTAAATCTCCTTTTAAATTTAAATTTAAATAATTAAATCTCTTTATTCAAAACTATACAAAATAGTGCTTATAAGTTCTAAATTAAATTTCAAGTTAAATCTAGGCAATTATACTTAAATAAAAGTTATTATACAAAACCACATTGAAAATTGATAATTATCCTTTTAAAAACAAAATGCTGACCATTTCTAAAATAATAATAATAAACCTTTCAAAATCATTATAAGGTTACTGGTAAACAATTAAATATGTTTAAACAATTTAAAATAATTAAATATGTTTAAACAATTTAAAATAATTAAACACTAATTTTCCAAAATATTTTAAGACTTTTTCAAATTATAATAAATTAAAAATCCTCTTTTTAAAACAAGCCCACATTCCCGATTTTGAAACCTTTATATATTTAAACAAATACGTTTACAGATTTATTATTTAAAAATGCTTTATTTAATACTTTTATTCCAAAATCCTATTCACCATATTCCGGGTTAGCTAAGTACCCATTTTAAAAACCATTTATATTATCCAATTGGTTAACCCAAAATTCCTTTATAAAACATTTTGCTTCAAAACCCTTTTAACTTTCATTTCCAAATTAAACCACATTTTTATTGATATTTAAAAGCACCAAAAATCCAGGTTAACTGCCATAACATCAAACCAATTTAAATCGCGCAATAACCTGTCACGGATTTAATCAACGAAAACATATATCACCATATATGCAATTTAATTCAACATTTTTGAGGAATCCAGTTGGATCCCTCCAACCTGTTTCCCTGCATCCATAGATATTAGCACAACATAAAAATACCAATTCCACTTCAAGGTGGAATATTGCGGTATATAAGGTCATCCTCTATTATGCGGGGCGCATAGGGTCTCATCCGCTATATAATTGCGGGAATATCAACCACTCCAATATTTATGTATACTACTATATATATAATCACATCCAACTGATAAAATGCATCAAATTAACCAATCAATCATTTATTAATTTTAACTATTTAAAATTAATCACTAGTAGTCCAAAATTGAGTGAGATTAACTCACCTTGATTTTTACGTAGGTAAACGTTCCAAATTTTAAATTAAATCGAATGGCGTTCGATTTAACCTAAAATTTTAACGAGCTCCAAACGTCTCTAGGTCTGCACTACAGCGTAGAACTCGTCTATACGATTCCGGTGCCTCTTGTTTTGTACGATTCCGACCTCGTGAGAATGAGATATGCAGTTTTAAAGTTTATATATAAATATAAATAATAATTTCCCTCTTTCTTTTATACCTAATGATATCAGGCCGTTAAATTTGAAATGAGAAATCGCGGTCGTACTATACTTTCTCCCATCTTCGTTCGCCCAGGGGTTGTTCGTACCCAACACCGCCATCCTTCCCGATTTTATTGCGACCACCACGTCGCTATATACGACGATCGAAACCCACCACACTGAGGAGCATCTCGAACTCCCCCAATGAAAAAAATCTCACGAAGCTCGGCCTCCCCCAGTTTCCGTAGTCCATGCACGAACATTCGCCTTCCCATCTCGATTTTCCTACAATCCGGAGCTCTAATTTCAATCATAGCCGTTAAAACTGTAGAGCTCAACGAGCTCTTCGATCTTCGTTTAGGAAGTTTTCAAAAGAAAAGGATGGATTTGAGGGAAGTCGAGGAGGAAAGGGATAGGTTTTCGGCCATTAAATGAATAAGTGGCGGCTGCATCCAATTCCTAGGGTTTACTGTGTTAATAGTACTTATATATGCATCAACATTATTTTATTAATATATTTAAATCCTAACGTGCTTTTTCAAATGAACTCCAAACGAGACATGCCTCTTGGCGTTTATAATGTTTTACCCCTATTCCGAACACAATGGAACGTGTTTCGGGCTTATCACGATCATATGTGGAAGATAGCTTTTTGAACCGAATTAAAATATTAAATTTTCGATATTAATTTCAACGCATTTCTATCTCGGACGACCAGATGATAACTCCAAATGCTAAGAAATTTGAAATCTGATAATAATACACTATTATGGATCCAATGGGACTGGTTTCGTCGAATTCCGAGATTGTGCCCTAGAAGGCTATTTCAACTCGTCGATTAAATCGAGAGATTTTCAAAATCGTCGAAATCATTTAAAATTTTGATTTTTAAAACTTACTAACTCCAATATAATTCATATGGAATTCATATTCATCTTAGAAATCATTCTGATTCATTTTAAATCAAAATTCGATTATTTACATTTCTACCATATATTAAATTTCACTATTAAACAAATATATAAATTCCCAACTTTAACTTATCGACTTTTAATTTCATTTCAAATCCCAATATTAAAATTCAAATCCAAATAGAATTTAGATAAGCTTTAGAAACCATTTTCATGTACATTTATTTCCAGATTCACCTATTATCCCAATTTCAGTTATTAATTTACTATTCACTCAAATTAAATAAATCGCTATAATTGGAACTTTTAAATCATTTCACTGATTCTTACATATTCAAAATCAATTTATAATTCAAATTCAACATTTAAAATAAATTAAATGTTAAAAATTAACGACCAAAATTCCGAGTCGTTACATTCCTCCCCCCTTTATAAAAATTTCATCCTCGAAATTTGCTAAGGTAGGAAAAAAGCCCCAAACCCATTAACTTACCCAAAACCCACTTTGTTACAATCCTACATTCACTTCTCAAACCCATTTTAGTTTTATTCCAAACAATTTATTTCTAATTCTAGCACAAAAACCCTGATTTCTAACACCGTTCCAAAAATCAGCTTTTCTAGTTAACCAAAATTTTCCAAAATTTTCAAAAATTTTCTAACTCCCTAAATTCCCGAAATTTTTTGACAACGTCTCCTTTGTATAGAGAGCCTTTTACAATATCACAAGAGATAAAAATATATATACATCGACCCACACGGTCATAAAAAAAAGGCATATAACAATATATTATCATTGCTTTATTTTATTGCATAGGCGTACCTTTTATTTAGCGTTTTTAAGCGGGCAGCCTATTTTATATGCATTTACGAAACCCAACCCTATCCAATGGTCTCCTGTACCTGTACTTACTCAAAATAAGCACATAAGTTTTCAAAATCATGAATTTTTTACAACATTCCATTTATCTACTAGCCCAACACACTAACTCCATAACCCAAACATGCAAATCAAATATATCTCAAACATGTATAAGGCTCCACACTAATTTAATTCTTCCCATGGACCATATATCATTCATTCAATTCGGAATGACTTACAACCAAATTTATTGCATTCAGTTTATATTTACAACAACCAATCACATATTCATTTCAAATTTGATTTATATGTGCCTTACTTACATAAATCCACTTTTATTCAATTTCAAATTGATCCACAATCAATTTATTTGCATTCCATTCACTATTCACTTTCATTTCGTGCAAATCCATTTTATTAGCTTCAATCTATTCCCTTTTTAAAATTGACCTTAAACCAATTTATCTAATTTCCATTTGATTCTCATTTATGCTATCTACCCAACTTTGTTTGTTTTATGTTGCATTAACTCCTTTCCATCCATGTTAATTCTATTTATGAATCATTCCATAAATAACCGCTTAAGTTAGATTTTCATTGCAATCAAATTTTAATTCATTTTAAATTGATCTCATTCAATTTACTTGTTTCTATTTACTTAGTATACTCAATTAATACTATTACTTTGGGGAATTATTTCATATAGTCAACTCTCGAACAATTTTATTATTCCATAACATGGTCCCTTCACTTGCATTTCATATTACTTTACTTCCAACTTATTTAACATTTTTCCATTCACTTTATTTAATTCACATGGTGCTATTCACTCCATTTTATAGTGAACAACATTTCATTTCATGCTAATTTGTTTGTAAACCATTTTACAAAAAATTTCTCCAAGGTTTATTATAAGCATCCCATATCACTACTTAAGTTATATTTAGCTTTAAAACTTAAGTTCATACCGAATTTATACTCCACAGTCATATTTCAATTCATATTAAACTCATTTCTTATTATCAATTTCTTAACCATTTTAATTTGGTTATCCTTTTTCACTTTCCCAGTTTGATAAGTTATATACTTTATTTATTCATAATTCCAAGACTTCCCACTTAAGTCTTATTTACATTTAATATTCATAACCTATAGTTATATAATCACTTCACCATTCATATTTTATATTTAATTTTTACTCGATTCCAATTCACCTTTCCTTTTAATTTAAATTTTGAATTTCCATTTCTTTTACCACAATACCAACCCATTTTTTTAACGACCCATTATTTTGGACCATTCAAATCGACAATAAAACCACACATGTCGGACTTGAATAATACAAAACAATAGATTGTAAATAAATTTGGAGCAAATAAAACCAATCACAGAATCACAAACACAGAATATCAGAATAACTCGCAGCGGAAAATAAAATAAATAGTGGTTCATGAAGCCACTACAATACATAGTCTCAAAACAGATTCAAAATACATAGTCTGAAAAACAGATACAATAGAAGTCTGAATACATAAGTTCACAATACATAAGCAAAGCTGAATGAAATAACCGAAATGGAAAGACAACTAGATAGGCTGATAAACACCAGAAATCTCTAGCTCCAGAAGGTGTATCCAAAGCTGTAACACACAGGCTGACTCGAGCGTAAAGCAAAGACACAAACACTCGTCAGGACATAAATACTTATACAATGTAAACCAACTCAAGTGAACTGTAATAGAAATGCACAAGTAACTTAAAGAATGCTTGGGATCGCCTATTCTTTAAGGATCCGTTAAACTATTTACTATGTAGTAACATTTGCTATTATAATAATGTCTAATAGTAAAATAAACTTACTTTTAAATAGCGTTAAGGAGTACCCATATCCCCCTTAACACATAATAGTACCAGTAGTCTATCTAGTATTAGCGCACCCTCAGATCGGGAGCTACCCTCAATACTCCACAACCTACGGCACAAAACCAAACTTGTAGTAAAGCTCGATATGGTAGGTGACACAGCACAACTAGGCAATGCCAGGGTAGATATACCAATTACGCATCCGGGCTGGTGGAAACGCATAGCAGCCACTACCGCCCACCTCGAGCCACACTCCTAAAAGTCAAAGGGGTGCACCCAATCAATCACAAGAGTAATAGAATGGTATCGAAGAAGTGTGTCCCATCAGAGGTGCTACCTCATTGGCCCGTCAATCGCTCCTGTTTTAGCCACCTTATGCCAACTCACAGGAGTCGGGTCCACGTATATACCTCAATAGGATCGTCGCCACCATCCTACTTCATTCTGGAATCACCACCGCGTACACAGTTGTTAAAGTGGTTTTTGGTATCGACAAAGAGTATGTCCATATCTGATCCCAGTCTCTTTAACAACCAATCGTTATTATAACCCGTGGTTATACTTTTCAAAATGGTTTATATTTCCAAACAAAATAATTCATTTAAACCATTTAAAAATAAATTCATTATTCTTTCAAATCAAATATTCAATTCCCAAAAATTTAGCATTTTTTTAAGCTCGTTTATTCAGTTAAATACTTCAAAACATTGAAATTTCAGCATTCGCAGCACTTAGAAAATGCTGCGGTAAGTTATATTTGAAAACAGTTCATTTCAAAATGACAGCATTTAAAACTGCTGCAGTAGTTCAGTGTTCATTTGAAAATCTCTTCATTTCAGCAAACAACATCACTTATCAAGTTCTACAGTAGCCCTTTAGTTAGTTTCTAATTTTTAGTTTTCTTTCAGCAACAGCTGCACTTACAAAGTGCTGCAGTATCTCTTAAGTTATTTCACCTATAGTTTACTTTTAGCAACCACAACACTTACCAAGCGCTGTAGTATCATTTACTTCAGATTTTTTAGTTTCAGCAATGACAGCATTTCTGAAGTGCTACCAATTCTAATTCCAGATTTATTATAAAATTACAGAAATAAATAAACTTTGATTTTTAACCATTTTAACTTATAAAATCATATTTTTCACTTCAAAAATGGTCATTTAGATAACCTTTTACTTATGATTTTATAAAATAAAATTTCATTAATAAATATCCAAATTTTAATAATGATTCACTTATTAAATCAAAGTGCACTATTTTCTTATTCTTTGTATTTTTAACAATTAATTTAACAATTAAGTTTAAAATATCATTTCATAAATAAAACTTAGTTTCCATTTATTTACTTAACTTAAACTTCCATTTCAAACCAAATCTCAAATTTCCAAGTTAAGTTATATTTTCAAATTACAATTTAACCATTTATTTACTTACACATTTTAACTCATTGAAAAATCACTACACTTTATTTAAATCAATAAAATCCAAATTTAAGTCAAAATATCATATTTTACATTTAAAAATACTTAAAATTTTCTAGAAAATATATATAATAACCACGGGTCTGTATAATATTTTCTAACCTAAGTCAAGTGATATGGATAATATATCATTTCAATCCGTAATTTACAAAGAAAAATCCGGGTTCTATCATTTCAAACCCACAATCCCAAGTCAATAAAAATAAATAAAAATCGCCCAAGCCTATCATTTCAGCTCGTAACGATTTTTCCCTATTCTAAAGTCCGTTCGGGTATGTATCATTTCAACACATAGTGATTCTATTCTACAGGGAACTTGAAGTGTGAGAAACAGAAATAAAATAAACAATATATCAAAATATAACATATCAGATGATGTGACAGGTTTATAAGCAGATTTTAACATCATATAACTCGTATCACAGGCATGTATGCATTTATTAACATAGCATATCAATTCTACATATCCACTTGTCATCATTTCACAATTCCATAAATATGAATGTCTAGAGTGAATAACTCACCTCTAAAGCTAGAGATCCAAATCAAACACAAGACAAACAACTCCCAAAAGCACGATAAAGCATGAATCAAATACGAGTGGATGGAGATGTAGCACCCAAATCAAAATCTTGTAAACAAATAAAAATAGAATTTATATAAGTATTCTTGTATTCAACACAAAATGTTGAATCAAAATAAAACAAGTGAAGAACCAATTGGTTTAACCAACAAATGGCTCGGCCATCAAGTAAGTGGGCATGACCAATTTGGTTGTGCTCGGCCATGGTCAGTTTTGAGACAAATAGGCTCGGTCATGGACAATTAAACATATGGCTATGGGTTAGAATATGAAGGGGTAGGAGTTACAAACCAAGTGAAGGCAAAATGGCAAAGTGCACAACTACTATGGGTTCGGCCCCTAGGCTATATTGGCTCGGTTTGGTGGCAACTACAGGGTCAAGTCTGGTCAGTGGTAGGCCAAGGGTCATGTCAGGTCATGGGAAGGAGCACATGGTAGTGGAGCTAGTGGTGGAGGCCGAGGTGAACAAAGGAAGGTGGTGATCGAATAAGGAATTCGGCTATGTGTTTGCATGGAGTTTTGTGGTGGATGTTCATCATGGTGGCCACGACAATGGTCTGGCCAATGGAGATGGTGATGGAGGCCGGTCGTGGGTGGTGATGAAGTGGTGGTGATGGTCGATGGAGGAGGAGGATGGGTAGAGGCCGAGCACTCTTTGAGACAAAGTGAAAACAAAATGAAAAAGAGAATAAGAAAGGAAGAAGCCATGGAAAAACTTACATTTTTTTCTCAAGAATGAAATGAACATGAGAATGAGATGTTGAGAAGTTAGTACATGATTTACCAAAAGAAATGAATGGCTAAACAAGGTAAAGGTACGGCTATGGCAATGAAAAGACAAAGAAAAGGAAAAGTCACAAGTTAAAGTATGTAACTCTAGTCTCTTTGAATTTCCAATCCATTTATTTAAAATAAACCAATCAAAAATCAAATAAATAAAATAAAAGTCAAAACAAAATAAAGTAAATAAAAATAGATAAATGGTCTTAGGAAAAGTAGAAAAATGAATACAGAAAATATTTTATTTTATTGAAATTGGAATTAAAATTCTAAACATAATACAACTTACATTGGAAAATTCCAAAATTCAATTAAAAATGATTAAAAATCAAAGTCTTCAAATAAAACAAATTTAAAAATATTTACTAAAATTTTTTTTGGGTTGTTACACTCTCCCCCACTCAAATCTTTTCGCCCTCGAAAAGGAACGAAACATGAAAAACAAGGAAAGATAAGATGGAATAGAAAAAAAAATACCTGAAACAAACAATTACGGATTCGAAGCACGCATGCTCTCCTCCGTCTCCCAGGTACAATCCCAATCATCAGTACTCCACTGTACTTTGACCAAACTAACAGATTTCCTTCTTAGCTACTTCGTACCTCGATCGACAATACGAAGTGGCTTCCTCTCAACAGTCAGATTAGGCTCAATATCCAAACTATCAAGAGCAGAAGGCTGGACAATAAGAGATGGATCATGCAGATAGCGACAAAGATGCGAAACGTGGAATACATTATGCACTCCAGAAAACTTCTCAGGCAAATCCAGACGATAAGTTAGAGAACCAATTCTTTCCACAATGCGGAAAGGACCAATGAACCTAGGAGCAAGCTTCCCTCAACGACCAAACCGAATCACATTCCTTAAGGGAGAGACCTTAAGGAAAACCAAATCACCAACAGAAAACTCCAAACTCCTCCTACGACGATCAACATACTAATTTTGCCTATCCTGAGCAACCCTCATCTTCCTCCTAATCTCCTCAACTCTTTCAGAAGCCTCCAAAATCACATCCGGACCAAGAACCAAACGATTACCGGATTCAATCCGGCAAGATGGAGATCTGCAAGGTCGTCTGTAAAGAGCAACAAATGGCGACATTTTAATACTAGCCTGAATTCGAAGATAGAAATGAGATAGATAAAAGATTAAGACAAGATCAAAATAAAAGATTGAGATTATACTTGATAACTATTGTTATAGATGAATTCGACAAGATGGAGATGATCTTCCCAAGATCCTCCATAATCAAGTGCACAAGCACGAAGAAGATCCTCTAGAATCTGATTCACCCTTTTCGTTTAACCGTCGGTCTATGGATGGTAAGCAATGCTCAGATTCAGATGAGTACCTAAAGATTCATGAAAATCTTTCCAAAACTGACTAGTAAAGATAGGATCATGATCACAAACAATACTGAGAGGGACACCATGGAGAGAACAATCTCTCTCATATAGATCTCAGACAAACTAGAAGCGGAATGAGTAGACTTGACCGGAATGAAATGAGCTGACTTGGTCAATCTATCCACAATAACCTAGATACTCTCATTACCCCTCCTAGACCTCAGTAATCCATCAATGAAATCCATAGAAACCTGTTCCCATTTCCAATTGGGAATCTCAAGGGGCTACAACAAACTAAGGGTCTTTTGATGATCTGCCTTGACTTGCTGACAAGTCGCACACCTACTAACAAAGAGAGAGATATCACGCTTCATACCCTTCCACCAATACAACCTCATCATATCCTGATACATCTTCGTCACACCTGGATGAATAGAAAGTCTGGACCGATGATTTTCCCGAAGTAACTCATGTCTCAATCCATCAACATTCGAGACACAAATCCTATTATTAATCCTCAAAATACCTCTATCATCGATCTGAGCTCCACTACCATCAAGACTACTACCACCAACCTTGCTACGAACACTCTCCTTAATCGCCTTAAGCATCTCGTCCTCATCCTGCCTAGCAAAGATCCGATCCAAAAGAGAAGAGGAAGAAACAACAAGCTGATACAACATCGCCTTCTTCCGACTCAAAGCATCTGCAACAGCATTAGCTTTCCCAAGGTTATAGTTGATGTCGTGGTCATAAGAAGCAAGAAACTCTAACCACCTAACTTGTCTCTGATTCAAATCCTTCTGAGTGAAAATATATCTCAAAGACTGATGATCCGTGAAAAGCTCAAACTTAGCTCCCAAAAGCTGATGCCTCCAAAGCTTCAAAGCAAAAACCACAACAAGCAATTCCAAATCATGAGCAGCATAATTGGCTTCATGGGTCTTCAACTGACGACTGGCATAAGCAATGACCTTCCCATCCTGCATCAGAAAAGCTCCCAAACCTTCACGACAAGCATCAGTGTATACCGTTAATCCCTCATTTCCATTTGGAACGGTAAGAACTAGTGCGGAAGTAAGCTTGCTCTTTAACTCGTTGAATGCAGCTTTACACTCATCACTCCAAATAAACTTAGCATTCTTTCGAGTCAAAGCGGTGAGAGGTGCAGCAATCCGAGCAAAATTCTCAATGAATCTCTGATAATAACCGACAAGGCCCAGAAAACTACGGATATCAGTTGGAGTCCTAGGAGTTTCCCAATCATGCACATAATAGGGATAAATAAGGACAACAGAAAAGATAGAATAATTGAATGAAACAAGGAAAGAGAAAGAAAGAAAGACTTACATTGATCGTAGTGATCTTAACTGGATCAACAGAAACTCCATTACCAGAAACAATATGTTCAAGAAATCGGACTTCATCCTTCCAAAAATGGCATTTAGAAAATTTAGCCTTCAACTGATGATTTCTAAGAGTCTCAAGAACAGATTTCAAATGCGACTCATGTTCTTCCATAGACTTAGAGAAAACGAGAATATCATCAACAAAGACTAGAAAAAATTTGTTAAGCACATCACGAAAAACACGATTCATTAAATCAACAAAGAAACAGGAGCATTAGTCAAACCAAAAGGCATGACTAACCATTCATAAAACCCTTTCTCTGTACGGAAAGCAGTCTTGGGAATACTTTCCTCAGCAACTCTGAGTTGGTGAAAACCTGTGGCAAGATCAAGCTGAGAGAAAATAGTAGCACCATAAAGCTGATCAAACATATCATTGATGCGAGGCATTGGATATCTGTTTTTCATAGTGAGCTTGTTCAGCTCCCTATAATCAACACAAATCCTCAAAGATCCATCGAACTTGGTGACGAAAACCACAGCTACTCCCCATTCGGAGTGGCTAGGTCTGATCAGACCCTTGGAGAACAATCCTCAATTTGCTTTCCCGACTCAACCTTCTCATGGGATGCCATTCCTCTAGGAGGAAGAACTACAGGTCGAGCTCCAGGAATAAGATCAATACGGAAATCGATTTCCCGCTTAGGAGGTAAAGCAGTGACTTCACCAAACACATTGGGATGGAGTTTGACTACACGAGTCGACTGAAGATCAACAGGAGAAGAATCCAGAGAATAAATAAAGCCGCCAACAAAATCATGAGGCATACAACACTGAATAACTAAAGGATTTCCCCGATCATCCACAAGAGAAACAATTCGGGATTTACAAGAGATAAAGGCATCATGCCTCTTAAGCCAATCACCTCCAAGCAACAAATCAAAAGCATCGAAACCAAGAACATAGAAATCACCAGAAAATTTATGGCCAGAAAAGAAGAGTCGCACTTGCTTACAAATCTATTAAGGTTTGCGGGACCACCAATAGGATTTTTAACACACAAAGATTCAACAGCATACATAGGAGAAAGAAAATGCTCAAACTTATCACAAAGATCCACAGAAATAAAACTTTGCGAAGCTCTAGTATCAAATAAAACACGAATAGGATGATTAAATAAAGAAAAGGTGCCCTGGAGAGTACCTTGATTATCACTAGGAGCAAGAGAAGGTGCAGGTGGAGCAGGTGATGAAGCAGAGGTAATAGCAAACATACCCGACGGTTTGCCCTTTTGATACAAAGGACAATCATTCTTGAAATGACCAGGCTGCAGACAGACATGACAAAGGTTGTTCCTGGTATTCTGAGGTGGAGGAACAGCAGCACCAACTGAAGTAGGGCAACTATTAGCATAGTGTCCCTTCTGATCACACTTGAAACAGGTAATGGAACATAGGTCGATAGGCTGCCTTTGAGAAGGAGAAGATGAAGGTCCCAATCCTGGATGCTTGAGCCAAATTTTCTTCTACTGATGGAAATTTGGCTTTCTCTTCTTAGATTTAGCAGAGGAAGATTGAGACAAAGGAGCACTAGCAATAGCAGGACCCTTGGAAGTAGGGTTCTCATAACGAATAGCCATATCCATAAGCTCGGTGAAAGTGCCATGAACATGAGAAATGAGATGATCATAGAACTCTGGGTGAGCTCCAGCTATGAACTTCTCATTCTTTTTAAGTTGGGTGTCAATAAGGCCAGGACCAAACTTGGAAAGTTTGTTGAACTTCTGCTCATACTCAGAAAAGGACATGGTACCCTGCTTGAGATCCATAAACTCACGATAAAGTTGAGATTTCCCGGCTTCGGGCATCCATTTTGACACAAAATCCTCCCTGGAACAGAGATAGATAAGCTTAGGACAGATTTCAAGAGAAAAACTGAACAGAACCCAAGACAACACAAGAAGATACCTAAACTGATCCCAAGAAATATCTGCCTCTATAGTCTGAGCTGTGACAGACTCCCACCAATCCAATGCTGCTTCCTTCAAATGCCAAGCTGCCAACTGATGCTTCCGCGCATCAGTAATCTCCAAACCAATAAAAATCCTTTCCAGACTCCTTAACCACTATTGAGCCTCTATGATTCTCTCAGATCCAGTAAACTTGGTACCACCAAGTTGAGTGAATTCCTTGCAAAGAGTAGTGAACCTGATGGGTGCAACATGCTCGGGAACTAGGGCAATACCACGACACCTACCTCTGGAATTCCTACGATTCATCCTGGAAAAATCAAGATTGAATTTTAGGATAAAGGTAAAACAGAAAAGTAAAGATATGACTCAACTAGAATTGGAAATCCTAATCAAAGAATTCAAATAAGCAAGGTGGATTCGAAAAGGAACGAAGTTAAAAAAATGAGATTTAAAACAAGAAAAATTTTATATCCAAAATAATCTTTAAAAATTCTTTAAAATCATTTGAAAAACATTTATACTTAAAAATACGTTCTCTCACAAAGAAATGATTCTAAGATTGATTTCACTCATTCTAGGATATTTCTACCCTATCTCTAATGAGATTTTGCTCCATAGGCTAAGGTTTGCCTAAAACCTTGCTCTGATACCAAATGTAACGACCCACTATTTTGGACCATTCAAATCGACAATAAAACCACACATGTTGGACTTGAATAATACAAAACAATAGATTGTAAATAAATTTGGAGCAAATAAAACCAATCACAGAATCACAGACATAGAATATCAGAATAACTCACAGCGGAAAATAAAATAAATAGTGGTTCATGAAGCCACTACAATACATAGTCTCAAAACAGATTCAAAATACATAGTCTGAAAAACAGATACAACAGAAGTTTGAATACATAAGTTCACAATACATAAGCAAAGCTGAATGAAATAACCGAAAAGGAAAGACAACTAGATAGGCTGATAAACTCCAGAAATCTCTAGCTCCAGAAGGTGAATCCAAAGCTGTAACACTCAAGCTTACCCGAGCGTAAAGCAAAGACACAAACACTCGAGTCAGAACATACATACTTATACAATGTAAACCAACTCAAGTGAACTGTAATAGAAATTCACAAGTAACTTAAAGAATGCTTGGGATCGCCCATTCTTTAAGGATCCGTTAAACTATTTACTATGTAGTAATATTCGCTATTATAATAATGTCTAATAGTAAAATAAACTTACTTTTAAATAGCATTAAGGAGTACCCATATCCCCCTTAACACATAATAGTACCAGTAGTCTATCTAGTATCAGCGCACCCCCAGATCGGGAGCTACCCTCAATACTCCACAGGCTATGGCACAAAACCAAACTCGAAGTAAAGCTCGACATGGTAGGTGACACAGCACAACTAGGCAATGCCAGGGTAGATATACCAATTACGCATCTAGGCTGGTGGAAACGCATAGCAGCCACTACCGCCCACCTCGAGCCACACTTCCAAAAGTCAAAGGGGTGCACCCAATCAATCACAAGAGTAATAGAATGGTATCAAAGAAGTGTGTCCGATCAGAGGTGCTACCTCATTGTCCTGTCAATCGCTCCTGTTTTAGCCACTTTATGCCAACTCACGGGAGTCGGGTCCACGTATATACCTCAATAGGATCGTCGCCACCTTCCTACTTCATTCTAGAATCTCCACCGCGTACACAGTTGTTAAAGTGGTTTTCGGTATCGACAGAGAGTATGTCCATATCCAATCCCGGTCTCTTTAACAACCAATCGTTATTATAACCCGTGGCTATACTTTTCAAAATGGTTTATATTTCCAATCAAAATAATTCATTTAAACCATTTAAAAATAAAGCCATTATTCTTTCAAATCAAATATTCAATTCCCAAAAATTTAGCATTTTTGAAGTTCGTTTATTCAGTTAAATACTTCAAAACATTGAAATTTCAGCATACGCAGCACTTAGAAAATGCTGCGGTAAGTTATATTTGAAAACAATTCATTTCAAAAATACAGCATTTAAAACTGCTTCAGTAGTTCAGTGTTCATTTGAAAATCTCTTCATTTCAGCAAACAACATCACTTATCAAGTTCTACAGTAGCCCTTTAGTTAGTTTCTTATTTTTAGTTTTCTTTCAGCAACAGCAGCACTTACCAAGTGCTACAGTAGCCCTTTAGTTAGTTTCTGATTTTTAGTTTTCTTTCAGCAACAGCAGCACTTACCAAGTGCTGCAGTATCTCTTAAGTTATTTCAACCTATAGTTTACTTTCAGCAACCACAACACTTACCAAGCGCTGCAGTATCATCTACTTCAGATTTTTTTTAGTTTCAGCAATGACAGCATTTCTGAAGTACTATCAATTCTAATTCTAGATTTATTATAAAATTTCAGAAACAAATAAACTTCGATTTTTAACCATTTTAACTTATAAAATCATATTTTTCACTTCAAAAATGGTCATTTGGATAACCTTTTACTTATGATTTTATAAAATAAAATTTCATTGATAAATATCCAAATTTTAACAATGATTCACTTATTAAATCAAAGTGCACTATTTTCTTATTCTTTGTATTTTTAACAATTAAATTTAAAATATCATTTCATAAATAAAACTTAGTTTCCATTTATTTACTTAACTTAAACTTCCATTTCAAACCAAATCTCAAATTTCCAAGTTAAGTTATATTTTCAAATTACAATTTAACCATTTATTTACTTACACATTTTAACTCATTGAAAAATCACTACACTTTATTCAAATCAATAAAATCCAAATTTAAGTCAAAATATCATATTTTACATTTAAAAATACTTAAAATTTTCTAGAAAATATATATAATAACCACGGGTCTGTATATTATTTTCTAACCTAAGTCAAGTGATACGGATAATATATCATTTCAATCCGTAATTTACAAAGAAAAATCCGGGTTCTATCATTTCAAACCCACAATCCCAGTCAATAAAAATAAATAAAAATCGCCCAAGCCTATCATTTCAGCTCGTAACAATTTTTCCCTATTCTAAAGTCCGTTCGAGTATGTATCATTTCAACCCATAGTGATTCTATTCTACAGGGAACTTGAAGTGTGAGAAACAGAAATAAAATAAACAATATATCAAAATATAACATATCAGATGATGTGACAGGTTTATAAGCAGATTTTAACATCATATAACTCGTATCACAAGCATGTATGCGTTTACTAACATAGCATATCAATTCTACATATCCACTTGTCATCATTTCAGAATTCCATAAGTACGAATGTCTAGAGTGAATAACTCACCTCTAAAGCTAGAGATCCAAATCAAACACAAGAAAAACAACTCTCGAAAGCATGATAAAGCACGAATCAAATACGAGTGGATGGAGATGTAGCACCCAAATCCAAATCTTGTTAACAAATAAAAATAGAATTTATATAAGTATTCATGTATTCAACACAAAATGTTGAATCAAAATAAAACAAGTGAAGAACCAATTGGTTTAACCAACAAATGGCTCGGCCATCAAGCAAGTGGGCTTGACCACTTTGGTTGTCCTCGGCCATGGTCAGTTTTGAGACAAGGAGGCTCGGTCATGGATAATTAAACATACGGCTATGGGTTAGAATGTGAAGGGGTAGGAGTTACAAACCAAGTGAAGGCAAAAAGGCAAAGTGCACAACTACTATGGGTTCGGCCCCTAGGCTATATTGGCTCGGTCTAGTGGCAACTACAAGGTTAGGTCTGTTCAGTGGTAGGCCAAGGGTCATGTCAGGTCATGGGAAGGAGCACATGGTGGTGGAGCTAGTGGTGGAGGCCGAGGTGAACAAAGCAAGGTGGTGATGGAATAAGGAGTTCGGCTGTGTGTTTGCATGGAGTTTTGTGGTGGATGTTCATCATGGTAGCCACGACAATGGTCTGGCCAGTAGAGATGGTGATGGAGGCCGGTCATAAGTGGTGATGAAGTGGTGGTGATGGTCGGTGGTGGAGGAGGATGGGTAGAGGTCGAGCACTCTTTGAGACAAAGTGAAAATAAAATGAAAAAGAGAATAAGAAAGGAAGAAGCCATGGAAAAGCTTACTTTTTTTTTTCTCAAGAATGAAATGAACGTGAGAATGAGATGTTGAGAAGTTTGTACGTGATTTACCAAAAGAAATGAATGGCTAAACAAGGTAAAGGTACGGCTATGGCAATGAAAAGACAAAGAAAAGGAAAAGTCACAAGTTAAAGTATGTAACTCTAGTCCCTTTGAATTTCCAATCCATTTATTTAAAATAAACCAATCAAAAATCAAATAAATAAAATTAAAGTCAAAACAAAATAAAGTAAATAAAAATAGATAAATGGTCTTAGGAAAAATAGAAAGATGAATACAGAAAATAATTTATTTTATTGAAATTGGAATTAAAATTCTAAACAAAATACAACTTACATTGGAAAATTCCAAAATTCAATTAAAAATGATTAAAAATCAAAGTCTTCAAATAAATAAATTTAAAAATATTTACTAAAATTTTTTGGGTTGTTACAATTTTCATTCAGGTTTCACCATTCCATTTCTCTATGCATAAGTTCACCAAGTTATTTACTTACCCATTTACTTACTTAAGTCCATTTTCACCTTATAATCATCATTCTGGATTATCTATATCGCTTAATAGCTTAAGAGTATTCACCCCATTCAATAATTATAACTTATAGTTATATAATCATCTTACATTTCAACTTTATATTCCATTTCAATTCCCATTTTCAAATTTATTTAACCTATCTTAAGTTAAATTCCAATTCATAATATTCACCTTAACTTACTCAAGTTAAATGTTTATTCCAGGATTTAGTTTCTACACTTTCCTTTCTATTTATATCAACTCCAAGTTTATAAATTCAGTAACTGGTTTTCCTTAACTTTTCAAATCATTTAAATAGAAAATCCAAAATTCAACCACCCAGTTTTATTTCAAAACATTTTGAAATCATAGATATATCAAATCACACCCTTGAAATCTCAAAACCACTTGGTTTTATCCCAAAACAGCTCCCTTTGGAACTTCTAAAAAAAATTTGTTTATCAAACGAGTCCAAAACAATTATTTATAACCAACCACCACGGTAGCAATCCATCACTTAGAAACTCGAAAATGAATACTGATGATGTGGCCATAAAAAAATGAAAGTTTATTGTACAAGGAACTGCAGCCTACTTCTCTAAATATGCCTCTACCTTTGTCTCAATTTTTTTCATTCGAACAACTAAAAATAAAAAGGGAGTAATCAGGTGGCCATTATAACTTCAAAGAAATCAAAACAACTCAAGTAAGTAGAGAGGATCAAAACCAAATAGCTAACAGCATTTTGTTCAAAAACACTGCTCTGTTCAAAAGTGAGTAAACATACTTTTATATACGGTAAATTTGGATTGTGCCTGAATGTATAACTCAGAAGTATGGTGTCGGGTATGCTTGAAAAACAGAAATACAAGTATACATATATGTGAATATATGTCAAGTTTAGCCAGAAGAACCTAAACCTGTACATTTTTTCATCCATGTTCTGTATATCTATATATAAGAAGATGCCATTCCTAGCTTCAAAATTTCCTATCTCTCGACTTAATTAGTTTCAGAGTATGATGTTAAAAGAAAATCTACTTGTTTTTTATTGTACTTTGTTCTAAAAATCGTTTTATTTGATATTATGAAGGGTAAAGCGTTGGAAAGAATATTCTACAGTAAATGAATCGAAATGGAGAAAATTTGAACATCACGCTTATTTCTTTGATTTATATGAATGTGATCGACATCTAAAATGCTGATTTTTGATGGTGGTTTCAAAGTTTTTAGTGAGATATCGAGGTAGAAATTCCGAGATGAACGGAATTGGGACGGAGGAGAAATTCTAGGTTTGAGTTTGATTTCGGGGGTTGACGTTGGGCATGGAGGAGGGTGAGGGGAAGGCGTGTACGATAAAAATGATGGGAAAATTTTTAGATGGTCGAAGAAGGAAGACGGGGTTGATCTAGGGTTTAGAGGTAAGTTTTAGTCGAGGTCGGGTTTGAGGGAATGGCGTAGGAACTAGGGAGGTAGGGAGGTGCGGTCTTGGTGGGGATGAAAGAGGGTGGGATGGCGCATTGCTCGGTGAAATTTGGTGGTGATCGGCATTGGTGGGTGGCGAGACGAGCGTTGCGATGGGTTTGGGTTGTTTCAGTTTTTGGGTGAAGGTGTTCGATTTCGAACGAGGTCCTTGCCGGGGGTTCCAGGTGGTGGGGTAGGTTGCGGAGGTCGTGGGAGGTTTGTGGAGTTGATCGGCGGTGAGGTTGGGTCGTTGGAAAGCGTGTGCACGTACACGCGTTGTGTAACGACCCATATTTTTACGGATCGACAAGTTTGTCAAAATCTGGAATTTTAGCATTTTTGAGCCATTTCAGATCTTAGGCGAAATATGGCTAAGTCCTAAGTCGTTCACGACTTAGTATAGGTCGTAAGTCGTATACGACTTAGGAAATAGGCGCGACTTAAGGAATCTGCGAGTTAGCGAGTTGAGGTGGTAAGTCGTGGACGACCTAGGGTATGATATAGGTCGTATGCGACAGTATGTTTGTCTTTTCGGTCCTATTTGTTTAAGTCCTAGGTCGTAATCAACCTAAGAGATAAGTCGTGACCGACTTATTATAGACGACTTAGGGTGGAGATAGGATGTGAGCGACCTAGTGGTTCCGAGTTAGCATTGTTAGGTCAGCAACGACCTAAGGAGTTTGGAGATAGCTGTGTAGCGACCTAGTGTCTTGGTATGACCTATAGGTTAGCGACTTAGGGAGTATACGACCTATGGGAGTTAAGTCGTACGAGTTAAGTCGTAGGTCGTAACATGTTAGGTCGCGTGAAGACTTAAGGTGTTAGGTCGCTGGGTTTCTGCCTGAGTGATAGGTCGAGAGCGACTTAGTAGTTGTTAAGTCGCGAGCGACTTAAGAGTTAATCTGTTTTAAGTTGTAGACGACTTAGTAGTTGAGTCGTAGCCCCAGTTATTTGTTAAGTCGTAGCCTACTTGTTAAGTCGCGTGTAAGTTAAGTCGCGCGCTTGAGATTTCCTTAAGTCATAGGTTGGCATAGCAGTTAAGTCGTAGGTCGTATGGGGTGCTAAGTCGTAGGTAGGTATTTCTGTTAAGTCGTAAGTCGCTATAGCTTAGGTTGTTAAGTCTTAGGTCGTAAGTCGGAGACGACTTAGGAGATAGCCGAGTTACGACTTAGCAAATTTTCAGCTATAAATAGGAGGGGTTTTTCTCACTTTTTAGGATCCGGATTTTGAAGCGACGAAGTGCTGCCATTTTGAGAGATCGACTTCTACACTTCTTCACTTCTTTTCTCCACTCTAATCTAGTGCTTCCTTTCATCCAAATCGAAGATCAAGATCGAAGATCCAAGAGCTTGGATTAAAGATCTTCATCCTTTGAAGTGAGATTTCTTCGTTTGAAGCGGATTCGTGATAGATCAAGCTTGATCCTTCGCTGTCCAGATCTGAAGCGTGTTGTTTTGAGGTTGTTTAGGTGATTTGGTGAGTGGTGATTATCTCTCACACGGATCCAAAGGAGTATATCGGATTGTTGGCTCGATTTGGTGTTAAAATAGGGATTTCCATGCATTTTCTTCATCCTAAATGTAGATCCATATAGATCCATTGTTCATGATGATGTTACATCCATTTTATCATATGTTAACCTATGCAAGTTCATTCATCAAGTTTGTAGAGATATTGTTCATGTTTTCATGCTTGTTAGACTTTCAACTCTTTAATTACGAAAATGCCATTATTGTTATAATTGTCTACTTAGATCATATTTGAATGCTTGATTGTTTGGATTAATGTTTGACTTGGTTGATTGCTATGAATTAGATGATTGATGATTTGATTTAGACCAAAGACGATTCAAAAGCTAAGGGAAAGGCTCTTGAATTGGGAAAGCTGCTCGTGGCATATGTAGCGGGATGATGAAGCTCTTATGCATAGATTTGATGATGTGATGTTGAGATGAGGCTTTGCGAGGATGTAATGAAGCGAGGCATCATATGATGAAGACTTGGTCTAATCCAGACGGGATCATTCCAAGCACGTTGGTAACTCGGTGATATGATTCGAGTTAAGGGTAATGGATGCTTGAGAGGCGCTTGAGCTAGTATGGAAATAGTCGTCAAGGAGGATGACTAGGAGGCTTGGATAGCATCGTTGTTGAAGGTTCTAGCATCCTCTAAGCAAGAGTACGTTTGGGCAGATTCGATAGTCCCAACGGCTAACTATTGATGGCCGAGTACTCTGGGCAGATTCGATAGTCCTAGGCACGGGCTGCGACGACGTGCGGGAGTTATGTCTAGAACCGGGGTTTCCATTAGCCCTTGACGGACGGCTGAAAGAATGTGCTGGTTATTCAATTAACGGTGAAATCGAAGCAATGATAACAGTGATAGCCAGAGTCATGGATGTTTGGTTGTATCGTCGTTCGGTCTCAAGAGCAGTGTTTTCTGGGTGCTTATCTGATCTTGGTTTAGGCCTTGGGGGTTTGTGCTTGGAAAACATCGCCCTTGACTCGAGTGATAATTGCTTTACTTTAAATTGTATGCTCTGCTATGTTTGCTTTTGCGTAGTGTGTGTCTGGGGGCTATCACTGTAGAACAAGGTTGGAGTGGGAGGGTTGTATTCCTATTCCTTTTCCTTTATGCTCTTTTGGTATGTTGTTAGTTAATTTACTGCTCACTAAGACTGTTGTCTGACTTAAGGCTTTATGTTTTAATTCTTATCGCCTTGGGCTGTTCGTCCATTTTGGGACGGGCAGACTAGGTAGCAGGTGACAGGTGCTGTTCTCTTCTCACGATGCTGATATCGAAGGCGAGCTAGAGGGTTGCATATTATCTTCTTATATGTACTGGATGTTCCGCTGTTTTGTATAATCTTTGAGTGATATGTAGTGAGGCTTGATGTATTGACTATTTGGATGTTTGTATTCAACTATTATGGAGTTTTATATGATGGCATTTTGTTCTGTAAAGCTTCACTATACATATGTTCTATTGTATTTTGTCCATGCGCTGTGAGTAATACGATAGATTCTGTTGTTTTAATTTACCTTGACAATCGTCCATGGTCGCCTGGCATACTTTTCAGCGCTCTTTCTCTAGATTCGGTTTAGGGGTCATGGGCGGTCGTCTCATTTGGTATCAGAGCATTGGTTAATCGATTTTACCCAACGCTCGCTGACGTAACTACGTATGAGAGACGTAATTGTATTTTGATGGATGATTACTATATATAATATAGTAGTTTAGCAGTAAGTTAGTCCTTTATGTAGTTGTTTCTCTAGATGTTCTGATCATTCCTTTTTATAGATATTGAGAATGAGTCGAAGAGGGAGACCAGCTGCTAGGGAAGGCCGTGCTACTGAGGGGACTACTGATTATGCAGCTATGTTCGAAGCTATGATGACTTCGATCATGAGAAGGATACCAGTTCCAGGGGCAGCAGTAGATGTTGGAGTTCAAGTCCAAACTCCGAAACCGGTGGATTTTGCTAAGTTGTGCAAGGATTATACTGCTCTTGGAGGGAAGGTTTTCTTGGGAACAGAATCAACTATTGAAGTCCAGAGATGGATAGATGCTTGTAGAAGGATCTTTGGTGATTTGGGAATTGATGATGCAACTAAGAGGAAGTTGGCATCAAGGCAGCTTCAAGGGAGAGCCTCTGATTGGTGGAATTCTATTACCATCAGTACACCGGAGGAAGAGATTACTTGGGAGCAATTCCAAGTCAGATTTGAGGCCAAGTTCATTTCTACAGCTCAGAAGTCAGTTCTGTTCAAGAGGTTTGTGGAGCTCAAGCAAGGTGGGAGACCAGTTCTTGAGTATGTTTCTGAGTTTGAAGCTTTGTCCAAGTATGCTCGGTCATATATCGAATCTGCATACCAGAAGAATGAGAAGTTCGTGACAGGCTTGGACAGTTATCTTGGGAGGCAGTTGGTGGATCATTTGGACGATTCATTTGAGAAGCTTGTGGAGAAAGCTCTCAGGCATGAGAGTCTGTTTCCTAAGGAAGTATCTGTTGTTGATGTGACTAGGGAAGAGTCTAAACCACAACAGGGTGGAAACAAGAAGAGGAAGTAGCAGCAGCAGAAGGGTAAGGATGGCCAGAAGAAGCCGAAGGGCGAAGTGACCTGCTACAACTGTCAGCAGAAAGGCCATCTCTCCAGGGATTGCAAGAATCCGAAAGCGCCGGCGAAGTGCCACAACTGTGACAAGCCGGGGCATTTCAGGAAGAATTGTCCAGAACCGAGGAGGGACAAACAGATTGTGCAAGCTTATGCTTTGGGAGCTGTTCCGTCGTCTTGGAAAGCTCCTACTGCTGAAGAGAAGGGAAAGAATGTGGTGGTTCAAGGTACTCTTTTCCTATGTGGTGTTCCAGTTAGAGTTCTGTTTGATACTGGAGCGTCGCATTCGTTTGTTTGTAGTGAACTCGTAGGCCGGTTAGGTTTGGAACCGGATATTGTTGATAGGCCATTGGTTGTGACTAATCCAGTTGGGGGTTCGTCTTGTTTATGTATGTTATGCCATGGTCTGATTGTATCGAGTCATGGTTGCTCTTTTGTTTGTGATTGCTTTGTTCTGAACTTTGCGGGGTTCGGAATTATTTTGGGTATGGACTGGCTTAGGAAGTATGCGACAAAGGTTGATTGCGAGAGGTTGGAAGTGACAGTCGAGAATGTGGAGGGGCAAAAGGTTGTGATACGATGTAAGCATGAAGAAGGCGTCTTCATGAGCTTCATGTATTCGCTAGTTGTTCCACGGAATGGACCGTCATTAGTGCCAATCGCGAATGGATTCGAGGATGTCTTTGATGAAGTCAAAGGGTTGCCGCCGCATAGAGAGATCGAGTTTTGTATAGATCTAGTTGAAGGAACCAGACCTGTTGTGATGCCTCTTAGGCGGATGGCGCCTAGGGAACAGCAGGAGTTGAGGGTGCAAGTTGATGATCTTTTGCAGAAAGGATTCATTCGGCGTAGTGTGTCCGAGTAGGGTGCACCAGTTGTGTTCGCAACCAAAGCAGATGGATCGCTGAGGTTGTGTGTCGATTATCGTGAGCTGAATAAGGTGACTAAGAAGAACAAGTATCCATTGCCGAGAATAGATGACTTGTTTGATTAGCTTCACGAGGCTAAGGTGTTTTCTCAGATGGATTTGGAAATGGGATTTCACCAGTTGAGAGTAGCTAAGGATAGTGTGCCGAAGACTGCTTTTCGAACACCATCTGGTTTCTTTGAGTGGCTGGTAATGCCGTTTGGATTGACTAACGCGCCAGCATATTTTGTGGATCTTATGAATAGAGTGTTCAGAGATCAGTTGAACAAGTTTGTGCTTGTGTTCGTGGATGATATTCTGATTTATTCCAGAACTGAAGAAGAGCACAAGACGCATTTGCGTATTGTTTTGGAAATCTTGCGGAAACATCAGCTGAAGGCTAAGTTTTCGAAGTGTCACTTCTGGAAGAGTGAAGTGAGGTTCTTAGGCCATGTTATCTCTGGAAATGGAATAGCGGTTGATCCCGCTAAGGTGGCAGCAATCCAGGATTGGGTTAGACCTAAGAATGCATCTGATGTGAGAAGTTTTCTTGGATTAGCAGGATATTATCGACGGTTTATCAAAGACTTCTCCAAGATAGCTGCACCGTTAACAGGATTGACGAAGAAGAACCAAGTGTTCAGTTGGGATGCTAAGTGTGAGCAAGCTTTCGGAATCCTGAAAGAGAGATTGACGAGTGCTCCTGTTCTGACTATTCCTAGTGGGAATGATGAGATGGTGGTTTACACCGACGCATGTGGTACTGGACTTGGAGCAGTGCTGATGCAGAAGGATAAAGTTGTTGCGTATGCCAGTCGACAACTGAAGCCGCATGAAAGGAATTACCCGACTCATGATTTGGAGTTAACGGCGATTGTTTTTGCTCTGAAGATGTGGAGACATTATCTATTGGGAGTTCGATTCGAATTGTTTACAGATCATAAGTTGTTGAAGTATCTTTTCTCCCAAAAGGATTTGAATCTTCGGCAGCAACGTTGGCTAGAGTTTTTGGCATCATATGATTTTGGTATAGCTTATACTTCGGGAAAAGGTAACGCAGTGGCAGATGCGTTAAGTCGAAGACATGCAGGATTGGGAGCCATGTTTTCAGAATGGAAGAGTCTCGAGTATTTAGCTGGATTTGACTTCAGGCCTAGATGTGAATTGGAACCTGAGATGTTGGGAAACTTATCGATAAGACCCACTCTTGTGGAAAGGATTGGCGAGAGCCAAAAGCGAGATGATAAGCTTGTCAAGATTATCCGTGATTTGGAATATGGATTGGATCCAGAAAAGGATAAAGGATTCGAGGTCGATCGAGAGGGTTGGCTTCGGAAGCAAGGGCGACTAGTTGTTCCCGATATAGATGAATTGAGGAGTGAAGTTCTGAAGGAAAGTCATCACTCGAAGTTGACAATTCATCCAGGTGGAAATAAGATGTATCGGGATATGAAGAGAACCTACTACTGGGAAGGCATGAAGAAGGATGTTGGAAATTTTATTTCCAAGTGTATGAACTGCCAGTTGGTAAAAGCCGAACAGAAGAAGCCTAGTGGATTGCTTCAGCCATTAGAAGTTCCTGCATGGAAGTGGGAGCAAGTATCGATGGATTTTATTGATGGGCTACCCAGAACCAGAACAGGAAATGAAGGGATTTGGGTCATTGTGGATCGTCTGACCAAGAGTGCGAGATTCATTCCTGTTCGATCGACTAGGACTGCATCAAAGTTGGCTAAGTTGTATGTTAAGTGGATAGTTCGATTCCATGGTATTCCGAAGAGTATAGTGAGCGATCGAGATGCATTGTTCACTAGTGGATTTTGGAAGAGCTTCCAGGAAGTTTTGGGAACCGAGTTGTGTTTGAGTACAGCTTATCACCCTCAAACAGATGGTCAGACCGAGAGAGTCAACCGAGTTTTGGAATATCTCCTCAGAGCTTGTGTTTTGGATTTCGGAGGATCATGGGAAGATCACCTTCATTTGGTGGAGTTTGCGTACAACAACAGTTACCAGTCAAGCATTGGTATGGCACCGTATGAGGCATTGTATGGAAGACAGTGTAACTCTCCGACATGTTGGTTGGAAACTGGAGAAAAGCTGATACTTGGGCCAGAGATGATTCGACAGACTTCGGATTGTATAGAGATCATTCGGCAACGAATGAAGGCAGCCCAAGACCGTCAGAAGAGTTATGCCGATAAACGTCGTAAGGATTTGGAATTCGATGTTGGTGATATGGTTTTTGTGAAGATTTCTCCACTGAAGAATGTTATTCGATTCGGGAAGAAAGGAAAATTGACTCCGAGATTTGTTGGACCATTCCCGATTATCGAGCGAATTGGAAAGCTCGCCTATAGATTGGAGTTACCGGAGAAGATGTCAAGTGTGCACAATGATTTTCATGTATCATATCTATGGAAGTATGTGCACGACTCGAGTACGGTGGTTTCTGCTGATAGCTGTGAAGATTTCGAAGTTGATCCAGTCGATAGAAGACCTCGTAAGCCGCTTCGTGTTGTGGAAACCGACACGAAACAGCTTAGGAGGAAGGTAGTTAAGTTGCTCAAGATACAATGGAGTGATGATGATAACGACTGTACGTGGGAGGTGGAAGAGAGGATGAAGGCAGCTCATCCTGAACTCTTCGAGGTATGGCCCTAAGGTGTCGTATCATCTAACAACATTGTAACTTGTTCTAGTTTTAGAATTCTGCATGCTAAGCTAGAATTGGATGCATGGTTTGCTGATTGTTATGGATGGTAGGCATGCAGAATAGTCTTTGATTGCTTTGTTTGTTTGGAATTTCGGGGGCGAAATTCCTAAGGGGGAGAGAATGTAACGACCCGTATTTTTACGGATCGACAAGTTTGTCAAAATCTGGAATTTTAGCATTTTTGAGCCATTTCAGATCTTAGGCGAAATATGGCTAAGTCCTAAGTCGTTCACGACTTAGTATAGGTCGTAAGTCGTATACGACTTAGGAAATAGGCGCGACTTAAGGAATCTGCGAGTTAGCGAGTTGAGGTGGTAAGTCGTGGACGACCTAGGGTATGATATAGGTCGTATGCGACAGTATGTTTGTCTTTTCGGTCCTATTTGTTTAAGTCCTAGGTCGTAATCAACCTAAGAGATAAGTCGTGACCGACTTATTGTAGACGACTTAGGGTGGAGATAGGATGTGAGCGACCTAGTGGTTCCGAGTTAGCATTGTTAGGTCGGCAACGACCTAAGGAGTTTGGAGATAGCTGTGTAGCGACCTAGTGTCTTGGTATGACCTATAGGTTAGCGACTTAGGGAGTATACGACCTATGGGAGTTAAGTTGTACGAGTTAAGTCGTAGGTCGTAACATGTTAGGTCGCGTGAAGACTTAAGGTGTTAGGTCGCTGGGTTTCTGCCTGAGTGATAGGTCGAGAGCGACTTAGTAGTTGTTAAGTCGCGAGCGACTTAAGAGTTAATCTGTTTTAAGTCGTAGACGACTTAGTAGTTGAGTCGTAGCCCCAGTTATTTGTTAAGTCGTAGCCTACTTGTTAAGTCGCGTGTAAGTTAAGTCGCGCGCTTGAGATTTCCTTAAGTCGTAGGTTGGCATAGCAGTTAAGTCGTAGGTCGTATGGGGTGCTAAGTCGTAGGTAGGTATTTCTGTTAAGTCGTAAGTCGCTATAGCTTAGGTTGTTAAGTCTTAGGTCGTAAGTCGGAGACGACTTAGGAGATAGCCGAGTTACGACTTAGCAAATTTTCAGCTATAAATAGGAGGGGTTTTTCTCGCTTTTTGGGATCCGGATTTTGAAGCGACGAAGTGCTGTCATTTTGAGAGCTCGACTTCTACACTTCTTCACTTCTTTTCTCCACTCTAATCTAGTGCTTCCTTTCATCCAAATCGAAGATCAAGATCGAAGATCCAAGAGCTTGGATTGAAGATCTTCATCCTTTGAAGTGAGATTTCTTCGTTTGAAGCGGATTCGTGATAGATCAAGCTTGATCCTTCGCTGTCCAGATCTGAAGCGTGTTGTTTTGAGGTTGTTTAGGTGATTTGGTGAGTGGTGATTATCTCTCACACGGATCCAAAGGAGTATATTGGATTGTTGGCTCGATTTGTTGTTAAAATAGGGATTTCCATGCATTTTCTTCATCCTAAGTGTAGATCCATATAGATCCATTGTTCATGATGATGTTACATCCATTTTATCATATGTTAACCTATGCAAGTTCATTCATCAAGTTTGTAGAGATATTGTTCATGTTTTCATGCTTGTTAGACTTTCAACTCATTAATTACGAAAATGCCATTATTGTTATAATTGTCTACTTAGATCATATTTGAATGCTTGATTGTTTGGATTAATGTTTGACTTGGTTGATTGCTATGAATTAGATGATTGATGATTTGATTTAGACCAAAGACGATTCAAAAGCTAAGGGAAAGGCTCTTGAATTGGGAAAGCTGCTCGTGGCATATGTAGTGGGATGATGAAGCTCTTATGCATAGATTTGATGATGTGATGTTGAGATGAGGCTTTGCGAGGATGTAATGAAGCGAGGCATCATATGATGAAGACTTGGTCTAATCCAGACGGGATCATTCCAAGCACGTTGGTAACTCGGTGATATGATTCGAGTTAAGGGTAATGGATGCTTGAGAGGCGCTTGAGCTAGTATGGAAATAGTCGTCAAGGAGGATGACTAGGAGGCTTGGATAGCATCGTTGTTGAAGGTTCTAGCATGCTCTAAGCAAGAGTACGTTTGGGCAGATTCGATAGTCCCAACGGCTAACTGTTTGGCCGAGTACTCTGGGCAGATTCGATAGTCCTAGGCACGGGCTGCGACGACGTGCGGGAGTTATGTCTAGAACCGGGGTTTCCATTAGCCCTTGACGGACGGCTGAAAGAATGTGCCGGTCATTCAATTAATGGTGAAATCGAAGCAATGATAACAGTGATAGCCAGAGTCATGGATGTTTGGTTGTATCGTCATTCGGTCTCAAGAGCAGTGTTTTCTGGGTGCTTATCTGATCTTGGTTTAGGCCTTGGGGGTTTGTGCTTGGAAAACATCGCCCTTGACTCGAGTGATAATTGCTTTACTTTAAATTGTATGCTCTGCTATGTTTGCTTTTGCGTAGTGTGTGTCTGGGGGCTATCACTGTAGAACGAGGTTGGAGTGGGAGGGTTGTATTCCTATTCCTTTTCCTTTATGCTCTTTTGGTATGTTGTTAGTTAATTTACTGCTCACTAAGACTGTTGTCTGACTCAAGGCTTTATGTTTTAATTCTTATCGCCTTGGGATGTTCGTCCATTTTGGGACGGGCAGACTAGGTAGCAGGTGACAGGTGCTGTTCTCTTCTCACGATGCTGATATCGAAGACGAGCTAGAGGGTTGCATATTATCTTCTTATATGTACTGGATGTTCCGCTGTTTTGTATAATCTCTGAGTGATATGTAATGAGGCTTGATGTATTGACTATTTGGATGTTTGTATTCAACTATTATGGAGTTTTATATGATGCCATTTTGTTCTGTAAAGCTTCACTATACATATGTTCTATTGTATTTTGTCCATGCGCTGTGAGTAATACGATAGATTCTGTTGTTTTAATTTACCTTGACAATCGTCCATGGTCGCATGGCACACTTTTCAGCGCACTTTCTCTAGATTCGGTGCAGGGGTCATGGGCGGTCGTCTCACGATGATGTACATGGGGGGATGTTATGTTCGAATGGGAAGGAAGAAAAGAAGGAAGGCTGGAAAAAAAGAGAAAGGGGAAAGGAGGAGGAAATGGGCCGAAAGAAGGAATGGGCCGAGAGAAATAAGAGGGTAAAGAAAAAATAAAAGAAGAGAAAAAAAAATAAAGGCAAAGAAAAATAAAAAGAAAGGAAAGATAAGGAAAAAAATAGAAATAAAATAAAAGAAAAGAAAATAAAAGATAAGGAAAAAGGAAAGTGGAAAGAAATGAAAATAAGAAAGGGAAGAGAATATTAAGAAAAAAATGAAGAAAAAAAATAAAGGAAAGAAGAAGGTGATGAAATCTATATTTATTTATATGGTAACTTATATTTCCTTCTTTAACTAAAAATCTAATTTTATTTTAAATCCATTTATTCTTGTATGTGACATCAAGTGACCAATCGAGTTAAAATAATGGGATTAAAATGATGATACGTTTTAAATTGGAATAAACGGTTGTAATAGATAGCCATATTTTAATATTGTCACCCTAATAATAAATTATTTATTTTAAACAATTTACCCTTTTAAACTTATTACTTGGATTCGAAGAGGACGGGATCGGATATCAATGATATTCGAAACCACTTCGATTTGATAAGCACCACAAATCTTTACGGGTTTTATTATAGAGTCTAATAGGCTGCCGTTGAATAAATCAAGTAAATCTGACCATTTTAAATAAGTGACGGTACTTAGATATTGTTTTAAATATCAATGGATTTTTGTAACGAGGGTTAGCTATAACAAGATATAAACTCGTGGTGTTGTATGAGCTACCTTGGTTCCAGAGAGGTTTTATAACTTAAGTATTTCAAATTTAAGTTGGATTACTCACGCTGGTTTCCAGCCTGACTCGGGTGTTACTTTATTGTAATGCTCGGGTCAGACCGAGTATTATAGTTTCAGGTTAGGACGATCTGGAGCTCAGGAGACGAGCTGGATGACAGAGACGTACTTCACGTATTTACTATATTCCGCTATGTATTATAGACTGTATAGACAGCCTTTAGGGACAAGTTTTATAACTGTCCAATTTTATTTGTTGATGGTTGTACTCTGATATCTTGTATGTATATTGACAATTACAGCTTTTCTTTGTATAAAATGTTATTATTTCATATTATATTTTAATCCGCTGCGATTGTGAGATTCTGTGCTGTTTGTTTCTATTTCTTATTCTATCTCCTTTTCTTCTAAACCTTAACAGCCTGGTATTTCCGACACTCGATTGCTCGGCACTCTATACAGTGAACGTACTAGTGTCGATTTTCAGGGTCGAAAATCTTCGGGCCATTACACTTGGTATCAGAGCTGAAAGGTTAAGCAAGAACCTTGGCTCTGGTGGGGATTACTCATTAGAGATAAGGTCAGTAGTACCCTAGAATGAGTTGAGAGTATTATATGAGGGCGTACTTGTTATTTTCTTATAAAATGATTTTAAAATGGTTTTATAAATAATAATTTTTATATAAAGGTTAAATTTTGATATATGAAGGAATAATTTTTCTAATTATTATAGTGGATTAGGGGAATTGGTTATTGTTATTAAAATTAAATGAGATTATAAGATTTAAGTGGTAAAACACATATAACTAAATAGAAATTGGGTAAGGATTAACTATACAAGTAAGTTAAGCTGAAAATAGAATGAAACTAGAAATTGAAAATTCTGGAAGTATTTTTCAAAATGTTTTGAAATGAAATAAATTTACCCTGATTTCATTTATCAGGAAGTTATTATCGAATGTATGGTGTGTTTGGCCCCTGAATATGATAATATTGATTTTTATCGTAAAATTGGTTATTGTAAAGGATGTTTATCACAGAATAAACAATGATAAAACGTTATGAAATATTTAAGGAAGTGAAATTATATAAGCTGAATTTATAAATGTGACTTATAAATTGAAATGAATTTAAAATGGGAAATTTTAAATCTAGGTACCGAAAATTTTGAAATGTGTTTCAAAATGTTGAAGGAAATAATAGATAATATTATTTAGAATATTTTTGAACATAGAAATCTTTGTTTTAAAACAAGAGTTGTTTTGAAGATGAATTTGTTTGGCCTAAAAACCAAGAATGGTTTAAAGTTAAAGTGGGATTTGGTATGTTAATGGGATAAATATGTATATATAGGATATATATATAGGTAGGTATACACGGTTTCAAAGTTGATTTGAAATAAATACTAAGTGTTGATTTCTGAAATCCTCCTGAGAATGAGATGTATAACCCAAAGAGAAATAAGTTTTTGAACTTATAAGTGGGAAGGGATATTGATAAGAAATTTAAATTTGGAATGGGAATTTAAATTGAGTAAGGTTCAATGAATTGAAATTTAACTTAGGGCAAGTTAAATAAGTTTTGAATCAACCAGAATTGGAAATTTAAAGGTGAAATTGGAATTTATCTTATGAGAATTAAATGAATCAAATTTTAAGAGAAAAGGTATGGATTTGGTGGGGGTTACAAAGGAGGAATGAATATGTGTAATTGATTTCAAAACGATTCTTGAAATAAAACGAGTTTCGAATTCTGGAAATGTGTGGTGGGTGCTATTGATTGGTGTTTTAGATAATTTGGATGTTTATATACTTTGATATATCCTGCTATTATTCTATTGTTATTTACGGTATATAAAACTATAAATTGGACTATTCCAAATAAATTAAGAAGTTGACTGAATGATAAATATCCATTCCTGAAACTAAATGGAAATAGAACCCTGATTTGATATTATTTAAATGATTTTGATTTTAGGAAATTAAAAATTGAACTTATGAAAGGGTAATCATTTTGAACTTAAGTTGAAATGATTAAACAAAACTTGTCAACTGAAATTGTTTAATTAAAATTTTGAAGTTATAATTGGGTAATAAATTGAATTCCGAGAATTGATTTGTTTAAAAAGACTTGGACTCTTACTCGAACCTCACATAAGTTTAAGTAGAAGTAATTTAAAAGAATATATGGAATTTGGGCTCAGAATTGAATTATTTAAAAGACTAGGGTTGTTAAATTAAATATTAAAGGTTAATTCGATTTAAGTAATTAAATCGATATTTGAAAACTGAACCCGAATTTATATAAATCAAGATGGTTAAGATTTGAGAATGAAATTGGAATTAATTCAAATTTCAAATTTGATTTAAATTAATTGGAATTGTAATCGAAGGTGAATAAGTTTAAATTCAAAATGGTAATTGATTTAAATTTGTAATAGAAATCGAAGTTAATTCGATGAATCTGGATTGAATCAATTTAAATGGAAGTGGAAATTGAAAATTGATTTGAATTGGAGATTGGGAATTGAATCAGTTTGACCTTGAAACTATTTTCAAATAAACTATTTTAATATAACTTTCTTAAAATCTATTTTCTTAAATATTCAAATTATTTTGGATTTTCCAAGCTAGTTACTAAACCGTTCTTTTTAAAACCCAAACAATCTTATATTAACTATTTTACTATTTTAAACTGTTCAAGCTATTTTCTAAATTCAAACTAGTCAGAGTGGAAATTGTTTATATTTAAAATCATGGATTTAAATATTAATTTGAATAAGTTGGAGTTTTAACCCAAATGGAAAATTTAAGAAATTCTATATTGGAACCGAAATAGAGATATTAAGGCAAAGGTTATTTTGAGGTGAAAGAGTATATTTTGAGAAATATATGGTGACAAAAATAAAAAGTTGGATAACACTATAACTGAAACTTACTTTATAAGAAGTAAGAAAATGTGACCAATAACTTTGTAAAGGAAATCGAACTTGGAGCTTTGGTTTGGTGTTAATGAGATTATAACCCGAAGAAAAGATCTTTGAAAGATATTTGAAAAATAAAGTGGAATTTATATAAGTATGAAGGGATCCGAAAATTATTCAAGTTGAAAAAATAAACTTATATATATAAGAATGATTTTATGAGAATGAAACTGAAAAGTGTTTTGGAACTCATTGGTTTTAAAGGCTTTTGATTTTGGCAAAAAGCAAATTTTGGGAATTCGGAAAGCCAAGTTTGAGAACTATCGATTTTTGAGATATCGATTTTGAAGTTTATATGTGATACATATAAAGAGTATGATTTGAAAGGTACTATATGTGTATAGTATGAAATGTTTTGAGAATACTATGGGCAAAAAGGTGCTCCCATTTATAGTTGAAACTTATAGTAGGAGATCCACCGGGTGGTTTTGCAATGAGCCCTAAGGGGGGGTTCTAAATTTGGATCCCAGAGGACGTCCGGACAAAAACTTTAGTCCATGAGGATTGTTTTTGGGGTAACGTAATTCATGTAGCGCTGATGCCTACAGTTACATTGGGTTTTGCCGTGATGGCAACGTAACCTTTGTTGTAACTGCAATCTATTTCCATTCCATAGCGTAAGTCAAGTGGCAAAGATTGCCTATAATCTACATTTGATTTCGCTGGGATAGCGACGTAACATCGGTCGATCGCGATCTATGTGGTTTGGTTCCATAACAAAATTCGTGTGGCAGTGAGTGCCTACAGTCTACACTGGTTCCACTGGAACAGTGACATCACTTTGTGTAGTCTGCGATCTATGTAATAAAGTTTCGTTTGGCAGCGTAATTCGAGGGGGGTGATGCCTACAGTTACACAGGTTTTGTTGTGATAGCAACGCAACCCCGGGTGTAGCTGTGGTCTGTGCAATTTCCATGGTGAAAGTCGAGAGGTGCGGATGCCTACAGTTTTCTTATGGATGTCGCCGGGATGGCGACGCAATCATCGTGCTAACTGTGACCCATGGAGGTGGTAATGATTTCCATAGCATTCTTACAAAAAGTTTTTCAAGTATTTTCACTGGGTGTTGAAATCGGTTTACTAAGTACTTATAGATTTTCAGTCCTACGCCTGATCAACGTATGACTGAATTTCTGTGAGAACAAGGATGGACTTGTTTGGACATCGAGTTACGAAAAGTATTTTTATATATAAAGCTTGTTTGGTAATATTATGTAGTTTTAAAGTGTTTTAAGATTTTAAAATTTTAAAATAAAAGAGTAAAGGGTTAAATGTTTAAAGAGTGATTTAATTGGTAATAAACATTAAAATTAAAATTCTCGCTTCGTTCCTTTTCGAGGACGAAAAGTTTTAAAGGGGGGAGGAATGTAACGAATCGGATTTTTGGCCATCAGATATCGGGAAAATTAATGGATTTAATTATAAATGATATGGTTTTTACAAGTCAAATAGATGAGTTTTCTGATATATGAAATATCTGAATACATATAAAATTGATTTAAAAACTATATTCAAACTTAAGTTATAACATTCTGGGTACGATAAACTTTATAGAGAAATATATATATAGGAATCCCATCAATTAAATTAAAGATAAAATATTCAAATATATATATATACAAGTTTTATGATGTTCGAAAACACATATATATATAAGTATATAAATATACAAGTATATGAATGTGTGCTTATATGGAATAATATACATGAAAAGTTTGTAAAAATGTGAATGTATATATATAATGAAAAACATATAAAAATGTGTGTGTGTGTGTGTATGCTCGTAAAACATATGCAAGTAAACAAATGTGTATAAAAGTAAGACAAAACTATGTTCATAAGTATTTGTATGTAGAATATAGGTATGTAAGGGTATATCTATATATACATGTGGTCAACTTAGGGAACATAACATTAAAGGCATATCCTCTCAAGCATACATTATATCAAATCCCTCCTTCAATTATCAAATCAATAATGAAATCTTATTCCCTTTAAATCAAGTCCCGTATATTCAATGCAAAAAGGAAAAATCATGTTAGTTCAAAGCATTGTCCAAATCAGGTCCATATAGATTAAATGCAAAAAAAAATTGAAAGTTTACTGTACAAATAACTGCAGCCTACTTCTCTATATATGCCTCTACCTTTGTCTCATTTTTTTCATTCGAACAACTAAAAATAAAAAGGGAGTAATAAGGTGGCAATTAGAACTTCAAATAAATTAAAACAACTCAAGTAAGTAGAGAGGATCGAAACCAAATAGCTAATAACATTTTGTTCAAAAACACCGCTCTGTTCAAAGGTGAGTAAACATACTTTTATATACGGTAAATTTGGATTGTGCCTGAATGTATTACTCAGAAGTATGGTGTCGGGTATGCTTGAAAAAAAATACAAGTATACATATATGTGAATATATGTCAAGTTTAGCCAAAAGAACCTAAATCTGTACATTTTTTCATCCGTTTTGTATATCTATATATAAGAAGATGCCATGCCTAGCTTCAAAATTTCCTATCTCTCGACTTAATTAGTTTTAGACTATGATGTTAAAAGGAAATCTGCTTGTTTTCGATTATACTTCATTCTAAAAATTGTTTTATATGATATTATGAAGGGTAAAGTGTTGGAAAGAATATTCTATAGTAAATAAATGAAATAGAGAAAATTTGTACATCACGCTTATTTCTTTGATTTATATGAATGTGATCGGCATCTAAAATGCTGATTTTTTATGGTGGTTTCAAAGTTTTTAATGAGATATTGAGGTAGAAATTCCGAGATGAACTGAATTGGGACGGAGGAGAAATTCTGGCTTTGGGTTCGATTTCGGGGGTTGACGTTGGGCATGGAGGAGGGTGAGGGGAAGGCGCGTACGATAAACATGATGGAAAATTTTTTAGATGGTCGAAGAACGAAGACGGGGTTGATCTAGGGTTTAAAGGTAAGTTTTGGTCGAGGTCGGGTTTGAGGGAATGGCGTAGGAAGCGGGGAGGTAGGGAGGTGCGGTCCTGGTGGAGATGAAAGAGGGTGGGATGGCGCATTGCTCCGTGAAGTTTGGTGGTGATCGGCGTTGGTGGGTGGCGAGACGAGGGTTGCGACGGGTTTGGGTTTTTTCAGTCTTTGGGTGAAGGTGTTCGATTTCGAACGAGGTCCTTGCCGGGGGTTCCAAGTGGTGGGGTAGGTTGCGGAGGTCGTGGGAGGTTTGTGGAGCTGATCGGCGGTGAGGTTGGGTCGTCGGAAAGCGTGTGCACGTACACGCATTGATGTACATGGGGGGAGAGTTATGTTCGAATGGGAAGGAAGAAAAGAAAGAAAGGCTGGAAAAAAAGAGAAAGGGGAAAGGAGGAGGAAATGGGCCAAAAGAAGGGATGGGCCGAGAGAAATAAGAGGGTAAAGGAAAAATAAAAGAAGAGAAAAAAAATAAAAATAAAAAGGCAAAGCAAAATAAAACGAAAGGGAACATAAGGAAAAAAATAGAAAGAAAATAAAAGAAAAGAAAAAAAAAGATAAGGAAAAAGTAAAGTGGAAAGAAAAGAAAATAAGGAAGAAAATGAAAATAAGAAAGGGAAGAGAAATATAAGAGAAAAATGAAGAAAAAAAATAAAGAAAAGAAGAAGGTGATGAAATCTATATTTATTTATATGGTAACTTATATTTCCTTCCTTAACAAAAAACCTAATTTATTTTAAATCCGTAATTTAAAGTTTCGATGATATTTACAAAATTAATATTATTATTTAACTTAAACTTATGAAATTAATGGTATTTTATAATTTATTACTAATTGTTTAATTTGAAATTAATTTGGGTTCAAGGGTAAACGGATATGATTAATCAAGGATTAATAAAAGTCTGATGCGTGATTTATTTGACACCCGTTATAGACCGTTAAGTTGGTTAACGATCTATATCATAGCTTAATTCTATTGGAGATTTAAATCCAATTATTCTTGTCTGTGACATCAATGACCAATCGAGTTAAAATAATGCGATTAAAATGATGATACGTTTTAAATTGGAATAAACGGTTGTAATAGAACGCCATATTTGAATATTGTCACCCTAAATAATAAATTATTTATTTTAAACAATTTAAACTTTTAAACTTATTACTTGGATTCGAAGAGGTCGGGATCGGATATCAGTGATATCTGAAACCACTTCGATTTGATAAGCACCACAAATCCTTACGGGTTTGATTATAGAATCTAATAAGCTTGCAATAAATCAAGTAAATCTGACCATTTTAAATAAGTGACGGTACTTAGATATTATTTTAAATATCAATGGATTTTTGTAACGAGGGTTAGCTATAACAAGATAAAAACTCGTGGTGTTGTATGAGCTACCTTGGTTCCAGAGAGGTTTTATAACTTAAGTATTTCAAATTTAAGTTGGATTACCCAAGCTGGTTTCCAGCCTGACTCGGGTGTTACTTTATTGTAATGCTCGGGTCAGACCGAGTATTACAGTTTCAGGTTAGGATGATATGGAGCTCAGGGGACAAGCTGGATGACAAAAACGTACTTCACGTATTTACTATATTCCGCTGTGTATTATAGACTGTATAGACAGCCTTTAGGGACAAGTTGTTATAACTGTCCAGATTTATTTGTTGATGGTTGTACTCTGATATCTTGTATGTATATTGACAGTTACAGCTTTTCTTTGTATTAAATGTTGTTATTTCATATTATATTTTGATCCGTTGCGATTGTGAGATTCTGTGCTGTTGTTTTCTATTTCTCATTCTATCTCCTTTTCTTCTAAACCCTAACAGCCTGGTATTTCCGGCACTCGATTGCTCGGCACTTTATATAGTGAACGTATTATTGTCGATTTTCGGGGTCGAAAATCTTCGGGCCGTTACACAGGCCGTTAAATTTTAAATGAGAAATCACGGCCGTACTATACTTTCTCCCATCTTCGTTCGCCCAGAGGTTGTTCGTACCCAATGCCGCCATCCTTCTCGATTTTATTGCGACCACCACGTCGCCATATACGAAGATCGAAACCCACCACACTGAGGAGCATCTCGAACTCCCCCAACACCCAAAATATCACGAAGCTCGGCTTCCCCCAGTCGCCGTAGTCCATGCATGAACGTTCGCCTTCCCATCTCGATTTGTCGACAATCCAGAGCCCTAATTTCGATCATAGCCGTTCAAACTGTAGAGATTAACGAGCTCTTCGATCTTCGTTTATAAAGTTTTCAAAAGAAAAGGATGGATTTGGTGGAGATCGAGGAGGAAAGGGATAAGTTTTCGGCCATTAAATGAATAAGTGGCGGCTGCATCCAATTGCTAGGGTTTACTGTGTTAACAGTACTTGTATATGCATACAACATTATTTTATTAATATATTTCAATCCTAACGTGCTTTTTCAAACGAACTCCAAACAAGACATGCCGCTTGGCATTTATAATATTTTACCCCTATTTCGAACACAATGGAACGTGTTTCGGGGCCTAACTCGATCGTATGTGGAAGATAGCTTTTTGAACCGAATTAAAATATTAAATTTTCGATATTAATTTCAACGTGTTTCTATCTCGTACGACCAAACGATAACTCCAAAAGCTACGAAATTTGAAATTCAATAATAATACACTATTACGGATCCAATGGAACCGGTTTCGTTGAATTCCAAGACTGTGCCCCGGAAGGCTATTTCAACTCGTCGATTAAATCGAGAGATTTTCAAAATCGTCGAAATCATTTAAAATTTCAATTTTTAAAACTTACTAACTCCAATATAATTCATATGGAATTCATATTCATCTTAGAAATCATTCTGATTCATTTTAAATCAAAATTCGATTATTTACATTTCTACCATATATTAAATTTCACTATTAAACAAATATATAAATTCCCAACTTTAACTTATCGACTTTTAATTTCATTTCAAATCCAAATAGAATGTAGATAAGCTTTAGAAACCATTTTCATATACGTTTATTTCCAGATTCACCTATTATCCCAATTTCAGTTATTAATTTACTATTCACTCAAATTAAATAAATCGCTATAATTGGAATTTTTATACAAGAAATTATTGTCAAGGACAAAAATTCTCAGCATTTTAGCCTCAAGGACAGACCTTCATTATTTTATCCTGAAGGACAACTTTCTAGGTATCAGTTTGTAGTTATCGGTAGCAGTTTTTAGGTATCAGTTTTTAGTTCGGTAGCAGTTTTGAAAGAATGTTTGTCCTTATGAATAATTTTGAAAAAATGTTTGTCCTTATGAATAATTTTTATGAGAATGTTTGTCCTTGTGGTTAAAATATTGAGGTCGTGTCCTTGAGGCTAAAAATATACAAATTTTTGTCCTTTAAATTAATTCTCTCTAAATCATTTCACTGATTCTTCCATATTCAAAATCAATTTATAATTCAAATTCAACATTTAAAATAAATTAAATGTTCAAAATTAATGACCAAAATTCCGGGTCATTACAGTTTTACAATATACATTTGATTACACAATTTTTACAACATAATCGGAGTACAATCAACAAACATACCTAATTGATGCAGCGGAATAATACTAATTATATAATATACCAAATTCTGTCTTCGTCCTCTAGAAATAATGTCTTCAAACACTAAAATATTCAGGCTGACCGAAGGGAAGACAAAACACTCGAGTCAGAACTAAAAGTTCTTATGTAAGATAAATCAATAACAAGTAAATATGAGTGTAATAGATTCGGAGATGGTTACAGGATTTTCCATCTACTACCAAGTGTACAACGTGAATGCAATAACGTAAGAGAAGTTACGGGATTTTCCATCTACTCTCAAGTGTACAACGTGAGTGCAATAACTTAAGGGATGTTACGGGATTTTCCATCTCCTAAGGATCCGTTAAACTATCAATATATAGTAAAATCACTATATATGTAGTGTCTAACTGTAATGTAAAGTATTAAAATAGCGTTAAGGTGTTACATTGATCCCCCTTAACACATTTTTAAGCAGGTAGTCTATGCAGGTCTTGTAACACAACCAGTAATATCGGTAGCTAGTGAGTCCTCTATAGGTACCATACTAAAACAAAATCGTAGTGGGCGTATATAAGGATAAAAGTATGTTAAGGCACGTGAGGCAATGCCCAAGGTAGGACTCTACCAGTTTACCCTTTCTGGCTGATCATAACACATCGCCGCAGCGACTGTCGACCGAGTCCACCACCACCAATATCAAATCACGATGCACTGATCAAGTCAAAATCAATATAGTAATACGAAGCGGTGGGGCCCCTAAAGGTAGCAAACCCCTTGGCCAGACATAGGCTCATGTTTTAGTCATTTCAAATTGACACCAGTGTCGAGGTCATCCATCAGCGTTCTCTTTCTTCAATCCAATAAATGTCTCCAATTCAACCTCTACATTCTAGATAACATCCATCGCATACACAGTTGTTAAAGTGGTTCCGGTAGAATAACATAGAGTACGCCATTCATCCAGACCCGGTCTCTTTAACAATCAATCGTGTCGGTTCTTATAAATTTCAAGAACAAGTCATACTTCATATCAAAATATTAGATTCACTTCAAAATCATTTCGAATTCAAATAAGTTACACCTTCAAAACATACGTATTTAAATCAATGATTTAAATCTAACAATTCCCACTCTTAAACAGTTTGAATATTGAAAATAGTTTGGATAATTAAAAATGGTTCTATTATTGAAAATATAGTTTGTAATAATTAAAATAGTTTTAAATATTGGAAATAGTTTTGAATACAAAATAGATTTTAATATTGAAAATAGTTTGGATAATTAGTTTATATATTAAAATAATTCAGTTATTAAAATAGTTTATATATTAAAATAACTTATATTAAAACTGTTTCTTCCTTTTCAAAACTATTTGAGCTCATGTTCCCATTTAAAATCACAACAAATTCAACTTTTCACTTCCAATTTCAGGTCAACTTCATATTCAAATTCGAATTTACATCAATTTCAATTCAAAATAATTTAAATTTTACATCAAATTCAATTTAAATAGTTTTATTCAATGGCTAAAAGTTTCAATTCAAATTCTCAATTTTAAAACAATTTAGTTTAAATCCATTTCATGTCCCAATTTGGAAATACCAATGTAAACCAATTTAAATAAAGTAAATTCAACGTTTAAATTAAATTTTAAACCTTTAAAATAAATCACTTCAATAAATTCAATCACATCTCAATTTCAATTTTAAGATTTCAATTTAAATCCTTAAACAATTTCAATTAAACAGTTTCAATTTCAACATTTCAAATCCCGAATTAGAAAATAATTTGTTTCATATAAATCTAATTTTTTTTATTTCTTTGAAACATCATTTAAACAAATCCAATTTCAATAATTTAAATTTATTTAATATAACCAATCCGTTGTCCCTGTATAATTTTTTACCATGTGGCTAAGTGATCATTTAGTTCAATTTAATTACATGGATGGATATATATCATTTCAACCCATAATTAAATGACATAGGTATATATCATTTCAACCTATTTTTTAGTTTTTTTTTCAATTATTCCAAATGACAATATATATGCTATCAATTAATAAATAGGTAATAACATGAATATGTCAAATAAATCAATGACCATTCATCCAACATCAATCAATAGGCATGCAATAACAATCAACATCCAAATAAACCAACATATCACAACAGTTACTAATTATCCATTGTCGGTGTTTAACTAGCAATTAAATTCAATATTAATTTAAATATCAGTTTAATTCAATATAAAATTCAAATTTATTTAATGTCAATTCAAACTACCAAAAAGCAACAAATAAAATTCTTATCATTTCATAAATTTAATTCAACTAACATAAGAAAATTCAATATTGCTTGAGTGGGTTAAATCACTCACCTTTGATTTATAGCCGAATAAAAATCCAGTAAAAGCAAAAAATTCAGCGGTCACCAAATTCATCCAAACCTATTTCATGTTGTTCGGAATTTCAATATGAGTCTAACGAAAAAAACCGCGTGTCAATCGGAGCTCGTATGAAAATGTTATTGATGTTAGAAGTTTGAATTTAATTTTAAATTAAAATAATATAAAGGGCAAAAGAGTGATTGGTAAAACCTTCTCAACCCTAACGCAACTCGTACGAACCGAACCTATGTAAAGTCCAGTCGCTGCCCTAAAGCCACCAACCACCGTTGCTACGAGCCACGATACTCAGATCCAATCTCACCATCAAAACCGTCGCCCCTTCCTCCACCTTCGGCCAACTCGCCGCCGTTTCCAGCACCACCGCCGCCTATGTTCCCAGATCTAGCCGATTCGAGCCTTGTAACGACCCTGAATTTTTGACATTGGAAATCAGGATATTTAATTGATTTTAAATATCTGGAAGTTAGTTTAATCTGAAATTCAAATATCAGAATGAATTTGGCAATTTAATTATTGGATTTAATTTATTGAAGTTGGGTGAAAATTTGAATCTTCAATTTCTAAGCTGAATAAAAATAATATGAAGTCTTGTAAAATCTATGTTGATTATACTGAAGATAATAAAAGCTTCAGAATTGAATTTGAAAATGTTTTGTTCAGTTTGAAATTTTATCGTTTAAATCGATATTTAAAAATAGCCTTCTGAGGCATAGTCTCGGAATTTGACGAAAACAGTTTCATTGGATCCGTAATATTGTATTATTATCGGATTTCAATTTTCGTAGCATTTGGAGTTGTTGTGTGAGCGTATGATAAGCAAACGCGCTGAAATTAAATCGAAAATTAAATATTATAACTGGTCCAAAAGGCTATTTTCTCCATACGATCGAATTCGGAGTCGAAACCTTTTCCATTGCGTTCGGAATAGGGGTTTAACATTATAAACGTCTAGTGGCATGCATCGATAGGAAGTTGGGATTTTGAGTGCGTTTATTGAGACGATTCGAATACGATTTAAATATATACATTTCTATCCTAGTCACCTCAGCTGAAATTATTTCATTTCATAACTTTTTCCCATCAGTTCAAAATACTGTAGCTTGTTCATTTTGTCACGCAACCACTTCATCCTTATCCACGAACTTCAGTTCTAAAGAAAAATCTGGAGCCTATCTTCTTTTCATCTCCAGTTCGAACGAAAAAAATGGCCAAAGCCCCTGTCATTCGAAATCAAATCGAATGGCGGAATGAAAATTTAAATAAACGCGAGTTTCCTTTTCAATTTTCTCCAGTTCTGTTCGCAAGAATTCACAAATGAAAGCATCGAAAAAAAAATTGCAAGCTTATTCTCCCTCAAATCGAAATCCCCAAATCTTGCCGAGCCTCTTCACGAATCTAGATCCCATCGCGATTAGATGTGGGTGCTATTTCGAATAGGTGGGGCAGTGACGAGAGGGAGGCGCGACTGGTGGATTCGCTCACGTGGGATGGCTCAGCCTTGGCGAAGGCGGGTGTTCGATTCTTGTGGTGGTGGGAAGGAGATTGGCGGCAGCTCGTTTAGGGCTTCGCGAGCGACGTCTAGGCTGTGGAGATGGTGACTGCATCGCCGGCACCAGAGCTTCTGCGAGGGTGGAGCATGGGTGAGCTTCTCGTGGAGACTGGAAATCGCGATCAGCGACTCGCGTGAAGGCAAGGCTATGGCTTCGATGTTGATTTCTTTTTCTGGTAATTTTTTTTTCTGAGCATTTAATTTAGAAATGGATTAACAGTAAAGCGAAAATCTGTTTAATAAAATTTTATATATTAATTCACATGCATGTTTTAAATTTAAAAACAGTAAAGAAAAAATGTATATAAACATCATAAAGTAATATGGTTTGGTGATAAATTTGTTTATTTTATTTAACAATTTTTACCACTGGAAATAATTTATTTAAAGAAATTTAGTTTTAAATTTAATTTTAGTTAAATCAATTTATTAAAAAGGAATTGGTTTAAAGTTAAAAGTATTAGTTGAAATAAAAATCAATAGTTGATTAAATTTGTTAAAATGGAATAAATTGTTCGATTTATTCGAATATTAATAAAATGTACAAAATTGTTTATACAAGGTTAAAATCATGAAAACAAGCTGGGATGGAATCAGATATGCAAATTAAAGCAAAGGTGAGATCTTCTCACTCAAATTAAAAATTGGAATTGTAGTTATTGATTGACTATTTGGATGTGATAGTATATATAGTAGTATATATATATATATATATTGGTGATTGATTTCCCGCATTATATAGCGGATGAGACCCTATGCGCCGCATAATAGCAGATGATATTTTATAAATCCCATATACCGCGATATTCCACCTCGAAGTGGAATGGGTATTTAATTGTTGTGCTAACATCTGTGGATGCAGGGAAACAGGTTGGAGGGATCCAACTGGATTCCTCAAATTATATGAATTTGTTTCATATGTTGTATGAATTTGTTTCATATGCTGTGTGATGATTTATTGATAATCTGTGAATGATTATATCGATGATTGAATTTGTTGAAGGCTATAATTTAGCCGAATGTATTTTTGGTATCGTTGGATACCAGAAATAAATAAAATTGGATTTTTGAAATTAAAGTTGGAAATTTTAAGTGAATTCTTTTGAAAGATTTGGGTGAGTTTAAAAGAAGGAATTTAAAAGTATAAAAAAGTTGATTTTTGTAATCTTATTGAATTAATTCCAAAATATGGTGAAAGATTTTAATAAATGGATTTCGGGTAATATTATTCGAAGGTTGAAGAATTTGATTGAAATACAAATTTTAATAATTGAAAGAAACAAAGGCATTTATTTTAAAGGAAGATAAATTCAGAAATCAATTTGGAATTTGATTCGGTGTTTGGAAATAAATCTTTGGGAAACCGATTAAAAAATTTGATTTGGTATTTAAAAAAATAAATCTTGGGAAATCCATTCTAAAATCGATTAGGTGTTTGAAATATATGTTTGGAAAATAAATTTGGGATTTGAAATAAATTTGGGAATCAATTTGAAAGTTGATTTGGAGTTGAAAGTAAATATTTGAGAAATCGATTTAAAAATCGTATAAAAAGTGAATATTTGGGAATGTAGATTCAAAATGGAATTTATAAAGGAAAGGGAAATTTGTTTGAAAAATAAGCACTAATTTATTTTTAAAGTGTGGAAATAAATTTACGGATTTGGAACGTAAATTTGAAATGAATCGATAAGGATTATTTAATTGGTTTAAATGGACCAATTTGAAGTGAAAGTGTATTCTCACTATAAAGTCGAGTATATTTCCAAAGTAGCTTTTAAAAATATAAATTAAAGGTTCTAAAGTTGGTTTTTAAAGGAATATTTCGTAGAAAATGTTTTTCCAATTATATTTTAGATGGGGATATAAATCATTTTAACATATTTGAACTCGGCAGATTTCCAGTGGGAATGAATAAATATTTGGAAATATATCCCGTGTAGGGAAATTGATTTGAAATTTGTTTTCAAAAGTTTGAAAGGTGAAAAGTGATTTGAAATTGGTTTAAAATGGTTGAAGTGTTGAAAATTATATCTTGAGAATATAATTTTGAAAATAAATAATTTGAGAAATTATTTGGAACCTGGTGATGTTGTGAATATCGATTGATAGTTAAATAACCGACTATCAATATTGACCTTTAAATGGGTATTGTGACGCCCCACCTCTATACCCACGCTAGCCAAGAACACTACGGAGTAATGCTGTCAACTAGCACAGATAATAAGGCTGTAGAGGAGCGACCATCCGTGTAATTTCTTTGTGCGAGCACCGATATGTCAGATAGTATGATATGCATTTCATTTAAGGAGGAAATCCGACTACCGATACAAACTCAAAGCTATCACGCGGTGGCTATATATAATCTTTGGAAGCAAACATAGAAATAAACATAACACAAATCAGTCACAGACATTCATTTCACAAAGGCGGAAAAAGATATGAATATATATATATATATGACACATGAAAGTGTACATCAGAGTAGTGGTCTGAAAGATCCACGATAATACAAAAGGATAGCTACAAGCTACACAAAAGCATAAGTATACATCACGGAGTCTATATCTCAAATGTATACAACAAAAACTACTAATCTAAGTAGTTAGCCAAAAGTCAGAGTAATCCCAGAAGAGAAGTCAAGCAGAAGCACATGTAATATCTCGGTCTGACCCGAGTATTATTTATAAGAAAATAATAAACGAATCAGTCTAGCTATAAATATCAGATGATATGGTATGGAATAAATGATATGGCATGAACATGTAACACCCATAATGGCATACTACTATAAGTATGTAACTGAAAATCAACAAGAGATTAATCAATATCACAAGAATCTTCTCAAAGATAAAATAGGGTATCATACCCTAAACTTGTATTCATAACAAGTCAATGACACACAAATTCACCAATGCACAAAAATTGATAAAGCTTATCAATGGAAATCACGAAAATTGGTGAAACACAAAATTCCAGAAATCATCACAAGAAATCCAGAAATCACAAGAAGGGGGAGGCCTATCACAAAACGGGAGTATGAAAACTCACCAACACGTGTATCACAAAACGAGACGCTATCTCATGGTAGCTAACCATTAATATTTGAGCCGAAGCTCCACAAGAATGGCCCGAAGACCGTGGGGCGCTACCCCACATATGTGATGTAGAAACATCACACAAACGGGGTTTAGTCTCCCTCGTAGACAAAGAGACATCGCACAATTGCTAGTCTAAATCACAAAAATGATCGTCATGATCATCAAGAAGTGTCAATCACACCAAGCTAGTAAATATATGAGTTTAGCTTCATGTCCCATAACCACTTGCTTAACTTAAATATTTACGAACAAACTGTAGATCTTCACTAGAAAATTGTCACAAAAGGTTCAATCGAACAAGTCCAAGAATTAACCGACGAAGTGAACGCAAGCGTTTCATACCACTCGTTTTACTAAGTCGTTTAATTAGATTTCTCGTACGAGTGAGGTAAAGGCTTGTATATACTAATAGATTGGAAAACGGTTTAAGGAGAAGAGTTTTGTAATAAAATAGTGTTGAAATCGCTTTGATGAAAGAGTTTTGATATTTACTACTAGTATTGAAACCTTCATATTTTTAAAGTGACAAGTCACCAAAATGATTGTAAAAACAATCTATTCACAAAATTCACATTCGAAGACGTGAACAAAATCCAAGGAAATCAGCTCAAAATGCATCAAAGTGTAAGTTTGTGGTGCGGCCTAGCATGCCGAGCGACCTAACGAAATACAGGTCGAACGACCTAAGTATAAGAAGGCGCGCGACCTATAATTGGCGCGACCTAGCAGAGGTCGACCTAATATGGAACGAGTTAAGTGGTGTGAACGACCTAATAATGGCCGAGCTAAAGTGCAACTACCTAAAGAGGTAGCGACTTAAGGTAAATAGGTCGAACGACCTAAGTATAGCATGTCGAGCGACCTAGGTGGGCGCGACCTATCTTGGTGACATGGCCGAGCGACTTATCAAGGCAATAGGGCGAGCGGCCTATAGGTGATGCGACTTAAGGTTCAAGCGACCTAAGGTGGTGAGGTCGAGCGACCTAAAGGAAATAAGGTCTAACGACCTAAGCAGTGATGAGGCCGAGCGACCTAAGGATTATCGACCTAAAGGGGGAAGTCTGAGCGACCTACGTTCCTAGCAAGGTCGAGTGACCTAATGTGTGAAAGGCCAAGCGACTTAAGGTAAAACAGGTCAAACGACCTAAAGCCAAGCGAACTAACACCGAGGTGCCGTTTCCAACAGAGGGAGCGACCTAACGACCTAATTCCGAATGACCTAAAGGCAAACGAAAATATGCAGGCCGATGTCTTCGAGGCAGTGCGACCTAAGCCCAGAAAATTGCTGAAACACACTAAAAATTGGGATTTTCACCAATTCGATCCAATCCAAATGCAAATGTACATGCTAAAGTGATAGGAATTCAATCCCAACAATCCAAGATAGTTATAGACAAGAATGTGAGATAAAAATCTCACCTTTGCATCAAAAATCAATGAAGATGAAGCTTGAAGCAAGGCAAGAATCAATCCCTCTTCAATCTCAACACAAGAAGCTTGAATCCAATGTCTTCTCTTTGAATTTGGAGTTGAATGATGGATTTGCAAGAAAACTTGAGCTTGGAGTTTTAATTTCCCATTCCCTCCTCCATTTTTGATGAAGCTTGAATGTTTAAGCAAATAGAAATGAAGTTATGAAAAGAAGGGGTGAAGGTTGGGTCTAATATGCTAAAAGCCCAAACCAAAGTCTCAAGTGAGAAAGTAGTGAAATTCCACCAACTCCAAACATATCAAAGTTTATACTTAAAAAGATTGTAAATGTCATTTGAACTCAATGGAAGTGGTCTCGAGTCATAATTTAACCGTATGCAAAAAGTAGCTTTTCGGACTAAAATCCAACTAACGAGAAAATATTTAAATAAAATATTTAAATATAAAATCGATAAATATGCGGGTTGTTACAGGTATTTGTTGTGATTTGCTTGCAATTTGAATGCAACACTTATTTTTAAAATAAGCGCTCATTATTCGATTTAGCCAGAAGAGGACTTTGTGTCATATAACCCATTCCGAATAGTGATACGACGAAATGGATCGCATTTGAAGATCGGTGGTGAAGACCGGGTGTTTGCGAAAACGATAGGATAACCTATCGATTGTCTCTGCACTGAGTAGCTACGGTATAGAGATTCCCATATGTGATGGGAAGTCTGATCGGGATTGTGGATACCCGGATTGCAAGGGCTTCTTTGGAAGTGCCTTCGGTTCTGTTCGAACCCGGAACAGACTTGTATGGTTGTATGTCTGACACTACACTTTGAGATATAAAGCTGATTTCTTTCAAATACATTTCTGTTGGTGGCGGAGAATTTATTCTCTTAGCTTAACACCCTTCTCTGAGACGTACGAGCTCAGAGGTTATGTAGTTGAAGGTTATCAGTGATATACTCCCAATTTGGTAATGTGGCATGATGAGTGTTGCTGTGTGCTACTGATCATTTGTGATCAAAGCACGACTTTCGTGTAAAGCGTAGCTTTGTGGAAGAGACCTCATCGGACCTCACACCCCGGAAATGGTCAAAACAGGAAAGATGCGGCAAGGTTATGAGGGTCGCTCCCTTTAGGGTATGTCATTTCCTTCTGGAAAAAGGTGGTATCATGGTATGGAACCTAGATGTTATACCTATGTGGTGGCATCAATCTTATTTACTGTGTGATTGTTGCTTTGTGATCGAGGCGCCTCGGATAAAGGTCCCAAAGGACCGGGGGATGGCATACTCGAGTAGTAGTTACCTAGTTACAAAGGTAACCCGGCCTTGTGTTGGCAGAGATCCGGGTAGGTTCTCGGGACATCCCGCCAGAGGCGTTCCCATGTGGCAGTAGGTAGTTCCTTAGCCTGACCATTTGTTGGAAATCCAAAGAAACAATACGCGCCCTGTACGGTTTTAGTTGTGTAACCTGCTATGGAATGTGGCGGTAACCTGCTATTGAATATAGTAGCTATAGTAGGCATAAGTGCGGAATGCCTATGCTGGCTAAGATTAATATTATACTTTCGAAATGTTTTCCACACTAGACATTAATAATAATATCAAGTGATTTTTCGTAGTAAGCATATTTGACTATCATAAGGAGAAATCTCCTCCAATTCTGCGTTTGCATTGTGTGTGTGGCGGGAGGCCTTATGGTAGTTTCATTTTCCAAAAGCATTGCGAATTTCTTTTATTTTCATTGTGAAAATAACTGTATTACGATCTCACGTCAGTCACCGTGACTGACTCGGAGTTTATTGTTCCCTTTCTAAACTCTGGGTGCCCAAAATTTTCCACACGGGCAGCCTAGAGTTAGGTTATCAGGATATTCTGGAGCTTTGGAGACGAGCTGGATGGCGAGACGTACACTCGTACTTATTTATTTATTCCGCTGTGTATTCTGTATGGGGACAAGTTTATATAACTGTCCATTGTTGTATTGAGTTGTATATTGACTTTCATTGTTGTATTGTATAAACTGATATAGTTCTTTGTTTAAAAGACTAGTGATTGTCTATTATATATTGATCCGCTGCGAATGTGAGATTCTGTTATTGTTTCTGTTTCTTTTTCTCCTGTCTTCTTCTACCTCTTCTTTTAACCCTAATGATTCGGTTTTCCGGCATTCGATTGCGCGGCATTTGATACAGTGGACGTATTAATGTCGACTTTCGAGCGTCGAAAGATCGTATCGTTACAAGTGGTATCAGAGCAATTGGTTAAGCGACAACCCTGGGTCTGTTGGGTGTTACTCATTAGAGATAGAGTCAGTAGTACTCTAGAATGAGTGTGAGTGTAATATTAGATATGAGCGCGTATTTGTTAGTGAATATAAAATTTGTTTTGTATTGTGTTGACTTATCGGTTGATTGTTTATAGATTCTGGTTGGTGCAGTCTGGCCAACTGTAATCGATAGGGGTTTCTAAACTCTTAAACAAGATAAACCGACACAGTATTGTTTTAAATAGGGTAAATGAAATAATTTTACCCAAAACTATTTTTGTATAGAAAAGAAATCATTTTCCGTAAATTATTATAGTATATGGATGTTTGGTTGTTAGGAAGTGATAATATTGAATTATTATCATTGTTATATGGAAACGGAATAAGAAATAATGGTATAACCAAAGATTTGGAGATAAATTCATTTAACAAATGAAATTTATAAATATGAATTGAAAGGATAAGGAAATAAAGTTCATATACGAATGGGATTTGTAAATGTAAATTGTAAATGTGATTTATAATTTGAAATAGAATTCCAGGAAGATATTTGAAAATAAAATCATTAATGGGATGCAATTGGTAATGTGAATTTATAAATGAGTTTTATAAATTTAAATGAGATGCCAAAGTAATTTTTGAAATACAAATCAAAGAATTTGGATTGAAATTTCAAAGTTAGTTTTGAAATGTGAGTGATTGTTTAAAAGACTCTGGGATATCTTTAAATTGTTATGGAATGTAAATAAGTTGATAACTTATAAAATATTTGAAATTTGATTGGAATGAGATTCAAATTGAAAATGAATGAATTTGTGAATGAACAAATGAGGTTACATTTGTAAATAAATGAATATGGAAATTTGAAATTTAAAAAGGATAAGTGAATATACTAATTGAATTAAATTAGTAGATGGAATGGATTTGATAAATGAAAAAAATCAAATCAAAGAATTTAAATTGGAATATTGTTTACAAGGAAAATATAGCTTGAGTTTGAGTTGAAATGACTTAAGAAATATTTTTACAAAGCGTTGTTGTCGGGTTTTGTGAAATGGTTTCAAATGAAATGAATGTGAATATGAAATGCAAATTAAATTGTATGTGAATTGGTCGTAAGAAATTTAATTTGTATCGAAACCATATAAATTGCTAATGGAAATTGTTTTGAATGTATTGCTTATGAAATCTATGTATTTGCTATTGAAATGAGTGAAATGTTAATAGATTTCCTATATATGTCACTTACATATTTAAATTGAGTAAGTATAGGTTTTTGGAAGCCGTTTGGCTAGATTTGAGCACGCAAATAGCTAAATAAATAAGCCGCTTTGCTTAAAATGCTAATAAAGGTACGCCTACGCAATACAAAATAGGAAATATGAACTGTTTTTGCTTTTCCGACCGAGTGAGTCGATGTATATATATTTATATCTTTTGTCAAATTGCAAAATCTCCTCCGTACAAGGGAGACTCCGCCAGAAGTTTCTGAAAATTTTGGGAGTTAGAAAATTTTTGAAAAAATTGGAAAATTTTGTTAACGGAAAATTGATTTTCAAATTGTAATGGAAACGTAGGAATTGAACTAGAATATGAAAACTATTGTTTTGGTCGAAATTAAAAGTTTTGGAAAAGTGAACATCGAGTTTTCACTAAGTGAATTTTTGGTTTTTGAAGATAAAATGAATTCAAATAGAATTGAAATTGTAAATTGAATTCAAATGGAATTGAAAATGCAAAGTTGAAGGGAAATGAATATATAACTTTGTAAGTGAAGTGAAAATAAATATAAGAAGAATGTAAATACTTATATTGAACTTAAGAAATGAATGGAGAAAATTCTTAAGTAAAATGGGTATTGGGAATCCAATAAGTAAATTTGGACATTGTTGTTAAGTAAAGTATACAGGGATTATAAAGGCTATAGGAAAATGGAATTGGATTTTGATTTTGAAGGTAAATTTGAATTTACTCGACAATAAGGTATGTATTTAAATTTCAATATATGAAATTTGATGGGATTCTGATTTTTCCACTTGGCATTTTGTTTTCTATTGGGATTTGAGGGTCCGTAGGGACATTTTGTAGTCGTACCGAGTTAGCCGCGCAAAGGAGACGCTGGCGAAAGTTTTTCGGAAATTTAGAGAGTTAGGAAATTTTTGAGAAATTTTGGATAATTTAAAATTCGAATTTAAATTTGAATTTGATTTGTGAAGTAAAATAAAGTTGTTTGAAACTATGGAAATATTTGGAAGATTAATAAGGATGATAGTGCGGTTATAAAAAGATTGTTTGGAAATTTGATAAAACTGTTTGGTTTTGGGAAAATGACAAACGGGTATTGGAGCATTCTTCTTAACTTGTAATTTCGGGACGAAATTCTTTCAAGGGGAGAAGATTGCAATGACCCTGAATTTTTGACATTGGAAATCAGGATATTTAATTGATTTTAAATATCTGGAAGTTAGTTTAATTTGAAATTCAAATATCAGAATGAATTTGGCAATTTAATTATTAGATTTAATTTATTGAAGTTGGGTGAAAATTTGAATCTTCAATTTCTAAGCTGATTAAAAATAATATGAAGTCTTGTAAAATCTATGTTGATTAGACTGAAGATAATAAAAGCTTCAGAATTGAATTTGAAACTGTTTTGTTCAGTTTGAAATTTTATCGTTTAAATCGATATTTAAAAATAGCCTTCCGAGGCACAGTCTGGGAATTTGACGAAACCAGTTTCATTGGATCCGTAATATTGTATTATTATCGGATTTCAATTTTCGTAGCATTTGGAGTTGTTGTGTGAGCGTATGATAAGCAAACGCGCTGAAATTAAATCGAATATTAAATATTATAACTGGTCCAAAAAGCTATTTTCTCCATACGATCGAATTTGGAGTCGAAACCTTTTCCATTGCGTTCGGAATAGGGGTTTAACACTATAAACGCCTAGCGGCACGCCTCGATAGGAAGTCGGGATTTTGAGTGCGTTTATTGAGACGATTCGAATTCGATTTAAATATATACATTTATAACCTAGTCACCTCAGCTGAAATTATTTCATTTCATAACTTTTTCCCATCAGTTCAAAATACTGTAGCTTGTTCATTTTGTCACGCAACCACTTCATCCTTATCCACGAACTTCAGTTCTAAAGAAAAATCTGGAGCTTATCTTCTTTTCATCTCTAGTTCGAACGAAAAAAATGGCCGAAGCCCCTGTCGTTCGAAATCAAATCGAATGGCGGAATGAAATTTTAAATAAACGCGAGTTTCCCTTTCAATTTTCTCCAGTTCTGTTCGCAAGAATTCACAAATGAAAGCATCGAAAAAAAATCGCGAGCTTATTCTCCCTCAAATCGAAATCCCCAAATCTTGTCGAGCCTCTTCACGAATCTAGATCCCATCGCGATTAGATTTGGGTGCTATTTCGAATAGGTGGGGCAGTGACAAGAGGGAGGCGCGACTGGTGGATTCGCTCGCATGGGATGGCTCAGCCTTGGCGAAGGCGTGTGTTCGATTCTTATGGTGGTTGGAAGGAGATTGGCGGCAGCTCGTTTAGGGCTTCGCGAGCGACGTCCAGGCTGTGGAGATGGTGACTGCATCGCCGGCACCAGAGCTTCTGCGAGGGTGGAGCATGGGTGAGCTTCTCGTGGAGACTGGAAATCGCGATCGGCGACTCGCGTGAAGGCAAGGCTATGGCTTCGATGTTGATTTCTTTTTCTGGTAATTTTTTTTCTTCTAAGCATTTAGTTTAGAAATGGATTAACAGTAAAGCGAAAATCTGTTTAAAAAAATTTATATATTAATTCACATGCATGTTTTAAATTTAAAAATAGCAAAGAAAAAATGTATATAAACATTTTACAGTAAGTCATAAAGTAATATGGTTTTGTAACGACCCGTAAATTTCAACTGTTTTAATAACGTAATTAGTTGAAATTTTATGAAATTTTAAACGATAAAATTTTGAAATAAAAATTTAAAATTTGGAATACGTCTAGTTAAACATAGCGACTAGTAAATTTTCGTCCAAAAATATGGAAATTTATTTCGCGCGTAAATTCACTTCAATTTAACCAGTTAAAAAAACGATGAAAATAAATGTTTCCGAAACCTAAATATTTTTTCCATAGAAAAATTCTAAACCATCTTCTGAGAAAAATGTCAGTTTGTCATTTTCCCAAATTCGGACATCTTTGGCTCCGTCGATCTTATTTTTCAGCGTTTTCTTGCATTTTCCGTAGTAGAAATTTCGAAATTTTATAATCCAATCGTACCGCTGATATCCATATACCGTTTTGATCGTCTCGTCGTGACGATCTCTATGGTATATTTATTTCACTACTTCGGAGCCGTTGTGCGGTGCAATCCGCAAAACGTCTTCCATAGCGGTTCCGCACTTTGAACCATTTTAAAAATTCTTTGTTGATTTGTTGTCTACCGAGTTAAACCAACAGCCACTGGCATTTAATATTTTGAGAAAATCAATGCCTGACCTTTTATTTTCCCTGGTTCCAATACTTTGCTGGTTCATTTTATAAAAAGTTGCGTCCACCTTAATTTTCACTTTAATTTGTACAGCCTGTTCTTTCTTTTTATCTTCTTTTCTATTAAATCTTGCTCTCTGCTCAAGCTTCCAATTTACGCCTCCCACCACCCAGGCCGGACATCTCTCTCCCATCGCCGAACAACATGCCTCCGCCTGGCCATCTCCGTCTCTTCCCTCCTCCCTCCATGACCGCCGTCCCCTTCCTTCGCTCCTCCTCGCCTTGCGTAGGCAGCACTTCCGACCAACCGACCCATCATTCCCCTCCAAAACCGCGAGTCTTTTCTTTCACCTTGTCGTGGCCGACCGTGCACCAGCCTCGGCACCCACTCGCCCCTCTCCCTACCGCCTATGCCTCGCCTCCCTCCACCCTGCCCCGACAACCCACGTCCAGCCGCACCCAATTTCATTCGCCTCTGCCTTTCCTTATGAGGCCGAGACCCATCAACACCCCTGTGAACTCCAAAGCTTCGGACCACATCTCCTTCCAGCCCCACTGATGTGCCGAAAACCCAAACTCTAGCTCTCATACCTGACCCCGCTCTAGAACTCCACCGTAGCCTTGCATCACCTTAAGTCTCACTTGTCCTGACCTTCAGGCCTTCTCCACTCCTAAGTTTGGTAGCAGCTCTGCTGTATATACATAAGGTATATATATAAATATGAGTTATATATGTGATGTATTGAGTTTGTTTATATATATAAAGCTACATATATTTTCCTCTTCACTGTTTATAATATATGTTCCAGTTACATAGTTATATTAGTATGTTTTATAGCTTATACATGAAAACTGTAATATATGTTCTGATTTTGAGATTTTTCAGTAAAGTATATATATGTTGCATACATATATAGTATGTTACAGTTCCATTTATATTTGGGTATATCTAGTTATCATATACGAATGTATAATTCGTTTATATATACATAGGTGTGATGTTGAGGTTTATAGTAGAAGATTTTAATAGTTTACATTTATATCATTCTGTTACAATTTGCACGTTTGTTTGTATATCTGAATATGTAGACGTCGGTCTTTACTTTCAAATAAATAAAGGGAGTTTATACCGTGAGTTTTGTTTGGCAGTATATGTACATTCAAAATCTGGAAGCTGCGGTTATCCTTTGTCTTATACTTTATTGTATATAAAATTCGTATATAAATTTTGTATGTTTTATATCATATATGCAATTCGGTGACAGATTTATGAATATAGTATACAATATTTTAACAGTTTATGTATAGACCTTGATAACTATTGTTTACAGTATATTTACATATACAATCATAATTTACGCTATACATATATAAGCTTTTATATTGAATGTAGTTATGTTACTGTGTATATTAAAGTGTATATAAAAGTTATGATACTGAGTTTTAAATCTGTACGGGTATATATATTTGTGAATACTGATTTGTAAGTTATATGTATATAGTATAATAATAATGTGCATATTTTCAGTAGTATCAAAACTAATGCGTTGTTCATCGATTTCCTGTTATCAGCTTCGTTCGTCAAATTTGTACCAATCTAGCTTTGATTTGGATTCGTGCCTGGATTTCGTAACTCAACTTCATTGTCTATCTATCTAGCCTCGAAAGGTGAGCACTCACTCACGATTAACGTTCTTTTATTTATTAAATCTGATTTCAATTGAAACGACAATTGAAATATGCTGCTGTTAGTTAATTACACTGTTATATATGCTATTAACTGTACCAGTTCACCTGTGACGTCTGACACCATTATCTGTAATTATGTGATGATAACCCAGTTTGATTGATAATTAATTGATTGTTTGTCGTTACATTTGACGTTAAATTGTTATTGTTTAAAATGATAAATAAAAACGTTAGTGAATTTGATATAGGATAAAATTTATATATGTGCTAAATTTGATTTGTTAAAAGTTGTATAATATGACCCTTAAATGTTAAACAAAGTGACACGTAGAAATAGCGTTAACTACACCTTGAACCATTGAATGTATGTTGTTTAAATTGATGTAGTATGAAATTGAACAATAGATGACAAGTGAAAACCGTAATGTAATAATCTTTAATCTACATGAAATGATAGTGTAGGTTCTAGAAATAATTATATTAATTCGTACAAATAACAATACGAATTAATACGGTTATTTCGGGATTATTTGAATTGATTATTGGATTGTTATTGTTTGTTGTTATTGCTTGTTTATTTACTTTGACACCATCCCAGTTATCACACTGCAAGTTCCCTTTACTATGCTTTGATTTGAATTGAATTGGAATCGGGTTGAAATGATAAATACCCAAATTGAACTTTGATCTAAGATAGAAAATTTAATAAAACCCGATTGGTCAAATAATTTGATTTGAAAATAAAACGAAGATTTTATTTGAATAAGTAATATGGTTTTGAAATGAAGTTGAAATTTGAATTTTATGGAAGGAAAATGTTAATATTTAATAATCTGAAAACAAAATATTAATAATGTAATTGATGAAAAGAACGTGTTAAATTTGAGAAATGATTGAATTGAGTTTGAAATGATTTAATAATTAAGTTTGAAATTATAATTAAGTTTGAAATTATTAAACTTTGAAATGATTTAATAATTAAGTTTGAAATTAAAATTAAGTTTGAAATTATTAAATTTTGAAATTATTTAATAATTAAGTTTTGAATTATTTAATAATTGAATAAGATTGAATCATTTGATAATTGAAAAAAAAATTGAATTCTTTGATAAGAGAAATTGGACTTTTGAATAAGTGAAATTTGAACTTTATTAACAAATGAAATTGGGTTTCTTTATTTATTAAGTTTTGGAAAATTATTTAAGAAAGTAAATAAGTGAAATTGAATTTCTTTAACAAGAAATAAAATGTGATTTATTGAAATTAATGTAAGACTTGAAATTTAAAGAATTTGATTTGATGAATTTAATTTAATTCAGTTTGTGAGTTTTGATAAAATGAAGTTGAATTTAAATAATGGATTTAATGAATTGGAAATTAAATATAAATTGTTTGAATGAAAGTAACTTAACGAATATTGAATGAAATCGATAAATGAATTTAAATTTGATTTGAATGTTAAATTAAATTAATTTAAATGATTTCGAAATGAAACTTATATACGAACTTGAATCAATATCTGAATTGTTTTAAAGGAGATTGAAATTGAATTATAAGATTTTGAAATGAAAATTTGGAAGTTTTGAAACGTAAATTATTTGAAATTTTTTTTAAAAGACAAATGAAATGTTGATTTACGAATTCTATTTGAAATTGAATTTGATTTGGTTTTTGAAATATATAAACGACCAATCGGTGTAATAATTACGAAGGTTATTAAAGAGACCGGGATCGGTAATGGATATACTCTCTATCTGAACCGAAACCACTTTAATAACTATACGTGGAGTGATGATCCAGAATGAAGTGGTTGGAATGATGTATGTGATGACTGAAGAAAGAGAACGATGATGGATAACCTTGACACTTGTGTCAAATTTGAAATGACTAAAACAGGAGCTGTGCCGGGCCAATGGAGGATTAGCTACGTCAAGTGGACACACTTCTTCGAACTACTTATACTTGTTGTCGATTGGTGCACCCTTGATTTTGGGAGTGTTGTTTCACGGTGTTGCGGGCGCTGCGGCGTTGCGTTCTCACCAGTCCGGATCAGGCGAACGGTAGTATCACTACCTTGGGTATTGCCTCATGTGCCTTGTCATACTTGTATTCCATTTATGCGCGACCACTACGATTTTGATTTGTACCTTTAGTATATGGATTGCCCTCTGGTGACTTCCGGTTTTGGGGAAACTACGGTCTTGTATATGCTTTTGGGAATAAAAATGTGTTAAGGGTGGAATGGGCCATGACTTAACGCTATTTTGATATCTTTATATTACTGATAGACATTATCTACTTAGCGTACATTACTACCTAGTAGATAGTTTAACGGATCCTTAAAGGATGGTTATTCCAAACATCCTTTGAGTTACTTGTATTTCAATTGCTATTTCACTTGAGTTGGATTTATTAATATAAGAATGTTAATCCTGACTCGAGTGTCTTGTGTTTTTGCTTTACGTTCGGGTCAGACTGAGTGTACCAGTATTCGAGACTCACCTTTGGAGTTGGAGCTTTGCTTGAAGATCCAGCCATCTATTCTGCTTCAGTATTCGATGATTCCAGTGTTGTATTCTACTTTGTATTTGATGTATCGCATTACTCTTCCGTTGTATCTTGTTTAACTCTGATGTAACATATATACTTATATAGTAGCTTCATGAACTACTATCACTCTTTTATTTCCGCTGCACTTATTACTCTGTGTCTGTGATCTGTGATTATTTATTTACTGTATATGTTCAGTTTTGCCAAATTTAAATTAACAACGCGGTATTTTGAGCAATTCAACTCCGGCATGAGTGTCTACCTATACACTTATAATGGATGCGAATGGTCCAAAATTCTGGGTCGTTACAGTTGGTATCAGAGCTTTGGTAGCTCTAGGCAAAACTTAACATATAGGGTAAATGTATTTACGAATCACTCTCATTCGAGTTTCAATCTCTTCCTTTGACTCGATTACTTTGAATTTTGGAACGTTCCCCTGCGGTTCCAAAAAAATTCATTCGTGTCCCTCACTATTCATCTTCTTTCAATTCTGGAGCACCCCATAACTCCATTTTGAATGGTATCTATAATAGATCGGCGGTCTCGCCAATCTTCGAATGATTCGTAAAGGGGTGAAACTCCTTTATAATAGGCATCGATTTACCGGAGATTTATGTATCCTTGGTTTACGATGCTATCTATTCCCTACTATACCTGAATTCTATTTCTTGAGATCGAGTGTTGATTTACCTCGGAATTCAGCATCGACCTTATTCTTGAAGTTACGGACGACCCGGTTAAGGTTGCCCATGAATTAAATAAACTCATCCATCTCCCGATTGTGGTAATTGAATTATCTTATCTTCTGTTTCAAACTTATTTTCGAATCAAAACTCTCTTTGATTTGAGTCAACAAAAATTTGAATCCCTATCCTTATTTTGAAAATCCATTCCTGTATCGTCGAGCAAAGAAATGTATTTCTAAATTTATATAAAAAAATGTTGTTTTCAAATTTGATAAACAAAATAGTTTTGAATTATTATATTATATATAAATATAAGTTTTCTGAAATTAAATTGTCAATGAATTTGTTGTCTGAAATAATAATATTTGATTTACATTTATTGTTTTGTAAACCATTGATTATTGCATAATATAAATAAACAAATTTATAAACTTGGTTATAAATTGATTGGAATTTGAAATGAATTTAATTCAGAAATTTGAGAATTTATTAGTTTCCGGTGATTTCGAACTTTGAGTTTTAAAATTTTTAAAGTATATATTATTAAAAGTATTTTCGAATAGAAACCGTTTTCAAAGAATTTTTAAAACGTTGAAATCAGTGCTCTTCTCTTTGTCGCTGGAAAATAATTTCGGTGATGGCGGCCGCATCATCGACATTCATTTTCGAGTTTCGAAGTGGAGAAACCATTCTGTAGCTTTGCTACGGTTTTGTTTTGAAAAATATTTTGATTTGAATTTCTTCAGTATATTTTGATTTATCTATATATAGGTATCTTATTTTAAATTTAATTTGATTTGATATAAATCTCTAAATTGTTTAAAGTTAATCGGAAATCTAATTCTTAAATTTTGTTAAAGGATGATTTTACTTATAAATAAAACCAAAAATTTGGAATAAATATGTAAACTTGAATAATTGAATTGGGAAATTTTATTTGTATATTGTTCAACTGCATTCTAATACAACTTACCTAAATCATTCAGAAGTTGAATATGTAATTGGATAATATATAAGATAAATTTAATATATAAATAAAATTTGAGTGTTTATAATAAATGTTATACACTAAATTTTGATTATAAAGATGTTAATAGAGTTAGATAGGATAATAAGTAAACTCAGTTAATAATGAAATAAATTTGTTTTGAAAGAATTAATAAATTTGTTTTGAAAGAATTAATAAATTTTTTTTGAAAGAATTAATAAATTGGTTTTGAAAGGATTAATAAATTGAAATTTGATCAACACATGAAAATACCTTGAATTTAAAAGAAATTAATAGATGTAAATTAATTTAAATCGAAACTTTTATGTTTTAAATTAATTTATATGGGTTAAATATATGTGATAAGATATATTAAGTAGAATAAATTTAACGGTAATTGGAATAAAGAAGAATTTAAATTGTTGAAAAAATATATGATTTTAATAAAAGACTATTCAAATTTATGGTTTTAGAAATTGTAAATTGAAGATAATGGGATAATAAGAAAATGAATTTAGAAAAAGTTGAGATTGATTTTGGTGAAATCTAATGGATTAAATCAATTATTGAATATCAATTAATTTAAATTTGAATTTATATGGTTTAAATTAATTGTTATTTTGTATTTCAAATCTATTTCTCTTTCTGGTTGTTTCTATTCTCCTACCTCGTTCCTTTTCGGGGACGAAAAGTTTTGAGTGGGGGAGAGTGTAACGACCCGTAAATTTCAACTGTTTTAATAACGTAATTAGTTGAAATTTTATGAAATTTTAAACGATAAAATTTTGAAATAAAAATTTAATATTTGGAATACGTCTAGTTAAACATAGCGACTAGTAAATTTTCGTCCGAAAATATGGAAATTTATTTCGCGCGTAAATTCACTTCAATTTAACCAGTTAAAAAAACGATGAAAATAAATGTTTCCGAAACCTAAATATTTTTTCCACAGAAAAATTCTAAACCATCTTCTGAGAAAAATGTCAGTTTGTCATTTTCCCAAATTCGGACATCTTTGGCTCCGTCGATCTTATTTTTCAGCGTTTTTCTTGCATTTTCCGTAGTAGAAATTTCGAAATTTTATAATCCAATCATACCGCTGATATCCGTATACCGTTTTGATCGTCTCGTCGTGACGATCTCTATGGTATATTTATTTCACTACTTCGGAGCCGTTGTGCGGTGCCATCCGCAAAACGTCTTCCATAGCGGTTCCGCACTTTGAACCATTTTAAAAATTCTTTGTTGATTTGTTGTCTACCGAGTTAAACCAACAGCCACTGGCATTTAATATTTTGAGAAAATCAATGCCTGACCTTTTATTTTCCCTGGTTCCAATACTTTGCTGGTTCATTTTATAAAAAGTTGCGTCCACCTTAATTTCCACTTTAATTTGTACAGCCTGTTCTTTCTTTTTATCTTCTTTTCTATTAAATCTTGCTCTCTGCTCAAGCTTCCAATTTACGCCTCCCACCACCCAGCCCGGACATCTCTCTCCCATCGCCGAACAACATGCCTCCGCCTGGCCATCTCTGTCTCTTCCTTCCTCCCTCCATGACCGCCGTCCCCTTCCTTCGCTCCTCCTCGCCTTGCGTAGGCAGCACTTCTGACCAACCGACCCATCATTCCCCTCCAACACCGCGAGTCTTTTCTTTCACCTTGTCGTGGCCGACCGTGCACCAGCCTCGGCACCCACTCGCCCCTCTCCCTACCGCCTATGCCTCGCCTCCCTCCACCCTGCCCCGACAACCCACGTCCAGCCGCACCCAATTTCATTCGCCTCTGCCTTTCCTTATGAGGCCGAGACCCATCAACACCCCTGTGAACTCCAAAGCTTCGGACCACATCTCCTTCCAGCCCCACTGATGTGCCGAAAACCCAAACTCCAGCTCTCATACCTGACCCCGCTCTAGAACTCCACCGTAGCCTTGCATCACCTGAAGTCTCACTTGTCCTGACCTTCAGGCCTTCTCCACTCCTAAGTTTGGTAGCAGCTCTGCTGTATATACATAAGGTATATATATAAATATGAGTTATATATGTGATGTATTGAGTTTGTTTATATATATAAAGCTACATATATTTTCCTCTTCACTGTTTATAATATATGTTCCAGTTACATAGTTATATTAGTATGTTTTATAGCTTATACATGAAAACTGTAATATATGTTCTGATTTTGAGATTTTTCAGTAAAGTATATATATGTTGCATACATATATAGTATGTTACAGTTCCATTTATATTTGGGTATATCTAGTTATCATATACGAATGTATAATTCGTTTATATATACATAGGTGTGATGTTGAGGTTTATAGTAGAAGATTTTAATAGTTTACATTTATATCATTCTGTTACAATTTGCACGTTTGTTTGTATATCTGAATATGTATACGTCGGTCTTTACTTTCAAATAAATAAAGGGAGTTTATACCGTGAGTTTTGTTTGGCAGTATATGTACATTCAAAATCTGGAAGCTGCGGTTATCCTTTGTCTTATACTTTATTGTATATAAAATTCGTATATAAATTTTGTATGTTTTATATCATATATGCAATTCGGTGACAGATTTATGAATATAGTATACAATATTTTAACAGTTTATGTATAGACCTTGATAACTATTGTTTACAGTATATTTACATATACAATCATAATTTACGCTATACATATATAAGCTTTTATATTGAATGTAGTTATGTTACTGTGTATATTAAAGTGTATATAAAAGTTATGATACTGAGTTTTAAATCTGTACGGGTATATATATTTGTGAATACTGATTTGTAAGTTATATGTATATAGTATAATAATAATGTGCATATTTTCAGTGGTATCAAAACTAATGCGTTGTTCATCGATTTCCTGTTATCAGCTTCGTTCGTTAAATTTGTACCAATCTAGCTTTGATTTGGATTCGTGCCTGGATTTCGTAACTCAACTTCATTGTCTATCTATCTAGCCTCGAAAGGTGAGCACTCACTCACGATTAACGTTCTTTTATTTATTAAATCTGATTTCAATTGAAACGACAATTGAAATATGCTGTTGTTAGTTAATTACACTGTTATATATGCTATTAACTGTACCAGTTCACCTGTGACGTCTGACACCATTATCTGTAATTATGTGATGATAACCCAGTTTGATTGATAATTAATTGATTGTTTGTCGTTACATTTGACGTTAAATTGTTATTGTTTAAAATGATAAATAAAAACGTTAGTGAATTTGATATAGGATAAAATTATATATGTGCTAAATTTGATTTGTTAAAAGTTGTATAATATGACCCTTAAATGTTAAACAAAGTGACACGTAGAAATAGCGTTAACTACACCTTGAACCATTGAATGTATGTTGTTTAAATTGATGTAGTATGAAATTGAACAATAGATGACAAGTGAAAACCGTAATGTAATAATCTTTAATCTACATGAAATGATAGTGTAGATTCTAGAAATAATTATATTAATTCGTACGAATAACAATACGAATTAATACGGTTATTTCGGGATTATTTGAATTGATTATTGGATTGTTATTGTTTGTTGTTATTGCTTGTTTATTTACTTTGACACCATCCCAGTTATCACACTGCAAGTTCCCTTTACTATGCTTTGATTTGAATTGAATTGGAATCGGGTTGAAATGATAAATACCCAAATTGAACTTTGATCTAAGATAGAAAATTTAATAAAACCCGATTGGTCAAATAATTTGATTTGAAAATAAAATAAAGATTTTATTTGAATAAGTAATATGGTTTTGAAATGAAGTTGAAATTTGAATTTTATGGAAGGAAAATGTTAATATTTAATAATCTGAAACAAAATATTAATAATGTAATTGATGAAAAGAACGTGTTAAATTTGAGAAATGATTGAATTGAGTTTGAAATGATTTAATAATTAAGTTTGAAATTATAATTAAGTTTGAAATGATTAAACTTTGAAATGATTTAATAATTAAGTTTGAAATTAAAATTAAGTTTGAAATTATTAAATTTTGAAATTATTTAATAATTAAGTTTTGAATTATTTAATAATTGAATAAGATTGAATCATTTGATAATTGAAAAAAAAAATTGAATTCTTTGATAAGAGAAATTGGACTTTTGAATAAGTGAAATTTGAACTTTATTAACAAATGAAATTGGGTTTCTTTATTTATTAAGTTTTGGAAAATTATTTAAGAAAGTAAATAAGTGAAATTGAATTTCTTTAACAAGAAATAAAATGTGATTTATTGAAATTAATGTAAGACTTGAAATTTAAAGAATTTGATTTGATGAATTTAATTTAATTCAGTTTGTGAGTTTTGATAAAATGAAGTTGAATTTAAATAATGGATTTAATGAATTGGAAATTAAATATAAATTGTTTGAATGAAAGTAACTTAACGAATATTGAATGAAATCGATAAATGAATTTAAATTTGATTTGAATGTTAAATTAAATTAATTTAAATGATTTCGAAATGAAACTTATATACGAACTTGAATCAATATCTGAATTGTTTTAAAGGAGATTGAAATTGAATTATAAGATTTTGAAATGAAAATTTGGAAGTTTTGAAACGTAAATTATTTGAAATTGGTTTTGAAAGACAAATGAAATGTTGATTTATGAATTCTATTTGAAATTGAATTTGATTTGGTTTTTGAAATATATAAACGACCAATCGGTGTAATAATTACGAAGGTTATTAAAGAGACCGGGATCGGTAATGGATATACTCTCTATCTGAACCGAAACCACTTTAATAACTATACGCGGAGTGCTGATCCAGAATGAAGTGGTTGGAATGATGTACGTGATGACTGAAGAAAGAGAACGATGATGGATAGCCTTGACACTTGTGTCAAATTTGAAATGACTAAAACAGGAGCTATGCCGGGCCAATGGAGGATTAGCTACCTCAAGTGGACACACTTCTTCGAACTACTTATACTTGTTGTCGATTGGTGCACCCTTGATTTTGGGAGTGTTGTTTCACGGTGTTGCGGGCGCTGCGGCGTTGCGTTCTCACCAGTCCGGATCAGGCGAACGGTAGTATCACTACCTTGGGTATTGCCTCATGTGCCTTGACATACTTGTATTCCATTTATGCGCGACCACTACGATTTTGATTTGTACCTTTAGTATATGGATTGCCCTCTGGTGACTTCCGGTTTTGGGGAAACTACGGTCTTGTATATGCTTTTGGGAATAAAAATGTATTAAGGGTGGAATGGGCCATGACTTAACGCTATTTTGATATCTTTATATTACTGATAGACATTATCTACTTAGCGTACATTACTACCTAGTAGATAGTTTAACGGATCCTTAAAGGATGGTTATTCCAAAATCCTTTGAGTTACTTGTATTTCAATTGCTATTTCACTTGAGTTGGATTTATTAATATAAGAATGTTAATCCTGACTCGAGTGTCTTGTGTTTTTGCTTTACGCTCGGGTCAGACTGAGTGTACCTGTATTCGAGACTCACCTTTGGAGTTGGAGCTTTGCTTGAAGATCCAGCCATCTATTCTGCTTCAGTATTCGATGATTCCAGTGTTGTATTCTACTTTGTATTTGATGTATCGCATTACTCTTCCGTTGTATCTTGTTTAACTCTGATGTAACATATATACTTATATAGTAGCTTCATGAACTACTATCACTCTTTTATTTCCGCTGCACTTATTACTCTGTGTCTGTGATCTGTGATTATTTATTTACTGCATATGTTCAGTTTTGCCAAATTTAAATTAACAACGCGGTATTTTGAGCAATTCAACTCCGGCATGAGTGTCTACCTATACACTTATAATGGATGCGAATGGTCCAAAATTCTGGGTCGTTACAGGTTTGGTGATAAATTTGTTTATTTTATTTAATCATTTTTACCATTGGAAATAATTTATTTAAAGGAAATTTAGTTTTAAATTTAATTTTAGTTAAATCAATTTATTAAAAAGGAATTGGTTTAAAGTTAAAAGTATTAGTTGAAATAAAAATCAATAGTTGATTAAATTTGTTAAAATGGAATAAATTGTTCGATTATTCGAATATTAATAAAATGTAAAAAATTGTTTATACAAGGTTAAAATCATGAAAACAAGCTGGGATGGAATCAGATATGCAAATTGAAGCAAATGTGAGATCTTCTCACTCAAATTAAAAATTGGAATTGCAGTTATTGATTGACTGTTTTGATGTGATAGTATATATAGTAGTATATATATATATATATATTGGAGATTGATTTCCCGCATTATATAGCGGATGAGACCCTATGCGCCGCATAATAGCAGATGATATTTTATAAATCCCATATACCGCGATATTCCACCTCGAAGTGGAATGGGTATTTAATTATTGTGCTAACATCTGTGGATGCAGGGAAACAGGTTGGAGGGATCCAACTGGATTCCTCAAATTATATGAATTGGTTTCATATGTTGTATGAACTTGTTTCATATGCTGTGTGATGATTTATTGATAATCTGTGAATGATTAAATCGATGATTGAATTTGTTGAAGGCTATAATTTAGCCGAATGTATTTTTGGAATCGTTGGATACCAGAATTAAATAAAATTGGATTTTTGAAATTAAAGTTGGAAATTTTAAGTGAATTCTTTTGAAAGAATTGGGTGAATTTAAAAGAAGGAATTTAAAAGTATAAAAAAGTTGATTTTTGTAATCTTATCGAATTAATTCCAAAATATGGTGAAAGATTTTAATAAATGGATTTTGGGTAATATTATTCGAAGGATGAAGAATTTATTTGAAATACAAATTTTAATAATTGAAAGAAACAAAGGCATTTATTTTAAAGGAAGATAAATTCAGAAATCAATTTGGAATTTGATTCGGTGTTTGGAAATAAATCTTTGGGAAACCGATTAAAAAATTTGATTTGGTATTTAAAAAAATAAATCCTGGGAAATCCATTCTAAAATTGATTAGGTGTTTGTATTATATGTTTGGAAAATCAATTTGGGACTTGAAATAAATTTGGGAATCAATTTGAAAGTTGATTTGGAGTTGAAAGTAAATATTTGAGTAATCGATTTAAAAAATCGTATAAAAAGTGAATATTTGGGAATGTAGATTCAAAATGGAATTTATAAAGGAAAGGGAAATTTGTTTTAAAAATAAACACTGATTTATTTTTAAAGTGTGGAAATATATTTACGGATTTGGAACGTAAATTTGAAATGAATCGATAAGGATTATTTAATTGGTTTAAATGGACCGTTTTGAAGTGAAAGTGTATTCTTAATATAAAGCCGAGTATATTTCCAAAGTAGCTTTTAAAAATATAAATTAAAGGTTCTAAAGTTGGTTTTTAAAGGAATATTTCGGAGAAAATGTTTTTCCAATTATATTTTAGATGGGGATATAAATCATTTTAAAATATTTGAACTCAGCAGATTTCCAATGGGAATGAATAAATATTTGGAAATATATCCCGTGTAGGGAAATTGATTTGAAATTTGTTTTCAAAAGTTTGAAAGCTGAAAAGTGATTTGAAATTGGTTTCAAATGGTTGAAGTGTTGAAAATTATATCTTGAGAATATAATTTTGAAAATAAATAATTTGGGAAATTATTTGGAACCTGGTGATGTTGCGAATATCGATTGATAGTTAAATAACCGACTATCAATATTGACCATTAAATGAGTATTTGTTGTGATTTGCTTGCAATTTGAATGCAACACTTATTTTTAAAATAAGCGCTCATTATTCGGTTTAGTCGGGAGAGGACTTTGTGTCATATAACCCATTCCGAATAGTGATACGACGAAATGGATCACATTTGAAGATCGGTGTTGAAGACCGGGTGTTGGCGAAAACAATAGGATAACCTATCGATTGTCTCTGCACCGAGTAGCTACGGTATAGAGATTCCCATATGTGATGGGAAGTCTGATCGGGATTGTGGATACCCGGATTGCAAGGGCTTCTTTGGAAGTGCCTTCGGTTCTGTTCGAACCCGGAACAGACTTGTATGGTTGTATGTTTGACACTACACTTTGAGATATAAAGCTGATTTCTTTCAAATACATTTCTGTTGGTGGCGGAGAATTTATTCTCTTAGCTTAACACCCTTCTCTGAGACGTACGAGCTCAGAGGTTATGTAGTTGAAGGTTATCAGTGATATACTCCCAATTTGGTAGTGTGGCATGATGAGTGTTGCTGTGTGCTACTGATCATTTGTGATCAAAGCACGGCTTTCGTGTAAAGCGTAGCTTTGTGGAAGAGACCTCATCGGACCTCACACCCCAGAAATGGTCAAAACAGGAAAGATGTGGCAAGGTTATGAGGGTCGCTCCCTTTAGGGTATGTCATTTCCTTCTGGAAAAAGGTGGTATCATGGTATGGAGCCCAGATGCTATACCTGTGTGGTGGCATCAATCTTATTTACTGTGTAATTGTTGCTTTGTGATCGAGGCGCCTCGGATAAAGGTCCCAAAGGACCAGGGGATGGCATACTCGAGTAGTAGTTACCTAGTTACAGAGGTAACCCGGCATTGTGTTGGCAGAGATCCGGGTAGGTTCTCGAGATGTCCTGCCAGAGGCGTTCCCATGTGGCAGTAGGAAGTTCCTTAGCCTGACCATTTGTTGGAAATCCAAAGAAACAATACGCGCCCTGTACGGTTTTAGTTGTGTAACCTGCTATGGAATGTGGCGGTAACCTGCTATTGAACATAGTAGCTATAGTAGGCATAAGTGCGGAATGCCTATGCTGGCTAAGATTAATATTATACTTTCGAAATGTTTTCCACACTAGACATTAATAATAATATCAAGTGATTTTTCGTAGTAAGCATATTTGACTATCATAAGGAGAAATCTCCTCCAATTCTGCGTTTGCATTGTGTGTGTGGCGGGAGGCCTTATGGTAGTTTCATTTTCCAAAAGCATTGCGAATTTCTTTTATTTTCTTTGTGAAAATAACTGTTTTGCGATCTCACACCAGTCACCATGACTGACTCGGAGTTTATTGTTCCCTTTCTAAACTCTGGGTGCCCAAAATTTTCCACACGGGCAGCCTAGAGTTAGGTTATCAGGATATTCTGGAGCTTTGGAGACGAGCTGGATGGTGAGACGTACACTTGTACTTATTTATTTATTCCGCTGTGTATTCTGTATGGGGACAAGTTTATATAACTGTCCATTGTTGTATTGAGTTGTATATTGACTTTCATTGTTGTATTGTATAAACTGATGTAGTTCTTTGTTTAAAAGACTAGTGATTATCTATTATATATTGTTCCACTGCGAATGTGAGATTCTGTTATTGTTTCTGTTTCTTTTTCTCATGTCTTCTTCTACCTCTTCTTTTAACCCTAATGATTCGGTTTTCCGACATTCGATTGCGCGGCATTTGATATAGTGGACGTATTAATGTCGACTTTCGAGCGTCGAAAGATCGTATCGTTACAAGTGGTATCAGAGCAATTGGTTAAGCGACAACCCTGGGTCTGTTGGGTGTTACTCATTAGAGATAGAGTCAGTAGTACTCTAGAATGAGTGTGAGTGTAATAATAGATATGAGCGCGTATTTGTTAGTGAATATAAAATTTGTTTTGTATTGTGTTGACTTATCGGTTGATTGTTTATAGATTCTGGTCGGTGCAGTCTGGCCAACTGTAATCGATAGGGGTTTCTAAACTCTTAAACAAGATAAACCGACACAGTATTGTTTTAAATAGGGTAAATGAAATAATTTTACCCAAAACTATTTTTGTATAGAAAAGAAATCATTTTCCATAAATTATTATAGTATATGGATGTTTGGTTGTTAGGAAGTGATAATATTGTATTATTATCATTGTTATATGGAAACGGAATAAGAAATAATGGTATAACCAAATATTTGGAGATAAATTCATTTAACAAATGAAATTTATAAATATGAATTGAAAGGATAAGGAAATAAAGTTCATATACGAATGGGATTTGTAAATGTAAATTGTAAATGTGATTTATAATTTGAAATAGAATTCCAGGAAGATATTTGAAAATAAAATCATTAATGGGATGCAATTGGTAATGTGAATTTATAAATGAGTTTTATAAATTGAAATGAGATGCCAAAGTAATTTTTGAAATACAAATCAAAGAATTTGGATTGAAATTTCAAAGTTAGTTTTGAAATGTGAGTGATTGTTTAAAAGACTCTGGGATATCTTTAAATTGTTATGGAATGTAAATAAGTTGATAACTTATAAAATATATGAAATTTGATTGGAATGAGATTCAAATTGAAAATGAATGAATTTGTGAATGAACAAATGAGGTTACATTTGTAAATAAATGAATATGGAAATTTGAAATTTAAAAAGGATAAGTGAATATACTAATTGAATTAAATTAGTAGATGGAATGGATTTGATAAATGAAAAAAAAATCAAATCAAAGAATTTAAATTGGAATATTGTTTACAAGGAAAATATAACTTGAGTTTGAGTTGAAATGACTTAAGAAATATTTTTACAAAGCGTTGTTGTCGGGTTTTGTGAAATGGTTTCAAATGAAATGAATGTGAATATGAAATGCAAATTAAATTGTATGTGAATTGGTCGTAAGAAATTTAATTTGTATCGAAACCATATAAATTGCTAATGGAAATTGTTTTGAATGTATTGCTTATGAAATCTATGTATTTGCTATTGAAATGAGTGAAATGTTAATAGATTTCCTATAAATGTCACTTACATATTTAAATTGAGTAAGTACAGGTTTTTGGAAGCCGTTTGGCTAGATTTGAGCACGCAAATAGCTAAATAAATAAGCCGCTTTGCTTAAAATGCTAATAAAGGTACGCCTACGTAATACAAAATAGGAAATATGAACTGTTTTTGCTTTTCCGACCGAGTGGTTCGATGTATATATATTTATATCTTTTGTCAAATTGCAAAATCTCCTCCGTACAAGGGAGACTCCGCCAAAAGTTTCTGAAAATTTTGGGAGTTAGAAAATTTTTGAAAAATTTGGAAAATTTTGTTAACGGAAAATTGATTTTCAAATTGTAATGGAAACGTAGGAATTGAACTAGAATATGAAAACTATTGTTTTGGTCGAAATTAAAAGTTTTGGAAAAAGTGAACATCGAGTTTTCACTAAGTGATTTTTGGTTTTTGAAGATAAAATGAATTCAAATAGAATTGAAATTGTAAATTGAACTCAAATGGAATTCAAATTGCAAAGTTGAATGGAAATGAATATATAACTTTGTAAGTGAAGTGAAAATAAATATAAGAAGAATGTAAATACTTATATTGAACTTAAGAAATGAATGGAGAAAATTCTTAAGTAAAATGAGTATTGGGAATCCAATAAGTAAATTTGGACATTGTTGTTAAGTAAAGTATACAGGGATTATAAAGGCTATAGGAAAATAGAATTGGATTTTGATTTCGAAGGTAAATTTGAATTTACTCGACAATAAGGTATGTATTTAAATTTCAGTATGAAATTTGATGGGATTCTGATTTTGCCACTTGGCATTTTGTTTTCTATTGGGATTTGAGGGTCCGTAGGGACATTTTGTAGTCGTACCGAGTTAGCCGCGCAAAGGAGACGCTGGCGAAATTTTTTCGGAAATTTAGAGAGTTAGAAAATTTTGGATAATTTAAAATTCGAATTTAAATTTGAATTTGAATTGTGAAGTAAAATAAAGTTGTTTGAAACTATGGAAATATTTGGAAGATTAATAAGGATGATAGTGTGGTTATAAAAAGATTGTTTGGAAATTTGATAAAACTGTTTGGTTTTGGGAAAATGACAAACGGGTATTGGAGCATTCTTCTTAACTTGTAATTTCGGGACGAAATTCTTTTAAGGGGGGAAGATTGTAACGACCCAGAATTTTTGACATTGGAAATCAGGATATTTAATTGATTTTAAATATCTGGAAGTTAGTTTAATCTGAAATTCAAATATCAGAATGAATTTGGCAATTTAATTATTAGATTTAATTTATGGAAGTTGGGTGAAAATTTGAATCTTCAATTTCTAAGCTGATTAAAAATAATATGAAGTCTTGTAAAATCTATGTTGATTATACTGAAGATAATAAAAGCTTCAGAATTGAATTTGAAACTGTTTTGTTCAGTTTGAAATTTTATCGTTTAAGTCGATATTTAAAAATAGCCTTCCGAGGCACAGTCTTGGAATTTAAAGAAACCAGTTTCATTGGATCCGTAATATTGTATTATTATCGGATTTCAATTTTCGTAGCATTTGGAGTTGTTGTGTGAGCGTATGATAAGCAAACGCGCTGAAATTAAATCGAAAATTAAATATTATAACTGGTCCAAAAAGCTATTTTCTCCATACGATCGAATTTGGAGTCGAAACCTTTTCCATTGCGTTCGGAATAGGGGTTTAACACTATAAACACCTAGCGGCATGCCTCGATAGGAAGTCAGGATTTCGAGTGCCTTTATTGAGACGATTCGAATTCGATTTAAATATATACATTTATATCCTAGTCACCTCGGCTGAAATTATTTCATTTCATAACTTTTTCCCATCAGTTCAAAATACTGTAGCTTGTTCATTTCTTCACGCAACCACTTCATCCTTATCCACGAACTTCAGTTCTAAAGAAAAATCTGGAGCTTATCTTCTTTTCATCTCTAGTTCGAACGAAAAAAAAATGGCCGAAGCCCCTATCGTTCGAAATCAAATCGAATGGCGGAATGAAATTTTAAACAAACGCGAGTTTCCCTTTCAATTTTCTCCAGTTCTGTTCGCAAGAATTCACAAATGAAAGCATCGAAAAAAAATCGCGAGCTTATTCTCCCTCAAATCGAAATCCCCAAATCTTGTCGAGCCTCTTCACGAATCTAGATCCCATCGTGATTAGATTTGGGTGCTATTTCGAATAGGTGGGCCACTGACAAGAGGGAGGCGCGACTGGTGGATTCGCTCGCATGGGATGGCTCAGCCTTGGCGAAGGCGGGTGTTCGATTCATGTGGTGGTGGGAAGGAGATTGGCGGCAGCTCGTTTAGGGCTTCGCGAGCGACGTCCAGGCTGTAGAGATGGTGACTGCATCGCCGGCACCAGAGCTTCTACGAGGGTGAAGCATGGGTGAGCTTCTCGTGGAGACTGGAAATAGCGATCGGCGACTCGCGTGAAGGCAAGGCTATGGCTTCGATGTTGATTTCTTTTTCTGGTAATTTTTTTCATCTGAGCATTTAATTTAGAAATGGATTAACAGTAAAGCGAAAATCTGTTTAAAAAAATTTATATATTAATTCACATGCATGTTTTAAATTTAAAAATAGTAAAGAAAAAATGTATATAAACATTTTATAGTAAGTCATAAAGTAATATGGTTTGGTGATAAATTTGTTTATTTTATTTAATCATTTTTACCACTGGAAATAATTTATTTAAAGGAAATTTAGTTTTAAATTTAATTTTAGTTAAATCAATTTATTAAAAAGGAATTGGTTTAAAGTTAAAAGTATTAGTTGAAATAAAAATCAATAGTTGATTAAATTTGTTAAAATGGAATAAACTGTTTGATTTATTCGAATATTAATAAAATGTACAAAATTGTTTATACAAGGTTAAAATCATGAAAACAAGCTGGGATGGAATCAGATATGCAAATTAAAGCAAAGATGAGATCTTCTCACTCAAATTAAAAATTGGAATTGTAGTTATTGATTGACTGTTTGGATGTGATAGTATATATAGTAGTGTGTGTATATATATATATATTGGTGATTGATTTCCCGCATTATATAGCGGATGAGACCCTATGCGCCGCATAATAGCAGATGATATTTTATAAATCCCATATACCGCAATATTCCACCTCGAAGTGGAATGGGTATTTAATTGTTGTGCTAACATCTGTGGATGCAGGGAAACAGGTTGGAGGGATCCAACTGGATTCCTCAAATTATATGAATTGGTTTCATATGTTGTATGAATTTGTTTCATATGCTGTGTGATGATTTATTGATAATCTGTGAATGATTATATCGATGATTGAATTTGTTGAAGGCTATAATTTAGCCGAATGTATTTTTGGAATCGTTGGATACCAGAATTAAATAAAATTGGATTTTTGAAATTAAAGTTGGAAATTTTAAGTGAATTCTTTTGAAAGAATTGGGTGAATTTAAAAGAAGGAATTTAAAAGTATAAAAAGGTTGATTTTTGTAATCTTATCGAATTAATTCCAAAATATGGTGAAAGATTTTAACAAATGGATTTCGAGTAATATTACTCGAAGGTTGAAGAATTTATCTGAAATACAGATTTTAATAATTGAAAGAAACAAAGGCATTTATTTTAAAGGAAGATAATTCAGAAATCAATTTGGAATTTGATTCGGTGTTTGGAAATAAATCTTTGGGAAACCGATTAAAAAATTTAATTTGGTATTTAAAAAAATAAATCCTAGGAAATCTATTCTAAAATCGATTAGGTGTTTGAAATATATGTTTGGAAAATCAATTTGGGACTTGAAATAAATTTGGGAATCAATTTGAAAGTTGATTTGGAGTTGAAAGTAAATATTTGAGTAATCGATTTAAAAAATCGTATAAAAAGTGAATATTTGGGAATGTAGATTCAAAATGGAATTTATAAAGGAAAGTGAAATTTGTTTTAAAAATAAGCACTGATTTATTTTTAAAGTGTGGAAATAAATTTACGGATTTGGAACGTAAATTTGAAATGAATCGATAAGGATTATTTAATTGGTTTAAATGGACCATTTTGAAGTGAAAGTGTATTCTCACTATAAAGCCGAGTATATTTCCAAAGTAGCTTTTAAAAATATAAATTAAAGGTTCTAAAGTTGGTTTTTAAAGGAATATTTCGGAGAAAATGTTTTTCCAATTATATTTTAGATGGGGATATAAATCATTTTAAAATATTTGAACTCGGCATGTTTCCAGTGGGAATGAATAAATATTTGGAAATATAACCCGTGTAGGGAAATTGATTTTAATTTTTTTTTCAAAAGTTTGAAAGCTGAAAAGTGATTTGAAATTGGTTTCAAATGGTTGAAGTGTTGAAAATTATATCTTGAGAATATAATTTTGAAAATAAATAATTTGGGAAATTATTTGGAACCTGGTGATGTTGTGAATATCGATTGATAGTTAAATAACCGACTATCAATATTGACCTTTAAATGAGTATTTGTTGTGATTTGCTTGCAATTTGAATGCAACACTTATTTTTAAAATAAGCGCTCATTATTTGGTTTAGCCGGGAGAGGACTTTGTGTCATATAACCCATTCTGAATAGTGATACGACGAAATGGATCACATTTGAAGATCGGTGTTGAAGACCGGGTGTTTGCGAAAATGATAGGATAACCTATCGATTGTCTCTACACCGAGTAGCTACAGTATAGAGATTCCCATATGTGATGGGAAGTCTGATCGGGATTGTGTGTGACGGCTCGGGTTTTGCCCGCTCGAAAATCAACATCCGTACTTCACATTGTACTAGAATGCCGCAGATTCGACCGTTCAAATCCGATTTGCCGGAGCTATAACACAATTAAGTAAATAACACAACGGGAGAAAAGAATAATACATTGATATATAATATCTGATACAACAGAGTGATACAATGAATATCAATATACATCAGAGATATGATACAAGAAATAGCAGCGGAACAATATCAATAGAAATGATAACTCCAAATTGATCTTCAGACAAGAATGAATCCACAACTCCAAGATAAGCAACTCCGATGAATGAACTAGCTCCAGATAATCTACTAAACCTGAATATCTGAAAAGAAACCCAACTCTAGACTGCTCGTGTGGAAAATTATGAGCACCCAGAGTTTAGGAAGGGAACAATAAACTCCGGATCAGTCATGGGACTGGTGTGAGCAACAAAAACAGTTTATTTTTAAACAACAACAAAAGGATTTAAACATTGAAATCCGCAATGCTTTTAGAAAATGAAACTACCATAAGACCTCCCGCCACACACACAATGCAAACGCAGAATTGGAGGAGATTTCTTCTTATGATAGTCAAACATGCTTACTACGCAAATCATTGGATTATTATTATTAGTGCATAGTGCAGAAAACATTTCGAAAGTATAATATTAATCTTAGCCAGCATAGACATTTCGAACTATGCCTACTATAGCTACCATTTAAACAGTGGGGCGCCACCATAAGTAAATGGCAGGTTCTACAACTAATACCGTACAAGGTTCGTATTGGAAGAATGGATGTCCAACAAATGGTCAGGCTAAGGAACTTCCTTCCGCCGCATGGGATCGCCTCTGGCGGGACGTCCCGAGAGACAAACTGCTCTCTGCCAACAAAGCCGGGTTACCCCTATAACAGGTAACTCACGAATATGTCATCACCCGGTCCTTTGGGACCTTTATCCGAGCGCTCGATATCCAACATCACACATCATAAAGAAAGTGTATCCACATGAGTAAGTATCAGGGCTCCATACCATAATACCACCCCTTTCCAGAAGGAAATGACATACCCTAAAGGGCGCGACCCTCATAACCTTGCCGCGACATTCCTATTTCGACCATTTCCGGGTTGTGAGGTCCTGACGAAGTCTCGTCCACAAAGCTACACTTTTTCACAAAGCTACGCTTTGGGTCAACAGATGATCAACCTATGATCACAAAGATAAATGATCAAACAAATGATCATATCACAAATGATCAAACACTGATCATCACACAGCAACACTCAGCATGCCACATTACCAAATTGGGAATATATCGCTGATAAATTTCAACTACATAACCTCTGAGCTCGTACGTCTCAGAGAAGGGTGTTAAGCTAAGAGAATAAATTCTCCGCCACCAACAGAAATGTATTTGAAAGAAATCAGCTTTATATCTCAAAGTGTAATGTCAGACATACAATCCATACAAGTCTGTTCCGGGATCGAACAGAACCGAAGGCACTTCTCACGAAGCCCTTGCAAATCCGGATAATTTCCAATCACGTCCGGACTTCCCGTCACTAAGGATGATAAAACCTCTATATCGGGGATCAGCCGATGCAGAGTAACTCGACGGTAATCCTTCCGTTTTCAAAAATATCCGGTCTTCAACACTGGTCTTCAAATGCTATCCATATACGACGTATCACATATTCGGAATGGGTTATACGACCCAAAGGTCCTCTCCCGGCTAAACCGAATAGTGAGCGTAATATTTAAAAACATATGGATATGGGATTTCAATTAAGTCACAACTTATTACCCAAAACTTCTCTTTTAAATGGTTTAACAAATTACCATTTCAAATCTTTAAACAAGAAGATTCATTTTAACAACCTTAAATGGTTTAAACAATTTCCACACTTTAATCTTTTAAACAAAAGATTCATTCACAGATTTTCCAAATCAATTTCCATTTCAATTTAACTCGTTAAATCTTTAAATCAAAGATTTAACTTATAGCTTTCAAAACAATTCCATTTCAAATGATTTAAACCAATCATTATTTTAAATCTGTTAAAAATAAACAGATTCAATTCATAGCTTTCAAAAACAATTCATTCATAACTTGGAAAACCATTTTTCAATTCAGTCTTGAAATTCCTTTAACTAAATTAGAATTTCATATCTTATCTATATGAAAGCTTTTATCTTTTAAAAACAAACAGTTTCATTTCAGAAAATCTGATTCATTCATACGAGTTAAAATCTTTGGGTTAAATTTAAATTCTCAAAATTTCACTTTTAAATGGTTTAGATTCATACAAACACATTTATAACATTTTCAATCCCTAGTTTCAAATCATAGGATTCAATTTCAAACTTGAATTCAAATTTAAATCAAATTATTTAAATTTTCAAAACTCGATTAAGTTATTCAAAATAACTTTTATCTTTGAAATTCTATTTCAAAAGCTTTTCACTTTAAACCCGAATTTCTAATTTCAAAATCAATTGAAATTAAAATTTCAATTTCAAAAACATCAAATTTACATTATCTGTGACTTAACCGATTTCCACGTGAAATCCATATTTGTGTGTGTAAAGGTGTAGTCCAGGGGTTTCACACAATAGTGCAACACAATGAATCATCACAGATCAAAATACAGGATATAGTTGATAAGCGGTATTAACTATCACGCTTATCGTACAGATCATAGATAAGTAAATTACAGATCACAGCATAAATCAGGGTATATCACAAAGCATCATATATAAGGGATATCAAACAATTCCTATCATTCAACAGAATCCAAACATTCATAAGTAAGATCAAAGAATTTATCTGATTAATTTAAATCAGATGTATCAATTTATTAATCCGGGTTAATTAATCGTTAATTAATTACAAACCAATATAATTAATTCTTTCTTTACTCATTAATTAACCATTTATAATTTGTAAATCAACCCTTTAATTATAATTCACCAACCTTTAATTATTAAATAATAAATCTTTAATTATTAATTTCACCATTTAATTATTTTAAATCGTCCTACCTAAATACTGAATTTATTTTGAAACTTTGACCAAATCGCCATTTGAAACCATAGTTTACAAGTGTTTTAAAATTTGAAAACTTCCATAGTAAAACTGTTTAATTCATTAGCCTGAGACCTACTTCGAGTCACGCGCAAGAAAAACTTGCCTTTGCTTTGGGTTTCTCAGGAATTCAACCTGAGTGTTATACGTTCCAAAATTTTGTTTAAGTTTAAAACTTTACTCGATACAACGCTGAAAACCCCGGGTTCGACTTCGAGCTTTCCCTTCAAATTCTCGAGTATTGCTTCGAGCTTTCCTCCCATCTTCCCCCAAAACGATACGACTGATACCTCCTTCAGATTGTGCACGTGCACGATCAACTTCGCCAATGTTGGTTGGTGCTGCGGCCATCCACGAGTCGCCCCCCATCTCTCAAAACAATACGAACACCCCGAACCTCGAATTAAACTCGAGAACAAAATCGAGTTGTCTTGACCAACGAACCCAATCGGTACATCACCTGAAACACTCCCGTGCCACCACCACAAACCTCCAGATGCCACGCAACCATAACCCTAGCTACTCCTGTGCCATACGCCCCCTTTCCCCCCGGTCCGATCCCCTCCGGTCCTGGGACGACGACGCAGTTTGCTCTAAAACGCGGGTAACCCAAACTTGCCCACAAACCCTATATCCTCCTCGTATAGCTTCTCCGATGATCTAAAAATACTGTGACCATTTTTTTGATGATCATCAGCGCTCAAGCTAACCCCGAAGCCAAGCTCGAGATCATACGATCTCGAGGTCACCGAAATTTGCCACAGATTGAATTTCCGTTCAACTCGAAATGCCACTCGATTAGTCAAGTTAAAAATCTCGATTTTTACTTTAAAAATCATGGTTTCCGAAGACAAATCATATTATAACATCAAAACACAAATTTCAAACTATCGATTTTTCTAACTTGATTTTGTTTACACTGTTCTTCCTTGTTTTGAAAGAATTACACGATAAATTCTATTGAAATTTTTTTTTTAAACAGGATCTTTTTAATATTAACAAGTGTTATTTAGATATCATAGCCTAAATCTTATTACATGAGGAGTTATGGATTTATGAACAGGATTGAAACCTGTAAACTATGAACAGAGGAATGATTTCTATATATAGGTATATACACTACATATATACAGAGACTTTACTTATATATATACAGAGCATCATTCAACAGCCAGGCAACACTTCAAATCATTTTCAAACTTAAATCACAAACATCAGAACAAAGCAAACATAGAGGTAAGTGAGTTGCTCACCTGAAATTATTTGAAACAAAAACAAGATTGTTGAAAAGCTACAGTTTTGTTGATTGTCCCTGAAAATCTGCTTTGCCTTGTTGAATGAAGTTGAGTTGATCAGCTTGCTTCCAGGTTTGCAAATTGATTTTGTTTAAGTGTAAAGATGATGTATTTTCTTTTACTTCTGATCTTTTCTCAGTTAAAATGGTGGACAAAATCGAAATGAGGAAGGTTGATGTATAAAGAAGATTACAGGGTAATAGTTTGTACAGGTTATTAAAATTTTGTACAACATAAGCCAGAGATTTTTCATCTTTTGGTGGCTGATACAATTGAACGTGATGGCTTCATTTATTACCTTGTACAAACTTATATATAAATTATCTATGTCTTCCTTTGTGTTGTGTACAATATTAACTTTGATCAGAGATTTGGAGGCTGATGGATTAGTTGCTTTGGGCTAAAGATTTCTCACATTAATTAGTTGTACCATATTACCTTATTTTATACATTGCATTTCGGCTGTGTACATATATGAAGATATTTGCTTTTGTTTGACACTTAACATATCTTTATCTTTGTATTTTAACTGTCTTCTCATGCCAGCCAACATATATACATTTATGTTTTTTTTTGTCTTTCTTTCTTGTGTTGTTGTGGTTATATATAATTTATCTAAGGTATTTACTTTATACTTTTACAAAGTTTATTAACATGTTATTTGTATTTATCCATGTATTCATTTGTTCTATTTTTATATTGATTTTTATTTTTATTTCTATTTTAAATGTTTATTTTTACTTCAAATTTTCTCATATATCACGTATACATATACATTCACATATATGTACAATATTTACAATATTTATAAATTTAAAATGATGTATACAGAATTTATCTGTATTCGGGGAAACTCGCTCCCATTTATAATCAATTTTACAATTTTTATTCAAAAATTAATTTAATTATCAATTTAAATTCATAAGAAATCCGGGGTCGTTACAGACTTCCCCCTTTAAAAGAATTTCGTCCTCGAAATTCGCAGGCACGAAAACAAAGACAGATGAAGAATGTTTTATCTAATCAAACTGAATATCTATTCTGCATTTGGCTTACCAAATCAGAATATCAAAAACAGATACAAGAACGAATCTGTTTAACAATCAACAAAATACTCGGGTTATTCAGATCTACGAAGTATGCAGGGGCATCGGTCAGATCGAAAGGATAACTAACCATCCGTAGAATAAATCGGAATCCCAAAGAATAGACAGATATATAGATACAATTTCCAAATCTTTTAGTTTAGAACTAAGGTATACCTATCAACCATAACAAACAAAGAAACCAATTCATCCAAACAAACAATTTTGGTCCATCTGGAGTTTATGTCCCATATTAATATATCGAATTTTCTTCCTGGATCTACTAGAAATCATCGAAGAATTGAGAAAAAGATGACGAACAAAGAGATTGATAGAGAAAATTTGTTTCCACTATTGTTACAGAGTATTGACCAATTATAGTCGTATTCCCCTGTCCCCTATCTCATCCTCTTCTTGCACTCATACTCACTATCAGTGGATAGCAAGAGAATTTACTGAGGCATACGGATGGATATCTGAGGAATACTCATTCTAGGGTATACTTCACTCTATCTCTAATGAGCTACTTAACGTGTTATACTCCTGAGCTAAAGTTTAACCTTAGCTCTGATACCACGTGTGACGGCTCGGGTTTTGCCCGCTCGAAAATCAACATCCGTACTTCACATTGTACTAGAATGCCGCAGATTCGACCGTTCAAATCCGATTCGCCGGAGCTATAACACAATTAAGTAAATAACACAACGGGAGAAAAGAATAATACATTGATATATAATATCTGATACAACAGAGTGATACAATGAATATCAATATACATCAGAGATATGATACAAGAAATAGCAGCGGAACAATATCAATAGAAATGATAACTCCAAATTGATCTTCAGACAAGAATGAATCCACAACTCCAAGATAAGCAACTCCGATGAATGAACTAGCTCCAGATAATCTACTAAACTTGAATATCTGAAAAGAAACCCAACTCTAGACTGCTCGTGTGGAAAATTATGAGCACCCAGAGTTTAGGAAGGGAACAATAAACTTCGGATCAGTCATGGGACTGGTGTGAGCAACAAAAACAGTTTATTTTTAAACAACAACAAAAGGATTTAAACATTGAAATCCGCAATGCTTTTAGAAAATGAAACTACCATAAGACCTCCCGCCACACACACAATGCAAACGCAGAATTGGAGGAGATTTCTTCTTATGATAGTCAAACATGCTTACTACGCAAATCATTGGATTATTATTATTAGTGCATAGTGCAGAAAACATTTCGAAAGTATAATATTAATCTTAGCCAGCATAGACATTTCGAACTATGCCTACTATAGCTACCATTTAAACAGTGGGGCGCCACCATAAGTAAATGGCAGGTTCTACAACTAATACCGTACAAGGTTCGTATTGGAAGAATGGATGTCCAACAAATGGTCAGGCTAAGGAACTTCCTTCCGCCGCATGGGATCGCCTCTGGCGGGACGTCCCGAGAGACAAACTGCTCTCTGCCAACAAAGCCGGGTTACCCCTATAACAGGTAACTCACGAATATGTCATCACCCGGTCCTTTGGGACCTTTATCCGAGCGCTCGATATCCAACATCACACATCATAAAGAAAGTGTATCCACATGAGTAAGTATCAGGGCTCCATACCATAATACCACCCCTTTCCAGAAGGAAATGACATACCCTAAAGGGCGCGACCCTCATAACCTTGCCGCAACATTCCTGTTTCGACCATTTTCGGGTTGTGAGGTCCTGACGAAGTCTCGTCCACAAAGCTACACTTTGTCACAAAGCTACGCTTTGGGTCAACAGATGATCAACCTATGATCACAAAGATAAATGATCAAACAAATGATCATATCACAAATGATCAAACATTGATCATCACACAGCAACACTCAGCATGCCACATTACCAAATTGGGAATATATCGCTGATAAATTTCAACTACATAACCTCTGAGCTCGTACGTCTCAAAGAAGGGTGTTAAGCTAAGAGAATAAATTCTCCGCCACCAACAGAAATGTATTTGAAAGAAATCAGCTTTATATCTCAAAGTGTAATGTCAGACATACAATCCATACAAGTCTGTTCCGGGATCGAACAGAACCGAAGGCACTTCTCACGAAGCCCTTGCAAATCCGGATAATTTCCAATCACGTCCGGACTTCCCGTCACTAAGGATGATAAAACCTCTATATCGGGGATCAGCCGATGCAGAGTAACTGGACGGTAATCCTTCCGTTTTCAAAAATATCCGGTCTTCAACACCGGTCTTCAAATGCTATCCATATACGACGTATCACATATTCGGAATGGGTTATACGACCCAAAGGTCCTCTCCCGGCTAAACCGAATAGTGAGCGTAATATTTAAAAACATATGGATATGGGATTTCAATTAAGTCACAACTTATTACCCAAAACTTCTCTTTTAAATGGTTTAACAAATTACCATTTCAAATCTTTAAACAAGAAGATTCATTTTAACAACCTTAAATGGTTTAAACAATTTCCACACTTTAATCTTTTAAACAAAAGATTCATTCACAGATTTTCCAAATCAATTTCCATTTCAATTTAACTCGTTAAATCTTTAAATCAAAGATTTAACTTATAGCTTTCAAAACAATTCCATTTCAAATGATTTAAACCAATCATGATTTTAAATCTGTTAAAAATAAACAGATTCAATTCATAGCTTTCAAAAACAATTCATTCATAACTTGGAAAACCATTTTTCAATTCAGTCTTGAAATTCCTTTAACTAAATTAGAATTTCATTTCTTATCTATATGAAAGCTTTTATCTTTTAAAAACAAACAGTTTCATTTCAGAAAATCTGATTCATTCATACGAGTTAAAGTCTTTGGGTTAAATTCAAATTCTCAAAATTTCACTTTTAAATGGTTTAGATTCATACAAACACATTTATAACATTTTCAATCCCTAGTTTCAAATCATAGGATTCAATTTCAAACTTGAATTCAAATTTAAATCAAATTATTTAAATTTTCTAAACTCGATTAAGTTATTCAAAATAATTTTTATCTTTGAAATTCTATTTCAAAAGCTTTTCACTTTAAACCCGAATTTCTAATTTCAAAATCAATTGAAATTAAAATTTCAATTTCAAAAACATCAAATTTACATTATCTGTGACTTAACCGATTTCCACGTGAAATCCATATTTGTGTGTGTAAAGGTGTAGTCCAGGGGTTTCACACAATAGTGCAACACAATGAATCATCACAGATCAAAATACAGGATATAGTTGATAAGCGGTATTAACTATCACGCTTATCCTACAGATCATAGATAAGTAAATTACAGATCACAGCATAAATCAGGGTATATCACAAAGCATCATATATAAGGGATATCAAACAATTCCTATCATTCAACAGAATCCAAACATTCATAAGTAAGATCAAAGAATTTATCTGATTAATTTAAATCAGATGTATCAATTTATTAATCCGGGTTAATTAATCGTTAATTAATTACAAACCAATATAATTAATTCTTTCTTTACTCATTAATTAACCATTTATAATTTGTAAATCAACCCTTTAATTATAATTCACCAACCTTTAATTATTAAATAATAAATCTTTAATTATTAATTTCACCATTTAATTATTTTAAATCGTCCTACCTAAATACTGAATTTATTTTGAAACTTTGATCAAATCGCCATTTGAAACCATAGTTTACAAGTGTTTTAAAATTTGAAAACTTCCACAGTAAAACTGTTTAATTCATTAGCCTGGGACCTACTTCGAGTCACGCGCAAGAAAAACTTGCCTTTGCTTTGGGTTTCTCAAGAATTCAACCTGAGTGTTATACGTTCCAAAATTTTGTTTTAAGTTTAAAACTTTACTCGATACAACGCTGAAAACCCCGGGTTCGACTTCGAGCTTTCCCTTCAAATTCTCGAGTATTGCTTCGAGCTTTCCTCCCATCTTCCCCCAAAACGATACGACTGATACCTCCTTCAGATTGTGCACGTGCACGATCAACTTCGCCAACGTTGGTTGGTGCTGCGGCCATCCACGAGTCGCCCCCCATCTCTCAAAACAATACGAACACCCCGAACCTCGAATTAAACTCGAGAACAAAATCGAGTTGTCTTGACCAACGAACCCAATCGGTACATCACCTGAAACACTCCCGCGCCACCACCACAAACCTCCAGATGCCACACAACCATAACCCTAGCTACTCCTGTGCCCTACGCCCCCTTTCCCCCCGGTCCGATCCCCTCCGGTCCTGGGACGACGACGTAGTTTGCTCTAAAACGCGGGTAACCCAAACTTGCCCACAAACCCTATATCCTCCTCGTATAGCTTCTCCGATGATCTAAAAATACTGTGACCATTTTTCTGATGATCATCAGCGCTCAAGCTAACCCCGAAGCCAAGCTCGAGATCATACGATCTCGAGGTCACCGAAATTTGCCACAGATTGAATTTCCTTTCAACTCGAAATGCCACTCGATTAGTCAAGTTAAAAATCTCGATTTTTACTTTAAAAATCATGGTTTCCGAAGACAAATCATATTATAACATCAAAACACAAATTTCAAACTATCGATTTTTCTAACTTGATTTTGTTTACACTGTTCTTCCTTGTTTTGAAAGAATTACACGATAAATTCTATTGAAATTTTTTTTTAAACAGGATCTTTTTAATATTAACAAGTGTTATTTAGATATCATAGCCTAAATCTTATTACATGAGGAGTTATGGATTTATGAACAGGATTGAAACCTGTAAACTATGAACAGAGGAATGATTTCTATATATAGGTATATACACTACATATATACAGAGACTTTACTTATATATATACAGAGCATCATTCAACAGCCAGGCAACACTTCAAATCATTTTCAAACTTAAATCACAAACATCAGAACAAAGCAAACATAGAGGTAAGTGAGTTGCTCACCTGAAATTATTTGAAACAAAAACAAGATTGTTGAAAAGCTACAGTTTTGTTGATTGTCCCTGAAAATCTGCTTTGCCTTGTTGAATGAAGTTGAGTTGATCAGCTTGCTTCCAGGTTTGCAAATTGATTTTGTTTAAGTGTAAAGATGATGTATTTTCTTTTACTTCTGATCTTTTCTCAGTTAAAATGGTGGACAAAATCGAAATGAGGAAGGTTGATGTATAAAGAAGATTACAGGGTAATAGTTTGTACAGGTTATTAAAATTTTGTACAACATAAGCCAGAGATTTTTCATCTTTTGGTGGCTGATACAATTGAACGTGATGGCTTCATTTATTACCTTGTACAAACTTATATATAAATTATCTATGTCTTCCTTTGTGTTGTGTACAATATTAACTTTGATCAGAGATTTGGAGGCTGATGGATTAGTTGCTTTGGGCTAAAGATTTCTCACATTAATTAGTTGTACCATATTACCTTATTTTATACATTGCATTTCGGCTGTGTACATATATGAAGATATTTGCTTTTGTTTGACACTTAACATATCTTTACCTTTGTATTTTAACTGTCTTCTCATGCCAGCCAACATATATACATTTATGTTTTTTTTTGTCTTTCTTTCTTGTGTTGTTGTGGTTATATATAATTTATCTAAGGTATTTACTTTATACTTTTACAAAGTTTATTAACATGTTATTTGTATTTATCCATGTATTCATTTGTTCTATTTTTATATTGATTTTTATTTTTATTTCTATTTTAAATGTTTATTTTTACTTCAAATTTTCTCATATATCACGTATACATATACATTCACATATATGTACAATATTTACAATATTTATAAATTTAAAATGATGTATACAGAATTTATCTGTATTCGGGGAAACTCGCTCCCATTTATAATCAATTTTACAATTTTTATTCAAAAATTAATTTAATTATCAATTTAAATTCATAAGAAATCCGGGGTCGTTACATTGTGTATGACGACCGCCCATGACCCCTGCACTGAACCTAGAGATAGTGCGTTGTAAAGTGTGCCAGACAGCCATGGACGATTGTCAAGGTAAATTAAAACAGCAGAATCTATCGTATTACTCACAGCGCATGGACAAAATACAATAGAATATATATATATAGTGAAGCTTCACAGAATAGAATCTCATCAATAAAACTTCATAATAGTTGAATACAAACATCTGAATAGTCAATACATCAAGCCTCACTACATAACACTCAGAGAATATACAAGCAGCGGAACATCCAGTACATATAGTAAGAAAACAATATGCAATCCTCCAGCTCGTCTTCGTCATCAGCATCGTGGAAAGCAAGAACAGCACCTGTCACCTGCTACCTAGTCTGCCCGTCCCAAAATGGACGAACAGCCCAAGGCAATAAGAGTTAAAACATAAAGCTTTGAGTCAGACAACAGTCTTAGTGAGCGGTAAATTAACTAACAACATACCAAAAGAGCATAAAGGAAAAAGGAATAGGAATCCAACCCTCCCACTCCACCTCTTTCTACAGTGATAGCCCCCAGACACACACTAAGCAGAAGCAAACATAGCAAAGCATACAATTTAAAGTAAATCAATTATCACTCGAGTCAAGGGTGATGCTTTCCAAGTACAAACCCCCAAGGCCTAAACCAAGATCAGATAAGCACCCAGAAAATACCGCTCTTGAGACCGAATGACGATACAACCAAACATCCATGACTTTGGCTATCACTGTTATCATTGCTTCGATATCATCGTTAATTGAATGACCGGCTCATTCTTTCATCCGTCCGTCAAGGGCTAATGGAAACCCCGGTTCTAGACATAACTCCACACGTCGTCGCAGCACGTGCCTAGGACTATCGAATCTGCCCAGAGTACTCGACTACCAATCAGTAGCCTTCAGGGACTATCGAATCTGCCAACGTACTCTTGCTTTTGAGCATGCTAGAACCTTCAACAATGATGAGATCTCAGCCTTCTAGTCATCCTCCTTGACGACTATTTCCATACTAGCTCAAGCGCCTCTCGAGCAAACCATTATCCTCAAACTCGAACCATTTCACCGAGTTGTCAACATGCTTGGAATGATCCCGTCTGGATTAGACCAAGACTACCTCATACTATGCTTCGCCTCATCTCATCATAGCAAAGCCTCATCTCAACATCATCATCAAATCTATCCATATGAGCTTCATCATCCGCTACATATGCCACGGGCAGCTTTTCCAATTCAAGAGCCTTTCCCTTAGCTTTTGAATCATCTTCGACCATCTTGTCTAAATCAAATCATCAATCAACTAATTCATAACAATCAATCAAGTCAATCATTAATCCAAGTAATCAAACATTCAAACATGATCTAATAAACAATTATAACAATAATGGCAATCTTGTAAATAAAGGGTCGAAATCTAACAAGCATGAAACATGAGTAATATCTCTATAACTTGATGATAGAACTTGCATAGGTTAATCATGTAGTAAAATGGATGTCAAATCATCATGAACAATAGATCTATACTTAGGTTTAAGAAAATGCATGGAAATCACTATTTTAACACTGAATCAAGCCAACAATCCGATATACTCCTTTAGATCCGTGTGAGAGCTAATCACCACTCACCAAATCACCTAAACACCTCAAAAACAACCCACTTCAGATCTGGACAGCGAAGGATCTAACTCGATCTATCACAAATCCGCTTCAAATGATGAAATCTCTCTTTGATGGATGTAGATCTTCAATCTAAGCTCTTGAATCTTCAATTCGATCTTCGATTTGGATGGAAGGAAGCACAAGATTAAAGTGGAGAAAAGAAGTGAAGAAGTGTAGAACTCGAGCTCTCAAAATGGCAGCACTTCGTCGCTTCAAAATCCAGATCCAAAAAATGAAGAAAAACCCTCCTATTTATAGGCTGATTTCACCTTAGGTCGTTCGCTCTTAGGTCGTTCACGACCTAAAACCCATGACCTAACAATTCCAGCCTCTACGCGACCTAGCGAAAACTCCAACCTACGACCTAACAGATGCGCGCTTCTACGACCTAACGACCTAACACATGCGCGCGATTTACAAATTCGCCCTTACGCGACCTAACTAAGTCGCGACCTAACACACATGCGCTTCCACGCGACCTACCCATCCTCACGACCTAGCGACTTAACACATAAGCGCATCCACGCGACCTACGACCTAACCCAGATGCAGCTTAGCTCTTACGCGACCTAACACACACACGACCTAACTGAACACAGAAGCTCACGACCTAACTATCTTAGGTCACTTACGACCTAACTACGCTAACTCGCTAACCCCTATACCGCTAACCACTAGGTCGCTAACCACTAGGTCGCCAAATCCTATAGGTCGCTATCTGCCGTAGGTCGCTGCCTTTCCTTAAGTCGCTCAAACCTTAGGTTGCTAACTCTTAGGTCGCTCCAATCTCCTAGGTCGCTTACTCGACCTAACCTACCCCACGACCTAAGCCACCACACGACTTATCTCCTATACGACCTATCCCCAAAATCCTTAGGTCGCCAACTTCCTTAGGTCGCTCCACTTTCTTAGGTCATCTACTCCGACCTAACTACTCTATGACCTAGGACTTAGACTATGGATGACTTATAAACAATGTGACCAAATGATAACTGTTTTACGATGTTTCGATCCGTAAAAATACGGGTCGTTACATTCTCTCCCCCTTAGGAATTTCGCCCCCGAAATTCCAAACAAACAGAGCAATCAAAGACTATTCTGCATGCCTACCATCCATAGCAATCAACAAACCATGCATCCAATTCTAGCTTAGCATGCAGAATTCTAAAACTAGAACAAGTTACAATGTCGTTAGATGACACGACACCTTAGGGCCATACCTTGAAGAATTCAGGATGAGCTTCCTTCATCCTCTCTTCCACCTCCCATGTACAGTCGTTATCATCATCACTCCATTGTATCTTGAGCAACTTAACTACCTTCCTCCTAAGCTGTTTCGTGTCGGTTTCCACAACACGAAGCGGCTTACGAGGTCTCTTATCGACTGGATCAACTTCGAAATCTTCACAGCTATCAGTAGAAACCACTGTATTCGAGTCGTGCACATACTTCCGTAGATACGATACATGAAAAACATTGTGCACACCCGACATCTTCTCTGGTAACTCCAATCTATAGGCGAGCTTTCTAATTCGCTCGATGATCGGGAATGGTCCAACAAATCTCGGAGTCAATTTCCCTTTCTTCCCGAATCGAATAACATTCTTCAGTGGAGAAATCTTTACAAAAACCATATCACCTACGTCGAATTCTAAATCCTTACGACGTTTATCGGCATAACTTTTCTGACGGTCTTGGGCTGCCTTCATTCGTTGTCGAATGATCTCTATGCAATCCGAAGTCTGTCGAATCATCTCTGGCCCAAGCATCAGCTTTTCTCCGGTCTCTAACCAACATGTTGGAGAGTTACACGGTCTTCCATACAATGCCTCATATGGTGCCATACCAATGCTTGACTGGTAACTGTTATTATACGAAAATTCCACCAAATGAAGGTGATCTTCCCATGATCCTCCGAAATCCAAAACACAAGCTCTGAGGAGATCTTCCAAAACTCGGTTGACTCTCTCGGTCTGACCATCTATTTGAGGGTGATAAGCTGTACTCAAACACAACTCGGTTCCCAAAACTTCCTGATAGCTCTTCCAAAATCCACTAGTGAACAATGGATCTCGATTGCTCACTATACTCTTCGGAATACCATGGAATCGAACTATCCACTTAACATACAACTCAGCCAACTTTGATGCAGTCCTAGTCGATCGAACAGGAATGAATCTTGCACTCTTAGTCAGACGATCTACGATGACCCAAATCCCTTCATTTCCCGTTCTTGTTCTAGGTAGCCCATCAATAAAATCCATCGATATTTGCTCCCACTTCCATGTAGGAACTTCTAATGGCTGAAGCAATCCAATTGGCTTCTTCTGCTTGGCTTTTACCAACTGGCAGATCATACATTTGGAAATAAAATTTCCAACATCCTTCTTCATACCTTCCCAGTAATAGGTTCTATTCATATCCCGATACATCTTGTTTCCACCTGGATGAATTGTCAACTTCGAGTGATGACTTTCCTTCAGAACTTCATTTCTCAATTCATCTATATCGGGAACAACTAGTCGTCCTTACTTCCGAAGCCAACCCACTCGATCGACCTCAAATCCTTTATCCTTTTCTGGATCCAATCCAGATTCCAAATCACGGATAATCTTGACAAGCTTTCCGTCTCGCTTTTGGCTCTCGCCAATTCTTTCCACAAGAGTCGGTCTTATCGATAAGTTTGCCAACATCTCAGGTTCCAATTCACATCTGGGCCTGAAGTCAAATCCAGCTAAATACTCGAGGCTCTTCCATTCTGAAAACATGGCTCCCAATCCTACATGTCTTCGACTTAACGCATCTGCCACTGCGTTACCCTTTCCCGGAGTATAGGCTATACAAAAATCATATGATGCCAAAAACTCTAGCCATCATTGCTGCCGAAGATTCAAATCCTTTTGGGAGAAAAGATACTTCAACGACTTATGATCCGTAAACAGCTCGAATCGAACTCCCAATAGGTAATGTCTCCACATCTTCAGAGCAAAAACAATCGCCGCTAACTCCAAATCATGAGTCGGATAATTCCTTTCATGCGGCTTCAGTTGTCGACTTGCATACGCAACAACTTTACCTTTCTGCATCAGCACTGCTCTAAGTCCAGTACCACATGCATCGGTGTAAACCACCATCTCATCATTTCCACTTAGAATAGACAAAACAGGAGCACTTGTCAGTCGCTCTTTTAGGATTCCGAAAGCTTGCTCACACTTAGCATCCCATCTAAATACTTGGTTCTTTTTCGTCAATCCTATCAATGGTGCAGCCACCTTGGAGAAGTCTTTGATAAATCGACGATAATATCCTGCTAATCCAAGAAAACTTCTCACATCCGATGAATTCTTAGGTCTAACCCAATCCTGGATTGCTGCCACCTTAGCGGAATCAACCGCTATTCCATTTCCAGAAATAATATGGCCTAAGAACCTCACTTCACTCTTCCAGAAGTGACACTTCGAAAACTTAGCCTTCAGCTGATGTTTCTGTAAGATTTCCAAAACAATACCCAAGTGCGTCTTGTGCTCTTCTTCAGTTCTGGAATAAATCAGAATATCATCCACGAACACTAGTACGAACTTGCTCAACTGATCTCTGAACACTCTATTCATAAGATCCACAAAATATGCTGGCGCATTAGTCAATCCAAACGACATTACCAGCCACTCAAAGAAACCGGATGGTGTCCTGAAAGCAGTCTTCGGCACACTATCCTTAGCCACTCTTAACTGGTGAAATCCCGTTGCCAAATCCATCTGAGAAAACACCTTAGCTTCGTGAAGCTGATCAAACAAGTCATCGATTCTCGGCAATGGATACTTGTTCTTCTTAGTCACCTTATTCAGCTCACGATAATCCACACACAACCTCAACGATCCATCTGCTTTGGTTGCGAACACAACTGGTGTACCCCATTCGTACACACTACGCCGAATGAATCCTTTCTGCAAAAGTTCATCAACCTGCACCTTCAACTCCTGCTGTTCCCTAGGCGCCATCCGCCTAAGAGGCATCACAACAGGTCTGGATCCTTCAACTAGATCTATACGAAACTCGATCTCTCTATGCGGCAGTAACCCTTTGACCTCGTCAAAGACATCCTCAAATCCATTAGCGATTGGCACAGATGACAGTCCATCCCGTGGAACAACCAGCGAATACATGAAGCTCATGAAGACGCCTTCTTTATGCTTACATCGTATCACAATCTTTCGCCCCTCCACATTCTCGACTGTCACCTCCAACCTATCACAATCAACCTTTGCCGCATACTTCCTAAGCCAGTCCATACCCAAAATATTTCCGAACCCCGCAAAGTTCAGAACAAAACAATCACAAACAAAAGAGCAATCATGACTCGATACAATCAGACCACGGCATAACATACACAAAAAAGACGAACCCCCAACTGGATTAGTCACAACCAATGGCCTATCAACGATATCCGGTTCTAAACCCAACCGGCCTACAAGCTCATTACAAACAAACGAATGCGACGCCCCAAAATCAAATAGCACTCTAACTAGAACACCACATAGGAAAAGAGTACCTTGAACCACTACACTCTTTCCTTTCTCTTCAACGGTAGAGGCTTTCGAAGAAGATGGAACAGCTCCCAAAGCATAAGCTTGCACAATCTGCTTGTCCTTCCGCGGTTCTGGACAATTCCTCTTAACATGCCCCAGCTTGTCACAGTTGTGGCACTTCACCGGCACCTTCGGATTCTTGCAATCCCTGGAGAAATGGCCCTTCTGCTGACAATTGTAGCAGGTCACTTCACCCTTTGGCTTCTTCTAGCCATCCTTACCCTTTTGTTGCTGCTGCTTCCTCTTCTTGTTTCCACCATGCTGTGGTTTAGACTCTCCCCTGGTCACAGCAACAACAGATCCCTCCTTAGGAAACAGATTCTTGTGCCTGAGAGCTTTCTCTACTAGCTTCTCAAATGGATTGTCCAAATGATCCACCAACTGCCTCCCAAGATAACTGTCCAAGCCTGTCACAAACTTCTCATTCTTCTGATATGAAGAATCAATATACGACCGGGCATACTTGGACAAGGCTTCAAACTCAGAAACATACTCAAGAACTGGTCTTCCACCTTGCTTGAGCTCCACAAACTTCTTAAACAGAACAGACTTCTGAGCCGTAGAAATGAACTTAGCTTCAAATCTGTCTAGGAATTGCTCCCAAGTAATTTCTTCCTCCGGAGTATCAATGGTGATAGAGTTCCACCAATCAGAAGCTCTCCCTTGAAGCTGTCTTGATGCTAACTTCCTCTTAGTCGCATCCTCAATTCCCAAATCACTAAAGATCCTTCTACAAGCATCTATCCACCTCTGGACTTCAATGGTTGACTCCGTTCCCAAGAAAACCTTTCCTCCAAGAGCAGTATAATCTTTACACAGCTTAGCAAAATCCACTGGTTTTGGAGTTTGGACTTGAACTCCAACATCAACTGACGGCCCCGGAGCTGGCATCCTTCTCATGATCGAAGTCATCATAGCTTCGAACATAGCAACATAATCAGCAGCCCCCTCAACAGCACGGCCTTCCCTAGCAGCTGGTCTCCCTCTTCGACTCATTCTCAATATCTATAAAAAGGAATGATTAATACACCTTGAGAAACAACTGCATAAGGGATTCAAATCATTCTAAGCTACTATATTATATATAGTAATCATCCATCAAAATACAATTACGTCTCTCATACGTAGTTACGTCAGCGAGCGTTGGGTAAAATCGATTAACCAAAGCTCTAATACCAAATATGACGACCGCACATGACCCATGCACTGAACCTAGAGATAGTGCGCTGTAAAGTGTGCCAGACAGCCATGGGCGATTGTCAAGGTAAATTAAAACAGCAGAATCTATTGTATTACTCACAGCGCATGGACAAAATACAATAGAATATTTATATATATATATATAGTGAAGCTTCACAGAATAGAATCTCATCAATAAAACTTCATAATAGTTGAATACAAACATCTGAATAGTCAATACATCAAGCCTCACTACATAACACTCAGAGAATATACAAGCAGCGGAACATCCAGTACATATAGTAAGAAAACAATATGCAATCCTCCAGCTCGTCTTCGTCATCAACATCGTGGAAATCAAGAACAGCACCTGTCACTTGCTACCTAGTCTGCCCGTCCCAAAATGGACGAACAGCCCAAGGCAATAAGACTTAAAACATAAAGCCTTGAGTCAGACAACAGTCTTAGTGAGCGGTAAATTAACTAACAACATACCAAAAGAGCATAAAGGAAAAAGGAATAGGAATCCAACCCTCCCACTCCACCTCTTTCTACAGTGATAGCCCCCAGACACACACTAAGCAGAAGCAAACATAGCAAAGCATACAATTTAAAGTAAAGCAATTATCACTCGAGTCAAGGGTGATGCTTTCCAAGTACAAACCCCCAAGGCCTAAACCAAGATCAGATAAGCACCCAGAAAATACCGCTCTTGAGACCGAATGATGATACAACCAAACATCCATCACTCTAGCTGTCACTGTTATCATTGCTTCGATATCATCGTTAATTGAATGACCGGCTCATTCTTTCATCCGTCCGTCAAGGGCTAATGGAAACCCCGGTTCTAGACATAACTCCACACGTCGTCGCAGCACGTGCCTAGGACTATCGAATCTGCCCAGAGTACTCGACTACCAATCAGTAGCCTTCAGGGACTATCGAATCTGCCCAACGTACTCTTGCTTTTGAGCATGCTAGAACCTTCAACAATGATGAGATCTCAGCCTTCTAGTCATCATCCTTGACGACTATTTCCATACTAGCTCAAGCGCCTCTCGAGCAAACCATTATCCTCAAACTCGAACCATTTCACCGAGTTGTCAACATGCTTGGAATGATCCCGTCTGGATTAGACCAAGACTACCTCATACTATGCTTCGCCTCATCTCATCATAGCAAAGCCTCATCTCAACATCATCATCAAATCTATCCATATGAGCTTCATCATCCGCTACATATGCCACGGGCAGCTTTTCCAATTCAAGAGCCTTTCCCTTAGCTTTTGAATCATCTTCGACCATCTTGTCTAAATCAAATCATCAATCAACTAATTCATAACAATCAATCAAGTCAATCATTAATCCAAGTAATCAAACATTCAAACATGATCTAATAAACAATTATAACAATAATGGCAATCTTGTAAATAAAGGGTCGAAATCTAACAAGCATGAAACATGAGTAATATCTCTATAACTTGATGATAGAACTTGCATAGGTTAATCATGTAGTAAAATGGATGTCAAATCATCATGAACAATAAATCTATACTTAGGTTTAAGAAAATGCATGGAAATCACTATTTTAACACTGAATCAAGCCAACAATCCGATATACTCCTTTAGATCCGTGTGAGAGCTAATCACCACTCACCAAATCACCTAAACACCTCAAAAACAACCCACTTCAGATCTGGACAGCGAAGGATCTAACTCGATCTATCACAAATCCGCTTCAAATGATGAAATCTCTCTTTGATGGATGTAGATCTTCAATCTAAGCTCTTGAATCTTCAATTCGATCTTCGATTTGGATGGAAGGAAGCACAAGATTAAAGTGGAGAAAAGAAGTGAAGAAGTGTAGAACTCGAGCTCTCAAAATGGCAGCACTTCGTCGCTTCAAAATCCGGATCCAAAAAATGAAGAAGAACCCTCCTATTTATAGGTTGATTTCACCTTAGGTCGTTCGCTCTTAGGTCGTTCACGACCTAAAAACCCACGACCTAAAACCCACGACCTAACAATTCCAGCCTCTACGCGACCTAGCGAAAACTCCAACCTACGACCTAACAGATGCGCGCTTCTATGACCTAACGACCTAACACATGCGCGTGATTTACAGATTCGCCCTTACGCGACCTAACTAAGTCGCGACCTAACACACATGCGCTTCCACGCGACCTATCCATCCTCACGACCTAGCGACTTAACACATAAGCGCATCCACACGACCTACGACCAAACCCAGATGCAGCTTAGCTCTTACGCGACCTAACACACACACGACCTAACTGAACACAGAAGCTCACGACCTAACTATCTTAGGTCACTTACGACCTAACTAAGCTAACTCGCTAACCCCTATACCGCTAACCACTAGGTCGCTAACCACTAGGTCGCTAACCACTAGGTCGCTAACCACTAGGTCGCTAAATCCTATAGGTTGCTATCTGCCGTAGGTCGCTGCCTTTCCTTAAGTCGCTCAAACCTTAGGTTGCTAACTCTTAGGTTGCTCCAATCTCCTAGGTCGCTCACTCGACCTAACCTACCCCACGACCTAAGCCACCACCCGACTTATCTCCTATACGACCTATCCCCAAAATCCTTAGGTCGCTAACTTCCTTAGGTCGCTCCACTTTCTTAGGTCGTCTACTCCGACCTAACTACTCTACGACCTAGGACTTAGACTATGGATGACTTATCAACAATGCGACCAAATGATAACTGTTTTACGATGTTTCGATCCGTAAAAATACGGGTCGTTACATTGTGGATACCCGGATTGCAAGAGCTTCTTTGGAAGTGCCTTCGGTTCTGTTCGAACCCGGAACAGACTTGTATGGTTGTATGTCTGACACTACACTTTGAGATATAAAGCTGATTTCTTTCAAATACATTTCTGTTGGTGGCAGAGAATTTATTTTCTTATCTTAACACCCTTCTCTGAGACGTACGAGCTCAGAGGTTATGTAGTTGAAGGTTATTAGTGATATACTCCCAATTTGGTATTGTGGCATGCTGAGTGTTGCTGTGTGCTGCTGATCATTTGTTGATTATTTGTGATCAAAGCATGGCTTACGTGTAAAGCGTATCTTTGTGGACGAGACCTCATCGGACCTCACACCCCGGAAATGCTCAAAACAGGAAAGATGCGGCAAGGTTATGAGGGTCACTCCCTTTAGGGTATGTCATTTCCTTCTGGAAAAAGCTGGTATCATGGTATGGAGCCCAGATGCTATACTTGTGTGGTGGCATCAATCTTATTTACTATGTGATTGTTGCTTTGTGATCTAGGCACCTCGGATAAAGGTCCCAAAGGACCGAGGGATGGCATACTCGAGTAGTAGTTACCTAGTTACAGAGGTAACCCGGCCTTGTGTTGGTAGAGATCCGGGTAGCTCCTCGGGACATCCCGCCAGAGGCATTCCCATGTGGCAGTAGGAAGTTCCTTAGCCTGACCATTTGTTGGAAATCCAAAGAAACAATACGCGCCCTGTACGTTTTTAGTTGTATAACCTGCTATGGAATGTGGCGGTAACCTGCTATTGAACATAGTAGCTATAGTAGGCATAAGTGCGGAATGCCTATGCTGGCTAAGATTAATATTATACTTTCGAAATGTTTTCCACACTAGACATTAATAATAATATCAAGTGATTTTTCATAGTAAGCATATTTGACTATCATAAGCAGAAATCTCCTCCAATTCTGCGTTTGCATTGTGTGTGTGGCGGGAGGCCTTATGGTAGTTTCATTTTCCAAAAGCATTGCGAATTTCTTTTATTTTCTTTGTGAAAATAACTGTTTTACGATCTCACACTAGTCACCATGACCGACTCGGAGTTTATTGTTCCCTTTCTAAACTCTGGGTGCCCAAAATTTTCCACACGGGCAGCCTAGAGTTAGGTTATCAAGATATTCTGGAGCTTTGGAGACGAGCTGGATGGTGAGACGTACACTCGTACTTATTTATTTATTCCGCTGTGTATTTTGTTTGGGGACAAGTTTATATAATTGTCCATTGTTGTATTGAGTTGTATATTGACTCTCATTGTTGTATTGTATAAACTGATATAGTTCTTTGTTTAAAAGACTAGTGATTATCTATTATATATTGTTCCGCTGCGAATGTGAGATTCTGTTGTTGTTTCTGTTTCTTTTTCTTCTGTCTTCTTCTACCTCTTCTTTTTAACCCTAATGATTCGGTTTTTCGGCATTCGATTGCGCGACATTAGATACATTGGACGTATTAATGTCGACTTTCGAGCGTCGAAATATTGTATCGTTACAAGCCTTCTGGGCATGATCCGAGACCACGGTTGCACTTTGCTCATCCCTCTTTACACGCCAGCGCTTCTCGATCGTCGATTGGTCGACGATCCACCGTCGAATCGAAACCCTAAAATTAACGGCCGAAAATGTTTCGTCAATTTCTAGACAAACGGAGCCTCCAATTGAAAAACGAATTGCAGACACTAATTCCATTTGTAGAGGGATTCACGATGATATATTATATGATAAGATTGGAGCAGTCTGAATTTTTGGAGTTTTATTTGGAATCAGTAATTAGGGTTTTGGCTAATCTCCATTGAGAAGAAGCAGATTAAACTGAAATTGTACTTATAGAAAATATAATAGAAGGCTACTAAGGTTTATATCAACATATATAAATACAAAGATGGAATAGAAATGGATGGAACAGATCGATTGGGCCAAAGCGATAACGAAGACCTGAAAAGTCTGTTTCGTTCCCGAAACGAAAATAGGTCATCCTATATATTGAAATATAGGTTTTCAATATTTTTAAACTCAATGAAACTAATTTAAAACCCTAATTCTATTGTATGTAGAAGTTAGCTTTTAAAATCAAATTATTTTAATTAAATCTCTTTAATTGATTTCTAAGCGTTTCGAGCTCGCGCGTTCAAACGATAAGTCTGATCACTACGAAACTTGAAATCCTACAAAAATTCACTATTACGGATCCGATGAGACTGGTTTTGTCAAAATCCGAGACAGTGCACAAAAAGACTAATTTTACACGTTAATTAAAACAATCTATTTTAAAAATAAATTTAATCACTTTTAAATGCTAAATTAAAAGTTTTCTATCATCATTCTTGATTAAACAGGAATTAATAATCTTTTAAAATACAATTTTCCATGTTAAATCCAATATTTAATTATTAAATTAATTTCAACGTTTAATTACAACTGTAATAAAACCCGTTCATTATATATTTAAATATTAAATTAATTTCAACGTTTAATTACAACTGTAATAAAACCAGTTCATTATATATTTAAATTTCAAACAAATTCTTTTATTTTGATTTACATTCTCATTATTATATCAACAATTCCCTTATGAAATTTATTAACATAAGTTATCATTTTATTAAACTCATCACTCAACAGTTAACGTTTTTTTCTTATATCAACTGCAATATTTCAATTACCATTAATTTCATCGATTTCCAAATTAATTTCAAATGGATTAAATTATAAGGTGATAAATGAAACAATTGTTACATTTAAATAATTTTGAACACGTTTATAAATTTTTCGTTTACAACAAAGATTATAAATTTACTTACAAATGTTAAAACCAATTTCAATTAAATAACATTTGATTTCCCCGTTTTATAAATCACTTATTTTATTCGTTATTAAACTTTATTATTTCAATCGATTGAAATTACTCTAACATATTAGCCAACTACATTCAATCAATATTATTAAATTTTATTCTAATTAATTTTTTTCCATTTATAGATCATAAATTTTAATTTCCAACAATATTAAATTCCAAAGTCTTATTTAATTAGATATTTTTAATTATCAAAAATACGGGTCGTTACAATTGTAACATCCCCCTACTTGGAGGCCCAAAACTAACTACTACGGATGCTGTAGTCATCCATAATTATTAATCCTCGGTGACCAAATACGGAGATATTAGATACATTGATACATAGAATTTCAACAATATGGAAAAAAATTAAATAGCAAACAAATTCCACATTCCATTTAAAAATATTTCAAATTGATTACCTAATCCCAGTTCACAGACCATGTTCAGATAACGTATAATTATTACAAAATACGCCAAGAGTGACATATGATGATGCCCCTTGGTGGATCAGAGTATATAAATACGTAAGAAAACAAATTTTCCTTTACAAACAAAACACATAACTGAAATAAAAGAACTCTAATAACAAGCTTGCCTCCTACACGTTCTCAGAAGTTTTATTCCTCTAAAAGAACACCTGGAAACCTTAACTCTCAACCTACTCAAAATCAATTTAGTACCCGAGAGTTTAAGGGGAAAAAAACATCGAGTCAAACATAAAGTTGGTATGGATAATAATTTACCATCTCAAACCATTTGGATGTCTAGTGGGACCACAACGCTTAGCGGAATGGGTTTTCCCCTTACTAATATCCTAAATATTTATAAAACAATATACTATGCTCCTGCATCCACAATAGTTAAAACATATTATTTCAAAAATATTATGATGACATGCAAAACAAGTAAATCAAATCTAGATTAGCCATCCCCATTCATTCTGACTATCTGTCCCAATTATAGTTTCTAGGGTCACTATTAACCTATTAAAGTTTTATGGACTATCTATCCAATTTCATAGTTTTCATGGGATCACTAATAACCTATTGGTAACTCTAATATCTTTTCCATTATCCTAGTTTTCATGGGCTAACTAGGAGCCTATTGACTAACTGTCAATATCTTAATTCGGATATAGTTTACATGGGCTAACTACAAACCTAATGGCCTCTGCCAGTATCAAATCATAGTTTTCATGGGTTGGCTATGGACCTATTAGCCCCTGCCAATATCTTTTGTTATACACAGTTTTTATGGGCTTACTGTGAACCTATTGGCTACTGCATATATCTTTAATTAAGATTTTAACATTTCTTAAGTTATATTCACTACTGGGTCAACCTAACTGGTTATTCTGCCCTTCCCCAAAGTATTGTTATGGATTAATTACAATGTGAACAAGTATATGAAGAAGTAGTACTTCTAAAATCTTTAGTTATATCATGGTATTTCCTTTTTTAAAAGTGAGAGTGGGTTATTTGTTTTGAAACTTTAAAACATCACCTTCGAAACCTCTGGATGACCTCCTTCGAAGGTACAAGCTTCGTTTCAAAACATAATAAGCATACCTTTTGGTATCCTTGTTAAATATTCACTTTCTAAACCAATGGTACCTTCCGATGGTATCAAAATATTCTTTAAAACATAGCTTCAAAACAAATAAAAGTACCCTTTCGAAAGCATTGGGTTTACTCTTTAAAAACATTCTTTGGGTCAAAATGATTATATACGAAAGTACCTTTTTCGAAACCAATTATAAAAATTGTTTTGGGGAAAAAGTTAACGGTGTCAGAATCATCTAGTTGGAACCAACCACCTTATAAATTAAAACATCAAAAAAGGATAGAGTCAAAACTCCCCTTTCGACTCCATTGCCTTCGAAACCCCAACCCTTCAAAAGCATTCAAGAAAAAGGCCTATTTTAAGTTAAAACATAGAGAACCCTTTGACAGCATAGATAGCTTCAATATAGTAGAAAGGAGAAAATTTGTGACTGGGTTTCGATTTGGTCGAAACCAATCCTTTCGAAAGCTCTTATTTAAGGAGAAAGGTACCCATTCGAAAGCTAATACTTCAACATAATAAAGCAACCTTCCTTGAAAGCTATTTGTATAAAGCTTTTTGAAAGCATAGGTTTCGACCGTGTTGAAAGCTTTAAGTAAAACAAAGCAAGAACCTAGCTTTTGAAATATAATATGGTTTCGACCCTAACGAAAGCATTCCTTTCAATACCCTACCTTGCGCTACCCACCAATTCACTTCAGACCAATCCCATTGATACCATGTGCATTGGTTTCGACTATGTGGGTTTCGACTGAGATGGTGTCGACTGAGATGGTGCGGAAGTAAAGGAGTCGAAAGGTACTACTATTTGAGGCGAAACCTATTTTTCTGGGTTTAAAGGCTAAAATATGGCAACTTTTAGTAATTACTTTATAACCGCTTGCTTATGTGTAAACCTTTGATTGGTTGCTGTATAACTTTTCAAATACTTTACAATTATAACTGCCGCATTTAACCAGATCTAAATCAAAGAAGTTGTAATGTTTAAGCCCTTCCATTAACAAAATCAGTATTTGCAAATAAGTCCTTCCCTCGAAATAATTTATATTCCCTAGTAAATCAATTGGGAAAAATCCCCAAAAATCATAGAAATTCAATTTTATCATGTAATCAAACATATTAAAATTTCAGACCAAATTTCTTCCTGAAATACTAGAAATGAATTTTAAACCCAATATTATCATATTTTCCTTTAGAAATTCATAATAAATTCTCTATAGTTCAGAAAATTCTAAAAATTAAAACCCATCTCAAAAATCATGTTTTACTTAACATAAAACTTTTCCATGGTATTCTAAAATTATAAACTCTCGGTTTTACCCTAAAACCGTGCTAATTCATATATAAATGAATTAAAATAAATCAACCATAACATAGCTCATGCATATCACCATCTATAGCATCATAAAAAACGAATTTAATCATAATTCGAAATCATATAATCATAGAATAGAGATAGTATAAAATTATTATTCACCTTAGATATGATAAGGAATTTGAGATTTGTTGTTGGTTAATCCTTCCTGGCCTTGATCCTTAGCTTTAGATTGGATTTTCCTCTTTTCCTCCTTGTTAATGGCTGGTTATATTTTAGATTTGGTTTGCGTTTGTGAAGGTGTGAAATGAAACGTGAATGGGCAAGGGTAAGAAGTGTATAGCCATGTATGATAAGGAGGCTATTTTACTAATATGCCCATGTGTAATTTAGTTAGTTTAATAACCCAATTAAAGCCCATTTACTTTATTAATAAGCATGGCCCTATATATGATTTATTCAAATCTCAATCCCCTTATCATCATTATTCTATTTAATTTGTCTAATTATATTTTCTGAATAATGTTATCAAAAATGAGCGATGTTACAAGAATCTCCCACACTCAAAACTTTTCGTTCTAGAAAAGGAACAAGAAAGAATAAAGAGATTTGATATATTTTATTCAAAATAGTCAATTTATAAACAATTAAACTTACCTACTTAAGTTTAATAAAAATTTAAAAACAGTTCAACTTCTATGAAAAAATTTCTAAGTCCTAAATTTATGAAAAATGTCGGCAGCATCTCCTTTGCGCGGTTAGGTCCAAAAAAATAATAATATTAATAATTATATGGTATATATCATATTTCAATCATAAAGCATCCCAAACCATGGGAAAATAATAAAATATCGCTGCAAAAACCGTAATCTAAAAACTTTCCTATTTGTCAGGCAACAAACTCTATTTATAAAACCAAAAGCAATAGTTATCGCTTCCATTAACCTGTATCTTACTTACATAATCTAAAAGAGTTAAAATTATGTAAATTGAGTAATATATTAGTTGTTCCAATCAATAACACAAACAACATAACATATATAATAATCATATGCAAACAAAAGCAGTGCAACCATTGTATGCAACCAAAGAATCCATCATACACAAACAACATAACATATATAATAATCATATGCAAACAAAAGCAGTGCAACCATTGTATGCAACCAAAGAATCCATCATACATCTGTAGCAATCAGAAACTAATGGTTTGCTCAGTTTCAAAAACTTTTCATCGTACAAGAGTGATAAATAAACTACCAAGTGTATCTTACGCTCAACAGCCTTAGTTAATTACTCAAAAGATTATTCATACAACCTCACACAATTTGAAGTATCATTTCCCAAACTTTCCATCAGCCTACGAACATAGAATTTAAATACTATTTAAGTTTGTACGATGTACATATATCATTTGTACACAACATCAATTCTAATCACTTGCTCAAATACATAAATTTCACTTTCAAACTAGTATTGATAACCCGACACTCTATTGCCGACTCTGATCCGATTTCTTGATTAGAAATCTCCATTTTCCTTGCATAGTTACCAACTATGATAGAAAACTTCAATTCTAATCAAAATTTTGTATCTAATATTCGCCGTCAAGAATCAAGCGAAAAATCCTAATTCAGACTGGTGTGAATTACTACAAATCCTGTATTCAAATCTTGATCAGATGGTTATGCGAATAAAATGATCTACGAACAACTACATATTTTATTCTATTGGTTTCTTTAACATATCGTTTACTTTTCATTTATTTTAATTCTCATTTATTTATACAAGATCATCTTTCATTAATTTTCATTCATTTACTTATAAATTTTTTCCCATTCAATATTTAAAATCATCAATAAATAAATTCTTAAAATATTACATAAGTTTCTTTGCGGTTTAATTCACATTTATTTACATATATAACTTGATTTCCATTTAATATTAATATTCATTAATGAATCATTTCATACTTAAGTTTTTCTACTTTTTAATTCACGTTTATTTTCACCATAGTATTTCTTTTAATATTAAATCTATTTATGAATCATTTTAACATTTTCTTATGTTTATTATCATTTACTTAAATTGTATTCACTTTTTATTATTCAATTTAATTACTAAGCATTTCAAACATTAACTTAAGTTTATAATATTTCTCGTAACCTCTTAATTCTTTATTTGGAGACATAATTTCATTTTGAAACATTTATTACTTAAGTTTTTACTTAAATGATATTCCACTATCTTTTAATTAACAAGTTACAAAACTTCAATTTCATTATGGTTTCATTAAACACTTAGCTTTTATTTCAGATTTCAATTTGGCAGTTTTCGACCATTTAAAATCATCGAAAATTCCATTTCATTCCAAAAATTGAAAATCACTAATTAACAGAAAATTTAAGAACTAAATGCAGGGTATCATTTCAAATCATCATGAAATAATATTTAGATGTATATTTTTATATATCAAACCATACATAGGCAATTTACATCAAAATCTATTTATCGAACCAAATGCATAACAAAGCTACTAAGTGGTCTCCCCCACTTTAAGACTCGAAAATGAATGTCGATGATGCGGCCGTCATCACCGAAATTATTTTCCAGCGACAGAAGAGAGGAATACACAATTTACTTCCTTTTTAAAATCCTTTTAAACATTTCTTTCAATCTTATTGAAAATATTTCTATCCGAAAGTACTTCCAAATCATACTAATATTACTTTTCCAAAGCCTTTGAAAACTAATTTCAAAACACTGGAACTTAAGTTCTCAAATTTTCAATTTAAATTCATTTTATTTGTAAATCATAATTAATAAACCATATTTATAAAATTACATTTTGTTATAACATGCAATAGTTAATAGTTTTAAGAACTTGACTAACCAACAATAAATGACAATAATCAAATATTATCATTTCCAAACAAACAACACACAAAAATAACTATCAATTTATGGAAAATAATTCTTTTTGTATATATAAAATAACTATCAATACATGCAGGATATGTTGACAATCCCCCTACTGAAATTCCAATACACTTAATAAACTACCCTCCACATCAGCCTCCCTCATGCACTAACATGCACAACACTCCTTAAGCCTCCATTTCTTCAAATTCTCATGATTCCTTCCATCAACATCAAGTTTCTACTGCCAATATTCCTTCTGGTCCGCCTTCAACTCCTCCAGTGTTATAATCTTTAGTGGTCCTTCCCTCCAAAACCTTCCTCGCAATTCCCAAACCTCCTCTGGTAACCACTGACTCACCGTTACTGAATAAGTGTGGTAGACCAAAAAAATTCACTCTCTACCATCCTCTGATGATTTGGACAATGGTACTGATTTTTCTTTTGAGCGAATATCTTTCCTCACAACATCAATTGTTGCCTCACCTTGTGTTAACACTAGGTCATCCTTATCAATTCTTCAATTATACAAAAAATTGCAAAAATGGGGTTATGGAATGTCAGGGGTGCTAATTCCATAGCCAAGCTTCCTGAAGTAAAAAATTTAATTGCCTCAACAACCTACAATTGATTGTGTTGGCTGAAACTGAACTCAACTACATCACTACCATGAAGAGTGCAGCAATGATCAATCCATGCCGGTCCATACTGCATAACTTAGCTCACGCCCCTATGGAAGACTTCTAATAATGTGGAACCCTTCTACTTTTGCTTTAGACCATATCTCAGTTCAGAGGCAGCTCATTCACTCCAAAATCATTCATATTCATTCTAGTCAAACCTTCTATTTCTCTACCATATATGTAGATAATTCTTTGGCCAGCAGGCAACATATGTTAGACACCATTCCTTCTCTCCATACCTTAAATTCCCCTTGGATATTGTTGTGGACTGGAACTGTATGCAATCCCATTTTGATAAGAGTGGTGGTGTCCCTATTTCCCTTCAACAAACTAATCCCTTAAACAACTCAATATTCTCCTCCATCCTATCTCCCATTCCATCCGATGGTTGCAACTTTACTTGGAATAACTGTAGTAGGGATGGTACTAGAACATTTTGCAGACTTGATAAAGCGTTTTTCAACATTGCTTCCCTCATTCAATGGCCTCACCTCCTTTATCACACTCTTCCTCCATCTATTTCTGACCAATCCCCTCTTATTCTTGATTGGGGGCAAGAAGCTATGAAAAGAAACTCCTCATTTTCATTTTTTAATGCCTGGATTAATCATCTTGATTTTTTAAATTTAGTTTTTGACAATTGGAATTATAATATTTTTGGTAATCCTATGTTTATCTTGCAGCACAAGCTTAAAGAACTAAAGGGTAAGCTAAAAACTTGGGCATTTAACACATATGGCAGAGGATCTAAAGTGTCAGAAGGCATAAGAGTTCAGCTACATAATATACAATCCTCTCTAATCTCCAACTCCACTGATTACTCCCTATCTTCTGAGGAACTCGAGCTAAAGAATGATCTGTCTAAAGCTCTGTCTGATGAAAATAAAATGCTTGGTCAAAAATTAAAAATTCAGTGGCACTTGTATGGTGATAAAAACTCTGTTGCTTTTCATAACTCCTTAAAATTCAAATTCATACATTCATAGCATATTGGATAAGGATGGTAATTTATGTTCCTCCACTATTTATATTCAAAATGCTTTCCTTCATTATTACACCAATTTATTGGCTAACAAGCAGCTTGAAGAACCTCAAATTTCCACAATTTCCAATCTGAATCTCCCTTCTATTTCTGATACTCAAATTCATGAACTTATTCAACTTGTTACTGATGAGGAGATAAAAACATCTATATTTTCCATGAATTCTAATAGCTCTCCGGGTCCTGATAGTTTCAATGCTCAATTTTACAAAACTTGTTGGCACATTATTGGGAAGGATGTTATTAAAGCCGTGAAATTTTTTTCCAAGCACAACCTTATGTTGTCAAGAAAAAATGCTACTAAAATTGCATTGATTACTAAAGTTAACCACCCTAATTCTGTTTCTCAATTCAGACCCATTGCTTGCTGCAATGTTATTTACAAGTGTATTGCAAAAATTCTAGCCACTAGGTTGAAAGCTGCTTTAGCTACTGTGATTTCCTTCAACCAAAATGCTTTTCTTCTTGGAAGGGATATTATTGATAACATTTTATTATCCTCTGAATTACTTAAAGGATATAATAGACAGTACATTTCTCCTAGATGTGTCATAAAGCTTGATATCCAGAAGGCATTTGATACTGTTAGCTAGACAACCATCATACATATTCTTCACCACATGAAATTTCCCCATACATTCTTGGCTTCGATTTATACTTGTATTTCTTTAGTTACTTGCTCTATCAGTTTGAATGGTGTAGTGTTTGGCTATTTCAGTGGAAAGAGATGGATAAGGCAAAGGGACCCAATTTCACCTTATTTATTTCTCTGTGTTATGGAATTACTGAATGCTCAATTTAATTTTGCAATGAATAACAAGTTGATGGATTATCATCCTCTCTATAGAAACCCCCAAATTTCCAATTTAATGTTCACAGATGACCTGATGTTATTTACTAAACCTAATGAAAAATCCATTGTTTCAGTCTTAAACATTCTTGATTCTTTTCACTTAATGTCTGGCCTCATAATTAACAAAGCCAAATCAAAAATTCATATTGCTGGTGTTTCTGAGGAGGTCAAGGCTAATTTAATCCATTTATCTACTTTATCTCCTTTTGATCATGATGAAACTTATTTAGGAGCTCCCCTCTTATTTTCCTCAATTCAAAAATCTCACTGTTTGCCTCTATATGAAAAAATAACCGCTAAACTAAATTCCTGACCCATTTCCAAATTTTCTATTGTTGGTAGGCTTCTAATTGTAAAATCCATAGCTAATACAATGTGTCAATATTATGCAAGAATCTTCATATTACCAGTTAAACTTATTTCTATGGGCAACTCTGCTCTGAACCATTTTTTGTGGCATGGTAATCCATTTTCCAAGAAATTAATCCTAAATCTTTCAAATCCTATTGCCTGCCTTTGTCTTTAGGTGGTCTAGGAATAATGGATATTAAAAAGTAGAACATTGTGGCCTACTCCACTCATATAAACAAACGTTTCAGCAATGACAAAAACCTATGGGGTGAATGGTGTAGGAAAAATTTAATTAATAGTCAACATTTTTGGACCATGGAAATTCCAGATGCTGCAGTGGCATTTGGAGGAAACTTCTGAGGCTAAGGCCTTTCATCATACCATATTTTCAATTTACAAGGAAGAAAAGCTCTCAGATTTCCTTTTGGTTTGACCCATGGCCAGCTAAAGGTGTCATCCTAGCTAATGTTCTTCCATTATCCCTGAGAAGCATTACTGGAATTCCTGAGGTGGCTAAACTATCATCTTACTTATGCGATGACATAGTTAACTTGCCATATTCTAGTTCATATGAAGTTAGGGAGATTTGGAAAAATTTTGAAAACAGGAAATATTCAAGTTCTAAGTATTCTTACTTGTGGGGAGATGTTGGTCATTCTGTCAAAGGTGTTAATAAACTTATTGCATTCCACTCTACCACTTCTCTATTTCCTTGGTACAGAAGGATCTCCTCTTCCAATTCTACTCCTAGGCAAAATTTGTTACTTTGGAGAGTTGTTAGGGGTTGTCTCCCTACTTGTGATAGGCTTGCTTCTTTGGGTCTTATTCAATCTTCAACTTGTATTTTGTGTAGGACTTAGGTAGAGACTATTGAACATCCATTTTTTCTTTCCAGTATTCCAATTATATATGGAACAGTGCCTTAGCTCATTTTCACCTACATAAGCCTTCAGTTGATTCTAAAATGGAATGGTACATCATATTTAAGGCCACCAGATGGAGATGCTACAGATAAATGCTACTGCTCAAAGTGTTAAAAGTTGCTATTCATATGATTTGGACTGAAAGAAACTCTAGAGTTTTTTCAGGAATTAGTTCCTCTAAACACAGTCTCTTTCCAGCCTTACTCTGGGCTATTTAGTAGTTATGCTGATCCACGGTCATTTGCATCTTTATTGCATGTAATCTGTATTGGCTTTGCTGCTTGGAGTTTTCTGGCCATTTGCTTCGGGATTTTCCTCTAGTTATTTTGTTGTGCTTCGAGCTATTTTGCTTACTACTGAGGTGACTCCTATGACATTGCACTACTGCTCCTTTTATGTTTATTTTAGTCTTTCTTTTCTTCAGTTTTTCTCTGTTAACTCTACATTTATACTTGTAATACTTTTTACATGCTATATATAAAAGGTAGGGGCCCTTTTAACCCCACTGACTTTGCCAAAAAAATATAGTTTTAGGTAAAATCATTTCATTTACCAATTTAAAAAAAACAATATTGTGTTGGTTTACCATGTTCAAGTGTTTAGAAATCCCTATCGATGCCATAGCATCCTGTGTATCGAATGGAGTTTATAAATACTTAACAGAACAAATTAACACAATACAAAACATTTTTCTAGCCCTAACAAATACACTCTCATATATATATATATATATATGTATGTATATATATACATACACTCAAACTCATTCTAGGGTATTACTAACCCTATCTCTAATGAGTTAACCCCAACAGGCTAAGGTATCACTAAACCAAAGCTCTGATACCAATTATGATGACCCACCTTTTTGGATAGTTTAAATCGACAATAAACCACACATGTCTAACTCAACCATTCAAAAGAATAGATTATTAATGGGGTTTAATAATAAAATAAGAGAAAAGAAGGAAAGCAAAACACAGAATCTTGCAGCGGAATGACAAAATATAATAATCAAATAAACTGTTCATGAAGCTGTTTTACAATATACATTTGACTATACAATTTTTACAACATAATCAGGGAAAAATCAACAAACATACCAAATTGATGCAGTGGAATAATACTAATAATATAATATACCAAACGTTATTTTCGTCCTTCGAAAATAATGTCTTCAAACACTGAAATGCTCAGGCTGACTAGAGGGTAATGAAAAGACAAAACACTCGAGTCAGAACTAAAAGTTCTTATGTAAGATAAATCAATAACAAGTAAATATGAGTGTAATATATTAGGAGATGGTTACGGGATTTTCCATCTACTACCAAGTGTACAACATGAGTGCAATAACTTAAAAGATGTTACAAAATTTTTCATCTCCTAAGGATCTCCTTAAACTATCTATATGTAGTAAAATACGCTATATATGTAGTGTCTAATAGTAATGTAAAGTATTAAAATAGCGTTAAGACTTTACATTGATCCCCCTTGACAGATTTTTAAGCAGGTAGTCTATGCAGGTCTTGTAACACAACCAATAATGTCGGTAGCCAGTGAGTCCTCTATAGGTACCATACTAAAAAAAAATTGTAGTGGTCGTGTATAAGGATAAAACTATGACAAGGCACGTAAGGCAATACCCAAGGTAGGATTCTACCAATTTACCCTTTCTGGCTGATCGTAACACATCGCTGCAGCGACTGCCGATTGAGTCCACCACCCCCAAAATCAAATCAATGTGCACCGATCAAGTCAAAATCAAAATAGTAGTACGAAGGGGTGCGGCCGCTAAAGGTAGCTAACCCCTTGGCTAGACATAGGCTCATGTTTTAGTCATTTCAAATTGACACCAGTGTCGGGGTCATCCATCAGCGTTCTCTTTCTTCAATTCAGTAAACGTCGCCAATTCAATCTCTACATTTTGGATAACATCCATCGCATACACAGTTGTTAAAGTGGTTCTGGTAGAATAACATAGAGTATGCCATTCATCCGGACCTGGTATCTTTAACAACCAATCATCCATTTTACACGCTGGTCAGTTCTTATAAATTTCAAGAACAAGTCATATTTCATATCAAAATATCAGATTCACTTCAAAATCATTTCGAATTCAAATAGGTTATGTAACGACCTAGATTTTTCAGTATTTAATTTGGAATATTTAAATGGTTTAAAATATTGGATTTGGAATTATAATTTAGTTAATAAGATTTTAAAACTAGAAATTTCAAGTAATTTCGTAAATTTTGGAAATCGTCGATTTAATCGACGCGTTAAAATAGCGATCCGGGTCGCAGTCTCGGAATTTGATGAAACCAGTTCCATTGGATCCGTGATAGTGTATTATTATCGGATTTCAAATTTCGTAATATTTGGATTTATCGTTTGGTCATACGATCTGAAAACGCCTGGAAATAATTTAATTGAATTTAATTTAAATAGTCGATTTGAAAAGCTATCTTTTCCATACGATCGAATTGGGACTTGAAACTTGTTCCATTGAGTTTGGAATAGCGGTATAACATTAGGAACACCAGGCGGCACGCGTCAATAGGAGGTCGAGATTTCACGGTATGTAATTCGGGATATTTTGAATAATAATGATAATAATAAAAGTAAAATCAAATCAAAATCAAATCGAGCCGCCCTCTTCATCCTTTAAAATCGTGACTTATTCCCTCACGCAAGAACAAAATCAAATTGCGTCTTTCTCCCATTCATTTCTTTCAGTTCGCTTATAAATGAAGATCGAAATCGATCTTCTGATTAAAAAATAGATAGAAGAAATTCAATCGCGACTTTCAGATTCAGCCTCGAACTCGATCTCGAGTTGGGAGTCGCGGTCGGTCATGCATGAGGCCGATGTCACGATGGGGTGTGAGTGGGCAGGCGATGGTCAGTCGAAGGAGGCTCTTGATGGTCGATCAACGTTTGTGAGTGGGTGGTTAATGGCGGCAGTTTGGAAAGGGGAAAGTCACGTGCAATCTGGAATAAGGGGAGAGGAGTCGCGCTTGATTCACAGGAAGCCGATGGTGGCATGTCCGAAAATTTCACGATTGTAATGCTCGTTGGTGACTGGATGACTGAAGTCCAGGTGGAGGTCGGCGATGGTGGGCTTCGCTTTAGGATTGGTGATGTTTACTGGCATTGGCTGGAAGGTGCGGCGCGTGTGCGTGTTGAGGAGGGAAGACCAGAATGTTGGTGTAGTGGCTTGAAGTGGGTTGGTTGTTGGAGCATAGTTTAGCAGTGGTGAAGGCAATTTCTGTTGGGTATATTTTAAACTACTGTTAATTTAAGTTAATTCAGTTCAAATTATTAAAAAAAATATTAATCCATATAAAATTTATACGAGGTTTAAATCGAACATGATCAGCCATTCGAATTCGTAGCTCAAAAATCTACGTAATGGAGTTAAAAACTGGAAAGGATCGAAATTAAATATCAAGGTGAGAAATTCTCACTAATTTGGATTACTAGAATTTATTTTAAATAGTTAAAATAAATTATTGAATGTTGGTTGAATTTATAAATTATTATTTGTTGGATGTGTTATATATATATAGTAGTATATAAACTAGTAGTTGGATTGATGTTCCCGCATATTTTAGCGGATGAGACCCTATGCGCCCGCATAATAGCGGATGACCCTATATACCGCAATATCCCCCTCGAAGTGGGATTGGTATTTTTATTGTATTAACATCTGTGGATGCAGGGAAACAGATTGGATGGATCCAAATGGATTCCTCAAAAATATATTAATTATTTATATATATTGATATATGATGTGTGTGAATAAATCTATTGTAGATTATTGTTGTGATGTGAATTATTGGATACTATAGTAGATTGGGCCTAACTTTTGGTATTTTAAATACCATAAGTATTATTTTTGGAATTTTAAAGGATTTGAAAGGAGATTTTGAATATGAAAATATTCATATAGAAATTTGGATTATTTTTAAGAAATTGATTTGGATAAAAATAATAATTGATTTTGGTTTGTATTTAACTATTCATAAAAATATTTTAAATCGAGATTTTAAAATAATTTATATAAAGAATTTTTAAACGATATTTCTGGAAAATATGAAAAAAAAGTTGAAATTGATATTAAAAATAGATTGACAGAAATGGATGGAATTTATAAGGAATTGAATTTATAAAATTGAATTTTATAAATGAGATTATTTTTATAAAAAGTGAAACTCATAGAAGTTATGAATTAATAAACGATGTTCATAAATAAAGGAAATCGATATTAGATGAAAATTTGGGAATATAAAATTCATAGGGTGAATTTATATTAGAACATGGAAATAGGGTTGGGAAAAATAGTGGATACTATTTTTGAAAAGTGAAAATGGTTAAGGAGATCGGAATGGGATCGATGTGTTTTAAATCGAGAGGGATATATTAATTGAATTGGTTAATGGGATTTTAAAAATATATTTTATTAAGAAGTTAAGTTTGTTTTTAAAAAGGGTAATTTTATTTATTAAACTATATTAATTTTAAACTAGTTAGGATTGAAATATTTCGGTAAGTGGATTTTTCAAATATTTAATATTTATTCTAATAAATTCTAATTTTTTTAAAATCAGCTTTGAAAACTGATTTGTTTATCTAAAAATGAGTTATTGATGTTTATAAAAAGAGTTTCGATATTTTAAATAATTACTTAAACTCATTTTTAAAAATAAATTATTATTCTTTAAAAATACTTATCATATACATATATATAGAGTTTTGAAGTGATTGAAATTTATAAATTCTCTCGAGATTTGTAAAGTGGGTTTATAAAATGGATATGATTTTGATAAGAGGAATTTTATAAGGGACTTGGAGAAAATGTAATTTCAAAATTGTTGAATATGGTGTAACAACCCACATATCTATCGATTTTATATTTAAATATTTTATCGTTAGTCGGATGTTAGTCCAAAAAGCTACTTTTTGCATACGGTCAAATTAGGACTCGAGACCACCCCCATTGAGTTCAAAATGACGTTTGCGATCTTTTTGAGTGTAAACTTCAATATGTTTGGAGATAGTGAAATTTTCGTCACTTTTCCCGCGTGTGACTTTTGTTTGGACCGCACTTCCTTAGTTCAGCCCAACCCCCTTCCTCACTTCATTCACCATTTGTTTTAACATTCAAGCTTCATCAAAAATGGTGGTGGGAAGTGGAAATTGAAACTCCAAACTCAAATTCTATTGCAAATCCGAGATTCAACATCAAATTCACGTGAAGAACATTGATTCAAGCTTGTTGGTGTTCTTGCTTTGCTTTCAAATCTCCATCTTCATCAAATTCCGTGAAAAGGTGAGATTTTTGATCTCATATCTTGCCTATAATCGTCATTGGACTGTTGGGAATGATTCCTCATCACTTTAGCATGTTTGTTGCATTTGGTTTGGATTAGATTGGCGAAAAACTCCAAATTTTAGTGATTTTGGTGAAAAACTGCTACTAGGTCGTTCTGGCCATTTTTAGCTCGTTCGGAGTTAGGTCGCTCATCCATAGGTCGTAGGTCGCCTGCGAGTTAAAGGGCTTAGGTCGCCTGCGAGTTAAAGGGCTTAGGTCGCATGCGAGTTAAAGGCCTAGGTCGTTTACGAGTTAAGTGTTAGGTCGTTCGCGAGTTAACGCCTTAGGTCGTTCGCGAGTTAACTCCTTGAGTCGTTCAAAGCTTAAGTCGTTAGGTCGCATGCCTTGCTAACTCGTTAGGTCGCATGCCCAGTTAAGTCGTTAGGTCGCGTGCCTAGTCAAGTCGTTAGGTCGTGAGCACTTAGGTCGTAAGACCTTAGGTCGTGCACCTTTAAGTCGAAGCATTTTAGGTCGCTTCCCCTGGACCTCGTTAGGTCGTTCACCTCTAAGTCGCGTGGCACTTTAGGTCGCATGGTCTTGTTCTCCTCTAGGTCGTAGGACCTTTTAACTGTTAGGTCGAAGACCTTTTTCCATTAGGTCGCAAGACCTTAGGTCGCACCTTGTTAGGTCGCGAACCCAGTTAGGTCGTTCGCCTATCTTAGGTCGCGAACCCTGTTAGGTCGCGCATTCTCTTAGGTCGTGAACACTTAGGTCGCGCCTCACTGTTAGGTCGCGCACTTCGTTAGGTCGCTCGCATTTAGGTCGCAGACCTTAGGTCGCTCGCGAGTTAGCACTTAGGTCGAACCCCGTATTACTCTGCGAAGGCAATCTTATCTGAAAAGCATTCATCAGAACTTCCACTTTGATGCATTTTAAGCTGATTTCCTTGGATTTTATTCACGTCTCCGAATGTGAATTTTTGTGATAGATTGTTCCAACAATCGTTTTATGACTTGTCACTTTAAAGATATGAAGGTTTTAATACTAGTAGTAAATATCAAAACTCTTTCATCAAATCGATTTCAACACTATTTTTAATATCAAAAGTTCGTTTTCTCAAACCGATTTTCAATCTACTAATATATATAAGCCTTTACTTCACTCGAATGAGAAATCGACTTAAACGACTTAGTAAAACGAGTGGTATGAAACGCTTGCGTTCACTTCGTCGGTTAGCTCTTGGATTTGTTCGATTGATCCCTTTTCGTGACAATTTCCTAGTGAAGATTTACAGCTTGTTCGTAAATATTTAAGTTAAGCAAGTGGTTATGGGACATGAAGCTAAACTCATATATTTACTAGCTTGGTGTGATTGACACTTCTCGCTGATCATGATGATCATTTTATGATTTAGACTAGCAATTGTGCGATGTCTCTTTGTTTGCAAGGTTAGACTAGACCGCAGTAGTGTGATTCCGACTCACACATATCTCTTTGTCTGCAAGGTTAGTCTAGACCGCAGTAGTGTGATTCTGACTCACACATATCTTTTTGTTTGCGAGGTTAGGCTAGACACCACTTGTGTGATTCCATTCACACATACCTTTTTGCTTTTTGGTTAGCCTAGGCCTCAATCAGTGTGATTCCGACTCACACATATGGGGTAGCGCCCCATGGTCTTCGGACCATCATGTGATAGGCCTCTTTCTCTTTTTATGATTTCTAGATTTCTTGTTTGATTTCTGGATTTTTATGTCATTGACTTGTTATGAGTACAAGTTTAGGGTATGATGCCCTCTTTGGATCTTTGAGAAGATTCTCGTGATATTGATCATTTCTCATCGGTTGATCTCCTGTTGATCATCATTTTCATACTTATAGTAGTATGTCAGTATGGATATTTTACGTTTATGCCATATCTCTTATTTTATATCATGTCATCTGATATTTATAGTTAGACTGATCCATTTATTATTTTCTTAAATAATACTCGGGTCAGACCGAGATGTTACAGGTGCTTCTGCTTGACTTCCTTCTGGGATTTGCTACTCTGACTTTTGGCTGCCTATTTAGTTTAGCAGTTTTTGTTGTATACACTTGAGATATGGACTCATAGTTGTATTCTTTTGGTATAGCACATGTTGCTATTCTTTTGTATTATTGTGGAACTTTTTGACCACTACTCTGATGTACACTTTCATGTGTTAGTTATATATTCATATCTTCTTCCGCCTTTGTGATATGGATGTCTGTGACTGCTTTGTGTTATGTTTATTTCTATGTTTGTTTCCGAAGATTATTTTATAGCCACCGTGTGATAATCAATTACATGGATGGTCGCTCCTCAACAGCCTTATTCTCCGTGCTAGTTGACAGCACTACATCGTAGTGTCCTTGGCTAGCGTGGGTTTTGAGGTGGGGCGTCACATATGGGAACTTCGAAAATGAAATCTAAATTCATAAAAGAAGTTATAAATTGTTGAATGGGATTATAAATAAGTATACTGGGTTTTGGAAATTGTTAAAGGGAATTTATTAATGATTCCAGAGACTTATGAGATAAGTTACGAAATATTCTCTGAAGCGTTGATATTTGAAATGATTTTGGAAAATAAGACTTATAATGTTTTTCTAAGTATTAAAATGGAAATTTGAAAATATTTATAAGTGTTGAAATGGTTTGGGAATATCCTGTTATGGATTTAAGTGTTTGAAATTGTTTTGAAATATTGGAATATGGAAAGGAATTTGAATATATATACCTTTGTAAAGGTATTTTGAAATTAATATTTTGGAAAAAATTATAATATGGGACTAGTGACTTCTTATGGATGTTATTTGATAGTTAAATAACTGACTATCAAATATTGGCCAATTTCGTTGATCGTTTCGAAGAGACCGGGATCGGATTTAATTATCTGAAAACCACTTCGATCCGATTTGAGCATTACGAATGGATATCGTGAAGATAGTGAAGATGGTGGTTCGGTTTGTCAAGACCCAGGACAACTTGTATGGACGAATGCTATCAGAACATCGTTATTTAACGATGATGAGCATTCTAAGTGATTGTTCTTGAAAGGTAACCGTAGCCTCAAGCCTCATCAACCGTAATGACTGAAAATCAGGGGAGATGCATTAAGGCTAAGTAGGTCGCACCCAATTAGGGCATGTTTATCACCTTTCTAGATACCCTCGGATATATTATAAATTATGGATATAGTGGTGCATGTAAAAAGAGCTCTCGATAAGGGTGGGAACACCCAGGGTGATAACATATTCGGTTCTATCTAGGTTAGGGGTAGGGCCGGTCTTGTATTGTAGGGGATCCCGACGAGGTCCTTGGTACATTTTTCTAGATGTGTACCGTGATAGGTGGTACCCCAGTGCCTAGTCATTGTATGGAATCCATTCTCTAATAAGAGTCGTACGGTTTTGATTGTGCCCAACTATGCTAAAACGTGAGATGCAAGCATTTCAGTTATTTTCTATTTACTTTTTATAGACACTATTATAATATCAGATGATTTTGATAAAATTTGTTTTGGTTATCGTAAGGTAAAACCCGTCGTGTTTATCTGTGACGTGGTCTTACGAGATACCTTTGTTTTCAAAGGATTTTGATAAAAGTTAATAATTCAACTTGAGATTGTTTTCTCACACTGGTTTTCCAAGCTGACTCGGGTGTTATTTTATTATAATGATCGGGTCAGACCGAGTATTACAGATTCAGGTTAGAATGTTATGGAGCTCAAGAGACGAGCTGGAGGAGTTCAAACATATATCACGTACTTGATTATTTCCGCTATGTGAGTTATGTATATCAGGACAAGTTATTATAACTGTCCAGATTGATGTACTGATTGTTGTATTCTGATGATTGTAGTATAAAACAGTTACCGGTTCTTTTGTACAAAAATCTGTTATTATATATTATATATTGTTCCGCTGCGTTTTGTGAGATTCTGCGTGTTGTTCTATTCTCTTCTATCTCTTTCTTCTTCTTTACCCTAGTTATTCGCTCTTTCGCACAATTTGGGTTGAACAAGAGTGAATTATTATCAACCCAAAGGGTACGGAACGGCGGGTTGCTACTGGTTAAACCTTCAAAACAAATGGAAATAGTTCTACTGTTGAAAATATAGTTTGTAATAATTAAAATAGTTTTAAAGAATGGAAATAGTTTTGAATATAAAATAGATTTTAATATTGAAAATATTTTGGAAAAATAGTTTAGATATTAACATAATTTAGTTATTAAAATAGTTTATATTAAAACTGTTCCTTCCTTTTCAAAACAACTTGAACTCATGTTCCCATTTCAAATCACAACATATTCAACTTTTCACTTCCAATTTCAGGTCAACTTCATATTCAAATTTCGATTTACATCAGCCTCAATTCAAAACAATTTCAAACTTTACATCAAATTCAATTTAAACAGTTCTATTCAACGGCTGAAAGTTTCAATTCAAATTCTCGATTTTATAACAATTTAGTTTAAATCCATTTCACGTCCAAATTTGGAAATACCAATTTAAACCAATTTAAATAAAGGAAATTCAACATTTAAATTAAAATTTAAAGCTTTAAAATAAACTACTTCAATAAATTCAGTCATATCTCAATTTCAACCTTACGATTTCAATTTAAATCCTTAAACAGTTTCATTTAAACAGTTTCAATTTCAACATTTCAAATCCCGAATTAAAAATAATTTAATTCATATAAATCCAATTTTTTTATTTCTTTGAAAGATCATTAAAAAAATCCAATTTCAATAATTTAAATTTATTTAATTTAACCAATCCGGTGTCCGTATATAATTTTCTACCATATGGCCAAGCGATTATTTATTTTAATTTAATTACATGGATGGATATATATCATTTCATCCCATAATTAAATTACATAGATATATCATTTCAACTTATTTCTTAGTTTATTTCAAATATTCCAAATGATAATATAAATGCTGTCAATTAATAAACATGTAATAACAGGAATATGTCAAATAAATAAACGACCATTCATCCAACATCAATATATAGGCATGCAATAACAATCGACATCCAAATCAATCAACATATCACAACAGTTACTAATTATCCATTGTCGGTGTTTAACAAGCAATTAAATTCAATATTAATTTAAATATCAATTTAATTCAATATAAAATTCAAATTTATTTAAATGTCAATTTAAACTACCAAACAACAACCAATAAAATTCTTATCACTTCATAAATTTAATTCAACTAACATAAGAAAATTTAGTATTGCGTGAGTGGGTTAAATCACTCACCTTTGATTTATAGCTGATTAAAAATCCAATAAAAGCCCAAAATTTCAATGGTCTTCAAATTCAACCAAACTAGTTTCATATTGTCCAGAATTTTGATACGAGTCCAACGGAAGAAACCCCGCGTCAATTGGAACTCGTATGGAAAAGCTATCGATGTTAGAAGTTTAAAATTTAATTTCAAATTAAAATAAAATAAAGGGCAAAAGAGTAATTAGTAAATCCTTCTCATCCCAAACGCAACTCGTACGAACCGAACCTATGCAAAGTCCATGCCCTAAAGCCACCAACTGTCGTCGCTATGAGCCACGATACTCAAATCCAACCTCACCATCAAAACTGCCGCCCCTTCCTCCATCTTCGGCCAACTAGTGGCCGTGTCTAGCGCTCTGCACTGCCGTCGCCTATGTTCGCCAGATCTGGCGAACTCGACCTCCTAGGCATGATCGAAGACCATGGATTCACTCTGCTCATCCCCTTCTACACACCAGCACTTCCCGATCGTCGATTGGTCGACGATCCACTGTCGAATCGAAACCCTAAAATGGACGGTCGAGAATGTTTCGCCAATTTCTGGACAAACGGAGCCTTCAATCAAAAAACGAATTGCAAACACCGATTCCATTTGTCAAGAGCTTCATAATAAAATGTTGTATGATAGGATTGGAGCAGTTTGAATTTTTGGAGTTTGATTTGAAATAAATAATTAGGGTTTTGGCTAATCTCCATGAGAAGAACTAGTTAAGAGTAAAATTGTACGTGCAGAAAGTAGAATTGTAACAACCCAAAATTTTTACTCGTGATAATTAATTCGTTAATTAATTAAATAATAAATAACTTTGTGAAATTATCAGAATTGAGCCACAGGAGTTGCACCATTGTGTCCGTGGTAATTTTCTAGTCAATTTCCATATATAGAATGTCAGAATCCAAGTTAAAATGAATGAGATATGAATTAAACAAAATAAGCAATATATAAATATATGTATATATATGCCAGGTCGATCGGTCGGTCGACCTAGGCACAAGGGCGGTCGACCGCCCGGTCGACCCACCTTGTTTTTTTTGGCAAACGAACGTTCGTTCGTTCGAACATTAGTGTTGTATTTTGCATTCTTCAATTCGATCTGGTCCTTCCGTTTCTACATCCGGTGGCTCCTATTCAGCCTATGACGTGGTTGCATCCTATTCAATCCCCAAATCCAACGGTCTGAGATCCACTTCTACCCCTATAAATAGAACCCTAGCCTAACACTTTTTCTCATTCTAAGATTTTCTCTAATTGTGTTCATCTATTCAGGAAGGACCCTAAGCGGAATAATTTTCCTAGGAGGAAATCGTTTTAAATAAAAATATTTACCAACCCCAAGTGGATCCGTGAAGGCCCAAAGGGAAGAGCTAAGGACCAGAGGTGAGTGATTGTAATTATTTTAAATTTCTTTAAGTAATTTAAAATAATAGGGTTTCCAATAGTTGTAGTTTTACTACGATTTTTGGAGTAACCTTTTTAGTAATTTATTTACAGTTTTTAGAATTTTTTCATGTTAATTTTAGTTTATTTCTAGCTTTTCCATTTATTTACAGTTTATTTACAGTATTTTAGTTTATTTACTGTTATTTATGAATTATTTACATCTTCTTCTTACGCCTTGGATTTCCTTCTATTTTCAGTTTTCTTTTATTCCTCCTTCTTCTTCATGTATGGATTAGAGTAGAATTAACGCGAAATTGGATTATGTTATAAGAAATCTGAAATAATGGAATATAAGATGTAAATTAGTTGGACTGAATTAAAGAGATTGGCCTAGTTATAACTTAGAATTATAACTTAAAAGAAGAAAAGAAGCTTATTTTCACACTTAGACTTTGGGTTAAGTAATAAGCATGATTATAACGTAGGTTATAATAAGAAATAGAACAGAAGGCTTATTTTAAGACTTAGGATAAATTAATAAGCACAGATAGTAAGAATAAGAGTAAAGGCTTATTTAAATAATTTATCTAGTTAATAAGCAAAGAATTAAAGTAGGACCTGTAGCAAACAGCATTCCCCTATTATTTTCTATGGGTACGGTGTTTCAAATAAACCTGAAGTGAAACGAGGGGCACGCTTACGCTAGTAGTGGTAGTAATTGGTCAATATAGAGATGATCAAATCACGGGGGATTTGGACAAGGGCGCTATTAGATACTGTTTGGATGACGGGCTAGTACCGGCAGCATTCCCCTATATTTTCTATGGACATGGTGTTTCACATAATCCTGAGGTGAGACGAGGGGCACGCTTATGCTGAGTCGATGTAATAATACGACATAATAGGTGGAGCAACAGGTAGCATGAGCATGGTGGTAGTTACGCGTGCGACTTCCATTTCGGTGCTCAGTAATCGCTAAGAGTTCCAAGCGCTTAGTATGTGTGTCTTTCGTAGACACCATTGCGTTCTGTGTAGGGAGCTATGTATTGTCTAGTCCACAGTGGGTGCTTTGTGTATCTTTCATAGTTACCATCAGCTGCTGTATAGGTGGTTATATAGCGTCTAGTCCGCAGTAAGGTCTATGGAGTAGAAGGCCGATCAAAGGGTAGAATTAGGATTTCAGCCTAATTATAGGATTAGGAATTCAGCCTAATCAAAGTAGCTATCAAGGACAAGTGCAAACAATCAAAGTAAACTTATCTTATTAATTGAGCAATAGTTTAATCGTATTTATTTTCTGTTTATTGCTTTCCTATTTCCTTTTGTATATACTAGAACTATTGAAGAGTCTGATACTTTTACTTTGCTTAAAGATTCTAGTAGTTACTATGTAACAACCCGGCATTTCGTACCCATTTAATTATCGTCTCTTGACGATTTAATCTGGTTGCTAATAGCTATTGGCATTTTAATCGAATTGAAATTCAGGGATAAAATTTTGTTAATCGCTATTTGGAATTTTTAAAAGCAGATGGAGTTCTTTTTAAACTAAATGTTAAACGAGCTTTAAAAATTTGTTAAGTGTCGTTTGGGTTTAAATAATAATCTCGGCCCATGTTCTATTGTTTGAAGCCGTGATATCACTCAACCCCATTCCCTCTTTGTTCAGTCAAAAGAAAACCCGACCCCCTTTTTTCTTTGATTCCTCATTCGAATCCTAAAAATCAAAACGCGGAAGAAAAATAAATGGCGACTTCATGATTCCCTTCTTCCTCCGATCGACTAAATTGCGTTCGTTCCTGTGAGGCTTGCTAGGGCTTCGACCTTGCTTCTGCTTCTTTGAGATTTCGAACTTCGGCTACTTCATTCGTGGCTAAGGTGAGTGATTTATTCACCACATCTAATTTAAACTCTGCTTTGTTCGATTCGAATATATAGAGCTTCGGCCATTTGATTTTGTTTCGATGCCTGTGATGATTTTCGACTTTGTCTATTGTTTTCAGTGTGCGTCCGTGATTTCTTGATTTTGGGATTGTTATAGGGTTTGAATCACTGTATATTCGTTCGAATAATATTATTTGAACTTGTCAAATTATTTTTCTGGCCGATGGTTTTCGTTTTGAGGCTTGAGATATTTTTGACTTGTTCAAGATACATATATATTGCATATGTATTTGATAACGTGGATTTCACGGCATTGATTTGAACTCGTTTGATACCTTGATTACCACGGTTTCAAATTTCTGAGATTTGACGATTTCATTTTTCCTTTGGCCACTTCGATTTGAAAACTGCAGTTGTAAATTTCTTTACCCCTGTGAGTTTTGTCTCTGACCATCTTTTATGCCTGACCTACTTTGATGTTTTTCTTTGATTGTCTTGTTTAGCTCGGCATTGCTTGTTCGACTTTGTACATTGAACTTGCTACTGTTGGTTTTGAACTTGCACACCATTCTTGTATATGTTATCACTTGCTCTTTGATAACACTGACAGTTTCATTGAGCTTGATTTTAGTTGTATTGCTTGAAGTCTCCATTCTAATGGTCTTTTGTAGCATTGAGTTGCATCGTTATTGTGTCGTAGTGCTTCATGTTGTATTCATCCCTGTAGTATAACCTGTTGCACTCGATCATATTGACTTCGTTAATGTGATGATGTTTAAAGGCCCTTCTGTTCATCCTTGTAGCAGGTTTGTGCATTTCTCTGACCATTTGCGTTTATCCATTCATGTGTATTTAGCTCTTTTGGTTTTAATCCACTGTTCTCTGTTAGGTGCCTCACTTCCATCTTGAGTTTTTCCATCTGGTTAGTGAGTTGCAATTGTTTTGATAATGTACATTTGCCACTGTCTTCTTTGTTGTGGCCTTTGCATTTGTGTACATGTATGCAGCTTGGATTGGTGGTATTTTCATTTGAGTGTAGTTGCTGCACTTGTTTTGTCTACTTGACATTTCTTTGGTGTCTGACCTGATGTTATTATGTCTGGTATCTCGATTCACTTTATACACTAGTGCGCCCCTTGACTTCTTCCCTGTTGCCAGTTTTGGTTGCACTGGTCATTTCCAGTTGCTTGAGCATTTGTATCATTGGCTTGCCTTCACTTGACCCACTGTTACATTCACTTGTACACGTGGCATTGGCTTGCCGCTGTGCCTTGTTGATATTTGCAATTTGTACATTTATGTTTTGAGGCTGTTTGCATGCTGTTGCATTTTAGTCATTTGTGTTGTTACCACACTTGAGATGAACCCGATTTCGGGGTTTGACCTTGTGATCATTTGTGACTTTCGCTGAGCTCTTGTGTATCTCATGCGATAGTGGCGAGGCAGTACATGCGTGCGTGTACTGCAGCCCTATCAGATTTGACAGTTTTAAATTGATGTTTCGATTGTTGAATTGTTTCGTTGGTTAAATTCAATATTTTGAAGTTGTATTCTGATTTGGATTTGCTGATTTATCGTTTAACACTATTTAGTGTTATATTTGCCGTTATCCGATTCTCTTATCGAGAAGTTGGATATATGAGATTTCTGTGACTGTCGTCTATTCTATATTGGTTTTTTTTATTGCTCCTGTGCATTAATAACTGAGTTTGAATTAGACTGACCCGTGTATTATTTTCTTTTGAATTTAATACTCGGGTCAGACCCGAGTTATTTCAGGTTGTAGATTTCCTGCTTTGAGTTGCTGTTGAGCTATGAAGACTTTTTTATATCAATTGAAGTGGTCTTCGTCTTGTTGTAGTAGTCAGTGTGTCTGTTTTAAGATGATATGTATTCATGTATATTAGTCGATAATGTACTTGTATATATATAACTTCTTGAGTCGAAAGTTGTAGTTGTATCATATGTATTGTGTCAAATGTATTGTAACTGATATCAGTTATTATATATATGAGACTTTCCGTTCCATCTGTATTCCGCATTTATGTTATCTGTGTTATTTTTATATCTATTGTCCTAAACTATTATAGCCACTGTGTAGAAGCTTTGAGTTTGTATCGGTATGTCGGATTTCCTCCTGAAATAAAAATGCATGTTATTCTATCTGACATATCGGGGCTCGCACAAAGCAATTACACAGAAGGTCGCTCCTCAACAGCCTTATTCTCCGTGCTAGTTGACAGCACTACACCGTAGTGTTCTTGGCTAGCGTGGGTATAAAGGTGGGGCGTTACATACTATCATTCACCAGACTTTTAATCTGACCCACTCCTCTATTTTCCCCTTTTCCCTAATAGGCAATCAAGGGAGAGGGCATTAGATTGCAGTTGCTCGACGATTTCTTGGAGAAGATTCTGCAATGTATTTCCCTACTTTTATTTCCATTTTTCTTTCTTGGTACTGGCACTTGAGAGGGATATTTATACTCTGATTTTTGTTGAGACTACGAGTTTTTAGTTCATGAGACATATTGGATTTTGAGTCATGTATGCAATATTTGGTATTTTACTTATGAAGCAATTATGAATTTTTTGTTTTGAATAAGTTATTATTTTAGTTTCCGCTGTTTTTACCTATTTTTGTTTTGTGAATCTTAGTCTCTGTTAGTTTCGGTTATACCTACAACGCACCACGCCTTTTAATGCGCCCTTTTGGGTATATTAAGGGGTTTGTGGTGTTTCAAGAATATAAGGCTGCTAGGGTTTATAATAACACACACACATATATATATATATATGCAAAGATGGAATAGAAATGGATGGAGTAGATTGATTGGGCCAAAGCAATAACATGGACCCGAAAAGCCCGTTTCGTTCCCGAAACGAAAATAGGTCATCCTATATATTGAAGAATAGATTTTCAATATTTTTAAACTCAATGAAACTAATTTCAAACCCTAATTCTATTGTATATAAAAGTTAGCTTTTAAAATCAAATTATTTTAATTAAATTACTTTAATTGATTTCTACGCGTTCCGAGCTCGCACGATCAAACGATAAGCCCAATCGCTAGAAACTTGAAATCCTATAATAATTCACTACTACGGATCTGATGAGACAGGTTTCGTTGAAATCCGAGACAGTGCCCAAAAAGACTAATTTTACACGTTAGTTAAAACAATCGATTTTAAAAATCAATTTAATCACTTTTAAATTCTAAATTAAAAGTTTTCAATCATCATTCTTGATTAAACATGAATTAATAATCATTTAAAATATAATTTTCCATGTTAAATCCAATATTTAAATATTAAATTAATTTCAATATTTAATTACAACTGTAATAAAACCCGTTCATTATATATTTAAATTTCAAACAAATTCTTTTATTTTGATTTACATTCTTATTATTAAATCAACAATTCACTTATGAAATTTATTAACATAAGTTTTCATTTTATTACACTCATCACTCAACAGTTAACATTTTTTTCTTATATTAACTACAATGTTTCAATTATTGATTTCCAAATTAATTTCAAACGGATTAAATAATAAGGGGATAAATAAAACAATTGTTACATTTAAATAATTTTGAACACATTTATAAATTTATGGTTCACAACAAGGATTATAAATTTACTTACAAATGTTAAAACCAATTTCAATTAAATAACATCTGATTTCCCCGTTTTATACATCATTTATTTTATTCATTATTAACTTTTAATTTTTCAATTGATTGAAATTACGTTAACATAGTAGTCAATTACATTCAATCAATATTCTTAAATTATATTCTAATAATTTTTTCCATTTATAAATCACAAATTTTAATTTCTGACAATATTAAATTCCAAAGTCTTATTTAATTAGATATTTTTAATTATAAAAAATACGGGTCGTTACATACATACATACATACATACATATATACTACTTTATATAAAATGGTTATTAAATATTTATATCGAAATATTTCCATTTTCCTTTAAAAACATATCCCTTTATTATAAAAGTCGGACTTATCTTAAGATTTTAAAAAACTTTATTTTACAGTTCGAAAATCTCTATTTAAAATAGTTTATAAAACTATTAATTTATAATGTCCAAAAATCTTACTTTTTATTTTGAAAATAAATTTCTTCTTTAACTAATTCAAGAAAATTATTAAAATACGCATAATTTCCAAGATCACTTTGAAATCCCTTTTTAAATCAAACCATTAGTTTATAATGTTTTAAAAATGCCAAAAATAAGGCTCCATGCTACTAAAGCACTAAATAGGCAAAATCATATACATGTCATCAGATATCGCATCCAACATATCATATATCAATTTATATGAAAATAAATCACCAGTGTGACGAATCCTGTTGGATCCCTCTAACCTATCCCCCTGCATCACATACAGTATAAATCAATAATATAAATCAACCGCTTCGAGGCGGGATTCGTATACAAAGGGTTATTCGCTCTTACATGGAAACGTAATAGGGTCTCATCCGCTCCAGGGGGAATATATCCAAACCAACAATATAAAATTGCAACTTATCCAAACAATCAACAATAAAACATTTAGAAATCCAGAAAATAATTTTATTGGCCAAATTTTTTTCTGGTTAACGAAAAAGTGAGATTAACTCACAATGATTCCAAAAGTCGCCAAAGCGCATCGGTTCGAATTAAAACTGAATAGTTGTTCAATTTTACCAAAATTTCTATCAGCTTCGAATCTATCCAATCCCACTCCATAGCATAGACTTCGTCGATATGATCGCAATGCAACTCATCGCTTTCGATTTGGACCTCGTATAAATTCGATATGGATTAATGAACTTTTGAATTAATAAATTTATAATTAACTTAAAATAAACAAATGTTTAAATTCAATTTACCCTTTCCCTCTCTCGTGCTCATTAACTTCCCAGATTGGCAAACTTCGACCGTGACCAAATCCTTGCCGCCGCCGTCGCGCGCGCCCCCTCCCTCGAGCTCGTCGTTGACCCTCACTGCCACACCTCCCATGTGCGCCGCCCAGACTTCAAAAATCGACCCAAAACCAACACCGCAAACGGAGCTACCCCCGACCACCACACTCTGCCGCAGCTAAATCCCACCATTGAACAAGTTCAACTCATCGAGGCAAACATCTTTCATGTTGAGGCCCTAGCCTGAAATCGCCTCTAGGGCCTCCGATCATTGAAGGCTGTTGGATTTGCTGTGCTTTCAAATTTTTTAAAAATAGATGAACTTCTCTCATGAATGCGATAATATAAATTAGGGGAAGTTATGGGCATAATGTGATGGAAGTACGGGCAAGCATGGCTGATAAAAAGAAAAAAAAATTATTTAATTTTAAAATATTCATCTTTAAACGTCCGAAAATCCCGAACTCCAAATGAGACATGTTGCTTGACGTTTTTATATTATACCCCTATTTCGAACGCAAAGGAACTAGTCTCGAGACCTAATTCGATCATATACAGAAGATAGCTTTTCAACACCATTTATTATAAAAATTTCTAAAATTAATTTTTACGCGTTTCGATCTCGCACGACCAAATGTTGGACGCCATGAAATTCATTAACTTATAGTAATTTACTATTACGGATCGAGTGAATCTGGTTTCTTCGAAATTTGAGATAGTGTCCCGGAAAGCTATTTTCACACGTAAATTTAAAACAACTTATTTTCAAAATTAATTTAATCACTTTTAGTTCCAATTTAAAAGTTTACTATCTTCATTCTTACTCAAATAGAATTTAAATCATTTCCATTCATTTCAAATTCAAGATTCAATTTATTTTAAATATTTTCAAATATTAATTCAACAATTTAATTATCCATAAATCGCTTAAATTTGAAATTCAAGTCATTTAACTTATAAAATTACCTTTCTAATATTTTGAATCAATTAAATATTCCAAATTCAAACGACTGAAATTCTGTTTCGTTATAATGAAAATGAGAACACACTTTTAACGTGGTTTATTTTAATTCTAAAATATATATATATATATATATACATATATGATTGATGATATGATTGCTTATATAGTTGTTTAATATGTTTGTATGATGATTGGTTGAATATGGGTTGCTTATATTAATCATATTTTGATTTGGTTTAGAAAAGTAACTTATTATAATTTATGTTGTAAGAATCGTATTTATCAAGATAGTGTGGCTATTTTATTTGCCATGAATATTCCATGAAAAAGTATTCATATTTTACCCAAAATAATTTGTGTATAATATAGATTAAGCTTCTCTTTAAATCTTAAACCAAAAGGAAATGTTTTTAGAATGATTTGGAATTTGTAATAAAAGGAAGAATGTAACGAACCGGATTGTTGACACTCGAAAATCGACACTAACACGTCCACTGTATTACATGCTGAGAAATCGAATGTTGGGAAACCCGATTGTTAGGGAAAAAGAAGAAGGACGAAGATAAGAAGAAAACTAAACAACAAATAATCTCATAATGGAATGGATAATCTATAATATACCATAAATCTTTACACAAAAGCAAAACTGTGATATGTTTAGATACAAACATCAATCAGAGTATACTAATCTATTTAAGCCTGACAGTTATAACAGCCTGTCCGCACAATTGCCGATGAACACAATAATGAGTAAAGCGGAAAATAACCATCTACGTGAATACGTCTCTGGGCCTCCAACTCGTCTCTTAAAGCTCCAAGCATCCAAACTAATCTGTAATATGCTCGGTCTGACCCGGGCATTATAATAAAATAACGCCGGAGTTAGTCTGGAAAACCAGTGTGAGAAAACACACTCGACCAGATTTAAAGTTACATAAAAATCTTTGAAATCAAAAGTATCTCGTAAGACCACCCCACACATAAACACGGACGATTTTTTACCTTACGACAACCAAAACATTTTCTATAGAAAATCCATTTATACTATAATAATGTCTAGAGGTTAAAGTAAAATATGAATATATCTAAAATGCTTGCATTTCATGTTTCAACATAGTTAGGCACAACTAAATCCATACGGCGCTTATTGGAGAATGGATTCCATACAATGAATGGACTACTGGGGTACCGCCCATCACGGTGCATCTCTAGATAAAATAACACCGAAGAGCTCGCATTGATCCCCTGCCAACACAGGATCGGCCTAGCCCTTGCTGGATAGTACCGAATATAATCACCCCTCTATTAATGGGCCTTGAAGCATATAATTGAGAGATAATAGCAACTCTAGATAAGGAAGATCATACCCTACTTGGGAGCTACCTACTTAGCCCTGCTACATCTCCCATGTTTTAGTCATTCCCGATTGATGAGGCTTGAGGATATGATTACCTTTCAAGAACATTTACACTTAGAATGCTCATTGCCCTCCAATGAAAATGTGCTGATAGCATTCATCCATACAAGTCCGTTCTGGGTCTGAACAAAACCGAAGGCACTATTCCTACTACATCCATTTTGGAATCACCCTTAGGATTAGTAGTAATTAGCCCTTGCACTTCACATCTCTATCTTCGATCACATGCTCTTCATGATGCCTTCACTTCTAAACACATTCGTTGGATCGAAGTGGTTTTCAGATAACATATCCGATCCGAGTTTCTTCAAAAACAACGTTCGATAATTTTCGGTAAACTCAACTCCGGTTCTTTAGAAAATAAACTGTCAAAGATAAGATCGAAGATCATCACCTAACCATTAGTGGATGGATTTCCTTATCATTGTCCTAAAAGAATGAAACGGGATTTATACGCATAGTACAGCATCATCGAAGATGACTGTGCCATATAACTCACGTGTTTCTCTTAGATATTTCTAAAGTTACGTTTTGGGTCCAAACTTGATAGTCAGTTATTTAACTATCAACTAACAAACATTCAATCAAGAATTTGATTCCATAGGCAAAATCAACATTGGTTAAGCACATAAACAATCACTAGCCTCCTTTAATAAATCTTTCCTTCACAAAAATCACTCTATAAATTACTTGTATATATACACCTATATAAAGATATACTCGCACATCCCTATATTTCAATACTTAGAAATATCCATATACTTATCTCAACTATATAAGTATATCCACCAAATTTGAGAAAGGTTTTCTTATTATTTGATTCCTCGAATCATTTATAAAATTCCTTATAATTCTTCATAAAACATTTATAACTCATTTTATAAGTCCTCTGGACCATTTATAAAATTCTCTTATACATTTCAATCGTTCCTAAATTATTTTCATACATTTCTAAAATCATTTATCAAGCGTTTATAAATCCATAAAACCATTTAATAAACTTCTTTTATGAATCTATAAACTCGTTTCTAAAATTCATTTATAAATATCTAATAATTTATGAACTTTTTCACCTTGCAAATAAACCTTCCTTAAGACTTCAAACCATTTTATAAACTCCTTTATAAAATCCAAGTCTTTCAACTCTATTCATGGGTCTTAGAAACATTTACATAAATTTAAACCTTTTTACTTCAAAAACACCATTATACAATAATGTTTATTGACAATAAACATTATAGATAAATGTAAATTATTTACTTTAAAACATCTTTAAAAAATAATAATTAATAATTTCAAAATATTGTTTAAGAAACAATAATAATTAATCTTTACCATTTTTATAAAAAATAACAATTAAATTTCAAAACCTTATTAATAATCCTTAATATAAATTTCAAAACCATAAATATTCTTAAAATAATTAACCTTTTCACATTTTTTTATAAATTCTTTAAAACCATATTACTATAAACAACTACTTTAAAACAATACTAATATACTTTAAATAACTTTAAAATAATATTACTAAAATTAATTAACTTTAAAACAATATTAATATAACCAAATAAACCTAAAATAATATTACTGTAATTAAATAACCTTAAAATAATATTATAATTAAATAACTTTAAAATAATATTAATATAATTAAATAGATAATCCTTAAAACAAATATTTCTGATACCCAATTTCGGATTTAAAAATAGTTTCTCGTCTCAAAACCAATTCTGACTTGAACGACAATTTATAGTATTTTTAAAATTATAATTTGAGGCCAATAGTCATCCAACACTTAACCAGTATCGATATTTAATTTTCTATCACTACTGGGTTTATTTTCAAACATATAACGATGTTATAACCATAGTATCCACAATCATGTTCATTATTCAATAATCCATATAAAGAAATGTTATTGAAATAATTCAATAATAGTGAGGAATCCCGTTGGATCCCTCCAACCCGTTTCCCCCGCATCACATATGTTACATAATCATAAAATATAAATCAACCGCTTCAAGACGGGATTCGAAGACAAAGGGTCATCCATTCTTACACGGGAACGTAATAGGGTCTCATTCACTCCACTAGGCGGGAATATTCAATCCAACTAATATAAATATAATAATTCATTCAAACAATCATCAAATAATTTTTATCAACTATATATCATACCAGTTAACCAAAAAGGTGGGTTTAACTCACCGAAATTTTCTGTTGTCGCTTGCTCATTCGAGTTTCGTCTGAATTCGAACGACGTTCAAATTCAGCATAAAATTCAACAAGCTCCATTTGTTGCCAAACCAGCTCCATATCAAAGATGACATCCCAACGAATGCAATGCAAATCGTTTCGTTTCGGTCGGATCTCGCATGAAGAAGTTATCATCATTTTAAGTTATGATATTTAAATTAATAATTAAACAACTAATTACAACAATTATATATTAATTAACCTTTTTAAATTCTTAAACTCGCCTTTCCCTCTTCTCTAAATCTCGCACGCAAACAACCCAACAACCGTGAGTTCAACTCGACACTACTGCCATGACGGTCCTCTAGTAGCCTCCCTCTCGCTTCCACTGATAACCCAGCCTCCCATCTCTCCCATGCAACTGGCATTGTCCCTCCATTCGCCGCCATCATCGAGAAAAATCGAAAATGAGATTTCGGTTTATCTTCGAACTACACCACCACCACGCGACCCCACCCTCCCAAACTCTGGCCGAAGCATGACCTCTTCCTCCCCTACCTTTTCTCTTCAAAGCTTATACCCTGAATACCCACTGTTTCGCCCGAAAAGCCATCAAGGTTGTGCCGACGTCGAAATTCCCTCCATGCCGCCTCACTTCACCAAAGCCCATCACCACCATTCAAACGCCTCATCATGTCATTGCAGTCAAATCTTTAGTTGAGGTCCAAGCCTATCTCTGCCTCTGGTGGTGACAATCACTTGAGGCCTGTAACGACCCGGATTTTTCGTTGTTCGATTTTGAATATTTAAATCATTTTAAATATTGAATTTGAATTATAGATTGATTTTGAATATGAAAATTTGGGTTTATTTATAAAATAAATTCAGAATTTAAATATAGCAATTTATTGGATAATTTAATTATTGAAGTTTATTGGTTAAATTATTGTATCTTGAGTTTTAAGCCCGATAAAAAAATTATTTAAAGGCTTGTAAAATTTATATTAATAATAATGAAGATAATAAAAGTTTTAAAATTGAATTTAAAAGTGATCTGTTCAATTTTTTTTTAAATAGTTTGTTCAAATTGACAATTAAAAATAGCAATCCGGGGCACAGTCTCGGAATTCAACGGAACTAGTTCCATTAGATTCGTAATAGTGTATTATTATCGGATTTCAAATTTCGTAGTGTTTGGAGTTGTTGTTTGACCGTACGGTATATAAACGCGTTTAATTTAGTATCGAAAATTCAATATAATAATTGGGTCCAAAAAAGCTATCTTCTCCTACGATCGAATTAGGACTCGAAACCTGTCCATTGCGTTCGGAATAGGGGTATAACATTATGAATTCCTAGTAGCATCCCTCGATAGGGGTTCATGATTTTGAGCTATGTAATCGAGACGATTTGAATTTAAATAATATATATATATTTGACATGACAAATATATTTCCATCAAAACTTTTCCCTCTTCATCTTAGTCACTATAGCCTTTATCTTACATGCCACCTCCATCTTATAAATCACATATCCTTATCCTTTTCTCTTCAGTTAGATCACAAAAAAAAAGAAGCCGCCCACTCCCATTTTTACCGCGTAAATCATCTTCTTCCTCTAGAAGACTCACGTACCTTTCCTTCCTCTTATCAGTTCAAGCACGAAATTGAAATCATGTCTTTCCTCTTCTCTTCTTCTATTTCAAATCGAACGATGATAGTAAAAAAACAAGGGAGCGAATCGATCGCGCATGCCTGGACGTACGTGGGCAAGGTCGGCGAACTCGGGGAAAGAAGGGCGAGGCTGGGAGGGGTATCATGTTCGACAGTATTCAAACGCGAAGTGGAGGCGAGGTCGGGATGCGATCGTGCGGTGGTGTAGAATATAGCGAACCGGTGATGAACTCAGGAAGGCGTGGAGAGGTAGTGGTGGATTCAAGGAAGCGTGTGGCTGGCGATTCTCGGTCGCGTTCATGGTTGGAGAAGTCAACGGGGAGATAGGCTGGGCGATGAGCGATCGAAGGGCGGCGATGGTCGGCTTGGAGGTAGGAAGACTCGACTGTAGTTAGTTTCTGGTCAATCGATTTTGGACTGGGGCTTCGTGATAGTGGTGAGGTAATTAAGTGGTGAAATTTAAAATGTATATGGTAATTTCTTAATTTATTCACTGTAATTAAGTTTTGTTACTTTTATTAAAAAGAGAAAAATGTAAATTAGGTTAGTTTAATTATTATTTAAAATTTGTTAAATAAATTTATTAAATGGTAATTATTGTTCGATTATTTCAAATATTAATAAACTGTATAATGTTTGTACGAGGTCTATAATTGTGAAGAAACAAGTCGGGTTTGGATCGGATTGCAAAATAAAAATCAAGGTGAAAATTTCTCACTCTTTTGGATTGCTGCATTTAAATTTAAATGTTTAAATTTAATTATTGGATGCTTGATTGGATTGATAAATTTATAATTATCTGTTGGATGATTATATAATATATAGTAGTATATATATTAGTACTTGTAGTGATATTCCCGCACATTATAGCGGATGCGACCCTATGCGCCCAGCATAATAGCGGAAGACCCTATATACCATGATATCCCCCTCGAAGTGGGATTGGTATTTTTATTGTTGTCTAACATCTGTGGATGCACGGAAAAAGGTTGGAGGGATCCAACTGGATTTCTCGAATATATTAGTGTTTTTCATATATATATATAAATATATGATATGATTAAATAATCTGCCGGATTATTGTGTGTTGTAAATCTTTAAATGTTAAAGAGCATGGAAATTAATTTTTTTATATTAAATACCATAAATATTATTTGAAATTTTAAGGAATTAAAAGGTGATTTTAATATAAAAATATATATGTGACGCCCCACCTCTATACCCACGCTAACCAAGAACACTACGATGTAGTGCTGTCAACTAGCACGGAGAATAAGACTGTTGAGGAGAGACCATCCATGTAATTGCTTATCACACGGTGGCAATAAAATAATCTTCGGAAACAAACATAGAAATAAACATAACACAAATCAGTCACAGACATCCATATCACAAAGGCGGAAGAAGATATGAATATATAACTAACACATGAAAGTGTACATTAGAGTATTGGTCAAAAAGATCCACAGTAATACAAAAGAATAGCAACACGTGCTATACCAAAAGAATACAACTATGAGTCCATATCTCAAGTGTATACAACAAAAAGAACTGCTAAACTAAATAGTTAGCCAAAAGTCAGAGTAGCAAATCCCGGGAGGAAGTCAAGCAGAAGCACCTATAACATCTCGGTCTGACCCGAGTATTATTTAAGAAAATAATAAACGGATCAGTCTAGCTATAAATATCAGATGACATGATATAAAATAAAAGATATGGCATAAACATAAAATATCCATACTGACATACTACTATAAGTATGAAAATGATGATCAACAGGAGATCAACCGATGAGAAATGATCAATATCACAAGAATCTTCTCAAAGATCCAAAGAGGGCATTATACCCTAAACTTGTACTCATAACAAGTCAATGACATAAAAATCCAGAAATCATAAAAAGAGAAAGAGGCCTATCACATGACGGTCCGAAGACCATGGGGAGCTACCCCATATGTGTGAGTCGGAATCATACAGATTGAGGTCTAGGCTAACCAAAAAGCAAAAAGGTATGTGTGAGTGGAATCACACAAGTGGTGTCTAGCCTAACCTCGCAAACAAAAAGGTATGTGTGAATGGAATCACACAAATGGTGTCTAGACTAACCTTGCGGACAAAGAGATATGTGTGAGTCGGAATCACACCAATGCGGTCTAGTCTAACCTTGCAAACAAAGAGACATCGCACAATTGCTAGTCTAAATCATAAAATGATCATCATGATCAACGAGAATTGTCAATTACACTAAGCTAGTAAATATATGAGTTTAGCTTCATGTCCCATAACCACTTGCTTAACTTAAATATTTACGAACAAACTGTAGATCTTCACTAGAAAATTGTCACAAAAAGGGTTCAATCGAACAAGTCCAAGAGCTAACCGACGAAGTGAACGCAAGCGTTTCATACCACTCGTTTTACTAAGTCGTTTAAGTCGATTTCTCATTCGAGTGAAGTAAAGGCTTGTATATACTAGTAGATTGGAAATCGGTTTGAGGAAACGAACTTTTGATATTTAAAATAGTGTTGAAATCGCTTTGATGAAAGAGTTTTAATATTTACTACTTGTATTGAAACCTTCATATATCTTTAAAGTGACAAGTCATAAAGCGATTGTTGAAACAATCTATCACAAAAATTCACATTCGAAGACGTGAACAAAATCCAAGGAAATCAGCTCAAAATGCATCAAAGTGGAAGTTCTGATGAATGCTTTTCAGATAAGATCGCCTACACAGAGGTGTACGGGGTTCGACCTAAGGGTTCACGCGACCTAACAAGACCAAGGGTAAAGTCAGAGACGACCTACGACTTAACAGAGTCCTACGACCTAAGTGGGATGCGCGACCTAAGAAGGTACGCGACCTAAAGGGGTGTGCGACCTAACTGGTACGCGACCTAAGAAGGTGAGCGACATAAGTGATCGAGCGACTTAGAGGGAATGGAGTCATGCGACCTAACTGGACGAACGACCTAAGGTACGAACGACCTAAGGAGCGAACGACCTAAGTGGGATGCGTGACCTAAGAAGGTACGCGACCTAAAGGGGTGCGTGACCTAAAGACGCGTGACCTAACGGTTTAAGGGTCTACGACCTAACGAGTTAAAAAGGTCCAACGACCTAAGAAAATTAGGGTCATACGACCTAAAGAGGTTTGCGACATAAGGTTGTTCGCGACCTAAAAGTGCACGACCTAAGGTCTTACGACCTAAGGAAAAGAAAAGTCTTACGACCTAAGGAGTTAACTCGCGAACGACCTAACTCTTTAACTCACGAACGACCTAAGCCTTTAACTCGTGAACGACCTAAGCCTTTAACTCGTGAACGACATAAGCCTTTAACTCGTGAACGACCTAAGCCTTTGACTCGTGAGCGACCTAAGCCTTTGACTCGTGAGCGACCTAAGCCTTTGACTCGTGAGCGACCTAAGCCTTTGACTCGTGAGCGACCTAAGAAGGCGGTGACTTTTCAACGCGCGTGAGCTTGCAGCCTGGATGACTTAACTTGGGTAGAACGACCTAAGGGCTGGAACTCATCAAAAATGCTAAAAATTGGGTTTTTCGCCAATCCAATCCAAATCCAATACAAACCAACATGCTAAAGTGATGAGGAATCATTCCCAACAGTCCAATGACGATTATAGGCAAGATGTGAGATCAAAAATCTCACCTTTTCCACGAAATTGATGAAGCTGAGACTTGAGAGCAAAGCAAGCACACCAACAAGCTTGAATCAGTGTTCTTCACGTGAATTTGATGTTGAATCTCGGATTTGCAATAGAATTTAAGTTTGGAGTTTTAATTTCCACTTCCCACCACCATTTTTGATGAAGCTTGAATGTTATTTGATGAAGTGATGAAGAGAAGAGGGGGTTGGGCTGAGTTAGTGTGTGTTTAGCCCCAAACCAAAGTCCTAAGCCAAAAAGTGTCGAAAATTTCACTATCTCCAAACATATCGAAGTTTACACTCAAAAAGATCGCAAACGTCATTTTGAACTCAATGGAAGTGGTCTCGAGTCCTAATTTGACCGTATGCAAAAAGTAGCTTTTCGGACTAACATCCGACTAACGATAAAATATTTAAATAAAATATTTAAATATAAAATCGATAGATATGCGGGTTGTTACAATATATATCGAATTTTGGATTATTTAAAAGGGTGTGATTTGAATAAGCAATAATGGATTTTTGATTGTATTAAATAACGTGGAAAAAAATATTTTAAATAGAGATCTTAAAATAAATTATATAAAGGAATTTTTAAGACTGGAGTTTTAAATGATATTCGGAAATAATATGAGAAGAAGTTGAAAATCGATATTAAAAATAGATTGGAAAAAATAAAAGGAATTTATAAGGAATTAAATTTATACAAGGAAATTTTATAAAATGAGATATTTTTAGTGAAACTCAAAGGAGTTATAAAAATTTATAAATGAAGTTTATCAATAAAGGAAAGTGATATCGGATGATAAATTTGGGATATAAATTTCCGGGAAGAATTTATATATGAATATGGAAATAGGGTGAGAGAAAAATAGTAGATACTATTCTTGAAGTGAAAATGGTTAAGGAGATTGGAATGGAAGTGATGTGATGGAAATCGAGAAGATTTATAAATTGAAATTTGGTTATTGAAATTTAAAATTTTATTTTTATTGATAAGTTAAGTTTTATTTAAAAAAAGAAATTTTTTATTCATTAAACTATGTAATTTAAAGTTAGCTAGTATTGAATACTTCAGAAGTGAATTTTTTAAATACTTAATATATATTTTAATAAATCCCAAATTTTTAAACCTGCTTTGAAAAGGTGATGTATAAAGAAATATTTCAATACTTTAGATAATTATTTGAATCTGCCTTAAATATAAATTATTATTATTCTTTTAATACTTATTAGTATTATTATTATTATTATTATATATAGAGTTTTGCAATGTTTTAAATTTATTTATAAACCTTCTCGGAAATCTGGAAATGGGTTATTCAGTAGATGGGATTATAAGAAAATCCTTAAAATGGAATTGGGAAGAAAAGTAATGAAATTTCCGAAGTAGTTAAATTAAAGTGAACTTCGAAAAATGAAATAGAATTCATAAAGAAGTATAAAGGAAAATTGAAATTATAAGTGAGTATAATTGGCTTTGGAAATATTAAAGGGAATTAATTAAGGAATTCCGAAATTTATAGGATTCGTTATAAACAAGTCAAGGGATTTACAAATAAAATTGTAAATGATTTCAAGAAATAGGAAGTTAGGAAATAGATGGAATACTTCCTAAATGTGAATATAAATGAAGTGGGGAAAAATATTCTAATTATTGGAATGGGTGGAAATATTCCGTTAAGAATATAAGAATTTGAAACTATTTTCAAATGTTTAAGTACTGAACATATATCTTTGTAAAGATATTTTGGAATGAGTAATTTGGAAGAAATTACAAATAATGGCCTAGTGATTGCTTATGGATGTTATATTGATAGTTAAATAACCGACTATCAATTTTGGCCAATTTCGTTAATCGTTTTGAAGAGACCGGGATCAGATTTAATTATCTGAAAACCACTTTGATCCGTTGTGAACGTTATGAATGAATACCGTGAAGATGATGAACACGGTGATTCGATTTGTCCAGACCCAGGACAACTTGTATGTATGAATGCTACCAGAACATCGCCATTGGAGGACGATGAGCATTCTAAGTGAAATTATTCTTGAAAGGTAATCGTAGCCTCAAGCCTCATCAACCGGAATGGCTGAAAACCAGGGGGTATGCAGCAAGGCTAAGTGGATCATACCCAATTAGGGTATGTTATCACCTTTCTAGATAACCTCGGATATATTATATTAGATGGATACGGTGCATGCGAAAGAGCTCTCGGTAAGGGTGGGAACACCCGGGGTGATGACATATTCGGTTTTATCCAGGTTAGGGATAGGGTCGGTCTTGTGTTATAGGGGATCCCAGCAAGGTCCTCGGTACATGCTTCTAGAATTGTACCGTGATAGGTGGTACCCCACTGCCTAGTCATTGTATGGAATCTAATCTCCAATAAGCGCCGTACGGTATTGATTGTGCCTAGTTATACTGAAACGTGAGATGCAAGCATTTCAGCTATTTTCTATTTACTTGGTTTAGACGCTATTATAATATTAGACGATTTTGATAAAAATGATTTGGTTATCGTAAGGCAAAAAACCATCGTGTTTATGTGTGACGTGGTCTTACGAGATACCTTTGTTTTTCAAAGGATTTCGAAAAATATAGTAATAATTCAAATTGGGTGTGTTTTCTCACGCTAGTTTTTCAGACTGACTCAGGTGTTATTTCATTATAATGCTCGGGTCAGATCGAGTATTACAGGTTCAGGATAGGATGCTATGGAGCTCAGGAGACGAGCTGGATGATAGAGGCGTATTCCCGTACTTGATGTATATTTTCCGCTGTATGAGGACAAGTTATTATAACTGTCCAGATTTGATGTAGTGATTGTGTACTCTGATGATTGTAAGTATTAAACAGCTACAGATTCTTTTGTATAAAAATTTGTTATTATATATTATATTTTGTTCTACTGCGATTGTGAGATTCTGTGTTGTTTTGTTCTATTTTCTTCTATCCTTTCTTCTTCATCCTAATGAACTGGTGTTTCCGGCACTCGATTGCCGCCTGGCATTCTATATGTTGTACTGCTATTTCGAACTAAATGGAACTAGTCTCGAGCCCTAATTCGATCGTATGTAGAAGATAACTTTTTGAACCCAGCTATTATATTAAATTTTCAATATTAAATTCGATGCGTTTCGATCTCGCGCGACTAAACAATATGTTTGATCGCCATAAATTTGACAACGTATTATAATTTATTATTACGGATCCATTGAAACTGGTTTCATCGAAATCTGAGACAGTGCCCCGGAAGGCTATTTTCACTCGTTAATTAAAACGAGTTATTTTCAAAATCAGTTAAATCATTTTAAATCCAATTTAAAAGTTTATTATCTTCATTCTTATTAAATAGAAATTAAATAATCTTCGAAATGATTTTTATCCAGCTTAAGATCTAAGATTCAATTATTCAAATAATTTTGATTATTAAATTCAACAATTAATTTATCTAATAAATAGCTATATTTGAAATTCGAGTTATTTAATCTATAAAATTAACTTTTCAATATTTAAAATTCATTAAATATTTCAAACTCAAATAACTAAATTTCTGGGTCGTTACATTCTTACCTCCTTAAAAGAATTTCATCCTCGAAATTGCCAAGGTAGGAAAAATACCCAACCCCTAACTTTTTAAAAACAATTAGTTGAAATAACTTACCAAATCCTTTTAAGCCTCTAACATACCAAAACCAATTTTTTGAAACTCTGTTATTACTTTTACTAAGTTTCCAAATTCATTCATAGATTCCAACCTATATTATCACATTCACTCATTTGAGGTTAAAACTAAAAAAATCAAATTTTAGTTTTTAAAAATTTCTTAAATATTCCTAACTCTTTAAACTTTCGGAAAATTTCGTCAGCGTCTTCTTTGCGCGGCTCAATCAAAACAACCACACATCGCCACTACGGTCCAAACCAGTAAAAGAAAAACAAAAGCCAAGTGGTTCAACCATAAAACCATCAAATTCAAACAACAATAAAAATATGTACCTTTTAGTCGGCAACCGAAATTTTATTATGAAATTAAAGGCATCAAATTAGCTCCTGCTTTTATATGCCTGCATCTTATTTACCAATGATATTTAATCATATAGTTCATAATCATATTAATTTGCAAGTTTGATTGTCAACATTTGCTTTACTAAAGCCCGTACGATGTACATATATCATCCGTACGCACAACCAAATCTGATCGCTCGCTCGATCACACAATCTCACTTCCGAACTAGTATCATTCACACGACCACTCTAATGCGGACTCAGGTCCACTTCACTGATTAGAAACCTCCATTCTCCTTACATAGCCATATACTATGATAGAGAATTCCAGAATCAAACAAAAATCCATATCCAGTGCTCGTCGTCGGGAATCAAGTGAAAACTTCCAACTCGGATCGATATAAATCATCTCGAAATCATGTGCTCGAATCTGGATTAAACAACTATGCGAATAAAATAATATATGTACAACTTACATAATTATTTAAATTGATTTCTTAGCAATACCAAATTCATTTTATTCACATTCACTTCTTTACTTAGAATATTCCGTTCAATACTAATGTCACTTAAGCATTTTTCCCTTAAATTCTATGTTTAACCATATTTCACTCTATACTAAATTCATTTATGGATAATTTCATAAAACTTTACTCGAGTCTATAAACATATCATATAAGTATTCTTATGTTTATTACCACTTCACAACTTAAGTCCTTATCCATTTCTAACCAAATTCAATTTTGTTTCCCAATTCACTATTTAATTTAATTAGTTCCTTCATTAACTCATTTCAAATCTAAATTAATTTTATTTCCAAAAATTATTTCCTTTAACTTAACTTAAATTGAATTTCTTTTCAAAATTCATTTTATTTAACTTAAGTTAAGTTCCATTTCAATTTTCTTTTCTTAACATTCATATTCAACAATTTAAAATATTGTTTAAACTTACTAATCCTCAAAATTTTTTAAGTTATCATACTTATTTTATCATATTTTCAATAAACACTTAATGAAAATTTTCCAAAGTTTAAACACCTTATTCTTATTCATAATCCTCTTTGGCATATCAAATCATCCTTTTGAATTTTAAATTCAAAACTAGTTTTACCGAAACAAAATTCCAATGGTAGCAACTCTTCTATTGGAAACTTGAAAATGAACATCGATGATGCTACAGTCAACACCGAAATTATTTTCCAACAATCGAAGTGAGTTTGGTGCTTTCTATCTCTTTAAAATCCCTTTTAAAATATTTCAATCTAAAATATTTTCCAAATAATATTACTATTATTTTCCAAAACTTTGAAAAATCATTTCCAAAACCAAAGGGATTTAAATTCTCAAATTCCCAGCTTTTGAACTCTTTTTGCTTACAAATCATATGTATAATATATTTTTGAATTTCATTTAAATTCAATTTATAAATCACATGTATACATCATATATTTATGTATGTGACAACCCACATTTCAGAAGGTTTAAATCGACAATAATCCGTACATGTCCAACTTAAACAATTCGGAACATAGATAATCATTGGGGTTAATTAAGAAAAATAAGAAAAGAAGAAGAAACAAACACAGAATCTCGCAGCGGAACGACAAAATATAATAATCAAATAAACAGTTCATGAAGTTGTTTATACTATACATTTGGTTATAATCTATACAACATTTATCAGAGTCATATATATATCAGGGATAAATAAATAATGTAGTAGACAACATGATGCAGGAATACTAATAGTAATAATATACCAAATCTTCATCTTCGTCTTCGTCCTATAGAATGAGTCTTTAATAAGCTGAAAAACTCAGGACTGACCCGAGCATAATGAAAAGACAAAACACTCGAGTCGGAACTAAAATATTCTTATGTGAGTCAAATCGATATTGCATATAACATGAGTGTAATGGTGTTAGAGATGTTTACGGGATTTCACATCTCTTATTCAGTGTATAACGTGCGTGCAACAACTCAAGGGATGTTACAGGATTTTACATCTCTTAAGGATCCGTCAAAATATTTATATGTAGTAGAATACGCTACATATATAATGTCTAGTCTGTAAAATAAATATTTTTCTTAGCATTAAGGCTTTACATTGATCCACCTTATTGGCGTACAATTTGCATTTGACACAAGCAGTGGAACGTCGGTAGGCAGGGATGCGCCGTGATACGACAACACTAAACCAAAATTGTATAGGTCTCGTATAGGGATAAAAGTATGACAAGGCACGTGAGGCAATGCCCAAGGTAGGATACTACCAGTTTGGGTCGCAAGGCTGGTGGTAACGCATCATAGCCATGACCGCCCACCACGTCCATCCATCCCATATCGAGTCAAAGGGAGGCTATCCCAAATCAAAGTGCACTAATCGAAACCAACAACAAGAGTAATAACATGGATCGAGTCCAAGAAAATCTTAGAACGGATGTTCGCTTGGGGTAATTAGCCCACTTGGCCTTGTCAAGCCGTCTTGTTTTAGTCATTTAAAATTGGCAAAAGTGTTGGGGTCTATCCATCATCGTTCTCTTTCTTCAAATCCAGCAATCATCGCCAAATCCAACCCTTCATTCTGGAGTCACCTCTACGTACGAAGTTGTTAAAGTGGTTCCGATATCAACAGAGAGTATGCCCATATGCGGCCCCAGTCTCTTTAACAACCAAACGTCGTTTTACACACCGGTTGGTACTTTTACATTTCAATGACAGTTCATATTTGATATCAAAATATCATATTTTCTTCAAAATCAAATCCATTTTGAAATCATTATATTTATTCAAAATATGCCATTTCATTTCAGAATCATTTTTGCTTTAATATCATGATTTCGCTTCCAAAATTGTTTCAAATTTCAATTTAGGTTATAACTTCATTTAACCCAATTCATATTTAAATCCATGATTTAAAACATAAACATTCCACCCTTGACCAGTTTGAATTTTTGGAAAAATAGTTTGAATAGTTTTTAAATAGTTTAAATAATTAAAATAGTTAAAAATAGTTTAAATGGTTAAAATAGTTTATATACTTAAAATAGTTTAAATGGTTAAAATAGTTTAATATAAAATAGTTTAAATATTAAAATGGTCTATATAGTAAAATAGTTTGGAAAATCAAGATAATTTGAATATTTAAAGAATATAGATTCAAAATAGTTTATATTAAAATAATTCATTGGAAAATAGTTTCAAAGTCAAACTGATTCAATTCCAAATCTTCTCAATTCAAATCAATCCAATTTCCATTTCCATTTATATCGATTCAATTCCGATTTCAATTTGAATTATCTTCGATTCCAATTTGTATTCAAATAAATTTTAACTTCGGTTCTCAATAATTTGATTCTAGTTCCAATTAATTTCAGTTCAATTCCAATTTGAAACCAATTCAATTCTCGATTTTAAACCATTTCGATTTACATCAATTCCAAGTTCGATTTCCAAAATATTGATTTAAAGCACTTAATCAAATTTATCTTCAATATTCAATTAAAATCGAAACTTTTAAATATAATTCAATTCTGAGCTCAATTTTGAAATATCATTTTACATCACTTTCACTTAGCAATATTCAAAGTTCGAGTAAAAATCCAATCTTTTAAAACAAATCAATTTATGAAATTCGATAATATTTCGATTATAACTTCAAAATCTAAACTTCAATTATTAAAACAATTCCTTTTAACCAAAATTAATTTCAACGTTTCAAACTCGAATTTGTGATGTATTCACATTTCATAAATTCGATTTTCCTTTCCTTAAATTCAAAATCATTAAATAATTTCAAAACCAAGACTTTTAAAATTATTTAATTTAACCAATCCGGTGTCCGTATATAATTTTCTATCATATGGCCTAGTGATCAGTTATTTCCATTTAATTTTAGGGATGGAAATATATCATTTCAATCCAAATCACAGTGTCATAGGTATATATCATTTCAACCTATGTCTTAATTTATTCGAAATAATTCACTGTACAGTTTATATACTGTAAATAATTTACCAGGGATAACAGGATATATATAAAAATAAATAAACATCAAATCATCTAAATATCAATCAATTGGCATCCATCATAATCAATCATACAAAAAGACAATATAATTCTCAACAATTTCATAGTTATTAATATCGAGTATTTTACTAGAAATTCATTTCCGATTTCAAATTTAACTACCAATTTTAATTTTTAATAGTCAATTCAAATGACAATTTAGATGACAATTAAATTTATCAAACAATGATCAATAAATTTAAATCACTTCATAATTTCAAATTTAACTAGCATAAAAAATATTCTAGTATGTTGTGAGCATTATAAAACACTCACCTTGAGTTTTCAATTTTTAATCAAATCGAACGATGTTCGATTTAACCTAAAATTTTAACTAGCTCCAAATGACTCCCAATCAGTTCTAGAATGTAGTGCTCGTCACCACAATCCCATCGCCGCTTGTTTCGTCCAATTTCGACCTCATATGACAAAGTTATACAGTTTATAAGATTACACGATTTTTAAACAATATAATTTATAATCCTTTTATTTTTATTTTAAACCTAATCAATTAGGGCCGTTCGTTCCTGGATCTACCATCATAGCAGCACGCGTTTCTTCTTCACGTGGTTGAAACTCTCAGGCTTCGTTCGTCCAAACCCAAACACGCATTCGATTATCTCCATGATGCGGCCTCCATCGTCCACTAGAAGATGATCAACCACCACCGTTTGAAATGCCAACGCGAGACGCACAATCGACCTGAGCATGGTCGCACTCGGCCACCCACTGGCCTCGTAAAATGCACACGAATAGCAGGAGAACTCGGCTCAAATTTGCCTCCAATCGACGACGATAACTCAAATCCACCGTTGGATTTAGAGATCTCACTACGCTCTTCATTTGTGTAGTTGAAAGTTTCTCATATAGATAGATGGATTTGGAGAAATTTGAGGGGGAAGGGTTGAAGAATTTCGGCCATTAATCATGTTGGAGGCGCGGCTGCTAATTCTAGGCTAGAGTTACTATGTAAACGTGTATTTATACACGTATAAACATATTATTTTGTTATTATCTCGATTATTCACGTGCTTTACCAAACAAACTCCAAACGAAGAATGTCGCCAGGCATTTATAATGTTTTACCCCTATTACAAACACAATGGAACATGTTTCGGGGCCTAATTCGATCGTATGTGGAAGATAACTTTTGAACCCAATTAAAATATTAAATTTTTGATATTTAATTCAATGCGTTTTTATCCCATACGACCAAACGATAACTCCAAACGCTACGAAATTTGAAATATGATAATAATACACGATTACGGATCTAATGGAACTAGTTCTATTGAAATCTAAGACTGTTCCTCGAAAGGCTATTTTTTTAACGTCTCGATTATAATATAAAATTTCCAATTTCTAATTATTCACTTTTAAATCCAATTTTAAATGTTAACCATCTTCATTGTTGTTTAAATAAAATTTATATCAACTTCCGATATCATTTTCAATCTTATTAAATTCAGAATTCATTTATCCCAAAAATTTGCAATAATAAATTTAAACAACTTTAATTATTCAATAAATCACTATCTTTTGAAATATAAGTTAATGGACTTATAAGATTTAAGTTTTAAAATGAATTCAAAGTATAGAACAACTATTCTCATTTTACAGTCATTCAATTCCCGTTATATTTCACAATTGATTTTAAACATGGTCAATACGTAGAATTTATTTCAATACTCGTTATCGAAAAATCTTCCAAATTAACTATTTCAAAATTTTATTCAAGTTCATATCCAATAACTTACATTCAAGATCCTTAAATTTATATTTTTAACCATTTTTATTCAATAATTACATTAAATTTAATAATTTAAAAATAACTAAAAATACGGGTCGTTATAATGTAATTCCATTTCGGTTATATAAAACCATTTCTTTGTCGTTAATCTTTGTTTTCATTATAATATTAACAACTTTTATTAGAACACAACCATAACAAATGATAATAATCAAATATTACCATTCTCTACTAACCAAGCACACCATATATATCATAATAATTTCTAAAAATTATTCCTTTATATAAAATATAATTGAGTTAAAATTATTTCATTTAACCAATTCCAAAGCAATACTATGTCCAATTGCTCTGTTCAAGTGTTTAAAGATCCCTATCAATAACGTTAATTACTCGTATTGACCAGAATCCGTAGGCCACTCAATAGATCAACCAACACGATATAAAACAATTTTTATATCACTAACAAATACGCGCTCATATATATACACACTCAAACTCATTCTAGGGTGCTACTGACCCTATCTCTAACGAGTTACCCCACCAAAGCCAAGGCTCTCGCTTAACCTTCAGCTATGATACCAAATGCAATGAACCGGATTTTTGACCCTCGAAAATCGACACTAATACGTCCACTGTATTACATGCCGAGATATCAAATTCCGGGAAATCGACTGTTAGGGAAAAAGAAGAAGAAAGAAGATAAGAATAAAACTAAACAACATAGAATCTCACAGCGGAATGAATAACCTATAATATACCATAAATCATTACACAAAAGCAAAACTGTGATATGTATATAGACAAACATCAATTAGTATATACTAATCTATTTCAGCCTGGACAGTTATAACAGCCTGTCCTCACAATTGTTGATAAACACAACAATGAATATAGCGGAAAATAACCATCTACGTTAATACGTCTCTGGGCCTCCAACTCGTCTCTTGAAGCTCTAAGCATCCAAACTAATCTGTAATATGCTCGGTCTGACCCCGAGCATTATAAAAAGAACACCCGAGTTAGTCTGGAAAACTAGCGTGAGAAAACACACTCGAATGGATTTAAAATTATATAAAAGACTTTGAAATCAAAAGTATCTCGTAAGACCACGCCACACATAAAAACGGACGAGTTTTTACATTACGACAACCACAACATTTTCTATAGAAAATCCATTTATATTATAATAATTTCTAAAGGTCAAAGTAAAATATGAATATAGCTGAAATGCTTGCATTTCACATTTCATCATAGTTAGGCACAACTAAATTTGTACGATGCTTATTGGAGAATAGATTCCATACAATGATTGGGCTACTGGGGTACCGCCCGTCACGGTGCATCTCTAGATAAAATAACAGCGAGGAGCTTGCTTGGATCCTCTGCCAACACAGGACTGGCCTACCCCTTGCTGGATAGTACCGAATATAATCACCACTCCATTAATGGGCCCCGAAGCATACAATTGAAAGATAATAGCGATTCTAGATAAGGAAGATCATACCCTACTTGGGAGCTACCCACTTAGCCCTGTTGCATCTCCCATGTTTTAGTCATTCCCGGTTGATGAGGCCTTACGCTATGATTAGCTTTCAAGAACATTTACAATTTGAATTCTCATTGCCCTCAAATAACAATGTGCTGATAGCATTCATCCATACAAGTCCATTCTAGGTCTGAACGAAACCAAAGACACTATTCCTACTACATCCATTTTGGAATCACCCTTAGGATTAGTAGCGATTAGCCCTTGCACTTCACATCTCTATCTTCGATTCCATGCTCTTTACGATGCCTTCACTTCTAAATGCATTCGTTGGATTGAAGTGGTTTTCGGATAACATATCTGATCCCAGTCTCTTCGAAACAACGTTCGATAATTTTCGATAAACTCAACTCCGGTTCTTTAGGAAATAAAGAGTCAAAGATAAGATCGGAGATCTCCTCCTAATCGTTAGTGGATGGATTTGCTTATCATTGTCCTAGAAGATCGAAATAGGATTTATACGCATAGTACAGCATCATCGAAGATGACTGTGCCATATAACTCACGTGTTTCTCCTAGATATTTCCAAAGTTACGTTTTGGGTCCAAACTCGATAGTCAGTTATTTAACTATCAACTAACAAACATTTAATTAAGAATTTAATTTCATAGGTAAAATCAACATTGGTTAAGCACATAAATAATCACTAGCCTCCTTTAATAAATCTTTCCTTCACAAAAATCACTCTATAAATTACTTGTATATAAACACCTTTATAAAGATATACTCACAAATCCATATATTTTAATACTTAGAAATATCCATATACTTATATCAACTGTATAAGTATATCCACCAAATTTAAGAAAGGTTTTCATTTTATTCGATTCCTCCAATCATTTATAAAACTCCTTATAATTCTTCTTAAAACATTTATAACTCATTTATAAATCCTCTAGACCATTTATAAAATTCGTTTATACATTTCAATCGTTCATAATTTCTTTTTGTACATTTCTAAAATCATTTATCAAGCCTTTATAAATCAATAAAACAATTTATTAAACTTCTTTTATGAATCTATAAACCCGTTTCTAAAATTCATTTATAAATATCTAATCATTTATAAACTTTTTTACCTTGCAAATAAACCTTCCTTAGTACTTCAAACCATTTTATAAACTCCTTTATAAAATCCAAGTCTTTCAACTCTATTCATGGGTGTTCGAAACATTTACATAAATTTAAACCTTTTTGCTTCAAAAACACCATTATACAATAATGTTTATTGACAATAAACATTATAGATAAATGGAAATTATTTACTTTAAAACATCTTGAAAAATAATAATTAATAATTTCAAAATATTGTTTAAGAAATAATAATAATTAATCTTTACCATTTTTATAAAAAATAACAATTAAATTTCAAAACCTTATTAAAAATCCTTATTATAAATTTCAAAACCATAAATATTCTTAAAATAATTAACCTTTTCATATTTTTTTATAAATTCTTTAAAACCATATACTATAAACAAATACTTTAAAACCATACTAATATACTTTAAATAACTTTAAAATAATATTACTAAAATTATTTAACTTAAAAAACAATATTAATATAATCAAATAACCTTAAAATAATATTACTATAATCAAATAACCTTAAAATAATATTATAATTAAATAAGTTTAAAATAATATTAATATAATTAAATAGATAATCCTTAAAACAATTTTCTGATACCCAATTTTGGATTTAAAAATCGTTTCTCATCTCAAAACAAATTTTGACTTGAACGGCAATTTATAGTATTTTTAAAATAATAATTTGAGGCCAATAGCCACCTAACAGTTAACCAGTGTCGATATTGAATTTCTATCACTACTGGTTTTATTTTCAAACATATAACGATATCATAACCATAGTGTCCACAATCATGTTCATTATTCAATAATCCATATAAAGAAATGTTATTGAAACAATTTAAAAATAGCGAGGAATCCCAATGGATCCCTCCAACCTGCTTCCTCCTGCATCACAAACGTTACATAATCATAAAATATAAATCAACCGATTCGAGGCGGGATTCTTATACAAAGGGTCATCCGCTCTTACACGGGAACGTAATAGGGTCTCAGCCGCTCTAGTAGGCGGGAATATTTAATCCAACTACTATAAATATAATAATTCATTTAAATAATCATCCAACAATTTTTATCAACTATATATCATACCAGTTAAACAAAACGGTGAGTTTAACTCATCGAAATTTTCTGTTGTCTCTTGCTCATTCTAGTTTCATATGAAGTCAAACGACGTTCGAATTCAGCGTAAAATTAAACAGGCTCCATTTGTTGCCAGACCAACTCCATATCAAAGATGATGTCCCAACGAATGCAACGCAACTCGTTTCATTTCAGTCGAATCTCGCATGAAGAAGTTATCATCATTTTAAGTTATGATATTTAAATTAATAATTAAACAACTAATTACCACAATTATAAATTAATTAACCTTTTTAAATTCTTAAACCCGCCTCCCCCCTTAAAATCTTACACGCGAACAACCTAACAACCGCGAGTTCAACTCAACGTCGCTCCCACAACGGTCCTCCAGTAGCCTCCCCTTACTTCCACTGATATCCCAGCCTCCCTTCTCTCCCACACAACTGGCCTTGTCCCTCCATTCACCACCACCATCAAGAAAAATCGAAAACGAGATTTCCGTTCATCTTCGAACTGCATCACCACCACGCGACGCCACCCTCCCAAACTCTGCCCAAAGCTTGCCCTTTTCCTCCCCTACCTTTTCTTTAGAGCCATTCCCTGAAAACCCACCGGTTCGCCAAAAATGTCATCAAGGCTGTGCTGACGCCGAACCTCCCTCCACGCCACCTCGCTTCGCCAAAGCCAATCACCATCGTTCAAACGCCTCATCATGTCGACGTGGTCAAATCCTTAGTTGAGGTCCAGGCCTATCTCCGCCTCTGGTGGCGACGATCACTTGAGGCCGTTGCATTTGGGAGCATTGAATTGGAAGAGAACGAACATATCTTCAGTAGAACGCATGTATAAATAAGGAAAGGGAATGATGGTTGCACAGTGGAAGAGTGTGGCCTGCATACGGTGGTGTAGTGATGTTGATGAGGCATTGTGTATGGTCAAGTCAAGGCTGAGGTGATGAGGCATAGCCGGTGTACGGTCACGTCAAGTTATATATATATATATATAATTATCAAGCTATATAATTTCGAACCCCGATCAAGATGTGCCGCCCGAAGTTCGATATGTTATATTGTTATTCCGAACACAATGGAACTAGTCTCGAGCCCTAATTCGATCATATGTAGAAGATAGCTTTTTGAACCCAATTATTATATTAAATTTTCAATATTAAATTCTACCCATTTTGATCTCGTATCGCCAAACAATACGTCTGATCGTCTTGAAATTTGACGCCGTATTACAATTCATTATTATGAATCCAATGAAACTAGTTTCATTGAAATCCGAGACAGTGCCCCGTAAGGCTATAAATTATTTATATCCAGGTTAAAATCCAAGATTCAATTATTCAAATAGTTTCTGTTACTAAATTCAATAATTAATTTATCTAATAAATCTCTATATTTGAAATTCGAGTTATTTAATCTATGAAATTAACTTTTCAATATTTCAAATTTATTAAATATTTCAAACTCAAATAACTAAAATTCTAGATCGTTACAAAGAAATTGGAAAAAAATGGAGTTTTGAAATTATTTGGAAAAAAAATCTATGGTTTGATTTTTGAAAAATAATATTTTTAAAGGTGGAAAATAGTAAAAAAAATATCATATGGTTTTGTATAAAAGAATTTGGAATTAAAAAAATGGAAATTGAATATTATAATAATATAATATTAAAGATATGGAATAAAGTGAAAATGAGATTTTAATAAAGTAAAATAGTGAAAAATTGGTTTAATATAGTTTAATATGGTATTAAAATTATTTAAAAGTGTTTTAGACAAGTTTTATAAAATTTGACTAAAAGGTGAAAAATAAGCCATTACGTTTGGCAGTTCGCGATTTCAATACCTGAAAAATTAAATGGATGTGTAGGACGAAATACGAACCTTAATTCTTTGAAATAAGAATTTTTTTGACCCTTATGATCATAGCTTTAAATGAAAATGAAAATTTAAGACTTCATTTAGTAAAGTTTGAGATATGTCCAAATCAAGTTTTCAAAATCGTCGTGTTTTGGCATTTCGTAAAATATTATTTTCAACTCTTTAAAATGGATGTTATTAACTCTTTAAAAATATGAAATATATGAAATAAAATATGTTAAAATGTTTTAAAAGGAATTTGAATTATAAAAAAGGGCAAATATGTAGTGGAATTGGCATTTTAATTTGTAAACCTTTAAAATCACTATTCAACGACAATTTAGCAATGGAATTTGGTAACCTTTGAATAAATGATTTAAACTTGGGTTTTCTTCCCAAACCATTTTGAAATGTTTTTCAAATTATAAATCAAATACTTTTAAAAGTTTAGAGTCAATCAAATAACTTGACTGCCTTATGGTAACAGAGAGGTAGTCTCTAAGTTGGGGTTATAGAAAACCAATTGCCTAATCCGTCTAGCTATCGAGGCTGGCCCGACAGACGGGATGGTTAATTTGATTTACTCGAATCGCATTTTCTTAAGATAAAAGAAAAGAGATTTGTAGTTTTCCAAAAAGGTTAAACAAGATTTAAAATAGGATTTTGATGGTAAAGGGAACATTCTAGTTAAACTCTAAATTAAATTTCATGGAGGGAACTTGTACTATCCATGTGAATTTAAAAGACAATTTCACCATTATTTGAAAATTTGTACAGGTTAAATACAAAAATTAGTATTGAGTATAATCAATCTAAAATTTTTGAATCCTTTTTACTCAATACTAAGTGATTTGGGTTTATAGTAAATGATGTCTTAAATAACATTGTTTTTTACCCATTTAAAACATGTTTTAGAAAAATGAAACCTTTATTAGTTATACTAATAATATAATATGGAAATATTTTCCCTAAGTAATTAAAAGGAAATAGTTTGGTATTTCCAAAGTTAAAAAAAGTTTAATAATTATGTATATTTCAAAACAAAAATGGTTTAAAGTTATATCTCTAAATGCTATTTTATTAGATAAGAAGATATCTTCAAAGTTAAATAATATTCTAAAAAAAAGGAAAGTGGATGTAACGAAAGAGGCTTAACAAACCGTATACGAATATACACATTTTTTTGATAATTGGTTCAAAGAGACCAGGATCGGATTTGGGTGTTTCCTATCTGAAAACCGCTTCGAATCAATATACACATCGAAAGTGAAGACATGTTGAAGATAATGATTTTGTAGATAGAGATTCATAATATGGGCTACTTGCCACTAACCTCATGATTCCCATATTATATACATATAGTGGCAATAGTACCTTCATTTTGAAATCTTTAATGCAAGGTCTGCTCGCTACTAATCCTAGGGGTGATTTCCAAATAGGATGTAGTAGGAGTAACTTTGGTTTATCCTGTTCCTAGACAACTTGTATGGATGAATGTCTAAATTGCATTTCTAAGACCACTACATTGATTTTTATACACGTAAATCTATTTGGTAGTGTAGGAGGTAACCCCTCTTATACTTAACATCCTTCCATAAGGCGTATGAACTCGGGAGTTGTACTTTTGTGGAAACCAATTAGTGTGTCGTCTGAAATGGCAATGTGGCATTTAAAATGGGATTTGTCATGTGAAAGGTAAAACATTACCACAAGCCTCATACATTGGTAATGGCAAAAACATGGTAGATGCAGCAGGGCTAAGTGCGTAACTCCCATTAGGAGATGTTCGTCGCCTTTCTATATTACCCTCTATATTTCGAGTTTCTTATATATGATGTGGCCATAGATACCGCGGTGATGACATATTCGATACTACCTATGGTAAAGGTAAGTCAGTTCTATGTTGGTAGAGGGTAGCAGAACTGTGCCTCGGTACATTCCTCTAGAGATGTACTGTCGAAAGATAATCCCTTGCCTTGTCATTGCTGGAAATCCATTCTCCAATACGTACCTTTATAGACTTGACTGTATACATATTATGTTGGAATTTTATCGATCTAACAATTTTGGCTATTTTAATGTGTTATTTGAAAAGGTTTTCAAACTAATGTCATTAGAAATAATATCAAATGATTTGAAAAAATTGTTTTAGTTATCATTAGGTAAAAACCCATCTATCTGTGTTTATATGGGGTGTGGTCTTATGAGATACTCTTCTTTTCATAGGTTTTGTTCGACATGAAAGTCGATCTATGACACTGTCATATATATATTCAGGTCTTACGTTGGTTTACCAAACCTGATCCTGGTATTTTTAATACTTGGGGTCATATTCGAGTAGTTTCAGGATTAGCTGAAGATGCTCGGAGTGTCTAGAGGAGAGCTGGAGATCTCCATCAACGTATGGACATAGTTTGCTTTTCCATTATGTTTGTTGTTTTTCAACATCTATAAAGACAGGTATTTATAACTGTCTAGGCTGAGCTTAGGATAGACTCTGATATATGTATTTAAAAGTTTTTCTGCTTTAAAAATATTGATATTATAAATTATCGCATTTATGTGAGATTTTGTTCTCTTTATTTTCTTTTACCTTTAACCATTGGTTTTTCCAGCACTTGAATGCTCGACACGCAATATAGTGGACGTATTACTGTCGATTTTCAAGGGTCGAAAATCCCGGTCTTCACATTTGGTATCAGAGCTTAGGTTGACTGAAAATCTGAGCCTGATAGTGGTAAAGTCTTGTGACGACCGCCCATGGCTCCTGCACTAAACATAGAAATAGTGCGCTGAAAAGTGTGCCAGGCAGCCATGGATGATCGTCGGGGGTAAGTTAAAATAGCAGAATCTATCGTATTACTCACAGCGCATGGATAAAATACAATAGAGGATATATATATAGTGAAGCTTCACAAAATAGAATCTCAATTAAGCTTCATAATAGTTGAATACAAACATCTGAATAGTCAATACATCAAGCCTCAATACATATCACTCAGAGAACTATACAAGCAGCGGAACATCCAGTACATATAGTAAGAAAATAATATGCAAGCCTTCAGCTCGTTTTCGTCATCAGCATCGTTGGAAACAAGAACAGCACCTGTCACCTGCTACCTAGTCTGCCCATCCCAAAATGGATGAACAGCCCAAGGTAATAAGAGTTGAACATAAAACCTTGAGTCAGACAACAGTCTTAGTGAGCGGTAAATTAGCTAACAACATACCAAAAGAGCATAAAGGTAAAAGGAATAGGAACCCAACCCTCCCACTCCACCTCTTTCTACAGTGATAGCCCCCAGACACACTAAGCAGAAGTAAACATAGCAAAGCAAACATTTTAAAGTAAAGCAGTTATCACTCGAGTCAAGGTCAATGTTTTCCAAGTACAAACCCCCAAGGCCTAAACCAAGATCAGATAAGCACCCAGAAAATATTGCTCTTGAGACCGAATGACGATACAACCAAACATCCATGACTCTGGCTATCACTGTTATCATTGCTTCGATACCACCGTTAATTGAATGACCGGCACATTGTTTCAGCCGTCCGTCAAGGGCTAATGGTAACCCCGGTTCTAGACAAAACTCCGCACGTCGTCGCAGCCCGTGCCTAGGACTATCGAATCTGCCCAGAGTACTCGACCACCAACTGTAGTCTTTTGGGACTATCGAATCTGCCCAGCGTACTCTTTCTTTGAGCCTGCTAGAACCTTCAACAACGATGAAATCTCAGCCTTCTAGTTATCCTCCTCGACGACTATTCTCATACTAGCTCAAGCGCCTCTCGAGCCAACCATTATCCTCAAACTCGAACCATTTCACCGAGTCATCAACATGCTTGGAGTAATCCCGTCTGGATTAAACCAAGGCTATCTCACATCATGCCTCGCTTCATCTCATCATAGGAAAGCCTCATCTCAACATCATCATCAAATCTATCCATATGAGCTTTATCATCCGCGTCATATGCCACGAGCAGCTTTTCTTATTCAAGAGCCTTTCCCTTAGCTTTTGAATCCTCTTCAACCAACTTGTCCAAATCAAATCATCAATCAACTAATTTATAACAATCAAGTCAATCATTAATCCAAGTAATCAAGCATTCAAACATGATCTAATATACAATTATAACAATAATGGCAATCTTGTAAATAAGGAGTCTAAATCTAACAAGCATGAATCATGAGCAATATCTCTACAACTTGATGAATGAACTTGCATAGGTTAACATGTAGTAAAATGGATGTCAAATCATCATGAACAATAGATCTATACTTAAGTTTAAGAAAATGCATGGAAATCACTATTTTAACACAAAATCAAACCACCATTCCGATATACTCCTTTGGATCCGTGTGAGAGATAACCACCACTCACCAAATCACCTAAACATCTCAAAAGCAACACACTTCAGATCTGTACAGCGAAGGATCTAGCTCGATTCTCCAAAACTCCGCTTCAAACGATGAAATCTCTCTTCGATGGATGTAGATCTTCAATCTAAGCTCTTGGATCTTCGATTTGATCTTCGACTTGGATGGAAGGAAGCACAAGATTAAAGTGGAGAAAAGAAGTGAAGAAGTGTAGTTCTCGAGCTCTCAAAATGGCAGCACTTCGTCGCTTCAAAATCCGGATCCCAAAAAGTGAGGCAAGGACCGTGTATTTATAGGCTGAACCATAAGTCGTTCGCCCCTTAAGTCGTCCATGACTTAAGAAAACCCTACGACCTACGACTTATGAAAACTCCACGACCTACGAATTACGACTTAGCAAATCCTACGACCTAGCACTTGCGTGACTTAACACATATGCGCGACCTAACGAGTTATCATAAGTCGCGACCTAACTGAGATACGACTTAACGACTTAATACCTTCGCGACTTAGCGACTCATCACACTGCCGCATTTCTACCTAAGTCATTTGGATGACTTAATGGCTTACGAATCAACGACTTAACATAAGTCACGACCTAACACACACACACGCGGCTTAGCGACTTAACAGCATTGCTGACCTAACGACTTAACCCTTAAGCCCTTACGCGAATTAACTACGTACACGGTCTAAAACGTGCACGACCTACAGAGACAGGCATCCTAATGACTTAGCAACTTACGTGACTTAACTACACAAAGTGATCTACCTTAGGTCGCTAACTCGCTAACTCTTATACTGCTAATCCTTAAGCCGCTAACTACTAGGTCGTTGCCGCTAATTCTTAAGTCGCTACCCTCCTTAAGTCGCTTACTAACTTAAGCCGTTAACTCTTAAGTCGTCAACTTCCTTAGGTCGGTCAAATCCTATAGGTCGCTAAACCCCTTAAGTCGTCTACCCCTTAAGTCGTCTACTTCCTTGAGTCGCTCCACGACCTAACCTTCTTCACGACCTAAGTCCCAACACGACCAAACTCCTTAGGTCGCTCCAATCTCTTAAGTCGCTCAACCGGCCTAACTACTACACGACTTAAGCTTCGAACAACTTAAACTCTAGACGACATAACAACACTAACAATCTAATAACAACTGTTTTACAATCTTTTGATCCGTAAAAATACGGGTCGTTACATTCTCTTCCCCTTAGGAATTTCGCCCCTGAAATTCCAAACAAACAAGAGCAATCAAAAACTATTCTGCATGCCTACCATCCATAGCAATCAACAAACCATGCGTCCAATTACTAGCCTAGCATGCAGAATTCTAAAACTAGAACAAGTTACAATGTCGTGAGATGACATGACACCTTATGGCCATACCTCGAAGAGTTCAGGATGAGCTGCCTTCATCCTCTCTTCCACCTCCCATGTACAGTCGTTATCATCATCACTCCATTGTATCTTGAGCAACTTAACTACCTTCTTACTAAGCTGTTTCGTGTCAGTTTCCACAACACGAAGCGGATTACGAGGTCTCTTAACAACTGGATCAACCTCAAAATCTTCACAGCTATCTGCAGAAACCACTGTATTCGAGTCGTGCACATACTTCCGTAGATACGATACATGAAAAACATTGTGCACACCCGCCATCTTTTCTGGTAACTCCAATTTGTAGGCGAGCTTTCCAATTCGCTCGATGATCGGGAATGGTCCAACAAATCTCGGAGTCAATTTTCCTTTCTTCCCGAATCGAATAACATTCTTTAGTGGAGAAATCTTCACAAAAACAATATCACCTACGTCGAATTCCAAATCCTTACGACGCTTATCAGCATAACTTTTCTGACGGTCTTGGGCTGCCTTCATTCGTTGCCGAATGATTTCTATGCAATCCGAAGTCTATCGAATCATTTCTAGCCCAAGTATCAACTTTTCCCCTGTTTCCAACCAACATGTCGGAGAGTTACACGGTCTTCCATACGGTGCCTCATACGGTGCCATACCAATGCTTGACTGGTAACTGTTATTATATGAAAATTCCACCAAATGAAGATGATCTTCCCATGATCCTTCGAAATCTAAAACACATGCTCTAAGGAGATCTTTCAAAACTCGATTGACTCTCTCGGTCTGACCATCTGTTTGGGGGCGATAAGCTGTACTCAAACACAACTCGGTTCCCAAAACTTCCTGGTAGCTCTTCCAAAATCTACTAGTGAACAACGGGTCTCGATCGCTCACTATACTTTTCGAAATACCATGGAATCGAACTATCCACTTAACATACAGCTCAGCCAACTTTGATGCAGTCCTGGTTGATCGAACAGGAATGAATCTTGCACTCTTAGTCAAACGATCCACGATGACCCAAATCCCTTCATTTCCCGTTCTTGTTATAGGTAGCCCATCAATAAAATCCATCGATATTTGCTCCCACTTCCATGTAGGAACTTCTAATGGCTGAAGTAATCCAATGGGCTTCTTCTGCTGAGCTTTTACCAACTGGCAGTTCATGCACTTGGAAATAAAATTTCCAACATCCTTCTTCATACCTTCCCGGTAATAGGTTCTCTTCATATCCCGATACATCTTATTTCCACCTAGATGAATTGTCAGCTTCGAGTGATGACTTTCCTTCAGAACTTCTTTTCTCAATTCATCCATATCGGGAACAACTAGTCGTCCTTGCTTCCGAACCAACCCTCTCGATCGACCTCGAATCCTCTATCCTTTTCTGGGTCCAATCCAGATTCCAAATCACGGATAATCTTGACAAGCTTATCGTCTCGCTTTTGGCTCTCGCCAATTCTTTCCATAAGAGTCGGTCTTATCGATAAGTTTGCCAACATCTCAGGTTCCAATTCACATCTGGGCCTGAAGTCAAATCCAGCTAAATACTCGAGACTCTTCCATTCTGAAAACATGGCTCCCAATCCTGCATGTCTTCGACTTAATGCATCTGCCACTGCGTTACCCTTTCCCGGAGTATAGGCTATACCAAAATCATATGATGCCAAAAACTCTAGCCATCGTTGTTGTCTAAGATTCAAATCCTTTTGGGAGAAAAGATACTTCAACGACTTATGATCTGTAAACAACTCGAATCGAACTCCCAATAGGTAATGTCTCCACATCTTCAGAGCAAATACAATCGCCGCTAACTCCAAATCATGAGTCAGATAATTCCTTTCATGCGGCTTCAGTTGTCGACTTGCATACGCAACAACTTTACCCTTCTGCATCAGCACTACTCCAAGTCTAGTACCACATGCATCGGTGTAAACCACCATCTCATCATTTCCACTTGGAATAGTCAAAACAGGAGTACTTGTCAATCGCTCTTTCAGGATTCTGAAAGCTTGCTCACACTTAGCATCCCATCTGAATACTTGGTTCTTTTTCGTCAATCCTGTTAATGGTGCAGCCACCTTGGAAAAGTCTTTGATAAATCGACGATAGTATCTTGCTAATCCAAGAAACTTCTCACATCAGATGCATTCTTAGGTCTACCCCAATCCTGGATTGCTGCCACTTTAGCGGGGTCAACCGCTATTCCGCTTCCAGAGATAATATGGCCTAAGAACCTCACTTCGCTCTTCCAGAAGTGACACTTTGAAAACTTAGCCTTCAGTTGATGTTTCCGTAAGATTTCCAAAACAACACGCAAGTGCGTCTTGTGCTCTTCTTCGGTTCTGGAATAAATCAAAATATCATCCACGAACACTAGTACGAACTTGTTCAACTGATCTCTGAACACTCTATTCATAAGATCCATAAAATATGCTAGCGCATTGGTCAATCCAAACGGCATTACCAGCCACTCAAAGAAACCGGATGGTGTCCTGAAAGCAGTCTTCGGCACTCTATCCTTAGCCACTCTTAACTGGTGAAATCCCGTTGCCAAATCTTTCTGAGAAAACAACTTAGCTTCGTGAAGTTGATCGAACAAGTCATCCATCCGCTTTGGTTACAAACACAACCGGTGCACCCCATTCAGACACACTACGCCGAATGAATCCTTTCTGTAAAAGATCATCAACTTGCACCCTCAACTCTTGTTGTTCCCTAGGCGCCATCCGCCTAAGAGGCATCACAACAGGTCTGGCTCCTTTAACTAGGTCGATACGAAACTCAATCTCTCTATGCGGCGGTAACCCTTTGACCTCATCAAAGACATCCTCAAATCCATTAGCGATTGGCACCGATGACAGTCCATCCCGTGGAACAACCAGCGAATACATGAAGCTCATGAAGACGCCTTCCTCATGCTTACATCGTATCACAACCTTTCGCCCTTCCACATTCTCGACTGTCACCTCCAACCTTTCACAATCAACCTTTGCCGCATACTTCCTAAGCCAGTCCATACCCAAAATAATTCCGAACCCAGCAAAGTTCAGAACAAAACAATCACAAACAAAAGAGCAATCATGACTCGATACAATCAGACCACGGCATAGCATACACAGACAAGATGAACTCCCAACTGGATTAGTCACAACCAATGGCCTATCAACAATATCCGATTCTAAACCCAACCGGCCTACAAGTTCATTATAAACAAAAGAATGCGACGCCCCAGTATCGAATAACACTCTAACTGGAACACCACATAGGGAAAGAGTACCTTGTACCACCACACTCTTTCCTTTCTCTTCAGCGGTAGGAGCTTTTGAAGATGATGGAACAGCCCCCAAAGCGTAAGCTTGCACAATCTGCTTGTCCTTTCGCGGTTCTGGACAATTCCTCTTGACATGCCCCGGCTTGTCACAGTTGTGGCACTTCATCAGCACCTTTGGATTCTTGCAATCTTTGGAGAAATGGCCCTTCTGCTGACAATTATAGCAGGTCACTTCGCCCTTCGGCTTCTTCTGACCATCCTTACCCTTTTGCAGCTGCTGCTTCCTCTTCTTGTTTCCACCCTGCTGTGGTTTAGACTCTTGCTTCGTCACAGCAACAATAGATCCTTCTTTAGGAAATAGATTCTCGTGCCTGAGATCCTTCTCTACAAGCTTCTCAAATGGATCGTCCAGATGATCCACCAACTGCCTCCCAAGATAAATGTCCAAGCCTGTCACAAACTTCTCGTTTTTCTGATAAGGAGATTCAATATATGACCGGGCATACTTGGACAAGGCTTCAAACTCAGAAGCATACTCAAGAACTGGTCTTCCACTTTGCTTGAGCTCCACAAACTTCTTGAACAGAACAGATTTCTGAGCTGTAGAAATGAACTTAGCTTCAAATCTGGCTTGGAATTGCACCCAAGTAATTTCTTCCTCCGGAGTATCAATGGTGATAGAGTTCCACCAATCACAAGCTCTTCCTTGAAGCTGTCTTGATGCGAGCTTCCTTTTGGTTGCATCCTCGATTCCCAAGTCACCAAAGATCCTTCTACAAGCATCTATCCATCTCTGAACTTCAATAGTTGACTCTGTTCCCATGAAAACCTTTCCTCCAAGAGCAGTATAATCTTTACACAGCTTAGCAAAATCCACTGGTTTTGGAGTTTGAACTTGAACTCCAACATCTACTGATGGCCCCGAAGCTGGCATCCTTCTCATGATCGAAGTCATCATAGCCTCGAACATAGCAGCATAATCAGCAGCCCCCTCAGCAGCACGGCCTTCCCTAGCAGCTGGTCTCCCTCTTCGACTCATTCTTAATATCAATAAAAGAAATGATCAGCATACGTTGAGAAACAACTGCATAAAGGACTCACATCCTTCTAAGCTACTATATTATATATAGTAATCATCCATCAAAATACAATTACGTCTCTCATACGTAGTTACGTCAGCGAGCGTTGGGTAAAATCGATTAACCAAAGCTCTGATAGCAAATGTGACGACCGCCCATGACTCCTGCACTAAACATAGAAATAGTGCACTGAAAAGTGTGCCAGGCAGCCATGGATGATCGTCGGGGGTAAGTTAAAACAGCAGACTCTATCGTATTACTCACAGCGCATGGATAAAATACAATAGAGGATATATATATATATAGTGAAGCTTCACAAAATAGAATCTCAATTAAGCTTCATAATAGTTGAATGCAAACATCTGAATAGTCAATACATCAAGCCTCACTACATATCACTCAGAGAACTATACAAGCAGCGGAACATCCAGTACATATAGTAGGAAAATAATATGCAAGCCTTCAGCTCGTTTTCGTCATCAGCATCGTTGGAAACAAGAACAGCACCTGTCACCTGCTACCTAGTCTGCCCATCCCAAAATGGATGAACAGCCCAAGGTAATAAGAGTTGAACATAAAACCTTGAGTTAGACAACAGTCTTAGTGAGCGGTAAATTAACTAACAATATACCAAAAGAGCATAAAGGTAAAAGGAATAGGAACCCAACCCTCCCACTCCACCTCTTTCTATAGTGATAGCCCCCAGACACACTAAGCAGAAGTAAACATAGCAAAGCAAACATTTTAAAGTAAAGCAGTTATCACTCGAGTCAAGGTCAATGTTTTCCAAGTACAAACCCCCAAGGCCTAAACCAAGATCAGATAAGCACCCAGAAAATATTGCTCTTGAGACCGAATGACGATACAACCAAACATCCATGACTCTGGCTATCACTGTTATCATTGCTTCAATACCACCGTTAATTGAATGACCGGCACATTGTTTCAGCCATCCGTCAAGGGCTAATGGTAACCCCGGTTCTAGACAGAACTCTGCACGTCGTCGCAGCCCGTGCCTAGGACTATCGAATCTGCCCAGAGTACTCGACCACCAACTGTAGTCTTTTGGGACTATCGAATCTGCCCAGCGTACTCTTGCTTTGAGCCTGCTAGAACCTTCAACAACGATGAAATCTCAGCCTTCTAGTCATCCTCCTGGACGACTATTCTCATACTAGCTCAAGCGCCTCTCGAGCCAACCATTATCCTCAAACTCGAACCATTTCACCGAGTCATCAACATGCTTGGAGTGATCCCGTCTGGATTAAACCAAGGCTATCTCACATCATGCCTCGCTTCATCTCATCATAGCAAAGCCTCATCTCAACAACATCATCAAATCTATCCATATGAGCTTTATCATCCGCGTCATATGCCACGAGCAGCTTTTCTTATTCAAGAGCCTTTCCCTTAGCTTTTGAATCCTCTTCAACCAACTTGTCCAAATAAAATTATCAATCAACTAATTTATAACAATCAATCAAGTCAATCATTAATCCAAGTAATCAAGCATTCAAACATGATCTAATAAACAATTATAACAATAATGGCAATCTTGTAAATAAAGAGTCTAAATCTAACAAGCATGAATCATAATCAATATCTCTACAACTTGATGAATGAACTTGCATAGGTTAACATGTAGTAAAATGGATGTCAAATCATCATGAACAATAGATCTATACTTAAGTTTAAGAAAATGCATGGAAATCACTATTTTAACACAAAATCAAACCACCAATCCAATATACTCCTTTGGATCCGTGTGAGAGATAACCACCACTCACCAAATCACCTAAACACCTCAAAAGCAACACACTTCAGATCTAGACAGCGAAGGATCTAGCTCGATTCTCCAAAACTCCGCTTCAAACGATGAAATCTCTCTTCGATGGATGTAGATCTTCAATCTAAGCTCTTGGATCTTCGATTTGATCTTCGACTTGGATGGAAGGAAGCACAAGATTAAAGTGGAGAAAATAAGTGAAGAAGTGTAGTTCTCGAGCTCTCAAAATGGCAGCACTTCGTTGCTTCAAAATCAGGATCACACAAAGTGAGGCAAGGACCGTGTATTTATAGGCTGAACCATAAGTCGTTCGCCCCTTAAGTCGTCCACGACTTAAGAAAACCCTACGACCTACGACTTATGAAAACCCCACGACCTACGACTTACGACTTAGCAAATCCTACGACCTAGCACTTGCGCGACTTAACACATATGTGTGACCTAACGACTTATCATAAGTCGCGACCTAACTGAGATACGACTTAACGACTTAATACCTTCGCGACTTAGCGACTCATCACACTGCCACATTTCTACCTAAGTCATTTGGACGACTTAATGGCTTACGACTCAACGACTTAACAGAAGTCACGACCTAACACACACGCATGCGGCTTAGCGACTTAACAGCATTGCTGACCTAACGACTTAACCCTTAAGCCCTTACGCAACTTAACTACGTACACGGTCTAAAACGTGCACGACCTACAGAGACACGCGTCCTAACGACTTAGCAACTTACGCGACTTAACTACACAAAGTGATCTACCTTAGGTCGCTAACTCGCTAACTCTTATACTGCTAATCCTTAAGCCGCTAACTACTAGGTCGTTGCCGCTAATTCTTAAGTCGCTACCCTCCTTCAGTCGCTTACTAACTTAAGTCGTTAACTCTTAAGTCGTCAACTTCCTTAGGTAGGTCAAATCCTATAGGTCACTAAACCCCTTAAGTCGTCTACCCCTTAAGTCGTCTACTTCCTTGAGTCGCTCCACGACCTAACCTTCTTCACGACCTAAGTCCCAACACGAGCAAACTCCTTAGGTCGCTCCAATCTCTTAAGTCGCTCAACCGGCCTAACTACTACACGACTTAAGCTTCGAACGACTTAAACTCTGGACGACTTAACAACACTTACAATCTAATAACAACTGTTTTACAATCTTTTGATCCGTAAAAATACGGGTCGTTACAAGTCTCATCAGAGATAGGGTTAGTAATACCCTAGAAAGAGTAACTCATTAAATATAGGGTAAGTGACACTCTAGAAGGAGTTGAGAGTATTATATATGAGTGTGTAGTTGTTAATGCTATATAAAAATGATTTTTGTTTTGGAAAATTGGTAAATGAAATAATTTTACCTAAGATTATATTTTAAATATAAAAGGGTCATCTTTTCAAAAGATATAGTTAATTATGAGATAATAATATTCAATTATTACCATGGGTTGGTTAAAAGACATAAATTGGTATAGGAACATCTTGTGATTAGAATTTCACAGTTTGACTATAAGGTGTTTGATAACAACATTGGGTTAAGGATAATGAACTTATAAAGGAAAATAAATGAGCATGTTTTATAAAAGTGCGTTTTACAAAAATAAAATGATTCTGTAAACGTTGGATTTATAAGACATGTTTTATAAAAGAAATTTTGAGAATTTAAATCCGGATAGTTTGGCAAAGCTTTGAAAATTTTAAAATGATTTGGTAGAAGTTATAATTTTAGGAGTAAAAGTTTATAAAATGGAAAGTTTATATTTATAAAAGAGTTTTTATAAAGTTAAAATATCTTTTAAGAGATGATTTGTAAGTGATATTTAAAATGAGATTTAAACTGTATTTTTAAAAGTGATTTAGAAAGGGCTTAAATGGAAGAAGACATGGATAGCGACATCATTATCGTAAATAAATGTTTTCAGAAAGGTAAGGAAGACATAGACTATAACACTGTTGTTATAGTAAGTGGTTTTCGAAAGGAGATATTTTATATTGTATACGGGATTTGTACATATCCTATATTTGATGTTAAGTTTCGAAGTGGGTAACTTATATCTATTTTTAAGTTAAGAATGGCATCCATTCAAGGTATGAGAGGTAATGATACCCCAACTTGATCGGATTAATTGAAACTAATAATTACTTTAAGTTCGACATCGAAAATTAATATTAAGTATAATTAATTAGATCCCTATACTAGTGTTTTTTTATAGTCGTAACGACGTTTTACACAACATTCATTTTGATCCAATAAAGTGTGTTTTGAAAACGATGAACCTTTCCTCAAAGATTTTTTTGGATTTAAGTATATAGAAGTATTTTCTAAGTGTTCAAATTGAAATGGTTTCTCTGAAAGATGATAGCAATTTTTGGTGAATAAATATTTTAAAGCAATTATATATAAAGAAGCATCTTTATAAAATTGTTTGAATAAAAGTTTTATGAAATGTTTTCATAAAATTTTTGGAAAGGTTAATTAGTACTATGAGGTACGTAGAACATTTTGCATAATTTTGATCTAAGATTCGAGTATGAACTTTGAGGTGTTTACGTCGGTCCAAAAAAGGATTTATCACTTGATTGTTGATGACGAACATTGATGTGGATTTTCGATTGTATACTTGCGCTTTCAATCATAGTTGAGAGATATGTAAGGGAAGTGAGGGTTTTGATTAAGAAGCTTGATCATAGTCCGCAGTAGAGGACCAAGGGATCAATACTAGTTTGGAAGTAAAATTGTGGATTCGAATAGAAGATTGAATTAGATATTACAAAAAATCTGGGTATATCATATGGAATTGAGTTTAAAGACAATATTTTGGTAAACTTTTTTGGGTTTGGGGTTATGGTGAAATTTCGAGGACGAAATTATTTTAAGGGAGAAGAATGTAACGACCCATAATTTTATCACATTGAATCAGAATATTTAATTAATTTTGAATATTTAGATAATTGTTTTAAATGATAAATAATCCATTTTGATTATTACATAATGACAATAAGTGATTTATAATGGTTTTATAAATATATAAACTTGTTTTATAAAGACATATAAAATTTGTTGCATTTTGGTAGGTCGATGTCATACTTATATAAATGGGTTTTAATATACAAGTAATTTGGCACGTGCGATGCACGTGTGCAGAAGGGACCGGTAATAAAAAACACTGTTTGTAAGATTTTATAGATTTTACAAAATGACTTTGACCTGTACATAATGTTGCATTTTTTATGCATGTACATGCACATGTCAACCGTTTATCAAAACGTGAATGAGACTAAGTTATTTTAGAGAGTAATTAAACATGTAAAGAATGTCTGAGATTTAATATTGATCTTTTTGAGTACTTGGAAGATGCTATGTGCTCGTCTTTAAAATTGTTTCCTTCAGTGGCCCCTAAACAAATGAAATGAATAATAATGTTAGATTGAACCAATATTAGCCATTATTTAGATGTTAATGTTGGAGGTAGAGTTAATGTTGGAGGTAGAGTTAATGTTGCAAGTAATATTAATATGTATAATTGAATATATATATAAAGTATATATATATATATATAGTACTGAATAGTTACACATTTTTTATCCCAAAATGAATGTTAGATTAAGTAGACACAAATTAGTTTACATTTCCACTTTGTACGCCTAAGTTTATATTGCTACTTCATAATGTGACATGGATGAAAAGTAGAAAACTGCCAATACGAATCCCTTGATAATCATCCCTGATCTGCAGTTTCCATTCTGTTCTAGCATGAGTGTTGCCACGTTAGCATGACTTTGAATGTTATGCTACTTATATTTGTACATAAGTAGAAAAGTTACATCAGCTAAAGAAATACAGCACGTATATTTTCTTATTTTGTGCAATTGGCTACCTGCATATAACTATTTGCCAAGATGAAAATGGCCCACTATGAATACACAATCATACTGTTTAAATAATCAAGTATTCATCTTTAATTTGACCCTCCATTAGGTAACTAAACTCATCAACAATCGGGAAAACCTGGGCATCATTTTAAGATTACCATTTCAAACAATTCAAACAAACTACAATGCATGGTTGCTTGTGTTCTTGTATATCTGCTTTGTAGTCGTGTCAACTTGACATACATGTGTATGCACCAATCAGAATGGTTTAGTGAAGTTTTATAGGATGATTGAATTACATGGAGTTCCTATTGTAGATATGGATACAAAATTTTTAGATAATAAAATGTATAATATGATTCAAACAAAAAGAGAAACAGAGCAAAGTAACATGACAAATGTTGGGTATTATGTTATAACGAACGTGTTTATAGAAAAGTAGGAAAAATAATAAAGACATCTCCTCATTAATGTATTAATCCTCTATTTTCAAATCATAACAGTGGGTACTTCCGTTGGAACCAAAAATCTACAACAGGGTTAAGCACTTCCACCACCAATGAAGAAAGATATAGTCAATTAATTACATTTTTAATAAAACTGTCATTTATAATGATATAATATCATCATATAAGTAGATATTAACTATGCATAAGTATAAGAATTTAGTACATATTAGTACTTGAACCAAAAACTAAATCTAAAACCATAACAACGAAATAATTTTGGAGAAAAACAATGACATTTTCAGTGCAGAAAATACATTTTATGAGAAGCAAGAAAGAAAACTATTCTGACCACTGCAAAAGTAAACCTTGCTTAAAATTAAAAGTTGAATTATCCAAATGGAGCAAAACTACATATTTGAATAATTCAGATATGAATAGTACAGATTTGAATTAAAATTAAAAGTTGAGAGAAATTGATAAAAGTTGAATTATCCAAATTTGATACAAAATAAAGTTCATACTTACTTAAAATAAAGGAGAAGGCAATATCCAAAGAATGGTAAAAGAGAAAAACGGTAATATTGGTGATCAGTTGTAAAACGATGGTAAAGAGCTTTAAAAATAAAGGTAAAGGCAATATCCAAACATGATACAGAAGCATGTATATTTGTAACTGGGTTTTATATCTATAAACCAAACATTCTATGATATTTACAAAATTACAAAACCGAAATAAAAAAGCATTACAAACATAAGCAAAGGCAATACCCAAACATGAAAAAGATGCATGTATATTTGTATCATGGTTTATATCTGTAGACGGAACATTATGTAATAATTACAAAATTACAAAACTCGAATAAAGGTTCTTTTTTGTTGACCAAACCAAGCATGGTTTTGATATCTACAAAATTACAAAACTGAAATGAGTCTTAAAACCATGTTCTTGAATGCAGAATAGGTATTGCATAGACAAATAACTATTATGGATGAGACAATAACTCAAAAAGGAAATATGTATCCTGGTTTAGGAACAAATTAGTGCATTAATTAATAATTGCATGTATCTTCCAAAAAAGCCAAAAAGCCTTCACCTTTAACTATTTGCATTATTAGTGAAATATGAATAATTGGCTTTCGTAATACTTTATGTGATGCTTTATTATGGTCGACTAAATTATGTATCACAAAGTAGCAGATATATATGCACTGCAAAGTCTGAAAGGATTATTGTAAAAAGCAAGATATATTTGTGTAACTATTAGACTAAAAAATAATTAAGCTGAAGCGGAACAACTTTGAAATTAGAAGCTAAAAGAGTTAAAACCTTAAATTCAACAATCTAAAATTTTAAGTACCATTAAAAATGTGAAAATAAGGTAAAATCATGTTGTTCAAAATAAAATCTGTCATAAAACACAACACCTAAATTTGCGACTTGTTTAGCACAGCAAGTTGCGTTGTATGTTATCAAAGTGCAATTTGACACTAATAGAGTGATGAACAATTATAGGCTTATCAAAAATAACAACTTTCAAATTGTTAACGTTGTATTATACCGTGAATTTCAAGATTTTGTATACATGGATGAAAATAAAATAAAGAACTAATCTAATTCAAGTATACAACATAAATAGCTTGATTTGTTAGTCAAAGGTTTGCCACCAAACTAATCATGCATCTTTGTTTGGTCCTTTCTTACTTATTTTGCAAACAGAAGCAGTTGTACTCTTCCAGTCAAATGCATCCTACTCGCTAAGCTGTTTAATTTTAATGCAATTTCTTGCATACTCCATAGGTTCAAATAACCAAATTAAATTTTAAATGATAAAACTAATAAGATGAAGAAACAGGGAAAATTGCAGAGTTGTTTATTCAACTTTCAAAAAACAGCAATGAATGCTTGCGTCTACTATATTCCTAGACGTGTTAATGATCTAACATATATGGCTTTATTGAAACTGTCTAGTTCCAACTTTTTCAGTAATTCTGTGTGTTAGAATGTCTAAAAACTAATAGGCAAACCAACCAATTTGTTCTGGTTTATCCCACCAGAAACAAAGATTTGTCTATGCATTAATGTTACTGTATATGGAATAGCCCATATTTGTGTCAGCTGGATGGTATAGCATATGCAAAACAATGCAATTCTAAGTATATAATATTTTTCAGTATAGTCTTACAGTGATTGTACCAAAAGTGTAAAACACAATACGTTGTTAATAGACTATATTGTTTATATTTTGGATAATATATGATCTCAGCTATTAAAATTGTAACTGCATTTAACTTCTTTATCCTCAAGACTATTGGATTCCCTACCACTTTTTACAGTGATAAATAAGTCATCGTTTAAACTTAAAAAGGTTAAAAAGGTATAATATACTGCAGTACTCTAAGGACTCACTGCATTAATGGAGTCCCCTACCCTTTATGGTGCTTCTCAACCAACCCACCATTGTAAGCAACATCGGTCTGCTGATCAGCTCCAACCTAAGTCAGCTCGCCGGAAGTCGACCAACTGGTTTCGCCCAACAAATATGAAAGTATCACATTAAAAAGATTTCATTTACCAAATGATCCAGATTTGATATTCAAGTGTTTTGAATGTGAAGGTGGATGAGTATGAGAGTAGAAAATGAAACTCTAAAAGAACAGATGATAAAAACACATATTAATGGACCATAGTTAGAGATTAAAAGTAGCAATGTTAAAATTAAATACCTCCTTAGGTTGAACTGGACCTCCTGAAAGTAAAAAGTATAAGATCTTCATTCGTAGTGGTTGAATATACCTAATACAAAAATCGGTACAAAAAATAATAATATATGAATATATGAATATTTCATCAGTTTAAAGTCGAGGCAAATCAACCAATCGTCTAAAACCACGATTCTACTAATGAAGCACAACCAGAATAAATTGTCTAGAAGTTTTTGAAGTAAAATCTACTAAAAAGCATAAAATAGTGGAACTTTAATTGAAAATATACGAAGAAACAATACCTATTTGTCTTTCTGCAATTCTTCACCTATGTGAACAAAGCCGTTTATCTTCCAACTCGTCGTTGTCAATCGTCGCTTGCTGTTCATTAATTGATTATGGGAGCTTCATTGAAAACTTAGCCGAAGCCCTAGAATTTCACCTAAAAACTGTAAAAGAATAAAATTATGATTTCACTCACAAACAAAATAGAATTTAATCGAATTTAGTGGATAAATTAGGGTGGTATAATTACCATTCGAGGTGGGGAATGATGAATAATCGACGAAGGTTATTGGTAAAGGAGGAACCATTCAAGAACGTGGGGAATTGTAGGTTGTAGAAGTGGAGGGGAAGTAAATTACCGGAGAGGAGGGAAAAATGGGTAGGTTTTGAGATGCGGGCTAGGTGGAGGAGGCATGGGGAAGTCGGTTGGGAGAGAACGTAAGGAAGAGAAAGTGGGGAGATGGAAAGGTTGAACAACCGCAGAATGTAGTGGGTAGTAGATGATTGGAATGGTAAAGTACATATATGCCCTCTTCAATTTAATTGTGTAGCTAGCCTGTGCAGGGGTTGATTGGGAAGTTTAAAAAAGCTTCACCAAAGTAAAGAATTTGTATTATTAGTAGAGATATGGTTTTATAGCTTAAATAATCGAGTTTTAATTATTTAAATATGATAAGAAATCTTTTTTCAATTTTTTTTAATAAATAAATAGTTTGATTAAAAACTGCAAATGTGACCGGGATTCAACTTTTGGATTTTCGACGTTTCGTCAAACGTAAGTTGTTTCAAATCGTTGCAACATTATTTGATGCACATACACACATGCATGTACATCCATATACACATAATTAGTCACATCAAGGGTTTATAAATATCTAAATATGCATATACAAAAGCTTCCTTATATGTATACAAATGAAAGCTTCATCCTTAAGAGTCAAAAAGAAAACTTACAATCAACTACACATCACCTTACCACCTACAACATTAAGTGATGGAAAACACATGGAGGGGGGTGGGTTCGGTCGAAAGATAAGGGGGAGAGGTGGGATTTTGTTAATTGCATGTACAAGGATTTTGTGACGACCCTGAATTTTTGACATTGGAAATCAGAATATTTCATTGATTTTAAATATCTGGAAGTTAGTTTAATTTGAAATTCAAATATCAGAATGAATTTGGCAATTTAATTATTGAATTTAATTTATTGAAAGTTGGGTAAATTATTGAATCTTCAGTTTTAAGCTGTTAAAAATAATTTGAAGGCTTAGAAATTTTTTATTAATAATACTGAAGGTGATAGAAATTTTGAAATTGAATTTAACAGTGTTTTGTTCAGTTTTGAAATTTTATCGTTTAAATCGATATTTAAAAATAGCCTTCTGAGGCACAGTCTCGGAATTCGACGAAACTAGTTCCATTGGATCCGTAATATTGTATTATTATTGGGTTTCAAATTTTGGAGCGTTTGGAGTTTTCGTGTGAGCGTACGATATATAAACGCGCTGAAATTTATATCGAATTCAATATAGTAACTGAGTTCAAAAAGCTATCTTCTCCATACGATCGAGTTAGGACTTGGAACCTTTTCCATTGCGTTCGGAATAGGCGTATAACATTATAAACGCCTAGCGGCATGCCTCGATAGGGGTTCGTGATTTTAGGCTATATAAATCGGAACGATTTAAATTTAAATTCAAATATAATATAATTTGACCAGTCAAATTTCCTTCAGTTGAAATTCTTTCACCATCAGCACTTTTTCAAAACACTGTTTCCCTGTTCAAACTTGCAACCATCTCTTCTTGTCTCCCTTCTGATATACGCTACCCTCAGCTTTTCAGTCGTAAAATCATGTCATGCCTCCTTCAAATCGAACGAGATATTTTCTTTCGTTCAAAACTAAATCATGGCCTAGCAAACAGAAAAAAATGTTAATTAACTCGTTTAAAACGAACGACGAAAGAAAAAAAATGAAACCCCTTTCTCATTAAATCAATGGCCGCACTTCCTCCCCAATTTAATTCATTCGAAAGCTCAAAAATAAAAATTAATGGCCAAAAGCGGTAACTCAACGTGATGCTGTCAATCTCGTGATGCTCTCAATCTCGAGTTATATGGTTTCCCAAAGCAATTAGGGGGTCGCGATGGAGAAGCCTTCGATTTCGAGACTCTGCAGGTTGGAGGGGAGATCTCAAGCTCGCGACAGGAAGGAGGACACTCGGCAGCAACGTGGTCGAGTTCGACTTCGATCGAAAGGGAAGCTCGGCGACGTTCGATTTCGAGGCTCGAATTTGGGGCATCGCAATCTTCGGTGAGGTTATTTGTTTTATCTTTTTTCCAATTTAAAATTTTATATCTGGATATATAATATTTGCAGAGAGGTATATTAATTTTATCTTTAATTTAGTTCAATATATATATATATAATATATATATATATATCTATAGATTGAGAAAGAAAAAGAACAGACAGAAAAATATATATATAAGTTTTAATCTATAGTAAAGGAAAATATAAATACAAATATACATATATTAAAGATGGAAAAGTTTTACAGTTAATAAAATCACCGTTTGGTTATATACAGATTTGAAAATACATGTAAGATTTAAAATAGGAAACCTTTTTGATAAAGATATATATATATATACACACACACATCTAGGATTTGGAAAGAAAAAATATATAAGGGTTTATATAGATTATTAAAGGAAAATCCGATTAAAATTTAATCATTAGTTAAAATTAAATCGTTAGTTAAATAAATTTAATTATCAAATGGAAATTGATTATTCGATTTATTTCGAATATTAATAAATTGTATAAATTGTTTATACAAGGTTTAAAAAAATCGAGAAAACAAGCTGGAATGGAAAATGGATTGCAAAACAAAATCAAAGGTGAGATCTTCTCACTCACTTGACTATTTGTTGAATTTAAATAGTTGAATTTAAATTATGGATGTGTTTGGATGAATTGGATAATTTATCTATTGATGATATTAGATATAGTAGGATATATATATATATATATTTGGAGATTGATTTCCCGCATTATATAGCGGATGAGACCCTATGCGCCGCATAATAGAGGATGATATTTTATAAATCCCATATATCGCGATATTCCACCTCGAAGTGGAATGGATATTTAATTGTTGTGCTAACATCTGTAGATGAAGGGAAACAGGTTGGAGGGATCCAACAGGATTCCTCAAATTCTATGAATTTGTTTCATATGTTGTGTGATGAATTATTTGTAATCTTTGAATGATTATATTGATGATTGAATTTGTTGAAGGCTATAATTTAGCCGAATGTATTTTTGGTATCGTTGGATACCAAAAATAAATAAAATTGGATTTTTGAAATTAAAGTGGGAAATTTTAAGTAAATCCCTTTTGAAAGAATTGGGTGATTTTAAAAGAAGGAATTTAAAAGCATAAAGTTGATTTTTGTAATCCTATCGAATCAATTCCAAAATATGGGAAGGGATTTCAATAAATGGGTTTTAAACAGTATTGTTCGAAAGTTGAAGAACTTATTTAAAAAATGGAATTTTAAATAATTTGGAAAGAATAAAGGGATTTATTTAAAAGGAAATAAATTTTTAGAAATAAATTTGAGAATTGATTTGATGTTGGAAGTTAAATCTTTGGAAAATCAATATGAAAATTGATTGGTGTTTTGAATGAAAATGATTTGGTATTTGGAAATAAACTTAGAAATCAATTTGTAATTGATTTAGTGCTTGAAAAGAAATTAGAAATCAATTTGGAATTTGATTTGGTGTTTGAAAGTGAATATTTGGAAATTTAAATTCACAATGGAATTTATAAAGAAAAAGGGAAATAAATAATATCGGGAATTTTATTCTGCGAATGAAAAGTGATTTGAAATTGGTTTTCAAAGTAATGAAGTGTGGAAAATATATATCTTGCAAAGATATTTTGAAATTTAATAATTTGGAAAAATTATTTAGATTGGTTGATTGTTGTGAATGTTGTTTGATAGTTAAATAACCGACTATCAATATTTGCCTTTGAAATGGCATTTGAATTTGTTTTTAGAAACAAGCGCTCATTATTCGGTTTAGCCGAGAGAGGACTTTGTGTCATATAACCCATTCCGAATAGTGATACGACTTAAATGAATAGCATTTGAAGACTGGTGTTGAAGACCGGGTGTTTTGCGAGAACGATAGGATAACCTATTGATTGTCTCTGCACTGAGTAGCTACGGTATAGAGATTCCCTATGTGATGGGAAGTCCGATCGGGATTGTGAATACCCGGATTGCAAGGGTTTCTTTGGAAGTGCCTTCGATTCTGTTCGAACCCGGAACAGATTTGTATGGTTGTATGTCTGACACTACACTTTGAGATATAAAGCCGATTTCTTTCAAATACATTTCTGTTTGGTGGCGGAGAATTTATTCTCTTAGCTTAACACCCTTCTCTGAGATGTACGAGCTCAGTGGTTATGTAGTTGAAGGTTATCAGTGATATACTCCCAATTTGGTAGTGTGGCATGCTAAGTGCTGCTGTGTGTTGCTGATCATTTGTTGATCAAAGCATGGCTTTTGTGAAAAGCGTAGCTTTGTGGACGAGACCTCATCGAGCCTCACAAACCGGTAATGGTCAAAACAGGAAAGATGCGGCAAGGTTATGAGGGTCGCTCCCTTTAGGGTATGTCATTTCCTTCTGGAAAAAGGTGGTATCATGGTATGGAGCCCAGATATTTACCTATGTGGTTGCTCCAATCTTATTTACTGTGTGATTGTTCCCTTGTGATCGAGGGCCCTTGGATAAAGGTCGCAAACGACTGGGGGGTGGCATACTCGTGTAGTAGTTACCTAGTAAGAGGTAACCCGGCCTTGTGTTGGCAGAGAGCTGGTTAAGTTCTCGGGACGTCCATCAAGAGGTGTACCTATGTATCATAGGAAGATCCTTAGCCTGACCATTTGTAGGAAAATCCAAAGAAACAATACGAACCTTGTACGGTTTTAGTTGTATAACCTGCTATGGAATGTGGCGGTAACCTGCTATTGAACATAGTAGCTATAGTAGGCATACAATAATGGTTGTATGCTGGCTAAGATTAATATTATACTTTGGAAGTGTTTCGACACTATGTACTAATGATAATATTAAAAAGAATTTTGCGTATCAAGCATGTTTGACTATCATAAGGAGAAATCTCCTCCAATTCTGCGTTTGCATTGTGTGTGTGGTGGGAGGCCTTATGGTAGTTTCATTTTCCAAAAGCATTGCGAATTTCTTTTATTTTCTTTGTGAAAATAACTGTTTTTAAGATCTCACACCAGTCTCACGACTGACCTGGAGTTTATTATTCCCTTTCTAAACTCTGGGTGCCCATAATTTTCCACACGGGCAGCCTAGAATCAGGTTATCTATTGGATCTGGATGGATTGCTGTGGAGATCTGGAGGCGAGCTGGATGGCGAGACGTATCACTTATACTAGTATTATTCCGCTATGTATTATGTTATGTGGACAAGTTTATATAACTGTCCAATGATGCATGTTGTTGTTGTAAACTCTGATGATGTAATGTATAAACTGATATAGTCTTTTGTTTTAAAGATTATTCATTCATCTATTATATATTGTTCCGCTGCGAAATGTGAGATTCTGATATTGTTTTTGTTTCTTCATCTTACTTTCTTCTTCTACCTCTTCTTTTTCAACCCTAACAATTCGGTTTTCCGGCATTCGATAGTTCGGCAATTGATACAGTGGTTGTATTGATGTCGACTTTCGGGCGTCGAAAGATCGAAATGTCACAGATTTCTAACCTATAAATACACATGCATATCCTCTTCCTTCCTTCAAAATTCACTTCATTTCTTCTTCAACTTCTTGAGGTCTCTAATAGCTCTTCTTCAATGGCCTCCATCTCCTCTTAAAAATATTCCAAAATTGCGTCGAAGTTCAGCCGAAATAATTATAAGATATAGAGAGATATACCACTTTAAATTCAAGATCAAGTTAGTGATTACCTCTTCTTTCTCCTTGCTTGGTCGAGTTAATCAAGAGGCACCACCACCTCTCCACTCTCTTAAGTACAAGGCCAAGCACACCTAAGGGTCCCCAGGGCAGGATTCATGAGCTTCGGTATGGAAATAGCGGAGCTATAGTCGATTTTGTAGCACTAAAAGTTAGATCGGGATAGCATGAAAGTGAGAAAACACTTTTAAGTTGGTTTATTTTAATTCTAAAATTTATATATGATTGATGATATGATTGCTTATATAGTTGGTTGTTATGTTTTTCTGATGATTAGTTGAATATTCATTGCTTATGTTCATCACATACTGATTTGGTTGAGAAAAGTATTCCTATTATAATTTATTTTGCAAGAATTATATTTATCAAGATACTGATGGCCATTTGATTTTCCATGCATATTCCATGAAAATGTATTCATATATTACCCAAAATAATATGTGTATAAGATAGGTTAAGCCTCCCTTCAAACCTTAAACCAAAATGAAATGTTTTTGGAAAGATTTGGAATTTGTTTTAAAAGGAAGAATTGGGAAAAAAATTGGTATTTTGAAATTATTTATGCAAAAAAAATCTATGGTTTGATTTTTGAAAAATAATAGTTTTTAATTTGGAAAATAAAAAAATATCATATTGTTTTGTATAAATGAATCTAAAATTAAAAGAAGATGGAAATTGAATATTATAATAATATAATATTAAAGATATGGAATAAAGTGAAAATGAGATTTTAATAAAGTAAAATATTGAAAAATTGGTTTAATACAGTTTATTATAGTATTAAAATGATTTAAAAGTGTTTTGGACAAATTTTATGAAATTTGACTAAAAGGTGAAAATTAGGCCATCGCGTTTCGACAATTCACGACCAGAAAAGTTAAACGGATGTGTAAGATAAAATATGAGTTGGAACTCTTTGAAATAAGAATTTTCCAGACCCTTATGATCATAGTTTTGAAATGAAAACGAAAAACCAAGATTTCATTTTGTAAATTTGAGATATGTCCAAATCAAGTTTTCAAAATCGATTTTGGCACTTCGTAAAATATTGTTTTCAACTCATTAAAATAGATGTTTTTAAATCTTTGAAAATATGAAATAAATTTTATAAATATGTTAAAATATTTTAAGGGGAACTTTAATTATAAAAATGGGCATATATGTAATTCAATTTGTGTTTAATCTATAAAGCTTCATAATCACTATTCATCGACAATTTATCAATGAAATTTGGTAACCGTAGAATAAATGATTTGAATTTGGATTTTCTTCCCGAATCTTTTTGAAATGTTTTCCAAATGATAAATCAAATACCTTTAAAAGTTTAGAGTTGATCAAATAACTTGACCTTGGGTGATAGAGAGGTAGTCTCTAGGCTGGGGTTTGGGAAACCAGTTGCCTACTCCCCTTAGCTGTCCAGACTAGTCCGATAGTTAATTTGATTTACTCAGATCGTATTTTATTAAGATAAAATAAAAGAGATTTGGGGTTTTCCAAAAAATTTAACCAAGATTTAAAATAGGATTTTGATGGTAAAGAAAACATTCTAGTTAAACTCTATATTAAATTCCGGGGAGGGAACTTGTACTATCTGTATGAATTTAAAAGGTGACTTCACCATTATTTGATGAATAGTACAGGTTGAATACATAAATTAGTATTGAGTATGATTAATCTAAAATCTATGAATCCTTTTTACTCAGTACTAAGTGATTTGAGTTTACAGTAGACGATGTCTTAAATAACATTATTTCAACCCTTTTAAAACATGTTTTAGAAAAATGAAACCTTTATTAATTATGCTAATAATAGAATATGGAAATATTTTCCCCAAGTAATTAAAAGGAAATGATTTGGTATTTCCAAAGTTAAAAGGAGGTTTAATAATTATGTATATTCCGAAACAAAAATTGTTTAAAGATAAATATCTCTAAAAGATATTTTATTGAATAAAAAGATATCTTCAAAGTTAAATAATATTTTGAGTAAAAGAAGAAAAGTGGTGTAACAAAAGAGGATTAACAAACCGTATACACATATACACATTTTTTCGATAATTGGTTCACAGAGACCAGTTTGAATATGGGTGATTCCTATACGAAAACTACTTCGTACAATATATGCATTCGAAAGTCAAGACATGTTGAAGATAATTATTTCGAAGACGGAGATCTTCATAATGTAGGGCTGCTTCACACTAACCTCATGATTCCCATATTATATACACACAGTGGCAGTAGTTCCTTAATTTTGAAATCTTCAATGCAAGGACTACTCGCTACTAATCCTAAGAGTGATTCCCAAATAGGATGTAGCAAGTGTATCTACGGTTTGTCCTATTCCTGGACAACTTATATGGACGAATGTCTGACATTTTCATTTCTAAGACCACGTACGTTGGTTTTTAGAAATGTACATTTGTTTGGTGGTGTAGGAGGTAACCCCTTTTATACTTAACACCCTTCCCTAAGGCGTATGAACTCAGGAGTTGTACTTTTATGGAAACCAATTAGTATGTCATTGAAAATGGCAATGTGGCATTCAAAGTGGGATTTGTTATGTGAAAGGTATAACGTTACCTCAAGCCTCACACATCGGTAATGGAAAAAACAAGGTAGATGCAGCAGGACTAGGTGGGTCGCTCCCATTAGGAGATGTTCATCAACTTTATAGATTACCCTCTATATTTCAGGTTTTTTTTGTATGTTTTGGCCATAGATATGTCGAAAACGACAGGAGTGATAACATAATCTGTACTATCTATGGTAGAGGTAGGCCGGTTCTTTGTTGGTAGAGGGCAGCGTGGCCGTGCCTCGGTACATTCCTCTAGAGATGTACTATCGAAAGGTAGTCCTGTAGTGACCCGGGATTTTCGACTCTCGAAAATCGACATCAATACGTTCACTATATAGCATGCTGAATATTCGAGTGCTAGAAATACCGATTGCTAGGGGTGAAGAAGAAGAAGAGATAGAAGAAACAGGAAACAACAATACAGAATCTCACAATCGCAGCGGAAAAATATATAATAAATAATAACATATCTTTATACAAAAGTAATTGTAACTATTAATATACATACCATCATCAGAGTACAACAATCAACAAATCAATCTGGACAGTTATAATAACTTGTCCTCACAAGTGCTGAATATATAGCATACACACAGCGGGATATAATCAAGTACGTGTAATACACCTGAAATCCTCTAGCTCGTCTTCTGAGCTCCGTAGCATCCTAACCTGGATCTGCAATACTCGTTCTGACCCGAGCATTATAATAGAATAACACCCGAGTCAGTCTGCAAAATCAACATGAGAAAACACACTCAATTTGAATTATTACTGTTATCAAAATCCTTTGAAAACAAAGGTATCTCGTAAGACCACGCCAAACATAAATACAACGGGTTTTTACCTTACGATAACCAAAACATTTTATATCAAAATCATCTGATATTATAATAGTGTCTATAGAAAATAAACTATAAATAGCTGAAATACTTGCATCTCACGTTTCAGCATAGTTGGGCACATCTAAAATCGAACAGGCTTGTAGTGGATATTGGATTACATACAATGACAGGGCTAATGGTGTACCGCCCGCCACAGTACACCTCTAGAAAAATGTACCGAGATCGAACCTATCGATCTCTGCCAACACAAGACCGGCCTACCCCTTACCGGATAGTACCGGATATGATCACCACCAATGGGCCCGAAACTTATACAAATGAAAGTGATGATAGATGTCCACTCTAGATGAGTGATGATCATACTCTAATGGGAGTGACCCACATAGCCTTGTTGCATCTCCCTTGTTTTAATCATTCCCAGTTGATGAGGCTTGAGGCTACGTATTACCTTAAGAATAGCATTCATTCTTGGAATGCTAACACTGCCTTCCAAGCAACGATGCAAATGATAGCATTCATCAATACAAGTTGTTCGGGATCTGAACAAACCGAATCTCCTTCAAGATCACCATGTCAATTATCTTCGAGATATCACAATTCCTAACGCACAAATCAGATTGAAGTGGTTTTCAAATAATTAAATCTAATCCCGGACTCTTCGAAACGATTAACGAAATTGGCCAGATTTGATAGTGATTTATTTAACTATCAAATTACACACATAAGCAGTCACTAGGCCCAATTTTATAAATCTTTCAAAACATTCATTTCAAAATACCTTTACAAAGATATATATTCAACTCTCTTCCAGCATTCCAACATTTGAAAACAATTTCAAATACTTATCCATAACAGGGTATTTTTAAACCATTTCAACACTTAGAAATATTCGAATTCAATTTATAACACTTAGATAAATACTTCTATATAAATCATTTCACACTTAAAATATTTTCCAAAACTCTCTTTTCAATACTTAGGAGAATATTTATAGGCAGATTCTCCAAAATCATTTTTATGTCAAATTTAGGAAATATTTTATAACTTATCTCATAAATTTCCAAAATGATTTATAAGTTCCTTTTTAAAATTTCCAAAACCGATTATACTCTTTCATAAACCCAACCAACAATTTATAACTTCTTTTATGAATTCAGATTCATTTTCGAAGTTCCTATATTTCAACATTTTGGAAATTCCATTTTCTCCCAAAATCCCCTATAAGATTCCTCTTATCAAAATCATATCCGTTAAATAAACCCCGTTTACAAATCTCGAGAGGATTTATAAATATATTTCAATCATTTCAAAACTCTATATATATGATAGAATAATAATTTATTTTTAAAACATGTTTAAGTAATTATTTAAAATATCAAAACACTTTGAATAAATATCGATAACTCATTTCCAATTCATTTTTAAATAAAACTAATCGATTTACAAAGCTTATTATAAAAATTTGAATTCATTCCATTAAATATCAAATATTTGAATAATCACTTACCAAAATATTTCAATACTAAAACAGCTTTAACTATTTAATTTAATAAATAAAAATTCCATTTTAAACAAACTTAATTTCTCAACAAAAATCTATTTTTAAAAATCCAGTATTACCAATTTCAATTTTATAAATCCCTCTCGATTCATATCACATCAATTACGTTTCAATTTCATAACCATTCTCACATTTCAAAAACAGAATCCACTATTTTTCCAAAAACCGATTTCCATATCTCGATATGAATTCACACTGTGAATTTATATTTCCAATTTATCAACTGATAATCATTTCCCCTTATTTATAAACATCGTATAAGTTTATAAACTCATTTGGGTTTCACTTGTTTATATAAATAATCTCATTTATAAAATTTCATTTATGAATCCATTCCTTTATAAATCCCATTTATTTTTCAAATCTATTTTAAATATCGATTTTAACTTCTTTTCCATAAATCCAGAAATATCACTTAAAAATCCATTGTTAAAATCCCTTATATAAAATATTTTTAAATCTATAATTAAATTTTTATACGAACAGTTGAGTACATATCCAAAATTAAATCATTGTTTGTCCAAATCAATTTCGTTTAAAATAATCCAAATTTCGATATAAATATTTTTATATCCAAAATCTCCTTTTAATCTCTTCAAATTCAAAAATAACATTTATGGTATTTAAAATACCAAAATTAAGGCCTATAGCATCCAATAAATCAAATCACACAACAATCCATAACAAATTATTCAATCACATCATATATCGCTATATATGAAAACAATCAATAAATTTGAGGAATCCAGTTGGATCCCTCCAACCTCTTTCCCTGCAACCACAGATGTTATATAACGTAAAATAATAATCCTGCTTCGAGGTGAGATATCGAAAAAAAGGGTCATCCGCTATTATGTGTGACGCAAAGTGTCTCATCCGCTCCAATCGGCAGGAATATTCAAATATATATACTAATATATATAATATAACATCCAAGTGATAAAAATTTATCAATCTACCCAATCAATCAACAAATAATTTTAGCTATTTAAAATAAAACCAATTATCCAAAATGAGTAAGATTTACTCACATTTATCCTTTGCTGTCGTCAAAGCATTCCGGTTTGGAACTAAAACTGGACAACGTCCGATTTTAGCCCAAATTTCCACTGTCTCCAAATTCATCCAACTGCTTTCATTGGGAAGCCCTCATCAATACGAGCGCAATGCAAAAAGTTTCATCACAATCGGACCTCATTTGAAAGAGTTATGAATTTTAGAAGTTATCGAACATTTTTAAATTAATTAAAATAAACTAATTATAAGTTAAAAATATTTACATTATTACCATCTTCATCTTCCTCGGCCCAAATCCTGCACAGACCATACTCGTGTGCACCTCTTCCCACTGTTACAGAGCACTACTCCGCTAAACGACGAACCGCCTTCGCCGTTGAATTCCTCTCGTCGAGCACAACCCATCCATCCCCAAAAACTCAAGTTCGGTGATCGAGCCTCTCTCGCCCTCGTCTGCATCTAGGTCGCAATGACCAAAAGGTGATCGGAGTCCACCAATTCGAGGTCGCTGATGCGCCTTCCTCCCACGAGCCCAAATATGAACTCAAAAAGTCCACTCGATCACCATAGAGATCGAATACTCAAGCCCTAGATGCCCAGCCTCATATTGCTCCACTATGAACAATCGTCGTGCCTTGCACAAGCATACCAGTGTGAAGCTCTAATCGAAGTAAGAATTTTAAATTTTGTTTGACGATTTTAAAATGAGCATAATTTGAAAAAATAAAATTTTGAAGTTCTGACTTCCTCACTATAAACAGCGATTAAATAAAGGGGGAAGAAAACGAAGGTCTGCATGTAGGGTGGCTTGCACAGGGTAGGGTGGCTGAGTAGGGGTTGACTTTAAAATTTATAATATTATTATTTAATTCCAAAATATCTTGTTTAGTAATTTAAAATTCCAAACTCTTATCGAGGCATGCCGGTTGACATTCCTAATGTTTTACCCCTATTCCGAACGCAATGGAACTAGTCTCGAGCCCCAATTCAATCGTATGGAGAATATAGTTTTTTGAACCCAATTATAATATTAAATTTTCGATATTATATTCGACACGTTTTTACCCCGTACGACCAAACGATATGTCTGATCGCTACAAAATTTGACGGTGTATTATAATTCATTATTACAGACCCAATGACACTGGTTTCGTCGAAATCCGAGACTGTGCCCTAGAAGGCTATTTTATATGTTAATTAAAACAAGTTATTTTCAAAATCGAGTAAACCACTTTTAAACCAAAATTTAAAAGTTTTATTACCTTCGTTCTTATTAATAGAAATTTAATAAGCCTTTAAAATTATTTTTATCTAAATTAAAACTCAAGATTCCAATATTTAACCAATTTCAATTATTAAATTTAATAATTAAATTATCCAATAAATCATTATTTTTTAAATTCGAGTTATTAAATCTATAAAATTAACTTTTCAATATTTAAAATTAATTAAACACCCCAATCTCAAATGACTAAGATCCTGGATCGTTACATTCCTCCCCTCTTAAAAGAATTTCTTCCCCGAAATTTGCCAAGGTAGGAAAATGCTCCAAACCCATTAACTTTTCAAAAATCACTTAGTTAAACTTCGATATTTTACTTTTCTAAAATTTTAGTTCCATTCAAAAACAATTAGTTCCATTCCTAAATCAAAACCCTTTATTTCAATTACAATTCAAAATCAAATTTTAGTTAACAAATATTTTCCCAAAAATTTCCAAAAAATTTCTAACAACCTCAAATTTCCGAAAATTTTTGGCAGATTCTCTCTTGTACGGAGAGCCTTTTGTAATATGAAAAATATGATAAAAAGATATACATCGGCTCTTATGGCCGCAAAACGCAACGTATAATAATATTTTTACTTTCTGCGCGCTAAATTCGTAAGCGTACCTTATTTTAGCGTTATTGAGCGAGCGAGCTCAATTTATATGCAATCGCGCAACCAAAATATAGCCAAATGATCTTCTTGTACCTGTACTTACTCAATTTAAACACGTAAGTCCCAAAAATATGAAATTTAATAACATTTCAAGCATTTCCCTAGTTAAACACAATATTTGCATAAACCAACATGTTCTACATGTATGTATAAACCATTCTATAAACAAAACATGTTACGACATGTATATTATAATGTACATGCAAATACCAGGTTCCAACGTCAAATTATTTACTTCCAATTTGATCCATAAATCATCTATTCAAATTATAATTGGTTCGCATACAACTTACTTGAATTCAAGTCATAATCTTCCATTTGATTATTTACTTTTAATCGATCTATATACCATTTCATTCAATTCGAATAATTCAAAAACTAATTTACTAGCATTCAATTTATATTTGCACTCAACATATTCATATCCACTCCAAATTGCTTCTAAATCAATTTATATAACTTTCCATAGATTCACAAAATTTTGTTTACTTTCGTTTACGTCAAACGACAAATTTTTCAATGTAAATTCGGTGATATTCATTTAATAAAATAATCACTTAAGCTGATAGCTATTTTAAATTGATTCTAAATCAATTTATTAATTTCCTACTGATTCACATTCAATTTATTCACAAAATCTTGTTCACTTCATTTTATTTTAACGGCGTTTCATTCCATGTCAATTTATTTATGAATCACTTCATAAAATTAATATTAAGGTGTATTATAACCTTTTATACATTATTATATTCATTTCCATTTCAAAATTTAATTCCATACTCAATTTCATTTACATAACATCTCAAAACCATATTCAATTTATTTACACTTATATCAAGCTCATTTTTAACTTAAGTCGTAGTAATTCCAATCCACTTCCATTTATTCGACAACATTCAAAATATATCTAATTCGCTTACATTTATGTAAAGTCCCATATCTTCACTCCCTTTGAGTAGACCATAAATCACACATGTGCCCAACTCAAATTGAACGGAAATACGAATCTTTAGGGGTTAAATAAGAAAAATAAGAAAAGAAGAAGAAAACAAACACAGAATCTCACAGCGGAACGATAAAATATAATAATCGAATAAACAGTTCATGAAGCTGTTTACTATACATTTGATTATAATTTATACAACATTTATCAGAGTTATACAACAGAACAAATAAAATAATGCAGCGGAACAACAATAATGGAATAATAATAGTAATCATATACCAAATCATCGTCTTCGTCCTCCAGAATAATCTTCGATAATCTGAAAAACTCAGGACTGACCCGAGCGTAATGAAAAGACAAAACTCTCGAGTCAGGACTAAAATAGTCTTATGTAAGTCGAATCGATATCACATATAACATGAGTGTAACGACGTCAGAGATGTTTACGGGATTTCACATCTCATATCCAGTGTATAACGTGCGTGCAATAACTCAAGAGATGTTACGGGATTTTCCATCTCTTAAGGATCCATCAATATATTTATATGTAGTAGAATACACTATGTATATAATGTCTAATCAGTAAAATAAATATTAAAATAGCGTTAATGCTTTACATTGATCCCCCTTAACGCGTTTTTAAGCATTGTCGTACAGTTTGCATATAAACACCAATTAAACGGTCGGTGGATGGGGATGCGTCGTGATACGACAACAATAAACCAAAATCGTATGGGTCTCATTTAGGAATAAAAGTATGACAAGGCACCTGAGGCAGTGCCCAAGGTAGGATACTACCAGTTCGGGTCGTAGGGGTGGTGGTAACGCATCATAGCCATGACCGCCCACCGCGTCCATCCATCTCATATCGAGTCAAAGGGAGGCTATCCTAAATCAAGGTGCACCAATCGAAACCGACAACAAGAGTAATAATGTGGACCGAGTCCAAGAAAATTGAAGAACGGATGTCCGCTCGGGGTAATTAGCCCACTTGGCCCGATCAAGCCGTCCTGTTTTAGTCATTTCAAATTGGCACAAGTGCCGGGGTCTATCCATCATCGTTCTCTTTCTTCAAATCCAGCAATCGCCGCCAATCCAACCACTTCATTCTGGAGTCTCCTCTACGTACACAGTTGTTAAAGTGGTTCCGGTATCGACAGAGGGTATGCCCATATCTGGCCCCGGACTCTTTAACAACCAAACGTCGTTTTACACACCGGTTGGTACTTTTACATTTCGAAAACAGTTCATACTTGATATCAAAATATCATATTTGCTTCAAAATCAAATTCATTTCGAAATAATCACATTTACTCAAATATACCATTTTATTTCAAAATCCTTTTTGCCTTAATATCTCGATTTCGATTCCAAAATTGTTTAGAATTTCAATTTGGTTTTAACTTCATTTAACCTAATTCGTATTTAAATCCATGATTTAAAAATAAACATTCCACTCTTGACCAATTTTAATTTTTGAAAAATGGTTTGAATAGTTTAAAATAGTTTAAATAATTAAAAAAGTTAAAAATAGTGTAAATGGTTAAAATAGTTTAAATGGTTAAAATAGTTTTATATAAAATAGTTTAAGTATTAAAATGGTTTATATAGCAAAATAATTTGGAAAATCAAAATAACTTGTATATTAAGAAGATAGCTTTTAAATAGTTTTATATTAAATAATTTATTTGAAAAAAGTTTCAAAGTCAAACCGATTCAATTCCAACTTCACAATTCAAATCAATTCCAATTTCCATTCAATCGATTCAATTTCGATTGAAATTCAAATCGATTTCAACTTCGATTTCAAATTATTTCAATTCCACTTTCAAATCCAATCGACTTCAATTTCAATTTCAAATTAAAACCATTCCAGTTCCAAATTAAAACCATTTCGATTTATCAATTCTGAGTTCGATTTTCAAAATATCGATTTAAAACACTTAATCAAATTAACCTTCGATATACAATTTGAAATCCAAATTTTCAAATACTTTTACTTAGTAAAATTCAAAGTTTGAAAAAAAGTCCCATCCTTTAAATCAAATCAATTTCTAAAATTTAAATCATAATTCGATTATAACTTAAAAATCCCAACTCAATTATTTAAAACATTTCGTTTACCAAATTTAATTTCAACATTCCGGCTCAAGTTCAAAAATAATTTGATTTCTATAAATTTGGTTTTTATTTCTATTAAATTAAAATCATTTAAATAAATTTCAAATCAGTACTTTTAAAATCATTTAATTTAACCAATCCGGTGTCCGTATATAATTTTCTATCCTATGGCCAAGTGATCAGTTATTTCAATTTAATTTCAGGGTGAATATATATCATTTCAATCCAAATAAATGTCATAGGTATATATCATTTCAACGTATTTCTTAATTTATTCGAAATAATCCAATTTACAGTTTATATATTGTAAATAATATACAGGGTGATAATAGGATATATCAGAATAAACAAACATCCAAATCATCCAAAATATCAACCAATAACATCCATCGCAATCAATCATCCAAACAGTCAATATAATTCACAACAGTTTCATAGTTATTAATATCGGGTGTTTTACTGGCAATTCAATTCCAATTTCAAATTTAACTATCAATTTTAACATTTAACAGTTAATTCAAATGACAACTAAATTTATCAAACAACGACCAATAAACTTTATCACTTCATAATTTCAAATTTAACTATCATAAAAATATTCTAGTACTTATGAGTGTTATAAAACACTCACCTTGATTTTCTGTTATCGCCGAGACGTTCCGTTTTGGAACTAAAACCGGACAACGTCCGATTTTAGCCTAAATTTCAACTATCTCCAAATCCGTCCAAACCAGCTTCATTGCAAATCCCTCGTCATCGCGATCGCAACGCAAAAAATCTTGTCCAAAATGGACCTCGTATGGGAGAGATATACATTTTATAAGTTTCACGACAATTTAATTAAATTAAACTTAAATAAGATATTATTTAAACCTATACTATACCCATACCCAACTTTCAAACCCGGCCTACTACTATTCCATCTTCTTCCCCCTATCTATGTCTCGCCTATACATGATGATACCATACCCATGTCGCGTGCACGCCACTGACACCGAGATTTGCTCGACCATTCATCAAAACGATTCTACCATTGTTCTTCTCACTGGAATTTCCACCATCCCATACCACCAACTCTGAGCTCGACATCCTCTATCAAAACGCGTCTCCAGGCCTCCGCGTGCTACAGGAAAAGTCGCACCTCCCCAATATGGACCACAACCCACCAAAATGCAGCCGTTTGCTCGCCTGGCCATCCTGAAGTCGAATCTGGTCCTTGATTACCTTATCCACTCCAAGATCGAACTACAATCTCAACCCTAGTTTCACTGAGTAAGGTCAAGTAAACCAAATAAGAGTCGCACCATACCAATTTTATATCAGATCGAAGATCAAGGTAAAATAGGAATTTTAAAAAAAATTTGAAAATTTTTTGTTGAGTATAAGAGGAGGATTTTATTTTTGAAGTAGGCATTTTTTTGCTTGCTTTTGTTAACTGTTCGGCTGGGTTTTAAAAGGAAAAAGAGGGAAACGATGGAAGGGAAAGGTGGCATGTAGGGGTTGTGTACAATGACTTGAAGGGAAAGAAAGGTAATGATGGAAGGGGTTTGACTAGTCAATATATTATTTTAAATCCCAAAATATCTCGATTTTTGTAACTTAAAATCCTGAATCCCTATTGAGGCGTGCCGCCAGGCATTCATAAGGTTATGCCCCTATTCCGATCGCAATGGAAAAGGTTTCGAGCCCTAATTCGATCGTATGGAGAAGATAGCTTTTTGAACCCAATTATTATATTGAATTTTCGATATTAATTTCAACGCGTTTATATCCCATACGACCAACCGATAACTTCAAATGCTATGAAATTTGAAATCTGATAATAATACACTATTACAAATTCAATGGAACTGGTTTCGTCGAATTCCAAGACTGTGCCTTGGAAGGCTATTTTTACTCGTCTCGATTATAATATAAAATTTCCAATTTCTAATTATTCACTTTTAAATCCAATTTTAAATGTTAACAATCTTCATTGTTATTTAAATAAAATTTATATCAACTTCCGATATTAATTTCAATCATGTTAAATTCAGAATCCAATTATTCAAATAATTTCCAATATTAAATTTAAACAATTTAATCGTTCAATATTCAACAAATTTCAATATTAGATTTTAAATGAATTTTAGTTATCAATCAATTACTTTATTTACATCTAATGAATTTAACATTTATTATTTATTCCAACTATTGATTGTAAACAGATTCAATACATAACATTACCTTTTAATACTTGTTATTACTTAAGTCTTCGAAATTAGATTATTTCAAAATTTTATTCAAGTTCACATCCAATAACTCACATTCAAAATCATTAAACCTTTATTTTAACCATTTTTATTTAATAATTATATCAAATTCCATAATTTAAAGTGGTTAAAAATATGGGTCGTTACAATCTCCTCCACTCAAAACGTTTCGTTTCCGAAAAGACGTTAAGTAAAGAATTCCACATTTGATATATTTTATTCAAAATAATCCACTTATAAAACAATAAGATCTCATTTATAAAACCATTACTACATTTCTACTATGCTACTCCGATCAGCTTATGGAATTACAATTTAGTTATAGAAACAAGTTATAAAAAATTAAAACTTCAAAAAATTTCTAACACCAGGATTTACGGAAAATTTCGGCAGCGTCTCCTATGACATCCCGGATTTTTGGCAGTATTATTTTAATAAATATTTAATTGAATTAATTAAAATACAGCCTATTATTTTAAAACAAATATATGTAATTGAGAGAAGCTATTGTTTGGAATTAAAATAATGAGTTTCTAAATATTTTAAAATGAAATTTATCTTATTTGACTTTATTAATTTGTGATTTAAAAATATATATATAATATAGTCTGGACAATAATAGTTCAAGTAAAATAAATCTTATCAATATTTAATTTAAGTATAAACACATATTACCACTAGAAGTATGTAATTTATACAAGTATAAGTATACTCACCCAAATCAAATAGCCAGGCTACACCTTTTGTTAAAAACAAAATACATAAATGAACACTTAGAAATCCTAGAACTAAATAAACTATGAAATAAAAGATACATGTTAAATTGCAAGGTAGGAAGTTTTAGATATTACCTGCCGTGAAGCATAGTGTAAGAAAACATAGCAAAATATATGTACAGATGTACTAAATAGATTTAAGAATCTAGAAATGATATTTGTAACCCAAAAGGACCAAGGCATTAAATGCCATCTTCTCTAGTAAGCTCGAAATCATCCCAGCCACCAAAGAAAAAGAAGAAAACCTGCTAGTTAAGGAACAATGCAAAGAAAATATCTCTGGCTGTGATTGTACAAAAAGATTCATATACCCTGTATGGTACAGACAAAATTATATCACCTAGTAAACTTACTTTTTAAATATCAATTTTTATCTTAGTTTCGTCTAAGTAAAATCTAAAGTAAATTACACTACATCAGCAAAGAAGAAATAAAAATCAAATGTCCAAGTATCAAACCTTTCCAGTTTAAGGAAAACCAAAGCAAGACAAAGTTTTCAAGTTAATCTGTTGCAAGCTTTCATGTTTTCAAAATACAAGTCTCTGGAATCAAACATAAAAGCATGAAAATCTCATTCCAGTTTCAATGGCTCTCTGCATTTTTAGGTGAGTAAACTTTATTTAAAAACAGGTTAAAAATCTGAATTTAAACTGTAATGCAAGTCTTGTTGTTGGCATGAATATTGGATTGGAATGCATGATTATATAGGTAACTATCTCTGTATATATGTATGTTTGATCTGTGCATGTATGATATGCTTGTTCTCCTCTGTTTTCCAAAGTACAGAGTTTAAAAACAAGTCAAAAATTCAAATATCCTTATGCAATCACTGTTAGACTTAGAGTTTCAAACAAAATAAATTTGTGAAAGCATAATTTAGGCTTTAAAACATGTTTGAGTATTTTAGGGTTGAAAATCTTCTGGACTTGAGTAAATACAGTAAGATTTTTAAAATATGTAAAAAAATTAAACAATATAAATTGCTGATTCAAGTATTTAATTTGAATCGATCTTGAAAAATATGATTTTTAAGAAGAATATCACAATTTTTAATATGGTATGGAGAGAGCAGTTCGTTGATGACCGGAAATAGGTCCATTGGCGATTTCTGGTGATCGGCTAGCTTTCGAAGGTTGAGTTTTGGCATGGAGGGGCTGGAATGACTTCTGATCATGGGAAAAATATGAAATGAATTTTTAATTCATTATGGATGATGGTATGGATCAAACTAGGGTTTTAGTCCTGCAATTGGCTAGTGGTACTCGAGTGGCATTTGCGTAGTCGTCACCGCGATTTAATCGATCGCACCGAGGGGATTCGATGTGGTGTGTCGTGACGTGATTCTGGGTGGAGCGGCGTGATCTCTGGTGAACGTGGGTGGAAGTGCGAGTTGTTTAATCAATCCACAGTTGGGTTCCAGGTCATGTTGGTTGCTCGAATTTGAATTCCAGTCAAATTCGACGAATTGGGTGCTCAAGTTGAACGGCGGGGTCGTCGGCGATGTTTCGAAGTCAGCGTTGATGGTCGGAGTCACTTCGTTCAGATGTACACGTGCACGCGTGTGTGTCTGGGTATTTAGTGATGATCGGGGAAGAAAGAGTTGAGCTCGAGTTCGAGCGAGAGAATTGAAGGTTTGGCTCGAGTGATTTCTCGGGGAAGATGGATTGTGGCTCGAGCTGGGTTTCGAGATTTTTGCGTGTGTGATGGTTTCCTGGTTGAAGTTAATACGTATAAAACAAAATCAAAATGGGAGATATTCGGGTCTGGACTCGAGTGAATACTGGAATGGACCCGAAGTAAATGAGTATAACAATTGAAGTTTTATAAAGACAGGTTTTAAAGGTTTTAAACCATAAATCAAATTTTTATAATTTATGTGTTTAAATACTTAGTTTTAAGGAAAGTGGTATGTTTTGTTTAGTTTAAAATATATTAAGTTAAGTTCTTAAGAGATTTTTAACTTAAGGAATATGGAATTAAGTAGTTTATTATAAGGTAAAATGGTTTAAATTTATGTGTTAATCATAGTTAAGAAATTGATACAGGTAAATGGGTTATCTTAAAGTTAATTAAGATTTTTGGGATAATTAATGATTAGTTAGATTAATAAAGTAATTGAAGGAAAACTAATTAATTAAATGATTAAGAAAAATCACTAAAAGGAAGTGATTAAGATAATTACTTAATGTAATTTATAAAGTATAATTACTTAGTAAAGAGATTATAGGAGAATTACTGAATCTGGTTTATTAAGGTTAACTAATTTATAAAAGATTACTTGTTAGATGGAATCAATTAAAAGAATAGTTAATTACTAGAAATGATTAGAGGGTCATTAATGAAGGTCATTAATTAATTGAATATTAATTAAGGTGAATGGTTAAGGCTAATTAATCCAAGTGATTTATTAAGGGATAATTACTAAATGAATTATAATATAATTAATCAAGGAGGATTAAGTAAGGTGGATAGTTAAAGGATGATTAATTAATTGGGTGGTAATTAATTAATGTTAAGTAAGATGATCAAATTGATTTAAGTTAGCAATTAATTTAATTAAAGATAAATTAAATTAATTTTGGAAGTGATAAATCTTGCTTATGAATGATTGAATGCCTTGAATTGGTTGATACCTCTGATATGAAATGTTTTGTGATATGATATGTTTGGGTTGAACGGCGATAATGTGGTTATCTTTCGATGATGAATTACTACGTAAAAGTTGGCATCCTATATTTAAGATTGAATTGTTCCACTTGAATAACTTGGGTTAAGGTGTCATTGGGCTCGAAGAGACCGGAGTCGGGTATTAGTAAATACCCGAAACCACTTCGATCGTTTATAAATTGATAGGTGAAATCAATAGGCTGTAATGGAGGGATTTAAGTATAGTGGACCATTTAATCTAAGTTTTTGGTACTTATAAATTAATTTGTGAAATAAGTGGAGTCTAACAACTTGTGAAGTTGTAAATCTATGTATGAGTTACCCCGGGTTTTAAACAAGTTGTATGTTCTGGTATTCCTTGTTAAATGAGTTTACTCACGCTGGTTTCCAGCCTGACCCGGGTGTTACTTTGATGTAATGCTCGGGTCAGACCGAGTATTACAGATTTCAGGTAAGGACGTTCTGAAGCTCAGGAGGCGAGCTGGATGACAGGAGCGTATGGAGTGTATTCCGCTGTGTTATATTGTAGTTTGTCTGGGACATGTTGATTGTATCTGTCCAGTGTTGTGTATATGTTGTAACTCTGATGTATTTAAATGTAATCAACTGATACAGTATTCTTTTATAAACTGTTATTTTATTTGATATTATATTTTGATCCGCTGCGATTGTGAGGTTCTGTGTTTTGTTTTCTGTTTCTTCTTCTTCTATCTCTTTCTTCTTTTCTAACTATCTGGGATTTTCGAGATCGAAAATTTCGGGTCATTACAGTTGATATCAGAGCGAGGTTAAGCGAAAACCTTGGCTCTAGCGGGTATACTCATTAGAGATAGGGTTAGTATTACCCTAGGATGAGTTGAGTGTATATATATATATATATATGAGAGCGTACTTGTTATTTTCATATATAAAGATTTTAAATGATTTTATAAGAATATATTTTGATATATAAAGCATTATTTCTTACTAATAAATGTTAAGGTAATTGGTTGTTAAAGTATTGAATTAAATATAAGAAGTAATAGAAATACAACCAAATTGAAATTAAAGGTAAGTTTGAAATGGATTTAAACTGAAATTAAATCTTGAATTTGGGAAAATGTTTCAGAATAAGATAATAATGAATTGGTTTCCTCATATGATAATCTTGGTCATTATCATAGTCGCGTTTAATAATAAAATATGATTGTGGTATAAGCAAAATGAAATGTTTTAGGGAAGTAAAACATTTGGATAAGTATGACTTATAAATTGGAATTGAAGATGATCTAAAATTGTGAAGTTTTAAATCTGGATTCAGAATTTGAATTGTTTCAAAGTGTAAAAAGAAAAGAATGAATAATATTGTTCAGAATATACTTGAATGTGATCTTATTTTAAAATAAGAAGTTGTTTGAAAACTTAAAAAGAGATTTGCCTTAAAATTAAAACCAAAGGTGGTTTAAATTTTAAAGTATAGCCTGGTGGGCTAAGGAATAAATATGTATATATGGACACAAAGATGGTTTGAAAATAAACTCTAAATGTTGAGTTTTAAATTTGGGAAATGAGGTGTGATATCCAAGGTAATAAGTTTTTGAACTTATAAGATTTATTAATGTGAATTTTAAATTTTGAAGTGGGAATTCAAATTTGCGTAAGTTTGACAAGATTAAATTGAATTTAACTTAAAGGAAGTTAAATAAGTTTGGAACAAACAACCTGAATTTGGAAATTTCAAGATGAAATTGAGATTTAACTTAGGAAAGTTAAATGGGTTGATTTGGTAGGGAATTATATGTGGTCTCAGATAGGATTGAGGTCTGGAATGGGTAGTGGATGATGAATGTTTTAAATAAATTAGATGTTTATTTATCTTAATATCATCTTGTTATTATTAGTAATTATGAGACTGTGAATTTGATTATTTAAATGAATTAAGAAGTAGATTGAGATAATATCTATTTCATTATTGAAATTAAATGGAATTAAACTTTAATTTGAAATTACTTAAGTAATTTTGATTTTAAAGATAAAAATTAAACTTGAGAAAATGGGATCACTTTGAACATTAGGATTTGAATGTTTAAAATGAACATGTAAACTGAAATGATTAAGGATTGGTTCCAAGATTGAATTTGGGTAATAAATTGAAATTCAAAGATTTAATTGTTTAAAAAGGGGTTTGAATTATTATTTGAACTTTGAAATAAGTTAAGTGAAGATAATTTAAAATGGAATTTTGAGAATTGAACTCGGAAATTAAATTGTTTAAAGATATTGATTTGAAGATAAATGTTAATTGGATTAAGGGAATAAATCAACATTTGAAAATTTAACTCGAATTTATATAATTCGAGATGGTTTGAAATTGAGATTTAAATTGAATTAGTTCAAACTGAATTTGATTTGAACTAATGGGAATTGTGATTTATGATGGATAAGTATAAAATTCAAATGAGAAATTTGAATTGGATTAATTTCTAATAAAATTGAAGTTATTCAAATTGGGATTGAGTCAATTTAAATGTAAGTGGAAATTTAAATTGAATTTAGGGAAATGGAGATGGGGTATTAAACAGTTTGACTCTGGACTATTTTCAAAATAAATTGTTTAATATAAACCTATTTTTCCAAACTATTTACTACACAACTTTTCCTTTTAAACCTAAAACTATCTTAAACCTGTTTTACAATTACTTTGGAACTATTTAACTATTTTACAACTGTTTTATAAACTAATTACTATTTTTCTACTACTTTATAAACTGATTACTGTTTTTTAACTATTTTATAAGTAATTACTATTTTCCAATTATTTTACAGTTACTTAACTATTTTACAGCTATTTTACAAATTAATAATTATCTTTCAACTATTTATCTATTTTTAAAATTTTCAAGCTATTTTGTAAATATAAACTGGTCGAAGATCAAACTGTTATTGAGTAAATACCCAACTGAGATAAGAATTGAAGTGATAATCCAAGTGGGGATTTAGCCAAATGTGAATAAGTGAATAAAATCAAAGTGAGGGTGAATAGAAAGGAAATTGATTTAACTGATAATTAATGAAGATAAATACGTAGGATGTACGTATATTATTCTATTCGCATAGTGATTTGATCCAGATTCGAGCACAGAATTTCGAGATAGTATTATCGATCCGAGTTGGGATTTTTTTTTGCTCGATTTTCAACGGCGAACCTGGATATGGATTTTTGATTGGTTCTGGATATTCTCTATCATAGGTGTGACTATGCAAGGAGAATGACGGTTTCTGATCAAGAAACCAGATCTGAGTCCGCACTAGGAAGTCGGGTGGACGATACTAGTTCGGAAGTGAAATTATGTGATCGAGTGAGCAATCAGATTGGTATTGCGTACGAATGATATGGGGACATCGTACGGGTTGAATGAAATTGGCATTGAAAATTTGTGGATAAAAACTGAAAAGATTTTTGAAATTGAAAGTTTATTTTGAGAAATTGACAATGAATAAAGATGGAAATTTGATTTTGAAGTTGTAGATAAAAGGTTATAAGATGATTTTTGAAATGGGAAATATATTTGTGAATATATGAGGAACTAAAATAAAATAAATTTAAATTTATATTTCTATGGTAGAAATTAACTTTATGGAAATAAAGTGGAAATTTAATATTTTTCTGAGTTAAAGTTTACTTTATAATAAAAGTAAGAAATTTGGCAAGTGACTTTATAAAGTAATCAAATTTGAATATTTGATTGGGAATAAACAAAGTTACGTATCTTTGTTATATATGATAAAACTCCCCTTATTGAATCCATTGCTAGAAGAAAAAGGTTTTTGGAAGTTTTGAAGTATACAAAGGAAACTTATACAAGTATAAAGTGATTTAAAAAAAAATTCCAAGAAAATTATATATATGAATATATATATAAAAGATTTTATGAAAATGGTTTTGAGAAAAAGGTTTTGGGAACCTTTGGATTTGGAAAAGGCTTTTGATTTTTGGATAAAATCAATATTGGGATTTGGAAAAGCCTAATTTGAGAATTATCGATTTTGGGAATCGATTTTGTGTAAAGGAGCTTATATGGAATTCATACTAGGTGTATGATTTGGAAAATACTATATGTGTATAGTATAAAGTGTTTTGAGATTTGCTCTGGGGAAAAAGGCGCTCCCTTGAAATGAACTTCTCAGGAGTGCCACTGGATGGTACTGCCTTGAGCCCCAAGGGGGGGTTTCTAAAGTTAATCCTGTGAGGAGTCCGGACAAAACTAGTTCCTGAGGATTATTTGTGTAGCGAAAGTCGAGGGGCTGGTGCCCACAGAGGCATTTGGGTTATGCTGTGACGACAGTATAACTCGATGTCACTGCGATCTACTGCAGACCATAGCGAAAGTCGCGTGAGCCGCTGAGAGCCAACAGTCTATGTTTGATTTTATATCGGTAGACTGCGACACTATGGTAACATAGCAAAAGTCTTGTGTGCCGCTGAGAGCCAACAGTCTGCGTTTGATTTTATATCGGTAGACTGAGACCTATGTGGGAGTGGAGAAGTTTCATTTTGACAGCGAAAATCGTGTGTGCCGCTGAGAGCCAACAGTTACATGGACTTTTGCTGCGACGGCAACGTAACCTTGGATGTAACTGCGATCTGTCGTGGGTTCTATGGTGTAATCAGTTACATGGACTTTTGCTGCGATGACAACGTAACCCAGGATGTAACTGTGACCATGGATGGGTGTGATGATTTCCAGAGCATTTTCACCAAAGATATTTCCTCTATTTTCAAAAACTGATTTCTATATTTTCAGTAAAATTATTTTCTCAAGTATTTTCACTGGATGTTGAAACGGGTCTGCCAAGCGCTTATAGATTCTCAGTCGTACGCCTGATCAACGTATGACCGAATTTCTGTGAGAACAAGGATGGACTTGTCGAAACATCGAGTTATAAAAGTATTTTATAAAAACTATTTTAGTGATATTATACAGATTTTGTTTAAAGGTGTTTTAAAAATGATTAAAGTATAATTTATCTAATTTTAAGTATAGAATAAATTCTGACTTCGTTCCTTTTCGAGGACGAAAAGTTTTTAAGGGGGGAGGGATGTGACATCCCGGATTTTTCGCAGTATTATTTTAATAAATATTTAATTGAATTGATTAAAATACAGCCTATTATTTTAAAACAAATATATGTAATTGAGAGAAGCTATTGTTTGGAATTAAAATAATGAGTTTCTAAATATTTTAAAATGAAATTTATCTTATTTGACTTTATTAATTTGTGATTTAAAAATATATATATAATATAGTCTGGACAATAATAGTTCAAGTAAAATAAATCTTATCAATATTTAATTTAAGTATAAACACATATTACCACTAGAAGTATGTAATTTATACAAGTATAAGTATACTCACCCAAATCAAATAGCCAGGCTGCACCTTTTGTTAAAAACAAAATACATAAATGAACACTTAGAAATCCTAGAACTAAATAAACTATGAAAGAAAAGATACATGTTAAATTGCAAGGTAGGAAGTTTTAGATATTACCTGCCGTGAAGCATAGTGTAAGAAAACATAACAAAATATATGTACAGATGTACTAAATAGATTTAAGAATCTAGAAATGATATTTGTAACCCAAAAGGACCAAGGCATTAAATGCCATCTTCTCTAGTAAGCTCGAAATCATCCCAGCCACCAAAGAAAAAGAAGAAAACCTGCTAGTTAAGGAACAATGCAAAGAAAATATCTCTGGCTGTGATTGTACAAAAAGATTCATATACCCTGTATGGTACAGAAAAAATTATATCACCTAGTAAACTTACTTTTTAAATATCAATTTTTATCTTAGTTTCGTCTAAGTAAAATCTAAAGTAAATTACACTACATCAGCAAAGAAGAAATAAAAATCAAATGTCCAAGTATCAAACCTTTCCAGTTTAAGGAAAACCAAAGCAAGACAAAGTTTTCAAGTTAATCTGTTGCAAGCTTTCATGTTTTCAAAATACAAGTCTCTGGAATCAAACATAAAAGCATGAAAATCTCATTCCAGTTTCAATGGCTCTCTGCATTTTTAGGTGAGTAAACTTTATTTAAAAACAGGTTAAAAATCTGAATTTAAACTGTAATGCAAGTCTTGTTGTTGGCATGAATATTGGATTGGAATGCATGATTATATAGGTAACTATCTCTGTATATATGTATGTTTGATCTGTGCATGTATGATATGCTTGTTCTCCTCTGTTTTCCAAAGTACAGAGTTTAAAAACAAGTCAAAAATTCAAATATCCTTATGCAATCACTGTTAGACTTAGAGTTTCAAACAAAATAAATTTGTGAAAGCATAATTTAGGCTTTAAAACATGTTTGAGTATTTTAGGGTTGAAAATCTTCTGGACTTGAGTAAATACAGTAAGATTTTTAAAATATGTAAAAAAATTAAACAATATAAATTGCTGATTCAAGTATTTAATTTGAATCGATCTTGAAAAATATGATTTTTAAGAAGAATATCACAATTTTTAATATGGTATGGAGAGAGCAGTTCGTTGATGACCGGAAATAGGTCCATTGGCGATTTCTGGTGATCGGCTAGCTTTCGAAGGTTGAGTTTTGGCATGGAGGGGCTGGAATGACTTCTGATCATGGGAAAAATATGAAATGAATTTTTAATTCATTATGGATGATGGTATGGATCAAACTAGGGTTTTAGTCCTGCAATTGGCTAGTGGTACTCGAGTGGCATTTGCGTAGTCGTCACCGCGATTTAATCGATCGCACCGAGGGGATTCGATGTGGTGTGTCGTGACGTGATTCTGGGTGGAGCGGCGTGATCTCTGGTGAACGTGGGTGGAAGTGCGAGTTGTTTAATCAATCCACAGTTGGGTTCCAGGTCATGTTGGTTGCTCGAATTTGAATTCCAGTCAAATTCGACGAATTGGGTGCTCAAGTTGAACGGCGGGGTCGTCGGCGATGTGTCGAAGTCAGTGTTGATGGTCGGAGTCACTTCGTTCAGATGTACACGTGCACGCGTGTGTGTCTGGGTATTTAGTGATGATCGGGGAAGAAAGAGTTGAGCTCGGGTTCGAGCGAGAGAATTGAAGGTTTGGCTCGAGTGATTTCTCGGGGAAGATGGATTGTGGCTCGAGCTGGGTTTCGAGATTTTTGCGTGTGTGATGGTTTCCTGGTTGAAGTTAAAACGTATAAAACAAAATCAAAATGGGAGATATTCGGGTCTGGACTTGAGTGAATACTGGAATGGACCCGAAGTAAATGAGTATAACAATTGAAGTTTTATAAAGACAGGTTTTAAAGGTTTTAAACCATAAATCAAATTTTTATAATTTATGTGTTTAAATACTTAGTTTTAAGGAAAGTGGTATGTTTTGTTTAGTTTAAAATATATTAAGTTAAGTTCTTAAGAGATTTTTAACTTAAGGAATATGGAATTAAGTAGTTTATTATAAGGTAAAATGGTTTAAATTTATGTGTTAATCATAGTTAAGAAATTGATACAGGTAAATGGGTTATCTTAAAGTTAATTAAGATTTTTGGGATAATTAATGATTAGTTAGATTAATAAAGTAATTGAAGGAAAACTAATTAATTAAATGATTAAGAAAAATCACTAAAAGGAAGTGATTAAGATAATTACTTAATGTAATTTATAAAGTATAATTACTTAGTAAAGAGATTATAGGAGAATTACTGAATCTGGTTTATTAAGGTTAACTAATTTATAAAAGATTACTTGTTAGATGGAATCAATTAAAAGAATAGTTAATTACTAGAAATGATTAGAGGGTCATTAATGAAGGTCATTAATTAATTGAAGATTAATTAAGGTGAATGGTTAAGGCTAATTAATCCAAGTGATTTATTAAGGGATAATTACCAAAAGAATTATAATATAATTAATCAAGGAGGATTAAGTAAGGTGGATAGTTAAAGGATGATTAATTAATTGGGTGGTAATTAATTAATGTTAAGTAAGATGATCAAATTGATTTAAGTTAGCAATTAATTTAATTAAAGATGAATTAAATTAATTTTGGAAGTGATAAATCTTGCTTATGAATGATTGAATGCCTTGAATTGGTTGATACCTCTGATATGAAATGTTTTGTGATATGATATGTTTGGGTTGAACGGCGATAATGTGATTATCTTTCGATGATGAATTACTACGTAAAAGTTGGCATCCTATATTTAAGATTGAATTGTTCCACTTGAATAACTTGGGTTAAGGTGTCATTGGGCTCGAAGAGACCGGAGTCGGGTATTAGTAAATACCCGAAACCACTTCGATCGTTTATAAATTGATAGGTGAAATCAATAGGCTGTAATGGAGGGATTTAAGTATAGTGGACCATTTAATCTAAGTTTTTGGTACTTAGAAATTAATTTGTGAAATAAGTGGAGTCTAACAACTTGTGAAGTTGTAAATCTATGTATGAGTTACCCCGGGTTTTAAACAAGTTGTATGTTCTGGTATTCCTTGTTAAATGAGTTTACTCACGCTGGTTTCCAGCCTGACCCGGGTGTTACTTTGATGTAATGCTCGGGTCAGACCGAGTATTACAGATTTCAGGTAAGGACGTTCTGAAGCTCAGGAGGCGAGCTGGATGACAGGAGCGTATGGAGTGTATTCCGCTGTGTTATATTGTAGTTTGTCTGGGACATGTTGATTGTATCTGTCCAGTGTTGTGTATATGTTGTAACTCTGATGTATTTAAATGTAATCAACTGATACAGTATTCTTTTATAAACTGTTATTTTATTTGATATTATATTTTGATCCGCTGCGATTGTGAGGTTCTGTGTTTTGTTTTCTGTTTCTTCTTCTTCTATCTCTTTCTTCTTTTCTAACTATCTGGGATTTTCGAGATCGAAAATTTCGAGTCGTTACATCTCCTTTGCACGACTCGATCGGCATAACTACAAAACGCCACTACGGGCCTCAAACCAACAAAGGAAAACAAAAGCCATGTAGCTTTATCATAAAACCATCAAATCAAATGACAAAATAAACATGTACCTATTTGTCGGAACATCCAAATTTTTCTTGATTTTTAATACCTGCATCTTAGTTAACAATGATGTCCAATCATATAATTTAAAGTCATTTTATATTTTGCAATTATTTTAAGGGGGAAGGAATGTGATATCCCGGAAATTTGGCAATATCAATTTAATAATCTTTATTAATAATTAAATTGATTTGTTGATTTATTTTATAAATTGACAAGTTTAATTCTTTTAAAGGTTAATAACATTTTAATTGGAAAGTTTATTTCTTTTGAAAAACTAATAACATTTTAATTTGGCAATATCTTTTCTAACAATTTTAAATTGAGAAGATTTATCTTTCTAAAACTTATATAAATGTTTTATATTTATAATGTATATATATATATTGATATATATATATTATGAATAGGGAATCTTTTAATTAATAAAAATATGTTTTCAAATTTTAATATATATGAATATATATATTGTTATTTGAAGTTATGTATTAAATTTCAATATAATAATTATCAAGCTAATATTTCCATTTAGAATATATATAATTGTATATAGTGAAATGGAAAGAATATTGGATTTGATTTAATGCTTTTGAAATGATATTTGAAATTTAAATTTTAATAACAAAGTTAATTTATTATTATATAAACATATAGTTCAACTTAAGTTTTAAATAAGATTAAATTAAGAAGTTCAATTGTTTTAATATTCTTTTCCTTTTAAAATTCAAACATAAGTTGTTTTAAATAATAGTTTTCATATTTGTATATTTATTAAAATCAAAAGCTTATTTATAAAAAGAGATAAATACATTATATACATATAAATATTTCTTAAATACATATAAATGACTTAAATAAATTAATTAAAATAAGAATGTACACTTGTAAGTTTTTAAAGATAGTTTAAAGACAATTGTAAGAAAATAGGCATATGTGTAAGTTAATTAACCTCTAAGAAGGACAAATGTCCACATTTTCTTTTTTTGAATTAAAATAAATAAATTAAAAACATATGAAAGAAGATCTGTATTCATTTTTCAGTTCTAAAAATCCTTCTTCTCATTATTCGATTAAAACAAAATAGATCTAAGAAAAATAAAACCTGGAATCAAAGAAGAATGAAAACCTGGAAATCAAAATGCAAAGAGAAGTAAAAATCTGGAAATTCAATGCAAAAAGGAGATCAAAGGCAACATCAGTTTCAAATTTTCTCAAATACAAATCAGTTTCAAAGATCAACAAGTTTAAAAATCAACAAAGCAAAAAGAGAAATCAACATGCAAGCCTGGAAACAAATCATGTTATTTGTTCTCTGCATTATTGCCTGGTGAGTAAACAAATTTAAAAACAGTTTAAAACCTGGATTTCACTGTTGTGATATCTGAATAAATAATGTTTCTTGCATGAAAATTTGGATTTGAAATAGATGCATGTGTATGTATTAGTGTTGAATACCTGTAGATATGAAAAATGAACTCTGTTGTTTTTAACAGTTTTGTTTTCTCTATTTAATCCAATATCTAATCATTAAATAGTAGTTAGCTTTTGATTTGTAAATAGAAAGTGTTTGAAATCATGCTGTGACCTGAAATGTTTGGAACCAAATGTATGCATGTATGTGCATTGGTGATGAATGCCTGGGTAAATGCCTGTAAGTGTACAAAAATAAGCTCTGTTGTTTATCAGAGTTTGAATTTCTTTTAAAAACCAATATCTCATCCTTGAATCATAATTAGCTTATGATTTGTAAATGAAAAATGTTCGAAATTGTGAAACATACCTACTAAAATTCATCACTGGAATTTATATTAAATATTGACTCGAAAATTTTATAAATAACAGTGGAATACATTTATATGTCAAAAATCAACTAATTCAATTTCAAATTTGGATTTCATGAATGTTTTCGAGGTTGAAAATCATGATTTTTAATTTGAGTTTCGTGATTTTTAGTTCGATAAATTGTGAGAATTTTCGAGAGAAACGTTTTTGGCATTTTTGTTGATTGCCGAAGATCGAGGACGAACTGGACGTCGTGGTTGGGTTTGAAGGTAGAGGGGATGTTGGAGATCATAGGAAAAATCAAGTTGGAATTTATTGATGAAGGGGTTGATCGGAAATTGACGAGATAGGGTTTAACACCCTGTTTTTTTTCGTGACGTTCATATGGGATTCACGATTTCGTGATGAAGTCGGAATCGACCGCGAGGTGTTTGGTGGGTGCTGGAAGACTAGGCGGCGCTACGGTGAAGTTGGCGTGGTGTTTCGACTAGGGGATCATCAGTGATGGTAGAGTTTTCCGGTGACGTTCGTTTTCCAGGCGATGGGTTTAAGCTCGTTTTTGAATCTCGTTCGAATCGAGAAGAAGGGAGGTGTCGAATGGGGTGACGAGGTAAAAGGGGACTTGTCGGAGAACAGATCGTAGTTCATCGACGACCAGAATAGTCGTACACGTGCACGAGCTCGTTCGTGTGCACGTTTGGAAGCAGGCGACATTTAGTTTCGGGGAAGAAAGGAACTACTCGGGGAGATCTCGTGATTTTTGCCAAGCGACTCGAAGTAGGGTGAGGTGTGTTGTTGTCTCGAGAGTTGCTTCGAGTTTATTAGGGTTTTACTTGGGTTGGGGTTTAGCTGGTAAAAAGAATTGAACATGAAATGTTTTTTTTTTAAGTTTTAAACAAAAGAAATTTTGTTTTTGTAATATTTTCTGAGTTTAAAACAAAAGTTTAAACAAGTATATATATTTTATAATATTGAGTTTTAAAATAAAATAAGTAGATTTTGAAATAAATTTGTATTTAATTATATTTAATAATTTGGGAAAAGTTTTAAAGATTTAAAGGTGCAAGTTAAAATGTGTTTAGTAATCAATTAAAATAGGAATTTTCTTAAGTATTTAGAATGTTGATTTAATTAAAGATAGTTAATTTGAAAAGGAAATTTAGATAATTAAATTATTTTAATTATCAAGTGTTATTGGTAAATAATTGATTTAATTAAGATAGTAGTTTCTTAATTAAGAACCTTTAATATAATAAGTTAAGAATCATTTAATTAAATTTAAATGATTAAGTTAAATTAATTAATTTGTGATTACTTAGGATAATCACTTATAAATTAAGTTAAATATAATTACTTGATGAAGTAATTAAGGAATAATTACTGAATGTAATTAAGTAAAAGGGAAGTTATTTAATAAAATAATTAGAGGATAATTATTTTATGAAAGTAATTAAATAAGAGGTGATTAAGGTTAATTACCTAGTGTTATTAATTCAATAAATTATTTAATTAAGTTAATTAAAAGATTAAGATTAATTATAAAGTAATTAATTATTTGTTAAGGTAATTAATTAAAAGATAATTAATTAATGGAAGTAATTAAGGGAAGTTAATTACTGGGTTAGATTAATCAAAGGTGATTAATAAATTATGGTTTAATTAAAGGTTAATTACTTAATGTAACTAATAAATAATTAAAGGTGTAATTAGGGATCATTAGTTTATAATTAATGATGTAATTAAGAATTGATTAATTAAGATTAATTAATCAAATGATAAGTGATTAATTGTAATTAATTAAGAATTAAAGTAATTGATTATAATTAATTAATTAATTAATGAAGTAATTAAAGGTTAATTACTGTATTTAATTAAGGATAATTAATTTGTGAAATTAATTAAAGATAATTACTTAAATGTAATTAAAATATAATTAATCAAGGTGATTAATTAAAGTGGATAATTAGAGAATGATTAATTAATTTATTTGTAATTAATTAATGATTATATAAGTAAGATTTAAAATGAAGTAATTAATTTAATTTATTTTAAATTAATTAAGAGATGAAGTAATTAATTTAATTCACTTTAAATTAATTAAAGATAGAGATGGTTAATTTAATTCATTTTAAATTAATTATGTTGTGATTAAGTAAATCTTTGCTTATATAAGAATGGATGACATTGATTGTCTTGAATGGATGTAATCTCAGAAATGAGATTGAATGTATTTCATTGTTTGATATCTCTGATGAGATATGATTGATATATGATATGGATGTTTGGTTGAATTATAATGATAATGTGAATTATCTGTTTGGGATGATAATGTAGATTATCTATTGAATTATCTATCTTTGTGTATATAGATAAGAATTGAATTGTTTTAACCTTAAAACAACTTGGCCCTTAAAAGATACGTTTTGGATTTCGATGAGACCGGGATCGGGTTTCCGTATACCGGGATTCCAGGTCTGGAGACCCGAATACCACATCGATCCAAATTTACGATAGGTCGTGAATCTCAAGTGAAGATGAAGATTCAGAGTGCAAGGGTTATTGTCGTTAACTCTGAGGGTGATTCCAAAACGAGTGTAACGAGATAATGCCTTCGGTTTCGTTCGAACCCGGAACGAACTTGTATGGATTGAATGCTTTCAGCACATCGTCAGGCGGACGATGAGCATTCTAAGTGATATGTTCTGATTAAAGGTAATCGTAACCTCAAGCCTCATCAACCAGGAATGGCTAAAACAGGGGAGGTGCAGCAAGGTTTCGTGGGTAGCACCCACTGAGAGCAAGATAGATCCCTGTCTAGAGGTCCCTTTTCTTTTATTCGGCTTAGTGTGTGGTTGGTCGCGCCAACTACGGGATTGTCTTGTTCGGGATTATCCAGTAAGGGATGGTTCCGGCTTTGTGTTGCAGGGGAGCGGGCGTACTCCTCGGTACGGTGATCTAGGCCACGTACTGTGACGGGCGGTACCCCAGTAGCCCTGCCATTGTATGGAATCCAAAATCCAATAAGTGCCGTACGATTTAGTTGTGCCCAACTATGTTGGAATGTGAGATGTAAGCATTTCAGCTATTTCTGTATTTTACTTGAAAACCCTAGACCCTATTATAATATAATTGGATTTCCTATCAAATGTTTTAGTTAGCGTAAGGTAAAAACTTACCCATGTTTATTTGTGGGGAGTCTTACGTGATACTTTTGTTTTCAAAGGTTTTCAAAGTTAAGCAATCTAACCGTTTACTCACACCAGACCCATGTCTGACCCAAGTGTTTATTTTCTGTTTTATTAAACTCTTGGGTACTCAATATTGTATTGAGTAGTCGAGGGATTCAGGTTAGCTTTGACGAATTCTGGAGGAGATTTGGAGCAGGTGGCTTCAGCGTGTAGATATATTATGGTGTTTCCGCTGTGTTTGTATTGAGTCTGTATCTCTGTGATGTTTGAGATGTATGATAGACAGGTGTTTATAACTGTCTAATATGAGATGTATAAGTTGTATAACTCTGATGTATATGATACTATGTAATATTTTATGTGATATATTATATTTCATTCGTTCCGTTGTGAGTATCTGATGTTGTTGTTCTTTCTTCTTTTCTTTCTTTTCTTCTTCTATCCCTTTCTTTCTTAATTCATGATACGTCTTTCTGGTGGTAGAAAGTCGGGTCGTGACAGTTGGTATCAGAGCCAGGTTGAGTGAATACCTAGGCTCTGAAGTGGTGTCTATCTTGAGAGCGCGTAATTGTTAGTTATATAAAAATGATTTTATATTGTGTTAATTGATCGGTTGAGTGGTATATGGATTCTGGTCAATACGAGTAGCTAACGTTATTGATAGGGATCTCTAAACACTTGAACCAGGCCAACGGACACAATATTGTTTTAAAGAGGTAAATGAAATAATTTTACCCAGAAATAATTTCTATATAAAAAGTATCATTTTAAATATATATATTTCTACCTATTTGTTGGGTTACCTGTTCGGGTTTTCCAATATAAGTTATAAAGTTAGATAAGGTGGTAGTGTGAGTAACACGACTACCAATAGTTAGAATTTGAGTGTTGAGATTGGAAGTATATCTGACGAGACTGTAGACCTAATACTGTCTCGAGTGAACTTTGTTGTGGTGTAAAGATTTCACCGATCTCTGAAGGAAACCAGTTATGGTTTAGAGTTTATCTTTGAAGTTGGATGAATAGAGTAGATCTATTGGATGAGCTGAAGAGAGTGATGGTATTTTGGTAACCTTAGGAAGTAGTAGCTGTGTGATGAGACACGGTGGCTATGGACGTTTCTGAAGATGTTTCTTCTGGAACAAGTTTGAAGAAGTGAGTCTGTTTCGGTGTTGTGGCTGAGTCCAGTGGGGTGTTTCTATTTGCTTTGAGGTCCGAGTTTCTCGAGGAGTTTCGGATAAGAAGTCTTTGGTTTGTGGCAGCAATGCGACTCGGAGTGTTCTATGTTGACAGAAAGTTTCTGGCTGAGCAGTTTTTCTGAAGGTGAAGTTCAGAAGCAGTAGAGTGAATCCATTTCTTCGATGGATTGGTTAGTCAAATATAAGCTGTTCTGATTAGTGAAGAGAGAACAGTTATCTTTGGAAATTAGGCCGAGCTGATCACAAAAGTGACTTGCGATTGTTTAAGTATTCTCTTGGGATTATTGGAGATTGAGATTCCGTATCGACTTGATTCGTGGAGTTACCAGAAGTTCAGCTTAGTAGAAGGATGTCTCCTAGAGAATAATTTGGTGAAGCAGCTCAGGATTCTTTGGAGAGGGATTGACCACGCCTAATTTTCTGGTGAGGATTCTGTTAAGGTGTTTTGACCAAGTAGAATGGTTCACTAAGATTTTATAGATATGGTGAACTGTGGATGATCAAGTTTGTGCTCGAGTTTCTCCGATGGCATTCTCATCTGTTCAAGATCAGAATTGTGCAGCGAAAGCAAGATAGCAGCTATTCTAGAGTGGAAGCAACCGAGAGTTGTAATTTTCTTCGAGTAGAGGATTTCTATAGGAAATTCAAGTGTATCTCTAAGTGTGAAGAAATTTTCGGAATTTGGAGGTAAAGTTGTCAAGTGCAACTGTTTTGACTATTTCAGATAGGAGAGGTAGTTCGAAGTTCTCTAATGTTTGTAGAGTAGAGTTGTGTTTTGGATTTCGGCATATTTTTGAGAAACCATTTTGTTGAGTAGGATCCGGAAATTGGTTTGATGTTGGTCTAATCTGTTTCAAGAAGCATCAGCAAGGGTTAAGCTGATCAGGAAGAATGAAGTGACTCAGGATCGTCAAAGGAGTTATGCAGTTAAGAATTGATGAAATTTGGAAATTGATGTTGAAATTGGATATTGTTTAAGTTTTTCTCCGATCAAAGGAGATATAAGATTTGGTAAGACTGGAGAGTAAGCTCCGGAAGTATTATGAGATTTTTCTGTGTTCTTTGGAGATTAGATTTTGATCCCTAGGATTGAGTTGCCAGTTCGGATAACTGGAATTCATTTTATTTCACATATCTCTGAGGAATATGTGTATGATTCATCGAGTGATGGAATCAGCAGTTCAGAAGGATAGTTGGGATGGTTTTGAGTTAGTCTGATATCTTGTTCAGATTTGTGATCTAGAAAGGAAGGACTTCTAGATTATTGTAGATAGTTAGTTTAGATCCTGTAGAACGAGTCTCCCGGTATATATATATATACTTGGGGAAACTCGAGTAAATTCTATCCAGATTTTGACTGGATAGTTAAATTTGTTTGATTAAATTGTTTGCTATGGTTGTTAGAATATGATTGATATGTATGATTGTTGTTTAAAATTAAAAATTTGCTGGGTTATTAAATTATCTTTGCTTTTAAATTTCGGGGACGAAATTATTTTAAGGGGGAAGGAATGTGATATCCCGGAAATTTGGCAATATCAATTTAATAATCTTTATTAATAATTAAATTGATTTGTTGATTTATTTTATAAATTGACAAGTTTAATTCTTTTAAAGGTTAATAACATTTTAATTGGAAAGTTTATTTCTTTTGAAAAACTAATAACATTTTAATTTGGCAATATCTTTTCTAACAATTTTAAATTGAGAAGATTTATCTTTCTAAAACTTATATAAATGTTTTATATTTATAATGTATATATATATATTGATATATATATATTATGAATAGGGAATCTTTTAATTAATAAAACTATGTTTTCAAATTTTAATATATATGAATATATATATTGTTATTTGAAGTTATGTATTAAATTTCAATATAATAATTATCAAGCTAATATTTCCATTTAGAATATATATAATTGTATATAGTGAAATGGAAAGAATATTGGATTTGATTTAATGCTTTTGAAATGATATTTGAAATTTAAATTTTAATAACAAAGTTAATTTATTATTATATAAACATATAGTTCAACTTAAGTTTTAAATAAGATTAAATTAAGAAGTTCAATTGTTTTAATATTCTTTTCCTTTTAAAATTCAAACATAAGTTGTTTTAAATAATAGTTTTCATATTTGTATATTTATTAAAATCAAAAGCTTATTTATAAAAAGAGATAAATACATTATATACATATAAATATTTCTTAAATACATATAAATGACTTAAATAAATTAATTAAAATAAGAATGTACACTTGTAAGTTTTTAAAGATAGTTTAAAGACAATTGTAAGAAAATAGGCATATGTGTAAGTTAATTAACCTCTAAGAAGGACAAATGTCCACATTTTCTTTTTTTGAATTAAAATAAATAAATTAAAAACATATGAAAGAAGATCTGTATTCATTTTTCAGTTCTAAAAATCCTTCTTCTCATTATTCGATTAAAACAAAATAGATCTAAGAAAAATAAAACCTGGAATCAAAGAAGAATGAAAACCTGGAAATCAAAATGCAAAGAGAAGTAAAAATCTGGAAATTCAATGCAAAAAGGAGATCAAAGGCAACATCAGTTTCAAATTTTCTCAAATACAAATCAGTTTCAAAGATCAACAAGTTTAAAAATCAACAAAGCAAAAAGAGAAATCAACATGCAAGCCTGGAAACAAATCATGTTATTTGTTCTCTGCATTATTGCCTGGTGAGTAAACAAATTTAAAAACAGTTTAAAACCTGGATTTCACTGTTGTGATATCTGAATAAATAATGTTTCTTGCATGAAAATTTGGATTTGAAATAGATGCATGTGTATGTATTAGTGTTGAATACCTGTAGATATGAAAAATGAACTCTGTTGTTTTTAACAGTTTTGTTTTCTCTATTTAATCCAATATCTAATCATTAAATAGTAGTTAGCTTTTGATTTGTAAATAGAAAGTGTTTGAAATCATGCTGTGACCTGAAATGTTTGGAACCAAATGTATGCATGTATGTGCATTGGTGATGAATGCCTGGGTAAATGCCTGTAAGTGTACAAAAATAAGCTCTGTTGTTTATCAGAGTTTGAATTTCTTTTAAAAACCAATATCTCATCCTTGAATCATAATTAGCTTATGATTTGTAAATGAAAAATGTTCGAAATTGTGAAACATACCTACTAAAATTCATCACTGGAATTTATATTAAATATTGACTCGAAAATTTTATAAATAACAGTGGAATACATTTATATGTCAAAAATCAACTAATTCAATTTCAAATTTGGATTTCATGAATGTTTTCGAGGTTGAAAATCATGATTTTTAATTTGAGTTTCGTGATTTTTAGTTCGATAAATTGTGAGAATTTTCGAGAGAAACGTTTTTGGCATTTTTGTTGATTGCCGAAGATCGAGGACGAACTGGACGTCGTGGTTGGGTTTGAAGGTAGAGGGGATGTTGGAGATCATAGGAAAAATCAAGTTGGAATTTATTGATGAAGGGGTTGATCGGAAATTGACGAGATAGGGTTTAACACCCTGTTTTTTTTCGTGACGTTCATATGGGATTCACGATTTCGTGATGAAGTCGGAATCGACCGCGAGGTGTTTGGTGGGTGCTGGAAGACTAGGCGGCGCTACGGTGAAGTTGGCGTGGTGTTTCGACTAGGGGATCATCAGTGATGGTAGAGTTTTCCGGTGACGTTCGTTTTCCAGGCGATGGGTTTAAGCTCGTTTTTGAATCTCGTTCGAATCGAGAAGAAGGGGGGTGTCGAATGGGGTGACGAGGTAAAAGGGGACTTGTCGGAGAACAGATCGTAGTTCATCGACGACCAGAATAGTCGTACACGTGCACGAGCTCGTTCGTGTGCACGTTTGGAAGCAGGCGACATTTAGTTTCGGGGAAGAAAGGAACTACTCGGGGAGATCTCGTGATTTTTGCCAAGCGACTCGAAGTAGGGTGAGGTGTGTTGTTGTCTCGAGAGTTGCTTCGAGTTTATTAGGGTTTTACTTGGGTTGGGGTTTAGCTGGTAAAAAGAATTGAACATGAAATGTTTTTTTTTTAAGTTTTAAACAAAAGAAATTTTGTTTTTGTAATATTTTCTGAGTTTAAAACAAAAGTTTAAACAAGTATATATATTTTATAATATTGAGTTTTAAAATAAAATAAGTAGATTTTGAAATAAATTTGTATTTAATTATATTTAATAATTTGGGAAAAGTTTTAAAGATTTAAAGGTGCAAGTTAAAATGTGTTTAGTAATCAATTAAAATAGGAATTTTCTTAAGTATTTAGAATGTTGATTTAATTAAAGATAGTTAATTTGAAAAGGAAATTTAGATAATTAAATTATTTTAATTATCAAGTGTTATTGGTAAATAATTGATTTAATTAAGATAGTAGTTTCTTAATTAAGAACCTTTAATATAATAAGTTAAGAATCATTTAATTAAATTTAAATGATTAAGTTAAATTAATTAATTTGTGATTACTTAGGATAATCACTTATAAATTAAGTTAAATATAATTACTTGATGAAGTAATTAAGGAATAATTACTGAATGTAATTAAGTAAAAGGGAAGTTATTTAATAAAATAATTAGAGGATAATTATTTTATGAAAGTAATTAAATAAGAGGTGATTAAGGTTAATTACCTAGTGTTATTAATTCAATAAATTATTTAATTAAGTTAATTAAAAGATTAAGATTAATTATAAAGTAATTAATTATTTGTTAAGGTAATTAATTAAAAGATAATTAATTAATGGAAGTAATTAAGGGAAGTTAATTACTGGGTTAGATTAATCAAAGGTGATTAATAAATTATGGTTTAATTAAAGGTTAATTACTTAATGTAACTAATAAATAATTAAAGGTGTAATTAGGGATCATTAGTTTATAATTAATGATGTAATTAAGAATTGATTAATTAAGATTAATTAATCAAATGATAAGTGATTAATTGTAATTAATTAAGAATTAAAGTAATTGATTATAATTAATTAATTAATTAATGAAGTAATTAAAGGTTAATTACTGTATTTAATTAAGGATAATTAATTTGTGAAATTAATTAAAGATAATTACTTAAATGTAATTAAAATATAATTAATCAAGGTGATTAATTAAAGTGGATAATTAGAGAATGATTAATTAATTTATTTGTAATTAATTAATGATTATATAAGTAAGATTTAAAATGAAGTAATTAATTTAATTTATTTTAAATTAATTAAGAGATGAAGTAATTAATTTAATTCACTTTAAATTAATTAAAGATAGAGATGGTTAATTTAATTCATTTTAAATTAATTATGTTGTGATTAAGTAAATCTTTGCTTATATAAGAATGGATGACATTGATTGTCTTGAATGGATGTAATCTCAGAAATGAGATTGAATGTATTTCATTGTTTGATATCTCTGATGAGATATGATTGATATATGATATGGATGTTTGGTTGAATTATAATGATAATGTGAATTATCTGTTTGGGATGATAATGTAGATTATCTATTGAATTATCTATCTTTGTGTATATAGATAAGAATTGAATTGTTTTAACCTTAAAACAACTTGGCCCTTAAAAGATACGTTTTGGATTTCGATGAGACCGGGATCGGGTTTCCGTATACCGGGATTCCAGGTCTGGAGACCCGAATACCACATCGATCCAAATTTACGATAGGTCGTGAATCTCAAGTGAAGATGAAGATTCAGAGTGCAAGGGTTATTGTCGTTAACTCTGAGGGTGATTCCAAAACGAGTGTAACGAGATAATGCCTTCGGTTTCGTTCGAACCCGGAACGAACTTGTATGGATTGAATGCTTTCAGCACATCGTCAGGCGGACGATGAGCATTCTAAGTGATATGTTCTGATTAAAGGTAATCGTAACCTCAAGCCTCATCAACCAGGAATGGCTAAAACAGGGGAGGTGCAGCAAGGTTTCGTGGGTAGCACCCACTGAGAGCAAGATAGATCCCTGTCTAGAGGTCCCTTTTCTTTTATTCGGCTTAGTGTGTGGTTGGTCGCGCCAACTACGGGATTGTCTTGTTCGGGATTATCCAGTAAGGGATGGTTCCGGCTTTGTGTTGCAGGGGAGCGGGCGTACTCCTCGGTACGGTGATCTAGGCCACGTACTGTGACGGGCGGTACCCCAGTAGCCCTGCCATTGTATGGAATCCAAAATCCAATAAGTGCCGTACGATTTAGTTGTGCCCAACTATGTTGGAATGTGAGATGTAAGCATTTCAGCTATTTCTGTATTTTACTTGAAAACCCTAGACCCTATTATAATATAACTGGATTTCCTATCAAATGTTTTAGTTAGCGTAAGGTAAAAACTTACCCATGTTTATTTGTGGGGAGTCTTACGTGATACTTTTGTTTTCAAAGGTTTTCAAAGTTAAGCAATCTAACCGTTTACTCACACCAGACCCATGTCTGACCCAAGTGTTTATTTTCTGTTTTATTAAACTCTTGGGTACTCAATATTGTATTGAGTAGTCGAGGGATTCAGGTTAGCTTTGACGAATTCTGGAGGAGATTTGGAGCAGGTGGCTTCAGCGTGTAGATATATTATGGTGTTTCCGCTGTGTTTGTATTGAGTCTGTATCTCTGTGATGTTTGAGATGTATGATAGACAGGTGTTTATAACTGTCTAATATGAGATGTATAAGTTGTATAACTCTGATGTATATGATACTATGTAATATTTTATGTGATATATTATATTTCATTCGTTCCGTTGTGAGTATCTGATGTTGTTGTTCTTTCTTCTTTTCTTTCTTTTCTTCTTCTATCCCTTTCTTTCTTAATTCATGATACGTCTTTCTGGTGGTAGAAAGTCGGGTCATGACAGTTTTGAAGTCTCCTTTACGTACACAGTTGTTAAAGTGGTTCCGGTATCGACAGAGAGTATGCCCATATCCGGCTCTGGTCTCTTTAACAATGAAACTTTGTTTTACACACTGGTTGGTACTTTTACATTTCGAAAATAGTTCATACTTAATATCAAAATATCATATTTGCTTTAAAATCAAATCCATTTCGAAATCATCACATTTACTCAAAATATACCATTTTATTTCAAAATCCTTTTCACCTTAATATCTCGATTTCGATTCCAAAATTGTTTCGAATTTTAATTTGGTTTATAACTTCATTTAACCCAATTCGTATTTAAATCCATGATTTTAAAATAAACATTCCACTCTTAACCAGTTTGAATTTTTTTTAAAATAGTTTGAATAGTTTAAAATAGTTTAAATAATTAAAATAGTTAAAAATAGTGTAAATGGTTAAAATAGTTAAAAATAGTTTAAATGGTTAAAATAGTTTTATATAAAATAGTTTAAGTATTAAAATGGTTTATATAGCAAAATAATTTGGAAAATCAAAATAATTTGCATATTTAAGAAGATAGCTTTTAAATAGATTTATATTTAATAATTTATTTGAAAAAAGTTTCAAAGTCAAACCGATTCAATTCCAACTTCACAATTCAAATCAATTCCAATTTTCAATCGATTCAATTTCGATTTCAATTCAAATCGATTTCAACTTCGATTTCAAATTAATTCAATTCCACTTTCAAATCCAATCGCCTTCAATTTCTATTTCAAATTAAAACCATTCCAATTCCGAATTAAAACCATTTTGATTTATCAATTCTGAGTCCAATTTTCAAAATATCGATTTAAAACACTTAATCAAATTAACCTTCGATATCCAATTTGAAATTCAAATTTTCAAATACTTTTACTTAGTAAAATTCAAAGCTTGAATAAAAGTCCCATCCTTTAAATCAAATCAATTTCTGAAATTTAAATCATAATTCGATTATAACTTAAAAATCCCAACTCAATTATTTAAAAAATTTCGTTAACCAAATTCAATTCCAACATTTCGGCTCAAGTTCGAAAATAATTTGATTTCTATAAATTTGGTTTTTATTTCTATTAAATCAAAATCATTTAAATAAATTTCAAATCAGAACTTTTAAAATCATTTAGTTTAACCAATCTAGTATCCGTATATAATTTTCTATCCTATGGCCAAGTGATCAGTTATTTCAATTTAATTTCAGGGATGAATATATATCATTTCAATCCAAAATAAATGTCATAGGTATATATCATTTCAACCTATTTCTTAATTTATTCGAAAAAATCCAATTTACAGTTTATATACTGTAAATAATATACAGGGTGATAATAGGATATATGTAATAGCCCGCTTTTCCGTACCCTTTTTAATCGACACTAATCTCCATCGATTTACTCAAGGTGAACGAAAAACCGAACCATTAGGGTTTAAAAGAAGAGGTAGAAGAAAAGATAGAAGAAAAAGAAAAGAAGAACAACAGAACAACATCAGAACAGAAACAATATCAGAATCTCACATATCGCAGCGGAACAATATATAATAGATAATCACTAGTCTTTTAAAACAAAGAACTATATCTTTTTATACATACATCAATCAAAGTCAATATACAACAATGGACAGTTATATAAACTTGTCCTCATACAGAATACACAGCGGAATAAATATATCAGATACAAATACTACGTCTCGCCATCCAGCTTATCTCCAAAGCTCCAGAATATCCAGAATAACCTGATAACATAACTCTAGGCTGCCCGTGTGGAAATTGGTGGGCACCCAGAGTTTAGAAGGGAACAATAAACTCCGAGTCAGTCATGGTGACTGGTGTGAGATCGTAAAACAGTTATTCTTTCACAAAGAAAATAAAACAAATTCGCAATGCTTTTTGGAAAATGAGACTACCATAAGACCTCCCGCCACACACACAATGCAAACGCAGAATTGGAGGAGATTTCTTCTTATGATAGTCAAAGATGCTTACTACGCAAATCATTGGATATTATTATTAATGTCTAGTGTAGAAAACATTTCGAAAGTATAATATTAATCTTAGCCAGCATAGGTACCATGATACTATGCCTACTATAGCTGCTATATTAGATAGCAGGTTCTACAACTAAAACCGTACAAATTTCGTATTTGGAAAATGGATTTCCAACAAATGGTCAGGCTAAGGAACTTCCTTTCCTCCTGCCGAATAGGATCGCCTCTGGCTGGACGTCCCGAGAGACAAACTGCTCTCTGCCAAACAAGGCCGGGTTACCCCTGTAACAGGTAACTCATGAATATGTCATCACCCGGTCCTTTGGGACCTTTATCCGAGCGCTCGATATCCAACATCACACATCATAAAGAAAGTGTATCCACATGAGTAAGTATCTGGGCTCCATACCATGATACCACCCCTTTCCAGAAGGAAATGACATACCCTAAAAGGCGCGACCCTCGTAACCTTGCCGCAACATTCCTATTTCGACCATTTCCGGGGTGTGAGGCTCGACGAAGTCTCGTCCACAAAGCTACGCTTTCTCAAAAAGCCCTGCTTCGGGTCAAACAAAATGATCAACCTATGATCACAAAGATATAAGATCAAACAAATGATCATATCGCAAATGATCAAACACTGATCATTTCACAGCAACACTCAGTATGCCACGTTACCAAATTGGGATATATCGCTGATAAATTTCAACTACATAACCTCTGAGCTCGTACGTCTCAGAGAAGGGTGTTAAGCTAAGAGAATAAATTCTCCGCCACCAACAGATATGTATTTGAAAGAAATCAGCTTTATATCTCAAAGTGTAATGTCAGACATACAATCCATACAAGTCTGTTCCGGGATCGAACAGAACCGAAGGCACTTCTCACGAAGCCCTTGCAAATCCGGATAATTTCCAATCATGTCCGGACTTCCCGTCACTAAGGGTGATAAAACCTCTAAACCGGAGATCAACCGATGTAGAGTAACTCGACGGTAATCCTTCCGTTTTCAAAAATATCCGGTCTTCAACACCGGTCAGCAAATGCGATTCATAACGACGTATCACATATTCGGAATGGGTTATACGACCCCATGGTCCTTTCCCGGTTAACCCGAATAGTGAGCGCTTATTCAAAAATAAGTGTGGCATTCAAATTCATCCAATTCACAACAAATACCTATCTAAAGGTAATTATTGATAGTCGGTTATTTAACTATCAATAAAGATGCGCAACATCATCAGATTCCAAATAATTTTCCCAAATTATTTTTATCTTCAAAAATATCTTTTACTAGATATAAAATTTCCACACTTTAACCATTTGAAAACAAATTTCAAATATTCACATTTCATTTTATCTTTGAAGATAAAATATCAAAACAGTTCATTTCATATTGGAAAAGCATCCCCATACTTATTTGAAAATAAGTATTTCACAAAACTATTTATTTTCAACACTTAGAAAATATTCGATATACTTAAATCAAAATTAAGTATAAATTCATTCTTTAAGGAAATCATTCTTTAAACACATTTTATTTGAGTCAAAACGAATGTTACGTAAAACATCGTTACGACGACTCAAAATCACTAGTATAGGGATTCGGAATTTAGATAGATATATGAATCCCAATACCATACAAAAATATTTCCTTTCGGAAACCATTTACTATAACAACAGTGTTATAGTCCACCATTTCCTTATTTCTCGAAAATGTCTATTTCAACAATAAATGTTGAAATCTATGTATTTGATACTTATCACGTTTTAAAACATCTTTTAAAACAATTACTTCATTTCTGTAATATCGCTTTCCCAAAACAAGTTCATTTTACTTAACAATATATTCACTATCCAAAATCGTGAATATACTTTACTATTTACATTTCACTATTTTCTACACGTTTTATTTCGATAATAATTCGCTATCCAAAATCGCAAATATATCTCCTTTAATAATCTTCTATATTTAATTTATCAAATCCAATTGATCTCGAATTTATAAAACAACGTTTATAAATTCTATTTCTGTTTTTAATAACAACTTCAACTTACAAATCTTCTTTTTAATAATTCGATAAATATTCCATCTAAAGGTAAAAATCCAATTTATAAGTTAATCTCTTATAAATCTTTTATTCTACAGTTTCATCCATTTTACAACTTCACAATTTACAAATCTATAAATTTCATTCACTTACGGATTCCATAATATTTCATTTTTAACACTTATAAAATTCGTTTTATAAGTCCAATATTTTGATTTATAAAATATCAATTTTATAAATCTTTCTATACAAATCGTTTATAGTTATTCAAAAATCCCAACTTAAACCATTTTATAAATAAATCGACTTTTATTTCAAAAACGACACTTCGGTTATATTTCACTAAAAATTATAACTTTTATAACTTTAAAATTTTACGTTTATAAATCGATTCAAAAATTCCATAAAACGTATACTTTCAAAAATCACTTTAAAAATCCTTTTAAATTAAAAGTCGTCATTTTTAAAGTTCAAAACTGAATCCGATGATGCAACAACACCAATCAGTCCATCACAACAGTCAAATATCATATATCATCATATGATAACAGAATATATCAAAATATCTGTAAATAATCAATACGGTGAGGAATCCAGTTGGATCCCTCCAACCTGTTTCCCTGCATCCACAGATGTTAGCACAATACCAATTCCGCTCCAGTACGGAATTATCGCGGTATATAGGTTTTATAAAAATCCGCTTACTAACGGCGCAATAGGGTCTCATCCGCTATACGAGGCGGGAAATCAATCAATCCAATATATACATATGCCAATATGTATATATTGCTATATATAGATATATATCCTATAATATCTAATATCACATCCAATATAGCAATCATATCAATCAATAATAACTGCAAAAATTCCACATTCAATTTGAGTGAGAAGATCTCACCGTGATTTTAATTCCGATTTCAGCGTTTATTTTCGAATAAAATTAAACGGCGTTTAATTTTACCCGAAATTCAAACTAGCTCCAAATGGCTCCAATCCAGTTGTATCGCGTAGTGCTCGTCAATACGAAGACAACGCAACTGGTTTCGTAATTTTCTGACAATATATGACAAAGTTATATCAGTTTGAAGTTAATACGGTTTTAATAAAATTAAATTTACAACTTTTATTTAAATTTAAACCTAAAACTAATCCTGGCCGCACGTCTCCTCTCCCCCATCATCTGCCGTTCGTTTCCTTTGCTTGCTCCAGATTGGCCCGTGCCTTCTTCCCCAGGTGAAAATCGCGTACGCGATTTAAAAACCCACGACCGCCTCGCAAACCCTAACCACCGCGACCAACTCCTTCATCTCGAAGACGATCAAGTGCTGGCATCTCGAAGCTACTTCCTCCACCTACCATCGCCGGCGATTCCATGAAGCTCGGTCATGCGTGGACGAAGAAAAACGCGAGGAAACGTGTAGAGTTTGTGACCCAAAAGCCATCGATCCACATCTCCATTTATAATCATAACCGTACGGATTTGAAGTACTTCCCGAGCTCTAGAACTTTCGTGTTGATAATTTCTTGAATTGGTTAGTGGATTTGAAGAAAAAACGAGGTGAAGTCGGTGACTTCCTGGCCATTGATTTCAAAAATGGCGGCTGCTGCTTAGAACTAGGGTTTTGCCAAATTGAAGAAGATGGTTCCTTTTTATAGAAAAATTCTCAATTCACTATTCATCCGGAATTTCCAAACTCCAATTTACGCGCGGTAACTGACGTTTCTGGGGTTTACCCCGCGTTCCGAACGCAATGGAACAGGTTTCGAAAGCTAATTCGATCGTCTGTGTGAGATATGACAATAAACGATCAATTTAAATCAAACCGATTTAAATCGATTTCGAGGCGTTTTAATTTGTACCGGACAAATGGTAAATCCAAAAATTACGAAATTTGAAATCTTACAATAATATCACATTACGGATCCGATGCAATTGGTTTCGTCGAAATCCGACACTGTCTGAAAAATGACTATTTTAACTCGACGATTTAAAATTAAAACGATATCGATGCGTTTCGAGCTGCCACAGTCAAACGACAACTCCGATGGATACGAAAATTGAAATCCGATAATAACTAACTATTACGGATCCAATGGAACTGGTCTCGTTCAATTCTGAGACTGTTCGAAAATTGGCTATTTTTCAGTCGATAATTAAATATTAAAATATTCGATTTTCACAATTTAACTCCAAATTCAATTCTAAGAGTTCTAAAATATTTCTATAACTCCAGTATGATTAAATAAAATTTTCCAAATCATTTTCAATCATTTTAAACTCGATTTTCAATTATCTCTGGAATTTCAATTATTGAATTATCGATTTAATTGACCAAATTAAATCCAATATTCGAATAATAAATTATTCGACTTCTTAAATTCATTTATTAATATTTAAAATTAATCAAATATTCGAATTTTAATTATCAAAAATTCTGGGTCGTTACAATATATCAGAATAAACAAACATCCAAATCATCCAAAATATCAACCAACAGCATCCATCGCAATCAATCATCCAAATAGTCAATATAATTCGCAACAATTTCATAGTTATTAATATCGGGTGTTTTACTGGCAATTCAATTCCAATTTCAAATTTAACTGTCGATTTTAATTTTTAACAGTTAATTCAAATGACAACTAAATTTATCAAACAACGACCAATAAACTTACATCACTTCATAATTTCAAATTTAACTATCATAAAAATATTCTAATACTTGTAAGTGTTATAAAACACTCACCTTGATTTTCTGTTGTCGTCGAGACGTTCCGTTTTGGAACTAAAACCGAACAACGTCCAATTTTAGCCTAAATTTCAACTGTCTCCAAATCCGTCCAAACTAGCTTCATAGCAAAGCCCTCGTCATCGCGATTGTAATGCAAAAAATCTTGTCCAAAATGGACCTAGTATGGGAGAGATATATATTTTATAAGTTTTACGACAATTTAATTCAATTAAACTTAAACAAGATATTATTAAAACCTATACTATACACATACCCAACTTTCAAACCCGGCCCACTACTATTCCATCTTCTTCCCCCTATCTATGTCTCGCCTCTACACGATGATACCATACCCATGTTGCGTGCACGCCACTGACACCGAGATTTGCTCGACCGTTCTTCAAAATGATTCCGTCATCGTTCTTCTCACTGGAATTTCCACCATCCCATACCACCAACTTCGAGCTCGACGTCCTCTATCAAAACGCGTCTCCAGGCCTCCGCGTGCTACAGGAAAAGTCGCACCTCCCCAATATGGACCGCAACCCACCAAAATGCAGCCGTTTGCTCGCCTATCCACCCCGAAGTCGAACCCGGTCCTTGATTACTTTATCCACTCCAAGATCGAACTACAATCTCAACCCTAGTTTCACCGAGCAAGGTCAAGTAAACCAAACAAGAGCCGCACCATACCAATTTTATATCAAATTGAAGATCAAGGTAAAATAGGAATTTTGAGAATTTTCTATTGAGTATAAGAGGAGGATTTTATTTTTGAAGTAGGCATTTTTCTCTCTTGCTTTTGTTAACTGTTCAGCTGGGTTTTAAAAGGAGAAATAGGGAAACGATGGAAGGGAAAGGTGGCGTGTAGGGGCTGTGTATAGTGACTTGAAGGGAAAGAAAAGAAATGTGGGAGGGGTTTGACTAGTCAATATATTATTTTAAATACCAAAATATCTCGATTTCCATAACTTAAAATCCCGAACCCTTATTGAAGCATGCCGCCAGGCATTCATAGTATTATATGCCTATTCTGATCGCAATGGAAAAGGTTTCGAGCCCAAATTCGATCGTATGGAGAAGATAGCTTTTTGAACCCAATTATTATGTTGAATTTTCGATATTAATTTGAACGCATTTACATCCCATACGACCAAATAATATCTCCAAATGCTACGAAATTTGAAATCCGATATTAATACACTATTACGGATCCAATGGAACTGGTTTCGTCTAATTTCGAGACTGTGCCTCGGAAAGCTATTTTTACTCGTCTCGATTATAATATAAAATTTTCAATTTCTAATTATTCACTATTAAATCCAATTTTAAATGTTAACAATCTTCATTGTTATTTAAATAAAATTTATATCAACTTCCGATATCAATTTGAATCATATTAAATTCCAAATCCAATTATTCATATAATTTCCAATATTAAATTTAAACAATTTAATTGTTCGATATTAGATTTTAAATGAATTTTAGTTATCAATCAGTTACTTTATTTACATCTAATGAATTTAAGATTTATTATTTAATCCAACTATTGATTGTAAACACATTCAATACATAGCATTACCTTTTAATACTTATTATTACTTAAGTCTTCGAAATTAGTTTATTTCAAAATTTTATTCAAGTTCACATCCAATAAATTACATTCAAAATCATTAAACCTTTATTTTTATCATTTTTATTTATTAATTATATCAGATTACATAATTTAAAGTGGTTAAAAATACGGGTCGTTACAATTTAAGTTGAATTCCATTTATACTCAAGTCCCACATTCAGTTTCAATTTCAATCCACAATCCATTTTACTTAACCAAGTTAAGTTCCATTTCTATATTCAATTAACTAATTAATTTATCTAATTAGTTCACTTCCATTTTATTATTCAAAATCTGATTTTTATTTCAAAAATCACCTCATTTGGTATGACTTGAGCTCAACTTTATTTTCTACTTCAAGTTGGATTCCCATTTCTTTACAAAAATCTCAAACTCATTCCATTTTGGTTTTACCATTCCACATTTCCAATTTATAAGTTACATAACTTATTTTCCATATTTTTATCAATTCTATACTTGAGTTGACTCCATTCAAACTTATAACTTATAGTTATATAATCATTTTACAACTCAAATTTATATATAACACAATTTGATATTATCTCACTTCCCATTTCAATTCTATTTAACTTATCTTAAGTTAAATCTCAATTCATTTAATTCATTTAATCCATTTAAACTTACTCAAGTTAAATTTTAATTCCAAAATTAAATTTTTACACTTTCTTCCTTTACTAGTTTCATACTCAACTTAAATTCAAAAACTTATTTTCTAATATTCTCCTAAAACATTAAATACGGATTTTCCATAATTCAAACACCTGGTATTATTTCAAATCATTTTGAAATCATAATATATATATAGCCCTTTTGGTTTAACAAACCATTTCTTTGGAATTTTCAAAATCAACTTGGTTTTATCCAAACAAATTCCCTTCGGAATTTCCAAAAAAACAATTGTCTCCAACAAAAATCTCCATACCAATTTACTATGGTAGCAATCCGTCACTTAGAAACTCGAAAATGAACACCGATGATGTCGCGATCATCATCGGAATTATTTTCCAACGACTGAAGTGAGTTCAGTGCTTTATCACTTCCAAAATCCGTTTAAAATAATTTTTATTCCAAAAATATTTTCAAAATAATACCATTTTTATTTTCGCAACACTTCGAAAAAAATTTCCAAACCTTCCGGGATTTAAATTTCCAATTCTGGCTTGAATTCATTTTTATTTTAACTCATTTGCATAAATCATTCTTATATAATCTCTATTTAGTTATATATACCCATTTCAATTTTATAATCTTGTTTGGACTATAATAATAACAACCAAACACACCAATATACTATAATAATTTCAGAAAATTATTTCTTTCATATCAAAATATAGTTGGGTAAAATTATTTCATTTACCCGCTTAAAACAATACTGTGTCGGTTTAACTGGTTCAAGTGTTTAAAAATTCCTATCGATTTCATGGCGTCCCACTATTCGACCAGAATTCATAAACCACTCAACAGATAAATGAACAAAATGCAAAACAATTTATATTCACTAACAAATATGCGCTCGTACTTATAATACACTCAAACTCATTCTAGGGTACTACTGACCCTATCTCTAATGAGTAATCCCCACCAAATCCTAAATATTCACTCAACCTAAGCTTTGATACCAAGTGTAGAAACCCGGGATTTTCGACTCTCGAAAATCGACATCAATACGTTCACTGTATAGCATGCCGAATATTCTAGTGCTGGAAATACCAATTGCTAGGGGCAAAGAAGAAGAAGAGATAGAAGAAACAAGAAACAACAATACAGAATCTCACAATCGTAGTGGAAAAATATATAATAAATAATAACATATCTTTATACAAAAGAAACTGTAACTGTTAATATACATACCATCATTAGTGTACAATAATCAACAAATCAATTTGGACAATTATAATAACTTGTCCTCACAAGTGCTGAATATACAGCATACACACACAACGGAATATAATTAAGTACGTGTAATATGCATGAAACCTCCAGCTCGTCTCCTGAGCTCCATAGCATGCTAACATGGATATGCAATACTCGGTCTGACCCGAGCATTATAATAGAATAACACCCGAGTCAGTCTGGAAAACCAGCGTGAGTAAACGCACTCAATTTGAATTATTACTGTTATCAAAATCCTTTGGAAACAAAGGTATCTCGTAAGACCACGTCACACATAAATACGATGGGTTTTTACCTTACGATAACCAAAACATTTTATATCAAAATCGTCTGATATTATATTAGTGTCTATACAAAATAAACCATAAAATAGCTAAAATGCTAGCATCTCACGTTTCAGCATAGTTGGGCACATCTAAAACCGTACAGGTTCGTAGTGGATATTGGATTCCATACAATGACAGGGCTACTGGGGTACTGCCCACCACAGTACACCTCTAGAAAAATGTACCGATATCGAACCTATCGATCCTTGCCAACATAAGACCGGTCGACTCCTTACTGGATAGTACTGAATATGATCACCACCAATGGGCCCGAAACGCATACAAATGAAAGCGATGATAGATGTCCACTCTAGATGAGTGATGATCATACCCTAATGGGAGCGACCCACATAGCCTTGCTGCATCTCCCCTGTTTTAGTCATTCCCGGTTGATTAGGCTTGAGGCTACGTATTACCTTAAGAATAGCATTCATTCTTGGAATGCTAACACTGCCTTCCACGCAACGATGCAAATGATAGCATTCATCCATACAAGTTGTTCTGGGTCTGAACAAATCGAATCTCCTTCAAGATCACCATCTCCATTATTTTTGAGATATCACAATTCGTAATGCATAAATTGGATCGAAGTGCTTTTCGGATAATTAAATCTGATCCCGGACTCTTCGAAACGATTAACGAAATTGGCCAGATATTATAGTCGGTTATTTAACTATCAAATTACACACATAAGTAGTCACTAGGCCCAATTTTATAAATCTTTCAAAACATTCATTTCAAAATATCTTTACAAAGATATATATTCAACTCTCTTCCAGCATTCCAACATTTGAAAACAATTTCAAATACTTATCCATAACAGGATATTTTTAAACCATTTCAACACTTAGAAATATTTCTGAATTCAATTTATAACACTTAGAAAAATATCTCTATATAAATCATTTCACACTTAAAATATTTTCCAAAACCTTCTTTTCAATACTTAGGAGAATATTTATAGGAAGATTCTCCAAAATCAATTTTGTGTCAAAGTTCGGAAATATTTCATAACTTATCTCATAAATTTCCGAAATTATTTATAAATTCCTTTTTAAAATTTCCAAAACCGATTATACTCTTTTATAAACCTAAATAACAATTTGTAACTTATTTTATGGATTCGTATTCATTTTCGAAGTTTCCATATTTTAACATTTTGGAAATTACATTTTCTCCTAAAATCCCTTATAATATTCCTCTTATCAAAATCATATCCGTTAAATAAACCCCATTTAAAAATCTCGAGAGGATTTATAAATAAATTTCAATCATTTCAAAACTCTATATATATGATAAGTATTTTTAAAGAATAATAATTTATTTTTAAAACACGTTTATGTAATTATTTAAAATATCAAAACACTTTAAATAAACATCGATAACTCATTTCCAGCTCAATTTTAAATAAAACTAATCGATTTACAAAGCTTATTATAAAAATTTGAATTCATTTCAATAAATATTAAATATTTGAATAATCCACTTTCCGAAATATTTCAATACTAAAACAGCTTTATCTATTTAGTTGAATAAATAAAAATCCCATTTTAAACAAACTTTATTTCTCTACTAAATCTATTTTTTAAAATCCAATATTACCAATTTCAATTTTATAAATCCCTCTCGATTCATATCACATCGATTACTGTTTGTACCAAAATTGGGCACAACACTCTTCGGAAGGGTTTGAAGAGATAAAAATGAAGAAATTAAATGGAAAAGAGGATTATCTAACAAACACTTCAAAAACAAACAAGAAAGTACGTAGAAACACAGAAATTTAGAGTGGCTTGGCGTGTTGCCTACGTCCACTATGAAATGATTGATCTTTATTAACTTTTGGTTGCTAGTTACAACAAATTACAGCAGTAAATCTCGAGTACAACAGTGGAATTTGAATACAATGGTGAATTCGGCAGAGTCTGGACGTTAAAGAGCCAAAAGATCCCTTTTATGTAGGTGCTGGGCTGCTATTTATAGGCGTAGGTTGCAAATATCTCGCTCTGATCTCGGGAGACCTCTTCTGGCACGTAAGCAGGCCCACGCGATCGATCCCACGTTATTTGCACTTTGTCCATGATCGATACGAACGAATTTCTTATCGATCAAGATTGTGAATTATGATCGATCCAAGTTCATGTTTTCTCTAGGCTGCTGGATTCGCATCGATACTGTTCGTATCCATCTGTTTGTATCGCTCTTTGGGCACGTGCCTGCAAGTCGACGTGGCGCCAACTCCTCGGATCGATCCACTTTTCATGCCGAGTGACCGAGTCTTATTCGTATCTAATATCGAAGCCTTGTTCATATAGATCAATTTCAGCCTTGTTTGTATCGATGTTAGCGGTTCTGTACTGTTCGTATCGACCGCGTTTTGTCTTGTTCGTATCAATCAACTGTGTCGCTTTGTTCGTATCGATCGGCCACATTGTTTTGTGCATATAGTGTTGACTTCGTATCGATCTGTGGTCGATCGATACGAAACATGTTTGAAGTCTGATCGATACGAAATGCATATTCGTGCCACGGTCGATGGTTATGAAGTAGACAATCATGGATGGATACGAATTGGATGTTGGTCGACCGATACGAGCAAGTTGGAATTGATCGATACGAAATCATGTATGTCTGATGGATACGAACAAGATCGATACGAAGAGGCTGCCTTTGGATGGATACGAAGAGTGTAGCTCTGGATGGATTCGAACAAGATGGATGCGAATGAAGACTTTCTTTGGTTTTTTGATGGATGCGAATAGAGCTACTGCAGGGTGATGGATACGAACAGAGGCCTTCCCCCTTGATTTTGATCGATCCATATCTTGAGCGTACGAACTCTGATTGACTTGAAATTTGGGACGTTGGCTTTCATAGCTTTGCTGGTCCTGTCATATCAATTGTAGCTCGATCTGGACTCGGACAAAATTCATTGATATCCATAGTGAGCCTGCATATAACTGATCTTTGGGATGGACTGTCCATGGATTCCAGTCAAGTTCTTAGTATCACGGTCTTGCCAAAAGGCGGGATAACATTTGCCCCCCAAAGTACGTCTTATGAAAACACGACGTGCTTCGAAAAGCTGCAATCTTCATTCTGAATAGTTCCATCTGACTTGTTAAACAGTTGTCGTCTTCTTGTCGGAAGTTGTAATCTTTGACTGATTTTTCAGTAATATGAATTGTTAACTGCCAACCGTTGTACCGTGTACTATTGTAACTAGTTGATGTGATAGCGATTATTTGTTTGTTGTTATAACCATCATCAAGCGAATATCCAATCCCTGTGAATTTTTAAAATTGAATATTAGTCCACATACATGCATATATGTTAACCTGACTCTTGTTAACGTTCGTACATTTACAAGCCATTGTCGGTTTTCTTGTATCGAATTCCGTATTGATCCTCTCTTGAATCGATGTGGAATTCAAGTTGTAACAACGCTTGATGGTTGTTTTGGAATGACCCTTCGTATCGATCCTCCCCTGGATCGATGTAAAAGGTCGAAAGATGGTTTTCATATCGATGTAATTCGTATTGATGGGTACGAAATAAACATTTCGCATTGATAGATACGTGTTTCGGTGGACTCCACAGCAATGGGTATGAAGTTGCGAATTCGCATCGATGGACTTATGAGGGATGCGAATAGAGCAGCTGGTCCCCTAGGGACTTTTCGTATCGATGGGTATGAGTCTTCATGGGCCGTGTGTTGATGGTTATGAACGGAACAATTCATATCGATAGAGTCACATGGTTCCAATGCAATCTAGTTGTTCCTTTCGTATCGATGAAGTTTAAGTCGATGGACACGAATAACCAATTCGCATCGATCTGATGATAGACCTATTGTAACCGGTCGTTTTGACTAGGAGGCGAAACGTTTCTTGCTCTTGGTTTCGCATCCATATAAATACACGATTCTGTACTTAGAAATTTTTTAATTATTCACTTTCTGCTTTGCCTTCGTATCGATTGAGAGACCCAGGAAAAGGAAACTGCGCTTGCCTTCTGTTTTAACAACCCATTAACTTTTCGACTCGAATCCTTACACTAGGTAACTGACCAACCAAATCCGCTCTAAAATGACAAGACTCGAGCTTTAACGCCAAATCATCCACAGCCGTAGCCGATTTTGACGTTAGCGTTGCCAGAGTTGGGTCGGGGTAAGGTTGAGGAAGGAGGAAATGGCATCTAAACTGTTTAGGGAAGAAAGCCTACTAATGGATACGAAATGAACACTATAGCACATTGCAGTGGTTTGCATTGATCTGAGAACGTAGAAACTGGTATCGATTTGGGAGCAACCGAGATTCATGTCGATCTAAAAACGATGGATGAAGAGGAGCGGCTTCGTATCAATCTGGAGTGGTAAAATTTTGTATCGATCTGATTAATACGAAATCTTAACTAGTGATCGATGCGAAGTACCTAGCGGTGATCGATACGAAATGTATCGATCCGATCTGATCGATACGAATTTCCATCCTGGCGATCGATGTGAAATTCGAATGTTGCGATCGATACGAACTGCAACTAGGGTGACCGATTCATGTATTGACCATGATGGATACGAATATTTTGAATAACCAAACATTTAACTCCGGCGAGCTTCAATTTGGCATAATTGGACTTGACCGTTGAACTGCATATTTGACTACCCTTCGAAGCTCGTCGATGGAACTGTAACTTTATAAAATATTAATGAACTCTGACTTGGATCGGTCTCTAAAGTCTGGATGGCATGGTTGTGACTGTCAGCGATGACGGTCACTTCAGTTGAATTTCGAAGTCTCGTCGCTTGAATGTTTTCGTTAACTATGTAGAATTTTGCAAGTAACATATAGCACTACACTTGCACATTCACACATTTCACACTGGGGAACACACGGGCTTACTATCGTCTAACGATGGGTTTTAATGAGTTGATTAGTTATGGAGTCCACAAGTTTACAGCAACAGAAAAATCAGAGTCTGCCTCTTCCAATGATAGAATTGCCAGCCATCGCAGCTGAAGTCATAGACCCCGCTCCGGACGAACTATCTGATGCCATGTTCATCTGTTATCCCCAAGATTTTGTACCATCCAACATCTCTGAAGACATGTTGGGATGAATATGCCTAAGGCGTGGTTTGTCATTGGACGATGTATTATTGCCAGGACCAGACGATTGACTGCACGCTCCCCCGGAGGGGTTTACTGCCTTTAGTCGTCATGCATGCATAGCAGGCACACTTCCTCCATTTAACCAATACATTAGAGAAGTGTTGTCTTTTTTTGGAATTGCTCCATCACAACCACACCCCAACGGATACGCTATTCTGAACATTTTATTTATTGTATTCATGGAGCATCTCTTTCGGCCACCGATGCCAATCGAGATTTGGTATCTTTTCAACATCAAGAGTATGGGAGATAGTCCATCTTTTACATTCCAGGTGGCAGTTAGGAATTGTCAGGTAATAATAGGGTCCTAGACAAGGCTGAGTTATTTTAAAACAGAATGGTTCTACGTCCGATGCCCCCTAGGATTTGCTAGCCGATGGTTAGTCAGACGTAAGTGTTGCAGTCTTTTCCAAGAGTTATCAAGATAATAGTAGTTGATGTAAAACTAATATCTTCTTTTCTTTATAGCCGCAATTTCACGACCTGAAGGCGGGTACTTTAAAGAAATAGTAAGGGTCCTTCAAGAAGTTCCGAGTGAAATGAGGGACATCGATTCGGTTCTAACCGACAGAAATTTGAGAATCGTAGGGCTTATTGAACGAAACAAGAGCATAAGGCTTGAAGGAACACTAAGAGTGGCCCCGACGAAGCAGGTAAAATGTAAAGCACCTAGGGTCGTAATTGCTGAGGGAGGTGATGAAGAGAGAACGCCCACGAATGATGAACTTGTTGCTGGGTCTTCGGCCGGATTTCAAGCGACAGAAGGAAGAAGAAAAGGCAAGGTCGCTGCTTACAAACGTCCTAAGTCTTCGAGGTGGAAATCAGTTGTGGTTTCTTTGCCGGTTCCCGGCATTAGAATCTCAGAGGCTCCTTCCTCGCCAAGAGAGAGTTCTTTTGAAGGGCTCGTCGATATTCGGATTCCGGACTTTGTGTCACTTCCACATGACACCGGATTGGAGGAGCTTCAAAATGCTCTATATTTAAGCGAGTCTCTGTCTATCAGTGTGGCCGACAATACCGGTTGGTCGGGGGTTGCACACACATAAACACTTCACAGCACCACACGGTTTCCAGCCTTACATTTCCTGTTTCAAGAATTCACTAACTTCGTTTTCCTTTTACTTTACAGATACGATGAAAAGACGAGATTCCATGCTCAGCAGCCTTCGCTCGGCACGCCAATCGTCAGGCTCGTATTATGAGTCCCGCCGGAGGGAGGATGACAGAAACCACGATCGTCGTTATTCTAGTCAGGAACGCTACGAGAGGGATAAAGATAGGGATTAAAGAGAATAGAGACATCGATCCTGATCGCGTTCTCCACCCCCTCGACTCCTTACGTAACCTTCGAGCCAGAGAAAACAACCGGTAGAGCCCCCTCATCACAAACCATATTCGCATGCTTCTTGGCCTGAGTCGCAACGCCATAGAACTGAGGTTGAGCCTCCAATCGTCACTGAAAAAGCTATCACCGAGCCCACTGGGGAAGGGGTCATTAGAATTGCTCAGCTAAAGAAGGATTTCCCAAATATATGCTTTGATGGCTACATTTTCCCCCCTCACTTAAAGAGAATTCCATCGGAGGCGGAGAACACAATGCATGATTACATTCATGGCATCTATTCCCAGAACAAAGAATGGGCGAAGGCTGTAGAGAAAGCATCGAAAGTGGCCTTCGAACGGGCTAAAATAATCGAAAAGTTAGAATCTGATCTCACCCAGAAGGACCGCATCGTCCAATTGCTTAATGATGAAGCCGGATCCTCTCGAAAATCAGAGATAGAGGCCACCAAAAAGGCCGATGAGGCGAACTTGGCCATGGAGAGGATGAGGCAGACACACTTTGCCTTGGTGGAGCAGATGGGCCACCGAAACACCACCGTCACCGCTAAACGGGATGTCGCTCTGAAAGAACTTAACGAGCTCAAAGCCAAATTTTTTGAAATCATCAAGGAAAAAGATGATGCAAATAAAGCTGCCCAGGAAGCATGTGAACAGGCCATTGTACTTCGGGCCGAACGAGATGCGGCCACGGCTAAGGTCCGAGTGGTGGAGACTGAGGTCGAGGAGAAAGTCTGAATGGCTGAATCTAGGCTAGAAGATGATATTGAAGATCTCCTCATTGTTTATAATGTTAACGTTTTGAGGTACAGAAATCAAGCCTGGCTCGACAACTACCCGACACATTTATACAACGCTTAGGGCCGATTGGTTGAGGAGGAGAAGGCGGTGCATCTGGGTGAACCAATTGAGGAGTTTGAGCTTGAGAATCGTATGCTAAATGAAAATGAACGAAAGATTCTCCATGAGTCGATGATTTCGCATGAGAAAGAAAGGCTCGACACCCAACACTCGGGGGCCGGAGAAGGTTCAGGTGTTGAGCACCATGATGCAAGTGTTGAAGTTCCTATGCCAACCCAGCCTGAATCTGCACCTGTGCTTGATTCCCAATCAGTTCCTGCTTACAATCCGGATCAGCCGCAGTTATCTTCGGCTAGAGAACAAGTTTCTGAAGCTGTTCATCCATCCACAAGTCAAAATGAGGAAGGTACTCTAAACATTCTGTATGCTTATTCGAAATCGGAATTGTCATCCGAAGTAGTTACTAACAGTTCTCCAATTTTCTCTATCCAGTGACTGGAGTTACATCGATCGCGCCTCCTGCAACTCAAGAATCACATCAAGCGCGGGAGGCCATCATCACTGAAGCGACCACCATAACTATAACTGCGCCAATTGATGGAATGCAGGGGAGCACGCTTATTTTTAATGAGCAGATGATGGAGGAACTCCTCGGTCATCACAGCGACCCCTTTGCGGACCTACCATTTGTTATGGGTAGAAGTGCACCTACTACTGGCTCTTCAATGCCAACAACTGATGCTCCCAGTGAGGCCCAAGTAATTCATGAAGAAGAAATATTGGCCGAAATCGAAGCTGAAATGGAGGCAGCGTCTCGTGGTGGTAGTTTTGGAGGTGGGATGACGACATCTGGTCCAGCCCCGTTAAGGATGATATCACCTGGTGGTATAGTTATTGATACCAGTGTGCCTATCCCACCTTCTATGGTCGATCCAGTTCCTCCGACTCCACCTTCAGGGAGCATTCCCGTACACTTGAGCTCGGATGAGGAAGTTGATATCATGCCCCCTACTGGAGATCAGCCGCCGAAAGGCAAAGGCTCGAAAAGAAAGATAAGTGGCAGCTCTAGTGGGTCTATACCGAAAAGGAAGCCGAAAAAGAAAAGAGAGTAGACGTGCTTCTTCAGTTTATTTTTGGTAGATAGATAGGAATCTACTTTTATTTTTCTTTCGTAGGCCGTGTATAGATGCGGTTTCGGTCCCCCGCTATTATGAATTTTGGAATCAACTTGTACATAATTTCTTTTCACAAATAGTTGAAATGAAACTTTATTTTGTTTTGAACTTGATGTGTATTTATTTGCTTAAGTGTTCCAGCATTTGCTTAAGAGTTCGTACGCTTGTGAAGTTTCAACTTTCGAATCTTGTTTGAGTTTACCCGTCAAGCCCTGAAATCACGGCCACAAGTCATGACTGGATATTAAGTTGAACTCCGATGTTGTATTGCTTCAGTCAGCGAGTAACACTTAAGTTCTACCCCTAGTTTCAGGGATGAATTGAAAAGATCGAATAGCGGTTGTATTTCGCCTTCAATGCATCATGCTTAGCATCGTTGGATTGATGCTGAAACAAGGAGAATCCGAGTGGTCGAATCACACTCGCTCTTTTATCGATGATTGTATCCACGCTTCGGGGAGCACTTGTGCATCGGCGGTTGGTCACGCCTGCTTGAGTTTCAAGGATGCGTCCACGCTCCGGGGACTTAAGTTATTTTCACGGACGGTTAGTCACACCCATTTTGCATTTACACTCTAACCATGCTCGGGGGACTTAGAGTTGTTTTACGGACGGTCGATCCCAATCCGGCTCATCTCCAAACTTCAATCCACTCTCCGGGGATTTTGAGTTAACGTTTATACTCCAATTCGCACTTTGGGAATTTGGAGTTAGTGTTTATGTTGATACTCTGGTTCACACTCTAGGAATCCAGAGTTAGGTGATGTTTATACTCCAGTTCGCACTCTGGGAATTCAGAGTTGGTAAACAGACGGTCAATCACATCTGTTCGGGCTTTAGGATTTCGTTCGCACTCCAGGAACGACGAATCTATCAGGGTCGCGGGTGTTTGGTTCACATCCGCCTTGAGTTAACAAGCGAGGTCGTTATATGGACTGATCCATTTTCCGCAAACTTTGTCAAGGTACAGGTGAAGTCGTTAGGTGGACGGATCCACCCTCTTCGAAACCGTATTTGTAAGTTTATACTCAAGTTCACACTCCGGGAATCTGGAGTTAGTTAAAGGATTGCCGTGTATCAATCCTTTTGTTGGCTTCAGTGTGATGGCTTGTCCCCGAGCTCAGGGTTTCACTTAGTGAGTGACCGGTCGTATCACAGTCACTTCCTATTTGAATAAATTCCACTGTATGATGGAACTTAGCTCTCCGTGCATAGTGATGGTCATATGAAGTATTTCAAGTAAATCACAGCTCTGGCTCGAAGAGATTGCATTTTATTGCTGAAATAAGAAAATACGGCAAAGTCAGTAGCCTTATTACAAATTCGAATTTCGAAATGCAGAAATAAATTGCAAATGAAAAATAGACTGAATAAATAAACATAGCCTGTTATGTGTAGTAGCGACGAAGACTCTCGCTGTTCCAGGCTCTCGGAAGAGTGAGACCGTCAACGGTCGATAATTTGAATGTGCCTTCTCCAAGCTTTCGTTCAATAACATATGGCCCTTCCCGAGTTGGTTTCATATGCGAAGGGACCGGATAAATTCTCTTGAGCATGAGATCGCCAAGTTCAAAGGTTCGGGGTCGAACCTTGGCATTGTATAATCGGGCGACTCGACTTCGATATGCGGCTGCCCTCAAATCAGCCTCTTCACGTTTCTCATCCAATAAATCGAGAGATTCAGCAAGTAATATAGCGTTTGTCTTTGGATCATAGTATGTCACGCGATGAGAAGGTACTTCTAATTCGACTGGAATAACATCTTCTGAACCATAAGAGAGAGAGAGAGAGAATGGAGTGTGACTGGTCGCGGACTTGTGGGTTGTTCGGTAAGCCCATAAGGCCATAGGAAGCTCATCGACCCATTTGCCCTCGGCTTTTTCAGTCGTTTCTTCAAAATGGATTTTATAACTTTATTAGCAACTTCAACTTGTCCATTCTCTTGAGGGTGTGCAACTGTGGAGAATTCCTTCTGAATGTGGAATCGTTGATAGAAATCCTTAAATTCGGCACTGTCGAATTGGGTCCCGTTGTAAGTGATGATAGTACATGGGAGAACAAATTGGCAGATAATGTTGCGCACTACAAAGTTAATCACCTTCTTCGTCATGATTGTAGTAAGGGGCTTGGCTTCCAACCACTTGGTGAAGTAATCAACTGCTACGATGGCGTACTTCGCACCACCTTTGGTTAGAGGTAAAGAGCCAATAATATCGATGCCCCATACCGTGAATGGCCATGGGCTAACCATCTGTGTTATCTCGGTAGGTGGGGCTCTAGGAATTCGAGCATGCTTCTAACACTTATCACATTTCTTGGCATAATCCAGTGCATCACGATTTACAGTCAGCCAATAATATCCATATCGAAGTACTTTCTTGGCAAGAGCTTGCCTCCCGGTATGATCGCCACATTCTCCTTCGTGTACATCATGCAATACTCGTTTGATTTCATCGTGAGCAATACACTAGAGTAAAGGAATAAAGTATCCTCTTCTATACATGACTCCATTCTGAATAGTGAACCGCGAAGCTTTTCGAAGAATCTGTCTCTTTTCACTCCTGCGCTCTGGCAGGGTTCCGTGCTCGAGATAATTTCTGAATGGAGTCATCCATGACTCCCTCTCGGAAACGACATCAAATATCCAATCGGTTTCCATCTGATCAATGCTTGGCGAAGATAATGTCTCTACGGGAACAAGTCCCATTTGTTGTGCTTCACTTGTACTGGCTTACTTTGCTAACGAATCAGCTTTTTGGTTGTGTTCTCGTGGTATGTAATAAATAGCATAATAGTCAAACTGATTCAGTGTCTCCTGAACTTGAGCAAGGTAAGCGGCTAGTCTTCGATCTTTGGCTTGGTACTCCTCTCAAACTTGGCACATGACCAATTGCGAATCACAGTAAATTTCCACCGCAACGATTCTTAAATCTCTGGCGAGTTTCAATCCAGCCAGTAGGGCTTTATATTCGGCTTTGTTATTAGTTGCACAGAAGTTGAAATTTAGAGCATAACATATAGATCGACCTTCAGGAATTTCAAGTACAACCCCTACACCTGAGCAACGGTCATTTGATGCACCATCTGTATGCAGCTTCCAGATATACTTGGGAGATTCACTGGTTTTGGGCAAGTCCTCTAGGATGGTAAATTCAGCAATGAAATCTGCTAGGACTTGTCCTTGAATGACTCACCTTGGAGTGTAAGTAAGGTCAAACTGACTTAACTCGATATTCCATTTGAGTAACCTACCAAACGTCTCAGGCTGCGTAAGGACCTGTCATAACGGCTGGTCGGTATAAACGGTGATTGGATGAGCCTGGAACTACGGACGGAGCTTCCTCGAGGCAATAACAAGGCAATAAGCCAACTTCTCAAGCTTCGGATAATTTCTCTCAGCTCTGGTTAGCCGGTTGCTTATGTAGTAGATCGGCTTTGTATTCGGTCCTCCACCCGAACTAGGGCAGCACTGATTGTGTTTTCTGATACCGCCAAGTAAATGTACGATTTCTCAGGATCGATAGGCTCTGACAAAATTGGCGATGTTGAATTAGTGTTTGGAATGTGCCCTCACATTCCATAGTCCATTCAAAGTTTCGTTTTCCCTTTCGGATCAGATCGAAGAAGGGAACGCATTTATCAGTGGACTTTGAAATGAACCTGCTCAGTGCTGCTACTTTCCCGTTGAAACTCTGGACTTGCTTTATGGTTTTCGGGGTTTCAAGATTTCTGATCGCCCAGATCTTTTCGGGATTGGCTTCGATTCCTCAAGCGTTGACGATAAACCCAAGGAATTTTCCTGATGTGACCCCGAAGTGACATTTCAATGGTTGAGCTTCATTCTGTATTCTCAGAGGATATTAAACATTGACTCCAGGTCTCTGATGTGATCAGTGGAAAATCGCGACTTGACTAGCATGTCATCCACATATACCTCCATGGTTTTTCCAATCTGGTCAGCGAACATTCGATTAACTAACCGTTGATAAGTTGCCCCGGCATTCTTGAGTCCAAAAGGCATAACTTTATAGCAATAGAGTCCCATATTAGTTACGAAGATGGTATGCTCCTGGTCGGGTAAGTGCATGGGTATTTGATTATAGCCGGAGTACACATCCATGAAGGATAAAAGTTCATGTCTAGCCGTTCAGTCTACAAGTTGATCAATTCGTGGAAGTGGAAAACTGTCTTTGGGACAAGCTTTATTCAGGTCTGAATAGTCAACACATGTTCTCCATTTCCCATTCGGCTTTCGGACAAGTACAGGATTAGATACCCATTCCGGGTATAATGCATCTCGAATAAATCCATTTGTATTAAGCTTATCTACCTCTTCTTTAAGGCAACAGATCTCTCTGGATCCATACCACGCCTTTTATGCTTGACCGGGACGTACCGTGGGTCAATATTCAGTGTGTGGCTCGTGATGTTCGGTGAGATCCCATACATATCGTGCGTCCAGGCAAACACATCAAGGTTTACCTGGAGAAATTCAACCAATTCCTCTTGCATTTGTTGGCTTAGCTGAGATCCAATCTTTATCATTTTCGAGTCGTCATCATCGTCGATTGGAACATCGATCATCAGTTCGACTGGAGAAGCTTGATTGTCTTTACCTTCGTCTTCACTTTCGGTATCTCTCGAGTCAAGATCTCTTTGGAAGTGGTTGGGGTGCCCGGGCCCGGGCCCAGGCGCTAATTGTCAATTATCAGCAAAGCGGACGCAGAGAGATTCCTCTACGCCCTTTCCTCTTTCTTTCCACTGTGCCTCGCGCAGCTTAGCAACGTAGCAGGCTCATCCTACAGCCTGATCCCCTTGAACAACACTGACACCATTGTAGGTAGGAAATTTCAAAGTCAAACACCATGGGGCAATGGCAGCCTTGAATTCAGCTAGGGCTGGTCGGCCCAAGAAAGCATTATATGGGAGTTTATATCCAAAACAACAAACTGCAGTATCCGGACTCTGCGGCGTTCACCAATTCCTAACTCCATTGGCAATTCCACCACTCTAGTGGGTATAGTTGCACTCCCATTGAAGCCATAATACGAGACTGAAACGGCTTCAAGTCTTTAGTCTCCATTCTCATTTGGTCATAGGCTCGTTTAAACAAGATATTCACAGAGCTTCCGCTGTCTACCAAAATCCTCTTCATCCAAGCAGAACCTACTTAAGCTGATATGACAAGCGGATCAATAGTGGGGGCTTCGACCCTGTCGGCTTTCCGACCTTGAAATATGATGTCATCTTCCATTGTCCTTTGTTGCTTTGCCAGAGCCCCATCTTCGGAATTACTACAACATTCAAAGTCTACATGTCTGATAGAGCTGGCATACGACTCCATTTCCTTCCAGCTTTGGTCTGCTAGATGAGGACCACCACTAACAGTGTTTATCACCAACCTCCCGCCAGTACGAGCGGGTTCCTCCTATCTAGCTGGATTCGGTACATGATTCTGATTCGAGGGGCCCGCACCTCCAAACTGGAATGCCTCCACAAACTGTTCTAACTTCCTCTCTCTTATCAACTTTTCGATGAGATCCTGCAAGTGACAGCATTCATTTGTGTTATGACCGTATCTTTCGTGGAATCTACAAAATTTCCCCGTCTGAATTTGCTTCTCAACGACTGTTTCGGAGTAGGCTTCTTGTACTGAATGGTATTGCAGGTCTGCAGGTATACGTTCTCCAGCGACGTATTTAGAGGAGTATAATTATCAAACATAGGAGCTCTACGTCGTGGACCACGGTTCTGATCCCATTTTCTATTCTAGTTACCATTACCTTTTTGCTGATCTTGTTTATTCTGAATGTTCAATTGCACCTTTCCGGAACTCTCTCCAGATTGTTTAACAGCAATATTACTCTGAATTCCTTCCACACTAGGCCCCGCATCATCCTTCTTCCTAGACTGTTTCGCATCCTCCCTTCTCAAGAATTAGGCTGCCTTGGAATAGAAACTGTAACGACCCTAGATTTCAATTTAATTTAAATTAATAATTTATTGAATTTTTGAATTAAATTGAGTAATTAAATAAATTTTTGGATAAAAAATTTGTTAATTTAATTAGAAAATTGGAGCGAGTTTCCCCGACTCGTATATGAGTGAATTTGAAAATAATAAATATTTGAATTGATGAATAATAATAATAAATTTGAAATAATATATATAGAATAAATAAAATAAAAGAAATAAGTACATTTGAAAAACATAACAATATATATATACATAAATATCAAATAGCAAAACAACAAATAAGATAGAAATTCATTTTATTATGAAGTAATAGAACATAAATCAAAGAAATAAAATATACTACAAGTATAACTATAAATGACCTTCATAAATAAAGATTACACAAATTCAAACCAGGTAATCAAAATAGGTGAAATAAAAATAAAGTGCATCAACCTGGGAAAGTTAAATAAGTAACAAAACAAATACAAATAATCAAAGCATATGTAAGGTAAACATATTAACTAAAATCTAACATAGTAGAATAAAATAGAGTTAGAAAAGTAAAATCAAGTATATGTATGAACTGTAAAACATGCAAGTAAGGTAAGTTGCAAGTGGTATACATATATATCAAGCAGTAGAACAACAATACAACATGGAATACAAACTAGGGAACAAGGCATTAATGCAAATCTAGTCAAGTATGTAAGGCCATACCTACTCCTATCATTTCAGCCGAGACCAACAATACCAAAACATTTAATGCAAGATCAACTTTAACCATACTCTATGGTATAAACAAATGATCATCTGTACAACTACTTCTCCCTACATATCAACTCTTCATCTTTTTGTTCGTTCATTTCTTTACTGAGAAATTTTTTAAAGCAAGCTTCATCTCAAATATAAACATATCATTCAAACTTAAAACAAATCCAACAATACAAACTCAAAGAAAACCAGAGGAGTGAATTAAAGATCAAAGAGGAAGATCTTCAGCTGCAAATATAAAATAAAATTCAAAACTGCATTCAAGCAAGTTTTCAAAAGATTCAAAAGAATTTTCAAATATCAGGTGCTCTATTCAATCTTGTTTCCAGGTGAGCAAACTCTATTCTTTCCTACTAAGTGAGTAAACTTGCTTTGTTTTAAAATTGAAAACTGAGTATTTAGTCCATAGAAAATTTGGTGTAGTTGCATATGGAAGAAATTTATTTTGTAAGTTCTTTGAGATGCAGGAAATTGCTTTATAACCTGTTCTCCCTGTTTTGGTTCTCAGAGTAAAGTAAGTTAGAAAGAAAACAGATGAACCTTCATACCAACATGCTAAGATAGGGATTCATTAACAAAATAAGTTGTTTTAAATTTAACTCACAGTTTATAATTTTGTTTAAGCTTGATCATGAAGTGTTCGACCCTGTAAACTTGGTTTTACAGTAAACAAAAAATTGTGATAATTTCAACTATTTTAAATCATTGATTTGATTTCATATTTTGAATAAACATATGAAAATAGGATTTTTAAAACAATGGTGATGATTTTTAGTTGAGTAATTCGAGGGCAGTTCGAATTTGAACAAAACTGGCACTTTGATCAATTCCCGGAAATCAAAGAAATATTGGGTGTTGTAATTTCGCGTGGAGCTAGATTTGAACTCAATAATGTTAGGAAAAATGTAAAAAAAATTATTTATTGCAAGAACTTTGGGGGCGAGAGCAAAATAGGGTTTAGCAACCCATTTTTGTCAGTGTCAAAATTGAGTCGAGTTCGCCATCGGTGGTGAATCGAGCTTGACCAGAGTAAGGAAGATTGTTGCGGAATGTCATGATGTAACTTTGGGTGGAATAGCGTGGATTCTGGTGAACGGAGTGGACATCGACGAGGTCAATGGGTCGATCGAGTTTTGGGGCCCTGCTGTTTCGATAGCTCGAATTTGATTTCGTGTTCATCTCGAAGGATTGGGTGGTCTGGAGGTTTAGGGTGATCAACGGCGACATGGTGGTGGTCGAAGACTTGGCCGGAGGTGGTTGCGTCGATCGTGCACGTGCACGCTCGTTCTTGCGTGTCTGGGTTTGATGTGGGTTTGGGAAGAAGATGATTTCTCAGGATTTGTCTCGAGGAATTTCGTGAGTGACTTGGGGTAACGAAAGATTCAGGGTTTTGGGTGATTTGCTCGGGAAGATTGTGTATTTACTCGAGTTGTTTTTGAGTAAGTGTTCAGGGTTTTAAATTTTAAGTTGAGTTGTAGCCAGTTTTCAAAATGTTAAAGAATAATGCAGATTTGTTAAGGAGCAAAGTTTTAACAATTTTAAAGTTTAAATAATTTAGTTTTAAGATAAATGTTTAGTAAATTTAAAGGTGTGATTAAATGGATATGTCTATAAAATAAATTATTTAACAAGTTTTTAAAATTAAGGTAATTGAAGTGATTAATTAAATAATTAGTGATTAAATATATGATTTTAAAGGTTAATTAATGATAATTAACAATAATTAAATTGAGCTTAATTACTTAAGAATAGTAATTAAATAATTATGAATAGTTAATGAGGATCATTTACTTGAGATTTATTTGATAATTAATTAATTTAATAAAAATCAATCATGAAATTATTAAGCATAATTGCTTAATGACAGTAATTATTATGGGATTAAATTACAGTGTAATTAATTAAGTTAATTGGATTTGTTAAGTCAATTACTTAAGTTTAAATTTATTCAAAATAATCATTTAACCATTTGAAAAATATAGATTACTTAGAAAAAGAAATAAATTGACAATTATCAGATATAACTAATTGAATGACGATCAGTAATTTGGACATAAAGATTTGTTATTAATCAAGGGGTTAATTAAATTTATTAATTAAAGAATTAATTTATACTTGAAATTAATTGAGATAAGTTAAAGGTTAAATTGATTCATTAATTAAGATTGATTTGTCAATAATTAAAAGTGAACTAATAAATGATAAAAAGGGATTTTATTCCAAATAAATTGGAATTAACTTACGATAAGTAACCCAGATTTAAAATTAATACATCTGATTTAAATTTATCAGACAATTAGTTGATTTTACTTATGAATGTTTGGATTCTACTGAATATGAATTGTTTGATATCCCTGATATACGATGCTTTGTGATATACCCTGATTTACGTTGTGATGTAATTTATTATCTGTGATGTATATTATCTGTGATCTGTGGATGAACGATAAGCGTTATAATTAATACCGCTTATCAAATATATTGTTATATTTGAATCTGTAATGATTGATGATGTTGCACTATTGTGTGTGAAAACCCTGGACTACACCATACACTCACAAATATGGATTTCACGTGGAAATCGGTTAAGTCACAGATGATTTAAAATTGAAATTTGATGTTTTTGAAATTGAAATTTTAAATTCAATTAATTTTGAAATTGGAAATTTGGGTTTAAAATAAAAAGCTTTTGAAATGGAATTTCAAAGATAAAAGTTATTTTGAATAACTTAACCGAGTTTTTAAAAATTTAAATAATTAGATTTAAATTTGAATTCAAGTTTGAAATTAAATCTATGATTTGAAAACTAGGGATAAAAGATGATATAAATGTGTTTGTATGAATTAAACCATTTTAAAAAGTATAAGTTGGGAATTTGAATTTAAACCAAGGATTTCAACTCGTATGGATGAATCAGATTTTCTGAAATGAAACTGTTTGTTTTCAAATGATAAAAGCTTTCAGATAAGAAATGAAATTCCAGTTTAATTAAAGGAATTTCAAGATTGAATTGAAAAATGATTTTTCCAAGTTATGAATGAAATCTTTTTGAAAGCTATGAATTAAATCTGTTATTTTCAACAGATTTAAAATGATGATTCGAAATGAAATTGTTTTGAAAGCTATAAGTTGAATCTTTGATTTAAAGATTTAACAAATTAATTAAATTGAAATGGAAATCGATTTGGAAAATTATGAATGAATCTTTGTGAAATTAAGTGAACTTTGTGAATTGAATCTTTTTGTTTAAAAAGATTAAAATGGTAATTTGTTAAACCATTTGTAAAGAAAGTTTGGGTTTAAGTTGTGACTTAATTGAAATCCCAATATCCGTATGTTTTTAAATATTTCGCTCACTATTCGGGTTAGCCGGGAAAGGACCTTTGGGTCGTATAACTCATTCCGAATAGTGATACGTCGTATATGGATAGCATTTGAAGACCGGTGTTGAAGACCGGATATTTTTCGAAAATGAAAGGACAACCTGTCGAATGTCTCTGCACTGAGTCGCGCCGGTATAGAGATTTATATCACTCTTTTGTGACGGGAAGTCCGGACGTGATTGAAAGTTATCCGGAATTGCAAGGGCTTCGTGAGAAGTGCCTTCGGTTCTGTTCGAACCCGGAACAGACTTGTATGGATACATGTCTGACATTACACTTTGAGATATAAAGCCGATTTCTTTCAAATACATTTCTGTTTGGTGGCGGAGAATTTATTCTCTTAGCTTAACACCCTTCTCTGAGACGTACGAGCTCAGAGGTTATGTAGTTGAAATTTATCAGCGATATATCCCAATTTGGTAATGTGGCATGCTGAGTGTTGCTGTGTGATGATCAGTGTTTGATCATTTGCGATATGATCATTTGTTTGATCTTATATCTTTGTGATCATAGGTTGATCATTTGTTTGACCCGAAGCATGGCTTTGTGAACAAAGCGTAGCTTTGTGGACGAGACTTCATCGAGCCTCACACCCCGGAAATGGTCAAAACAGGAAGGATGCGGCAAGGTTCTAGGGAGTAGCGCCCCTTAGTGTATGTCATTCCTTCTGGATAAAGGTGGTATCATGGTATGGAGCCCAGATACTTAACCTCTGTGGTTGCTGCAAATTTATTACTTTGTGGTTGTTGCGAATCGGGGATCCTCGAGAAGATCGGTGACGATCGGGGGATGGCATACGCGTGTCAGTAGTTACCTATTTTTGCAGAGGTAACCCGGCCTTGTGTTGGCAGAGATCCGGTTAGGTTCTCGGGTCGTCTATTCCAGGGACGTACCCATCGTGGATAGGAAGTTCCTTAGCCTGACCATTTGTTGGAAATCCAAAGAAACAATACGAGCCTTTACAATTTCAATTGTATAACCTGTCTCCTCAGGAGGCAGCTATAGCAGGCATAATATAATGGTACCTATGCTGGCTAAGATTAATATTATACTTTCGAAATGTTTTCTACACTATGCACTAATAATAATATCAAAAATGATTTGATTTTGCGTAGTAAGCATCTTTGACTATCATAAGAAGAAATCTCCTCCAAGTCTGCGTTTGCATTGTGTGTGTGGTGGGAGGTCTTATGGTAGTTTCATTTTCCAAAAGCATTGCGAATTGACTTTAAAATTCTCTGCTATTTGTTTTTAAAGATAAACTGTTTTTGTTGCTCACACCAGTCCCATGACTGATCCGGAGTTTATTGTTCCCTTCCTAAACTCTGGGTGCCCACTATTTTCCACACGGGCAGTCTAGAGTTGGGTTTTTCAGCTATTCAGGTTGAGTAGATTATCTGGAGCTAGTTCAGTTCTTGGAGTTCATGGACTGACGTTGCTTATCTTGGAGCATTCTATTTGAGACATTCTATCCGCTGTTGGTGTTATCTATTTTCTTTTCCGCTGCTATTTGTTGTATCATATCTCTGATGTATATAGATATTCATTGTATCATCATTGTATCTGGATATTGTATCAGATGTTGTATATCTGTATTATTCTTTTTCTTCCGCTGTGTTGTTATACTTAATGGTGTTATAAGCTCCCAAGAACCAGATTCGGCATTTGAATCTACGGCATTTTGAGTACAAGTGAAGTACGGGTGCCGATTTTCGAAGGTCGATTTTTGGGTATTGAGAGAAACGGTCCAATGATGTAGAAGGTTTTCCGGCCAACCAGTTGCCGAACTCAGAATCGGGCTCAATCCCCTTAGTCAGTGCCATAAGAATAGAGTTATCATTTGGGTTGCTGATCTCAGCACATGCAGCATGAAATCTCTCTAAATAAAGCCTGAGTGTCTCTCCAGGAGCTTGTGTGACACTAGATAAAGTATTAACATCCTTCGGTCTCGCGACATGCATACGAAATTGCTCAATAAACTTTGTTGCCAACTAATCAAATCATGAGATAGATCCAGGTGGCAGTCGGGTAAACCACATAGTCGCTATGCCCTCCAGTGAGATTGGGAAGCTTCGGCACTTTACTGCATCATCAGCTCGTGCAGCATTCATCAACCATTCATACTTCAGGATATGCTGATTAGGATCAGAGTTTCCTTCATAAACGGGTAAAGTCGGCATCCTGAATCGCCGAGATGGTTCGGCATAGAGTATCTCATTAGTAAAAGGGGTATGACTCCGGGAGATTCCCCAGTCATCATTGCTAAGACCCTGACTTTCACGGATCATTTGACGGATCATTATTGGCAGGTCGGGCATCTGGACATTTTGAGCAGGTTGTGCCAAGGTGTGGTCGGGTTCCACAATGCGAGGAGGGGCCGGTCGCTGTCGACGGTCCATGTCTCGCCTCCTTGGTTCTATGTCTTTGGGGACGTAAGGCTCAGGATGTTATTCAAGTTGGTGATGGTTCGGATCTGTCCGATTTCGGGTCTCAGCGCCCAAATCAGTAGCTGTCGTAGTACGGTTATCATTAATATGATGTGGGGTAGCGCCTCCTTGGGAGGAGGGTCCAGTCTAATGGCTAGTTGACGGGCCAACTCACAGTTGCCCAATATTCAATGTATGTTGATGCCCAGTGGCTTGTGTGTAGCTTCTGTCTGGCCGTGGGCGAGTAGATCTGTGATGATATTTAGAAGAGGCGGAACTCTCGGTGGAGGAATAGGAAGCTTGATCCCTCCTGGATCTCCTTCATCGCTGACGGTTCAGTTGGTTGGTTAGTTCCGCATTAGCACGGAGCTGTTAAGTGAGCTGTTGGTGGCTCTGAATCAATTCTTGCATCAACATCTAAAATTCTTCCTTGGTGACAGGGCCTTGCGGATCTGATGGTCCGGTAGCATTCTGATCAGTTGGAGGCAGTTGCATGGGATTCTGTCTGTCCCGTCCTTCAGGGTCTACAGCTGTGGAAGTAGTCCTTGTGTTAACCATGATGGATGATGAAGCTCTCTCCTAGACTTGTAGCAAATCTGAATAGGATGGAAGAACTTCTGAAATTGAGATCTGGATCTTCCCCTTGGATGTTTATAATCCGATATCGGCAGTAGATCCAATGAGTAGAAGGAAAAAACTGGGTTTTCTCTCGGTGAAAGCACCAAAGTGTTTGTACCAAAATTGGGCACAACACTCTTCGGAAGGGTTTGAAGAGCTAAAAATGAAGAAATTAAATGGAAAAAGAGGATTATCTAACAAACACTTCAAAAACAAACAAGAAAGTACGTAGAAACACAAGAATTTAGAGTGGTTCGGCGTGTTTCCTACGTCCACTATGAAATGATTGATCTTTATTAACTTTTGGTTGCTGGTTACAGCGAATTACAGCAGTAAATCTCGAGTACAACAGTGGAATTGGAATACAATGGTGAATTCGGCAGAGTCTGGACGTCAAAGAGCCAAAAGATCCCTTTTCTGTAGGTTCTGGGCTGCTATTTATAGGCATAGGTTGCAAATATCTCGCTCAGATCTTGGGACACCTCTTTTGGCACGTGAACGGGCCCATGCGATCGATCCCACGTGATTTGCACTTTGTCCATGATCGATACGAACGAATTTCGTATCGATCAAGATTTGACCCAATCGAGTCGAAATTTAGCAAGAACATTCTTTAGGTTGTAAGCAAGCTCCTATGAAAATTTCGTAGCATTTGGACTTGTAGATTGTGAGTTATGATCGATGCAAGTTCGTGTTTTCTCTAGGCTGTTGGATTCGCATCGATACTGTTCGTATCCATCTGTTCGTATCGCTCTTTGGGCACGTGCCTGCAAGTCGATGTGGCGCCAACTCCTCGGATCGATCCACTTTTCATGCTGAGTGACCGGGTCTTATTCGTATCCAATATCAAAGCCTTGTTCATATCGATCAATTTCGGCCTTGTTCGTATCGATGTTAGTGGTTCTGTTCTATTCGTATCGACCGCGTTTTGTCTTGTTCGTATCGATCAACTATGTCGCTTTGTTCGTATCGATCGGCCACATTGTTTTGTGCATATAGTGTTGACTTCGTATCGATCTATGGTCGATCGATATGAAACATGTTTGAAGTCTAATCGATACGAAATGCATATTTGTGCCACAGTCGATGGTTACGAAGTAGACAATCACAGATGGATACGAATTGGATGTTGGTCGACGGATACGAGCAAGTTGGAATTGATCGATACGAAATTGTGTATGTCTTATGGATACGAACAAGATCGATACGAAGAGGATGCCTTTGGATGGATACGAAGAGTGTAGCTCTGGATGGATTCGAACAAGATGGATGCGAACGAAGACTTTCTTTGGTTTTTTGATGGATGCGAACAGAGCTACTACAGGGTGATGGATACGAACAGAGGTCTTCCCCCTTGATTTTGATCGATCCATATCTTGAGCGTATGAACTCCGATTGACTTGAAATTTGGGGCGTTGGCTTTCATAGCTTTACTGGTCCTGTCATATCAATTGTAGCTCGATCTGGACTCAGAAAAAATTCGTCGATATCCATAGTGAGCCTGCGTATAACTGATCTTTGGGACGGACTGTCCATGGTTTCCAGTCAAGTTCTTAGTATCACGGCCTTGCCAAAAGGCGGGATAACAATTACGTTTCAATTTCATAACCATTCTCACATTTCAAAAATAGAATCCACTATTTTTCCAAAAACCTATTTCCATATCTTGATATGAATTCACACTGTGAATTTATATTTCCAATTTATCAACTGATAATCATTTTCCCTTAATTATAAACATCATTTATAAGTTTATAAACTGATTTGGGTTTCACTTGTTTATAAAAATAATCTCATTTATTTTTCAAATCTATTTTAAATATCAATTTCAACTTCTTTTCCATAAATCCAGAAATAATTGTTAAAAATCCCTTATATAAATTATTTTTAAATCTCTAATTAAAAATATTTACGAACAGTTGAGTACCAATCCAAAATTAAATCATTGTTTTATCCAAATCAATTTCCTTTAAAATAATCCAAATTTTGATATAAATATTTTTATATCCAAAATCTCCTTTTAATCCCTTCAAATTCAAAAATAATATTTATGGTATTTAAATACCAAAATTAAGGCCAGTGCTACTATAGCATCCAATAAATGAAATCACACAACAATCCATAACGGATTATTCGATCACATCATATATCGATATGTATGAAAAACAATCAGTAAATTTGAGGAATCCAGTCGGAACCGTCCAACTTGTTTCCCTGCAACCACAGATGTTATATAACATAAATAATAATCCTGCTTTAAGGCAGGATATCGAAATAAAAAGGGTCATCCGCTATTATGCGGGGCGCATAGTGTCTCATCCGCTCTAATCGGTAGGAATATTTAACCCAACTAATATATATACTAATATATAGTATATCATCCAATTGATAAAAATTTATCAATCCATCCAATCAACCAATAAATAATTTTAACTATTTAAAATAAAACCAATTATCCAAAATGAGTGAGATTTACTCACATTTATCCTTTGTTTTCACCGAAGCATTCCATTTTCCAATTTTAGTCCAAATTTCCATTGTTTCTAAATTCACCCAAACCTGTTTCATTACGAAGCTCTCATCGATACGAACGCAACACAAAAGGTTTTGCCACAAGTGAACCTCGTATGAAAGGGTTATGAATTTTAGAAGTTATCGAACATTATTAAATTAATTAAAATAAAATAATTATAAGTTAAAAATATTTCCATTACTACCATTTTCATCTTCCTCCGCCCAAATCGTACACAAACCATACTTGCATGCACCTCTTCCCATTGATGCAGAGCATCGCTCCGCTAAACGACGAACCGCCTTCGCCGTTGAATTCCTCTCGTCGAACACGACCCATCCATTCCCAAAAACTCGAGCTCGGCGATCGAGCCTCTCTTGTCCTCGTCTGCATCCAGGTCATAATGACCAAAAGGTTATCGGAGTCCACCAATTCGAGGTCGCTGATGCGCCTTCCTCCCGCGAGCCCAAATATGAACTCGAAAACTCCAATCGATCACCACAGAGATCGATTACTCAAGCCTTAGATACCCAGCCTCATGTTGCTCCACTATGAACAATTGCCGCGTCTTGCACCAGGCATACCAGTGTGAAGCTCTAATCGAAATAAGAATTTTAAAATTTGTTTGACGATTTTAAATGAGTATAATTTGAAAAAATAAATTTTTGAAGTTCTGCCTTCCTCACTGTAAACTACGATTAAATAAAGGGGGAAGAAAACGAAGGTCTGTGTGTAGGGTGGTTTGCACAGGGTAGGGTGGCTGAGTAGGGGTTGACTTTAAAATTTATAATATTATTATTTAATTCAAAAATATCTCATTTAGTAACTTAAAATTTCGAACTCTTATCGAGGCGTGTCGCCTGGCGTTCCAAATGTTATACCCCTATTTCTAACGCAACGGAACTAGTCTCTAGCCCCAATTTGATCGTATGGAGAAGATAACTTTTTGAACCTAATTATAATATTAAATTTTCGATATTAAATTCAATGCGTTTTTACCCCATACGACCAAACCATACGTCTGATCGCTATGAAATTTGAGGGCGCATTATAATTCATTATTACAGACCTAATGTCACTGGTTTCGTCGAAATCCGAGATTGTGCCCCGAAAGGCTATTTTTATATGTTAATTAAAACGAGTTATTTTCAAAATTGAGCAAACCACTTTTAAACCCAAATTAAAAAGTTTTATTACCTTCATTCTTATTAATAGAAATTTAATAAACCTTTAAAATTATTTTTATCTAACTTAAAACTAAAGATTCCATTATTTAACCAATTTCAATTATTAAATTTAACAATTAAATTATGCTATAAATCACTATTTTTGAAATTCGAGTTATTAAATCTATAAAATTAACTTTTCAATATTTAAAATTAATGAAACACCTCAATCTAAAATGACTAAGATCTTGGGTCGTTACAAGTCCCTTATCTTGTCATTGTTGGAAATCCATTCTCTAATATGTACCTTTACGAACTTGTTTGTATACTTATTATGCTGGAGTTTAATCAATGTAACATTTGAGGTTATTTTAATATGCTATTTGAAAAGTATTTTTTAAGCAATGTCATTAGAAATAATACCAAATGATTTGATATAAAAAAATTAGTTATCATAAGGTAAAACCCCATATGTATTTATATGCGACGTGGTCTTATGAGATACTCTTCTTTCAAAAGGTTTTGTTTAACATCAAAGTTGATCTATGACACTGACATTTATATTCATGTCTCACGCTGGTTTGCCAAGCCTGATCCGGGTATTTTTAATACTCAGGTCAGATCTGAGTAGTTTCAAAATTAGCTGAAGACGCTTGGAGTTTCTAATAGAGAACTGGAGATCTTCATCAACCTAAGGATGTAGTTTACTTTTCCACTTTGTTTATTGTATTTTAGCATCTGTAAGGGCAGGTATTTATAACCGTCCAGGCTGAGCTTAGGTGTAACGATCCGGAAATTCACCGCTTTAATTTGGGAATATTTAACTAATTTTGAATATTCAAATAATAGGATTTATAATTAAAATAAAACTCTTTTAAATAATAAATAATGATTGTAAAATAGTTTTCAAAATTTGTTTACAAAAATACTTAGTTTGAAGAAAAATCGAAAATGTGACCGGAATTCGTTTTTCGAATTTTCGACTTTTCGTCAAATAAAAATTGTCGGAATCGTTGTAAATTCTAGTGTAACCATATTTACATAAATTGGTAAATGAGTTAGTATGTATATATTGGTATATACATAAGTCTATATACTTAAGTATATAAGATTTAAAATATAAATTTAGTAAAAAGTAAACATCACATCACATGAAACATGTTTAAACATTAGTAAATATTTAATTAAATGGATGTTTTCTCATGAAATCGAGGGAGGGTGACCAAATGGTGGCGTGAGTAGACAGTGAAAGAGAGGCTAAGTTAGGTGGCAAGAGGGTAGTGGAGGGTAAAATACAAGGGCATTTAGGTAATTCACTTTTTCTCTTGCTTATAAATAGCCCTTCACTTCTTCAAATTTTTCATCCACTTTATTTTATCATATCTTCCTCATCTCTTATCCTAATGGAGAAATTGTTTTTTAAAACCATAGAACATTCCAGTGGCTACAGCTTTCATTTATGCCATTTATTCAAATTTTGAGCTTAGCTATGTCAAAATATCATTTCTTTGCAGAATGTTTTCGGACCCATATTTTTAAGTTAGAAAATATCTCTTCTTTTTTTGACAATATCTTCGTTAAAACAGACTCAATTTGAGTGACTCTTTTTTTGAAATTGTACTAAAGATAATTTCCAAGAACTTTCTTTTTAACAACTTCCCCAAATTTTGAAAGTAATATTGCCAAAAATCCAATAGAAAATGACAAAATTTTAGGTTCAATTTTGTGAATTCAACATTATCCGAAGTCCCTCTATCTCTCCAAAAAAGGTCCTCACCTTACCTATATATGTCACCACTGAGCCATACTCTACCATAACTAAGCCAATTTCCAAATTTAAGTCCAAAGATCAAGTTTTTCATAGTTCAAAAGTTATTTCAAGTTTTCAAATGGGTTTTGCAAATTTTCGGCGAGTAAAGCTCATTATTTTAACTACAGTTTTGAACTTTATGTTCTTCATATTATAGTCACTATTTTAGTTGCTTGGTTAGTTATATTTGGATGAATGTTGTTGACTTGGTTTGTGCTTGTAACAACCCTGGTTTGGAGATTACCTCTCAATATTAAATTATAATGGTAATTATAATTTAATATTGTAAATTAAATTAAAATTGGAGAAATTAAATTGTTTATTTGAAATAAACAATGAAATTGGAATTTAAAATGAGAAAATAAAATTCCAAGCTTTATTTTATTTTGGTTGGTGTGATAATAAATGGAATATGGGCTTTAAATAAAGAAAATGTCTTTATTTTAGAGAAAATGCAATAATTATATTAATTATTGCCCATTACTACTTTTAATAATTTTTAAGAGAAGTAATTTATTTTTAAAGGTGGTTTATTGAAATAAAAAGGTAGAAATTGGTTTAAAAATAATTTTTGGTTATAAACAATGTTTTGAAATGGTTTGAAATATTTTTCTAAGTGAGAAAATAAATTTTGTGGAATTTTAGAAGTTAAAAACATGGTTTTATTTATTTATTTGAGTAAAAAGTGCATTATTATTAAATTAAGGAATTTAATAATAAAAAGATTTTAAATATATAAATTAACTTTTTATATGATAGAAAATGTCTTATTTTGTATGTATACAAGTTTTCACATTTTTCTAGTGTAAGACTTAAGAGGAAATGAATTTTTATTTTGTGTATATGTGATATATGCGCATATAATTATTAAGTGTTGTTTAATTCTTTAGGCCAATTTATTTTCTTTTATTATCAAACCCATTTGGACCCATTAACACTTTGCTTGGTAAGAAGATGAAATAGAATTAGTAGTATGTTCATTCTATCTTGTGCTCCTTCTTCCTCTTCTTCCAGTAACAAGAAAATAGAAAGCACTTCCTCCAAATTGCAAAATTCAACCAATTTCTCAATTAAAATTCAATAAATTCAAGGCTTTTTTCAATCTAGGGATAAATCAAAGGTAATAAACTCCAAACTACTAAATTTCTTCACAAAATTCTTGTTACAGCGAATGATTTCTAATTTTACTGTATATTTGGTTTTGCATGTTCTTCTTATCTTCTGTACAGGTTCTTAGAAGCCATTTCTCAAGAAAAAGCTTCAACTTTGCAGCTAAAATCTGAGTTTTAGCCTTCAATCAGCAATGTGAGTTCCTAAAACTCACAAATGCTAGCTGAGCAAAGCTCAAATCGCTCAAAAATGTGAAAATCTACTTGCTGTGTAAAATTTTCCGTGGTTGATTTTGCTTGTTTATAATCTGATATCTTTTGCTACTTTGAAACTATATAACTTTTGATTCTGGCAATGAAATGCTGCCGGATTTCTTACATTTGGTAGCTTGCATGTTGAACTTCATCCCTGTAAAATTTCATTGAAAAATATTGATGTTTGATATGTCAAAACTTGCTCAGAAAATCAGATCGCAGCTTGAAATCGAACTGGAAATTTTTTTCGTAATTAGGTCGACAGCCCCCTCTCCCTGGGTCGACCTTCCTGTCGACCCAGAGGCTCCTAAGTCGACCTAGGGACCAAGGAGGTCGACCTGGCAAAAGGCAAAAAATTTCCTTGTCTCTTCTTTTGTTTCGATGTTTTCTAGCTCCTTTTGCTTCATTTTCTGGTTAGATTTCATGATGTTTTTTAAGGTCATGATGTCTATCAATATACTAGCCAAATTTTGGAGATTTTGAAATTCAAATATTGAATTGTTTTGAATTTAATTTGAATTTAAATTCGAATATCATTTTGAGTGATTTTCCTTGTTTTTATTCGTTTTCGAGCACGGTTTTCTCCAAATCTTTTTGAAATGATTTTTAAAATTAATGGGCATTTCAAAATAATTATTATATAATATTTTCAAGTATTTTCAAGTGTAAAATCTATTTATTCTCTATAGTAAGGGAAATTTTCAAAGAGGGTTTTCAAATTGATTTCAAAAATTGGTTTTCAAAAGCTTGTTTTCCAAAGTAAATTATTTTATATATAAATTACACGTTTTTGCACATTTCGAGCGATTGAGAAGGAGGATTAAACGGTTTGGTAAAATACGGACATGTGTGTTTATCTTATCGGTTAATTCTCAACTTTTTTTTTTTGATCGTTTTGACCTTCGGGTTGAGTTTATCGATGAGATGAGGTAAACTTTTTACTGCTTTGAGTGTGAAATTTACTAGCGGTTAGTAAACCGTTTAGTGCGAACGTGTGGTATGGGACACACGTTAACACTATTCGAGTTCCTATCCGAGAGTTTGTGACACATTTGTCTTCGAGACATATTGCCAGTACTGGACCTTCGGGTCATTGTCCTAGAGACGTTTGCCATTGCGGCGTATTTGTCTTCGAGAAGTTTGCCATTGCGGAGTATTTGCCATTGTAGCGTATTTGTCCATTAAGACATATTTGCCTTCAGGCATGGTACCATATTTGAGAGAGAGCAGTACTTGGCAGGCTTCGGCCATATGCACTGCAAATTTTTGAGATGTTTTCATTGATGTTTGTGATTTCCTAAGTGTATTGCCTGTTTATTATTGGCCATTCAAGCCGTTTGGGATATTATATATATACGGCGACTACCTTATGGGAATTTGAACTCTTGTGAGTTCTATCTTTGAGATTTGAGTTGCCTACACCGGCGTTTTATTAAGATTGCCGATATGGCGTATATTTGAGATTTTAATCTCCTATTTGGAGATATATTTGCCTTGTGGTGCATTTGGAGATGGTGATTTCTTTGAGTTGCTTTTGAGATTGCCGTTATGGTGGGTTTGGGATTTCTCCTTTTAAGGAGCTATAATTTTTTATAAACCATTATTGATGATTTGTGATATGCCGATGATATGAGGATTGCTACATTTAGCATTTTATGAATTATTTTATCTCTTTTGAGATTGTATGCTTGTGTAGTGATACCATATTATCACTTTATGTAACCATACATTTTAAATTGTCCCTTCTCACTTGATAATATTATCACATTATCCTAATGCTCATATTATCGCTTATCCTTGTAAACTGATTTGTTTAGCTAGACTGACCCGTGTATTTTATACTCGGGTCAAACCGAGGTGTTTCAGGTTAGGTACCCTTTGGACTTAGCATATTCTACTTCCGCATGGACTTTTCTGATAATTCTTTTAATTATAGCTTTTGTGTAGTCCTTTTTGTTGCTACTCTAATATGTATATTCTTTTGACTCGTGTTTGTATTGTGGTCGTCATACCACATATGTGATGTATCATTTTGTATACTCTATGATGTATTTGTATATGTGTGTATATATGTGATTATCTACTGTTCTGTGTTGTGTTTTACATTTGAGTTGTATTTTGTTCTGATAGATCCTATTGCCACCTATGGCTTTGTATTAAGTATTTATTAGATATGTCGATCCACTTGAGATAGCGAAAAAATATATAGAGCATTTATCGACGTATTCAATAGATATTTAAGATAAGGCTATAGATGGTCACTCCTAAATAGCCCTATTCTCCGCATTAGCGGACGGTATTACCCAATAGTACTCTTTGTTAATGTGGGTCTCAGTGTGGGGCATCACAGCTTGGTATCAGAGCTGAGTTCAGAACAAAATATGATAAACACATAACAGAAACACAGATTACGGTACATCCAAGTGTAATACAAGCATTACGAATCCCTAAATCATCGTGCCTTTGACCTTTTCTTGTCCTTTGGGGTAGATAAAAGTTTGGGAATATGTCTAGGAATGTATTTTAATTCCGTAGTATTCCTTATTAAATTAATGGTATCTACCCTGTGGATAATTCTTATCTTATCTTAACTTTCAGCTAATGGCTGGAAGAGGAAGAGGACGTCGCTCGGATGTTGGGCAATCCAGCGGCTCACATCCGGATGGCATGTACATGTATGCCGATCAGTTTATGGAGTTATTTAGGAGCACTTAGCCTCCAGCTCCTACTCCATCGTCTCCTCCGCGCAAGTCTGTCTTTTCACGCATGTGTAGTGATTTCTCCCATCTCGGAGGAAAGCCGTTCAAATGCTCCGAGTCCGTTCTAGAGGTCCAAGCTTGGATTCGCACGTGCGAGCGCATCTTCTCTCGCACGGATCTTTCTGACCACGACAGAGTTCTTATAACATCTAGCATGTTGCAAGAGTGTGCCCTTGACTGGTACAAGCTTCTTATTGCCGAGCTTGATGAGTCCACTCTCACTTGGGTCCAGTTTAGGGAATGATTCGAGCTTAAGTTCGTCCCCGAACCAGAGAAAGCTTTATTAGCCCATCGCTTCCTCGAGTTGAAGCAAGGGAAATCTTCCATTTCGGATTATGTTTCTTCATTCGAGGCCTTATCCAAATATGGTCTTGAATATATCAGCACCTCTTACAAGAAGAATCTGAAGTTTGTCTCTGGTCGTAAGAAGTATCTGAAGAAGTCTTTGATGCTCCAGCATAAGTTATCTTTCGAGAGTTTGGTTGACTCGGCGCTTCACCTTGAAGCCGTCGAGAAAGAGAGGGACAGCAGTGATGAGACTGAGGTTCATAAGAACCCCAATAAGAAGAAGTTTCCATTTCATAAGTTGAAGTCTTTTCCTTAGAAGAAGAGTAAGTTTGTTGGTTCTAGTTCACAGCCTCGTGGAGCACCTCCTCCTCAAAAGGGGTATTTCAACTGTGGCTCATCTGACCATTTGATCTGTGACTGCCCTAAGCCTATTATTTGCCGCTATTGCAAGAAGCAGGGTCATCGAGTTGCCACATGTCCTATTGCTCTGAATAATACCCAGTCTAGCAAGCTGAATGTAGTGGATGCTTCTGGAGGGTCTTCTCAGCGCAGAGGTACATCTCCTTCTATTCTTGAAGGCTCTATTTTATTCCACGATTGTTCTATTCGAGTTCTCTTCGATACGGGTGTGTCGCATTCATTCGTGTCGCAGGATCTCGTTGATGTTGTTCCTTTGGATGTTTCTTCTTTGGTTACTTCATTGAGGATTGTGAATCCTATCGAGGGATCCACAACCCTTAGCATGCTTTGTGAGGATGTTGAGATTATTTTATGTGGCTTTTCTTTCCGTGTGAATCTGCACGTTATTTCTTTTTTGGGTTTTGATATGATTTTGGGTATGGACTGGCTAGTGCGATACGATGCCAGGATTATTTGTTCTGAGAGAGTTTTATATCTTCAACATCCAGATTCGTCTGCTTAGCTATCACTTGTTCTTTGGAATGTGGATACTTCCGAAGTGGCTTTATATTCTCTAGACTCACGAGATGATGATGATATATCTAGTATACCTGTTGTTTGAGATTTCTCTGATGTATTTGAGCCTGTTTCGGGTTTGCCACCCAAGCGGGCGATTGAGTTCCGCATTGATCTCATTCCAGGCGCACAGCCAGTTAGTCGTCCTCCCACGAGGATGTCTACAAAGGAAAATAAGGAACTCAAGAAGCAGTTTTTGGAGCTTGAAGCTAAGCAGTTGATCCAGTCTAGTTCTTCACCATGGGGTATCGCGGTTGTCTTCGTGAAGAAGTCTGATAGCACTCTTAGGCTTTGCATCGACTATCGCAAGCTTAACGAGTTGACCATCAAGAATAATTATCTGTTGCCAAGGATCGACGATATGTTCAATCAACTGAGTGGCGTTAAGGTTTTCTCTCAGCTCAACCTTGCCACTGGTTTTCATCAGCTACGAGTTGCGAATGATAGCATACATCTTCGGCTTTCCGCACTCGATATGGATCTTACGAGTGACTCGTTATGCCGTTCGGTTTGACAAATGCTCCTGCTTTCTTTGTCGATCTAATGCATCGAGTATTCCGGGAATATCTCGATAAGGTCGTCCTTGTGTTCATCGACGACAACCTTGTCTATTCAAAATCTGAAGCCGAGCATGTTAATCACTTGATAATTGTCTTGAGTACTCTTCATCAGCATTTTCTTAAAGCCAAATTCTCCAAGTGCCACTTCTGGGAGAATAAGGTAAAGTTCTTAGGCCACGTTGTTTCTTCTGAAGGTATTTCGGTCGATCCTTCGAAGATCGAGGCCATCCAGAATTGGAAGAGGCCTGAGAATGGTCATGTGATTCGCAACTTCCTTGGATTGGCGGGTTATTACAGTCATTTCATTAAGGATTTCTCTCGTATTGTGCTTCCTCTCACCAGCCTTATGCGGAAAGGTGTTCGATTCATTTGGTATGACAAGTGTGAAGCTTCTTTTCAGCAGTTGAATGAGCTTCTCACTAATACTCCTATTCTAGTGGTTCTCGAAGGGAATCAAGATCTCATGGTCAACACCGATGCTAGTCAGTGTGGCCATGGTGCCAAGCTTATGTAGAGAGATCGGGTAGTTGCTTATGCTTCTAGGCAACTGCGTCCAAATGAAGTTCGCTATGCCACTCATGACCTCGAGTTAGCCGCCATCGTCTTCACCTTGAAGATTTGGCGACATTATCTATTAGGCGAGCGCTTCATTCTCTATACCGATCACAAATATTTGAGGTATCTATTCACTCAGAAGGAGCTCAATATGAGGCAACAGCGTTGGCTCGAGTTCCTTGCCTCCTATGACTTCGATATCCAGTATACCTCTGGTAAGGGTAATCGTGTTGCTGATGCGCTTAGTCGCAAACATTCGGCTATTGTTTCTATGATACTAGCCGAGTGGGATGTTCTTGAGACCTTATCCCTTTGTAATACTCATGATCGAGCTCCATCTTCTGATTCTCCTATTTTATTATTCAGTTTGGAAGCTCGACCCAGCTTATTGGATCGTATTGCCGATGCTCAACGGCGTGATCCCGATCTTATGCACCTTATCCAGATTTGTGAGTTTGAATCCCATGATGAGGAGTTACGGGATTTCATCATTGATTCTCATGGGTGTCTTCGTAAGAAGAACCATCTAGTCGTGCCTTCTGATTCTGCACTTAGGCGTGACATTCTCGATGACTGTCATTGTTCTAAGTATACCATTCAACCCGACAGTAGCAAGATGTATGCCGATATGCATCGCCTTTATTATTGGGAAGGCATGAAGCGTGATGTGGCAAGTTATGTGAGTAATTGCATGACTTGTCAACCCATCAAAGCCGAGCATCAGCGCCCTTCTGGTCTTCTTCAGCCTTTAGAGGTCCCGCTGTGGAAATGGGATCAGATTTCCATGGATTTCATTGATGGCCTACCTCGTTTGAGATCGGTCCATTCTAGCATTTGGGTTATTGTTGATTGTCTCACCAAGTCTACTCAATTCATTCCTATTAAGATTAATAGGAGTGCTTCTCATTTGGCCAAGTTATATATCAAGGACATCATGAGACTTCACGGTGTTCCTACTTCGATTGTTTGTGACCGTGATCAGCTTTTCACAAGTCATTTCTGGTGCAGCCTTCAGCAAGCTTTGGGAACAAAGCTTAACTTCAGCATAGCTTATCATCTGTAGTCTGATGGACAGACTGAACAGGTGAATCGCATTCTTGAGGATCTTCTTCATGCTTGTATTTTGGATTTCGGAGGTAGTTAGGAGGATCACCTACCTCTTGTGGAGTTTGTTATCCCACTTTTTGGCAAGGCTGTGACACCAAGAAATTGACTGAGAACCAAAGACAGTTCATCCCGGAAAATGGTATACACAGGTTTGCTTTGGATACTGGTAAATTTTTCCCGAGTTCGGATCGAGCTACAATTAACATGACACAACAAGCAAAGCTATGAAAGCCAATGTTTCAAATTTCAAGTTAATCCGAGTTCGTATGCTCGAGATATGATCGATGCAGCTCAAGTGATCGCCTTGTTCGTATCCATGAAGCAATCAGAGAGAGACCTCCTTCGCATCGATCATGTTCGAATCCATCAAATGCACATGGTTTTGTATCGATCAGTAGCGAGTGAGTCCACTTCGTATCCATCTGGGTAGCTCTCTTCGTACCTATCAAATACCACCTCTCTTCGTATCCATCAAGCTCGTTCCCTTTCGTATCTATCAATGTTCATCGTTTCGTATCGATTCCATTTCAACACACTTCGTATCGATCCTCCCATCCACACACTTCATATCGATCCGCCAATAATCAATACGAAGAACACATGATAGATCGATACAAAGGATGCCACTTTCCATCAATATGAAGCAGCCTCTAAAGCATCGATACGAAAAGAACTATCCAGGTCGATACGAAGAATAATTCCAGGTCGATACGAACAAAGCACGATTCAAATGACAGAAACAGTCACTCGGCATGAAAAGTGGATCAACCCAAGAAGTTAGCGCCACATCAACTAGCAAGCACGTGCTCGGAAGCGATACGAACAGAGCGATGCGAAGTGGATCGATGCGAACTCAGCAGCCTTCAATAAATCGAAACTTGCATCGATCATAACTCAAAATCTGCAATTCCAAATGCCACCAAATTTTCACAGGAGCTTGCGTACATCCTCAAGAACGTTCATGATTGATCTCGACTCGATTGGACGAAATATTGATCCATACAAAATTCGATCGTATCGATCACGGATCGAGTGCAAACGGCATGGGATCGATCGTGTGGTCCCACCCACGTGAGAGAAGAGGTCTTTCGAGATCTGAGCGAGATATTTGCAACCTACGCCTATAAATAGCAGCCTAGAACCTACTAAAAAGGGACTTTTGGCTCTTCTACATCCATACTCTACCGAAATCATTGTTGTATTCAAATTCTATTGTTGTAACACATTGTAACCAGCAAGCAAAAATCAATAAAGTCAATCATTTCATAGTGGATGTAGGCCATACGCCGAACCACTCTAAATCCATGTGTTTCTATGTGTTTTTATTGCTTATTATTGGTGTGTTTGTTAGATTTTCCTCTTTTTCCATTTATATTCTTAATTTTATCTCTTCAAACACATTCGAAGAGTGTTTTGCCCAATTTTGGTATAAACACTTTGGTGCTTTTACTGAGAAAACCCAGTTTTTCTCCTGCTCATTGGATCTACTATCGATATCGGATTGCGTAAATCTAAGAAGAAGATCCAGATTTCAAGTTTAAAGTTCTTCCATCCTATTCAGATTTGCATCAAGTCTAGGAAAGAGCTTCGCTATCCATCATGGTTAACACTAGGACTACTTCAACTGTCGCAGATCCAGAAGGACGGGAAAGACAGAACCCCGTACAACTATCTCCTGCCGATCAGAATGCTGTCGGACCATCAGAGCCGCAAGGCGCTGTCACCAAGGAAGAATTTCAATTACTAATGCAAGAGCTTACTCAAAGTCGGCAACAGCTTACTCAGCAACTGCATGCCAATGTAGAACTGACCAATCAACTAAACTGTCAAAGATGAAGGAGATCCAGAATGGATCAGGCTTCCGATTCATCCACTGAAACTTCAGCCTCTTCTGACTATAATCATAGATCCACACGCCCACGGCGGGACGGAAGTTACACACAAGCCACTAGACATCAGCACACATTGAATCTTGGGCAACCGAGAGTTGGCCCATCAACCAGCCATCAGACTGGACCCTCCTCCCGAGGAGGTGCTGCCCCATATCACATTACCGACAACTGCACAACCACTATTACTGAATTGGGAGTTGATGCCCGAAACCGGACAAATCCGACCCACCACCAACGCAATCATACTCCTGAGCCTAATGTCCCTAAAGTCTTAGAACCAAGGAGGCAAGACATGGACGAGAGATCCATGAATCGGGATCCTGATGCATATAGATACAAATGGTCCAATGGGAGCAAGAATTTACAGGAACATTTGGAACATTTCGTTTCTGAACAGAAGAACCATTTTCAAGTAGTGTTCGATCGATTACGTATGAGTAAATATTCGATTGATTGGTCCAAGGCTATCGACAAACAAGATTTGTCTAAGTCACTTCGTTTCTTTTTGTCCAAGTCACTTCTCTTTTTGTCCAAGTCACTTCCCTTTTTGTCCAAATCACTTCCCTTTTTCTTTGTGAGTATCGGGAATACCCCCATTCATAGGTCTGAGATCCACATCTATGAATTGAAAAGTCCGAATGATCAACCCTGCAATCAGTTGTTAGAATCAATAGGTGTTCAAATCGTTCATTTGAATAAATTGAAACCCTTCTTATTGGATGATCGTGATACTTCCCAAAGACCAAAATTCTTGATCAATGGAGGAACAATATTACCATTTTTGTTCAAAAAGATACCAAAGTGGATGATTGACTCATTCCATACTAGAAATAATTGCGGAAAATTCTTTGATAACACGGATTCCTATTTCTCAATGATATCCCACGACCGGGCCCTCCTCGCATTATGGAACCCGACTACACCATGGCTCAGCATGCCCAGAACGTCCAAATGTCGGATATCCCGACAATGATCCGTCAAATGATCTGTGAAAGTCAGGGTCTTACTAACGTCGACTGGGAATCTCCCGTAGTCATACCCCTTTCACTGACGATATACTCTATGTTGAACCACCTCGGCGATTCAAGATACCGACTCTACCTGTTTATGAAGGGAGCTCTGATCCCAATCAGCATATCATAAAGTACGAATGGTTGATGAACGCCGCACGGGCTGATGATGCGATCAAATGTCGAAGTTTCCCGATTTCTCTAAGGGGCATAGCAACTATGTGGTTGACCCATTTACTACCTCGGTCTATCTTGTGTTTTGACCAGTTGGCAACAAAGTTTAATGAGCGGTTCTTCATGCATGTCGCAAGGCCGAAAGATGTTAATACTTTGTCTAGTGTCACTCAAGCCCCTGGAGAGGCACTCAGATGTTATCTAGAGAGATTTCATGCTGCATGCGTTGAGATTAGTAATCCCAACGATAACTCAATTCTGATGGCACTAACTAAGGGGATCGATCCCGATTCTGAGTTCGACAACTGGTTGGCCGGAAAACTTCCTGCGTTATTTGACCGTTTTATTCCAAAGCAGCCCAATTCTTGAGAAGGGAGGATGTGAAACAGTCTAGGAAGAAGGATGACGTAGGACCCAGTGTGGAAGGAATCCATAGCAATGTTGCTGTTAAGCAAACCGGGGAGAGTTCCGGAAAGGTACAACTGAATATACAGAATAAACAGAAAGGCAATGGAAATCAAAATAGGAAACGGGATCAGAATCGTGGGCCGCGACGTAGGGCTCCTATGTTTGATAGTTATACCCCTTTGAATACATCGTTGTTGAATGTGTACTTAAAGACTTGCAATACTATTCAGTGTAAGAAACCTGCTCCGAAGTAGTCATCGGAAAAACAGATTCAAACAGGAAAGTTTTGCAGATTTCATGATAGCTATGGCCATAACACGAACGAGTGCCGTCATTTGCAAGATATTATTAAGAAGTTGATACGTGAAAGAAAGTTGGAACAGTTTGTGCGGGAGCCGCAGTCTGGAGGTGCGACCCATCGAATCAGAACCATATACCAAATCAGGCAAGACAGGATGAACCCGCTCGTACTGGTGGGAGGTTGGTGATAAATACTGTTAGTGGTGGTCCACATCCAGCAGATCGGAGCTGGAGGGAAATGGAGTCGTATGCCAGCTCTATCCGGCATGCGGGCTTCGAATGTTGTAGTTGTCTGGAAGACGAGGCTCCGGCCAAGCAACAGAAGACGATGACTGACAACATCATGTTTCGAGACCGGGATGTCGACAGAGTCGAAGCCCCAACCATTGATCCACTTATCATTTCAGCTCAAATAGGTCCTGCTTGGATGAAGAGGATCCTAGTGGACAGTGGAAGTTCAGTAAATATATTTTTTAAGCGAGCTTATGACCAAATGAAAATGGAAGAAAAAGATCTGAGGCCTTGTCAGTACCGCATCCATGGCTTCAATGGAAGTGTGACTATACCCACTGGGATGGTGGAGCTACCAGTGGAATTGGGAATTTCAGAACGCCGGAGAGTCCGGATACTACAGTTTGTTGTATTGGATATAGATTCGCCATATAATGCTTTTTTGGGCCAACCGACCCTAGCTGAGTTTAGGGCTGCCATTGCCCCTTGGTGTTTGACCTTAAAGTTCCCTACCGAAAATGGAGTTGGAATCGTTCAGGGAGACCAGGCTGTTGGACAATCCTGTTATGTTGCTAAGCTGCGGGAAGCGCAGCGAAAAGAAAAAGGAAAGTGCGTAGAGGAATCTCTCTGCGTCCACTTTGCGAAAAACTGACAGCTAACGCCTGGGCCTAGGCCCGGGCACCCCAACCAATTCCCAAGGGACCTTGACCCGAGAGATACTGAAAGTGAAAACGAAAGTAAAGACATTCAAGCTTCCCCGGCCGAACTGACGATCGATGTTCTGATCGATGATGATGACGATTCTAAAATGATAAAGATTGGATCTCAGCTAAGCCAACAAATGCAAGAGGAATTGGTTAAATTTCTCCGGGCAAACCTCGACGTGTTTGCCTGGATGTACTCTGACATGTGTGGGATCTCGCCAGACATCGCGAGCCACACATTGAATATTGACCCGCGGCACGTCCCGGTCAAGCAAAAAAGGCGCGGTATGGATCCAAAGAGATCTGCCGCCCTTAAGGAAGAGGTAGAAAAGCTCAAATCGAACGGGTTTATTCAAGATGCATTATACTCGAAATGGGTGTCCAATCCTGTACTCGTCTGAAAGCCAAATGGGAAATGGAGAACATGTGTTTACTACTCAGACTTGAATAAAGCTTGCCCTAAAGAAAGTTTTCCACTTCCTTGAATTGATCAGCTCGTAGACTCAACGGTTGGACATGAACCCTTATCCTTCATGGATGTGTATTCTAGCTACAACCAGATACCCATGCACTTACCTGACCAAGAGCATACCAGCTTCGTAACCGATATGGGACTTTACTGCTACAAAGTTATGCCTTTCGGACTCAAGAATGCTGGATCAACTAACCGATATGGGACTTTACTAGCTTTCAAACTTTTTTTTATATTACTTAACTTTTTACATATTATATTTCATAAGCTAGACTTATAAAAATCTAACAGGTACAACTAATATATATATACCTATAAAAATATAATTTATAAAATATATGAATATATATGACTTATATAAATTTATGTATATAAAATTAAACATTAACAAGAATCAAAATCTATATCATTTCTCTAAATCAATACTTAATACATAAATAAGTTTATACATACTTATAAAATAAACAAACTTTATACATGAACTATCATATATACTGATATATGAACTATCTATAATATAATAGATAATATAAATTAGTAAGCAAAATCCACCTTTACATTATCCTGAAAAGTCAAACAGATAAAATGGGATCCTTAAATTATATATGCAGGCTGTACATACTCTCATGCAGATAAAAACTTATATAAGCCGTCAAAACAAATAACTCGTACACTATATACAATGATATATAACTTATAAAATATATATAGTGTATGAATAGAACAAGTCGCGGTTCAAAATTTAATATTCAATATAAACAATTCGATCAAATTTTCTGTACTATATAATCTATATTTTAATATTATATTATTATGTATATATAATACGAAGATAGGAAACTACATATAAAAGTTCACAGAACCTTATATAACTTACAAAAGTGACAGGGAAACGCTTCGGGAGGTGATGCAAGCTCAAGTGAACTCGGGTTCGTTGCCAACAAGGTGGAGGTCGAGATGGTGTTGGCATGATGGAGGTGGTAAGCGGGTCAGAGGTGGAGAGGCTTCTGCAGCCTTCAGGCGCTCGCGATATTGAGGAGGACGGAGGGATGATTGGCAGGAAGGCTGGTCGCAATTGCATGGGTAGGCGGGAAGTGAATCGACGGTGAGAATGGAGGAAAGGCGGTGGCCGAGACTGCTGCGGTGGGGAAGAAGATGGTGTGCAGCTACGCGTGGCTGAGGGTTTGCGGTGGATGGTGGCTCAGGACGCAGGCAGGGGAGGTGGTGGATGGAGTGAGCAGGTCGCGGCACTGGCGAGGCTGGTGGGAAGTGGGTGGCGGAGGGTGGAAGTGGAGAGTTAGAGGTCGGTGCCGTGAACAGGAGATGCATGTACCGATGGTCGAGAGAGAGAGGAGGCCACACGGGAAGAACGAGGAAGGAGATAATAAAGAGGGCGGAAAATGACTGGAAGGTGAAGCTTTTCGTGACCATGGAAATATGTAGGCAGAGAAACAAGTTACAGGAGCATATGCTTGTAATGTTATAAAGCATAGAATATTTAAAAGAAGAACAGTGAAGGAATGAAGAGCTCAAAAATTTTAATAAATATGCAACGTTTCGAAAAAAGGATGACAGCTGGAAGCAACGTATAAACTATACTTATGCTATGTTATTATACGTTTTTACTTCTGGAAATCAAAATAAACGAACGAATCAAGAAAATCAAGAGCCTGGGAAAACTCAAAAGTTATGGAGAACAACAGTCGACATAAATTCGAATATAAAACGCAGTGGCCATTGAGTTTATACGTTGGTTAAATGAAAGGTCGCGGGGCTCAAAAGTTCCCAAACGGTTACCGATACGGTAGACGTTACGCAACATGCAACGTACAACGGGCTCCGAATTTGTCAATCGAATATACCGTAGAGATCGGCACGACGATACGATCAAAACGGTATATAGAAATCAGTGGTACGGTCATCCGATAAAAATCGATATCGGTACCAGAATACTGCTATTTTGCAGAAAATAAGAACGACGGAGCCAAAGATGTCCGAATTTGGAAAAACGACAAACTGAAATCTTGCTCAGAAGATGGTTTAGAATTTTTCTATGTAAAAATATTTTGGTTTCGGAAACATTTTATTTTCATTACTTTTTAACTGATTGAATTGAAGTAAATTTACGCGCGAAATAAACTTTCATATTTTCGGACGAAAATTTACCAGTTGCTATATTTAATTAGACGTATTCTAAATATTAAATTTTTATTTCAAAATTTTATCGTTTAAAATTTCACAAAATTTTAACTAATTACGTTATTAAACAGTTGAAATTTTATGGGTCGTTACACAATCAGAAATCTCGAGACTCCAAGAACTATAAAGCAAGTCCAAAGCCTCAACGGGAAAGTAGCCGCATTGAGTGGGTTCATCTCAAAATCCACTGACAAATGCATTCCCTTCTTCGATCTGATCAGAAAAGGGAAACGGAACTTTGGATGGACTATGGAGTGTGAGGATGCCTTCCGAGCATTGATTCAACACCTCTCTACACCACCTATTCTGTCAAAGTCCATTGATCATGAGAGATTATACATTTACTTGGCGGTGTCAGAGAACACTATCAGTGCTGCCCTAGTTCGGGAGGAAGATCGGATACAACGGCCAGAATATTACATTAGCAAACGACTGACCGGGGCAGAGAGAAATTATCCGAAGCTGGAAAAGTTGGCTTATTGTCTTGTTATTGCCTCGAGGAAGCTCCGTCCATATTTCCAGGCTCATCCTATCACCGTTTACACCGACCAGCTGTTACGACAGGTCCTTACGCGGCCTGAGACGTCTGGTAGGTTACTTAAGTGGAATATCGAGCTAAGTCAGTTTGACATTACTTACACTCCAAGGCGAGCCATTCAAGGATAAGTCCTAGCTGAATTCACTATCCCAGAGGACTTGCCCAAAACCAGTGGATCTCCCTAGTATATCTGGAAGCTGCATACTGATGGTGCATCAAATGACCGTTGCTCGGGTGAAGGGGTTGTACTTGAAACTCCTGAAGGTCGATCTATATGCTATGCTTTAAATTTTGATTTTCGTGCGACCAACAACGAAGCCGAATATGAAGCCCTGCTTGTCGGATTGAGACTTGCCAGAGATTTAAGACTCATTGCTGTGGAGATTTATTGTGATTCACAGTTGGTCGTATGTCAAGTTCGGGGGGAGTACCAGGCCAAAGACCGAAGGCTGGCTACTTACCTAGCTTGGGTCCATGAGATATTGAATCAGTTTGATTATTATGCCATTTATTGTTTACCCCGAGAGCGCAATCAGAAAGCCGACTCATTAGCAAAGTTAGCTAGTACAGGTGAGGCACAATAAATGGGAATCGTTCCCATGGAAACATTATCTTCCCCGAGCATCGATCAGATGGAAATAGATTGGGTATTTGAGGTCATTCCCGATAAGGAGTCATGGATGACTCCATTCAAAAACTATCTCGAGCATTGGACCCTGCCGGAGCGCAAGATTGAAAAGAGACAAGTTCTTCGAAAAGCTTCGCGGTTCACTATCCAGAATGGATTCATGTATAGAAGAGGGTACTATGTTCCTTTACTTCGGTATATCGCTCACGATGAGATCAAACGAGTATTGCATGATGTACACGAAGGAGAGTGCGGCGATCACACCGGGGGGCAAGCTCTTGCCAAGAAAGTGCTCCGATATGGATACTATTGGCCGACCGTAAATCGTGATGCATCGGATTACGCCAGAAAATGTGACAAATGTCAGAAGCATGCTCAAATTCCAAGAGCCCCACCTTCTGAAATAACTCAGATGGTTAGTCCATGGCCATTTGCAGTATGGGGCATTGACATTATTGGCTCTCTACCTCTAGCCAAAGGTGGTGCGAAGTACGCCATCGTCACAGTTGATTGCTTTACCAAGTGGGCGGAAGCTGAACCCCTTGCTACAATTACGACAAAGAAAGTGATCAACTTTGTAGTGCGCAACATTATCTGCCGATTTGGTCTCCCACATACCATCGTCACAGACAATGGAGCTCAATTCGATAGTGTTGAATTTAAGAATTTATGTCAACGGTTTCACATCCAGAAGAAGTTCTCCGCAGTTTCACATCCTCAAGCGAATGGACAGGTTGAAGCTGTTAATAAAGTTATAAAGCCTATTCTGAAGAAATGCCTGGAAAAGGCCGGGGGCAAATGGGTCGATGAACATCCTATGGCTTTATGGGCTTATCGTGCAACCCATAAATACGCAATCGACCACACTCCTTTCTCTCTTTCTTACGGTTCAGAAGCCGTTATTCCAGTCGAGATGGAAGTACCTTCTCATCGTGTGACTTATTATGATCCGAAAACAAATGCTATATTACTTGCCGAATCTCTAGATTTATTGGATGAGAAGCGTAAAGACGCTGATTTGAGGGCAGCCGCATACCGAAGCCAAGTCACCAGATTGTACAATACCAAGGTTCGACCCCGAACTTTTGAACTCGACGATCTCGTACTCAAGAGAATTTACCCGGTTCCTTTGAATATGAAATCAACGTGGGAAGGACCGTATGTCATTGAATGAAAGCTCATAGATGGTACATTCAAATTATCGACCGTTGACGGTCCTGCTCTACCGAGAGCCAGGAACAGCGAAAGTCTACGTCGCTATTATACATAACAGACTCTATTTATTTATTCAGTCTATTTTTCATTTGCAATTTGTTTATGCATTTCCAAATTTGAATTTGTGATAAGGCAACTAACATTGCCGTATTTCCTTATTTCAGCAATAAAATGCAATCTCTTCGAGCCAGAGCTGTGATTTATTTGAAATGCATCATATGACCATCACTATGCACGGAGAGCTAAGTTCCACCATACGGTGGGATTTATTCAAATAGGGATTGACTGTGATACGACCGGTCACTCACTAAGTGAAACCCGAGCTCAGGGACAAGTCATCACACTGAAGCCAAAAAAGGATTGATACACGACAATCCTCTAACTAACTCCAGATTCCCAAAGTGCGAACTAGAGTATAAACCTGTAAATGTGGTTTCGAAGAGGGTGGATCCGTCCACCTAATGACTTCGCCCGTATTTAACCAAGTTTGGGGAGGATGGATCCGTCCATCTAACGACCTCGCTTGTTAACTCAGGGTGGATGTGGGCCGACCATCCACGATCCTGATAGATTCGTCTTTTCCGGAGTGCGACTGAAATCCTAAAGCCTAAACAGATGTGACTGACCATCTGTCGGCCAACTCCAGATTCCCGAAGTGCGAATCGGAGTATAAACATTAAATAACTCCAGATTCCTAGAGTGTGGACTAGAGTATAAACATTGAATAACTCTAAATCCCCAGAGTGCGAATTGGAGTATAAACGCAAGCCGAGTGTCACTGACCACCCACGAATCAATCTAAGTCCCCAGAGTGTGAACGAAGTTCTGAATATCAAACGGGTGTGACTGAACGCCCATAAAATAACCTAAGTCCCCAGAGCGCAGACGTATCTTGAAACCTTGTGCAGGTGTGACAGACTACCGATCTACAAGTGCAATCCCCAGAGTGTGGATGAGATCGCCAATAGACGAGCAAATGTGATTCGACCACCTAAACTCGCCTTGTTTCAATTCTGCTTCAACGAAGTTTAGCTCGATATATTAAAGGCAATTAACGATTGTTAACCAATCTTTTCAATTTCTCCCTGGAACTAGGGGCAGAACTTAAGTGCCAACCACTGATTGGGACAGTACAATATCGAAGTTCGACTTAGCGCTCGATTGCGATCCGAAACCGTGACTCCGGAACTTAACAATTAAACCCGGTCCGATTCAAAGACTAAAACTTCACAAGTGTATTGAATAGAAGTTCGAATGCTGAAGCACTTAAGAGAATGAACGCAAACTAAGCTAGAGACAAAATGAAATTTTATTTCAAATATTCTTTGAAAGAAAAAGATAAGTACAAAATTATACCAAAAATCCTACTAACGGGAGCCGAACCCACATCTATACACGGCCTACAAAAAGAAAGCACAAGTAGATTCCTATCTATCTACCAAAAATGAGCCAAAAAGACATATCTATTCTTTCTTTTTTCTCGGCTTCTTCTTCGGCGTTGACTCGCTAGATTCGCCGCTTGGTTTCCTCTTTGAAGCCTTGCCTTTTGGCAGCTGATCTCCAGTTGGGGGCATTATGTCAACTTCCTCCTCCGAACTCACGTGAATATTAATGCTTCCTGAAGGCGGAGTCGGAGGGATAGGATCAATATTAGCAGGTGGAGGAGGCACACTTGTATCAACGAGCATTCCTCCTGGGGAGATCATCCGTAAAGGAGCTGGGCTAGGTCCCGCCATTCCACCTCCAAAGCCACTGCCCTGCGCAGCTTCTTCTATCTCAGCGTTGATTTCAGCCAGTATCTCCTCTTCGTGAATTGTTTGAGCATCGCCAGGGACGTTAGCAGTTGGGCCCGAAGAGTTGGTTACTGGTGCGCCTCCACTCATGACAAACGGTAGATCGACAAAGAGGTCACTATGATGACCGAGAAGTTCCTCCATCGTCTGTTCATCGAAAGTGAGTGTGCTCCCATGTACCCTATCCATAGGTGCAGTAGCCGTTGTCGTAGTCGCTTCCATTATGATAGCTTCTTGCTCGTGATGCAACTAATAGGTTGCAGGAGGCATGGCAGATGTAGCTCCTATCACTGAATAGAGACAAAGATAAAGTTATTAGTGATTGCTTCAAATAACGCTTCCCACTTTGAATGAGCATAAGAGATGTTCGGAGTACCTTCCTCAGAATGAGTTGTAGGCAGAACTGGAGCAGCTTCCGTGACATGCTCATGAACTGGAGATAACCGCAGTTGAACGGGATTATATGCAGGAACAGACTCTGGATCAACCGAAGATGTATATTCAGGCTGGGTTGGCACAAGAATTTCGGGATCCGCATCATGGTGCTCAACACCAGAACCCTTTCCAGCTTCTGAATGCTGAGTGCCAAGTTTCTCCTTTTCATATGTGATTGTGATGTCATAGAGAACTTTCCTTTCATCTTCACTCAGCACCTGGTTCTCTAATTCGAATTCATCAATCGCTTCAGCTTGGTGTTTTGCCTTCTCATTATCCACCAATCGGCCCCAAGCATTATACAAGTGTGATGGATAGTTATCGAGCCAGGTCAGGCCTTGGTGTTTCAGAACATTAGCCTTGTATGTGACAAGGAGATCTTCGATATCAGCCTCCAACCTAGACTCTGCCATCTTCACTTCAATTTCAATCCTAGCCTCGGCCTCCTGAATTTTAAGTGTTGCCGCATCCCTCTCATTCTGAAGCGCCACAGCTTGTTCGCACGCCTCCTGGGCTGCTTTGTTTGCATCGTCTTTTTCTTTAACGATTTCGGAGAATTTGGCCTTAAGGTCGTCAAGCTCCTTCCGTGCGACATCCCTTTCGGCTGTAGTAGTTGTGTTTCGATGGCCATCTCCTCGACCAAAGCAAAATGCGTCTGTCACATCCTTTCCATGGATTGATTTGCCTCATCGGCTTTCTTAGTGGCCTCTATTTTCGACTTCCTGGAAGATTCGGTCTCATTATTAAGAACTTGTATTATACGGTCCTTTTGAGCGATATCGGTCTCTAACTTCTCGATTACTTTTTCCCGCTCAAAGGCCACCGCTGATGCTTTGCCCGCAGTCTTCATCCACTCCCGATACTGGCTATATATGTCATGGATGTAATCATGCATAGTTTTCTCCGCCTCAACTGGAATTCCCTTTAAATGCGGAGGGAAGACGAAGCCATCGAAACAAATATTTGGGAAGTCTTTTTTCAACTGGGCGATTCTGATCGCTCCTTCTCCAGTGGGCTCGGTGACCGCTTGTTCAATAATAGCGAGAGTTTCAGCCTCGGTTCTACGGCGCTGCGAATCAGATCTAGGAGTTTGAGAAGCCAGTTTTGGCGTGGAGGCTCTAAGGATTGTTTTCCATGATCGGAGGGTGGTGTTGGAGCTCGAGGAGGTGGAGAGCGTGATCGGGAGCGATATCTATATTCTCTATCTCTATCCCTCTCCCTCTCATAACGTTCTTGACTAGAATAACCGCGATCTCGGTCTCTATCAACTTCCCTCCTACGGGACTCATAGTATGAACTGGATGACTGGCGTGCAGAGCGAAGGCTGCCTAACATAGATTCTCGCCTAGTCATCGTATCTGTAAAGTAGAAAGAAAAGCAGAACCAGTAATTTCTAAAAAGGAATAACTTATTATTGGAAACGTGTAGTGCTATGAAGTGTATGCATGTGTTAAACCCCCCGACCAATCGGATATGTCGGCCACACTTGTAGGAAGTGGCTCGCTTAAATCTAAGACACTTTGAAGCCCTTCTAATCCGGTGTCGTGTTGAAGCGACACATAGTCTAGAATTGGAATGTCAGCGAGCCCTTCGAAAGGATTATCTATTTGCGAGGGAGGAGCCTCCGAAATTCTAACACCGGAGGCTGGCAGGGACACGACTACGGATTTCCATCTCGAAGACTTATGACGCTTATGTGCTACTGCCTTGCCTTTTCTCCTTCCCTCTAATCCCTAAAAACTGTCAGAAGGCCCGGCTACGGGTTCGTCGTCAGTGGGCGTATTTTCTTCATCGCCCTCCTCAACTATTACAACCCCAGGCGCTTTATGTTTCACCCGCCTCGTCGGGGCTTCCCTAAGCGATCCCTCAATTCTTATGCTCTGGTTTCACTCGACTAGCCCAACAATCCTCAAGTTTCTATCTGTGAGCACTGAGTCAATATCTCTTATTTTGCTCGGCACTTCCTGAAGAATCCATACTATTTCTTTGAAGTGAGCACCTTCGGGTCGCGGAATTGCGGCTGTAAAGGAAAAAAAGATATTAGTTTCAACGTTAATTATGACTATCTCATTAGCTACTGGAAAAATTGCAGCACTTACGTCTGACTAACCATCGACTAGCAAACCCAGGAGGACATCGAACGTAGAACCACTCCGTCTTAAAGTAGCTGAGCCTGGTCCAGGATCCCGACACCACTTGGCAATTCCTAACTGCCTCTAGAAACGTGAATGAAGAATTGTCTCCCCGACTCTTGACATTAAACAAATATCTGACTTCTTCCAGAGTCGGGTCCAAAAGAGATGTTCCATGAAAACAATGAATAGGCTGTTCAGCATTGCATATCCATTTGGATGTAATTGCGACGGAGCGATTCTAAAGAAAGTTAACACTTCTCAAATATACTGGTTGAATGGAGGAAGTGTTCTCGCTGTGCATGAATGTCGATTGAAGACTGTGAATCCTTCTGGGGGAGTGTGTGGCCTGTCATTTAGCTCGGGAAGTAGAACGTCATCTAATGATAGACAGTGTCTTAAGCATATTCGCCCCAGCATATCTTCGAAGACATTGGATGGCACAAAGTCTTATGGATTCACGATAAAAGTTACTCCCGGTAGATTGTCCGAAGCTGGACCTATTACTTCGGCTGCAATGGCCGGCATCTCTATTATCGGAGAAGACGAGCTTTGAGGCTCCTGCTGCTGTGAACTTGTAGATTCCATAACTAATCAACTCATCAAAAACCATCAATAGATGATAATAAGCCTGTGTGTCCCCCAGTGTCAAGTGCATGAGTGTGTTGTGCAGTGCAGTGCTACATAACACTAAAAAGATTTTACAGAATTTAAGAAATGTTCAAACGATGAGACTTCAGAATTCAATTGGAGTAACCATCATCGCTGACCGTCACAACCATACCATCCAGACTTTAGAGACCGATCTGAGTTAACATTTGTTAAAATTTTGTCAAGTTACAGTTCCATCGACGAGCTTCGAAGGGCAGTCAAATATGCAGTTTAACAGTTAAGTCCAGATATGCGAGGCTGAAGCTCGTCGGAGTCAGGTTCGAGTATGCACAAGATTTTGTATCCATCAAGATTTAAACTTAGATCGTTCAACAAAAGTTCAATTTTCACATCGATCAAGTAAGACTGAGATTCATATCGATCTGAAGCCTTAGTCTTCGCATCAATCACCGGCCTAGTCTTCGTATCGATCACCAGAGTCAGAACTTCGCATCGATCATCCGGGCTAAGTCTTCGTATCGATCGCTCCAGATCGATACAAACTCCTACCATCCTCGATCGATATGAATCTCGCCCTTTCATTCAGCACTTCCAGGATCGATACGAACTCCTTGTATTCCCAGATTGATGCGAGTTACTTCCCAATGTTATAACACTCCTCCTCCTATCCATCAATCGACCTTCTTCCCCAAGCTGTTTGAACGCCATTGCTCCTCCCTCAATCTTGCTCTGACCCAACTCCGGTAGCGACGTCGTTGGAATCGGCCATGACCTTGAACGAATTAGCATGGAAACTCGAGTCTCATCGTTCTAGAATGGGTTTTCGTTAGTTGTCGTTTTGAAGGAACAAAGAGTTAGACGATTTGGGATGAAGACAGTTTTCGTTTACCGAGTGCTCTATCGATACGAAAGTAGAAAGTAAAAAGTGAGCAAGTGAAAAAATTCTAAGTACAAAACGTATTTATATGGGTATATATCTAGGAAGAAATGATTCGTCTCCCAGTGCCAGTGACCGATAGAAGCAGTTTGCACATCATCGATATGAAACCTCATATTTGTATCCACTTACTGTCAACCTGAAGCCACAGTTATTCGTATCTGTCACTGATACATCGATGCAAAGAGACCTTCTTCATATCCATCCATCATCCATCTAATGCAACAGCCGTTCATATCCATTGGTATCCATCTAATACGAAACAAGCACTCCAAGATCCTACCATCACGTATCGATGACCATCGATACGAAAGTCACTACAAGACCATATTAAAGCCACTCAACTCCATCGATATGAAATGACAATTTCGTATCCCCTATTCGAAGACCATAAGATTTCATACCCATTAATACGAAAGCAAATTTTCAACTCCTCAAATCGATCCAGGAGAGGATCGATATGAAGGAATACACCAAAACAACCACGAAGTGTTGTTACAACTCGAATTTCACATCGATTCAGGAGAGGATCGATATGTAATTCGATAAGAGAAAACTGACAATGACTCGTGAGTGTGCGAACGTTAACGGGAGTCAGGTTAACATATGTACATGTATGATGGACTAACATCCCATTTTTAAAATTCATAGGAATTGAATGCTCATCTGGTGACAATTACAACAACAAACAACAGTTTGCATCCAACGCTTAGTTACAACAGTGCACAGTACAACAATTCGCAGTCAACAATTCAGTATTTATATTACTGGAGATCAATCGAAGGTTATATCTTTTGACGAAAAGACAACAACCATTCAGCAAGTCAGATAAAACTGTTCAGAATGAAGATTGCAACTTTTCAAAGCACATCATGTTCTCACAAGGCGTACTTTGGAGGGAAAATGTTATCCCGCCTTTTGGCAAGGCCGTGACACCAAGAAATTGACTGAGAACCAAAGACGGTTCATCCCGGAAAACGGTATACACAGGTTCGCTATGGATACTGGTAAATTTTGCCCGAGTCCGGATCAAGCTACAATTAACATGGCACGACAACCAAAGCAATGAAAGCCAACGTTTCAAATTTCAAGTCAATCCTAGTTCGTATACTCGAGATATGATCGATGCAGCTCAAGTGATTGCCTTGTTCGTATCCAAGAAGAAATCAGAGAGAGACCTCCTTCGCATCGATCCTGCTTGAATCCATCAACTGCGCACGGTTTCGTATCGATCAGTAGCAAGTGAGTCCACTTCGTATCCATTCGGGTAGCTCTCTTCGCACCCATCAAATACCACCTCTCTTCGTATCCATCAAGCTTGTTCCCTTTCGTATCCATCAATGTTCATCGTTTCGTATCGATTCCATTTCAACACACTTCGTATCGATCCTCCCATCCACGCACTTCGTATCGATCATCCAATAATCGATACGAAGAACGCATGACAGATCGATACGAAGGATGCCACTTTCCATTGATACGAAGCAGCCTCTAAAGCATCGATACGAAAAGAGCTGTCCAGGTCGATACGAAGAATAATTCCAGGTCGATACGAACAAAGCACGATTCAAGTGACAGAAATAGTCACTCGGCATGAAAAGTGGATCGATCCAAGAAGTTAGTGCCATGTCAACTAGCAAGCACATGCTCGGAAGCTATACAAACAAAGCGATGCGAAGTGGATTGATGTGAACTTAGCAGCCTTCAATAAATCGAAACTTGCATCGATCATAACTCAAAATCTACAAGTCCAAATGCCACCAAATTTCATAGGAGCTTGCGTACATCCTCAAGAACGTTCATGATCGATCTCGACTCGATTGGACGAAATACCGATTGATACGAAATTCGTTCGTATCGATCACGGATCGAGTGCAAACGGCAAGGGATCGATCGTGTGGGCCCACCCCCGTGAGTGAAGAGGTCTTTCGAGATCCGAGCGAGATATTTGCAACCTACGCCTATAAATAGCAGCCTAGAACCTACTAAAAAGGGACTTTTGGCTCTTCTACATCCATACTCTACCGAAATCATTGTTGTATTCGAATTCTACAATTGTAACACGTTGTAACCAGCAAGAAAAAATCAATAAAGTCAATCATTTCATAGTGGACATAGGCCATACACCGAACCACTCTAAATTAGTGTGTTTCTATGTATTTTTCTTACATATTATTGGTGTGTCTGTTAGATTTTCCTCATTTTCCATTTATATTCTTCATTTTATCTCTTCAAAAACATTCGAAGAGTGTTGTGCCCAATTTTAGTACAAATAGAGTTCTCCTACAACAATAGTTTTTAGTCTAGTATCGGTATGGCTCCTTTTGAAACCCTTTATGGAAGGCCATGTCGATCACCTTCATGTTGGTTGGAATCCGGGGAGAAGCTTATTCTAGGCCTAGATTCTATTCGTGATTCTTCTGAGAAGATTGTTCTTATTCGTCAAAGAATGAAAGAGGCTCAGAGCCGCTAGAAATCCTACGCGGACAACCGTAGGAAGCCTCTCGAGTTCTCTATTGGTGATCTCATCTTTATTCATGTTTCTCCTCTAAAAGGGGTTATGCGTTTTAGTACGACTGGGAAGTTGGCTCCTCGCTTTATAGGACCATTTCCTATTGCTGAACGTATTGGCCATGTGGATTATAGAGTTTCACTTCCAGCTCATCTATCTGGCATTCATGACGTGTTTCACGTCTCCCAACTTCGGAAGTGTCTTCGAGAGTCAGATTCCATTATCGATTCTCCGGATTTGCAAGAGCTTGAGATCTCACCAGACCTATCTATCGTGCAGCAGCCGATTCACATGCTTGCTTCGGAGGTGAGACGCCTTCGAAACAAGGACGTGCCGCTCATTAAAGTTCAATGGTCCACTAATCCCAAAGATTGCACTTGGGAAACCATAGAGTTTATCGAGCCTTCATATCCCGGTTTTCTTTCTTTGCATATTGTTGGTGAGAATATCTCTTTATCTCAAGCTTGTTTTTTCCCTTTTTGATTGATGAAATTAATAAGTTGAATACAAATTCTTCTATAGAAATTATGAGGATGCAATTTTGTTAAGAGGGGAAGTCTGTAACAACCCTGGTTTGGAGATTACCTTTCAATATTAAATTATAATGGTAATTATAATTTAATATTGCAAATTAAATTAAAAATGGAGAAATTAAATTGTTTATTTGAAATAAACAATGAAAATTGGAATTTAAAATGAGAAAATAAAATTCCAAGCTTTATTTTATTTTGTTTAGTGTGATAATAAATGGAATATGGGCTTTAAATAAAGAAAATGTCTTTATTTTAGAGAAAATGCAATAATTATATTAATTATTGCCCATTTACTTCTTTTAATAATTTTTAAGAGAAGTATTTTATTTTTAAAGGTGGTTTATTGAAATAAAAAGGTAAAAATTGGTTTAAAAATAAGTTTTGGCTATAAACAATGTTTTGCAATAGTTTGAAATATTTTTCTAAGTGAGAAAATAAATTTTGTGGAATTTTAAAAGTTAAAAACATGGTTTTATTTATTTATTTGAGTAAAAAGTACATTTTTGTTAAATTAAGGAATTTAATAATAAAAATATTTTAAAAATATAAATTAATCTTTTTATATGATAGAAATGTCTTATTTTTTATGTATACAAGTTTTCACATTTTTCTTGTGTAAGACTTGAGAGAAAATGAATTTTATTTTGTGTATATGTGATATATGCGCATATATTTGTTAAGTGTTGTTTAATTCTTTAGGCCAATTTATTTTCTTTTATTATCAAACCCATTTGGACCCATTAACACTTTGCCTGGTACGAAGAGGAAATAGAATCAGCAGTACGTTCATTCTATCTTGTGCTCCTTCTTCCTCTTCTTCCAGTAACAAGAAAATAGAAAAACCTTCCTCCAAATTGTAAAATCCAACCAATTTCTCAATTAAAATTCAACAAATTCAAGGCTTTTTGCAATCTGGTGATAAATCAAAGGTAATAAACTCCAAACTACTAAATTTCATCACAAAATTCTTATTACAGTGAATGATTTCTAATTCTATTGTATATTTGGTTTTGCATGTTCTTCTTATCTTCTGTACAGGTTCTTAGAAGCCATTTCTCAAGCAAAAGCTTCAACTTTGCTGCTAAAATCCTAGTTTTAGCCTTCAATCAGCAAGGTGAGTTCCTAAAACTCACAAATGCTAGCTAAGGAAAGCTCAAATCGCTCAAAAATGTGAAAATATGCTTGCTGTGGAAAATTTTCAGTGGTTGGTTTTGCTTGTTTATAATCTGATTTCTGTTGCTACTTTGAAACCTTATAACTTTTGATTCCGACAATGAAATGCTGCCGGATTTCTTGCATTTGGTAACTTGCATGTTGAACTTCATCACTGTAAAATTTCATTGATAAATATTGTTGTTTGATATGTCAAAACTTGCTAAGAAAATCATATCGCAGCTTGAAATCGAACTGGAAAAAAAATCGTAAGTTAGGTCGACAGCCCCCTGTCCTTGGGTCGACCTACCTGTCAACCCAGAGGCTCCTAGGTCGACCAAGCGGTCGACCTAGGGACCAAGGAGGTCGACCTCCAAGATGATCTCATGGTCAACCTGGCAAAAGGCAAAATTTTGCCTTGTCTCTTCTTTTGTTACGATGTTTTCTAGCTCCTTTTGCTTCATTTTCTGGTTAGATTTCATGATATTTTTGAAGGCCATGATGTCTATCAATAGACTAGCCAAATTTTGGAGATTTTTAAATTCAAATTTTGAATTGTTTTGAATTTAATTTGAATTTAAATTTGAATATCGGTTTGAGTGATTTTCCTTGTTTTTATTCGTTTTCGAGCACGGTTTTCTCCAAATCTTTTTGAAATGGTTTTTAAAATTAATGGGCATTTCAAAATAATTATTATATAATATTTTCAAGTATTTTCAAGTGTAAAATCTATTTATTCTCTATAATAAGGGAAATTTTCAAATAGGGTTTTCAAATTGATTTCGAAAATTGGTTTTCAAAAGGTTGTTTTTCAAAGTAAATTATTTTATATATAAATTACAAGTTTTTGCACATTTCGAGTGAATGAGAAGGAGGATTAAACGGTTTGGTAAAACACGTGGTATGGAACACGTGCGTTTATCTTATCAGTTAATTCCCAACTTTTCTGTTTGATCGTTTTGACTTTCGGGTCCAGTTTACCGATGAGATGAGGTAAGCTTTTTACTGCTTTGAGTGTGAAATTTACTAGCGGTTAGTAAACCATTTAGTGCGAACGTGTGGTATGGGACACACGTTAACACTGTTCGAGTTCCTATCCGAGAGTTTGTAACACATTTGTCTTTGAGACGTATTGCCAGTACTGGACCTTCGGGTCATTGTCCTAGAGACGTTTGCCATTGCAGTGTATTTGTCTTCGAGACGTTTGCCATATTTTCCATTGCGGCGTATTTATCCATTGAGACATATTTTCCTTCGAGCGTGGTACCATATTTGAGAGAGAGCAGTACTTGGCAGGCTTCGGCCATATGCACGTGCAAATTTTTGAGATGTTTTCATTGATGTTTGTGATTTCCCAAGTGTATTGCCTTTTTATTTTTGGCCATTCGAACTGTTTGGGATATTTTATATATATATATATACAGCAATTACCTTATGGTAATTTAAACTCTTATGAGTTCTATCTTTGAGATTTGAGTTGCCTACACTGGCGTTTTATTGAGATTGTCGATATAGCGTATATTTGAGATTTTAATCTCCTATTTGGAGATATATTTGCCTTGTGGCGCATTTGGAGATGCTGATTTCTTTGAGTTGCTTTTGAGATTGCCGTTATGGCGGGTTTGGGATTTCTCCTTTTTAGGAGCTATAATTTTCCCTAAACCATTATTGATGATTTGTGATATGTCGATGATATGAGGCTTGCTACATTTAGCGTTTTATGAATTGTTTTATCTCTTTTGAGATTATATGTGTTTGTACCAAAAATGGGCACAACACTCTTCGGAAGTTTTTGAAGAGATAAAAGTGAAGAAGGAAAATTAAGACTGAGGATTATCTAACAAAAACTCCAAATAACAGAAAGTAAATTGCACAGAAGACAGCGATTTAGAGTGGTTCGGCGTTTCGCCTACGTCCGTAATTGAAGTTTGATGATTTTATTGCTCGATACTTGAAGATTACAATTTCTTATACTGTAATACAACTGATTTTCAAAGCTAAGTCTGAAACTAAAGCAGCAGTGGTGATTTAGAGTAAATCTGGCAGAGTCTGGGCGCTCTTTAGCTCTTAGAATTCTCCGACCCCTTTTCTGAATGACCGGGGGCTATATTTATAGGTGTAGGAGGCTGATATTTCGCCTAAAATTCGGGGAGACCGCTTCTGGCACGTGAGGGGGCCCACATGGCCGAAATCTGGAGATCCGGGCCCACTTTGGGATCGATTCGACCCTTGGTTCGAATCGATCAAGAAATCATCCAATCGAGCTAAAATTTGGTGTGAACATTCTTCATCATGTGCTTAAGCTTCTGTGAAAATTTCATGGCATTTGGACTTGTAGAACTCGAGTTATGATCGATTCAAGTTGGTCCATATCGATTCGAACTCAACTTCGAATCGATCAAGATTTGCTCCGATTGAGCTGAAATTTGGCGTGGACATTCCTTAGGTTTCCAGTAAGCTACTGTCCAAATTTGGTGGCATTTGGACTTGTAGATCTCAAGATATGATCGATGCAAGTTGGTCCATATCGATTCGACCCTTGGTTCGAATCAATCAAGAATTGCTCCGATCGAGCTGAAATTTGGCATGGACATTTCTTAGGTTACCAGTAAGCTACTGTCCAAATTTGGTGGCATTTCGACTTGTAGATCTCGAGATATGATCGATGCAAGTTGGTCCATATCGATTCGACCCTTGGTTCGAATCGATCAAGAATTGCTCCGATCGAGCTGAAATTTGGCATGGACATTCCTTAGGTTGCCAGTAAGCTACTGTCCAAATTTGGTGGCATTTGGACTTGTAGATCTCGAGATATGATCGATGCAAGTTTGGATTTCTCAGCCGTAATCCATCAATATCTGGAGCATATGAACTCCGATTGACTTGAAATTCCGAATGTTGGCTCTCATAGCTTTGCTTGTCATGTCATATTAATTGTAGCCCGATCCGGACTTGGAAAAAATTCTTCGATATCCATAGTGAGCCTGCGTATAACCGATCTCCAAGACGAACTGTCATTGGTTTCTAATCAAGTTCTTGGTGTCACGGCCTTGCCAAAAGGCGGGATAACATTTGCCCCCCAAAGTATGTCTTGTGTGAACATGACGTGCTTTGAAATACTGCATCCTTCATTCTGAAAAAGTTCTATCTGATTCGTTGAGTAGTTGCTATCTTTTCGTCAAAAGATGTAACTTTCAATTGATTTCCAGTAATATAAATGTTTATTGAACCACTGTCAGTGATTATGTAGTGCAATGTTGTAACTGAGTGTCGAGTGCTAGCGATTTGTTATTCGCTGTTGTAATTGTCATCAGGTGAACATTCAATTCCTGTAAATTTTGAAAATTGAATGTTAGTCTGTCATAAATGTACGTATGTTAACCTGGCTCCTGTTAACGTTTGCACGTTCACGAGTCGTTGTCAAGTTCTTTAGTTTTTGTTTGGATTGAGTTTCGTATCGATTCTCTCCTGGATCGAAGTGAAATTCAAGTTGTAACAACGTTCGATGGTTGTTTTGAGTCCTTCCTTTGTATCGATCCTCTCCTGGATCGATCTGAGATGTTGGAATGTATGCTTCGTATCGACGGATACGTCATAATGGGTCTCGGATTGGCGGATACAGGAGTAATGCTTTGTGTCGACGGAGTAGAACAATCTAGACGTAATTATGCAGTGAGGCTTCACAGAGGATATGCCATTTCTTATTCCTTTATTCAATAAGAATCCCCAATCGTGGATAATCTTTGATAGGAGTCATCCATGACTCTTTTTCTAGATCCGTCTCCAAGATCTAGTTGATCTTCGTATGTCAATGCTTGGAATAATAAGCATTTCAACTGGGATAAAGTCTTTTTGCCGCGCATCCCCGAAACTGGCTAACTTGGCCAGTGACTTAGTTTTTTCATTTTGTCCTCCGAGGAGGTGTGTAATGGTGTAATTGTCGAAGTCGACTAGTAGCTTTTGGACCCAGCTAGGATGAGGAGCAAGATGTTGCCCCCTAGTTCAATAATCTTCCCTGACTCGGTATACTACTAACCAATAATCACATAATATATGCAAAGTTTCCACTCCTAGTTTTCTTGTAAGTTTGAGTACCAAGGCTTCATACTTAGCTTCGTTATTTGTTGCAGGGAAGTTGAGTTTGAGGGCGTGGCAGATCGATCGTTCCTCAGTAGTCATTAACGCAATTCCGACGTTAAAGAAGCCGATTATTGGAAGTTCCATCTGTGTACGTCCTCCATCGGTTGGACGGTTCGCCACTGTTCTTCGGATAGTCGTCTGATGTGGTGGATTCAGATATGAAGTATGCTAATGTTTGATCATGGAGAGCTCTACGAGGGAGATATGTGAAATCAAATTGGCTTAGCTCGATATCCCATTCGAGTATCCTTTCAGACATCTAATGTTCCCATTGGATCTAGCGTTCTCAAGTTTGAATCCAAAGAATGCAGTATAGCACTACAGGTCCGGATCTATGATGAAATAGTTGTATTCCTGGTCTAGGACATGTTTCAGTATCTGATTGCATCTAGAGTTTGCATCCATGGATGAGAGTAATTGATGTCTGATGGTTAAGTCAATTAGTTGATTGATCATTGGATGTGGAAGCTATGCTTTGCCATGCCTCGTGCAAATTTGGGTAGTCGGTGTATGTTCGCCACTCTCCTTTTGTTTCTCTCATAGGCAAAGGATTGAATACTCATTTTGGGTAGAGGACATCGCGGATAAACCTATTGGATTTGAGTAGATTCGCCTCCTCCTTAAGTGTAGCAGATCTTTCTGGATCCATGTTGCTTTGTTTTTATACACTGAGACATGCATCGGGTTGGCACTTAGTGCCGGGTTCTTAATGGTGGGTGAGAGTCCATATATACACATGAGATTGAGTCCAAGCGAACATATCAAATTCACCTGAAGCAATGCAGTCGACTCTTGCACCATCATTGCGCAGAGTTGTGATCTGATCTACAATACACGTGAAGGGTTGTAGGTGCCTCATGTGTTTATTTTCAATGGTAAATGATCAGGCTTATAAGGATGTTAAATCAAAGGGTTAGTAGAATTTAGCCTCGTACTGCATACTGCTACATAGCTGGCTCCAGCTTTGAGATTGAATTTACTTGTGTTTCTGAATGATCAGTCGCCCATGAGTTTGGGTATTGATTTGATGATTCTATCTCTAGGCATCCTTTCGGTCGCAACCTAGAGTTGTTACGAATATCAAGCATGGGTCATAGGTTGAAATTGTCATAGTTAACTCTCGGATAATTACTATTTTGCCCCCAGTGATGGGTTGGCGGATGCATTACGCGGACGGTCTAGTCTCGTCCTAGCGGTGTTTATACTGTAGTTCAAGCTTTTAGAATTAGAGTTCATTGATGAATGGTTGAATCATATTAATCTTATCTTCTTGCTCGTGCCCCCAAGTCTGGGGAGTATCTCGATAAGTGGCAAGGTAGACAATGTCCGCTTCAATTTTGTATTATGTTCCATTAAACCATAGGATCAAATTAACGGACGGAGGGCCGAGTCGTGCCTATCATGCATTATGTTCTAATTCTTTCCTCTAGGCGGAATACATTGTTACTTTGCCGACATTCGGACATAAGCTAGAATCTGGATGGTCAATGACATTCGCTCTACTGCTTATGTCGCCATACTTTGGGCAAAAACTGAAGAGTGAATCGTCTAGTCAGATCCAATGCAGGATTGGTGCTTCCCTTGTCGAATCTAGGGTAAGAATCAGTGTGCAGATGTTTAGGTTGCACTTGTTTCGAATCGTTCTTTTAGCCGGATCATGGTAAGAGTCAATGAATGAATGGTCGCGTTGCATTCATTTGGAGTTGGCTGATCAACCATGTCCATTTCGATTTACGTTCTCCCGTTAGATCTAGGGATAAAGTCAGTTCAAATGCAGTCATGTCATGCTCATTTGGTCTCATGCTCTTCCTGACGGATCGAAGGAAGGCGACGAAGGACGAATGGTCAAGTCACACTCATTCGTGGTTTATTCTTTTATCCGTGCTATGCTGGTCGAAGATATTCGATGCATGCTCGGGTCACATCGATTTGTAGTTGAAGAGGATTGACATTGACCGTCGATTCGATGGCATGATGCAGAATGCTCGGACCTCATTTCCTGTCAATTCGATGGTATGATATGAAAGGAGCAGATCGACATTGCCCGTCGATCCGGCGGTATGATATGATTGGTTGCTTGTAACTTTGGGCGTCATTATGTTTGGTTGGCATTAAGGCCTCCTTGCAGTCGTTGCCTTAAGTTTTAATGGACGCTAAGCCGGAGAGGCAGCGAGTCACCTTTCTCTTCTTTCAGTAATTTGTACTTCTGCCTCCAGTCTTGGGGATAAGCCGTAATAGGCGTTATGCAATATTTTTCACTGCTTAATTTTAACATCCACACTCTGGGGACTTGTATCTTTATGACAGTTGTTGATCACTCATTTTCATGTGTTGAGTCTGCGCCTGTGCTCGGGGAATGAGTGATGTAACTTGGTTGAGATGCAGTCGAAGTTGTTAGGTGGACGGGTCCACCCTCCTCAAGGCCGTACATGATGGAGATGCAGTCGAAGTAGTTAGGTGGATGGGTCCATCCTCCTCAGAGCTGCATTGAATGGAGATACGGTTGAAGTCGTTAGGTAGATGTATCTACCCTCCTCGAAGCCGTATTTGATGGGGATGCAGTCGAAGTCGTTAGGTGGATGGGTCCACCCTCCTCGAAGCTGCATTGAATGGAGATACGGTCGAAGTCGTTAGGTAGATGGATCTACCCTCCTCGAAGCCGTATTTGATGGGGATGCAGTCGAAGTCGTTAGGTGGACGGGTCCACCATCCCCGAAGCTGCATTGAATGGAGATACGGTCGAAGTCGTTAGGTAGATGGATCTACCCTCCTCGAGGCCGTACTTGATGGAGATGCAGTCGAAGTCGTTAGGTGGACGGGTCCACCATCCCCGAAGCTGCATTGAATGGAGATACGGTCGAAGTCATTAGGTAGATGGATCTACCCTCCTCGAGGCCGTACTTGATGGAGATGCAGTCGAAGTCGTTAGGTGGACGGGTCCACCCTCCTCGAAGCTGCATTGAATGGAGATACGGTCGAAGTCGTTAGGTAGATGGATCTACCCTCCTCGAAGCCGTATTGGGTAGTAGTTTATACTCTGGCTCGAGCTCTCGGAGTCCGGAGTTGGTTTAATGTTTATACTCCAGTTCGCACTCTCGAAAGATGGAGTTTGTTGATGTTTATACTCCGGTCCGCGCTCTCGGAATCCGGAGTTAGTTAAATGTTTATACTCCAGTTCGCGCTCTCGGAAGCTGGAGTTTGTTGATGTTTGTACCCAGCTCGCGCTCTCGGAGTACTCTGGGGTTTTGTTAATGTTTATACTCCAGTTCGTGCTCTCGGAAGTTGGAGTTTGTTGATATTTATACCCAGCTCGCGCTCTCGAAGTACTCTGGGGTTTTGTGAATGTTTATACTCCGTCTCGCGCTCTGGGAGTACGGAGTTGAATGAATGTTTATACTCCGCCTCGCACTCTGGGAGTACGGAGTTAAGGAATGTTTATACTCCGCCTCGCACTCTGGAAGTACGGAGTTAAGTAAAATGTTTGTACCCAGCTCGCGCTCTCGGAGTACTCTGGGATTTTAGGAAAATGTTTATACTCCGCCTCGCACTCTGGGAGTACGGAGTTAAGTAAAAAGTTTGTACCCAGCTCGCGCTCTCGAAGTACTCTGGGGTTTTAGGAAAATGTTTATACTCCGCCTCGCACTCTGGGAGTACGGAATTAAGGAATGTTTATACTCCGCCTCGCACTCTGGGAGTACGGAGTTAAGTAAAAAGTTTTTGTGTATCAGCCCGTTTCTGGCCTGATGTGAGGGCTTGTCCCTGAGCTAGGTGTTTCGCTTAGCGAGTGATCGGTGGGATCCCGATTAACTTCCACTTATAGGCCCCTCAACAAAGGATGAGGTTTAGAGTATGGACGGTTAGATCGCGTCCATGTTCATTTGGATTCCGCTTTTGCCAGGCCTGAGGAGTAAGATTAGTGTTCTAGCAAGCTTTGTGCTCGAGCATAGGAAGGGATGGTCGAACTACGTCCACTCTGAGTTGTGTATTTTCCCTTAAGTCGGGTGCAAGAATTGGAGAGCAGACAGTCGAGTCACGTCCAATTTATACTTTGCATTCTTTCGATCGAGCTAAGGAAGAGAGTTGAAATGACAGCTCGTGATGGTTAGCGAGTAGGCAGTCAGTCGTTGATGACTTTAAATTGAGGGTCGGACCCTTAAACATATATTCCCTCAAATAATCCCAAATTTCTAATGTAGGACTGGATGCATGGATGGTGACATCACGTCCACCCTTGATGTGATTCCGATTTCATCGGGCATCAGAAGAAGCATAAGTATTTTGGAAAGCTTCAAGTACGAGATGGAGAAGGCATTGTTGGGACATATAACTCCAAGTCTTTCTTACATCTCCTAATTAAATTGCATAGGCGGATGAGTGGATGGTCGGTTGCATCCACTTTGTACTAAAGTCCTGACCTTGTCGGTCTCTTCCGCTTTGATGCCTTGCCCCCAGTCAGGGGCATATAGTAGCCGATGAGTGGTTGAATCATGCTCGTCATGATGATACCTCAATGATTTGATCATAGTCCACGGAGGTTGTTTTGCACCCAATCTTAAGTACTCGGTTACCTGCATCATTTGCAAGTAGTTTAATTCAAGTAGGTCATATTTCGCAACGTAAATGAAAATGAAAATGAATCATAAATAATTCAAAAGAGATCAGATCAAATCTCATTTATAAGTGAGGCAGCGTCGCATGCTCGCTATTGCACTTTAGTCCAGCCCTTTTCAGTTGGATGTCTAAAGCAAATGGTTCAATTTGATCAAAGTCCTTGATCGATAGGGGTCGGATATTTCCGGTCCTTTGTTTTATGGGGCTTGCACATATTGTCGGAGCTATCCTTCCCGGAGAAGCCTTATGGCGTTGGCGTTCACGGTAGCCATTTAGAGAAGAGGAGTTTTCTGATCTAGAGTATGGAGCAGGTCCCCTCCTTATCCTGCTATGTTGATCCTTCATCAGATTCATCAACTAAAAATTTTCCTAGACATGTTGGTGTAGTTGTCGGCGGCGGTCTACTAGTTCTCTTGTCAAAGTCTGGAAATAAGCGCCGGTGATGAATTCATTTATGGGTATCGGCAGCAACTGGCTGCGGGATTTGGATAAATTCGTTGGCTGCCAGCTTCTTCATTCACTTCAACAATATAAGAAGTAGATCTGGTATGTCTAACCACGATTGACAATGTTCTTTGAGGAATGGGGGAAGACAGCTACATTTGATAGCAGTCATCACTCTTGGTGTAAGCCATGCGCAATTCTCACTTCATGAGGTAGTGCCGGGGGTTGTATTTCCATAACACACCGACATAGTTAACATGTTGAATTTTCACTGGAAGTTCTGCATGTAGGATGGTTTCAACGAATAGGTCTCGACTAGGAAAGATTCCCCAATCGGCATTATGATCAGGCTCATTTTATTGCCCAGGGGTCTTGTAACACTGGTCAATGACGTATGCATGATTGCGTTCGAGTTGTTTGCAATGCCGATAGGACGGTGAGTTGGTTAAAATGGGCTAACAGATTGGTGTTTATCCCAAACTTTCATCCTGATAGGGGACCTATATAGGGTATTAAGGAAGTCTTCTTGAGGTTGCATGCCATGCTTTTAGTCATGTGGACGTAGAATGATTAAGATGCGGGCATTTGAAGATGGTTCAGCGGTGACCAACTATGCTTTGAGTCGGTAGAGTAGACAGTGTAGGGGAGTCGTTATATTAGCCGTCGTACCATAGTTGTCAACTCAGGAGTTTGAAAGCTGGTCAATTGGAGGAAGTTGCATTCCACCTTAAAAGCATTATATATTAATCAACCCCAGTTCTTGGCATATTAACTAGGTTCTCCAGCCTCTGGGAGTACGGTTGAGTAGTATTTCTTTACCCATTCCTTGATTGCAACTCAACATTTGTTGTTGTGATCTCCTATGTCTTGTCCAGTCATGGAACAATCAGAAGCATGGATGGAATGTTCCTTCATTAAATTGGTGATTGAATTCACTATGCGGGTGCCCTGCGCTGCGGCTAGGGTCGTACCCGAAAATATTTTTTTTTTATAATTTCGTATCATTCTTGTTCGAATCCATCCTGTTCGTATCCATCCAGAGAATTAGCTCTACTAGCATTGATACGAAATGCGCATGGCTAGATCGATACGAAAGTGGTATCTATTGATCGACACAAATAGGGCGCAGTTCGATCGATTCGAATTGCAGTTAAGTATCGATACGAATTGGGTGCAGTTGGATCGATTCGAACTGCAGTTGAGTATCGATACGAATTGGGTGCAAATGGATGGATACGAAGTAGAGGCAGATTGATGGATACGAACTTCATCATATTTTCATGGATTCGAAATACATCATATTTTCATGGATACGAAAACCATCATATTTTCATGGATTCGAAAATATGGATACGAAAACCATCATATTTTCATGGATACGAAAAATTGCATTTTTTCTAGATTCGAAAATATGGGTATGGAATTCATGATGAATGTAGTTCCTCTTAGATCTGGAGCAATCTGAATAGAATAGAAGGAACCACTTATGAACAGATCTGGATCTTTTCCTTAGATTTTTGCAATCCAACGACGGTAGTAGATCCAACGAGCAGGAGAAAATACTTGGTTTTTTCTCAGTGAAAGCACCAAAGTGTTTGTACCAAAAATGGGCACAACACTCTTCGGAAGTTTTTGAAGAGATAAAAGTGAAGAAGGAAAATTAAGACTGAGGATTATCTAACAAAAACTCCAAATAACAGAAAGTAAATTGCACAGAAGACAGCGATTTAGAGTGGTTCGGCGTTTCGCCTACGTCCGTAATTGAAGTTTGATGATTTTATTGCTCGATACTTGAAGATTACAATTTCTTATACTGTAATACAACTGATTTTCAAAGCTAAGTCTGAAACTAAAGCAGTAGTGGTGATTTAGAGTAAATCTGGCAGAGTCTGGGCGCTCTTTAGCTCTTAGAATTCTCCGACCCCTTTTCTGAATGACCGGGGGCTATATTTATAGGTGTAGGAGGCTGATATTTCGCCTAAAATTCGGGGAGACCGCTTCTGGCACGTGAGGGGGCCCACATGGCCGAAATCTGGAGATCCGGGCCCACTTTGGGATCGATTCGACCCTTGGTTCGAATCGATCAAGAAATCATCCAATCGAGCTAAAATTTGGTGTGAACATTCTTCATCATGTGCTTAAGCTTCTGTGAAAATTTCATGGCATTTGGACTTGTAGAACTCGAGTTATGATCGATTCAAGTTGGTCCATATCGATTCGAACTCAACTTCGAATCGATCAAGATTTGCTCCGATTGAGCTGAAATTTGGCGTGGACATTCCTTAGGTTTCCAGTAAGCTACTGTCCAAATTTGGTGGCATTTGGACTTGTAGATCTCAAGATATGATCGATGCAAGTTGGTCCATATCGATTCGACCCTTGGTTCGAATCGATCAAGAATTGCTCCGATCGAGCTGAAATTTGGCATGGACATTCCTTAGGTTGCCAGTAAGCTACTGTCCAAATTTGGTGGCATTTCGACTTGTAGATCTCGAGATATGATCGATGCAAGTTGGTCCATATCGATTCGACCCTTTGTTCGAATCGATCAAGAATTGCTCCGATCGAGCTGAAATTTGGCATGGACATTCCTTAGGTTGCCAGTAAGCTACTGTCCAAATTTGGTGGCATTTGGACTTGTAGATCTCGAGATATGATCGATGCAAGTTTGGATTTCTCAGCCGTAATCCATCAATATCTGGAGCATATGAACTCCGATTGACTTGAAATTCCGAATGTTGGCTCTCATAGCTTTGCTTGTCATGTCATATTAATTGTAGCCCGATCCGGACTTGGAAAAAATTCTTCGATATCCATAGTGAGCCTGCGTATAACCGATCTCCAAGACGAACTGTCATTGGTTTCTAATCAAGTTCTTGGTGTCACGGCCTTGCCAAAAGGCGGGATAACAATATGCTTGTGTAGTGATACCATATTATCACTTTATGTAACCATACACTTTAAATTGTCCCTTCTCACTTGATAATATTATCACATTATCCTTATGCTCATATTATCAATTATCCTTGTAAACTGATTTGTTTAGCTAGACTGACCCATGTATTTTATACTCGGGTCAGACCGAGGTGTTTCAGGTTAGATACCCTTTGGACTTAGCCTATTCTGCCTCTGCATGGACTTTTCTACTAGCTCTTTTTGTTGTAGCTTTTGTGTAGTCCTTTTTGTTGCTACTCTGATATGGATATTCTTTTGGCTCGTGTTTGTATTGTGGTCGTCATACCACATATGTGATGTATCATTTTGTATACTCTGTGATGTATCTGTATATGTGTGTATATATGTGATTATCTGTTGTTATGTGATGTGTTTTACATTTGAGTTTTTCTATTTTGTTGTGATCGATCCTATAGCCACCTATGGCTTTGTATTAAGTATTTATTAGATACGTCGATCCACTTGAGATAGAGAAAAAAAAATATAGAGCATTTATCGACGTATTCAATAGATATTTAAGACAAGGCTATAGATGGTCGCTCCTAAACAACCATATTCTCTGCATTAGCAGACGGTATTACCCAGTAATACCCTTTGTTAATGTGGGTCTTGGGGTGGGGCGTCACAGTGCTCTAAAAAGACGACTCCTTTACTGGTTAATTAGTAACTGAAACTAGCTGAAAAGTTTGATGTAAATTGTTTAAGTGTTGTTTTTCTTTATTTCATGAATATTGTTTACTTTGTATATATGCCATGTTTATGTTAAGTAAGGAGATGCTTGGATGAAATTCATTATGACATGAAAGTAGTGCTCGAAATGTCCGTATAGCGACATCGCTATATCGACACTTTGAAAAATACCATCTCTTCGAAACCTTTTGGTTTATTCTCGTACTTGGGTTTTTGTTTTACAAGGTTCATTAAGTTTTTGAATAATGTTGAGTTTATAATTAATTAACAAATTTAATAATGATTTTTAAATATAATTAATCATTTTAATTAATGAGGATTAAGGTTAATTAATTATCTTAATAATGATGAGTTTAAGATTAATTAATACTTCGTCGATAATATTAAAAATAAATAAGTCATTTTATCAAATGATGATTAAGGTTAATTAATCATTTAATGATGATGTAAGTTCTATGATGTTACGTGGGATCGGTGGTTTATTTACTCTCCTGATTCGGTTGGTTATGCTCCTGATCTGGCTCAACTATTCATTGTGTATGCTAATGTTATAGGCCCTGTGCTAGATGATGGTAGTTCTTGTCCTTCCTCCCCTTTGGGAGGATAGGCAATTTTCTTTTGTAGTAGCACAGACCCTTTGTCTATCTTCTGTTCTTTACTTTTTAAGTGGCTTTTCCACTTCATCTGGCTGCTCTATGCATGTACATAACACCTGTTTTTTATTTATATACAGTGGCACGGCCTACTATAAAGCCGGCTAGCTTTGCTAAAAAAATCATTTAATGATGATGGATTAAAGTTAATTAATTATTTTAATTAATGGTGTTTTAAAATTAATTAACCCTTTTTAATTAATGACTTTTTATAGTTAATTAATTAGTTTAAATTTAATTAATATCTTTCTTTAATAATGTCTTAAATTAATTAATCATTTTTAATTAATAATATCTAATCTTTATTAATTAATTTAATTAAGAATATTTAACTTTTTATTAACTAATGGCATTTGAAGTTAATAAATTAATTTAATTAATGATGTTTTTAAAAGTGATTAATCTTTTTAATTAAAGGTATTTGAAGTTAATTAATCAAATTAATTAATGAAGTTTAAAGATAATTAATCATTCTTATTAATGATAGTTAAAGTTAATTAATTAATTAATTTAATAAGGATATTTTAAATAATTAAATCCTTTTAATAATGGTGTTTTAAAGTTAATGAAACATTTTAACAAGGTTGTTTAAAGTAAATACTTGTAATGTGAAGCCCAAGCACGAATTCAATTTTAAAAGTAAATTGATTTGTATAATATGGATCCTTTGTCTGTGCCATTAATTTAACCTAATAAATATGAATGCTTTATAAATGACATCTTTTTAGTAGAATAAATCCTCATTCTGCTATATCTTAATTGAATGGATTATTTGGACATTAGTACAATAAATCCATCTTCTGCTATTATATTGATTTGGACAGTTGTGTGCCATTGAATTAGAAATGTTCTATTTATGTATATAGTTGTTGTTTGCCTTTGTATTTGTATTCAACTTTAGGTAATGTACTTGTTTTACAAGTGTTGATTTATATGTTGTAAAGCTATTATTTACTTTAGCACTTATGCCATACTTAAGTTATTTGATATTTGAATGGAATGTTATCCCTTTTGAAGTGTTTCGTTAAATCTTGTGCACAAGTTTTAGAAAGATAAATAATTATTTAAATAAAGATGGTTTAAAATAAATTAATTATTTTAGTAATAATTTTTTTAAATTTAATTGATTACTTTAAAAATTAGGACTTAAATCAATTAATTATTTTAATAATGGTGTTTTAAAATTAATGAATCATTTTGCTAATAATGTTTTAAGAATAATTCAATTAATTGTTTTAATAATTATGTTTAAGGATTAATTAATTTTTTAATAATAATGTTTTAAAGTTAATTAATCTTTTTAAATAGCATTTTGAAGCAATGAATTGGGACTAAAGCTAATTAATTATTTTAAATAAAGTTTGTATGAAATAATTAGCCATTGTTTTAAAGGTTAATTGGTCATTTTAAATAATGATATTGAAGTAATAAATTTTGGTTTAAAATTAATCAATCATTTTGATAAAGTTATCTAAAGTTAATACTTTTAAACGTGACACCCCAACACAAGTTTGGTTTTAAAAGTAAAAGTTTTGACTTGGTTATGGAAAAGAAGTTTCCGTAATCTGATGTTGCTTATACAGAAAGGATTAGTCATACTTTTAATACTAAACATCGAGGCCTAGACTCGTTTCTATCTCGAAGGTTAAAATATTGTCAGGGCAATGTCTAGAGGTAACACTACCTCAACTTGCCCGACTTCGTTTTCAATCAAAGGATTGCACTTGTTTGGTATCGATGAGTAGTGGTAATATTTATAAAATTTAATTTCCATATACGATCATTTTAAAATTATCCTCGATAGTTGATTTATTAACTATCAGTTCAACTTCATGTTGCATTTTGTCACTCTATGACGATGTGTTTCTCATTTGAGCATTGTTTTCCTTTGTCGGAAATGGCTAAACTCAAAGAGCGAGTAGAAGCCAAGCTATGTGGGGTTGCTCCCATAAGGTAATTTTCACATACACTCTAGATTGGAATTGGTTTTGCACATTATGATGTGAAATACTCGAATACTTGGTAACGGTTTGAAGGGTCCGGCTTGGACGCCTCCAAGAGCCATCGGAGTTCTCAAGTGTATTTCTAGAGGTATACTTTCGGTAAGGGGGGAGCACCCTCCTAGTCCTTTGTTGGAAAATTTCCCTATTCTTTCCTTTGATTCCGTGTTTTTAAATTAACTTCTTTCTTAATTGCACCGAGAAGCGACTAAGTTTCTTCTTGATGTTTAATTATTTGTGTTCATTCTTTAAGTTTGGATTTTTATCTGTCTATGCTCATTTATTCTTATTTGGATTGTAGTTTTGATTTGTTTCCCATTTCTTCATCTATGAATGTTGATCTTGTGAGGTAAAAACCCATTCCGCGTTAGCAGCGTGGTCTCATAGAATTATTATATGTTCACCCATTACTTGATTTTTCTCATGTCGGTATTACCAGACTGATCCGGATGTTATTTTATTTTAACGCTTGGGTCAGACCGAGCTGTTTTTCAGATTAGCTTTAGATGCCTTGGAGTTTATGAGATGAGCTGGATGCACACGATGTTTCTACGTATTTCTTTATTTTTCCGCTATATCAATTTGTAACTACCCACTTTTCCATACAGTTTAAGCGGAAAATCAACCGCACATGACCTACTCAAATTGAATGGAAAGGAGGATAGTCTGGGAAAAGAAGAAGGAGAAGATAAGAAGAAGAGAAAAAGAAAACTAACAACATAGAATCTCACAGCGGAAAGAATAATCTATAATATACAACAAATCTTTACATAAAGGAAAAATGTAATATACGTATACCAATCAAGGTATACTAACCTATTTCAGCTTGGACAATATTATAGCCTATCCTTACAATTGCTAATAAATACAACCAACAAACGACACAGCGGAACACGAAGAAATACGTAGATACATCTTGGGCCTCCAACTCGTCTCTTGAGCTCCAATGCATCCAAAGTAATTTGTAAATATGCTCGGTTTGACTCGAGCATTATAATAAAATAACACCCAAGTCAGCCTGGGAAACCAGCGTGAGAAAACATACCCAAATGGAATTTAGTGTTTCAAAAATCTTTAAAGGTATCTCGTAAGACCATGCCGCACATAAACACAGACGAGTTTTTACCTTATGGTAACCAAACCATTTCATATGAAATTCTCTAATGTTATAATAGTGTCTAAGATACACATACTTATTAATCATAGCCAAAATTGTTACATTAATTAAATTCCAGCATAATAGGTGTACAACTAAAACCGTAAAGGCTCGTATAGGAAAATGGATTCCATATAATGACTGGGTTACTGGGGTACCGCTCGTCACGGTGTGTCTCTAGATAAAATAACACCAAGGTCGAACCTATCGACCCCTGCCAACAAAGAACCGGCCACCCTTTACTAAATAGTACCGAATATGATCACCCTTCCGTTAATGGGCCCCGAAGCATACAAATGGGAGATAATATCGACCCTAGATAGGGATGATTATATCGTACTTGGAGAGCGACCCACGTAGCCCTGTTGCATCTCCCCTGTTTTAGTCATTCCCGGTGGATGAGGCTTGAGGCTGCATTTTGCCTTTCATATAGCACTTCCCACTTGGAATGCTAACACTGCCCTCCAGGCAACAATGCAATGCTCTCATTCATCTATACAAGTTTGTTCTGGGACTGAACGAAACACTTGAGAGCTTCGTCTTCAATTCCATCACCTTCATGATGTCTTCACTTGGAAACGATTGAGTTGGATCGAAGTGGTTTTCGGATAACATATCCGATCCTGGTCTCTTTGAAACAACTTTCAATAATTTCCGGTAAACTCAACTCCTCTTCTTTAGGAATAAACAATCAAAGATAAGAGCAAAGATCGCCTCTTAACCGTTAGTGGATGGATTTCCTTATCATTTGTCCCAGGAGAATGAAACGAGACTTATACGCACATCACAACATCATCATAGATGACTTTTCCACATAACTCACGTGTTTCTCCTAGATATTTTCAAAATTACGTTTTTGGTCTATATGTGACAGTCAGTTGTTTAACTATAAACAAACAAACATCCAAATTGGGGATTTAATTCCATAGGGAAAAACCAACATTGGTTAAGCACATAAGCAACTACTAACCTCTTTTAGTGAATCTTTTCATTAATTAAAATCATCTTCTAAATACTTGTATAAACACTTTTACAAAGATTCATTCACAAACCCTTATATTTTCAATACTTGGAAAATATCTATATACTTATCTTGATGGTGTAAGTATATTCACTAAACTGAGAACGATTTTCTTTTTATTCAATTCTAAAATCATTTATAAACTCCTTGTAAATCTCTAAACCCATTTATAAACTATTTTATAAATCTCTAGAAACCATTTATAAACATCTCTAAATCATTTCTCAAATCATCCACAACTCTTTATAATCCATAAAAACTAATTATGAAGCTCCTCTTATAAATTTATAAACTCATTTCTACAATTCATTTATAAATATCTAACCATTTACAAAACTCCCTTACCTTGTTCATAATCTTCCTTTAACCCTTTAAACCATTTCATAAGACTTCCCTTATAAAACCCAAGTCCATTTGTAAAACTCTATTTATAAGTCTTGCAACAATCTTAAATGAATAAATAAATCATTTACTTCAAAACACTATTATATAACAATAATTATCAACAATAATCATTATAAATAAATATTAATTATCCACTTAAAACATCTTAAAAATAATAATTAATAATTTCAAAACATAATTAATAAAATAATAATAATTAATCTTTACCATTATTATAATATTTTATTTCCAAAACATTATTAATAAATCATTATTATCAATTTCAAACTATATTAATTATTTAAATAATTAACTTTTCAAAATATTAAAATATTTATAGATAAATTTAAAAAAACATTAAATATAAATAAATAATCTTTAGAACAATATTAAATATAAATAATCTTAAAACAATATTAAATATAAATAAATAACTTAGAAAAGATAGATAAAAGAGTTGGAGTAAAATAGAAGTTAAATAATTGAAAACAAAATATTTCCGAAAATCCCACATTTAGATTTTAATCATTTTCTATCTCAAAAACCAATTCCAACCCAAATGGCAATTTATAATATTTTTAAAATACTAAAATGAGGCCAATAGCTACCCAACGTCTAACCAATATTGCTATTGATTTTCTATCACTACTGGGTTTTAGTTTTGAACATAAACAATGTCATAACCAATAGTATCCATAAATCAGGTTTCATATTCAATAATCATATAACAAGAATATTAATGGAAATAATTCAACAATAGCGAGGAATCCTGTTTGATCCCTTCAACCTTTCCCCTACATCACAACTCATATAGATCAGCATATATATTGAAAATGGGTAAAATTTTATTAGGCATTTTCAGCCCAAAGTAAACTGATACAACGCCCGAAGATACACCGTACAAAATAACCCAAATGTCCTGATTAAAATAAGAAATTACCACTTAAACTTAATACAACTGAAACATTCCAGGAACAACACACGTCCTCTTCCTCGGCTCGAGAATAATCATGGCGGCCGAATTCGATTTCGTGTATCTCGGATTTCAGCATCTGAACTCCTCAGATCCATTGATGGGTACACGCCTACAGTTTGTTCCATCTCGCAGGTATGATTTCCCCTTTTTCCAATTCGTTTGTTCGTAATTTTCATCTCAATTTCTACAAGCTTACTAATGCATGTGTGATTCGCTCTTTGTTTTGAAAAATTCATCTGTTCCTTTCCTTCTATATGCTCCAAGTAGCGGCTGTCAAGGCTATGTAGTGCATTTGAGTTTCCGCGTGTATTTGATGACTCCTTCTCAGCAGGTAATCAGTTATCTCCTCTAATTTGTGTTGATTGATGTTTAGATTAGCTTCTTTGTTACAATGTTTCCAGATTTTAGTAGCATAAGGACATTTGAAAAATAAGTGCGCATGTGCTTCTTCTGCTGTGCCACAAAGTACACACTTAGTATCAAAAATAATTCCCCATTTAAAAAGATGGTCTTTAGTAGATAATCTGCCTTTAGTTGCTTTGTAAGTTGTTAATGCCATCTTAGGAAAATTAGCATGGTTCCAAATCAGTCTGCTCCATTCTACCTTTTGATATTTCTTCCTCACACTACCCTATGCAATTTTAGTGCTGAATTCTTCTCCAGTGTGTTTCCATCTCCATAGGTCTGAATCTCATGCAGAGTATAGAGGTATGGAGACAATAGTTTGTTTGCATTCTCTCTTACAAGGCAAATAATCACAGTCCCATGTGTCATTTCCTATAATGTCCTCTGCTTTTCGAATTGGACATCCATATGCAGAATAAGCATCCCATCCCACTAAATCTATTAAGGTCTTCCATATTATCCAAGGGTCTCTCCACAAATCTGTTTCTCTCCCCCTCGCAAATTCTCTAGAGAAATTTTCTGCCAGTTTATGACGCATTCAAAGAATAGCCTTCTAAGTAGAGGAAGCATTAATATCAGTAACCATTTGCTAAAAATTATCCTTAATATACCTTTGTCGCCCATAAACAATTGGAGCTTATAACTTTCCATCCTTGCTTCAATATGAAAACATCCCTCATGTCTCTCAAATTTCTTATCCTCACACCACCTTCGTCTTTAGGCTTGCATAAATCTTGAAATTTGATTTTATGTAATCCCCCCTTCCAAATAAAATCCGCACAAACCTTTTTAATCTTTTGTATAGGTACATCAGGAAGTTGAAATGTCTGAAGCCAGAAATTAACTTTTGCAGTAATGACAGTGTGTACCAATTCTATCCTACCCGCCAATGATAGCAACTTGGAACTCCAGCCCTGAAGATTTTCTCTAATTTTGCTAATCGGCTCAGCACATTCATGATCAATAACTTTATTAGATGACAGCGGTACTCTTAAATATTTAACAGGTAGCTCCCCCTCTGTAACACCCAAAATATCAAGGATATGACCTCTCCTTTCACACAACTTGTTAAAATAACATTTCATCTTATTCTCATTCATTTTAAGACCCACATATTTCTCTAATTGTTTAAATATGTCTTTGACAGTAATAGCAGCTTCATTATTTTATTTTATGCAAATTAACAGGTCATCAGCATATAGGAGGTGACTAACCTTTGGTTGAAAATTATAAATGGTCAGAATTCTACCATTGTGTTCAGCTAACTCCATTCGTAGAGAGAAATATTCCATAGCAACAGCAAATAGATAAGGAGACAGTGGGTCACCCTGTCTAATGTCGCGATTGCTACCAATGAGTCCTCTGGGTATGCCATTGATCAGAATAGAGAAGTTGGGAGTGGTAATACATTCTCCAATCAAATCCACAATTTTTAGTGGGAATCCCATATTCTTAAGCATATGCAAATATATATATATATAATCAATAGTGGTGAGGAATCATGTTGGATCCCTCCAACCTCACTACACCAGAAATGCCAATTAGGTAGTGCTTTTGGCCGTATCAAATGGAATTAGGCAGTGCTTTGGGCCGTATCAAATTTTGGCGTGGTTAATAATTTGATACGGCCCAAAGCCGTATCAAATTGATGAATTTGATACGGCTCAAAGCACTGCCTAATTCATGAATTTGATACGGCTCAAAGCACTACCTAATTCATGAATTTGATACGGCTTTGGGCCATATCAAATTCAGGTATTAAAGTAAAAAAAATAATGCATTAATATTTCAGTATTTAAAGTGGTAATAGATACGGCAATAGTTGGATTACAATAGGAGCAGTATTATACAAAATATGATCAATATTATACAAAAGCAGTATTATACAAAATAACTGGAAAAGATGTTGCTCATATATGTTGCTGTTAAAGATATCCATACTGTAACTCCCACACTTTCCACATTGATATACCAATAAGATAACTACTTAATATTTCAGTCAAATTTCGAATAAAAATAATACAAGTGAAAGTATATCCAAACATATACATAAGCTTATATGCTTTCGAGAGTTCACCAAGTTCAAGATGATGTGAAAGAACTATACATGAGAAATGCCAATCACGATCATAAATGTGCCGATGAAAAGATTGCAGAATTGGCACTTTGACATCTGTAGGAATGCTAGTATCATCCTCTACAAATACATATCGGAACAAGTTTAACAAAGTAACATACAAGAGTGGTTATTTTCTCATACAGAAGATATTACAGAACTGTCAGAAGATATTAATAAACAAACAAACTTGATCCATACAGAACTGTCAGAACAAGAGTTTAATAAATAAACAAACTTGATCCATACAGAAGATATTACAATATAACCATGACAGGTATGGTGAGATATAGCAACATAAATAGTTATTGGCTCATTTGTGTATGCAATATTTTGAGGTATTCAGCTCTTTGTTCATTATTCTGTATCACTGAAAAGAACTCCATATCATTAAACTATATATGATTTTATTTACCTATAAATCCATATCATCAGAAAGAATACCTTGCATTCTTCAAGCAAACTCTTTAGATATGTCGTTATATTTTATTACATACTCGATATTCATTTTCAAATCAAATACTTGCAGTCTCTTTCGTGACATGAATGTTCAAAAATAAGTATTTATTGATGAAATTTGATAGGAATTACGGTTTAGAAACCTACTCACATTGGTTAATGGCAAATACTGACTTGCTTAGTCATAAAATTTGTTGACTTCAGAGTTCAGACATAAGCTCTGATAAAATCAAAAAATATTATTTTGAATCACTATATTAGAAATATACTCTACAAATGATTTACTGTTTTGAAATCACAATCAAAATTTGGTCAACAAGGTTAATGAGACAATAGACAACACACCAAGATACAAGTTTGGCAGTGGGAAACTAGTGCAGGTGGTAGTGGGAATACAATCACCACGTCGTTTCTAGGCTGGTATATACCATGCTTTATCCAAGGTCGGAGAAAAGCGTGGTGAGAAAATTGTTTTACTGAGCAACTTACCTGGAAAAGATTGTTCGAACACTTAAAGTACGCACTAACACTTACACTCTGATACACTGCTGCACTATATGCAGGGCAGTGCGCTTTACTGTTTTTTTTTACGGTGCGGAAAATCCTTAAAAAAAATACATCTGATTTTATTTTAAAGCACTAGGAAACTCAATATGAAAGTTGAGTTTAAAAATGTGTGCATTTGAAAGCAGGCAAGCAGATGACTATATACTAGGTGTTCACCTGTAAATGCATATATAGCCACATCTTCATTGAATATTTCTTAAATACATTTATGCAAACTAGAACTACATACAACAGTGCAGCATTTTTTGGCATTCAGGTACTGTGAAAATTGAAGTCGGGGCAACAAATTATAAAACAAGTTATAAAACAACAAATAGTTGAAATTAAAATCAATTATAAGAAGCTTCTGTGAATTAGATCAAATATAAACAACAAATTATAAAACTTCTATGAATCGGAGTACCTCAAATCAAAAGGATGAATTAGGCAACCAACGAATTCTACGAACTTAAGAATGAAATCAGATTAATCATCTGCAAATCAAGCTTCGTTCGTTAATTGAAGAAATGAGGAGTAGATAGAAGGAGAAAGAGGAGATAAGAGCTGGAAATTTGAAACAGAGAATATGAAGTAGTCAATCTTGCATTCCACTCTGAGATAAGGTTTTTCTTTTTCGATTTTGGGGACGTATGTTTCGTTTAGGCAGTTAAGTGGATTTAGGGTTTTTTTCCCAATCGCCAACAAATCGATCCGAACCGAGGTACAGCAAATCACGGTCTTGAGTTAGGGGAAGAGCAAAGTGATTTAGAGATTTGGGATGCAACGGACGTGAATTTGGGGGAAAGAGAACGACATTTATGTTTTGGAGGGAGAATGAAAAAAAACGAGGGAAGGAATGAATTTGGGGGAGACCGTGCTTTCCAGGGTGTATGATTTTCTAGCCAAAATAGGCACGAATTTGATACGGCTCAAAGCCGTATCTAAACGTTTAGATACGGCTTTTAGCCGTATCAAATTTGATACGGCTTTGAGCCGTATCAAATAAGGCGGATAAGGGTGTGTGTCACGCCCCACCTCTATACCCACGCTAGCCAAGAACACTACGATGTAGTGCTGTCAACTAGCGCGGAGAATAAGGCTATGGAGGAGCGACCATCCATGTAACTTCTTTGTGCGAGCACTGATATGTCAGATAGAATAGAATGCATATCTTTTAAGGAGGAAATCCGACATACCGATACAAACACAAAGCTATCACACAGTGGCTATATATAATCTTCGGAAACAAAATATAGAAATAAACATAACATAAATCAGTCACAGACACCCATATCACAAAGGCGGAAGAAGATATGAATAAATATACAACACATGAAAGTGTACATCAGAGTAGTGGTCAGAAAGATCCACGATAATACAAAAGAATAGCAACACGTGCTATACCAAAAGAATACAACTACGAGTCCATATCTCAAGTGTATACAACAAAAAGACTGCAAAACTAAATAGTTAGCCAAAAGTCAGAGTAGCAAATCCCGGGAGGAAGTCAAGCAGAAGCACCTGTAACATCTCGGTCTGACCCGAGTATTATTTAAGAAAATAATAAACGGATCAGTCTAACTATAAATATCAGATGACATGATATAAAATAATAGATATGGCATAAACATAGAATACCCATACTGACATACTACTATAAGTATGAAAATGATGATCAACAGGAGATCAACCGATGAGAAATGATCAATATCACAAGAATCTTCTCAAAGATCCAAAGAGGGCATCATACCCTAAACTTGTACTCATAACAAGTCAATGACATAAAAATCCAGAAATCAAAACAAGAAATCCAGAAATCATAAAAAGAGAAAGAGGCCTATCACATGATGGTCCGAAGACCATGGGGAGCTACCCCATATGTGTGAGTCGGAATCACACTGATTGAGGCCTAGGCTAACCAAAAAGCAAAAAGGTATGTGTGAATGGAATCACACAAGTGGTGTCTAGCCTAACCTCGCAAACAAAAAGATATGTGTGAGTCGGAATCACACTACTGCGGTCTAGACTAACCTTGCGGACAAAGAGATGTGTGTGAGTCGGAATCACACTATTGCGGTCTAGTCTTACCTTGCAAACAAAGAGACATCGCACAATTGCTAGTCTAAATCATAAAATGATCATCATGATCAGCGAGAAGTGTCAATCACACCAAGCTAGTAAATATATGAGTTTAGCTTCATGTCCCATAACCACTTGCTTAACTTAAATATTTACGAACAAGTTGTAAATCTTCACTAGGAAATTGTCACGAAAAGGGTTCAATCGAACAAGTCCAAGAGCTAACCGACGAAGTGAACGCAAGCGTTTCATACCACTCGTTTTACTAAGTCGTTTAAGTCGATTTCTCATTCGAGTGAAGTAAAGGCTTATATATATTAGTAGATTGGAAATCGGTTTGAGAAAACGAACTTTTGATATTAAAAATAGTGTTGAAATCGATTTGATGAAAGAGTTTTGATATTTACTACTAGTATTAAAACCTTCATATCTTTAAAGTGACAAGTCATAAAACGATTGTTGGAACAATCTATCACAAAAATTCACATTCGGAGACGTGAATAAAATCCAAGGAAATCAGCTCAAAATGCATCAAAGTGGAAGTTTTGATGAATGCTTTTCAGATAAGATTGCCTACGCAGAGTAATACGGGGTTCGACTTGCCCGGTCAGGTCGCGGGGGTCCAGGGGGCAGCGCCCCGTCAAAACGGTACGCCCTTTTGAAGACAAGATGAGGTCTAACGACCTAAGGGGGATAGGGTCGAGCGACCCAACGAGGTGCCATCCCGAAAGAGGAGTCATCAAAGTCTTAGAGATGATAACAACAAATAGGAGACCACACGAATCGATTAAAGTTGGAAGTTCAAACAAAAATAGGAAATATAGGCAAAACTGGCAAATAGGAGCAGGTCGGTCAACCGGACTCCCTGAGTCGGCTGACCGGACCAGAGACAGAAGTGCTCGGGTAGCAGGTCGGTCGACCAGACCCTGAGGTCGGTCGGCCGAAGCCTGTATTCTGCACTTCCAAACAGAGGCAGGGAGATGCTAGAGTAGCAGGTCGGTCGACCGGACTCTGAGGTCGGTCGACCGGAGCCTGTTTCCAGCACTCCCATGCCAATCAAATGAATGCCAAACACTTCCGAAATGCAATCGGTCGAGCAACGGCGCTAAGGGTTTACGCCTATCGACTACCCGGCCTTATAAGCTCTTCAATGCATCACAAAAATCATGATCAAAGATCAAAGTTTGGATTTTTAAAGAATTGAACTCAAAACACTAAAAATTGGAATATCACCAAATCAATCCAAACCAAAAACAATTGCACAAGAATAAGTGTTAGGAATTCATACCTAACAATCGAAGATAAATATAGATTAAGATGTGAGATAAAAATCTCACCTTTATGCACAAGAACTAGAATGAAGAAGCTATAGAGCAATGGCAATGACAATCTTTCTTCAATCCCAACTCAACAAGCTTGATTCTAAGCTAAAAAGAGAAACATTTCCTAAATTAGGTTTAGGAATTTCTGAAATTGATAAGAGAGTGAGTTGGGGAAGAAGAAGAGGAGACTTACCAAAGCTTCTTCTATTGATTTGGAGCTAGAACTTGATTTGTAGATGGAAACTAGGGTTTTAGAGTTTTAATTTCCCATTCCACTCACCATTAATCTCTTTAGAACTGAAATTAAGAGGAGGAGGGAGTGAATGAAGAGGGGGTTTCAGTTTGGAGTGTTAAGCTAAAACATAGGGCTGAACCATACCCAACCCAAAGTGAAAATGGTCAAATTTTTGACTAGCCCCAAACATATCAAAGTTTATACTCAAAAAGATCGCAAACGACATTTTGAACTCAATGGAAGTGGTCTCGAGTCCTAATTCGACTGTTTGCAAAAAGTAGCTTTTTGGACCAAAATCCGATTAACGAAAAAATATTTAAATAAAATATTTAAATGATAAATTGATAAATATGCGGGTTGTTACAGTGTGGCTAAAACAGCTTTGTGGTGTAGTGTCTGTCCTGCTGCATCACAAACAGTATATAGGTATATAATATGGGTCATCCGCTACTAGGTGGGTATATATAAAAGGCCATCCGCTCCAGGGGTGGGAAAAAAACCAAACCAACTGATAAAATCAGTAAATCGTCCAAACATCCAATCAATAATTTTTATCAACTATACAACATTACTAGTTAATTAAAAAGGTGAGATTAACTCACAATTAGTCATGATGTCTCCGAGGTGTTTTGGATTCCGTCTAAATAGAGACGTTCGATTTAGCACAAAATTCAACAAGCCTATTACGTAGAATTCATTGATACGATCCTAACAAAACTGACCGCGTTCAATTCCGACCTAATATAATCAGGTTATCGCGATTATAAGAATTCAATTAAATAATAAATTTTAATTACTAATTACATTTAATATTTAACTAATTACCCATATTAAAGTTTAATCCCTCTTCCCTAACTTCGTCTCCCTCACTCACGCAAATACCCAGGCCAGACCTCACCTCGTCTCCACCGCCTCGTGCACCCAACCACTGCCACGACCATCCCCGAAAGTGCCCAAGACTCCAACGCCCCCTCTGCCACCAGCCTTGTCCACCCAACCACCGCCAGTCGCATGAACAAACCCAAAACTTTCATGCTTTCCATCACCGATTGCAATCACCCACGGCCATCTTACAGCGCCGCAACCCCACCGCTGCACCCCCCCCTCCCTGTCCCTGATCCAACAACACCATGTGAGAAATGCGGATTACGGATCTTAAGGCTAGTATAAACACTAAAGGGGGGTGAATAGTGTTTTAAGGAATTACTAATTCTTTTTGAGTTTATATTAATTTGAACACAAATGTATGCAATATTTAGACATAGATATGATTACAGATTCAAACACAGATGCAAATATAAAGTAAAAGCAGTAAATGAAAGAACACACCGAATTTTATACTGATTTGGAGTTACCCTACATCCAGTCCCGCAAACAAGTACGGATTTCCTTTCAAAAGCAATCTTTACAATTACAACCCTTGATTTCAAGGCCACGAGGTACACCACTCTAGATTCACAATCCTCTGGGTAGAGATACTTGATTTCCCGGGCAACAAGTTCACCCAGTTGATTTCCTAGGCTACAATCACACCTTTTCTCACTTGATTGATTTCCAAGGCTACAATCACACCTTTTCTTACTTGATTGATTTCCAAGGTTACAATCACACCTTTTCTCACTTGATTGATTACAAGGAAGCCTATAACTCTGAATAGCACTGGGATCTTGTTGAGATAGTGATAGAGAATCAAACCAGAAATGATCTAGTTAAATTCAATGGTGATTTCGGCAGAGTAATGGTAAGAATATATATAAAGAAATGTGGAAGAAGAAGAGGAGTGAAAACCAGAAAAATATTTTTTAAAATTCATTGAAACCATCCCCTATTTATAGAAGAACAACAGTCATGTCTATTCGTGAAAGGTTATGGCGAATAGACACTTCTTTTGAAATTCAAATTTTTGAAACCAATTGCCACTATGTCGACATGGGTATCTTAGGTATGTCGACATCCCAAAGGAAATTTTGGTGATTTGTTTTTCTTTGAAAATTACTTCTATCTTATATTAAAACTATTTTAAACTTTATAAATATACTTAACTATAGTTAAAATACATAAGTAAATATAGAGAATAATATATATAAAATTTTACTATAATTTTATATTTAAATCTAAGTATAAATATTAAAAGTTAAATATATTATAATTAAAAGATAGTTTAAAACAAACGAAGTTTAAAACAAGAGTTTATTCAAAAACAAAATCAAAGAATATTTTAAGGCTAAAACATCTTTTTGAAAATCATTTGAAAAGATAATTTTTAAGGCTAAAACATTTTGAAAAGCAGTTTTGAAAATCATTTTGAAGTAGTTTTGCAAGCTTCTTCCGGCAGAATATCTCATCACATCAAGACTCGAGAACTTGTACAAAACCAGGATGTTCGTAGGTTTGTAAGCCACTTGTCGTAGGTTTGTAAGCTACTTGTCGTGGGTTTGTAAGCCACTAAAAAGGTAGAAATGGGTTCCATCCCAAATGAAATATGGAGTGAAGATTTCAGTGCTATTATGAAGTTTTAACATAATTCTAGACTCAATACTTATCTTGTACTATTTGATAATCTTGAACTCTTGATAACTTGATTTCTTGATACTCATGAGTCTTCAATCTTGATATCTTTGATCTTTAAATTCATCAGTCTTGTATCTCTATACTGTACAGTCTTCATTCTTGATACCTGCATGGTTAAATCTTTCATATACATATATATCTAAACTATAATGTTAGTATTTATATTTTATAATCTTATTCTAAGGTTGTTGTCATCAAAACCATCATCTCAAGGACTAACACACCACCCTCGCCCCTTCATTCATCACCTCCACTGCTAACGAGCTCAAAATCTCATTTCCGTTCATCGTCCAAATTATGGCACCACACTCCACCAAAACCAATCTCCACCATACATCACCTTCGTATCCCTATGCCGAAGAACTTCCATGAAGGAACCTTAGCCTAAAAACGTCTCGAGTGGCTCCAGTGGATGAGGACTGTTCGGTGAAGTTATGGTTTAAATTTGGAAGAAAAAAAAAAGAGAACGTATTCTCTGGTGTGGAGATGCGATAATATTAAGGAGGGAATTATGGTCATGACGTGGGGAGTATGGGTTGGAGGTATGCATGAAGTTATGGAGATTAAAGAAACAATATATTATTATATTATAAAATATCTAGATCTACGTACTCAAAAATCTTGAACTCCAATCGAGACGTGCCACTTGGCATTCTATATGTAATACCCACTATTCCAAACAAAATAGAACTAGTCTCGAGACCTAATTCGAACATATACAGAAAATAGCTTTTCAAATCCAGTTATATTATATTAATTTCTGCAATTAGTTTTTAAGCTTTTTGAGCTCGCACGACCAAACGATATGTCTGATTGCCATGAAATTCGTTAACATACAATAATTTATTATTACGGTTCCAATGGCACTGGTTTTGTTAAAGTCCGAGATAATGCCCTAGAATGCTAATTTCATACGTTAATTAAAACGATTGTTATTAAAACTAGGTTATTCACTTTTAATTCAAATTTAAAAGTTTGTTATCCTATTCTTATTTATTCTGAATTTAAGTCAACTTCCGAAATCATTTTTATTCACATAAGATCAAGATTTAATTATTTAAACAATTTCAAATATTCAAATAACCATTATATTTGAAATTCAAGTTATTTAACTTATAAAATTTACTTTTCAATATTTAAAATCAATTAAATATTCCAAATTCGAATGAATGAAATTCAGGATCTTTACACGATTGTTAAATTTATCAGCATTTGTTAGGACAGGTTATTATAACTATCCAGGCTGATAATAGGATAGTGTACTCTGATGATTGTTTATAATAAAGTTCTTTCTTTTGTAAAGACTTAATTTATATATTATAATGTTACTCATCACGTTTTTGTTAGATTTTGTTCTGTCTTCTTCCTTCTTTACCCCAAACGACCAGTCTTTCGAACACTTAAATGATCGGCACATGAAAGTTGAGTTTATAATTAATTAACCATTTTAATAATGATTTTTAAATATAATTTATCATTTTAATTAATGATTATTAAGGTTAATTAATTATCTTAATAATGATGATTTTTAAATTAATTAATTACTTTGTCAATAATATTTAAAAATTAATAAGTCATTTTATCAAATGATGATTAAGGTTAATTAATCATTTAATGATGATGGATTAAAGTTAAATAATTATTTTAATTAATGGTGTTTTAAAATTAATTAACCATTTTTAATTAATGACTTTTTAAAGTTAATTAATTAGTTTAAATTTAATTAATCTCTTTCTTTAATGGTGCCTTAAATTAATTAATCATTTTTAATTAATGATATATAATTTTTATTAATTAATTTAATTAATAATATTTAATTTTTTATTAACTAATGTCGTTTGAATTTAATAAATTAATTTAATTAATGATGTTTTAAAAAGTGATTAATCTTTTTAATTAAAGATATTTGAAGTTAATTAATCAAATAAATTAATGAAGTTTAAAGAAAATTAATCATTCTTATTAATGATAGTTAAAGCTAATTAATCAAGTTAATAAGGATATTTTCAATAATCAAATATTTTTAATAATGGTGTTTTAAAGTTATTGAAACAGTTTAACAAGGTTGTTTAAACTTAATACTTGTAATGTAAAGCCCAAGCACGAATTCGGTTTTAAAAGCAAATTGATTTGTAAACCACGGATCTCTTGTCTATGACATTAATTTTGCCTAATAAATATGAATGCTTTATAAATGACATCATCTAGCAGAATAAATCCATGTTCTGCTATAAATTAATTGAATAGATTATTTGGACATTAGCAGAATAAATCCTCGTTCTGCTATTATATTGATTTGGACATTTAGCTGTGTGCCACTAAATTCATATTAAATAGGAAATGTTCTCTTAATGTATATAGTTGTTATTTGCCTTTGTATTTGTATTCACCTTTATGTTATGTACTTGTTTCACAACTGTTGATCTATATGTTATAAAGCTGTTATTTACTTTAGCACTTATGCCCATACTTATGTTATTTGATATTTGAACGGAAATGTTATCCCCTTTGAAGTATTTTGTTAAATCTTGTGCATGTGTTTTACAAAAATAAATAAATATTTAAATAAAGATGGTTTAAAATAAATAAATTGTTTTAATAATATGTTTTTAAAATTAATTGATTATTTTAATAATAAGGATTTAAATCAATTAATTATTTTAAAAATGATGTTTCAAAATTAATGAATCATTTTGCAAATAATGTTTTAAGAATAATTTGATTAATTATTTTAATAATTATGTTTAAGGATTAATTTATTATTTTAATAATAATATTTTAAATTTAATTAATCGTTTTAAATAATGTTGTTTTGAAGCAATGAATTGGGATTAAAGCTAATTAATTATTTTAAACAAGTTGTATGGAATAATTAGCCATTGTTTTAAAAGTTAATTGATCATTTTAAATAATGATATTTAAGTAATAAATTTTGGTTTAAAGTTAATCAATCATTTTGATAAAGTTATTTAAAGTTAATACTTTTAAATATGAAACCCCAGCATAAATTTGGTTTTAAAATTAAAAGTTTTGACTTGGTTATGGAAAAGAAGTTTCCATAATCCGATGTCACTAATGTAGAAAGGATCTAGTTATACTTTTAATACTAAACATCGAGGCCTGGACTCGTTTCTATCACGAAGGTTAAAAATATCGTCAAGGCAATGCCTAAAGGTAACACTACCTCAACTTGCTCGACTTCATTTTCAATCAAAGGATAGCACTTGTTTGGAATCGGTGAGTAGTGGTAAGATTATGAAATTTAATTTCCATATACGATCATATTAAAATTATCCCCGATAGTCGGTTTATTAACTATCGGTTTAGCTTTCTTCATGTTGTATTTCGTCAATCTAGGACGATGTGTTGCTCATTTGAGCATTGTTATCCTTTGTCGGAAATGGTTAAACCCAAAGAACGAGTGGAAACCAAGCTATGTAGGGTTCCTCCCATTAGGGTATTTTCATATCCACTCTAGATTGGACTCTGTTTTGTGCATTGAGATGTGAAATACTTGGATACTCGGTAACCGTTGGTGAGGTCCAGCTTGGACGTGTCTGAGAGCCATTAGAGTTCTGAAGTATATTTCTAAAGGTATACTTTCGATAAGGGAGGTGCACCTTCCTAGTTATTTGTTGGAAATTTTCCATATTCTTTCCTTTGATTCCAAGTTTTTAAATTAACTTCTTTCTTAATAGCACCGAGAAGTGACTATGGTTCTTTTCGATGTTTAATTACTTGTGTTCATTCTTTAAGTCTGGATTTTTATCTGTCTATGCTCATTTATTCTTGTTTGGATCGCAGTTCTGATTTGTTTCCTATTTCTTCATCTATGAATGTTGATATTTTGAATTAAAAACCCGTTCTATGTTAGCGGTGTGGTCTCATAGAATTATTACATGTTCACCCCATTACTTGAGTTTTCTCACTCTAGTATTATCAGACTGATCCGGGTATTATTTTATTTTAACGCTCGGGTCAGAACGAGCATATTTTCCAAATTAGCGTCAGATGCTTTGGAGTTTATGAGACGAGCTGGATTCACAAGACGTATCTACGCGTTTCTTTATTTTTCCGCTGTATCGATTGTTGAATTTATTAGCATTTGTAAGGACATGCTGTTATAGCTGTCGAGCTTAATAATAAAGAAAGGCGAGTATGTATTAAGTGCGTCTTTAAGTGTAAGAAAGGCGGATCGTTACATTAGGATAGGCTCCGATATAGTATTTAAAAGATTTTCCACCGTATATATTATCGATATTATAAATTATTCCATTCGTGTGAGATTATGTTCTGTCTTATTTTCTTTTACCGTTAACAACCAGTTTTTTCGGCACTTGAATGCTCGGCACGCAGTATAGTGGACGTATTAGTGTCGATTTTCAAGAATTGAAAATCCAGATGGTCACACTTCCACCACTCACCATTGCTCACGGCCTAGCCATCCTCCCCTCCATATTGCTTATGGTTATGACATAGAGGAGGGGGTTCTGCTAATTTACTTCCATCTTCAACTTGTTAAGAGGTATTGTAATGTTGTATTAAGGATATAGAAAAGTTTTGGAGAAGAAAGGAGATGATTTGCATAGATTTCTAGAAAGGTAGAGAGAAGGAAGAAGAAGATGAAAACATTGATTTAGAAGTGAATTTATAAAGAATGAAGAGAGCCTAGGAATTTATGGCAAAAGACCAAAGATGCCCCAAAGCCAAAGAAAGTCTTCCCTTCCCCTTCCATACCTTAGTACATGCAAACCATACCCTTACACACACATTATCTATCCTTAAATCACTCCTTGATTTAAGGGTCCTTTTTCCCTTTAATTTAATCCTTTTAACTTAATTAATTTGCTTAGGAACTAAAGTGATTAAATACTTGTTGATGTGCTCCTATGTTACTATACAAGTTCTAATGAGTTTGAACAACTTTTGTTGAATAAAAAATCATTTTTTAACAAAACGTTTTTCGGTCACATTTTCAGTATTTATTCAAAGTGTATATTTCTATAAACGCATTTCAAAAATAAGTTTCCTATTGTTAGTTATAAATTGTCTAATAAGGTTATAAAATCACATTTATCCACATTAAATCCTGGATATAAATATTTAAATATTTTAGATATTTAAATACGCAGTGTTCGAAATTCTGGGTCGTTACATTCTTCTCTCCTTAGAATATTTCATCCTCGAAATTCCAACACTACCAACCATACATTAATACTTAACAATATTTTCAATTCTAGCAAACAAAGTTAACAATTTTCCCAGGTTCAGAAACCTTCTCATCGCACAAGGATGATATATAACCTACTAAGTGTACCTTATGCTCAACAGCCTCAGGTTATTACTTAGTAGATTATTCATACTACCTCAAACAATTCGAAGATTCCTTTCCCAAACCCTTCATAAGCAAACAAACATAGTATTTAATTATGCTAAATCACGTACGATGTACATATGTCATCCGTAAGCATTATCAAATATGATCACTTGCTCGATCACATAAATTCCACTTTCGAACTAGTATATCTCACTTGACTTCTCTCATGTGGACTCTGCTCTAGTTCCTTGATTAGACACTTCTATTCTCCTTACATAGCCATATATTATGATAGAAAACTTCAGAATCATATCAAAAATCCATATCAAGTGCCCGCCATCAAGAATCCAGAGAAAAGAATCCAAACTCACACTTGTATACATCACCTCGAAATCATGCACTCGAATCCTAGATCGAGAACTGTTACGTGAATAAAATGAACATCATACAAATTATGTATTTAATTCAATAGGTTTCTTAACTATACCAATTTCTTTACAATTCTCATTTATTTACACAAAATCATTTCTTATATAGTACTAATGTAACGACCCACCTTTTTGGACGATTTAAATCGACAATAAACCACACATGTCAACTCAAACCATTCAAAAGGGAGGATTGTTAATGGGGTAAATAAGAAAATAAGAGAAAAGAAGGAAAAATAAAAGACAGAATCTCACAGTGGAATGAAAAATATAATAATCAAATAAACAGTTCATGAAGCTGTTTATAATATACATTTGATTATACAATATATACAACAATCGGAGTACAAACAATGACATATCAATAATGATGCAACGGAAAATTACTAATAATATAATATACCAAACTCCGTCTTCGTCCTCCAGAAATAAAGTCTTCAACACTAAAATGCTCAGGCTGACCAGAGCGTAATGAAAAGACAAAACACTCGAGTCATAACTAAAAGATCTTATGCATGTTAAATAAACAGCAAATAAATATGAGTGTAATGGCTTCAAATATGTATATGGAATTTTACATCTCCTATCCAGTGTATAATGTGCATGCAGTAACTTAAGAGATGTTTTGGGGTTTTCCATCTCTTAAGGATCCGTTAAACTATCTATATGTAGTAATATATGCTATATATATAGTGTTTATCGGTAAAGTAAAGTATTAAAATAGCGTTAAGGCATTACCCATATCCCCTTTAACACATTTTATAAATGTCGTAGTATATACAGTACTGTAAACTCCACCAAACCGATGGGCTATCAGGGAGCACTCCATAGGTACAACACAAACCAAAATCGTAGTGGGCTCGATAAGGCATATGATAGGGCACACGAGGCTATACCCACGGTGTAACGACCCTAGATTTTTAATTTATTTAAATTGATAATTTAATGAATTTTTGAATAAAAATTTGTAAAATTGATTATATATGGAAGCGAGTTTCCCCGATTCAACTCGAAATATATATATATATAGTCATTAGGAATTGAAAATTTGTATATATATGTGCATATATGTATTTGGGCATATACGAATGAATTTGAAAATAGTAAATATATAGATATATATTTGACTTGAATTTAAATTGTAAATAATGGTTTAATAATAAATATTTGAAAGGATGTTTAATAATAATTTGAATTTATAAATTAAATATAAGACAATAAATATTAAAGTGAATTTAATAATTGAGTTATAAATAGAAATAAATAAATAAGAGATGAACTAGAAAAATAAAATATAACATAACTAAATATACGTAGGTAAACAAATAATTGCTAAAATCTAAACAACAAATTAGAACTCTAGAAAATTCCTCTATATTACGAAATAAATAAATTTTATAGTTTTATTCAATATAAAGCAAATATATATCTTAGTAAATCAATACAAAATAATACCAAGTAATAAAACAACACATAGCATAAATATACAAAGTAATAGAAACAAATAAATATATGTGATAAACCTGCATAGTCAAATGGAAGACAGTAATATATGTTTAGTATGAACAAGATGATTTAAGATAAATTATAAAATGTAAGGTAACACACAACTAAATTTAAACAACTTTATATATGTACAAATTGACATATAAGACCTGGAAGAAAAACAAAAGTACTAAGACAAAACAAAGAAAAGATAACAAATAAAATACACTCAAGTGTTCAAACAAAAGAAGACAGCCAAGTAAAAGTATATATGCAGAAGGGAAGATCTAGCAAGAAGATATATATGTACATATATTTTGTACAAATCATAAATGCAGCCCCAAAACAACAACATCTCATACATGTATGATGTACAGCTGAAATGAAGTATGGAAGAAAAAAATAATACAAAGGTACAAAACAATTAATGTAAGTATGTAGAGATTCACATCATCTTATTCAAACAGTTTAATATCCTCTGTACAAATATACACCCTGTAAACTTTTTCATCTTATTTCATTCGTTCAAGAAAACTGAGCAACCTCTAAAATGAATATCATCTCAACTTTAAAACAAAACATCTCAACTAATCAAAAGAAAGTAAACCACTTCTGTTCAAATTCAAACCTGGAAGTTCAAGTTCAAACTCGAAGCAAAGTTCAAAATCAAATTTGAAAGCTAGTAGATCAACTCAATCAGGGAATCAAAAGAAGAGCAATTAAGGTTCAGCCTGTTTCAAAACAAAAGAACTCTGTTTTGTTTTCTGGAAAATAGGTGAGCAAACTCACTTAAAACCTGTCTTTTATTTGATTGCTGGATTTACACTTGAAGTGTGCTATGAAAATGTGTTCATTTGGCCAGTATCTTTGAATATATGGATATATTCAGTAGCTTCTTTACTTATATATGAATGTGTGTGTATGTGAATAAGTTATTGTCTGGAACATCTTTGTTACCAGATTCTCAAGCTAAAGCTTATTCAAAAAAATCACTACCTATTGATCCAATCTATATATGGGTTTAAGTATTAAACGAAACATGTTTGTTAGATCATAGATTTTAGTTTAAAAACTTGTTTAAGTTAAAAATAACTTAGTATTGCTCTGGAAATCAAATAAAACAAGAAACTCAAAGTCTCTGTTAAAAATTAAATCATGTTAATTATGCAATTCAAGTATATAATTAGAATCTACACAAAAAAATGGGATTTTCTAAAACAAGAATGAAGATTTTCAGTTGGGAATTTACAGAGCAGTTTGAGTTTGAACACAAAATCATTTTTTTCGAATTCCTGGTGATCAATCTAATTTTAAGTGTTGAAATTTGGATCGAAGTAAATATAACCATCACTGATTTCGAGAAAATTATCAGATAAATTTTCTATTTCATATATTGTTGGAACGAACCCATTTTAGGGTTTCTTTTTCAAATTTGGTTCATGTCAGTAACGTGGAGATTACGACTCTTATACGTGATCGAGTGTCACGCGGTTGCGTGTGGAGGTAGAGGTAAGATTGACGACGCTATGGCCGGAGCTTGGTGGCGAATGGTGGTCGGAGCGGCGAGCAGTCGGCGAAGTTCCAGGTTTTGGTGGTGATGGGTATTCTTATTCCAGCTTTGGGGTTTATGCTCGATTTCGATTTTCGTTTGAATCGAGTATGATGATGATCGAGATAGGTTTCGTGGATTGCTGGTGAGGTATCGAGGTCGTCGACGGTGGACGAAGTGCCGTAGTTCGTCGTTGCAGGTGCACGTGCACGTTTCTGTGCACCTGTGAAGTTGTTTTGGGAAGATGATTCGTGTGCTCGAAGTTTTGTTTGGGATTTTCGAGTTTTACTCGAAGCGCTGGGTTGTTTTGCTCGAGACTGTGAAGTATTTGACTCGAAGGGGAAGAAGGGGGCCTCGGGTCAATTTTGTTTGGTTACAGGTTTCTGAAATCTGTTTCTCAGGTTTAAAACTTTAATAAGATTTAAAAGCTCAGTTTAAAATTCAAGTTCAGCCTGCCTGGTTCAAGTTAGTTCTGAGTTTCAAAATCACAAATAAATATGCATTTGGATTTAAATCCTTTTAAATTTCTTCATGAATGGGTATATTTTTAACTTGTGAAATAAAAGGGTTTATCTTTAAAATTAATCAAGGTTTTGATAATTTGAAGAATGATTAATTAGTGTGATTAATTTAAGGTTAAATTGTGAATTAATTAATCACTAAATGAAAATGACTAAAAAGAATAATTACTTAATGGAAGTAATTAAAAAAAAGGATTAATTTATTAAAGATTTAATTTATGTGATTGAATAAGTTAATATGATTAATTAAAAGTTATTTAATAAATTAAAGGTGAATTAATTAATTAATGAAGGTGATTTAGGAAAGAGAATAAATTAAACGGTGAATTAAATAATTAAAGGCAATTATTTAATAATTAAAAGTTGATGAAATAATAATTAAAGGTTAATTAATTTATTATTAATGGTTAATTAATAAATGATTAAAGAATCATTAATCAAAATAATTTGTAATTTATCGATGTTAATTAACCAGGATTAGTAGTTCATAAGTAATTAATCTAATTTGAATAAATTAGATATTGATTGATCTTGCTTATGAATGTTTGAATTCTATTGGATGATTTGATTGTTTGATATCCCTGATATATGATGCTTTGTGATACATCCTGATTTATGTTGTGATCTGTAATTTACTTATCTGTGATATATATATTTGTGATCTATATGATAAGCGTTATAGTTTATATCGCTTATCAACTATATTCCTGTATTATAATCTATGATGATTCATTGTGTTGCACTATTGTGTTAAACCCCTGGACCACACTTTTACACACACAAATATGGATTTCACGTGGAAATCGGTTAAGTCACAGATAATTCAAATCAATGTTTTTGAAATTGAAATTTTAATTTCAATTGATTTTGAAATTTGAAATTTGGGTTTAAAGTAAAAAGCTTTCGGAATGGAATTTCAAAGATAAAAGTTATTTTGAATAACTTAATCGAGTCTTGAAAAATTTAAATAATTTGATTTAAACTTGAATTCAAGTTTGGAGTTGAATCCTATGATTTGAAACTAGGGATTGAAAATGTTATAATGTGTTTATCTGAATTTAAACCATTTAAAAGTATAATTTTGAGAAATTGAACTTAACCCAAGGATTTCAACTCGTATGGATGAATAAGATTTTCCGAAATAAAAAAAAAACTATTTGTTTTCAAATAGTAAAAGCTTTCACATAAGAAATGAACTTCTAATTTGTGTTGAATGATTTCTAGTTTGAAATGAAGATAATTTTCCAAGTTATGAATGAATTGTTTTGAAAAGCTATGATTTGAATCTGTTATTTTTAATAGATTTAAAATAATGATTGGTTTAAATCATTTGAAATGGAATGGTTTTGAAAGCTATAAGTTAAATCTTTGATTTAAAGGTTTAACGAGTTAATCAAATTGAAATGGAAATTAATTTGGAAAATCTGTGAATGAATCTTTTGTTTAAAAGATTAAAGTCTGAAAATTGTTTAAACCGTTGAGGGTTGTTGAAATGAATCTTTTTGTTTAAAAAGATGTAAATGGTAATTTGTTTTAACCATTCAAATGGAAAGTTTTTGGTTTTAAGTTGTGACTTAATTGAAATCCCATATCCATATGATTTTCGAATATTACGCTCACTATTCGGTTTAGCCGGGAGAGGACCTTTGGGTCGTATAACCCATTCCGAATATGTGATACGTCGTATATGGATAGCATTTGAAGACCGTTGTTGAAGACCGGATATTTTTGAAAACGGAAGGATTACCGTCGAGTTACTCTGCATCGGCTGATCCCCGATATAGAGGTTTTATCACCCTTAGTGACGGGAAGTCCGGACGTGATTGGAAATTATCCGGATTTGCAAGGGCTTCGTGAGAAGTGCCTTCGGTTCTGTTCGAACCCGGAACAGACTTGTATGGATACATGTCTGACATTACACTTTGAGATATAAAGCCGATTTCTTTCAAATACATCTCTGTTGGTGGCGGAGAATTTATTCTCTTAGCTTAACACCCTTCTCTGAGACGTACGAGCTCAGAGGTTATGTAGTTGAAATTTATCAGCGATATATCCCAATTTGGTAATGTGGCATGCTGAGTGCTACTGTGAAATGATCAGTGTTTGATCATTTGCGATATGATCATTTGTTTGATCTTATATCTTTGTGATCATAGGTTGATCATTTGTAGACCCAAAGCGTGGCTTTTTGAAAAAGCGTAGCTTTGTGGACGAGACTTCGTCGAGCCTCACAACCCGGTAATGGTCGAAACAGGAATTGTGCGGCAAGGTTTTCAGGGGTAGCTCCCCTAGGGTATGACCATTCCTTCTGGAAAAGGGTAGTATCATGGTATGGAGCCCAGATACTTACTCATGTGGACACACTTTATTTATGACGTGTGATGTTGGATTAGAGGTACCTCGGTTAAAGGTCCCAAAGGACCGGGGGTGGCATATCTGAGGTTTCTTTTATCCCTTGGGAAAAGGGGTTGCCGGCCTTGTTTGGCAGAGAACGGTGTGGTTCTCGGAACGTCCCGCCAGAGGCGTTTCTTTCGTGGAATAGGAAGTTCCTTAGCCTGACCATTTGTTGGAAATCCAAACAAAACAATACGAGCCCTGTACGGTTTTAGTTGTATTACCTGCCATGGAATGTGGTGGTAACCTGCTATTGAACATGGTAGCTATAGTAGGCATAAGTGCGAAATGTCTATGCTGGCTAAGATTTATATTCTACTTTCGAAATTGTTTTCTACACTATGCACTAGTAATAATATCAAATGATTTGATTTTGCGTAGTAAGCATTTTTGACTATCATAAGAAGAAATCTCCTCCAATTCTGCGTTTGCATTGTGTGTGTGGTGGGAGGTCTTATGGTAGTTTCATTTTCCAAAAGCATTTCGAATTGACTTTAAATTTCTCTGCTATTTGTTTTTAAAGATAAACTGTTTTATTGCTCACACCAGTCCCATGACTGATCCGGAGTTTATTGTTTCTTTCCTAAACTCTGGGTGCCCACCATTTTCCACACGGGCAGTCTAGAGTTGGGTTTTTCAGATATTCAGGTTTAGTAGATTATCTGGAGCTAGTTCATTCATCGGAGTTGCTTATCTTGGAGTTGTGGATTCATTCTTGTCTGAAGATCATTTTGAAGTTATCACTTCTATTGATATTGTTCCGTTGCTGATGTTATCTATTTTTCTTTTCTGCTGCTATTTGTTGTATCATCTCTGATGTATATTGATATTCATTGTATCACTCTGTTGTATCAGATATTATATATCAATGTATTATTCTTTTCTTCCGTTGTGTTATTTACTTAATTGTGTTATAGCTCCGGCGAATCGGATTTGAACGGTCGAATCTACGGCATTCGAATACGATGTAAAGTATGGATGTTGATTTTCGAGCGGGCAAAATTCGTTATCGTTACACACGGTAGGATTCTACCGGATTACGGAACCAAGCTGGTGGTAACGCATAGCCGTAGCTACCGCCCACCTTGAACAATGCTCCCATAATCAAATCGAGTGTGGCCACCAATCAATCACAAAGTAATAGATATGGTATCGAAGAAGCATGTCCGATCGGTGGAGTGACCTCACTTGGCCTGGTTATGGCTCTTGATTTTAGTCATATCAAGTTGACCCGAAGGTTAGGGCTGCATTCTTACCTCATACTAGTAGCGCTCGCCAAACCATCCTACTTTGTTCTAGATTCTCCACCACGTGCACAGTTGTTAATGTGGTTTCAAAATTAGCAGAGAGTATGGCAATATCTGACCCATGTCTCTTTAACAACCAATCGTTAAATTTTTCACACCGTGGTCATTTTATAAAACATTTAAAATAATAAATCCAGGAAAAAGTTTATACCTTCATATCAAGATATCCATATACTTATTCCAAAAGTATAAATATATTCATAAATATCGAGGAAGGTTTCTTTCAATCAATTTCGGAAATAATTTATAAATCTCTCTTAAACCATTTATAAATTATTTATATGCTTTAAAACCATTTATAAAGCTATTTATAAATACCAAAACAGTTTACAACTCTTCCCCTTTTCATAAACGCCTACGCAAATTGCTTTAAACGCTTCCAAATCCCTTTATACAAGTTCTTTATAAAACCCCTTTATAAAATCCTTTAAAGCCTTTATAAACTCTTTTATAACACCATTATAAAAATCCTACATAAAAATCTTTTATAAAATCCTTTTTATAAAATCCATTATAAAATCTCTTACAAAACTTTTATAAATTCGTTACAAAACCTTTTACAAAATTCTAAAATCTTTTACAAAATTTTTATCTATTAAAGTTATTATAAAAGTCTATATTTATTATCTTAAATTAAATTTTTAAATAAATCTTTAAAACTATATTGAATATTTTATTGAATTAAATTTTTTAAAGTGTTTTTATTATATTACATTATTTAAATTATATATTTTAAAACTAAATAAAATTATAAGTTAAAATCTTAAAATTGCATTAAAACCATATATTAACTTATAATTTGACACTTTAAACATATAAAATAAATTATTTTTCAAATATAAATTTTAAATACAATCATTAAATTAAATTTAAAAATCAAATTTATAAATCAAACATACTTTAAAATTTAGAAAATAATTTAAAACCGGCCAACGGTGTCCGTATATAATTTTCTACCCTATGGTCAAGTGATAGGGTATGTATCATTTCAACCCAAATAATTAAATTTTCCAAATATATATCATTTCAACCCGTATCCGAATCAACAATTTCCAAATCAATAAAATCGCTCGGGTTTATCATTTCAACCCATAACGATTTTCCCGAATCTATAAGATCGTTCGGGTATGTATCATTTCAACCCATAGTGATAACAGGGATATAAACATCCAATCATCCAAATGTCAACAAACATCCATCACAATCAACATCCAAATCAGCCAATAAATCACAACAATTAACTGGTTATCATGATCACGTATTTTACTAGCAATTTAAATTCAATATTAATATAAATGGCAATTCAATTCAATAAAATTCAATTTCAATTAAAATGTCAAATTAAACTACCAAACAGCAATCAATAATATTCTTATCACATCTTAAATTTAATTTAACTAACAAAAGATTTGTGAGTGGGTTAAATCACTCACCTTTAATTTTTAGTCGATTTAAAATCCAAAAGAACGCCCAAATCTAAATAGTCTCAAAATGCAGCTAAACTAGTTTCATATCGTCCGAAATTCTGATACAAACCCACCGCAAGAAACCGCATCCAAATCCGACCTTGTATCAAAAAGTTATGCACGTTGGAACATTTGAAAATTTAAATTTAAAATTAAAAATATAATAGAAGGGAATTATCATAATTAACGTTACCTCAAACCCTATAAGAGACGAACGCGACTTCGACCAAAGCCCTACAGCCGCCATGCACTCATCGCTGCCATGCCGCCATCGACCAGCTCCTCCCAGATCCGACTTCGCCTCCGTGATCTCTTCCTCCAGCCGCCTCATCTCCAACCGCTGCGACCACTCCGGCTCCACAAAAACACAGCTGCATCTCCTTTCAATGTCAGATTACCGAAAAAATTGTCGACTACAGTCTGATTCCCGTGTGGATGCACTCGTCTACATCTCCTTTACCAGTAGCAACTTCCCGATTGTCAAACAGTCGACGATCCACCGTCTAATTGAAAACCCTAGGATGGACGGTCGAAACTTCATCAATGATTTCTAGCCAAACCGAACCTCCGATCAACAAACGAATTGCAGATGTGGATTACGTTCAACGAGATTTCCAACGATATATTATTCGATAAAATTTGAGGAGTTTGGATTTTGAAATTTGATTTGAAATTGAAATTAGGGTTTCTGCCATTGGGAAGGAAGGAAGGAGCAGAATTTTGCACATATAGCAAATGAAATCAAAAAGCTGCTAGGGTTTCATGAAGTATCTATTTATATAGACAGATGGATAAGAACGAATGGACATATCGAATTGGGTCGTAACGATAACAACGACCCGAAAAGCCCGTTTCGTTCCCGAAACGAAAGTAGATCATCCCATATATCAAAATATAGGTTTTCAGTATTTTTAAACTCAATAGAACTAGTTTCAAACCCTAATTCCATTATATACAGAAGTTAGCTTTCAAAATTAAATTATATTCATTTAAATTCTTTTAATTGATTTCTACACGATTCAAGCTCGCACAGCCAAACGAAAAGTCTGATCGCTACGAAACTTGAAATCCTACAATAATTCACTATTACAGATCTGATGAAACTGGTTTCGTCGAAATCTGAGACAGTGGCCAAAATGGTTAATTTCCACGCTAATTAAGTAAATTATTATTAAATTGATTTAATCACCTTTAAATTCAAATTTAAAAGTTAACAATTTTATCATTCTTGATTACATAGAAATTTATAATCTTTAAAATACAATTTTTTATATTAAATCCAAGATTTAAATATTACATTAATTTCAGCGTCAAATTACAACTGTAATAAAATCCCGGTTGATTATATTTTAATTTCAATCAAATTCTTTTATTTCGATTTTTCACTCTTATTATTGAATCAACTATTACCTTATGAATATAATTAACATTAGTTTACATTTTATTACATTCATGCTCTACAGTTGTCATCTTAACTCATATTAACTGCAATATTTAATTACATTAAATTTCATAGATTTCCAAATTAATTCAATGGATTTAATAATATAATAATGATTAAAAACAATTATTACATATTAGTAATTCAAACACATCTCTAAGTCTATTGTTTACAACAAAAGATAATAAATTTATGTACTAATTAATTATTTCATATTCTATAATAAACCTATTTCAATTAATAACAGATGATTCCAACATTAAATCCAACATTTAATTTATTCCTTATTTACAATTATAACCAAATTAACTTTACAATTATTTCAATTGATTGAAATTACATTAAAATAGTTGTCAATAACATTCAAACAATAAAATTAAATTATATTCTAATTATTTTTGTCATTAATAAATCATAAATTTTAATTTCTTACAATATTAAATTTCAAAATCTTATTTGATTTAATAGTTTTAATTATCAAAAATACGGGTCGTTACACTTCCCCATACCCAAAACTTTTCGTCCTAGAAAAGGAACAAGAAAGAATTAAGAGGTTTGATATAATTTATTCAAAATAATCAATTTATAACAATTTAACTTACATATTTAATTTTAACAAAATTTGAAAATAACTCAACTTTTGTGAAAATTTTCTAAGTCTTAAATTTACGAAAAATTTCGGCAGAGTCTTCTTTGCGCGGTTAGGTCCGGAAAAATAATAATATCAATAATTTCAATATATATATATCATATATCAATATTAAAACATCCCAAACCATGGAAAAACAATAAAATATTGTTGCAAAACCGTAATCCGAAAATGTACGTATTTGTCGAGCAAACAACTTTATTTATGAAACCAAAAGTAGTAGCTATTGCTTCCATAAACCTGTATCTCACTTCCATAATCCAAAAGAGTTAAAATTTTATGTAAAAGAGTAATATATTAGTTGTTCCAATTAATAATACAAACAACACAACATAACAATAGTCATATGCAAACAAAACAGTACAACCATTATATGAAATCAAAGAATTCATCACACATCCATATCAATCAAAACAAATGCTTTGTTCGGGTTCAAACACATTTCATCGTATAAGGGTGATAAATAAACTACTAAGTGTATCTTACGCTCAACAGCCCTTAGGTAATTTCTTAATAGATTATTCATGCAACCTTAAACAATTTAATGTATCATTCCCCAAACATCCCATAAGCCAAACACATAGGATTTTAAATATTATTTAAGTTTATTCTATTGGTTTCTTTTCACATTACTTACCTTTTATTTATTTTCATTCATTCATACAATATCATTTTTTTCTTTTCATTCATTTACTTAAATAACTAGATTTCCAATTAAGATCAATATTCATTAGTGAATCAATTCATACTTAAGTTTCTCTACTTTTTAATTCACAATTTTTTTCCTAATATATAGTGTCATTCAATATTAAAACTATTTATGAACCATTTCAACATTTTCTTGAGTTTATAATTATTTACTTAAACAGTATTCACTTTTTCGATTTAATTTAATTACTGGCATTTCAAAATATTAACTTATGTCTATAACATTTCTTGTACATCTTGAATTTTCATTTATAAATATATGTCCATTTTGAAGCACTTTTGTTATTAAGCTTTTATTTGTATAATTTTCTGTTACATATTCATATTAACATTTCAACTTTTAAATATTTCTGGTAAGTTTTATATATGTTTTTAGAATGTAATTGAGTGTTATACAAATTATCTTATTCATTTTAGTTATCAAAAATGTTCAATAGTTTATATCTTCTTAATTTTCATTATCTTTTAATTTACGAGTTACAAACTTCAATTTTTATATTTTCATTAACATCTAGCTTTTAACTTCAGATTTTAATTTGGTAGTTTCCGACCATTAAAATGTCAAGATTCCATTTTTATTTCAATAATTGAAATCACTAATTAACAGAAACTTAAGAACTAAATACCAGATTTCATTTCAAATCATCTTGAAATAATATATATACTCATATCTTTTATATCTAGCAAACCATATTTAGAAATTAAAATAAAATTTGGTTTCACCAAAATGACTGCGTAGCAAACTACTACAGTGGTCTTCTCACTTTGAAACTCGAAAATGAACGTCGATGATGTCGCGATCATCACCGAAATTATTTTCCAGCGATAGAAGAGGGGAGTATAGAACTTATTTCCCTTTTAAACTCTTTTAAAACATTTCTTTCAAATCACATTGAAAATATTTATATCCGAAAATACTTCCAAATAATACTAATATTATATTCCAAAATCTTTGAAAACCAATTTCAAAACTCCGGACTTAAGTTCTCAAATTTCTAATTTATATTCACTTTATTTGTAAATCCTATTTTGCAATAAATATTTATAAAATTTCACTTCCTAACAAACAAACCTATCACATACAACTATATCCATTTATAAAATTTATTCTTTTATATACAAAATATAATGCTAGGTAAAATATTATTTCATTTACTTATATTTCAGAAACAATATTGTGTCGGCCTGCCTAATTAAGTGTTTAGGAATCCCTATCGATGTCGTAGTGTCCTATGTACCGACCAGAATTCATAAATACTCAACAGAACAAATTAACACAATACAAAATATTTTTATATTACTAACAAATATGCTCTCTCATATATATACTCTAAAGCTCATTCAAGGATATTAATAACCCTCTCTCTAATGAGTTAACCCCGAACAGGCTAAGGTATCCATAAACCAAAGCTTTGATACCAACTGTAACGACCTACCTTTTTGGATGGTTTAAATCGACAATAAACCACACATGTCAACTCAAACCATTCAAAAGAGAGGATTGTTAATGGGGTAAATAACGAAATAAGAGAAAAGAAGGAAAAACAAAACATAGAATCTCACAGCGGAATGACAAAATATAATAATCAAATCAACAGTTCATGAAGCTGTTTATAATATACATTTGATTATACAATTTATACAACAATCAGAGTACAAAAAATGACATATCAATAATGATGCAGCAGAAAATTACTAATAATATAGTATACCAAACTCCGTCTTCATCCTCTAGAAATAAAGTCTTTAACACTGAAATGCTCAGGCTGACCCGAGCGTAATGAAAAGACAAAACCCTCGAGTCAGAACTAAAAGTTCTTATGTAAGTTAAATCAACAGCAAATAAATATGAATGTAATGGCTTCAGAGATGTTTATGGGATTTTGCATCTCTTATCCAGTATATAACATGCGTGCAGTAACTTAAGAGATGTTTCGGGATTTCCATCTCCTAAGGATCCGTTAAACTATCTATATGTAGTAATATACGCTATATATGTAGTTTCTATCAGTAATGTATTAAAATAGCGTAAAGGCATTACCCATATCCCCCTTAACACATTTTATACATGTCGTAGTCTATACAGTACTGTAAAGTCCACCAAACTGGTAGGCTATCAGGGTGCGCTCCATAGGTACGACACAAACCTAAATCGTAGTGGACTCGATAAGGCATATGACAGGGCACACGAGGCTATACCCATGGTAGGATTCTATCGGATTGCGGAACCAAGCTGGTGGTAACGCATAGCCGCAGCTACCGCCCACCTCGAACAACACTCCCATAATCAAATCGAGTGTGGCCAACAATCAATCACAAAGTAAATGATATGGTATCGAAGAAGCATGTCCAATCGGAGGAACAACCTCACTTGGCCTAGTTATGGCTCCTGATTTTAGTCATATCAAGCTGACCCGAAGGTTAAAGCTACGTTCTTACCTCATACCAGTAGCGTTCGCCAAACCATCCTACTTCATTTTGGATTCTCCACCACGTGCACAGTTGTTAAAGTGGTTTCAGGATTGGCAGAGAGTATGACAATATCCGACCCCGGTCTCTTTAACAACCAATCGTTATATTTTTCACACCGTGGTCATTTTATAAAACATTTATAATAATAAATCTAGGAAACGGTTTATACCTTCATATTAAGATATCCATATACTTATTCCAAAAGTATAAATATATTCATAAATATCGAGGAAGGTTTCTTTCAATCAATTTCGGAAATAATTTATAAATCTCTCTTAAACCATTTATAAAGCTATTTATAAATTCCAAAATAGTTTACAACTCTTTCCCTTTTCATAAACTTCTACACAAATTCCTTTAAATGCTTCCAAATCCCTTTATACAAGTTCTTTATAAAACCCCTTTATAAATTCCTTTAAAGCCTTTATAAACACCTTTATAAAGCCATTATAAAAATCCTTTATAAAAATCTTTTATAAAATCTTTTTTATAAAATCCATTATAAAATTTCTCATAAAACTTTTAAAAATTCCTTACAAAATCTTTAACTTTTAAAGTTATTATAAAAGTCTGTATTTGTTATCTTAAATTAAATTTTTAAATAAACCTTTTAAAACTATATTGAATATTTTATTAAATTAAAATTTTAAAGTGTTTTTATTATATTACTTTATTTAAATTATATATTTTAAAACTAAATAAAATTATAAGTTAAAATCTTAAAATTGCATTAAAACCATATATTAACTTATAATTTGAAACTTTAAACATATAAAATAAATTATTTTTCAAATATAAATTTTAAATAAAATCAAACATACTTTAAAATCTAGAAAATAATTTAAAATCGACCACCCTATGGTCAAGTGATAGGGTATGTATCATTTCAACCCAAATAATTAAATTTTTCGGATATATATCATTTCAACCAGTATCTCGAATCAACAATTTCCAAATCAATAAAATCGCTTGGGTTTATCATTTTAACCTATAACGATTCTCCCTAATCTATAAGATCGTTCGGGTATGTATCATTTCAACCCATAGTGATAACACTGATATAAACATCCAATCATCCAAATGTCAACAAACAAACAAACATCCATCACAATCAACATACAAATCAGCTAATAAATCGCAATAATTAACTGGTTATCATGATCAGGTATTTAACTAGCAATTTAAATTCAATATTAATTTAAATGGCAATTCAATTCAATAAAATTCAATTTAAATTAAAATGTCAAATTAAACTACCAAACAGCAACCAATAATATTCTTATCACATCTTAAATTTAATTTAACTAACATAAGATGGTATAGTATTTGTGAGTGGGTTAAATCACTCACCTTTGATTTACAGTCGATTTAAAATCTAAAAGAATGCCCAAATCTGAACAGTCAGCCAAACTAGTTTCATATCGTTCGAAATTCCGATACGAACCCAATGCAAGAAACTGCTTCCAAATCCGAGCTCGTATCAAAAAGTTAAGCACGTTAGAACATTTGAAAATTAAAATTAAAATTAAAAATATAATAGAAGGGCATTATCATAATTATCGTTACCTCAAACCCTATTAGAGATGAACGCGACTTCGACCAAAGCCCTACAGCCGCCATGCACTCGTCGCTACCGTGCCACCATCGACCATTGCCTTCCAAATCCGACTTCGCCTCCGCGATCTCCTCCTCCAGCCGCCTCGTCTCCAACCGCCGTGTAACGACCCAGAATTTTTGATAATTAAAATTCGAATATTTAATTAATTTTAAATACTGATAAGTAGAATTAAGAAGTCGAATAATTTATTATTCGAATATTGGATTTAATTTGGTCAATTAAATCGATATTTTAATAGTTGAAATTCCAGAGATAATTGAAAATCGAGTTAAAATGACTGAAAATGATTTGTAAAATTTTATTTAATCATACTGGAGTTATAGAAAGGTTATAGAACTTTTAAAATTGAATTTGGAGTTAACCTGTGAAAATCGAATATTTTAATATTTAATTATCGACTGAAAAATAGCCAATTTTCGGACAGTCTCAGAATTGGACGAGACCAGTTCCATTGGATCCGTAATAGTTAGTTATTATCGGATTTCAATTTTCGTATCAATCGAAGTTATCGTTTGACCGTGGCAACTCGAAATGCATCGATATCGTTTTAATTTTAAATCGTCGAGTTAAAATTGTCATTTTTCAAAAAGTCTCGGATTTCGACGAAACCAGTTTCATCGGATCCGTAATGTGATATTATTGTAAGATTCCAAATTTCGTAATTTTTGGATTTACCGTTTGTCCGGTACGAATCAAAACGCCTCGAAATCGATTTAAATCGGTTTAATTTAAATCGATCGTTTATTGCCATATCTCACACATACGATCGAATTAGCTTCCGAAACCTGTTCCATTGTGTCCGGAACGTGGGATAAACCCCAGAAACGTCAGTTACCGCACGTAAATCGGAGTTTTGAAAAGTCGGATGAATAGTGTTCGATATTCTCTATAAATACACCATTTTTATTCACAAAAATAAAAAAAAAGAGAAACCCTAACCCTAATAATGGCCAGCCGTCACTTGCTATTTCGACGGCCAGAAAACAACATCTTTTCTCCCTCAAATTCTTTCAATCCGCGCACCGATTCGAGAAACGTTCAACTAAGGAATTGTAGAGGACGATGTGGTCGTGGTTTTCAACGGTGGAGATCATCATGGGCGTTGTGGATGGACGGCAAAATGGATTTGAACGCACGTCGTTCATAGGCGTTTTCTGGGGTATAGGCTCGACCGAGCTCGACCAGATTTGGGCTGGGGGTAGCACGCGTGTACGCGGAGGAGGGGAAGTTCTCTGATCAACGTCTCGTTCACCATGGTGGTTGCGAAAATTTAGGGCATAGGGGCGGCATGGGTTCGTACGTGATTACCTGGTTTGTTCGTGCGTGAAGAAGAAATGAAACGCGGCCTTGATTTCATCTTTGAAAACGAACGGCAGATGTGGGTTTGAAATTAAAATAAAGTTGTAATTAATTTTATTTAAAATCGTATTAACTTCAAAATGTTATATCTCTTTCATACGAGATCGAAAAATTACGAAACAAGCGGCATTGGCTTCGTTTTGTCGAGCACTACGCGATGCAATTGGTTTGGAGTCGTTTGGAGCTAGTTGGAATTTCGGGTAAAATTAAACGCGTGTTTAATTTTATTCGAAATAAACGCTGAAATCAGAATTAAAATCACGGTGAGATCTTCTCACTCAAATTTGAATGTGGAATTATTTACAGTTATTGATTGATGATTGACTGTTTGGATGTGCTATTAGATATGATAGGATATATCTATATATATAGCAGTATATACATATTGGCATATGTATATATTGGATTGTTGATTTCCCGCCTCGTATAGCGGATGAGACCCTATTGCGCCGTTAGTAAGCGGATTTATAAAAACCCATATACCGCGATAATTCCGTACTGGAGCGGAATTGGTATTGTGCTAACATCTGTGGATGCAGGGAAACAGGTTGGAGGGATCCGACTGGATTTCTCACAGTATTGATTATTTACAGATATTTTGATATATTCTGTTATCATATGATGATATATGATATTTGACTGTTGTGATGGACTGATTGGTGTTGTGGCATCATCAGATTCAGTTTTGAAATGTAAAAATGACGACTTTTAATTTAAAAGGATTTTTAAAGTGATTTTTGAAAATATACGTTTTATGGAATTTTTGAATCGATTTATAAACGTAAAATTTTAAAGTTATAAAAGTTATAATTTTTAGTGAAATGTAACCGAAGTGTTGTTTTTGAAACAAAAGTTGATTTATTTATAAAATGGTTTAAGTTGGAATTTTGAATAACTATAAACGATTTGTATAGAAAGATTTATAAAAATTGATATTTTTGTAAATCAAAATATTGGACTTATAAAACGAATTTTTTTATAAGTGTTAGAAAGTAGTATAATTGGATTTCATAAGTGAATGAAATTAATAGATTTATAACGTGAAGTTATAAAGTAAATAGATATTGTAGAATAAACGATTTATAAGTAATTTCCTTATGAATTAGATTTTTGCACTTAATTGGGATATAAATAGAAATTGCTAAATGAAATGATTTCATAAGTTGAAATTGTTATGAAGTATAAATGTGATTTATAAACGTTGTTTATAAATCTGGAATCACTTATTTTGATAAGTAATTTTAGAAGTTAATAAAAGGAGAATTTTATAAATCGAAGTTGTTAGAAAATGTAAAGGTGAATTTATAAACGTTGTTTTATGAATTCGAAATCAATCAAATTTGATGAATGTAATATAGAAGTTATTAAGGGAATTTTATCCACGATTTTGGATAGTGGATAATTCTTGGAATAAAACGTGTAGAAAAGATTGAAATGTAATTATTGCAGTATATTCACGATTTTGGATAGTGAATATATCGTTAAGTAAAATGGATAGTTTTGGAAAAGGGATATTAAAAAAATGAAGTTAAACATTTTAGAGATGTTTTTAAAATGTATTATGATATCGAATACATAGATTTCAACATTTTTATTGTTAAAGTAGACGTTTTCGAAAAATAAGGAAATGATGGACTATAACACTGTTGTTATAGTAAATGATTTCCGAAAGGAAATGTTTTGATGTAGTATTGGGATTCATATATCTATCTAAATTCCGAATCCCTATACTAGTGATTTTGAGTCGTCGTAACGATGTTTTACGCAACATTCGTTTTGACTCAAATAGATGTAAAATTTATGATTTCCTTAAAGAATGAATATATACTTAATATTGATTTAAGTATATCGAATATTTTCAAATGTTGAAAATAAATGATTTGTGAAATACTTATTATTAAATAAGTATGGAAATGCTTTTCCAATATGAAATGAACTGTTTTGAGATTTTATCTTCAAAGATAAAATGAAATGTGGAAATTGATTTGAAATTGTTTTCAAACGGTTAAGTGTGGAAATTATATATCTAGTAAAGATATTTTTGAAGATGAAATAATTTGGGAAAATTATTTGGAATCTGATGATGTTGCGCATCTTTATTGATAGTTAAATAACCGACTATCAATAATTACCTTTAAATAGGTATTTGTTGTGAATTGGATGAATTTGAATGCCACACTTGTTTTTAAATAAACGCTCACTATTCGGGTTAGCCGGGAAAGGACCATGGGGTCGTATAACCCATTCCGAATATGTGATACGTCGTTATGAATTGCATTTGAAGACCGGTGTTGAAGACCGGATATTTTTGAAAACGGAAGGATTACCGTCGAGTTACTCTACATCGACTGATCTTCGATTTAGAGGTTTTATCATCCTTAGTGACGGGAAGTCCCGACGTGATTGAAAATTATCCGGAAATGCAAGGGCTTCGTGAGAAGTGCCTTCGGTTCTGTTCGATCCCGGAACAGACTTGTATGGATTGTGTGTCTGACGTTACAATTTGAGATATAAAGCTGATTTCTTTCAAATACATTTCTGTTGGTGGCGGAGAATTTATTCTCTTAGCTTAACACCCTTCTCTGAGACATACGAGCTCAGAGGTTATGTAGTTGAAATTTATCAGCGATATATCCCAATTTGGTAACGTGGCACACTGAGTGTTGCTGTGAAATGATCAGTGTTTGATCATTTGTGATATGATCATTTGTTTGATCTTATATCTTAATGATCATAGGTTGATCATTTTGTTTGACCCGAAGCAGGGCTTTTTGAGAAAGCGTAGCTTTGTGGACGAGACTTCGTCAGAGCCTCACAACCCGGAAATGGTCGAAACAGGAATGTTGCGGCAAGGTTATGAGGGTCGCGCCCTTTAGGGTATGTCATTTCCTTCTGGAAAGGGGTGGTATCATGGTATGGAGCCCAGATACTTACTCATGTGGATACACTTTCTTTATGATGTGTGATGTTGGATATCGAGCGCTCGGATAAAGGTCCCAAAGGACCGGGTGATGACATATTCGTGAGTTACCTGTTACAGGGGTAACCCGGCCTTGTTTGGCAGAGAGCAGTTTGTCTCTCGGGACGTCCAGCCAGAGGCGATCCCAATCGGCAGGAGGAAAGGAAGTTCCTTAGCCTGACCATTTGTTGGAAAATCCAAAGAAACAATACGAACCCTGTACGGTTTTAGTTGTATTACCTGCTATGGAATGTGGCGGTAACCTGCTATTGAACATAGTAGCTATAGTAGGCATACGATACTGGTCGTATGTTGGCTAAGATTAATATTATACTTTCGAAATGTTTTCTACACTATGCACTAATAATAATATCAAAAATGATTTGATTTTGCGTAGTAAGCATCTTTGACTATCATAAGAAGAAATTTCCTCCAATTCTGCGTTTGCATTGTGTGTGTGGCGGAAGGTCTTATGGTAGTTTCATTTTCCAAAAGCATTTCGAATTGACTTTAAATTTATCCTGTTGTTTATTTTAAAGAATAACTGTTTTACGATCTCACACCAGTCACCATGACTGACTCGGAGTTTATTGTTCCCTTCTAAACTCTGGGTGCCCACCAATTTCCACACGGGCAGCCTAGAGTTATATTATCAGGATATTCTGGATATTCTGGAGCTTTGGAAGCAAGCTGGATGGCGAGACGTAGTATTTGTATCTGATATATTTATTCCGCTGTGTATTCTGTATGAGGACAAGTTATATAACTGTCCATTGTTGTATATTGACTCTGATGGTTGATGTGATGTAATGTAATAACAGATATAGTTCTTTGTTTTAAAGATTATTCAATTATCTATTATATATTGTTCCGCTGCGATATGTGAGATTCTGATATTGTTTCTGTTTCTGATGTTGTTCTTTTGTTTCTTCTTTCTCTTTCCTTCTATCTTTTCTTCTACCTCTTCTTTTAAAAACCCTAATGGTTCGGTTTTTCGTTCACCTTGAGTAAATAGATGGAGATTAGTGTCTATTCAAGGGGTACGGAAAAGCGGGTCATTACATTTGGTATCAGAGCACATGGTTAAGCGACAACCCTGCTCTGTTGGGTGTTACTCATTAGAGATAGAGTCAGTAGTACTCTAGAATGAGTTGAGTGTAATAATAGATATGAGTGCGTATTTGTTATTTTAATATAAAATTGTTTTATATTGTGATGATTGGTTTATTGAGTGGTATATGGATTCTGGTCGGTATTGTCCGTACAACTCTATCGATAGGGATCTCTAAACACTTATATAGAACAATTCGGCACAGTATTGTTTTAAATTGGGTAAATGAAATAATTTTACCTCGATTATATTTTATATATAAAGAAATAATTTTTCAGTGTTAAAGTGTATATAATTGATTATTTGATAGTTTGAAAATGTAAATATATACAAGTTAGTTAAAGTTGTTTGAATAAGTAAATGAAAACAACAATTGTAATGTATGAAGTTATAATTAAAATGATTTACAATGGTAAAATAATCTTATATGTAAGAAGTGAAATTATGTGCAAAGAGATTTATAAATGTGATTTATGAATAAAAGGAAATTTTTGAAAGAATTTAAAGCACTACATTCACTATTGTTGCTGGGAAATAATAAGGGTGATGACTGCAGCATCATCGGTATCATTTTCGAGTTTCTGTGTGATTGATTTGCTACCATAGTAAATTGGAAATTGAGGTTTTGTTGTGATAAACAAATTTGAAAATTTAAGTCCAAATTTAAATATGGTAAATATAAGTGAAATAAGATTTATACTTATGATATGAGATAATAGATTTAACTTTGGTAAAGTTAATGAATTTGAGTAGCATGATGAAATATGATGTGAAATTTAACTAAAAGAAAGTCAAATGTGATATAAATTTGAATGATTGATGAAATTTGATTTTGGTAAAGGTTAAATGAATTTTGTTAAGAAAAACAAAATCTGAATTGGATTTATAAGTGGAAACTTAAGTTAAGTTGAACAAATGATGTTTGAAATGGAAAATAACTTAAGTAATGTTGAACGAAGTTGATTTTGATATCAAAGTAAATTAATAAAGTGAATTTATTAAATGAATGTGAACTTGAGTTATATGAAATTCAATTGTATTTGTTAAAATGAATTAGCAATTGAATAAATAAATGGATTGGATGTTAATCAATCTAATGTAAAGTATTGATATGAAATAATGAATATAAGTGTTAATTCATTAAAAGCTAATGAAGTTGAGAAATTAAATAAATTGAATGGAAGTCAATTTAACTTAAAGTGTTGAACCAAATTGAATGTAAAAGAATGTAAATTGAATAAATTTGGTTGTGTTGAATATACATTGGTTGTTATTTGATTGTTAGTTGATTGTGTATAAAAAATTCATTAAGTATTAATGAAATTGAATTAGCAAATTGGAAAGCTATGTGATTAAATTCAAATTGGAAGTGAACGAATGTGAATTAGTGAATGTAAACTAATTGAATTGAAAGAGAATGTTGATTAAATCCAATGTAAATGAATCGAATATGATTTAAAATTGAAAACCAATTCAATGAATGTTAATGAGAAGTGAATCTATATTGATTTGGTTATGAAGTTGTTGGATGATAGTTGGATGATTGTTTGATGGTTGCATTGTTGCTTTTGAATGCATTGTTATGTTAGCATATGTAGTTATGTTGCTATACGATGTATATTGACTATATTTTCATATCTACATGTTCTCATATGGTTTGTTGAGTGTTTAGTAGGTGCGGATGGCGTTGCTTCGCATTTGGAGCTCGCTTTCGCGCTATATTAGCTGTATACGCTCGCTAAAAATATAATAAGGTACATATCTCGGATTAAATATCGTACTTTTACACTTTTTTCCCTACGGGATGCCTCATCACTTGATGAGATGTATATTTGTGATATATATACACTGTCATTTTTTTTCGGATCGAGCCGCGCAAAGGAGACGCTGGCGAAATTTTTCGGAAATTTAAGGCGTTAGAATATTTTTGAGAAATTTGAAAATTTTGAAAACTAAGTTATGATTTGAAAACTTAGTAAAGATTTTGTGAGGAGTTTAACTATGAATTTTGGAAAAGTAAAACACTTAAATGAATTGTAAAATCTAGTTTGGATGAATCGTTTTTGAAAAGTTAATGAATTCAGTAACTTTTTCCTAACTTGTAATTTCGAGGACGAAATTCTTTTAAGGGGGGAAGTCTGTAACGACCCAGAATTTTTGATAATTAAAATTCGAATATTTAATTAATTTTAAATACTGATAAGTAGAATTAAGAAGTCGAATAATTTATTATTCGAATATTGGATTTAATTTGGTCAATTAAATCGATATTTTAATAGTTGAAATTCCAGAGATAATTGAAAATCGAGTTAAAATGACTGAAAATGATTTGTAAAATTTTATTTAATCATACTGGAGTTATAGAAAGGTTATAGAACTTTTAAAATTGAATTTGGAGTTAACCTGTGAAAATCGAATATTTTAATATTTAATTATCGACTGAAAAATAGCCAATTTTCGGACAGTCTCAGAATTGGACGAGACCAGTTCCATTGGATCCGTAATAGTTAGTTATTATCGGATTTCAATTTTCGTATCAATCGAAGTTATCGTTTGACCGTGGCAACTCGAAATGCATCGATATCGTTTTAATTTTAAATCGTCGAGTTAAAATTGTCATTTTTCAAAAAGTCTCGGATTTCAACGAAACCAGTTTCATCGGATCCGTAATGTGATATTATTGTAAGATTCCAAATTTCGTAATTTTTGGATTTACCGTTTGTCCGGTACGAATCAAAACGCCTCGAAATCGATTTAAATCGGTTTAATTTAAATCGATCGTTTATTGCCATATCTCACACATACGATCGAATTAGCTTCCGAAACCTGTTCCATTGTGTCCGGAACGTGGGATAAACCCCAGAAACGTCAGTTACCGCACGTAAATCGGAGTTTTGAAAAGTCGGATGAATAGTGTTCGATATTCTCTATAAATACACCATTTTTATTCACAAAAATAAAAAAAAAAGAGAAACCCTAACCCTAATAATGGCCAGCCGTCACTTGCTATTTCGACGGCCAGAAAACAACATCTTTTCTCCCTCAAATTCTTTCAATCCGCGCACCGATTCGAGAAACGTTCAACTAAGGAATTGTAGAGGACGATGTGGTCGTGGTTTTCAACGGTGGAGATCATCATGGGCGTTGTGGATGGACGGCAAAATGGATTTGAACGCACGTCGTTCATAGGCGTTTTCTGGGGTATAGGCTCGACCGAGCTCGACCAGATTTGGGCTGGGGGTAGCACGCGTGTACGCGGAGGAGGGGAAGTTCTCTGATCAACGTCTCGTTCACCATGGTGGTTGCGAAAATTTAGGGCATAGGGGCGGCATGGGTTCGTACGTGATTACCTGGTTTGTTCGTGCGTGAAGAAGAAATGAAACGCGGCCTTGATTTCATCTTTGAAAACGAACGGCAGATGTGGGTTTGAAATTAAAATAAAGTTGTAATTAATTTTATTTAAAATCGTATTAACTTCAAAATGTTATATCTCTTTCATACGAGATCGAAAAATTACGAAACAAGCGGCATTGGCTTCGTTTTGTCGAGCACTACGCGATGCAATTGGTTTGGAGTCGTTTGGAGCTAGTTGGAATTTCGGGTAAAATTAAACGCGTGTTTAATTTTATTCGAAATAAACGCTGAAATCAGAATTAAAATCACGGTGAGATCTTCTCACTCAAATTTGAATGTGGAATTATTTACAGTTATTGATTGATGATTGACTGTTTGGATGTGCTATTAGATATGATAGGATATATCTATATATATAGCAGTATATACATATTGGCATATGTATATATTGGATTGTTGATTTCCCGCCTCGTATAGCGGATGAGACCCTATTGCGCCGTTAGTAAGCGGATTTATAAAAACCCATATACCACGATAATTCCGTACTGGAGCGGAATTGGTATTGTGCTAACATCTGTGGATGCAGGGAAACAGGTTGGAGGGATCCGACTGGATTCCTCACAGTATTGATTATTTACAGATATTTTGATATATTCTGTTATCATATGATGATATATGATATTTGACTGTTGTGATGGACTGATTGGTGTTGTGGCATCATCAGATTCAGTTTTGAAATGTAAAAATGACGACTTTTAATTTAAAAGGATTTTTAAAGTGATTTTTGAAAATATACGTTTTATGGAATTTTTGAATCGATTTATAAACGTAAAATTTTAAAGTTATAAAAGTTATAATTTTTAGTGAAATGTAACCGAAGTGTTGTTTTTGAAACAAAAGTTGATTTATTTATAAAATGGTTTAAGTTGGAATTTTGAATAACTATAAACGATTTGTATAGAAAGATTTATAAAAATTGATATTTTTGTAAATCAAAATATTGGACTTATAAAACGAATTTTTTTATAAGTGTTAGAAAGTAGTATAATTGGATTTCATAAGTGAATGAAATTAATAGATTTATAACGTGAAGTTATAAAGTAAATAGATATTGTAGAATAAACGATTTATAAGTAATTTCCTTATGAATTAGATTTTTGCACTTAATTGGGATATAAATAGAAATTGCTAAATGAAATGATTTCATAAGTTGAAATTGTTATGAAGTATAAATGTGATTTATAAACGTTGTTTATAAATCTGGAATCACTTATTTTGATAAGTAATTTTAGAAGTTAATAAAAGGAGAATTTTATAAATCGAAGTTGTTAGAAAATGTAAAGGTGAATTTATAAACGTTGTTTTATGAATTCGAAATCAATCAAATTTGATGAATGTAATATAGAAGTTATTAAGGGAATTTTATCCACGATTTTGGATAGTGGATAATTCTTGGAATAAAACGTGTAGAAAAGATTGAAATGTAATTATTGCAGTATATTCACGATTTTGGATAGTGAATATATCGTTAAGTAAAATGGATAGTTTTGGAAAAGGGATATTAAAAAAATGAAGTTAAACATTTTAGAGATGTTTTTAAAATGTATTATGATATCGAATACATAGATTTCAACATTTTTATTGTTAAAGTAGACGTTTTCGAAAAATAAGGAAATGATGGACTATAACACTGTTGTTATAGTAAATGATTTCCGAAAGGAAATGTTTTGATGTAGTATTGGGATTCATATATCTATCTAAATTCCGAATCCCTATACTAGTGATTTTGAGTCGTCGTAACGATGTTTTATGCAACATTCGTTTTGACTCAAATAGATGTAAAATTTATGATTTCCTTAAAGAATGAATATATACTTAATATTGATTTAAGTATATCGAATATTTTCAAATGTTGAAAATAAATGATTTGTGAAATACTTATTATTAAATAAGTATGGAAATGCTTTTCCAATATGAAATGAACTGTTTTGAGATTTTATCTTCAAAGATAAAATGAAATGTGGAAATTGATTTGAAATTGTTTTCAAACGGTTAAGTGTGGAAATTATATATCTAGTAAAGATATTTTTGAAGATGAAATAATTTGGGAAAATTATTTGGAATCTGATGATGTTGCGCATCTTTATTGATAGTTAAATAACCGACTATCAATAATTACCTTTAAATAGGTATTTGTTGTGAATTGGATGAATTTGAATGCCACACTTGTTTTTAAATAAACGCTCACTATTCGGGTTAGCCGGGAAAGGACCATGGGGTCGTATAACCCATTCCGAATATGTGATACGTCGTTATGAATTGCATTTGAAGACCGGTGTTGAAGACCGGATATTTTTGAAAACGGAAGGATTACCGTCGAGTTACTCTACATCGACTGATCTTCGATTTAGAGGTTTTATCATCCTTAGTGATGGGAAGTCCCGACGTGATTGAAAATTATCCGGAAATGCAAGGGCTTCGTGAGAAGTGCCTTCGGTTCTGTTCGATCCCGGAACAGACTTGTATGGATTGTGTGTCTGACGTTACAATTTGAGATATAAAGCTGATTTCTTTCAAATACATTTCTGTTGGTGGCGGAGAATTTATTCTCTTAGCTTAACACCCTTCTCTGAGACATACGAGCTCAGAGGTTATGTAGTTGAAATTTATCAGCGATATATCCCAATTTGGTAACGTGGCACACTGAGTGTTGCTGTGAAATGATCAGTGTTTGATCATTTGTGATATGATCATTTGTTTGATCTTATATCTTAATGATCATAGGTTGATCATTTTGTTTGACCCGAAGCAGGGCTTTTTGAGAAAGCGTAGCTTTGTGGACGAGACTTCGTCAGAGCCTCACAACCCGGAAATGGTCGAAACAGGAATGTTGCGGCAAGGTTATGAGGGTCGCGCCCTTTAGGGTATGTCATTTCCTTCTGGAAAGGGGTGGTATCATGGTATGGAGCCCAGATACTTACTCATGTGGATACACTTTCTTTATGATGTGTGATGTTGGATATCGAGCGCTCGGATAAAGGTCCCAAAGGACCGGGTGATGACATATTCGTGAGTTACCTGTTACAGGGGTAACCCGGCCTTGTTTGGCAGAGAGCAGTTTGTCTCTCGGGACGTCCAGCCAGAGGCGATCCCAATCGGCAGGAGGAAAGGAAGTTCCTTAGCCTGACCATTTGTTGGAAAATCCAAAGAAACAATACGAATCCTGTACGGTTTTAGTTGTATTACCTGCTATGGAATGTGGCGGTAACCTGCTATTGAACATAGTAGCTATAGTAGGCATACGATACTGGTCGTATGTTGGCTAAGATTAATATTATACTTTCGAAATGTTTTCTACACTATGCACTAATAATAATATCAAAAATGATTTGATTTTGCGTAGTAAGCATCTTTGACTATCATAAGAAGAAATCTCCTCCAATTCTGCGTTTGCATTGTGTGTGTGGCGGGAGGTCTTATGGTAGTTTCATTTTCCAAAAGCATTTCGAATTGACTTTAAATTTATCCTGTTGTTTATTTTAAAGAATAACTGTTTTACGATCTCACACCAGTCACCATGACTGACTCGGAGTTTATTGTTCCCTTCTAAACTCTGGGTGCCCACCAATTTCCACACGGGCAGCCTAGAGTTATATTATCAGGATATTCTGGATATTCTGGAGCTTTGGAAGCAAGCTGGATGGCGAGACGTAGTATTTGTATCTGATATATTTATTCCGCTGTGTATTCTGTATGAGGACAAGTTATATAACTGTCCATTGTTGTATATTGACTCTGATGGTTGATGTGATGTAATGTAATAACAGATATAGTTCTTTGTTTTAAAGATTATTCAATTATCTATTATATATTGTTCCGCTGCGATATGTGAGATTCTGATATTGTTTCTGTTTCTGATGTTGTTCTTTTGTTTCTTCTTTCTCTTTCCTTCTATCTTTTCTTCTACCTCTTCTTTTAAAAACCCTAATGGTTCGGTTTTTCGTTCACCTTGAGTAAATAGATGGAGATTAGTGTCTATTCAAGGGGTACGGAAAAGCGGGTCATTACACGCCGCGACCACTCTGGCTCCACAAAAACATAGCCGTCGTCGCTCCTTTCAAGGTCAGATCGCCGCAAAAATTGTAGACTACAGCCTGATTCAACCATGTGGATGTACTCATCTACATCTCCTCTACCAGCAGCAGCTTCCCGATCGTCGAACGGTCGATGATCCACCGTCGAATTGAAAACCCTAGGATGGACGGCCGAAACTTCATCAACGATTTCTAGCCAAACTGAACCCCGAATCAACAAACGAATTACAGATGTGGATTACGTTCCTCGAGAGTATTCCAATGATATATTATTCGATAGGATTTGAGGAGTTTGGATTTTGAAGTTTGATTTAAAATTGAAATTAGGGTTTTGATTGAAATTGAAATTAGGGTTTCTGCCATTGGGAAGGATGGAAGGAGCAGAAATTTGTACGTACAGCAAATGAAATCAGAATGCCACTAGGGTTTCAGGAAGTACCTATTTATATAGATATATGGATAAGAACGAATGGACATATCGAATTAGGTTGAAACGATAACAACGACCCGAAAAGCCTGTTTCGTTCCCGAAACGAAAGTAGGTCATCCCATATATCAAAATATAGGTTTCCGATATTTTTAAACTCAACGGAACTAGTTTCAAACTCTAATTCCATTGTATACAGAAGTTAGCTTTCAAAATCAAATTTTATTCATTTAAATTCTTTTAATTGATTTCTACACGTTTCAAGCTCGCACGGCCAAACGATAAGTCTGATCGCTACGAAACTTGAAATCCTATAATAATTTACTATTACGAATCCGATGAAACTAGTTTCGTCGAAATTCAAGCCAGTGGACAAAATGGTTAATTTCCACGTCAATTAAATAAATTATTATTAAATTGATTTAATCACCTTTAAATTCAAATTTAAAAGTTAACAATTTTATCATTCTTGATTACATAGAAATTTGTAATCTTTATATACAATTTTCCATGTTAAATCTAAGATTTAAATATTACATTAATTTCAGCGTCAAATTACAACTGTAATAAAATCCCGGTTAATTATATTTTAATTTCAATCAAATTTCTTTATTTCAATTTTTCACTCTTATTATTGAATCAATAATTACCTTATGAATATAATTAACATTAGTTTATATTTTATTACATTCATATTCTACAGTTATCATCTTAACTCATATTAGCTGCAATATTTAATTACATTAAATTTCATTGATTTCCAAATTAATTCAATGGATTAAATAATAAAATAATGATTAAAAACAATCATTACACATTAATAATTCAAACACATTTCTAAGTCTATTATTTACAACAAAAGCTAATAAATTTATGTACTAGTTAATTTATTTCATATTCTATAATAAACCTATTTCAATTAATAACAGATAATTCCAACATTAAATCCAACATTTAATTTATTCCTTATTTACAATTATAACCAAATTAACTTTACAATTATTTCAGTTGATTGAAATTACATTAAAATAATTGTCAATAACATTCAAACAATAAAAATAAATTATATTCTAATTATTTTTCTCATTATTCATAAATTTTAATTTCCCACAATATTAAATTTCAAAATCTTATTTAATTTAATTTACTAGTTTTTATTATCAAAAATACGGGTCGTTACAACTAAAATCATTTATGCAACATTTCTTAATACATCACTTAATTTTATAAATACTTCATAAGGACTTATCTTTACCTATACGGCATTTTATCAAAACAAAATTTCATTTAAAAACATTCTAGGACTTAAGTTCATTGCTCTTCTATATCCTAAGAGTACATACAAAACATTCTTTTACGCTTTACTTCCTAAATTTTTAATGGAGGCTAAAAATAAATTTGGATCTTATAATCGAGTCAACGTTCTAGACTTCTTTATTCATCTGGTTAGGTAAGTAGCTTGGTAAAGTAGGACTCTGGTATCCAAACTCAAGACTAGAGTCTACTTTCCTTAGACAACCTTAAAGTAAAGACGTTTATTAGTTGGCCCAATAATATCGAATGTTCTATTTAACTAGGAAGCTTAACAAATTTAATTCTTGTTTTAATTTACTATCTTTTCGAATTAAGAGTTATAGAAATTTAACTTTTATAATTTTACAAAAATACTTAACTTCAATTTATATATCAATTCGGAAGTTTCCAACTATCCAGAATCACTAAAAGTTCTATTTTATTTCAATAATTGAAAACTAACTAACAACATATCATAATAAGACGCACAACCAAACAACCCTAATGCATATGATACATGCGTCTATAATATAACTTAATAAAAAACTTATGAATTAAACACTATAACGACCCGTATTTTTTATAATTAAAAATATTCGATCAACTAAGATTTTTGAATAAATTTTTTAGGAATAAAAATAATTAAGATTTTATTGATATAAATTAAATTATAATACAAGTTATGAGCTTAATTAAAATTTCTATTAATGACAATGTTTGAAATAAGCTAAGGATGATAACATATGTTAGTGTTTATTTTAATGACATTGGTTTGAATGAAATTAATAACCGTTTGTATGTAAATTTCCAATTGATTGGAATAATAAATGTTTCTTTATTAAAGAAGAAATCTTATGTTTATTTATTTGGAATGTTTGTTAGCTGAAAGATTGATTGCAGAGATGAGAAACTATTATTTAGTAAGAAATTGTAGCGACCCGCAGTTCCGTACCCTTTGAGTTGATAATAATTCACTCCTATTCAATCCAAATTGTACGAAAGAGCGAATAACTAGGGTAAAGAAGAAGGAGGAGATAGAAGAAAAATAATTAACAACGCAGAATCTCACAATCGCAGCGGAACAAAAATATAATATATAATAATAGATTTTAAATACAAGAACTGTACTGTTACTATACATACCATTATTAGAGTACAATGTACAACAATAAATCTGGACAGTTTGATAACTTGTCCTCACATACATATCTTACACAACGGAAATATAAACCAAATACGGAAATATAAACCAAATACGGAAATATGTCTTGTCGTCTAGCTCGTCTCCTGAGCTCCATAGCATCATATCCTGAATCTGTAAATACTCGGTCTGACCCGAGCATTATAATAAAATGACACCCAAGTCAGTCTGGAAAATCAGCATGAGAAAACCACTCAATTTGAATTATTAGAGTTATCAAAATCCTTTGAAATCAAAAGGTATCTCGTAAGACTGCGTCACACATAAACATGACGGGTTTTTCCCTTACGATAACCAAAACACTTTTTATCAAAATCATCTAATATTATAATAGTGTCTGTCTAAGTACAAATACTTATTCAAATAGCTGAAATTGTTACATTAATTAAATTCCAGCATACTAGGCTCTACAAACAAAACCGTAAGCTCGTATTGGAGAATGGATTCCAACGAATGACTAAGCCACTGGGGTACCGCCCATCACAGTACACCTCTAGAACAATGTACCGAGGATCATCGCCGGGATCCCCTGCTACACAAGACCGGCCTACCCCTAACCTGGATAGACCGAATATGTTATCACCCTAGGCGTTCCCACCCTTACTATTGAGCGCTCCTTCTTTCATGGACAACCATATCCATAATATAAAGGTTTCCAAGGACATCTAGAAAAGTGATAACATACCCTAATTGGGTGCGTCCCACTTAGCCTTGCTGCATCTCCCATGTTTTAGTCATTTTCGGTTGATGAGGTTTAAGGCTAAGCGTTACCTTTCAAGAAACAATTTTCACTTAAATGCTCATCGTCCTCCAATGACGATATTCTGATAGCATTCGTCCATACAAGTGTCTTGGGTCTGGACAACCGAATCACCATCTTCATCATCTTCACGGTATTCATTTGTAACGTTCAAACCGGATCGAAGTGGTTTTCGGATAATTAAATCTGATCCCGGTCTCTTCGAAACGATTAACGAAATTGGCCAATATTTGATAGTCGGTTATTTAACTGTCAAATAACACCCATAACTAGTCACTGGACCATATTATAATTTTTTTCCAAAATTTATTTTCAAAATATCTTTATAAGATATATATATATATAAATTCAATCCCTTCCAATATTTCAATAATTGAAATCAAATTCAAATTCTTATATCCTTAAGAGGATATTTCCAAGTCATTTCAATACTTAGAATATCTTTCTCGCTTCCAATTATAATTCATCCCTTTGAAAATATTTTCTATATTTAAAATCTCAAAGTTAACTATTTTCAAATCCTTTTCGTCCAATACTTAGGAATATTTATAGGTAAATTTCCTAAGACCTTTTTATCCCAATATTCAGGAAATAGCCCATTTATTTCCTATTCTTACCATTCTTTACAAATTTTATTTGTAAACCCCTTAATATTTCCAAAGTCGAATACACTTTTCTATATCTCGAAATACCCATTTCTAACTTCTTTTATGAATCCTAATTCATTTTCAGAATTTCTCGTATTTTTAACACTTTGGAATTTTTCTTCAAGCTCCCAAAATCCCATTATAAGATTCCTCTTCTAAAATCATACTCGTTTGACAAACTTCGCTTCCAATCTCGAGAGGACTTATAAACAAATTCAATCTTTTAAAACTATATATATATATAATAAGTGTTTTTAAGGAATAGTAGTTTATTTTTGAAATATGTTTAAGTTAACTAAAACATTCCAAATAACATCGATAGCTCATATCCAAATCATTTTTAATAACAAATCAATTTGCAAAGCTGATTAATAAAATTAGTATTTATTTCAATAAATATTTAATATTATAATAACTAATCTTTCAGAATATTCTAAATCTAAATAATAGTTTTAGGTTATATAGCATGGTAATTAAAAATCCCATTTAAATCAATTTTTAATTTTCTCGACAAAAATCTATTTTAAAAATCCAATGTTGCCAAATTCAGTTTATAAATCCCTCTCGATACGAATAACATTGATTATATCTCAATTTTACCACTATTCTCGCATTCAAAAATAGATTCCACTATTTCTTAACCAAAACGATTCCCATAACTCAATATAAATTCACATCGTAAACTTATATTCCAACTTATCCATTGATATCATTTTCCTTAATTTATAAACCTCGTTTACAAATTTATAAACTCCTTTGAGTTTCATTTCTTTATAAAACCAATTTTTATTTATAAAATTTCATTTCATAAATCCCTTCCTTAATAAATTCCATTATTATTTCAACCCTATTTTTAATATCGATTTCAACTCCTTCCCATATTTTCAAAATATCTTTTTCAAATCCCTTTATAAAATTTTATTCAAAAATCTCTATTAAACCAATTTACGAATAGTTAAGTATAACTTAAGCAAGTTATATTTTTTTTTCATTACACTTAATTTCCTTTAAAATAATCCAAATTCCCTTATAAATATTTTTTTATTCAAAATCTCCTTTTTAATTCCTTAAATTTCAAAAATAACTATTTATGGTATTTAAAATACCAAATTTAAGGTCCGTGCTATTATAGCATTTAATAATACAATATCATAGCAATAATCTATAACATATTATTCACACTAATCATATATTACTATATATGAAAATTAATCAACATTTTTGAGGAATCCAATTGGATCCCTCCAACATGAAAAACAATGATAAGCGCCGCGACTTCGAACAAGAACTGCCATCGCTGCTTCTTCGCGCCTTCTCCTATTGCCCAGAACGTCGCCGCTCCTCCAGTGCGCCTATGTGTGATGAGAACCCTCTTTGAATGGCAGCATAACGTGGCCGAATCCACTCCCCCATCTCCTCGTGTCCTCTAGCTCGAGAACGAATCCTTCAAGCGGCCACCCAACCACTCTTTGTCACGCCTGAGTACGGCCAAGCATCGCGACTTGTCACGATTTATTTTCTCGCCTTCGTTTTTTTTAAAGTGTTGAGAGGATTTCGATTTCGTGATAAAAGAGGAATATTTGTACGCGATTTTGATTGAACGAGAAAAAGAATTTCGCGATTAGCCTGCCATTTCTTTTTCTCTGTTTGTTCGAACAGATTGAGAGGAGAGGGAAATGTCACGTGAATATAACGAGGAGGAGGATGTGATGTTGGCGTGTAGGGGAGAGGCTACAGTGTTCTGAGGTGAACAAAAAAACAGCTGATATGAACCAAAGGTATGTCAAATAAATATATATACTATATAAATTTTCAAACCGTCTCGATTTTCACAACTCAAAATCTCGAACCCCTATCGAGGCATGCTGCCAGGCGTTTATAATGTTATGCCCCTATTCCGAATGCAATGGAAAAGGTTTCAAGTCCTAATTCGATCGTATGGAGAAGATAGCTTTTTGGACCTAATTATTATACTGAATTTTCGATATAAATTCCAACGCGTTAGTATCCCGTACGACCAAACGATTACTCCAAAAGCTATGAAATTTAAAATCCGATAATAATACACTATTACGGATTCAATAGAACTAGCTTCATCGAATTCCGAGACCGTGCCCCAGATCGCTATTTTAAAGCGTCGATTAAGTCGACGATTTTCAAAAATTTATGAAATCACTCGAAATCTCCGTTTTAAAAACTTATTAACTCAATTATAATTCCAATAGAATTTATATTAACGTTATAAATCGTATCAATTCAAATTCAACTCAATTTCCAATTATTTAGATGGTTTCAATTATTAATCCAATAAATCGCTATATTTAAATTTTAAATTCATTCTATAATCCCAACCAAAAACCTTCATATCCACAATCGATTTATATTCCAAATCAATATTTTACAAAATTATACATCGAAAAATCTGGTTCGTTACATTCCTCCCCCCTTAAAAGAATTTCGTCCTCGAAATTGCTAAAGCAGGAAAATGCTCCAAACCCATTAACTTATAAAACCCACTTAGTGAAAATTCAATATTTCACTTTTCCAATCTTTTAGTTCCAACCAATACTACTAGTTTTCAATAGTAATTCCAAAATCTTTTATTCCAATTACAATTCGAAATCAAATTGTCGTTAATAAAATTTTCAAAAAAATTCTAACACCCTAAATTTCCGAAATTTTTTGGCAGAGTCTCCTTTGTACGGAGGAGCTTTTGTAATATGACAAGAGAGATAAATATATATACATTGACCCACATAGTCGAAAAACAAAATATATATCAATATTTATATTTTGCGGTATTTAATCCAAAAACGTACATTATTTTGGCGTTTTTTAGCATTATTGAGTAAGCAAGTTACTTCATATGCAAATACACTACCCAAATCTAGCCGACAGCCTCCGGTTACCTGTACTTACTCAATTTAAACATGTAAGTACTAAAATATGAAATTCATCAACATTCCACTTATTTAAATAGTTAAAACACTTAAACTTCATAACCCCGTCATTCCAAACATATATTATAAGCAATTATAAGATTTTGATACTAATTCAATCACTTTCAATCAATCTGGGACATGTAACAAACCACTCCGGGACATGTAGGGGTAAGAGTCTCCTGCTCTCCACCAAACACGAAGCGAGAACCCCCTATCCTGCTGTAATGAAGCATATCTGATCCCGGTCTCTTCGAAACGATTAACGAAATTGGTCAATATTTGATAGTCGGTTATTTAACTATCAAATAACATCCATAAGCAGTCACTAGGCCATATAATAATTTTTTTCCAAAATTTATTTTCAAAATATCTTTATAAGATATATATTCAATCCCTTCCAATATTTCAATAATTGAAATCAAATTCAAATTCTTGTATCCTTAATAGGATATTTTTGAGTCATTTCAATACTTAGAATATCTTTCTCGCTTATAATTATAATTCATTCCTTTGAAAATATTTTCTATATTTAAAATCTCGAAGTTAATTATTTTCAAATCCTTTCCGTCCAATACTTAGGAATATTTATAGGTATATTTCCTAAGATCTTTTTATCCCAATATTCAGGAAATAGCCCATTTATTTCCTATTCTTACAATTCTTTACAAATTTTATTTGTAAACCTCTTAATATTTCCAAAGTCGAATACACTTTTCTATCTCTCCAAATACCCATTTATAACTTCTTTTACAAATCCTAATTCATTTTCCGAATTTCTCGTATTTTTAACACTTTTGGAATTTTTCTTCAAGCTCCCAAAATCCCACTATAAGATTCCTCTTCTAAAATCATACTCGTTTAACAAACTTCGCTTCCAATCTCGAGAGGACTTATAAATAAATTCAATCTTTTAAAACTATATATACAAAATAAGTGTTTTTAAGGAATAGTAGTTTATTATTAAAATATGTTTAAGTAAACCAAAACATTCCAAATAACATCGATAGCTCATATCTAAATCATTTTTAATAACAAATCAATTTGCAAGGCTGATTAATAAAATTAGGATTTATTTCAATAAATATTTAATATTATAATAACTAATCTTTTGAAATATTCTAAATCAAAATAATAGTTTTAGGTTATATAACATGGTAATTAAAAATCCCATTTAAAACAATTTTTAATTTTCTCGACAAAAATCTATTTAAAAAATCCAATGTTGCCAAATTCAGTTTATAAATCCCTCTCGATTCGAATCACATTGATTATATCTCAATTTTACCACTATTCTCGCATTCAAAAATAGCTTCCACTATTTCTTAACCAAAACGATTCCCATAACTCAATATAAATTCACATCGTAAACTTATATTCCAACTTATCCACTGATATCATTTTCCCTTATTTATAAACCACGTTTATAAATTTATAAACTCCTTTGAGTTTCATTTCTTTATAAAACCAATTTTTATTTATAAAATTTCATTTCATAAATCCCTTCCTTAATAAATTCCATTTTTATTTCAACCCTATTTTTAATATCGATTTCAACTCCTTCCCATATTTTCAAAATATCATTTTCAAATCCCTTTATAAAATTTTATTTAAAAATCTCTATTAAACCAATTTACGAATAGTTAAGTATAACCCAAGCAAGTTATATATTTTTTTTTCATTCCACTTAATTTCCTTTACAATAATCCAAATTTCCTAATAAATATTTTTATATTCAAAATCTCCTTTTTAATTCCTTAAATTTCAGAAAAACTATTTATGGTATTTAAAATACCAAATTTAAGGTCCGTGCTATTATAGCATGTAATAATTCAATATCATAGCAATAATCTATCACAGATTATTCACACTAATCATATATTACTATATATGAAAATTAATCAACATTTTTGAGGAATCCAGTTGAATCACTCCAACCTGTTTTCCCTGCATCCACAAATGTTAGTCAACAATAAAAATACCAATCCCACTTCGAGGGGGATATCACGGTATATAGGGTCATCCGCTATTATGCGGGGCGCATAGGGTCTCATCCGCTATAATGTGCGGGAATATCACTCTAAATACTAGTATATATATACTACTATATATATAATATAATATCATTCAACAGATAATCAATTCAGCCAAACATCCAGAATTAATTTTAACTATTTAAAATTTAAAAGCTAGTAACCTAAAAAGAGTGAGATTTACTCACCTTGACTTTTATTTGCAATCCATTCCAATTTTTATTCCATTGCGTAGATTTTCCAGCTACGAATTCCAGACGACTATTTTATTCATTTTGGACCTCACAAGAACAAGTTATACATTTTATAAGATTTCTATTTTAAATTTATAGTTAAATCTACGAATCACCACTCAGGTTAATAATACAGGTATAGAATCCTAAATCTCAACAATTACCCTTTTACTGTGTTTGTATAACTGTGTGTACATGTCTGTATATATATTACACAAATCAATGATTTTTTTTAATTTGGATTTGTAACTAAAATAATTAAATAAGTTAATTAAACAACTTAATCACCTTCATATGCCGAACACCAAGCCTATACCTCCCATCGCGATTCCCAGATAACCCGATGCTTCCCAGGTTGAGCTTTGTCTTCGCTATTTCGATCGTCGCCGACCATCCCCCCCATCGCCTACAGCTGTCGAAAAACAATGATAAGCGCCACGACTTTGAATTAGAACTGCCATCGTTGCTTCTCCGCACCTTCTCCTACTGCCTAGAACATCGCCGCTCCTCCAGTGCACCTATGTGTGATGAGAACCCTCTTCGAATGGCAGCACAACGTGGCCAAATCCACTCCCATATCGCCTCGTATGCCCTAGCTCGAGAACGAATCCTTCAAGCTACCACCCAACTACTCTTTGTCACGCCTGAGTACGGCCAAGCATCGCGACTTGTCGCGATTTATTTTCTTGCCTTCGTTTTTTTTAAGTGTTGAGAGGATTTCAATTTCGTGAATCACTAAAGATGAAGGAGTAATATTTCAACGTGATTTTGGTCTGAACGGGAAAAAGAATTTCGCGATTAGCCTGCCATTTTTTTTTCTCTGTTCGTTCGAACTGATTGAGAAGAGATGGAAATGTCGCGTGAATATAATGAGGAGGAGGATGTGATTTTGGCGTGTAGGGGAGAGGCTACAGTGTTATGAGGTTAACAAAAAAGACAGCTGATATGAACCAAAGGTATGTCAAAGAAATATATATACTATATAAATTTTGAAGCCGTCTCGATTTTCACAACTCAAAATCTCGAACCCCTATCGAGGCATGCCGCCAGGCGTTTACAATGTTATGCCCCTATTTCGAACGCAATGGAAAAGGTTTCGAGTCCTAATTCGATCTTATGGAGAAGATAGCATTTTGGACCCAATTATTATACTGAATTTTCGATATAAATTCCAACGCGTTTGTATCCCGTACGACCAAACGATAACTCCAAAAGCTACGAAATTTGAAATCCGATAATAATACACTATTATGTATCCAATGGAACTGGTTTCGTCGAATTCCGAGACTATGCCCCGGATCGCTATTTTAACGTGTCGATTAAGTCGACGATTTTCAAAAATTTATGAAATCACTCGAAATCTCTGTTTTAGAAACTTATTAACTCAATTATAGTTCCAATAGAATTTATATTAACGTTACAAATCGTATCAATTCAAATTCCACTCAATTTCCAATTATTTAGATGGTTTTCAATTATTAATCCAACAATTTTATTAATCCAATAAATCGTTATATTTAAATTTTAAATTCATTCTATAATCCCAACCAAAAACCTTCATGTCCACAATCGATTTATATTCCAAATCAATATTTTAAACCATTTAAATATTCAAAATTAAACATCGAAAAATCTGGGTCGTTGCAGAAATGTATAATTCCTGTTTGTATCCAATAGTGTATAAATATGTTTAAATTACTATTGGATAGGAAATAATTGTTTTATTTCTCATTACATTTATTTAGTCCATTTTTAAATTCACCTTTGCAATCAATTGAAATTAATGTGATTGAATAATTTCAATTAATAATCGAGAGGACACTAAATTGTAAATTTATAAGTATAATTAAACGTAGCTTATGTTTTGTGAAAATATAAGGAAATTTTGATTTAATGAAAAAAACATTTTTATTAAAAAAATGAATGTTTGACTTGTGAATGTAAGTTTAATTTCATTAAAATAAAGAATAGAATGGTTGATTTAGAGGAAAAATTGTATGTCTATTTGAACTATGGTTTAGCATACAGATTGATTACAAGAATAGGAGAATCATTGATTTAAGTAAGTTATTTATTACATTGGTGTATAAACAACAAATTTATAAACGTGTTTAAATAACTAAACGAAACAATTGTTTTGTATTTCTTCCATTTTTGTTTGTCTATTTGAAATTTAACTTTGTAATTAATTGCAATTAACGCAATTGAAATATTTCAATTAAAAGGAAAGAAAACGTTGATTGCAATTTATGGATTTAATAAAAGAAACGCACGTTTTGTGTTAAATAGAAATGGCATTTTAATGGGAATATAAGATCATTTTTGGAAAACCAAATTGAACGTTCTCATTTTTTTAAAGTAAGAATAATATTGTTTATTATGTGTTGTAAAAAAATTAAAAGTGTACAAAGTTTCATTTTCCTTTGGTTTGCAAACTTTTCCATTCCTACGTACATTTCCTTATGCATTACTAATGTCTGAAGCTTTCAAAACAAAACGTAACATTTATTTTTGTCCCTTCACCTTCATTTCCTTATTATTAAATAACCTGTAATTTTATTTCTTCATTTGCATTTTGTTTCTCTTGACACCCCATATTCATTTGGTTCAAATTATTCTTTGCTGAAGGTATATTCTTATTATAAAATTGTTCACGTTTTAAACTTGCCCCTTCATTTTTTTGTCACCACCTCATTTCCTACGTTTAGATCTCCATTTCAAATCTTTCTTTCCTCAAATCATTTTAACGTGAGCAAACTCAAAAGCTCTCATTGTTTTGCAAATTCAAAATCTTTCTTTTATGAAAGATGAGTTTCATTTTGTTTTGTTTTCCATTTTTTTTCCTACACGTCCTGTCCTTATCTTAGTTTTTTCTTCCATCTTTTCCTAAAGCCTCATCTTGAGAAAAACGTAAGTGTTAACCTTTGTTTATTTTTTTTATTAAATGTGTTCCAATTATTATTTTAATAATATTTCTTATAACATGAATATCTTTTGCATACAAACTACGATTCACGCACGATTTCTTCTGTTGGATTCATATTTAAATTACGAACAATATGAAATTGATTTGGTTGAATTTGGAGACTATTGCGATTTTGTGCTTTTATTTGTATTTTTATGAGCTAAAATCAAAGGTGAGTGATTTAACCCACTCACGCAATACTAAACCTTCTTATGTTAGTTGAATTAAATTTATGATGTGATAAGAATTTTATTAGTTGTCGTTTGGTAGTTTAATTTGACATTTTAATCGAAATTGAATTTTTTTGAATTATATTGCCATTTAATTAATATTGAAATTGAATTGCTTGTTAAATACCTGATGTTGATAACTAGTAAATTGTTGTGATTTAATTGCTTATTTGGATGTTGATTGTGATGGATGTCTATTTGTTGACATTTGGATGATTGGATGTTTATTTATACTTATATATCTCTGTTATCACTTTGTATATTAAGTGACAGCAAATAATGTAACGACCCTCCTTTTTGGACGGTTTAAAGCAGAAACACACGTCGACTCAAACCATTCAAAAGGGAGGATTGCTGTGGGGTAATTAAGAAAAAGAAGAAAAAAGAAAGAAAAACAAAACACAGATTCTCACAGCGGAATGACAAAATATAATAATCAAATAATTAATTCATGAAGCTGTTTTGCAAATAACATTTGATTACACTTTTACAATACAAATCAACAGGAATAAATAAATAATGCAGCGGAACAACATGATGCAGTGGAATATATATAAAATAAATAGTAGACCAATCTCCGTCTTCTTCCTCCAAATAAAGTGGTCTTCAATATACTGAAAAGCTCAGACCGACCCGAGCGTAATGAAAAGACAAAACACTCAAGTCAGAACTAGAAGATCTTATGTAAGTTAAATTAGAATAAGTAATATGAGTGTAACGGCTTCAGAGATGTTTACGGGATTTTACATCTCCTATCCGGTATCTAACATGCGTGCAATAACTTAGGAGATGATCGGGATTCCATCTTCTAAGGATCCATTAAACTGTCTACATACATAGTATAATACGCTATTATAATATGTCTATAGTAACGTAAAGTATTAAAATAGCATTAAGGCGTTACCCATATCCCCCTTAACACATTTTATATAAATGCTGTAGTCTATACAGATACTGTAAACTCCACCGTAAACTGGTGGGCTATCAAGGAGCACTCCATAGGTACGCCACAAACCAAACTCGTAATGGGTGCGATAAGACATGTGACAAGGCACGCAAGGCAATTCCCAGGGTAGGATACTACTGTTTTGCGGATCCGGACTAGTGGTAATGAATAGCAGCTACTATCGCCCACCTCGGAACACACTCCCAAAATCAAATCGAGAGGTGGCCACCAAATCAATCACAAGTAATAAATATGGTATCGAAGAAGCATGTTCGATCGAAGGTGCGAGCTCACTTAGCCCGGCGTGGCTCCTGTTTTAATCACATCAAGCTGACCCGAGGGGGTCAGGGCAGCGTTCATACCTGATACAGAATCATTCGCTAACCATCCTACTTCGTTCTGGATTCTCCACCACGTGCACAATTGTTAAAGTGGTTTTCGGTATTGGCAGAGAGTATGACAATATCGGATCTCAGTCTCTTTAACAACCGAACGCTTATTTCATACCGGTTTGTTCTTTTATATTTCCAGAACCAATTCATAATTGATATCAAAATATCATATTCACTTCAAAATCATATCACTTTCGAAATCATATTCACTTTCGAAATCGTATCTCTTTCGAAATCATATCCACAAAATAGATTAAACCCTCATTTCAAAATCATCATATTTACTCAAAATATGACATTAAACTAGAAAATATCATTTCAAAATCAACGTAAGTTATAACATCATTTAACCATTTTCACCTTAAATCAAAGATTTAAATATAAACAAGTCAACCTTGCACAGTCTGAAATTTAGAAAATAGTTTGGATGGTCATGAACAGTTTAAATTGTTTAAAATAGCTTAAAAATAGTTTAATAGTAAAAATAGCTTTAAAATAGTTTAAAATAGTTTTAATATAGTTTAGTATAGTTTAAAATAGTTTTAATATAGTTTAGTATAGTTTAATAGTTTAAAATAGCTTTAAAATAGTTTTAATATGGTTTAAAAATAGTTTAAATAGATTTAATATGGTTTTAAAATATTTTAAATAGATTTAATAGTTTAAAATAGTTTAATAATTTAAATAGTTTAAGGATTTTAAAATAGTTAAAATAGTTTAATATAAAATGTTTTGATTATTGGAAATTGTTATATAGTAAAAGTTTGAAAATCTAAATAAATCTGAATTTTAAATAATAGTTTTTTAAACGGTTTATATTAAATAATTAATTTGAAAATAATATCAAATCAACTATTTCTTCGATTTCAACAAATCTGGACCATATCCATATTTCAAATCAACAAAACTCAATTTTAATCCTTCAATTCAAATTCTCATTAAAACCATTTCAATTTATATCGATTTCAAATCCATGTTTGAACTACAAATTTAAAATACTTCAAATTTAACAGATTTCAAAGTTTAAATATCCAAACGTTTACAGTAACTCAATTTTAATAAATTTTCATTTATATTTTCAAAATTCAACTTTAAGATTTTAATTAAAATTCTTTAAACAATTCATTTAAACCAATTTCAATTTCAACATTATAAAAGCTTGGATTATGAAAATAATTCAGTTGATATAAATAAAATTTATTTCAAAATATTATTTAACTAGGTTTAAAATTTAAGGATTTAAAATCATTTAATTTAACCAATCTGGTGTCTGTATATAATTTTCTACCCTATGGTCAAGTGATATGGATATATATCATTTCAACCCACAACAATTTAAATTTACGGGTATATATCATTTCAACCCGTAATCCTGAATAAAATTCAAAATCTATAAAATCGCTCGAGTTTATCATTTCAACTCATAACGATTTTTCCTTAATCTATAAGATCGTTCGGGTATATATCATTTCAACCCATAGTGATTTTCCTAACAATAAACTAAGAGAACTTGTAGTGTGATAACAATATATAAAATAAACATACATTAAATCATCCAAATGTCAACAATTAAACATCCATCACAATCATCATTCAAATCAACCAATACATTACAACAATTAACTGGTTATCACTATCAAGTATTTAACTAACAATTTAAATTCAATATAAATTTAAATGGCCATTTAATTCAGTATAAATTCAAATTAAATTTAAATGACAAGTAAAAATACCAAACAACAATCAATAAATTTCTAATCACATCATAAATTCAATTTAACTAACATAAGATGATTTAGTAGTTGCGAGTGGGTTAAAACACTCACTATTGGTTTTTCGACGATTTAAAATCCAAATAAAGGCCCAAATATGAATAGTCTTAGAATTTGACTAAACTAGCTTCATAATGTCCGGAATTTTGATACGATCGCAGTGGAGAAAACCGCACGTGAATCCAAGCTCGTATGAGAAAGTTATGATAGTTAGAAGTTTGGAAAATTAAATTAAAATTAAAAGTAAAACAGAAGGGTATTACATAATTATACCTTCTCCCTCATTTTACAGAACGCGTAACCCTCTGCTTCAAATGAAACCATACATGCTCGACCTAATAGCCGCCACCTATACTTGTAAAACGCTGACGATGACTACTACCATGATTTGAGCATGCAGTTGGCTTTCCCATCTTCGGCCGCTCCAGTCGCCACGAGCGCGACGCTCCACCTCGCCCAGATCATCTCCGCCACTGCCAACAAAGATGCTCGAATTCTGGTGATTTTTGACCATGTTACGACAAACGACGTTCACCATAGAGGCTTGCTCTCCATCCTCTTCCCAACGCCACTCCCTGATCGTCAAACGGTCGACGATCCACCGTTGGATCGTAAACCCTACAAAAGCATGGCGGGTTTATTAGACTATTTTTGGTCAAACGATGCACCAAATCGAAAAATGAATTGCTACAGTAGATTGCGCTCGTCGATAGCTTTCCAACGATATATAATTTGATATAGTTTGGAGAGGTTGAAATTTTGAAATTAATTTTGATTTGAAATTGGGATTTTAGGGTTTCTGCCATTGGAAGGAAGGAACAGATAAGAAGATGATGTACGTACAAAATAAACTGAAAGGCTGCTAGGATTTGAGAAACAAAATCTATTTATATGAATGAAGATGGATAAGAATGAATAACATACCGAACTGGGTCGAATCGACAACAACGACCCGAAAAGCCCGTTTCGTTCCCGAAATGAAAATGGGTCATCCAATATATCGAAATATAGGTTTTCGATATTTTTAAACTCAATGGAACAGGTTTCAAATCCAAATTCCATTGTATACATAAGTTAGCTTTAAGAATCAGCTTATTTTAAATTGAATTCATTAAATTGATTTCTACACGTCCGAGCCCACACGATCAAACGACAAGTCTGATCGCTATGAAACTTAAAATACTACAATAATTCACTATTACGGATCCGATGAAACTGCATTCGTTGAAATCCGAGACAGTGGCCAAAATGGCTATTTTCACGTTGATTAAATAAATTATCATTAAATTGATTTAATCACTTTTCAAATTCAAATTTTATAACTAACAATTTTTATCATCTTTGATTACCTAGTAATTTATAATCTTTTAAAATAAATTTCCATGTCAAATCCAATGTTAAATATTGCACTAATTACAGTATTCAATTTCAATTGAAATAAATTCATTAGCTATAATTTAAATTCAAATGCGTTCATTTATTTTGATTTCACTCTTATTATTAAATCAATTATTACCCTATGGATATAATTATCATTGGTTTACGTTTTATTACATCAATATTCTACAGTTATCATCTTAATTCATATTAACACAGTATTTAATTACATTTAATCACAATTGATTTACAATTTAATTTCAACGGATTAATAATGAAATGATAATTAAACAATTATTACAACTTACAATTTCAAACACATTTCTATGTTTATTGTTTACAAACCAAGCTAATAAATCCATACTGATTAATTATTCTATATTAACCAATTTCAATTAATTACATGCAATTTCACCATTAGATACAACATTTGGTATATTTCCTTATTTATGATTTCTAACCAAATTAATTTTACAATTATTTCAATTTATTGGAATTTCATTAAAATAGTTGTCAATTACATTAAACCAACATTAAAAAATTTCATTCTAATTGTTTCTCAGTAATAAACCATAAATTTTTAATTTCACACAATATTAAATTCTAAAATCTTATTTAATTAATATTTTTAATTATCGAAAATTATGGGTCGTTACACTCTCCCTTACTCAAAACTTTTCGTCCTCAAAAAGGGAAAGAAGGAATTAAGAAACTAATATATTTTTATTCAAATAATCAATTTGCAAATACTTTAAACTTACATAATTAAGTATTTTAAATAAAATATGTCCATTTATAACCAATTAAATCTTCCATATCCTAGTTAAATAAAAGTTTAAAAATAATTTCACTTTCACAAAAAATTTCTAAGTCTAAAATTCACGGAAAATTTCGGCAGAGTCTCCTTTATACGGATAGGTCCGGAAGAAATAATAATATCAATAATAACCATATATATAATATTTCAATAATATAATAGCCCAAACCATGAGAAAATAATAAAATATCGCTATAAACCATATTCCGAAAATGTACCTATTTGTCGGGCAAACAACGTTTTATTTATGAAACCAAAAGCAGTAGCTATTGCTTCCATAAACCTGTATCTCACTTATATAATCCAAAGAGTTAGAATTATGTAAAAAGGCAACATATTAGTTGTTTCAATTTACAGCGCAACAAAACAAAAATATGAAATAATCATATGCAAACAACAATACACCCAATTCATCATACATCTATAGTGACCAAAACAAATGGTTTGTTCAGATTCAGAAACTTTTAATCGTACAAGGTGATAAATAAACTATCAAGTGTACCCTACGCTCAACGACCTTAGATGATTACTTAATAGGTTATTTATACATCCTTATATAGTTAGAAGTATCCTTTCCCAAACATACCATAAGCCAAAACGACCAAGAATTTCAAATATCATTTAAGTTTATTCTTATTAATTTCCTTTCACGTCATTTACTGTTCATCTGTTTCCATTCATTCATACAATGATTATTTTATTAATTAATTTATGTTCATTACTTACTAGATTTATTTCTCATTCTATATTTGAGATCATCATTGAATACATGTTAAAGTATTGCATACATTTCATTTTAGTTTATTTCACATTTATTATTTACTTATAATCCTTAATATCCATTTTAATATTAATATTCATCAGTGAATCATTTCAGTCATTTTCTTGAGTTTATATCATTTACTTAAACAGTATTTACTTTTTACGATTTAATTAAATTACCAGCATTTCACAATATTAACTTATGTTTATAACATTTCTTGTAACATCAAAACTCTTATTTATAGAAATAATTCTATTTGAACACTTTCATTACTTAAGTTTTACTTGTATAATACCCTATTACATATTCCTATTTAACACTACAACTTTTAAACATTTATGGTAAGTTGTGTGTGTGTATATGTGTTTTAAGAATGTAATTGAATGTTACACAAGTTTATCTCATTCATTTAGTTAACAAAATGTTCAATAATTACATCTTCTAATTTCATTACTCTTTAATTTATAAGTGACAAACTTGAATTTCTGTACACTTCAGTAATCACTTGACTCTTAATTTCTTATTTTCCATTTTAGAATTTTCCAATTATTAAAATTTCACTTTATTTCTAAACTGAAAAATCATTAATAGAAACTTAAGAACTAAATGTTGGGTTCTTTCAAACCATTTGAAATAATTATATAAATACTCATATCTTTTATATATCCAATCATATTTAGAAATTTAAAATTAATATTTGTTTACCAATCTTCGTCTTCATCCTCCAGAATAGTCTTCAATGCGCTGAAAACTCAGAGCTGACCCGAGCATAATGAAAAGACAAAACACTCGAGTCAGGACTAAAATATCCTTATGTGAGTCAAATCAATATCACATATTACATGAGTGTAATAGCGTGAGAGATGTTTACAGGGTTTTACATCTCCTATCCAGTGTATAACGTGCGTGCAATAACTCAAAAGATGTTACGGGATTTTCCATCTCTTAAGGATCCGTCAAAATATTTATATATAGTAGAATACGCTATATATGTAATGTTTAATCAGTAAAATAAATATTTTTCTTAGCGTTAAGGCTTTACATTAATCCCCCTTAACGCGTTTTTATTCATTGTCGTACAGTTTTCATATAATGCCCCAATAGCACGTCGATGGATAAGGATGCACCGTGATACGTCAACACTAACCCAAAATCGTAGTGGTTTCGTATAGAGATAAATTATGACAAGGCACGTGAGGCAATACCCAAGGTAGGATACTACCAGTTCGAGTCGCACGGGTGGTGGTAACGCATCGTAGCCACGACCGCCCACCGCGTCCATCCATCCCATATCGAGTCAAAGGGAGGCTATGCCAAAATCAAGGTGCACCAACCGAAACCAACATCAAAAGTAATAATATGGACCAAGTCCAAGAATATAATCGAAGAATGGATGTCCGTTGGGGGTAGCTAGCCCACTTGGTCATGTCAAGCCGTCTTGTTTTAGTCATTTCAAATTGGTACAAGTGTCGGGGTCTATCCATCATTGTTCTCTTTCTTCAAATCCAGCAAACGTATACCAAATCCAACCACTTCGTTCTGGAGCCTCCTCCACGTACACAGTTGTTAAAGTGGTTCCAATATTGAAATAGAGTATGCCATAAAAGGCCTCGGTCTCTTTAACAACCAAATGTCATTTTACATATTGGTTGGTTCTTTTACATTTCGTAAATGATTCATACTTGATATCAAAATATCATATTCGCTTCAAAATATCATTCATTTCGAAATATCATATTTACTTAAAATATGTCAATTTCACTTGAATCGTTACCACTCCAATATCTCGATTTCACTTTCAAAATCGTTTCGAATTTCCACTTGGATTATAATTTCATTTTAACCCAGTTCGTATTTAAATCCATGTTTTAAATATAAACATCTCACCCTTGCACAGTTTGAATTTTTAGAAAATAGTTTGAATAGTTTTTAAAAGTTAAAATAGTTTAAGTAGTTAAAATATTAAAATAGGTTATATATTAAATGGTTTGAAAATATAAATAATTTAAAGTTTTAAAAAAGATGAATTTTAAACAGTTTATAGGAAAATAGATTATAGTGAAAATAATTTCAAATTCAAAACTGTTTCTTCCCATTTCAACAAATCTGGACATAGGTCCAAATTTCAATTAATTTGATTCAATTTCCAATCTTCAATTTAAAATCATCTTCAATCTCAAATCGACTCAATTTAAATTAAAATTAAAATCAACTCAATTTTGATTTCAATTTGAAGTAATTTCAATTTGAAGTAACTTCAATTTCGAAACGTTCATTTTAATTTCAAATTCAATTCCATGATTCGATTCAATGGTTTAAATTTCAATTCAATTCTTATTTTAAACCCTTTCTATTTATATCGATTTCAAGTTAAATTTCAATTTATTGAGTTAAAATGCTTAAATCAAATTTAAACTTCAATATTCAATTTAAGATTCAAATCTTCAAAATAATTCAACTCCGAGCCCAAATATGAAATATCCATTTAAATTGCTTTTACTTAGCAATATTTCAAAGTTTGAATACAAGTCCAAATTTTTAAAACAAATCAATTTTCGAAATTCAAATCATTTTTCAATTGTAATATAAAATTTCAAATTCATTTATAAACAATTTTCATTTAACAAATTTTAATTTCACATTTCAAAACTTAAATTTGAAATTAATTCAATTTCTATATTTCAATTCAATTTATTTTTATAAAACGAAATCATTTGAATAAATTCAAATCCAAGAATTTAAAACCATTTAATTTTTATTATGCTAGAATTTTTATTCTTCCTGCAAAAATTTTATGCTAGAATTTTTATTCTTCCTACAAAACTTTTATATACTATGCTAGAATTTTTATTCTTCCTGCAAAACTTGTTTCCATGATCAACTCTTCTTTGAGCCACTTTCTATGGCATGGTAACCCTTTCTCTAAGAAGCTTATTACTATATCATTCAAGTCAGCTTGCTGCCCTCTGACTTCGGGAGGTCTTGGAATCATGAATATAAAACATTGGAATATTGTTGCTTTTTCCACTCATAGTGACAAACTGTTTAGTCATGATAACAATATATGGGGTGGTTAGTGCAGGAAGTATCTTCTAAAAAAACATCATTTTTGGACCATGCAATTCCTGATGACTGCAGTGGTACTTGGAGGAGATTATTAAAGCTAAGGCCTTTATTACTTCCATCTTTCCAACTCATTGTGAGAAACAGCACTAGAATATCCTTTTGGTTTGATCCATGGCCTCTTAGAGGTGTAATTCTAGCTAACATTCTTCCTTTCTCCTTGAGGAGTAATACTGGAATTCCTGAGGAGGTAAAACTTAGTGCTTATCTATGTGATGATTTAATTAACTTGCCTCATTCCAGTTCATATGCGGTTAGGGATGTCTGGAAAAAATATGAAAACACATTATATACATGGTCAGAATTTACTTGCTTATGGGGTGGTGGCTCTCATTCAATCAACAAAGTTTATAAGCAAATTGCCTACTCTTCAATCACTGCTCACTTTCCTTGGCACACCAGAATTTGGACTAACAATTCCACTCCTCGACACAACTTGCTTCTATGGAGAGTCATTAAGGGGTGCCTTCACACTCTTGATAGGCTTTGTTCTAAGGGATTGATTCAAATCTCTAATTGTTTACTATGTGGCCAGCATGCAGAATCCATTGATCACTTGTTTTTTGCTTGTCCATGCACCTTTTATATATGGAAAAGCATTATGTGTCATTACCACCTCCACAAGCCCTCCTTTGACTCTAAACTTGAATGGTACACTATCTTTAAAGCAACCAGATGGAGATGTACAAAATCTATGCTCCTTCTAAAAGTTTTAAAAGCCTCCATTCAACTAATTTGGACTGAAAGAAACCAGATGGAGATGTACAAAATCTATGCTACTTCTAAAAGTTTTAAAAGCTCCATTCAACTAATTTGGACTGAAAGAAACTCAAGAGTGTTTTCAGGAATTCGCTCCTCTAAACACAGTCTCTTTCGTGCCTTAGTCAGTGGTGTGTAACTGTTGTGGTGAATGTTTGCCATTTGCATCTGGTCATGCTTGTAACTTGTTGGTCTTTTGCTGCTTGGAGTTTTTTATGCATTTATTCGAGTCTTTCCTAAGTTCTCTGAGTAGTGTGGATGCTTGGTGTTTTGCTTAGGTCTGTTTGGATTCCTTTTGTTATTCCCTTCGGGCTCTCATTCTGGCTATAAATTTGTGTTTTTCTTGTTCTTTTTGGTCTTTCTTCTCTCATGTTTTCTACTGTATTTCTATATTTATGCTTCTAATCCTTTTTACATGTTATAAATAAAAGGTAGGGGTCCTTTTAACCCCACTGGCTTTGCCAAAAAACCATTTAATTTAACCAATCTGGTGTCCATATATAATTTTCTATCTTATGGCCAAGCGATCATTTATTTCAATTAATTGCAAGGGTGGATATATATGATTTCAATCCAAAATAAATGTCATGTGTATATATCATTTCAACCTATTTTTTAATTTATTCGAAATAATTCAAATAACAGTTATATGCTGTCAAATAGTTTACAGGGTAATAACAGGATATATATATATAAAATAAATAAACATCCAATATATCATCCAATAACTATCCATCACAATCAACATCCAAAACAGCCAATAAATCACAACAATTAACTAATTATCTAATCAAGAGTTTAACTAGCAATTTAATTCCAATTCAATTTAACTGTCAATTTAAATTTCTATCAGTTCAAATCATATATCCATTTAACTGTCAATTAAATTACCAACCAACAGTCAATAAAATTAAATTACTTCATGATATCAATTCAACGAACATAAAAATATTTTAGTACTTCGTGAGCGTTATAAAACACTCACCTTTATTTGAAACTGAAAAATTTTCAGCTTTAAATAAATACGAATCCAACTCCATGTTGTAGCCTCCGTCGATACGATTCCAACGCGACTTGTTTCGCTCGAATCGGACCTCGTATGAAAGAGTTACGAGTTTTTAACATTTGAATATAATTTAAAATAAAATTAACATAACAAAATTAAAAATAAAATTAAAAAAACAAACAGTTACTTCACCTTCTCGTTCATCATTCCCGCTCTCTATTCTAGGTGCACGCAAAAACCCAACTACGAGAGCAAACTCTAACGCGCGCGCGCCATCGGAGATCGTCGGATGACGATCCAAACCCACCAATGTGTGCGCCATAGCCTCCTCTACCACCGCAGCCCTTCCAGTCACACGTGCACGCATCACAAAGCCTAGAAACTTGAAAAACAGCTGCGACTCTTGAGCTCGATTCTATCGAATGCAAGACGATTCCCTCGACCCCACCGTTGGATGTGTAGCGCTCGTCGAGCTCTACATTTTCCCTTTTAGAACTATTTGATTTCGTTGAATGGATTGGAAGATATTGAGGAGAGAAGAAGGTGGATTTTCAACCATTAAAATCGCTTAAGAGAAATGGCTGCGTTTTTATCTAGGTTTTGACTAAAACGAACGCGGCATTATATAAGTTTTCGACCCGATCTACCCACATGCATTCTATATGTTATACCCCTATTCCGAACACAATGGAACTAGTATCGAGGCCTAATTCGATCGTATGCAGAAGATAGCTTTTCAAATCAAATTTATTTTAATTAAATTCTACGCGTTTCAAGCTCGCATGGCCAAACAATAAGTTTGATCGCTACAAAACTTGAAATCCTATAATAATTCACTATTACGGAACTGATGAAACTGGTTTCGTCGAAATCCGAGACAGTGGTCAAAATGGCTATTTTTACCTATTAATTAAGACAAGAAATTTCAAAAATCAATTTAATCACTTCAAATTCAATTTTGAAGTTTACTATCATAATTCTAGTTTAAATAAAATTTAAATCAACTTTAAAAATCATTTTCATTCAAATTAAATCCCAAATTCAATTATTTAAATGATTTCCAATATTAAATTTAAACAATTTAATTATCCAATAAATCACATTAATAATCATTAAATTAAAAATGAATTTTAGTTATCAACGATTATTTTATTTTCATCTAAATAATTTAACATTTATTATTCAATTCCAGCTATTGATTATATACACATTCGATACTAGAATTTCATTCTAATACTTGTTATTTCCAAAATCTTCCAAATTGGTTATTTCAAAATTTTATTTAAAGTTCATATTCAATAACTGCACTAATTGTTCATTAAATTTTTATTTCTAACCGTTTTTATTCAATAATCATATTAAATTTAATAATTTAAAATGGTTAAAAATACGGGTTGTTACACTCTCCCCCACTCAAAACTTTTCATCCTCGAAAAGGGGTTAAGTAAGGAATTTAGCAATTGATATATTTTATTCAAAATAATCCACTTATAAAACATTAAAATCTTATTTGAAAACCTTTACTATGCTTCCACTACGCCACTCCGGTACTGGCTTACGAAAATTACAACTTATTTATAAAAACAAGTAATAAAATTTTTAAAATCTCAAAGTTTTTCTAACACCCGGATTTACAGAAAATTTCGACAGCGTCTCCTTTGCGCAACTCGATCATAAAAAATTTATGATACAGAAATATATCATAAATATACCAAATATACATCTCATCTCAATGATGAGGCATCTCGTAGGAAAAAACATAAAACTGCGGTATGTAACCCGGGATATGTACTTTATTATTATTAATATGAGCGAGTTCGCTCATATTAAGCAAGCAAAAGCAAATCAAATCCGCGTATACGTCCAAATGGTCTTTGTATGTACCTATCTCAAATCAAATTTGAATATTAGTCATTTATAAAAGGTATAGAACATGTATGAGTTTAATAGAACTATATGACATTAATTTTGAATCCAAATCACAAACATGAGCACGAATACACAACATAACAAGCATATGCAATCAAAACAGTTATAACGATGATTTGCAACAAAAGAAACAATTCAACAATTAATATTCATTCAATTAATTCAAATTATATTAATTTACATTATCCAATGTCAATATTTAATTTATACACTTCATTTTTTATTGACATCCAATTTTTATTAACATTTAATTGGTTTACTTCCAATTTATTCACATCTATTTCTTTTACATTCAATTTAGTCAAATTTCAATTATTTCACTTATGTTTAACATCTCATATCAATTCATTTATTCACTCCATTAGTTACTTTTATTAATTCATATCATTAACTTTACTTAAGTAAAATTATTTTATAACTCGAATTCATATTAATAAATTTTTATTTTTATCACAATCAATTTCATTCAACTTCCTTAAGTTAACTTTCATCATATAATTCATTTCATTAACTTATTTTATATTCAATTAGTTACATTCAATTTATTAAAACTCACTCCACTTGCATTTAATTTAATTACATCCACTTTAAATTAATTCAATTACTCACATTAATTTTTACATACACTCATTTATTCACATTCCATTCCATTCACACTCAAATTGCATTTCATTTTATAATTCAAGTCTGTATTCATTCTATTAATTCATTCTACAGATTAAGTGGAATTAATTCACTTTACTGATTTACCTAGTTCCATTCAAATCCAATTTAATTCATTTAATCTTTATTAAATTAAACTTTATTTCATTTAATCCATTACTCGGTTTTGTTTAAGTTAATTTTTTCTTTTCTTATCATTCGCATTTAACAAATAACAATTTGTTTTCAGCTTAATATTTCTCAAATCTATAAGTTTTACAAACTTATTCGCTTACATTTCATTTCATTATTTTATCTAATTCATTTCAAATATAATTCACTTTCATTTAAGCTTCTTAACTTAAACTTCATTTTATTTACTTCATTTTACTAACACAGTTTATTTAACATCTCTTAGGTTAATTCTTTTATTTCATATTTCAAATTTTCTTTTGTTTGCTTAACCAAAATGTTCAACTATCTCAAAATTCGATTTTATTTTCCTGTTCAAGTTTATAAATTATAAACTTATTTCTTATCTATACTATTTTCAATTTATAAGTTCAAAAACTATTTTCATGTATTTATCAAATCATACTTGGAATATTTTTCACAATCAAAACTTGTTTTAACCGGAAATAAAAAAAATTTGGTAGCAATTCTCACTCAGAAACTCGAAAATGAATACTGGCGGTGCTGCAGTCATCCCCAAAATTATTTCCCAACAACTAAAGCGATTTCAATGCTTTTATTTCTTTCAAAAAACTTTTCAAATTATATTTCTAATCAAAACACTTTCAAATAATATTATTATTAATTTTGAAGGCTTTGAAAATAATTTTGAACGCAACGGAATTTAAATTCCCAAATTCTCAGTTGTTTTAAATCCTTTCTATTTATAAGCTATATTATAAATATACTTATACAATTCCATTACCTTATTATGAAAACATTTTGTTAATTTACATCTTTGCTATTGTAAACAATTCTTATTTCAATTAGATTTTAATTCAATTTAATTATTGAATGCATCGTGAAATAGAGTTCACAAAGTATTCGTTTTTAGTTTAATTCAACCAATAATCGATGATAACTAAATATTATCATCTCCTAACAAACAACATTCATTAATAATCATATAGGTTTATGAAATTTATCATTTTCATATATAAAATATAATTTAGGTAAAATTATTTTGTTTACTCGATTTAAAACAATATTATGTCGACTTGCCTCGTTTAAGGGTTTAGAAACCCCTATCGATAACATGGCATCCCACGTACTGACCATAATTTATAAACAACTCAACAGATAAGTAAAAACAATATAAAACATTTTATAACACTAACAAGTACGCGCTCTCATATATATGCGCTCAAACAAACTCATTCTAGGGTATTACTACCCTATCTCTAATGAGTCAAACCTCATAAAGCTAAGGTTATCGCTAAACCAAAGCTCTGATACCAACTGTGATGACCCACATTTTGGAAAGTTTAAATCGACAATAATCCACACATGTCCAACTCAAACAATCTGAAACACAGATAATCAATCGGGTTAATTAAGAAAAATAAGAAAAGAAGAAAACAAACACAAAATCTCGCAGCGGAATGACAAAATATAATAATCAAATAAACAGTTCATAAAGCTGTTTCTGTTATACATTTGATTATAATTTATACAACACTTATCAGGGTTATACATACAATAGAATAATAGAATGATGCAGCAGAATAACATGATATGGTGAATAATACTAGTAATAATAATATACCAATCTTCGTCTTCGTCCTCCAGAATAGTCTTCAATGCGTTGAATACTCGGGGCTGACCCAAGCGTAATGAAAAGAAAAAACACTCTAGTCAGGACTAAAATATCCTTATGTGAGTCAAATCAATATCACATATAACATGAGTGTAATAGCGTCAGAGATGTTTACGGGGTTTTACATTTCCTATCCAGTGTATAACATGCGTGCAATAACTCAAGAGATGTTACGGGATTTTCCATCTCTCAAGAATTCGTCAAAATATTTATATATATAGTAGAATACGCTATATATGTAATGTCTATCAGTAAAATAAATATTTTTCTTAGCGTTAAGGCTTTCCATTAATCCTCCTTAATGCGTTTTTAAGCATTGTCATACAGTTTGCATATAATGCCCCAATAGCACGTCGGGTGATAGGGATGCGCCATGATATGATAACACTAAACCAAAATCGTAGTGGTTCATATAGGGATAAAAGTATGACAAGGCATGTGTGGCAATGCCCAAGGTAGGATACTACCAGTTCTGTAACGACCCAGAATTTTTGATAATTAAAATTCGAATATTTAATTGATTTTAAATATTAATAAATGGAATTTAGAAGTCGAATGATTTATTTTTCGAATATTGGATTTACCTGGGTAATTTAATCGATAATTTAATAGTTAAATTTCAGAAATAATTGAAAATCGAGTTTAAAATGATTGAAAAATGATTTGTAAAATTTTATTTAATCATACTGGAGTTATAGAAAGGTTATAGAACTTTTAAAATCGAATTTAGAGTTAAATTGTGGAAATCGAATATTTTAATATTTAATTATCGACTGTAAAAATAGCCAATTTTCGAACAGTCTCAGAATTGAACGAAACTAGTTCCATTGGATCCGTAATAGTTAGTTATTATCGGATTTCAATTTTCATACCCATCGGAGTTGCCGTTTGACCCTGGCAACTCGAAACGTATCGAAATTGTTTTAATATTAATTCGGCGAGTTAAAATAGTCATTTTTCAAAAAGTCTCGGATTTCGACGAAACCAGTTTCATCGGATCCGTAATGTGATATTATTATATGGTTTCAAATTTCGTAATTTTTGAATTTACCATTTGTCCGGGGCAAGCCAAAACGCCTCGAAATCAATTTAAATCGGTTTAATTTAAATTGATCGTTTTTCTCCATATCTCACACAGACGATCGAATTAGCTTCCGGAACCTGTTCCATTGCGTTCGGAACGTGGGATAAACCCTAGAAACGATAGTGACCGCGCGTAAATCGGAGTTCGGTAAATTGGGAATGAATAGTGTTTCGGTAAAATTTCTATAAGAGGACCCCTATCTTCACAAATTTATTGCAAACCCTAATCACCAAGGCCAGCCGCCACTTGCTATTTTGAAGGCCAGAATCTCGTTTCGTTCTTCCCAATTATCCTTTCAATCCATCGACAATTAGAGGAAAATGTCAACTGCAAAGGTGAAGAGCTTCGCAAGCTCTACGATGTGAACGGTCACGATCGCGTTTGGAGCTGTGGATCGATGGGGGTTTGGGTTCAAAGGCGCTGCGTTCGTGCTCGTCTGGAGGGGGCTGGGGTCGACCGAGCCGGGGACTGTTCATGCCATGGATGGAGCTCGACGTAGGCTTCAAGACGATGGTCTCCGATCAAGTTTTAGTGCGACGTAGGCGGAGCATAATTAAGCCCTAGGGGGCGGCGAGTGGGTTTCGTGGCTACTGGTTATTCGCGTGTAACCTGATGATGGAGGGAGATACCAGTCACGGCCGAGATTTGATTGGTTTTATCGTGTGGCCCAGATTGACTAAGGTTAAGAAAATAAAAAAAAAGGGAATTGTAAATTAAATATATATATATATATATATATCGTATAAACTTTGAAAATGTATATCTTTTTGCTGCGTGATCAGAAAATTATGAAACGAAGTGCGTTGGAATCGTATCGTCAAATACTACGCGATGCAACTGAATTGGAGCCATTTGGAGCTAGTTTGAATTTCGGGTAAAATTAAACACGTGTTTAATTTTATTCGAAATAATCGCTGAAATCAGAATTAAAATCACGGTGAGATCTTCTCACTCAAATGAAAGTGGATTTTCTTTTACAGTTATTGATTGATGATTGACTGTTTGGATGTGATATTAGATATAGTAGGATATATCTATATATATAGCAATATATATATATTGGCATATGTATATATTGGATTGATGATTTTCCCGCCTCGTATAGCGGATGAGACCCTATTGCGCCGTTAGTAAGCGGATATTTTTATAAAACCCATATACCGCGATATTCCACCTCGAAGTGGAATTGGTATTGTGCTAACGTCTTTGGATGTAGGGAAACAGGTTGGAGGGATCCAACTGGATTCCTCACCAATATTATTATTTGCAGATATTTGTTGTATATGCTGTTATCATATTGATATATGATATTGAATGTGTGATGGACTAATTGGTGCGTTGCATCATCGGGTTCAATTTTAAAGTTTAAAAATAAACGATTTTTACTTTGAAAGGGATTTTGAAGTGATTTTTGGAAAGTATACGATTTATTAGATTTTTGAATTTATTTATCTTAAATAAATAAATGCTATAACTTTAAAGTTATGAAAATTTTAAATTGTGAAATATAACTGAAAGGTGATTTTGAAATAAATAGTCAAGTAATTTATAAAATAGTTTAAGTTGGATTTCTTTTGAATTATTAAAAATGATATATATAAAAGATGTACAGAATTGATATTTATCAATTTAAAGTATTGGAATTTTAAAACGAATTTTTATAAGTGTTAGAAATTTATAGAATTATGAATTGTGAAGACATGAGATTTATAGAATTATAAATTGTGAAAATATGAAGTTTATATATTTATAAAGTATGAAGTTATAAAATGAATGAAATTGTATAATAAAAGATTTATAAGAGATTCACTTATAAATTGGATTTTTGCCCTTAAAGTGGAATATTGATCGAATTGTTAATAAAGAAGATTTATAAGTCGAGGTTGTTATTAAAATAGAAATAGAATTTATAACCGTGTTTATAAATTCGAAATCGATTGAATTTGATAAATTAAATATAGAAGATTATTAAAGGAGATATATTCGCAATTTTGGATAGCGAATTATTATTGAAATAAAACATGTAGAAAATAGTGAAATGTAATTAGTGAAGTATATTCACGATTTTGGACAGTGAATATATTGTTAAGTAAAATGGATATGTTCTGGAGAAGTGATATTATGAAATGAAGTAATTGTTTTAAAAGATGTTTTAAAATGTATTATGAATCGAAAGCATAGATTTCAACGTTTTATTGTTAAAATAGACGTTTTCGAGAAATAAGGAAATGGTGGACTATAACACTGTTGTTATAGTAAATGATTTCCGAAAGGAAATGTTTTTATGTAGTATTGGGATTTATATATCTATCTAAATCTGAATCCCTATACTAGTGATTTTGAGTCGTCGTAACGATGTTTTACGTAACATTCGTTTTGACTCAAATAAATGTTGTTATAGTAAGTGATTTCCTTAAAGAATGAATTATACTTAATTTTGATTTAAGTATATCGAATATTTTCAAATGTTGAAAATAAATAGAATTGTGAAATACTTATTTTTAAATAAGTATGGAAATGTTTTTTTCCAATATGAAATGAACTGTTTTGAGATTTTATCTTCTTAAAGATAAATCGAAAGTGAATATGTGAAATCGATTGAAAATCGTATATCAGTAGATATTTTGAAAATATAAATTCACTATGGAATTTATAAAAGAAAGGGAAGTTGTTTAAAAATAAACGTTGATTTATTTTTGAAGTGTGGAAATTATATATCTAGTAAAGATATTTTTGAAAGATAAATAATTTGGAAAATTATTTGGAATCTGATGATGTTGCGCATCTTTATTGATAGTTAAATAACCGACTATCAATATTTACCTTGAATGGGTATTTGTTGTGAATTGGATGAATTTGAATGCCACACTTATTTTTAAAATAAGCGCTCACTATTCGGGTTAGCCGGGAAAGGACCATGGGGTCGTATAACCCATTCCGAATATGTGATACGTCGTTATGAATTGCATTCGAAGACCGGTGTTGAAGACCGGATATTTTTTGAAAACGGAAGGATTACCGTCGAGTTACTCTACATCGGCTGATCTTCGATTTAGAGGTTTTATCACCCTTAGTGACGGGAAGTCCGGACGTGATTAGAAATTTATCCGGATATGCAAGGGCTTCGTGAGAAGTGCCTTCGGTTCTGTTCGATCCCGGAACAGACTTGTATGGATTGTGTGTCTGACGTTACAATTTGAAATATAAAGCTGATTTCTTTCAAATACATTTCTGTTGGTGGCGGAGAATTTATTCTCTTAGCTTAACACCCTTCTCTGAGACGTACGAGCTCAGAGGTTATGTAGTTGAAATTCATCAGCGATATATCCCAATTTGGTAACGTGGCATACTGAGTGTTGCTGTGAAATGATCAGTGTTTGATCATTTGCGATATGATCATTTGTTTGATCTTATATCTTTGTGATCATAGGTTGATCATTTTTGTTTGACCCGAAGCAGGGCTTTGTAGAAAGCGTAGCTTTGTGGACGAGACTTCGTCGAGCCTCACACCCCGGAAATGGTCGAAACAGGAAGGATGCAGCAAGGTTCTAGGGAGTAGCGCCCCTTAGTGTATGTCATTCCTTCTGGATAGAGGTGGTATCATGGTATGGAGCCCAGATACTTAACCTATGTGGTTGCTGCATTATTATCTATGTGGTTTGTTGGAAATCGAGGATCCTCGGGAAGATCGGTTACGATCGGGGGATGACATACGCGTGTCAGTAGTTACCTATTTTTGCAGAGGTAACCCGGCCTTGTGTTGGCAGAGATCCGGTTAGGTTCTCGGGTCGTCTATTCCAGGGACGTACCCATCGTGGAAAAGGAAGTTCCTTAGCCTGACCATTTGTTGGAAATCCAAAGAAACAATACGAGACTTGTACGGTTTTAGTTGTAGAACCTGCCATTCACTTATGGTGGTCACCACTGTTTGGATGGTAGCTATAGTAGGCATAGTTCGGAATGTCTATGCTGGCTAAGATTTATATTATACTTTCGAACTGTTTTCTACACTATGCACTAATAATAATATCAAAAAGAATTTGATTTTTGCGTAGTAAGCATCTTTGACTATCATAAGAAGAAATCTCCTCCAAGTCTGCGTTTGCATTGTGTGTGTGGCGGGAGGTCTTATGGTAGTTTCATTTTCCAAAAGCATTGCGAATTGACTTTAAAATTTTTCTGTTGTTTATTCTAAAGATAAACTATTTTACGATCTCACACCAGTCACCATGACTGACTCGGAGTTTATTGTTCCCTTCTAAACTCTGGGTGCCCACCAAATTTCCACACGGGCAGCCTAGAGTTATGTTATCAGGACATTCTGGATATTCTGGAGCTTTGGAAGCAAGCTGGATGGCGAAACGTATCACCTATATTTTTGTATTATTCCGCTGTGTATTCTGTATGAGGACAAGTTTATATAACTGTCCATTGTTGTATATTGACTCTGATGATTAATGTATGTATAAACTGATATAGTTCTTTGTTTTAAAAGACTAGTAATTATCTATTGTATATTGTTCCGCTGCGATGTGTAAGATTCTGATATTGTTTTCTGTTCTGCTCTGTTTCTGTTGTTGTTTTGTTCTTCTTCTCTATTCTCTTCTTTGTTTTTCTTCTTCTTTCTACTTCTTCTGCCTTTTTCTTCTTCTTAAAACCCTCACTATTGGAGTTTCCGGCACTCGATTGCTCGGCAGTCGATAAAGTGAGTATCGATGTCGAATTTTCGAAAGTCGAAAATTTCGGTATGTGACAAGTTCGGATCGCAGGGCTGGTGGTAACACATCGTAGCCACGACCGCCCACCGCGTCCATGCATCCCATATTGAGTCAAATAGAGGTTATCCCAAAATCATGGTGCACCAATCAAACCAACGTCAAAAGTAATAGTATGGACCAAGTCCAAGAAGAAAATCAAAGAACGGATGTCCGCTAGGGGTAGCTAGCCCACTTGGCCCTGTCAAGCTGTCGTGTTTTAGTTATTTCAAATTGGCATAAGTGCCGGCATCTATCCATCATCGTTCTCTTTCTTCAAATCCAACAAACGTACGCCAAATCCAACCACTTCATTCTGGAGCCTCCTTAGCGTACACAGTTGTTAAAGTAGTTCCAATATTGAAAGAGAGTATGCCAATAAAAGGCCCCGGTCTCTTTAATAACCAAACGTCGTTTTACACACCGGTTGGTTCTTTTATATTTCGAAAACGATTCATACTTGATATCAAAATATCATATTCGCTTCAAAATATCATTCATTTCAAAATATCATATTTACTTATAATATGTCAATTTCACTTGAATCTTTTCCACTCTAATATCTCCATTTCACTTTCAAAATTGTTTCGAATTTCTACTTAGGTTATAACTTCATTTCAACCCAATTCGTATTTAATCCACGATTTAAATATAAACATCCCACCCTTGCGCAGTTTGAACTTTTAGAAAATAGTTTGAATAGTTTAATTAGTTTTAAAAAGTTAAAATAGTTTAAGCAGTTAAAATATCAAAATAGGTTATATATTAAATGATTTGAAAATTTAAATAATTTGAAATTTTAAAAAAGATGAATTTTAAAACAGTTTATAGGAAAATAGTTTATAGTGAAAATAATTTCAATCCAAAACATTTTCTTCCCATTTCAACAAATCTGGACTCAGGTCCAAATTTCAATCAATTTGATTCAATTTCCAATCTTCAATTTAAAATCATCTTCAATCTCAAATCAATTCAAATCGACTCAATTTCGATTTAAATTCAAATCAACTCAATTTCAATTCGATTTAACTTCAATTTCGAAACGTTCATTTTAATTTCAAATTCAATTCCACGATTCGATTCAATGGTTTAAATTTCAATTCAATTTTTATTTTAAACCATTTCTATTTATATCGATTTCAAGTTCAATTTCAATTTATCGAGTTAAATCGCTTAAATCAAATTTAAACTTCAATGTTTAATTTAAGATTCAAATCTTCAAAATAATTCAACTCCGAGCCCAAATATGAGATATCCATTTAAATTACTTTTATTTAGCAATATTTCAAAGTTCGAATACAAGTCCAAATCTTTTAAAACAAATCAATTTTTGAAATTGAAATCATTTTTCAGTTATAACTTCAAATTTTCAAATTCATTTTTAAACAATTTTCGTTTAACAAATTTTAATTTCACATTTCAAAACTCAAATTCGAAATTAATTCAATTTCTATATTTCAATTCAATTTTATTTTTATAAAACGAAATCATTTGAATAAATTCAAATCCAAGAACTTAAACCATTTAATTTAACCAATTTGGTGTCCGTATATAATTTTCTATCCTTTGGCTAAGTGATCATTTATTTCAATTAGAATTGCAGGGGTGGATATATATCATTTCAATCCAAAATAAATGTCATAGGTATATATCATTTCAACCTATTTCTTAATTTATTCGAAATAATTAAAATAACAGTTATATGCTGTCAAATAATTTATAAGGTAATAACATGATATATATAAAATAAATAAACATCCAATATATCATCCAATAGCCATCCATCACAATCAACATCCAAAACAGCCAATAAATCACAACAATTAACTAATTATCGATAATCAGGAGTTTAACTAGCAATTTAATTCCAATTCAATTTAACTGTCAATTTAAATTTCTTTTAGTTCAAATCATATATCCATTTAACTGTCAATCAAATTGCCAACCAACAGTCGATAAACTTAAATTACTTCATGATATTAATTTAAGGAACATAAAAATATTTTAGTACTTCGTGAGCGTTATAAAACACTCACCTTTATTTGAAAATGAAAAATTTTTAGCTTTAAATAAATACGAATCCAACTACATGTTGTAGCCTCCATCAATACGATTCAAACACGACTTGTTTCCCTCGAATTAGACCTCGTATGAAAGAGTTACAAGTTTTTAACATTTGAATATAATTTAAAATAAAATTAACATAACAAAATTAAAAATAAAATTAAAAAAAAACAAACTGTTACCTCACCTTCTCGTTCATCGTTCCCGCTCTCTAAGCCAGGCGCACGCAAAAATCCAATTACACGAGCAAACCCTAATGCGCGTGCACCACCAGAGATCATTGGATGACGATCCAAATCCACCAACACGTGCGCCACAGCCTCCTCTATCACCACAGCCCTTCCAGTTGCAAGTGCATGCATCATGAAGCCCAAAAACTCAAAAAATAGTCACGACTATCGAGCTCGATTCTGGTGAATACAAGACGATTCACCTCGATCCCACTATTAGATGTGTAGAGCTCGTCGAGCTCTACATTTTCCCTTTTAGAACCATTTGATTTCGTCGAATGGATTGGAAGATATCGAGGAGAGAAGAAGGTGGATTTTTGGCCATTAAAATCACTTAAGAGAAATGACCGCATTTTTATCTAGGGTTTGACTAAACAAACGCGGCCTTATATAAGTTTCCAACCCGATCTACCCGGAAAATTCCGAACTCTAAACGAAGCTTGCCGTCTGGCGTTCCATATGTTATACCCCTATTGCGAAGATAATGGAACTATTCTTGAGGCCTAATTTGATCGTATGCAGAAGATAACTTTTCAAATCAAATTTATTTTAATTAAATTCTAAAATTAAATCCTACGTATTTCAAGCTCGCACGACCAAACAATAAGTCCGATCACTACAAAACTTGAAATTCTATAATAATTCACTATTATGGATCCGATGAAACTAGTTTCGTCGAAATCCGAGACAATGACCAAAATGGCTATTTTTACCTGTTAATTAAGACAAGAAATTTCAAAAATCAATTTAATCACTTAAAATTCAATTTTAAAAGTTTACTATCATCATTCTAGTTTAAATAAAATTTAAATCAACTTTAAAAATCATTTTCATTTATATGAAATCCCAAATTCAATTATTTAAATGATTTTCAATATTAAATTTAAACAATTTAATTATCCAATAAATCACATTAATAATCATTAAATTTCAAATAAATTTTAGTTATCTACAAAAAAAATTTCATCTAAATAATTCAACATTTATTATTCAATTCCAACTATTGATTATATACACATTCGATACATAGAATTTCATTCTAGTACTTGTTATTTCTAAAATCTTCGAAATTGGTTATTTCAAAATTTTATTAAAGTTCATATTCAATAACTACACTAATAATTCATTAAATTTTTATTTCTAACCATTTTTACTCAATAATCATATTAAATTTAATAATTTAAAATAGTTAAAAATACGGGTCGTTAAAATATTCTTCACCAAATATACAAACAACTGTTTTGCAAAATGCGTTCATACATAATATTGTCGTTGAGTCTCCAATCCGCACTTTTTCATCTTACGAATCACCGGAAGTTCCATATGATATCATGCGAAGTGCATCCGTTACCTTTTACAGTGGAGAAATTATAAGTTCGTTGATTCCGTTTCTTTTGTGGGTGAAAAAATATATTTGTTTCGATTAATTTGTCGAGAACCCAATTAAAGATATTCTTTGACATATAGAATCTTCGTCTAAAATCAATATCCCCATACATGGGGTTTGCCGTAAAATAATCCTTAATCAATTGATTATGATCGCCAGCATAGTCACGTCCATAACGCAAGTCTTTTCTTCCACAACGCTACCTCCTTGGGATGATGTAAAGCTTTCAGCAATTTCATGGGCCATTAAATCCTTTGTTTTAGTAGCAAACATTCTTTGTTGAGTAATACAATATTCAATAAAATCGTCAGAAGATGATGAAGACGACGAAGACGAGGATGAGAATCACCCCAAACTTTTTAGAGAACTCATTTAATATAGGTAGAAGAACGGTGGTGATTAGTTTGGAAGTTTGAATGAGTATGTTATTCAACATCCTTACTTCTATTTTATAAGCTATGATGTTTAATGGATAATGGAGTGTTACGGGATCCAGTCATATGGATTAAAGAATGGTAATGTGTTGGGTCACATCAACCACTGTAGCCACAAGGCATTTTTTATACGCATTAAAGATTTGTCAAGTGGCTACAAAAATGTCAAGAGGTCGGGTCTTGTCTGAAATAGAATTAAAGCTGATTAATGTTGATTAAAGCTGATGGATGTCAGGAGCTCGGGTCTTGTCTGAAACCGAATTAAAGCTAATGGACCCACTGGTCATATTAATTAAAGCCGAGTGATGTGGATTAAAGCTGATGGATGTCAGGAGGTCGGGTCTTGTCTGAAATAGAATTAAAGCTAATGGACCCACTGGTCATATTGATTAAAGCTGATTGATGTTGATTAAAGTTGATGGATGTTAGAAGGTTAGGTCTTGTTTGAAACAGAATTATAGCTAATGAACCCACTGGTCATATGGATTAAAGCTGATGGATGTCAGGAGGTCAGGTCAATGTGGACACTATGTATTGCTTTACACAGATTACACAGATTAAGTTGCCATTGAAGATTATTGACGATGTTGAGAATAATTGAAGATGTTGTGAATTTTCAATACAAAACTTTGATTTAAATAGAAAGTTCATGATCCACGTCTCGTGAATCAAGTGCCTTCTAATCAACCACATGGCAAGCATCCACAAACGTGGATATAAAAAAACACAACCATGTTTGTTCCTTCACATAGTGATGTACACATTGTCATACAAAATAGGAAATCCAAAGCTGATACAGTTATGCAAACACTACTAGTAATACATAACAATGATAGTAAACACAAAACAATGATAATACACTGATACAAACAATGCTAGTAAACACAAAACAATGATAGTAAACACAAACAATGGTAATAAAGTGATACAAACAATGCTAGTACTTACAAACCAGTGAAAATACACTGATACAGACACTGCTAGGAAATACAACACAATGATAATACACTGATACATGCTGATAGGACATACAAATAGTAATAGTATATACAACCACTATGGCTCGTCAAACTGGTACTCATCATCAAAAAGATGGACTACATCATTGTCGTCGTCGTCATCATCATCATCATCTACTCTACATGTAGGATGATATCGCTGCTTATCAATTATAGTAAGCTCGTTAATATGAACAGTCAACTCATCTGTGCTCCGTCGATGCTCAACATACATGACCTGGTGGAGTCCCATTTGCATCTGAAACAAATCCTCATATGAAAATGCAGCTGGATCTGGATATTGCGAAATCTCAAGCCAAGGAATATCAACATATCTATCAACTCCCGACGTTGTCGGTATACCGACTATCCAACCATAATTTCCTATCTAAGATGGCTGTGGAGCATGATATACCTGAGTACTCTGTGTAAGGTCCTATAAAACAGGGGGGATAACACCACTCCGGATGCCTGAAGGCCCTACCAAATCAACGGATGCAGCATGAACAAAAGTAGATGTATGCGGTGGAGTGTAAAATCGATGCCAAAAAAATGCATAATCTAAATTCATGATGATGAAGCAATTAGCGAACCACCACTCCCCTACATACTCCTATAAAGCAGCGTTGTCATACACCTTCACAAAAGGTGTATGAGGATGTGGATCATCAGGAACAAAATCACCATCTAACGTCTGTCACCAACTACGCTCATAGAAGAACCAATAGCATCCTAAGCTGGTGGGGATGATACCAATGGAAAACGTCTAGCATATATGAATGCAGCGTGCACTACGATAGGGTCGGTCATAAAAGGCGAACCATCATAAGGATGCCAAACAACACTCTCTCGTGTGTCCATAACTCGATCTGATTTCGGACCACAGCAAATATATGATGTGCCTCCCTTCCTGGCACCATTCTACGGTTCTCTCGGGCTCATTCTCTAACTCAAGGAAAGAAAAGGGGTACTGTGGACTCCAATGTCGGATAAGTCATGTTGCGAAAGTACTTATAGTACTAGTACTGTAAAAGCTCCCAAAACTTGTAATGGACGTGGATCTACCCCTTACGACACACTAATGATCCAAAGAGCGATACAAATACGCTAATATCGGAGTCCCCCAATCATATGCGATTGGACTATCAAATGATAACTCCGCTACAGTTGCAACATATCCAGCCAGCAACGTGTTCGATGCATTTGTAAAGAATGAGTTCCCCATCATGTACAGAATAAACAGTCGAGCAATCTCCAAATGGTTCTTTATGCTACCACCATGTATCAATTCATTGATTGCTTGTCTAATGTAAAAGCATCTAATCTGCAATCCAGATTAAGGTCCATCATGTAAGTCAAGATGTGGAAGTACACTGGATAAACGGTGAAAGTGCTGGTACTCCTCGTCATATGGTACGGTCATCCCCCTTTCAATGCCTAAACCGGTAAGCATAATAAAGTCTAATGGGGTAAAACCTAATTCTCTAAAACTAAAGTGGAATTTATGAGTGGTCTTCCACCAACAGGCAGCTAAAGCACCATATAACTGAACATTCAAATTTAAAAGATTATCGATACCTATTAAAGCAATTTATGATTATTGAAAGCACTAAAAAGCATTAAATAAATAAATAGTAATTATGTAAATACATACTCAAGAAATCTCCAAATGCTATATCTCAAAGAAAAGCATGAATAATGTCGTCGGCATCATAAGATCGAATCATTCTATAAAGGTGGATTACACTGACCCAAGAGCCACAGGTGCACTCACGACGAGCCTAATTTAAAATAGGTTGCATATTCAATTTTTATTGTACTATTTTAACTAATAAAATAGTTTGAAGGTAGATAACTTATAGAATTTTCAACACACGTGCTGACGTGTACTTCTATAACACCCCTAATTTTATTAACATTATTCAGGAGATTTAATTAGAATAAATTAAATAGAATAATGTAGATAAGGAGATTGAGGTTGATTAATAAATTAGATGGTCGTGCTTATTCAAAATCTAATAAACTTATATAAATGGTTAAGTAATTGAACACAGAGGCATTAGGGTAAATAGCCGCCCATATTTCTCACCTTTATACTATCTTTCTTAGTCATACACGTTCATTTTAATTAAAACAAAATTTATAACCGTGAGAAGCAAGCAAGGTCGGCCGTTAGGAAGAAGAGAAGAGAAAAAATTGAAGTAAAAGCTCAGGATCAAGCTAGAAGAAATCAATCTCAATCAAACTTCAATTTCCTTATCTAATCTAAGGTGAATAATAATTTCTACATCTCTATTTTAGTTTTATGATCGTATGGTTTTGGATTTTAGTGTAAATCTGTTTTTATGATATATTGAATAATGATATGCTTGAATCATGATTTATATGGATTAAACAAGTTTGCTAAAAGGGAGATACACACTGTTTTAGGGTAAAACCGAGATGAAATGATTTTTGAATGCCATGGAAAAAATTTATAAACCAAAAGAGTCGTCTGATTTGCTTTCGAATAAGAGCTTTCGACTTGGTTGCTTTCGACTGGGTCAATTATTTAAATTAAAGGTTTTAAACCTTTCGACACAGTCGAAAGGTTACTGCCGCTTTATCATTGTTTTGTTTTGAACCTTCCAACATAGTCGAAAGGTTATTGCCACTTTTTCCAACCTTTCGAAGTAGTTGCTTTCGACAAAGTCGAAAGGTTTACTTATTTTAAAACTAGCCGCTTTTCCAAAGCTTTCGAAAGGTATCAAAGCTCGCGACTTAGATGATTTACCTTTGTTTTATATTTTAAGTAAACCCAAAGCTTTCGAAGGAGTTATTTTAAAGGCAGAGGCCTATTGTTTTAAATGATATGTTTTAAATCTTTCGAACCAGAGCTTTCAACAAAGTCAAAAGGTTGCTTCCAATGAAGTCAAAAGGTTTTCAAAGAAGGTTCTCCACATGTTTTAAATTGAGCATAGTAAGTTTTTGAAAGGTTTGTTTTCCAATGCTTTCGAAAGGTTTGAATTTTAATGGTTTCGAAAGGTTTTCCAATGCTTTCGAAAGGTTTGAGTTTTAATGCTTTCGAAAGGTTTTCCAATGCATTCGAAAGGTTTGAGTTTCAATGGGGTCGAAGGGTTTGGAAAGAAGTGTTTCAAAGTACAAAAAGGGCTGGAGCCTAAAAAGATACGATCAAAACCCTTTAAAGGGGTTGAAAATAGTAGCTTTCGACATTGTCGAAATATTTTAAGAACTATACTCTAAAATTTTAAGGAAAACCCACGGCTTATATAAAGGAGATTTGTAATGACTTGAAGTATGTTATTTTTAAGGAGTAATGCCTTGATAAAACTTTAAGTTAAAGGTGTTAACTATGTTTTATGAAATGTATTTAAAGGACTTTATATCCGTAGGAGTGGTATTGTTAAATTTGCTTCTTCAAATATGAATATATTCACATGATAACCCATAACTGTATTTTGGGAAAAAGGGGTAGGAGGACCAACTAGGTTAACTCAATAGTGAATATAAATTACTTAAACTCCTGAATGAGTAGAATTGCATCCAAGGAGTCGGGGTGACCAAAAATATAGGATGCTTAAACTTTATAGTTATTAGTGTAAACCAAAAGGTTCATGGTTAACCCATGAAAAGTATGATTAAGTAGTTATTGGAGTAAACCAATAGGTTCATAGTTAACCCATGAAAACTATGATTAAGTAGTTATTGGAGTAAACCAAAAGGTTCATAGTTAACCCATGAAAATTATGTATTAAGGATAGTTAGCAGAGGCTAATTGGTTTATAGTGAACCCATGAAAACTAGATCTGGATTAAGAATTGACATCAGTCAATAGGTTCCTAGTAAACCCATAAAAACTAGGATAAGAAAGTGGTTAATGGAAGTATCAGTAGGTTCCTAGTCAACCCATGAAAACTAGGATGTGAAGTGAGTTACTGGATAAAATCCATAGGTTCCTAGTCAACCCATGAAAACTAAGGAAAGGTGATTAGTTATTGGAAAGACCAATAGGATCAGGGGAACCCGTGAATTAATTAAGTTAACTGGCAGGAGCCTATAGGTTCTTAGTGATCCCATGAAATGAATAGGGTAGGGGGTTCTTTAATAATATAAAGGTTATTAGTAAACCCATAAAAACTAAAAGGTTAACGGTGACCCTAGAAACTAAAATTATGACCGGGTGTCAGATTAAACTGGGGTTGGGAAATCCTAATTGTTTTCAAGTATGCATATCATCATAATATTTTGAAAATGTATGTTTTAACCATTGTGGATGCAGGAGTACAGTATAGGGTTTTAAAATGGTTTTAGGATACTAGTGAGGGGAAAACCTGGTAAGCGGCGTGGTCTCACTAGATATCTAAAAAGGATTGAGATGTTAGATTATTATTCATACCAGGCTTTATATCTAACTCGAAATTTTTGTTTTCCCCTTAAAATCTCGGGTACTCAATTGATTTTTAGTAGTTTGAGATTTAAGATTTACAGGTTTTCTTCTTAGACGAATAAAGCTTCTGGAGGCATGCAGGAGGCAGATAGTTATTAGAGTTTTTCTTTTCCTCTGTGTGATTTGTTGTAAAGGCGGATTTATTAGCCTTACTATATACTCTGATCTACTAAGGAGGCATCTTTATATATCGCTCTTGGCGTATTTGTAATAATTATATTTTGCTGAATGTGGTTAACGTATTTCGGGATTATGTAATGAACATCAAAAGTTTTAATCCAAATGTGGGAATACATGATTTTGAATTGTTAAATTTTTTCCATATTTTTGTGATCTATGTATCAATGTATCTAGCACCGCCGTATTTGGTCACCGAAGATTAATAACTATAGATGACTGCAGCATCCATAGCCGTTAATTTTGGGCCTCCAAGTAGGAGGGTGTTACAAGTTGGTATCAGAGCATAGGTTTATGAAACTTTAAAAGGAAATTTAAATCTAAAAGCTTTTTGAAACATAATCCAATGAATTTAAAAATAAGATCGAGGTTTAGGTTAACGCTAAAGTAACGTACATGTATTTGATATATAGGTATATATATAAGTACGTATTCCACTCTCTCTTAGACTGTTCTTCTGTATCTTACTAAGGCTCGTATGCAGTTATATGAGAAAGAGGATATGGAGGCAGGAAATAGAAGAGGAAATCTAGGTGGAGGAAGCACCACTACTAATGGGAATGCTCGTCCTAATATCCGGAGGAACCAAGGTCGACATGTAATGATAAGGCCAATGTAAGTGCTAGAAATCCGCCAGTAGATGCAGGGATGGTGTATTAGTTGTTGGCTAATCTTTTGCAAGTAGGAGCTGCCGGTAATGTTGGAGGGGCCAATCCTGTAGTTCCAGTTGGATATAACTATGCCAAGCTAAGCCGGGACTACATCAGTCTTGGTGGGAAGCCGTTTGTTGGAACAGAAGATGCAGTTGAAGTTGAGAACTGGCTGTTGAATTGTGAAAGGATCTTTACTGATTTAGGCTTGGATGATGGAGAGAAGAGAAGGCTAGCCTCTAGACAGTTGTAAGGGTTAGCGCTTCATTGGTGGAACAATGTGACAGCTGGAGTTCCGGAAGAAGAGCTTACATGGGCTGGTTTCGGAAGAAGGTTTGAGCAGAGGTTCTTGTCTAAGGTTTCCAAATCAGCATTAATGAGGAAATTTATGGATCTTGTCCAAGGAGATATGTCTGTGATCGAGTATGCTGCTAAACTTAACGAGCTATCTCGATATGGTTATGCTTTGGTTGACACTGATGTTAGAAGAAATGAGAGATTCGTTAGAGGTTTGAGACCAGAGCTAGGTAGAATGGCTATGACTCATATTAGAGAACCTTATCATGTGATGGTGGAGATGGTCATTCGCCATGAGGAAATGCTTGTTGTTTTAGCTAGGGAGAAGCCAGTTGACTTCCAGGGTTCTCAGGGGAGGAAAAGGAAATTCTTCAAGAAGAAAGGAGCCCAAAAAGGGGATGCTACCAAGAAGGCGAAGGCTGATTTAGTGTGTTATAAGTGTGATAAGAAGGGCCATTATTCTCACAAGTGCGGAACTGGTAAAGGAAAGAAGCCTACAGAGAAGAAGAATGTGAAATGCTTCAACTATGACCAAGTTGGGCATTATAAGAACCAGTGTCCAGAGCCAGTCAGGGGGGACAGAGGGAAGGTGTTTGCTATTGGACCCATATATTATTCTAGACCTACTGTAGCAGAGAAAGGGAAAACTGTATGGAAGGTACGCTTTTGATTCAAAATATACCGAATAGGGTACTTTTCGATACCGATGCATCACATTCATTTATATCTCGGTGTTTGATTGATAAGTTATGTATAGAACCCACATACCTTGTTACTTCCTTAAGGGTTGTGAATCCAATAGGAGGGTATGCAACTCTTGGGATGAGATGTGACCAGTTAGAACTTGATTTATTAGGTCATAAGTTTGCATGTAGTTTGTATGTTTATGATTTCATAAATTTCGGGATCATTTTGGGTATGGATTGGTTGGGTAAGTATGAGGCTAGGATATTTTGCCAAGATCGAGAAATATCATTGAAGCATCCAGATAGTCATAACTGAATCATCTTCTTAGTGGAGAATACCAGTAAGAGTGTTTGTTCTTTGTTAAGTGCCATGGAGGTTGGAGATGAGCTTAGTCAGGTTCGTGTAGCGAGAGAATTTGCAGATGTATTTGAGCCGGTCACTGGATTACCCCCGAAACGAGCTATTGAGTTTTGGATAGACCTCGTACTAGGATTTGAACCTGTCAGTAGACCACCTAGTAGGATGAGACCGATAGAGATGAAAGAATTGAAGGTGCAGTTAGTGGATCTAGAGGGAAGGAATTTTATAAGACCAAGCAGTTCGCCTTGGAGAGCAGCCGCGGTGTTTGTTAAGAAACCTGACGGGTAGTTAAGAATGTGCATCGATTATCTTAAGTTCAACGAAAGGACGATCAAGAATAGGTACCCTCTGCCAAGGATAGATGATCTGTTTGATTAGTTGAGTGGAGCCAAAGTATTTTCCGAATTAGATTTGGTGATAGATTTCCACTAGTTAAGAGTGGCGGAGGATAGCATTCCATTGATGGCATTTCAGACTAGATATGGATCGTATGGGTGGTTGGTGATGCCATTTGGATTGACTAATGTGCTAGCTTTCTTTGTTGATTTGGTGAATCGGGTTTTCCGAGAGCACTTGGATAGGTTTGTATTAGTATTTATTGATGGCATTTTGGTGTACTCTAAAGATGAAAGAGAGCATGAGGTTCATCTTAGAGTGGTGTTGGAGACGCTGAGGCAGAATCAGTTGAAGGCGAAGTTTTCCAAGTGTCACTTTTGGAAGAAAGAGGTTAAGTTTCTTGGTCATGTGGTTTCAGAGGAGGGATTGGCAGTCGATCCAGTTAAGATCGAAGCTATCAATAATTGGAAAAGGTCAGAGACTGTAACCGAGATCAAGAGTTTTCTTGGAATCGCTGGCTATTACCGGAGATTCATTAAGGATTTCTTGCGGGTAGCAGCACCTTTGACTAAGTTGACCAGGAAGAAAGTGAAGTTTGTTTGGCCCGACAAATGTGAGGAAGCATTCCTTAAGTTAAAGCATTTGTTAAATAATGCGCCAATGTTAGTAGTTCTAGATGATAACCAAAGGTTGGTAGTATACACTGATGCATGTGGCACTGGATTGGGAGCAGTATTGATGTAGAAGGGCAAAGTTATTGCTTATGCATCTAGACAGCTTAGACCGCACAAAGTTAGATATCCCACTCATGACTTGGAGTTACCTACGGTTATCTTTGCTTTAAAGATTTCGAGGCATTATCTTTTGGAAGAAAGATTTGAGATATTTACCGATCATAAGTCATTAAAGTATTTATTCTCTTAGAAGGGGTTGAATATGAGGTGGTAGAGGTGGTTGGATTTTTTGGCTGCTTATGATTTCGGTATAGAATATACTCCTAGAAAGGTAAATAAGGTGGCAGATGCTTTCAGTAGAAAACATCAAAATATGGTGTTAGTGATGTTGGTAGAATGGAAGGATATAGAAGTTTTAGCCAGTTGTGGTGTGCAGTTGAGATCTACTACTAGTTCTAGTCAGGGTACTGCCTTATTATCTTGTTTAGAAGTTCGACCATTGCTGATTGAAAGGATAACTTCTAAGAAAAGAGAAGATCCAGTTTTAGCCGAGATGATTAGAAAGCTTGAGGAAGGATCAGATATTAATAACCTAAAGAATTTTTGTCTTGACCAAAGAGGATGGTTGAGAAAGAAGGGACGGCTCTACGTTCCGAATGTAGAGAACATAAGGAGGGAAGTTCTAGAGGAATGTCATCGATCGAAGTTTACGATTCATCTTTAAGGGACCAAGATGTATCAGGGCATGAAGAGGAGCTTCTATTGGGAAGGCATGAAGAGGAATGTTGGCTTGTGGGTTAGGCAGTGTGTGAACTGTCAACAAGTGAAGGCCGAACATCAGAAACCGAGTGGGTTGCTTCAGCCTTTAGATATACCAGTTTGGAAAATGGATCTGATATCAATGGATTTTAGAGACGGGTTGCCAAGGTCAAGGAGAAGAAATGAGAGCATATGGGTTATTGTGGATAGGCTGACCGAGAGTGCCCTTTTAATTCCGGTAAAGTCAACTAGAACGGCACATGTTTTGGCTATGTTGTTCATGAAGAACATAGTTAGACTACATGTGATTCCTAGTAGCATAGTCAGCAACAGAGATGCATTATTTACTAGCGAATTTTGGAGGAGTCTACAAGAGGTATTAGGTACCAAACTCAAGATAAGTACATCATATCACCCACAGACAGATAGGCAGACAGAGAGAGTCAATAAGGTACTCAAAGATTTATTAAGAGCTTGGGAATTGGACTTTGGTGGATCTTGGGAAGATCGCCTACATTTGATTGAGTTTTCCTATAATAATAGTTATCAGACTAGTATTGGAATGAAACCTTTTAAAGCTCTGTATGGATGGCTATGCAAATCGCCAGCATGTTGGTCAGAGACTGCAGACAAATTGGTCTTAGGTCTAGATTTGGTTAGGGAGGCGTCAGAAAAGATTGAGTTAATTCGAGGACGGATGAAGAAAGCTCAATCCAGACAGAAGAGTTATGCAGATAAGAGGCATAAAGACAGGGTCTTCATTAAAGTATCACCTATGAAAGGTGTGCTATGATTTGAAAAGTCAGGAAAGCTGGCCCCAAGATATGTTGGACCATTCCAGATTATAGAAAGGATTGGAAAGCTCGCATACAGAGTAGAGTTGCCGAGCAGTTTGGCAGTTGTTCATAATGTATTCCATGTGTCTCATCTTCGCAAGTATGTGCATGATCTAGAATCTACTATTTCTCAAACAGAGTTGGAGGATTTGGTAGTGGAGCCTGATTTGACTTTAGTTAAACACCCAGTTCGGATTGTAGCATGGGATGAGAAGAGATTGAGGACCAAGACAGTCAAGTTAGTGAAAGTCTAGTGGAGTGACAACGAGAAAGACTGTACTTGGAAGATAGAAGATAAGATTCGAAAGGCTCATCCTGATCTAGTTTGATGATATGTCTATATTAGATTTATATAGATTGTTGCTAGACTGGTAGGCTAGTAGGGTTGTTAGGAAATGTTACAGATGATTGCTATGTTGCTAGTTAGTCCTTGCTGAATTTCGAGGATGAAATTTTTAAGGAGGGGAGCTTGTAACACCCCTAATTTTATTAACATTATTTAGGAGATTTAATTAGAATAAATTGAATAGAATAATGTATATACGGAGATTGAGGTTGATTAATAAATTAGATGCCATGCTAATTTAAGATCTAATCAACTTATATAAATGGTTAAGTAATTGAACATAAGGGCATTAGGGTAAATAGTCGTCCATATTTCTCATCCTATACTATCTTTCTTAGTCATACACGTTCATTTTACTTAAAGCAAAATTTATAACCGTGAGAAGCAAGCAAGGCCGGCCATTAGGAAGAAGAGAAGAGAAAAAAATCAAAGTAAAAGCTTAGGATCAAGCTAGAAGAAATCAATCTCAATCAAACTTCAATTTCATTATCTAATCTAAGGTGAATAATGGTTTCTGCATCTCTATTTTAGTTTTATGATCACATGGTTTCGGATTTTATTGTAAATTTATTTTTATGATATATTGCAAGATGATATGCTTGAATCATGATTTATATGGATTAAACAAGTTTGCTAAAAAGGAGATACATACGGTTTTAGGGTAAAACCAAGATGAAATGATTTTTAAATGCCATGGAAAAATTTTATGTTGTAGAAAACATGATTTGGGAGATGGGTTTCAATTTCCATAATTTTCTGAATTAATGTGGATTTTATATTAATTTTCTAGTGAAGAAAATGATTTATTGGGTTATAAATTATTTACGGCCAAATTAATAATTATTTGGGTTTGAAATTTTTATATGTTGGAAAAAATATTAAAATAGATTTTTTTGGATTTTTCCAGATTTTTCCTAAGTGATTCGATGAATATATAAAATTATTTAAGGTATGTGACTTAAATGTTTTATATATTTAATTAAGAAGAAGAGGCATTTTATAAAATAAAATTATTATTTAATTCTGAAATTAGTGGCAGCATTTTTCTGAAAAGTAATTGTTAACCAATGAGAATTTGATAAACAAAGCAGGTTAGTTGAAAAGTTATCTTCTTTAAGTTAAAAACAAGAAAATCATGCTTTTAGCATATTTCAGCCAGTTTAGGCATCAAACCTTCCGACCCAGACCTTCCGACATAGTCGAAAGGTTATAGCTTTCGACATGGTCAAACCAATGCATATGGTATCAAGTTACTTGGTACGTAATGAATTGGACAAGGTCAAAGGGTACTTAGTCGAAAGGTTAGTTGCCGAAGAGGATGGAGTATGTTTGTTTTATAAACCAAAAGAGTCGCCTGCTTTGCTTTCGAATAAGAGCTTTCGACCAGGTCAATTATTTAAATAATGATTTTAAACCTTTCGACGTAGTCGAAAGGTTACTGGCGCTTGATCATTGTTTTGTTTTGAACCTTCCGACACAGTCGAAAAGTTATTGCCGTTTTTTCCAACCTTTCGAAGTCGTTGCTTTTGATAAAGTCGAAAGGTTTACTTGTTTTAAAACCAGCCGCTTTTCCAAAGCTTTCGAAAGATATCAAGGCTCTCGACTTAGATGATTTACCCTTTGTTTTATAATTGAAGTATAATCCAAAGCTTTCGAAGGAGTTTTTTTAAAGGCAGAGGTCTATTGTTTTAAATGATATGTTTTAAAGCTTTTGAAGCAAAGCTTTCGACAAAGTCGAAAGATTGCTTCCAATGAAGTCGAAAGGATTTCAAAGAAGGTTCTTCATATGTTTTAAATTGAACCCAGTGAGTTTCAAAAGGTTTGTTTTCCAATGCTTTCGAAAGGTTTGAGTTTTAATGGTTTCGAAAGGTTTTCAAATGCTTTCGAAAGGTTTGAGTTTCAATGGGGTCGAAATGTAACGACCCAGAATTTGAGTCATTCAAAATTCGGATATTTAATTGATTTTAAATATTCACAAGTTAATTTTATAAGTTGAATAACTTATATTTCAAATATAATAATTTATTTGGATAATTAAATCGTTAATTTAATATTTGAAATTGCATAAATAATTTGATTTTGAATTTGATGTGAATGAAAATGATTTATAAAGTTGAATTAAATTCTATTTGAATTAGAATGATGTTAGTAAACTTTTAAAATTGATCTAAAAGTGAATTTATTGAAATTGGATATTTTAATATTTAATTAACGTGTAAAAATAGTCATTTTTTATACGGTCTCGGATTTCAATGAAACCAGTTTCATTAGATCCGTAATGTTAAATTATTATAGGATTTCAAATTTCATGTGGATCGAACTTACGGTTTGGTCGTACGAAACTGAAACACGTAGAAATTTATTTAAGTGAATTTTAATTAAAATAATTCGATTCGAAAACCTATCTTCCAAATATGATGGAATTGGCTCCCAATATATATTCTATTGTGTTCGGAATAGGGGTAAAATATTTTAAACGCCAGGCGGCATGCTTCGATTGGAGTTTGAAAAGTTTTCGGGTGAATAGTGGGCGAAAATTTTATATAAAAGGCCATCACTTTCACCAAATTGCAACAACCCTAGGGTTTCAAGCCCTAGCCGCCACTATTATTTCAATGGCCAAGAATGTTCGAATCTTTCCCCTCCAATAACTCGCGATCTGTACACTTTCACATTCCGGCTTCTACACGAAAGTTGAAGAGCTTGGAGAGATCTATCCATCCATACGGCTACGATCGCCTGATGCTCATCGAAGACGACAAATTTTCACTGCGTTCGTTCATTCTTTAGGCATGATTTTCGAAACATAGAGGAGGTCGAGCTCAGCCGCATTTGGCACGAAGAGAGGTGGGCTTGTGGGCGTTCGAATGAGGGTAGCCGATCGTTGTATAAACGATCGAGGAGGTCGCGGCAATTCACTTGATAACGGCGGCTATTGCTTTTCTTGCCTGATCGTGTTCGTGGGGGGGAAGAAAGGGGGTGGCGTCGGATCTGAAATGTGCGGCCACGATTTAATTTAAGGTTAAAAAAAATTGTTAAATTATATTATATTTAATTCGTATAATCTTTAAAATGCTATAACTTTTTCATACGAGGTTGAAAATTGACAAAACAAATTGCGTTGGGATCGTATTGACGAGCACTACATTATAGAGCTTGTTTGAATTTGATTGGAGCTAGTAAAATGGTTGGAAAGTAGTTAAATAGTTATAAAACAGTTAAATAGTTGCAAAATAGTTGCAAATTGTAATTAGTTATAAAACAGTTGAAAAATAGTAATTAGTTTATAAATCAGTTGTAAAATTGTTAAATAGTTCCAAAAGTAATTGTAAAACCAGCTTAAGTTAGTTTTAGGTTTAAAAAGAAAAGTTGTATAGTAAATAGTTTGGAAAAATAGATTTATATTAAAACAATTTATTTTGAAAATAGTTCAGAGTCAAACTGTTCAATTCCTCATCAATTCGATTTAAATTTCCACTTCCATTTAAAATCGTCTCACTTATAATTTGAATAACTTCAATTTCCCTTGAACTTGATTTATTCCCAAATTCAAGTTGAATTAACCTCAATTTCTTTCCAAATTCAAATCAAATTCCATTTGATTTTAAACATATTCACTTTAATTACAATTCCAAATTATTCAAATTAATTTAGACTAATTTCAAATTGAATCCACTTCAATTTCCAATCATTTCAATTTCTATATGAATTAATCCCAATTCCATTTGGACTTGAACTCATTTTATCTTCAATTTTATTTCAAATTTATCTAATTCAAATTTTCCATTTGAATTTTATACTTATCCATCTTCAATTCTAGTTAATTCAAACTAAATTCAATTTGAACTAATGAAATCTAAATCTCAACTTTAAACCATGTTGAATTATATAAATCCGAGTTAAATTTTCAAATGTTGATTTAACCCCTTAAATCAAATTAACCTTTATTTTTAAATCAATAATCCAAATCTTTAAACAATTTAATTCTGAGTCCAATTCTCAAAATTTCATTTTAAATTATCTTTACTTAACTTATTTCAAAGTTCAAATAAGAGTTCAAAACAATTTTATCTTAAAAATTCAATTTATTACCCAATTTTAACTTCCAGTTTTGAAACCAGTTCTTAAACAATTTTAATTTACAAATTCAATTCTTAACATTCAAATTTTCAGTTCAAAGTAATTCCATATCCTTAATTTCAAATTAAAGTTTAATTCCCCTTTTATCACAATAATGGATATATTACCACACTTCATTCCTCATTCATTTAAACAAATCCAATTCACAATTTAAAGGTTATTAATAACAATAGGATGATATCATCTAATTTATTTTAAAACATCCATCCATTTCCAATTTCCAGATCTCAAACCCATTTTGAGATCACACAAACTCCCAATTCAAATTAACCATTTAACTTCCCAAGTTAGATTCCAATTTCATCTCGAAATTTCCAATTCAGGTTGCTTGTTAAATTATTTAACTTTCCCAAAGTTAAATTCAATTTACTTAATCCAGCCAACCTTACCCAAATTTGGATTCCCATTTCAAATTTTAAATTTCACATTAATAATCTTATAAGTTCAAAAACTTATCACCTTGGATATCACATCTCATTTTAAATTTAAAACTCAACATTTAGAGTCTATTTCAAACCATTTTTGATATCATGTATAATCCTCATATGTACATATTATCTTCTTTACACACTAAGTTATCCTTAAATTTTAAATCACCTTTGGTTTTTAATTCAAAACAAATTTCTTTAAATTTTTCAAACAACTCTTGTTTGAAATAGGACCCTATCATTCAAATATATTAAATAACATTATTTATTATTTCTTTATCAATTGGAAACCATTTTCAAATTCTGGACCTAGATTTAAAACTTCACAATTTAGATCATCTTTAGTTCCAATTTAAAAGTCATACTTACCTAAATGTTTTACTTCCCTAAAACATTCATTATTATCTTATTCTAACATCACTTTTACTAATTCGGGATTTTATCTTCAGTTTGAATCTATTTCAAACTTATCTTTATTTAGCAACCAACTACCTTAATATTTATTAAAAGAAATATTGCTTTATATATCAAAATATATATTCCTATATAAAATCATTTAAAATCTTTATATAAGAGAATAACAAATACGCTCTCATATATATATACACTCAACTCATTCTAGGGTACCATTGACCCTATCCTTAATGAGTACACCCACCAGAGCCAAGGTTCTCGCTTAACCTTTGCTCTGATACCAAATGAAACGACCCGAAATTATCGATCTCGAAAATTCCAGATAGTTAGGGAAAGAAGAAAGAGATAGAAGAAGAAGAAACATAAACACTACACAGATTCTCACATTCGCAGCGGATCAAAATATAATATCGAATAATAACCGTTACAAAAGAATACTGTATCAGTTGATTACATTTTTATACACCAGAGTTACACATATACTCAAACACTAGACATATACAAATCAATATGTCTCAGATAAACAGAATATATCACAGCGGAAACACTCCATACATTCCTGCCATCCAACTCGTCTCCTGAGCTCCAGAACGTCCTTACCTGAAAATCCGTAATACTCGGTCTGACCCGAGCATTACATCAAAGTAACACCCGGGTCAGGCAGGAAACCAGCGTGAGTAAACCATCTAATCATGGAATACAACAGCATAAAACTTACATAAAACCCGGGGTAACTCGTGTCAACTTACAAATCCACAATTTGTTAAAGACAACACTTATTTCACACCTCAAATTCTAAGTACCAAAACTTAGATTAAATGGTCCAATTCACTTAAATCATTCCATATCAGCCTATTGATTCCACATATCAATTTATAAAGAATCGAAGTGGTTTTGGGTATTAACTAATACTCGACTCCTGTCTCTTCGAACCCAATGTCATCTTAACCCACGTTGATTCAAGTGATTAAATTTTAAATACTGGATGTAACTTTTACACAGCAATTCATCATAGATAACCACATTATCTCTGTTCAACCCAACATATCATATTACAAAAACATTTTATTTCACAAAGCATCACAATCACATATCAGGGATAACGAATAATCTAAGGCATTCAAATATCATTCAATCATTCATAAGCAAGATAAATTAGTCATACCATTTCTGATTAATTTAATTAACTACCAATGAATTAAATAAATTAATTTATTACTTATAAGTCTTGCTTATTTAACATTAATTAATTATATTCAATTAATTAATCATCCCTTAATTATTCATCTTGATTAATCATCCTTGATTAATCATTCTTTAATTACATTAAGTAATTAACCTTTAATTAATAACACAATTTAATTAACCCTCACCCATTCACATTAATTACATTTATCCTTAATTAATTACTCAAATTTATTATCCTATAATCACTTACATTGAGTAATTATCCTTTAATTAATCACACTCATTAATTAACTAACCCTTAGTTAATTTTCTTAAATAAATCAACCCTTTAATTAATTACACCAAGTAATTAATCCTTAATTACTTCCCTTAAGTAATTTCCCTTTTATAACTTCCATCAAGTAATTATTCCATTGGTTAATTATCCTTAATTAATTTAACATTTGATTATTAATTAATTTAACCTTTAATTACTATTAAATTAATTATCCTCAAATCACTTATGTTAATTAATAATCTTTAATTAAGTAATTAGCCTTTAATTACTTAAGATCTTATTTAACTGTAGATAAACCATTTATCTCAATTTATCACTTGATTATATTTAAATCTTATTAGATGATATTAGTTTTACTCACCAAAAATCGCATTTGTAACTCAAGTTTTAAAATAACTTTAAACTTTACTTAACAAAATTTAAATCAAACGAATTTCAAAACTTCTTAAAAAAATGTTAAAGAAAACATTTATTATATATAAAGTAATTATATAATAAAGTTTTAAACTAAATTTATTTTTATTTTTAAAATTTCAAAACCTTGTTTCAAAACTTTTTAAAACAGCTCAATACGTTTCTTCGGGTCAAACCCGAAGGCCACTCGGGTTTAAACCCGAGTTTCTTCCTCTTCTTCCCATTATTTCAATACTTAGACTAAATTTTAAGTTTAAAAACTGAAGGCTACTATCACCCTCAATCTACTCGAGTACAAACTCGAGTTATCTATCCCAATTACCCGAACCTGCCTTCGAGACATTCACAGCCCAAAACAACTGACACGTCCTTCCTCCTTGTGCACATGCACCATCGCCGGAGCCATCTCCGACCATCGACACACTCTCCGGCACATCACTCATCATCGCTGCAACTCGTATCGACCATCAAAACACTCGCACGAGCCTCGAATCGAAATCGATCAACCCAGATGGACTGGTACCCAAAACCACCATCAGGAAAATTCCTCGAACCCTTAATTCCGATCACCGGAGCCTCTACAACTCCGGCCATGCCTTGTCTTGCTTCCACGCCACCATTTCCCTGAGTATCAAGCAACTCGCATCACCAGAGACGATGCAACGACCATAAACTCCAACTTCAACAAAACTAGGGTTTAAAACCCTTTTGATCTACCGCTGACGCTACGGCCCACGATCACCATATCCACCATTTTCCCAAACACTCCGATCGTCACTCTAGCTCCAGACGAAATCACGACCACTCGAGAACCTCCGACTTCCAGAAAATGCTCAAGAACCATTTTCCAGACATTCCCCAAATACACATCCAATTCGACACTAAAAATTGCGATTTTTTGATTTAAAAATCCTATCTTTCAGAGATGATTCAAGATATATACTTGAATCATTTAATTGTTGACATAAATTTTTCACAATTTCTGAGTTTATATTGTAAATACATATCCTGGTTGATATTATTCTCAATTCTTGCTTTTTTATCTTTTTACAATTTAAATCTTATTGTTTAAACAAACTTTGTTTTAAACATTACAACATAATACTAAACAGAAAAGGAACCAATTGATTTTGAATCATATTACACCCAGTAATTCAAGAACAGGGTAAATACTGACATGCACACATTAACACATACATATGTATATACAGAAATACCACTTAATACATACAAACAAGCATCATTATCATAGAAACTTCACCAGCAACAATTATTTACCTACTTAAACCTTTAATTAAAAAGTTTACTCACAATTCTGGAAGAATCAGAGAAGCCTGGGTCTTCTCTGGAAATTTGAATTTACTTCCTGTTCTTGATTTTAACTGCTGCTTTTAATTTAAAAACTGAGTTGATCCTTGTTTTGCTTAAAAATTTTCCTTCTCATTTTTATTTTCGAGTGGTATAAACTAGGCAAGGATGAGTAAGTATATATATATAAAGAAGGAAGTGTATTAAGTAAGCAACCAGTGGCTGCAAACCTGGTACAGGCTGAGATACATTTTATTTGATCTGATCCTTTGCTTGTTGAGTTGAGTTGTTGTTTAAGCTTCAGAGGTAAGATTATATTTTCTTTTCTGGTATGCTAAGTTTTTAATAAACGAAATGAGATAAGGAGGTTGATAAATACAGAACAAGTATACATGGCTTGTATTTAACTGGTACAAATTTTGGTCAGAGATTTTTCTCTTTTGTGGGGGCTGAAATGATAGCAATTAATGTTTGTCTGGTTTTATTTTCATACTTATCCACTGATTTTGATTTGTAGGTACATATATGATTTTTTTCTTGCCTTATTTGTTTGCAAACATACCTTCATATATGTATATACATTACTCTTCTCTTATTTGCCTTATACAATACATATACATATACGTCTGCCCCTTGTCATCTATATAATTTTACTTATATGCTTTACTACAACAACCAGGTAGAGTTATTTATAACATAATTATATGATTATTTTACTCAAGTGCATTTGTCCCTATATATGTATATTCTCCTACTATACAAATTTCCTTATTTCATATATATTCATACACTTGTATATGTATATACTTATATATGTATATATTTTATGATTTATAAATATACATATATATACCTCCACATTTATTGTTACTTTCATATATATTATGAGCATACATTCCTATATTTGTATATTTATACACTTATATTTACATATATATATATATATATATGTATGTATATATCATCTAACATAAAAACTTGTATCTATATTTTTATGGATATTTTATCTCAGTTTAAATGGTGAAGTTTATCTATACAAAAAGTTTATTTTCTTTTCTATAGGATTTATCATACCCGGAGATTAAATATCTAATATAGTTTTTAATTCAATTTTATTCTAGTTTCCAAATCCATATATATATATATTCATATTTTTTTATTTTTTTTATCAGAAATTCATTTGTTCGACCCATCAAAATTAATATCCCGATATTTTAATCCAGATAATTACCAATTAACAACCGTTAAAAAAATCTGGGTCGTCACACTATGTATTAAGGATAGTTAGCAGAGGCTAATTGATTTATAGTGAACCCTTAAAAACTAGATTTGGATTAAGAAATGACATCAGCCAATAGGTTCCTAGTAAACCCATGAAACCTAGGATAAGAAAGTGGTTAATGGAAGTATCAGTAGGTTCCTAGTCAACTCATGAAAACTAGAGTGCGAAGTGAGTTACTGGATAAAATTCATAGGTTCCTAGTCAACCCATGAAAACCAGGGAAAGATGATTAGTTATTGGAAAGACCAATAAGTTCAGGGAAACCCATGAATTAATTAAGTTAACTGGCAGGAGCCTATATGTTCTTAGTGATCCCATGAAAACTATGAATATGACGGGGGTTCTTTAATAATATAAATGTTATTAGTGAACCCATGAAAATTAAAAGGTTAATAGTGACCCTAGAAACTAAAATTATGACTGAGTGTCAGATTAACCTGGGGATGGAAAATCCTAATTGTTTTCAAGTATGCATATCATCATAATATTTTGAAAATGTATGTTTTAACCATTGTGGATGTAGGAGCACAATATATGGTTTTAAAAAGGTTTTAGGATACCAGTGAGGGGAAAATCCGTTCCGCTAAGCGGTGTGGTCTTATTAGATATCTAAAAAGAATTGAGATGTTAGATTATTATTCATACCAAGCTTTATGTTTGACTTGAATTTTTTTGTTTTTCCCTTAAACTCTTGGATACTCAATCGATTTTGAGTAGTTTGAGATTTAAGGTTTACAGGTTTTCTTCTTAGACGAATAAAGCTTCCAGAGGCGTGTAGGAGGTAGATAGTTATTAGAGTTTTTCTTTTCCGACGTGTGATTTGTTATAAAGGCAGATTTATTAGCCTTACTATATACTCTGATCTACCAAGGGGACATCTTCATATGTCGTTCTTGTCGTATTTGTAATAATTATATTTTGCTCAACGTGGTTAACGTATTTTAGATTATGTAATGAATATGAAATATTTTAATCTGAATGTGGAAATACATGTTATTGTATTGTTAATTTTTTTTTCCATATTTCTATGATCTGTGTATCTAGCACCGCCGTATTTGATCGCCGAAGATTAATAAATATGGACGGCTGTAGCATCCGTAACTGTTAGTTTTGAGCCTCCAAGTAGGGGGATGTTACAACTTCGACGTCTAAAAGTATACAGAAATTGATCAAATATTTATCGGGTCCCAAATTTTGGTCGATGTGGGGATCCAGAACCGTATTTCTACCAGCACGCCTAACCACTGTGTTTCGTCGACCTCCAGTATCTGTCGTCGGTACATCTGCACTTTCTTTGACAGAGGCATTTTCCACGGCCGGTGGGACATTTCAACCGCAGCGACTGCCGCTTTTTCGGATTCTTCTCAAAACTCTTCTCATCTTCATAATTTTCTGAATTTTTTTTTCTAATGAAGGAAACAACAGTGGCTGCTAAGAGGAAGAGAAGAAGGGAAGAGGAAGGGATGGTGGAACAAAATGGGGTAAATTTTATCCCTTGTACACTTAGCCGGCTAAATTTTACCCGACTAAATATACGTTGTGGATTGCAATGCACAGCTCGCGAGGATTGCAATCCTACGACTAGGGCTGTCAATGGATACCCGAAAAATCCGAAATCCGTCCGCATCCGCATCCGAAAAGCGAATAAATATCCGATATCCGGAAAAACGGATGCGGATGCGGATACAAAGACATCCGCATCCGAAAATTATCCGTCCGGTTTATGTCAAGATTATAGTTCAATTTATGTGTATTTTAATGTAGGAAATGATATTCGTTTATTATTTTATTAAGTTGGTAGTTTATATTATATGCACTTAATGCTTATTAACTGCTCGAAACTATTTGTTATCATCATATTTGTTAATTTTTAACACTTTTATAATCAATGAGATTGAAAAATATTTATGTTAAACTAAAATTTTCTTTTTGTAATTCTTAATTTATCGGTCGTTATCGGATAGGATAATTATTCGATATCCGTCCGTATCCGCGGATGCGGATATCCGAAAATGATTTCGGATGCGGATGCGGATATGACACTATCCGCATCCGAAAACATCCGTTGACAGGCCTACCTACGGCTGGGGATTGCAATTCACAACCAATCCATTTAGTCGGCTAAGGAAAAGTACAATTATGCCTATTTTTTCCATGTTGGGGGTGGGTTTTCGTTCGACCCAGCGGAGTCGATGTAACCCACCCCAAAAGCGTTCCAAGGCTCCAATCCAAATTTGTCTGCATACGGCACTTTACTGTTTTTAATTAAATTTAAAGTATTAAATTATCAATTTCGCTTCAGACGTACGCAGTACTGGACTTTTCTCATTCAGTTCTTCGTTTATAAAACAGAAAATTTCAGTCTACCTTTTTAGGGTCTGCAGAAGCCTTAAGAAGCCTTAATTCGATTGCTTTTGTTGAACTATTGTAAAATAATGGCGTTTTCCGGGTTCAACACCGGAGCTGCGAGTGTAAACCCTAATAAATCTGCCGAGGTACAATTGTTATTTTGATCGTTCATTTTCTGTTTTATTTAGTGTTATCGAGATGTATTGATGAGATGAAATTGGGACTGTGACATTTAGCTTCTCAATATATGGTTGTTTTCTTTTGTAGACTGCTTTACAATGTCTTTGTTAATTTGGTTGATTTTGATTCAATTTTGTGATATATTTGGAAATACGTAAATGACACATTTTTTGTATTTGATTGGTTTGGCATCGTTGTGTGACAAGGAGAAGAACACTTGGGAATCCCTTATGTGCATATATATAGCTACTATGCAATGTACTTGTACGGGCTTGAGAACAATTAATTTGTAGGTGTTAAACCTATATTGCCAATTTACATTCTTATCAATTATACAGGTGCAACCTGCGCCAAGTGATTCAGTCTCTAGCCTTAGTTTTAGTCCAAAGGCAAATTACTTGGTTGCCACTTCATGGGATAATCAGGTGGTTTTACAGTGCATGCTATTTGTGCTTGATTAATTTTGTATTTTAATTGTATTATTGTGTTTCTGAACGCACTATTCAAAAAATGCTACATCTTTTGATTGAGTTACAGGTTAGGTGTTGGGAGATAATGGGTGGCAATAGTCAGCCGAAGGCATCCATATCACACGACCAACCGGTATTTATTTAGCTTTCGCAAAGTTACAAAACCACTATATATAACTACCATACCATATTGAATGCACTGATTTGTGTGTGTTTCAGGCTTTCAAAATTACATGTTGCATAAATTAAATTAGTACACATAAATTATGTCTAAAAGATTCTATTAGTGCTTTCCCACCTCACTCATATCTAATTACTTATTGTTTAGAAGCTTTGGATGCTCTCTAACATTTGTCTTCTTGAGTTTAATGATTTTATGCCTCTTAGTCTTCCTTTCACACCCCAGTATTTAGTATAAAAGAATTACACCCCACAATTTTCTTTTCTCGCCCCATCTTTTACCAATTTTACCCTTTCTTCTTCTTCTGTTGTTTTCATTTTTTCATTTTTCTTGCATTTAATTTCTCCTCTCTATCTTCTAACATTTTTCAATTCATACCTTCTTCAATTGATGAAAGTTAGAACGAAAACTTATCCTAATTTTATCGTCCTCAAAAATTGAAAATTAAATCATTAGAAGAGAATATTTGTTACTCTTCATCCTAGTTTGAATTTATAATATGTTTGTTTTTTCAAAATGGTTATTAATTTTTGGAATTGCATCAAGATTTTCTTCATATTGATTCATTAAATGAAATTAGATATAAATATGGAAGTTTATACAATATTTTCTATGGCGCCTTGAATAATGAAGAAGGAAATAAATATTTTGGCATATTGTTTGAATTATAGGGGGGCAAACTAGGTAAGTGGAGGGGGGGGGGGGGGTGGGGTTAATATATTTAGCCATGATTTAATACGAATTATATATCCTTTTTGACTGGTTATATGGCTGTAGGTTTTGTGCTCGACTTGGAAGGATGATGGAACTACTGTGTTTACTGGTGGTTGTGATAAGATCGTTAAAATGTGGCCCTTGTTATCTGGTGGCCAACCAACTACAGTTGCAGCTCATGATGCACCTATCAAAGAAGTTGCTTGGATTGAACAAATGAATTCCCTTGTTACAGGAAGTTGGGATAAGACATTAAAGTAAGTGCTGATTTCCTAAAACAATCATCATATTTAAATAAAACCTTATGTGGTACATATATGCATCGTGTAGATTTGTTATATATAAGATTTGTTATGGTGTATATATTACAATGGCACTTAATAAGAACATATAACTTACTATAACAAAATTATATGCTAACTCAGCTTGTACCATAAGGAAACAAATTGAAAGGTTAGCTTTGTAACAAAGCCTGATGGTGCTCCAATTGATTTGTTATTGGGTGATCTATCTTGGATTTGATAAAACAAATGTATTTGAAACTTGTTGAACTTCTTGTTAGCATCATGAGCCTTCAATCATCTTAAACTTGGTTCTAAGTGTTGATTTATCATTTTATGGTAGGTCTGTGTATTAGTAGTTTACACACCATTTCCATTCATCAATTCTTGATGATTGGATTCTTTTTTTTTATATAGAAACAATGTTTTTAAAATGTGCATGTCATAGCTAGTCATTTCTGTTATAATATATATATATATATATATATATATATATATATATATATTCCAGGTATTGGGATTGTAGACAAGCGCAACCCATTCATACCCAACAGCTTCCTGAACGCTGCTATTCTCTATCTGTTCGTTATCCTCTTTTGGTGGTTGGCACTGCTGACCGGAATATTATAATTTACAATCTTCAAAGTCCTCAGGTACAATGTGTTTCATACTGATATTTATCTAATTCTGGTTGGTTAGTCTTTACGTTAATTGTCCAACGAGACTTTGTTGTCAAACTATATTCCATAATTTCCACGTTGAATTTATTGTATTAATTCAAAGTTGGAGGTTTTGCTAGGAAATTCAAGCTCCCGTCAAATCAAAGTGCTCTATCCTTCATCATCAGTCCCTATTGTAATCCTAGAGTTTCCCTAATACCTCAATGTGAATTCACCAGAACCTATGAAATCTTTCTTCATCAGTGCAATCTCTCAGTTCAAGGAAAAAGAGAGTGTCTTAAGCCCTTGATTATCAAATAGAAAAAAAATTAAAAAAAATTCTTGAAAGTTACAGCACTGTAAATTGACGGAGTGATTTTTTAGGTTATAAAGTCATCATTTTTTGAGTTCGGATGATATTTGTTGCCCAACCCGAGTGCTTGATCCATATCATTTTGTTTAGCTTGTTTAGGTCAAAATTAATTATTACTGTTACACTTAGTAATTGGGGGGGGGGGGTGTGATATGTTATATAAATATTTACAAGCAATCAATACTGTTTGTTTCATATTGAGATTTATATGTAATCAATATCATTAAGACATACAGTTTGAAATATACTAAACCAACCTAAGATTGAAATTTAGGAAAATTTTAAAATTGGACTAAAAGTTTAAATCTCAAAAGACCAAAATTGAGGTCTTAAACTTTGTGTTAAATCTATATGGTTTCGTTGTTATCAATCTTGTGAACCATGATCTTTTCTGTTTGCGTAAACTGTTGATATATTTCGATAGAGTATGCTTTTTGATACTCTATATTTGGAATATGATACTAAATGCATCATGGAATATTTAAAACCTCAAGTAAATTCATATTTCAAGTAATTTTTAAATGTACTGTTTGGTGTGAAGCTAACATTCCAAAAATGACAACAGAACGAGTTCAAGAGAATTTCATCGCCTTTAAAGTATCAGACTAGATGTGTTGCTGCATTTCCTGACCAACAAGGATTTTTGGTAATCTGTTCATCCTATTCATAAAGTTTGTATTCTTTGCTGGATATTTCACCTGTTATATAGCAGAGAAGTATAATATGTCAAATTCTACATGTACATCACAAGAATATCTATCAGCATAATTTCCACCATTCTGGATATTTATAAATGATCATTAGAAAGAAACCAAATTGCACAAGGGACATTGGTCCATATATCATATATGTTTAAAGCAGAAATATGGACAAGGAAAACATGTATATTTGGAAATGGCATTCTCATATATTTTTATGAACGAAAACCGCTACATTTTCCTTTTCTAATATATATATATATATATATATATATATATATATATATGTGTGTGTGTGTGTGTGTGTGTGTGTGTGCACACACATATGTATATGTGTGTGTATGTGCGTTTGTGTGTGTTTGTATATATATGTGTGTGTGTGCGCGCGCACACACAGATATATATTAGAAAAGCATATTTCCAAATAAATTTCTATTTCAAGTTGGAGTTACTCTAGCAAGGTTAAAATCGTTCGTGTGTCAAAAATAAATGGTTACTCTCCATATGAAACATCCTGTCTCAAAAATTTGAAAATCTGAAAGTACTGCATCTCCCTGTAGTTTGTAATGTTCCTCTATATTTGACCTTGCACGCCTCAAATCTGAAAATTCAAAATCAACATTTTTAAAATTCACAACTTTCAAATGCTAAGGAAAAAAAAAGATCAAATTTCTGAAATTCAAAAGCCTCGAAATTCATTATGTACCCAAAAAAATAAAAAAATCATCAAAGGGAAAAGGTAGAAATGATATTAACGCAATTTACAAGGGGGAATATATCTACACACGCGCTGGTGTGCACACACACGCGTGCGCCCACACACAAAGATAGGGAGGAGGGGAGAGGAGAGAGGGAGAGCGCATGCAGTTGTCCCCACCGTCGTAAAATAAGAACACCTGGCTCTGCCAGTTCACAAGGACTCGATTCTGTGTCCAAACATCACATGCCAGCACCCCAATTTTAAGCACCTTAGAAATGATATTTTGCGATTTACAATGGGGAATATATCTATACATGCACACTCGCACCCCTATTGTATGCATCTCAACTGCCTCATAATTTCAACCATTGGATTCATAAAATCCATGGATGAGAGAGTGAAGAAAAAAACACATGCAAGAATATATTTTTTGTTTTTGAGATCCATGTATGTTTCCCCATAGGATATATTTCTGTCATTCTTCTATCCAAAATGATTTTCCTTCGAAATTCAGTGACCATAGGTATGATCATTGAATTTGATTTCTCACATTACAGTAAATTATATTCTGTAGTGTGATGAAAATATGCAAGTAGCAATCTTGAACCTTAAACTTGCATTTCCCTTTCTATAATATGTTTAATGTATACATTAAATAATTCTGTCAGACATAAAATCCATTGTTTCTCAGCTGTTGATCTATCTCAAACTATCATTGGCAAAAATAGTAGCTCAACTAACATAATGCAATTTATACTGTATGATGACACAAGTATATGCGAACTGTGTAGTGCTCAACTCATTGAAGTCACTGTGCTAGCGGAAAGTAACCTATAAAGACATACTTGCTCCCAGTAATCCGTTTTGATCTAACAAGCCACGATTTACAAGTTTATCCATGCAAAAGGAGTTTGATTCCTATATTTTTTGTCTTTAGACCAAATTCTGTTTTGTAGGCAAATATTTTATCTTCCTATGCTCTATTCATTTACCCTGCCCCATCACAATAGTTGTTTTAACTGCGTTTTCAAAAGTTCTACTCTTGTTTTCAGATATTTTTCTTCTGTCATATAATTTTATTTTTGATGGCTTGTATAGGTGGGTTCTATAGAAGGAAGGGTTGGTGTACATCATATAGACGACGCACAAAATTCCAAAAACTTCACATTCAAATGCCACAGAGAAAATAATGATATTTATTCAGTGAACTCGTTGAATTTTCATCCAGTAAGTATATATGCCTATTTGTTTACGTTCACTCTTTCTTCACTTCTAATCTGTATTGGCTGAAATGCTTATTTGCAGAAATCCACTAACTCCCAAATTAAGGAACGAAAACATATTTTCTTGTTTTGACCATGCAAATATAAGTATATCTGATGTTTGATACAGATACAAGGCATATAATAAAACAAAACTGATAAGCGACAACAAATACAATTATTGACTGTTTTCACTTTTCACTCGCAAGGAACTTTGATTTTTGTGCTAGGTACATCATACTTTTACAACTGCAGGCTCTGATGGCGCATTTAATTTTTGGGATAAGGACAGCAAGCAGAGATTGAAGGTATATATTGCCCCTGCATTGATTTTTGTTCTTCCTTCTATATAATCTTGTACTCAGATTACAAGTATTGTTCAATTATTCGGTGTAAAAACCTTTTCCTTAGTATGCGAGTCGATTACTCGCTCATCAACCCTTCCATATTTAACTCAAAAAAATGAAGGAAATAGGTAGTATTGTAAGATTTGAATGGTGTAATGTATAAGTTGTTTTTTTCCTTTTAAAGATGTCATTAATATTAAAATCTTCGTAAAACTTCCACTTCATTTATGTGTCATGATCTATGCTTTGATTTTATTTTGATAAAAGAGAAATGCTACTCTAGAAGATTCACACATCATACCGTGATTTGGTCATAGGCTATGAGATATTTGTTATTAATTCATTAATTATTGCCTCTAAGTTTAAATATGAAAATCTTATAGTTTGTCATCAGTTAGAACGAAGCATGTGAATCAGCCACTCCTTGGGTGAAGGGAACTGTAGATCTGTACATTCTAGTCTCAAATAAATGTAGAAAGTACCATACCAGCTAATAATTAATTAGGTTAAATAAAATAAAGATCAGCACAAGCTGCTTAAACTTTTAAGATACTGCAACTTATTAAATCATTGATTGATTAATCAACATATTTTAGGTATATCTGCTTATTTACCTTGCAATTATATTGCAGCACACCAAAATTTTATAGCCGTGTGAAGTACAATAGGAAAGAGAGAGGAATCCTGATTGCAGGGATCTTCACACAATTATAAAATGTACCTTTTGTTCACCATATAAATACTATAAAATTTCTTCGGCTAAATATAATTACAATGGTATAACCAAGGTTCGAGATCTCAGTTTCGGTCTCGGTTTTGATCTTGTGTAAATTTCGGAATTTCGATTCTAATTTCGGGTTTTGGATTTTGTTAATTATTTTTCATATAGTTAATTTATTGAACTAAATGTACAATTTATCTTTAATTCAAAAATATGATATAAACGAACAATACTGATTAATTATAAATGCTTATAACACTAAAAAACGTTTGTTCGTTCCTTCATTTTCAACTTTTTTAGTTATATCATTTGTACACTTACTAAGTTAAAATTTCAAATTTTATATATTCATATATTAGAAATTCAAATTAATTCTTTTCTCTTCGAGTTTCTTTTGTATAATTTGAAGTTCAATAGCTTTTTTGATTGAATCAGAGTCGGTCTGGTTTTGTTCCGGTCCCCATTAAAACCGAAACGGAACGATTTGGATCTTGATGTTTTGGTCGAAACCTCAAAACCTTGAATATAACCATAACAACTCGACGGTAGAAAGTCAACAGTATGACCGTGTTTTGTAACGTTATATAATATATAATTTCAGGGGAAAGTTACCTGTTTAATGTTGTGATCTTTGCTTCAATCTTCCCTAACTAGTCTCTATTTAGTCCACTTTTCAAAACGTTTGTGTGCAAGTGTTTGTAGATAGATTATTACAGAAAGCCAACTTTTGTGTGTAAGTGTTAGTGGATGTTATTCATGCAGACCCAAAAATCATCATCACTGATAAATAAAAGGGTTTCTTTTTATCAATGTAGCCCACTTTTTGAAAATGCAGAGCCAAACTAACACTAATTCAGTCATTTCCTGCTGATTCACTTTGAAAATGCACCGGGAGAAATTATTCAAAATAAAAAATAAAAATTACACTGATGCATTCTCAAAGTGCGCCGGGGAAATTCTTAAAAAGAAAAACTGCTCACTTTGAAAAAACACCATAAGAAAATCTTATAAAAAAGTTAGTTGGGTGCAATTCTAAATTGTATTGTGGGAGAATGCTGAATCAGTGACAACATGACAAAAACATTGCCTAAACTTGTTGTAAGTATTGAAAAGTGTGCCAGCTTGTTGCTCCTAGTTTTCTGTCTAAATTCTTTTATGCTACTCTTGACTTATGCTGTATAACATTTTTTATAATGCAGGCTATGTCTAAATGCAGCAGTCCAATACCTTGTAGCACTTTCAACTACGATGGGTCCATATTTGCATACGCGGTGAGTTTAATCATTAGTCGGACTCAGGATTTAATACAGTTTATTATAAATCAGGTGTTATTTTGTTTCTGTTGGTGCCTTGATGATGGTTTTATTTTTGTAGAAAAGTCACACAACCTACTCTTTTGGATTCTCCTACAATTGCATGCAGAAGTTTTTATTAACTAAAGCGCATTTTTATTAACTAGCATCTTCCCTTCTAGGCCAATACAAGTTTTTATTAACTACAGTGTATTTTTATTGCATATTCCCTCAGTTATAAGTTTTTGTGTTGATATACACAAACTTTTAATGGAAAACATTCGGGCTTGATTTTAATAAAAAAATGCAGGTTTGCTATGATTGGAGCAAAGGAGCGGAAAATCATAACCCTCAAACTGCGAAAACTTATATTTACCTTCATAGCGTACAGGTACGTCTTAGAAATGCTTATATAATTAGTACGGTAAGCATGTAACATTATGCGTCTTATACATTCATGCTTTAGGAAAGTGAAGTTAAAGGAAAACCACGTCTGAACACAACTGGTCGAAAGTAAAAGCATTGCAGATGATTTCAAGCATTCTCCTTGGTTTTATGTGTGATGGTTGTCGCTTGGATTTTCCTTGTGTTGTAGGTGCAGATATAAAACAGCGTTTTCAGTGGTGCATTCTAGTTTTGTAGAGTATGTAATATTATCTTATACATGGTGTAGTATAATGTAATTGATGTTTTTGTATCAAAATTTGATGCTCTCCTAATTTAGCTGAATAAGAGAAAGAACATGTTTTTCGGTTTATTGTTGTTTTTCAGTTTGCTGTTACTGAAGCGTTCACATAGGCTGTGATTTTGGTACTTGAAAGGGGCATTCTGTACAGGACACGGAAGAAGAAAATTAGACAAATGTGAATGCGTTTTTGTGCTGTGAAATAGCACCGAATGAAAATTGATTGTTTGTATATATTGTATTTTTAGTTGTTTTAAATTGTTTTAATTATTTTTGAGTAAAATTTATCAATTGATATTAAATTATAAAGTAATGAGAAAAATTACGAAATTAAAATACATCTACGTTAATAAAGAAAGTGGTACATTGGAATTGATTTTTATACAACACATAACAGGAATACACGAATAAATATTCAAATTCTATGGATTATTACTGGTAGTGAGTGTTGTGGTTTCTTTGTTCTATCTCAACCTTTGTCCAGCTTACGTAGTTTCATCATCTAAAACATAGAACAATTCTTTTTTTTTTCATTTTACGTTAGAATTATTAACGATATGTGATGAAGACGATCCATTAGAATTTGCACTATTCGTACTGATCGTTGGGTTTGAACTTGTAGTGGTGCATGAGTTTTCCGTTTCGATCGAGATTTCTACTTTTAGCCGTATATCACATCAATAAGACTATTCATCTTTTCTTGGGTGTCGTACCGTTGTCATCTGCCCTCCACGGTATGAATTTTGGTAATAGAAGATGCAATATCCACCAGGTATAGAAGATGCAACCGAAAAAACTATGTAGGTTGTACTTGAATAGCTTATAGATTATTGTACATTGTATCAACTATTCAGGTTTGATAGATAGATGATTGGATTATCTGATAATGCAGGGGAGATTGGTGTGCTTTTTCATTTAACTTAGTAGTGCGCAAGAATGCAACGAAGTCAGGATCATGTGAACCGTGCAACATTATTTACACAAATTTAGCGTTCTCTACTAGTCATCCAGTATATTTCAAAATAGAAGTACCAAACCTCATTGATATGATCAATCTGCTATTCCTCGGTATGGATATGGTTTCCTTACAAGATCTCATCCCACTACAATTTTATATCAAATATGTTTTTTTTTCAATGCTTCACATTTGTACTGAATATGCTTATCGATCACATTTGGTTCTCGAGCGTACTACGTCAATGTTTTATTGAGCTCTATTCAATTTTTTTGTGTACTATCTTTTTATTGGTTTCGACGACATCGTATGCGTTCACAATGCATCGTAGAAAGTATGTAGTCGCTATAAGAGGTCAATTTTTTGGATTTGATCGTTATTTTTCTTATTGACATTTTTGAAGAGATGAAAAAAAGGCGATTGGCGTGGAAGAATTTTTGAAGGGGTCGTGAGTTTACATAGAAAATCAGTATTGAAGTTGGAAGAAAAATGGACCGTTTATTGTCATGATGCGTCGACAATAAACAAAGTAATCTTCTCGTGCTCCAGTAACAGTAACAGGTCAAATGGAGGTTAGCCGTTTTCAGAAGTTTGACCCATAGGCCAATTTAAACTGTTTCAACCAACGTTTCACGTTTTAAATTTACAGGTCAAGTTTATTGATTTCAAATAGGAAAAAACCTTCAACCTATGGATGGTCTTTTTGTAGGCATCTGTCAGTTGGCGAGCACAAAATAGACGTTTGCAAATTGCAAGCATGTGTTTATTTTGCAACCGCCTAAAAGCAAACTATTGCAAAAAATAGCCGCCCGTTTGCAAACGTCTACATAAGTCTGCATCTTTCCTTTCCACCTGATTTTAAACTGTTTCATAGGTACTGTTCGTCGTTTGTATGTGTATGCTTCAATTTTCCCCAAATGGTCCATTGGACCAAATGAGAAAAATGATGCGTTTGTATTTGACGCGGGCATGATGCCGTCTGACCTTCAAAGACTATCTTTTCTTCTTCCCCCCTCAACGAATTGGAGAAGAACAAGAATTTGATTTTGGTGAAGGATAAGGGTTGTTATGGAGCTCGATAATAAAAAGATATTCAATATTCTTAATGACGAGTTAGCAAAAAGTTGATTGTCGTCGACGATTGCTTATAAATGACACGTAAAAAAGTACCAAATGTATCTGATAACCATGATAGTACTAACAAATAGGATTTTCAAAAATGTACGCTAATGTTGTATTTTTTATGCATTGCTTATCATTTTATTTTTTGAGGTATTTAATTTATTTTAATGTATTTTGATTTTTTAAAATTTTTTTACATTTTAATTGCAATTATTTAACGCATACTACTCGATGGAAACAAATAATTAATTAGCTATAAATCAACTAAACACATTTCAATACCATGCTCAAATACATCTTTCGTATCACCAAACTCACTCACCTTTCAGTCAATTTTCTTGTTCAAATGTTCCGTTCATTTCGTAAGGACCATGGTCTTTTTTTAAAGTGGTGAAATGGCGCTGCGTTCAAAGTTGACAAATGAAATAGACTAAGTTGGTGATGATGCTAATCCAACACATAGTACGGTACAATATATATACATACATACATAGTAAAAGAATATTAACTATGTGATCAATCATTAGTTTTCTGTGTGTATATATTCATACATAGTAAAAAATTAATAACGTAGAACCGTGAAATACTAGCTTTGGACTGTTGTAGAAGTTGTAATATATGTCGTTTACCATAAAATATTAATTGTTAAATAGTTTAAAGTGTTGGATAAATCTACTGACACCCCATGAATTTCTTTTCCCAGCTGACTAGCTGTTAAAGAATTTAAACAACTCCAACATTTCCTTTGCTACCCCATTTATTCCATGTTTACCCTTATGTTCTTTATTCATTTTCAGTAATATATTAATTCCACATTCATCTTCATTATTATCTTCTTCTTTTCCTTGGTCAATTCCTGATATATATGTATATGTGTGTGTATGTGTATGTATGTGTGTATATAATATTTCTTCATTTTATACGAGTATTGCTATTTCTTTCAAACGGCACAACGACAGATTTCATAAATTCTTAATGTACGTTGCATTAAATTTAGATCAATTCCTAATACATGATGCACTGGGTATTGATTGAATCTTAGTGCACGAGGCACACGAGGCACTAGGTATTGAGTAAATTCTAAGTTTTGATCGAATCCTACTGGATGGTACACATGGTTTTAATTATTCTTTGTTATTTTTTAATTTATTGACAAATTAAATTAGCATGTTTATTTTTTATATTCTTTGTTACTGTTTACGTTTATTGTAAAATTGACGATAATAAAGTAGCTTGGTTAATCCGTTGATCATCATTTTCATAGCCACAAAAATAAAAGTGTTGATTATACTTTTTATTGTCATAAACAAAAAATTAAAAAAAATACACAATTAATCCTATAGAGTGGTATAATTATAACTAACATTTTATTATTTTTAATGGTGTGCGTAAAGAAAATAATGAGCTGTTAATAGAACCAGCCAAAAATGTTAACCTGAATTAGTACGATATTTTGAGCGAAATTCTACCATTCAATCCATGCTATCCATGCTGTGTTGATTAAAAAGTGAATGAAAAATAAACATTACAGAGAAAATAGCTTTTTACGCTTATTCAACCTATATCGTGTTGATATTGGAAAATACACACAATGTATTGAATAACCTTTTAAAAGTATAGACAACAATGCACAATTTTGCAATAGCAACTTTTAACAAGGATAGACAATAATACATAACTTTTTTTGTGATTTCACAAGTGCTCAGCGATTTCTCACGTCAACAGGTAGTTCTCGTTTTACACTTCAAAGTTTTTTATGAATGCATGTTATCCGTGTTAAATTGTATCGCCCTGTTGGTGAGAGTAAAGAAGAAATTAAACTGAAACAGTTTGAAAAAGAGGAAGGATGATTCTTTTTTCTTCTTCTTATCTCTCAGATGACAGAGAACATTAATATTTATAATGCATGAACTGGCATTAGTCAAGAGACATGCCTACTCAATACTCTAGATACATGATTCCAATACTATCATTTATTACATATTACTAACATTCTCCCCCTTAATGTGTTGTTCTTGAACTCCAAGAACATCTCTAAATTTATGGAATTTTTCTCTAGGTAAAGCTTTTGTGAAAATATCAGCAACTTGATTATTTGTTTTGCAAAAGTTCAGCTGCACCTCTTCATCCTCAATTGCTTCTCGAATGAAATGATGTTTGATGGCTATATGCTTTGTTCTTCCATGAAAGACTGGATTCTTAGCCATAGCAATGGCTGATTTATTATCACAATGAATAGTCACAGCTTCTTGTTTTTCACCAAAGTCTTCAAGTATTCTCTTCAACCATATTGCTTGTTGGGTAGCTAGGCCAGCTGAAATATATTCAGCTTCTGCAGAAGATTGAGCGACAGTTTGTTGCTTCTTCGAGCACCATGAAAATGCTCCTGATCCTAGTGAAAACACAAATCCTGAAGTGCTTTTCATGTCATCCATGCAGCCTGCCCAATCACTATCGCAAAAGCCAATTAACTTAGTTTTAATCTTGTTGTCATATTTGATTCCATAGTCCAAAGTGCCTTGAATATATCTCAGCGCTCTTTTTGTTACACCTAAATGGATATGGCTTGGATCATTCATGAATCAAGAAATTAAACTGGCTGCAAACATGATGTCAGGTCTTGTACTGGCTAGATAAAATAAATTACCAACCAGACTTCTATAGTTACTAGCATCAACTTTTCTTCCTCCATCTTCTTTCTTAAGTTTTTCATTCGCAACTAATGGTGTATCGGTTGGAATACACCCAAACATCCCAAACTTTTTCAATATCTTTTCCGCATATTTCTTTTGACAAATAAAAACTCCATCATCATCTTGGAGAATTTCTATTCCAAGAAAATAATGCAACATGCCCAAATTGTTCGTCTCATATCTCATCATCATTTCTTTTCTAAAAACTTCGATCAACTTCAAATTGTTTCCGGTAAAAATTAAATCATCCACATAGAGTGCAACAATTAGAATATCAGCCATACCTTGTCGTTTGACATATAAAGTAGCTTGCTCTTCTCAAAGCCTTTCTCCATGAAATAATTGTCAATATTGCTATACCATGCCCATGGTGCTTGTTTTAGCCCGTAAAGAGCTTCCTTCAATTTGTAAACCTTTTCTTCTTGTCCTTCAATCTCAAATCCTTGAGGTTGTTCCACATATATCTCTTCTTTCAATTCTCCATTCAAGAATGCTGATTTTACATCTAGTTGATATAACTTCCATCCTTTTTGGGCTGCGAGAGATATTAAAGCTCTGATGGTGTCAAGGCGTGCTACAGGAGCAAATGTCTCTTCGTAGTCAATACCAAGCTGTTGAGAATATCCCTTTGCAACAAGTCTTGCTTTGTTCTTTTGGACCGAACCATCTGGATTATGCTTTACCTTGTAGATCCATTTTACTCCGATAGTTTCTTTGTCTTTGGGCTTATCAATCAACAACCATGTCTTGTTCCTTTCAAGTGCATCTATCTCTTCTTGCATTGCCTTCCTCCAAGCATCTTCCTTAACAGCTTCTTCAAAATTTTCTGGTTCCATTGCACAATAGTTGCACTAGCAAAAATATCATTCAAACTCTTCATTTTTATTGGGGTTGAGCTTGGAGAAGAAGAGCTAGTGCTTGGTGAAGATGGAGTGCTGGGTGGGGAACCAGGTGCAGACATACCATGTTGGTTATTTGTAGATGAAGTTGGATTTTGCTCTAAAATTATTGTTGAAATTGTTTTCTCCTCAACCTTCTCCTTTTGCCAATTCCAAAAAGTCTTTTCATCAAATATAACATCTCGACTAATGATAACTTTCTTTGTCTTTAAGTTGTAAAGTCTATAGCCCTTTGACACAGAACTATAGCCGATAAAAATGCATCTTTCACTTGCTTCTTGAAGCTTTGTTCTTTTTTCTTTAGGTACTTGAGCATAGAAAATACACCCAAAATTTTTAAGGTGGTTTACTGAAGGCTTTCTTCCACTCCAAGCTTCAAATGGTGTCATATTCATTACAGCTCTTGTCGGGCATCTATTCAGCAGATACACGGCTGTATTTACAGCCTCGGGCCAAAATTCTTTAGGCATCCCTTTCTCAAACAACATGGACTTAGCCATCTCCATAACGGGTTGATTCTTCCTTTCGGATACGCCATTTTGTTGAGGTGTGTAGCCAACGGTTAGCTGCCTCTCCACGCCTTCTTCTTCACAAAATTTATCAAAATCATCGGAGTTATACTCCTTTCCCCTGTCACTTCTCAAAACTTTTATGGACCTGCCACTTTGTTTCTCAACAAATGCTTTAAACTTCTTAAATATAACAAACACTTTAGATTTTTGTCTCATAAAATAAACCTATGTCATGCGGGTTAAATCATCAATGAACAAAATAAAATACCTATTTTGAGCATGAGATAAGGTGCTCATAGGACCACACACGTCTGTATGTACTAATTCCAACACTTCATTGGCTCTCCTTGATCCTTCCTTTGGAAATGGTTGTCGATGATGTTTGCCAAGTACACATCCTTCACACACTCCATGTTTTTTTTTCAATTGTTGGCAGCCCTACACCATATTCTTTTGATAAAGCAAGGCGAGACTATTGTAGTTTAAGTGCCCAAGTCCCTTATGCCATAAACAAGAGTCACCTTCTTATCTAGCCATTAAGCTGAGATTTTTCTCATAATTAAGAGACAGTGGAAAGCTTCTGCTTTTGGTCATTCTTACTACAGCAGCAACTCTTCTCTTTGAATCAAAAATTCTGCACTCCCGGTTCTCAAATTGAAGAGAATAACCATGCTCTAAAAGTTGTCCAATGCTCAACAAATTCTCATCTAATTTAGGAACATAAAGGGTATCATGAATAACTTTACCTCCTTGCTTTGTTGCAACTCCATTGCTTCCTTTCCCTTCAACTTCAACATATTCTCCATTGCCCAGTTTAACTTTGGAACCAAATGAAGGATCTATGTCAATGAATGCATCTTTATCTCCTGTCATATGATTTCTACATCCGTTGTCCAAGTACCATACATTTTTATCTTCTTCAGTTGCTTTTCGACAAGCAAAGAACAAGTTGCCTTCAATATTTTCCGCTTCTGTAAATGCTATGCGCTGCTGGTTTCCAATGTGACAGTCCTTTTGAATGTGCCCAAATCTTTGGCATTTATGACATTGTGGCTTTCATTTATTCCAACAATCCTTTTCTTCATGAGAGTTCTTCTTGCAAATTCCACACCATTTATTTGATCCTCCATCACTTCCTCATCTGCTGTAGGTGCCTCATCCTCTTCCAAGTGAGTTTCTTCCTCTTCCTTTTCCTCTGCCAAATCTGCCACCTCTAGAAGACTCACAATTATTTTTCTTTATTGAGTTATCATTATTTGATTGAATAGTGAGCTTGGATTGAAACGCGCTTTCAACAGACTTTTCTATGCGACATAATAACCTTTTCTCGTAGGATCTAAGTGACCCCATCAGCCCTTGAACGGTCATGGTTGACAATTCTTTGGTTTCTTCTATAACAGCCACCATAGGATCAAATCTTTCTGTTAATCTAATCAAAATTTTATCAACAATTTTGTGATCATTTATTGTATCTCCATGAGATTTCATTTGATTCACCAATTCAGGCAGCCTATTAAAATACTCATTCAAGTTTTCATTTTCTTTCATTCTTTCATTCTCAAAATCTCTCTTTAGAGATTGAAGTTTGACTGTTCTCACCTTTGAATTCCCTTTGAACTCTTGTTGCAAGGTTTCCCATGCTTCCTTGGCTGTTTTTGCTCTCATAATTCGTGGAAATATGGTATTTGAGACTCCTCTTTGAATCATTCCAAGAACTCAGACATCTGTGCTTTTTAATACTTCAATTTGTGTTGTTGTACGTTCTGCTGCAGTCATTGGTTCTTCATTCCCTTGTTTGATAAACTCCAAGACATCCAAAGAGGTGAACAAAGTCTCCATTTTTACTGCCCAGAAATCATAGTTTTCTCCTTCAAATAAAAGAACTTGGACATTGCTATAGGTAAAGCTGATACTTGCTGAGGCATTACTGGAGGCAGCCATGAATCTTCACCTTTCTGTTTTTTTTATTGCAAGGATCTAAAGCTCCGATACCAATATGTTGGTGAGAGTAAAGAAGAAATTAAACTGAAACAGTTTGAAAAGGAGGAAGGATGATTCTTTTTTTTTCTTATCTCGTAGATGACAGAGAACATTAATATTTATAATGCATGAACTGGCATTAGTCAAGAGACATGCCTATTCAATACTCTCAATACATTATTCCAATACTATCATTTATTACACATTACTAACACGCCCTCTATGTAAACATGAATCATACTCAGACAAAAATCACATCACAATAATCAAACTTACATTAAAATGTCAATCTCTCATGCTATTATCCTAACACCAACATTCAGAGAAATGGTACCCTGTATATTCTCAATCCTCTTCCGAGTCACGTAGAAACTTAGTCCACCGCAGTATCAGCGAAGGGAGTTAGACATGTATAGAAATATATAGATGTTAACACTTGAACAAGGGCAAGAAGCACAGTCAAATGACATAAATTGTCATCTATTTGTTTGGTTTTTGAGATAAAAAATGTTAAATCAATTTGAGATCGAAAAAAAATCTCAAAATCAAGCTGAATCGAACTCACTATACGATTTAACCAAAGTAGAAAATGTATGTTAGTATTCAAATTATTGATTCTCTTAAAGTAAAACAAAAATTTATATTATAGAGATTTTATTTAGTATTTTCATGTTTATAATAAAATTTAATATATTTACACTAGATAAACTTTGTATTTTATCACTGAATCAATTATTGAAAGTATTATAGTACGGTAAAATTGGATAATACAATAAATAAGAAAACAGAGAGAAAGAAAAATTTAAATCGCATCTTAGAATGAAGAACACAAAGTTTTAAAATTTGATGTAATCAAACAAAATAAATGTTGTATTAACCATGAAAATGCTATATGAATTTACCATTGTATATATGTAATGCTATATGAAGTTAGCATTATATATGTGTAATGATATATTAATTTGGATTTTTTAATTATAAAAATGAATGCTATTTTAGTTCATGTAGTGTAGTTCATCCGATGCCAGTTAATATAGCATTCTGTTTTATCTGATGCTATATTAATATAGCATTTAGTGTTTTTCGAATTAACTTTTAAAAAACTTCCATCCTTCATATTAAAACTGGTCTGAGTTTTTTTTTTTAAAATAATTTAGTTCGGTTAATTTGGTTAAATAGATAACGAAAAATTATTTTATAAGCTGAATTCAAACCGATTTAGTTTAGAAACTGAACCAACCGAAATGAACGGACTTGGTCGGTTAATTCAGTTCTAGCCGAATATTGCTTACCCATGAGCTCATGGTATTTATCCAGGGAATCGATGAAACTCTTTGCTATTCTGATACATAATATGCATCCAAAATGCAAGTAAGAATACTTTAATTTCTCAATAATTGAATAAATTGCGACCTCCCTCCTCCCATCCTCATTTCCTACCGTCCAATCTTTTCGCCCATCCTCTTCGTCCTCATTGCCCCTACCTCAACCATGATTCTCCTAACCTTGCAATTTCCTCAACTAAGAGTTCTGTCAATTTCCGGCGATCAGTCTTATCCGGGCCCAACATTGATAGCTGTCATTTCGACCCGACATGCTTGGAAGCAAGTATTGGTCCCCCTTCCATCTTCGAGGAGCGAGGTAACTTCTCTCCTATGCACTGGAGTTTTGTTGAAGTTGTTCGTTCTCCTCTGAAGCCGTTGGAGACTGCACTTATTTTGAATTCAAAATCTGAACCAATGGTTGGATTTGCGAGAAAACGACACACATTCGATATGGTCGATTTTATTCAAGCTAACGGGAAATGTTTTAGGTGTGGGCTCCCAGGCCACGTGGCTAAGTTTTGTAAACATGCTATTCTGTGTTTTCAATGTGGCAGATACAGCCATTATTCTACACAATGTAATTTTGCCAAAATTGGGAAGAAGATGGATCGGTGTGAAGCCACGTGCGCCGTCACTTTGAGTCCGAGTGAGAGATATTTTGCAGATCTTGTTCCCTAGACTCCTGATGTCCCTCTGGCCCACTACCCCCTTCAAATATACCAAACATCACCCTCAACCCCATTTCTAGCCCAATTGAAAATTCTCCCTTTTCCACCATGCATGCGAGCAAATCTAAATTGCTAAATTATCAAATGCACGTCGTTTTCTTAGTCATCAACGGGCTATGGTCAATTAGGGACCTCTGATGCTGCCTTTCTTTCCATTTTCACCATGAGAATTGGCAAGTTACCCTCCTCAGCAACCATTCTTTCCTAGTCCGCTTTCCAAACATGTAACTTTTAAGCATCACGATCAGAAAAGGCTTTTTCCATTAGGGAAGTGGGACAGTCTTTGCTCGACAATGGTCGCTGTCTAGGGAGAGTTACAGGCACGAGTTCGTCGATGCTTCATGGATTCATATATCTGGTTTGCAGCCATTCCTCCTTGGGGATGCTGAGCTAGATCCATTCTTTCCCGAATCGATGAATTTGTGGCCTCTGACCACTGTAACTAGGCCATGATTGGCAACAAGTTCGCTTTTGTGAAAATAAGGATGGATAAATTGGTCAGTGTGCTTGGTTCTCTTATTACCTAGGCTTTTGACCATGATTTCAAACTTTCCTTTGAGCATTGGGTGCACAACCACTCCATATTCCTCCCGAAGACGTCAAACTTTAGGATGCTGACACCCTTCATTTTTAGGTCGAGAAGCTTGTTTACGTATTCAATAACAAAGGCATGCATACTTAAGCAAGCCTGCCTTCCCCTCCCCTCAGTTTCGTCGATGATGTAATGTCAGATGAAGCTACGGTCCAAAACAAGCATGCAGAGATAACAACAGGTAAGAAAGTAGTGAACATAGATTCGTCTATGGACGATGTTTTGCAACCTTTTCTAGACATCCCTAACTCATCGGCGTGGTGGCCTCCACTTAACATTGAGACTGGCCCTATGAACTCGGCAGACAAAGATTTCTACATGGAGCAGGACATGAATCTTGATATCAGATGAATGTAGGTGGAGCTCTTAAGGACACCACTCGCTAGATGGATGTTGAGACAGGTCTTTATCTATTCAGCACATCTCCAGCAACTCTACCTCAGCAACCCCTTGCCCTACTCACTTCCACAGTTACTACATGTAGTGGCTGTCTGCTCTCGAACAACGTGAGTCATCCTCTGCAAGGTAGTGTCTTTATCCCCAACATTCTTAGTACCCTAGATCAAATTCTATTTTAACCGTTGCCTCTAAAATTACAATTAATTCTTTTCTTAAGCTTGTTACAATAATTAAGAATTTGGAAAAGGAGAGAGCTTTTGGTTCTCTATGAAAGTACTGATTTGGAATGTAAGAGGCCTAGGCTGTAGTGATAAGTGTGCCTTGGTTAAAAACTTTATTCATGACTTGCATTTGGATATTCTTTTTGTTTAAGAGTCTAAGTTAGTTAACCCTATCCCTTCTAAGCTGCGAAGTGTCGTGGTGTTGCCCTTTTGGGTTGGGCTGTTCTGGACTCGGTCGGGTCTAAAGGAGGGGCTATCACCTTCTGGGACGAATCCAAGCAAACTTTATTGCAAATTGTTAAAGCGTCGAATGCCCTCTATGCAATTCTTAAGAATATCTATAATTTTGTTTCTTACGCCTTCTCTAATATTTACAGCCCTCACAACTCTTTAGATAGGATTCGTTATGGACCACTTGTTCGAACTTCTTTTCCTTGTTTAATGGTCCTTAGGTCATAGGGTTGACTTCAACGTTACTAGATTCCCCTTTGAAAGAAACAACCACTCCTGTTACACCTCATATATGGAAAATTTTAACGATTTCATCACCAGGTGTGACCTCATTGACTTGCCTATTAATAATCGTGCCTTTACTTGGTCCAGCAAGCGATCTCAACCCTCTCTTGCCAAATTAGGTAGATTCTTCATTAATATTCCCTATGAAAACATGCATCCTCTCTCTTTTCTGAATGGCCTTCCAATTTTGATCTCCGACCACTGTCCTGTTCTTTTTGACTCTGGGATGGTAGCCTCCATCGTCCCCATTCAAAACGCTTGAGCCAGGGTTCGATGATATGCTTGATCATCTCTAGTCATCCTATCAAGTTTCTGGATTTGTCATCTAAACTCTTGTTATTAAAATCCGTCTACTCTGTTCAGCCCTCAAAAAATGGTCAAAAGGGCTCTAGGGCTCCACCAGATCTAGAAAAGACCATCTTCAAAATCTGATCTTGGACCTAAATATCAAAGAGGAGTCCTCTCCACCTACACCTGTTGAGTTATCTTGCCTCGTGAGCTTGGAGGCCAAGCTTAATCGTATCGTGAGACATGAAGAGATAGCCTAGAAGCAGTGTTCAAGAGATCAGTGGTTGCATGAAGGTGATCTAAATACAGCTTATTTCCTTAAGGTTGCTAATGGCAGGCGTAGAGCGAACAAGATCTCCTCTATAACTGGATGGTGCCGTCATCGATGATGAATCTGCGATTTTGGAGATCTTCAACTCTCACTTCAAAACGGCTCTAGGTCAGTCTTCCCTACCCTCTAACATTCTAAACCGGGACTCCATTTTTCCAACTACTGTGAACCTCCAACCGTCATTGATAGAGATTTTGAAATTGATGAAGTTTGGGAGGTGCTTTCTGGTATAGCCGCAAATAAGGCATCGGGGCCAAATGGCTTCCCATATTCTTTCTTTAAGCGTTACTGGGCCTACTACAACAAACTAGACATTTAACAGCGTTTAGAAAACGCTATAAAAGGTTTTAACATCGTTTTTAACTACGCTGTATAACGACATGCCATTATAGGTCAGGAACATACCACAGCAATAGCTCAAACACTGTAAAAAGTGTTTTTTTATAGCGTTTTGTTAATGTTATCAATACATTTTATAGTGTTTATGCCAATGATCTAAAACTTTTCTAAGTGCTCTTTTTATGCTATCAAATTTTACAGTGGATATTTCTTGCTATGATATGTTTTTTATAGCATTTAACTCTGTGCTGTGTTAAACATATACAGAGAAAAGTTTTTCTGAGTTCTTTTTGCAGCATTTTGGTCATTGCTATGAAATTTATTTACAGCGTTTATGTATTGCTATGAGTGTTCATTTTACTGTGTTTTTATTATTACAAGCCCTTCTATGACGTTTCTGAAACGCTGTTGAAAGTTATCAGCCATTTTAAAACGCCGTTGATAGTTTACACAGCACTTTGTAAATGATACGTTTAAGATTTTTGTGTTTTCCCTCACACGGGTTCCATTTCTCTACGCATCAGTCCCAATTTATATACCAACATAATTAAAACCAACACACATGTTTCAAAATCAACATATTATATAAATAGCCAATTTTATACTAACCACACATCTCATAATCAACATGTTGAATTCCATAATCAAAACATGCAATATTCTTACATTAAAACATATATAATTACGTCCGTAATATTTCATAAACAATGTAGAAAAAGTAGCAGCGAGTGAACAAAACTAGTAATACATACAAGTGCACAAACCAAAATGTAGTTCTAGCAGCAAAAATAACTTCAAATCCTTAACTTGTTGCAGCACTTTTTTGCATCAAATATATCTATCTACCTGTAAGTAAAAGTTAAAAAATCAACAAAATAAATCAAAAATACAATAAATACAGTTTAGAACCTAGTTGATGTGAGTAATAGTAACATGAAATGTAGTTTGAAATAAATGAAAAGTGCTGAAACTAGCCCACTATAACTTTAATAAAAGAAAAAAAATAACATATACTTTTGAGTGCTCATTAAGGTCTGTCCCCACAAACTTGCATGCCATAACTTTTTCACAAGATTTTAAAGCTGCTAAAAACAAAAAATATGAATCGAAACTAAAGAGGAAAAACATACTAGATGGGAGTTTGGCATCACCAGTTCAAAAATATCAAGTATAAGAACATAATGATATGAGCAAACGACCAAATTAGAAGCCCAAGGTCATGCCAGTATATTCAACTATAAATTAAACTAACATCAAAGATATGTGCCGTTGGTTAACTGACATGAACAACAACATCGCGCGTTAGCCTATTTTTACAGAAACAAAGACATTAACAAATAAACAAAACAGACACCCACAAAATCCAGTAAGCAGCTTCTAAAGCAACATTTTCCTTCAACGAAGATCAAGAGCTAACATATGCTCACATTCCAATCAGAAGCAAAGCTTAAACTTGGTTCCAAAATAAAGCAGATAACAAGCCATAACCAAAAGATGAAACGTGCACAGCATACCCTAACTTGCCACCGTCCTCCACCATATTCAGATGAGCTCAACACTTAACAACAATGCAACACACACTTGCTGCACCAGGAAATTCTTGTGGGGTTGTACTGAAGGGAGAAAAGAGAAACAAGCTTTGGACAAATAGGGAAATAACACACATTTGATGCCAAACTTACAAGGCCAACAAAAGCATACATGAAACCACAAACCATTGAGGCAGTGCTACTCCAAAAATAAATGAACCTAAAACAAAACAACAACAACAACCACAACCACCACCAATTGTCGAAACAGATCCTTACCCATTAACAATAACAAACCATGCAAGCTCAAATAGTTCGAGAGCTAGGAAGCTTACATAAGGGAGCATAGTTGAATAAGCGATAATTTCCTAGGGCATTCCAGTTCATACTGGACATTTGGCACATGAGGAAAGTCATGCGAAAGGTCAATGATGCAGAGTCAGCTGGAATCGTGATCTGGGAAGCTTAAGGATGTAGAAGACTGAATGTGAGGCTTGGAGAAGGAAAAATCAATGGGACAAGTCTGGGAAAAAGGTGTGGAAAAATTATTAGGGGATAGAAGACAAATTAGAAGAGAGCGGGTTGAAACAGGGAAGATACACAATAGGGATAAGTGGGCGGAGAGATAGAAATAGAGACAAAGAGGCGGCTACAACCGTACACATATCTATAATGAATATTATTAGGTGTTGAAGTTCAGTGCTGTTCCAATTACATATATATCAAGGAATCATCAGTTTGTCAAAGAGGAACAACAAACTATAATGTATTAATTATATGATGTTAAAAGAGATATTTGAAAGTAAACACAGATGACCAAATTATAATTTGTTTTATTTCGTTTTTTGGAAATTTGAATACTAAATCATGTACTAAATTCAACTGGAAACGGCCACTATCAAATCAAACTAAAGTACATTACTGAACAGGAAATCTAACCTTTGCTACCAATATCGAAATTGAATTGTCAAATCAACTGGGTCAATCTCTAGAATAGATGCTTTGTCTAATGATGTAAACCTACCAGTATAAATTCAAAGGCATATAGTTAGGAGAAATCAAACAGATTAAATTGATCCAGTAAAAAAACTACATGAATTCGATGAAACACAAAATCAGCATACACATATTTAGTTAGACAAGGGAAAATTTAGAACAGTTTCTCTCTAGTGTTCCAAATATAATGTTTAGCAAAGATGCGGTACAATTTATTCATAGGAAAAAAAGTTAAGATGTGCGTGCTAAGGTTTAAAGAAAGATGTTGAAATCTATTCTATTAGTTAAATATAAAAACATGATCTAGACTTTGCTAACATGGCTACCTCGATTCCCTTCATTTTGAAATACTGAACATGCATTCCCCTACCTTTAATTTTTTAATAGTACATATATTTCTCCATCTCAGTATCTCCAAAACCGTTTCCCCTAATTTTTCTTTCTCCTCTTTCCTAAGTTAAGAACTACTACATTAACATTGAAGCAGTAAATTGATCATTGAAATTAAAGATTACTACACAAATTGCATCGTCGCTGAATCCATTCAAGGTATTTTATCCTCTTGTAATTCGTAGACCATATAACTTTTTTTTGAAATGGTACTTAGATACAACATGTCACTGGGACAACAAACCACAAATTATGTATCAATAAATGTTCGAATCACGCTACACAAGTTTCGAACTTGTGACTCTCGCACCAAAGTCGAATCACTTAACCACTGTGATAATGGTGCTTGTCGACCATATAGCTTTTAACTCAATTGTTAGGGTTTTCTAATGTATTCATTGTTGTTTCTCTATTCGAAAATGGTTGAAATAAGTGTTTGGCTTGAATTTGCTACATTTGTTGTAAAGTACTTATGACATTTGACTTGTACGTTATAGTTAATTAAATTGTTTATTCCAAAAAAAGGATTTTCTAATGACTTTGACAATGGTTAATGGTCCAATATAACAAGTTCCTAAATTACAGAGAATTTAACCGATCGAGATATGAAAACTACAAAATATGTATTAAAATATCATTGTTTCAGTAATAGACGATATATATTTGATCATAAACAAGCACAGGCAAGAATATATTTGATAAACCATATGAACTTTAGGTCATAGTATATGTGTTTTCTTATTTTGAATGTGAAACATGAATTTGATTCAGTATGTGATACCATTTATAAATTGTATGTTGTATCTTGACTATCCATCATAATTCATTGTCTTCTTCCACAGTGTATTCTTTAAAATGATTTATTCGAAAAATACGATCCACCTGTATTCTTGGGATCATTCTGTGCTTTTCAAAGTTCACACCACTTATTATGCTATTTAGCTTATAACATATTGGTTGATTCTACTTGAGATTATTTCAAGTACTGGAGACCTTGCTATAATTTTAGTGTAGTGGCAAGTTCAATATTTGCATAAAAATATTTAGAAATAACTTATGCCTAACAAAGGTTGTTACATGTTTTAATCGATAGCCTGTAAAGGGTATACATGGCAAATGTGATTATGAAAATCATGTGATTATGATTAAGGAATACTGTGATGAAATTGAGGTTAAGTTAAGTAGAATCTATGATGGAATTCTGAATTTACTTGACACTCATCTTGTACCTTCATCAACCACTGTCGAGTCTAAGTGGTTTTATTTGAAACGAAGGGAGATTATCATAGGTGTCTTACTAAGTTCAACACTGGGGTGGAGAGAAAAGAGGCTGCTGAGAGCACACTTATTGCCTACAAATCTTCACAAGATATTGCTTTGGCTAAATTACCCCCAACCCATCCTATAAGGCTTGGTCTGGCCCTCAACTTTTTAGTGTTTTACTATGAGACTCTTAGCTCGACCAACCATGCTAGCATTCTTTCCAAACAGGTTTGGTTTTACATTTTTTATAACATGATATGATTTTTTAATTTTTATATTAGGTTATTCGGTTGAGAAAAAACAACATTGCTACATTCATTCATCTTTATAATAGACGGCTAACAAAGTTATTGGTAATCAAATATTATAAATATTATAGCCCTGTCGCCATTAACATAAAGTGAAGTGGAATTTTCACCATTTTGTTTTATTAATAATCTTATATAACTCATGTAACTAATCATATTTAGTCATTCGATCAAGCAATATCAGAATTGGATACTTCAGGTGAAGAGTCATATAAGGATAATACTTTGATCTTGCAACATCTCGGAGATAACATGACTCTTTGGACATCTGATCTCGTTGCAATATTTTTGAATCCATCATTTTCATATTCATTTAGATGTATTCTTCAACATAACTAGATATTGCTAACAATCACTTTTAAATATTATTGATTTTTTCATAATCTTTGGAGTATCAGGAGGATGCTGGTGATGAAATCAAAGAAGTTGCTTCAAAGTAAGAGGACAGTGATAAGTTGTACCATTCTAGACTGCCAATTTTTCCCTCCATTATTTTAGGTTGATTTATTTTTAGTAAGATGTTATATTTAATTAAATGTGCTTGATGTGTATTTTTAACCTCTATGGCATGTCAACTGTCAACATTTTCTTACCAGACTTATTGGTATTTGTTAAATATAATTTGAGATTGCTGTTTGTTTTTTAAAAAATAAAATACTTCACTGTCTCAGCTCCATGTTATAGCGTCATTTTTAGAAATAGAGCAAAAGAATTATTTGTGTATCGAGCAACCTATGAAAAGTGGATTCAAAAAGTAATTTTTTCGTGTCTTTTATATTTTACCTTTAAATAGTATTATAGAGAGATTTCTAGGTGTAAATAGCAAAACTCCTTAATCACACTCATAGACTTAAAACATGTGACTATTTAATCAGAATAACCATCATATTTAGGGAAAATGCAACTTATCACCTTGAATGTATTGGGATTAATCAACTTGAACACCAATGCATCACCATCAACTAGCTTATGGTCAATGGCAAATCCTCTCCAACCAGCACTCAACCCTTTTTTTGCTGCCAAATAAAGTGTCCTTGTCTCATCTCCATCTTCATCAATAAGATATTTCGATTCTTCCTTTTTTGGTAGATGCTTGTTATAGAAATGATTGGGAAGCCCCTATCCATAAATATAAAACCCCTCAGTGACATATCAATTGTAAACAGAACTTCATTCATTGTTATACATAACACTCACCAACCAAAAACCTCATGTTGTATGAGACTGAAGCATTAGCTTCACGAATGTGAAATAGAGTTCTCCAAGCCCTGCTTCCAGCTCTTCTGCTTTCTCAATTGCAGATGCACTTGCTTCATCTAATGCATACACACGGCTCTCTATATCTCTATATGTTGATGTTTTACTACTTGGTCTACATTTATAATATTTTATAAAAATCATAACTATTTCAGCTAAAATGGCTTGAGCCTCTTAAATATAATAAATCTTTTGTATAATTACTTTCAAGCTAGAAAAACAAGCTCCAGCACCTGCCATGTATAAGTTTCTAAGAAAATCGTTTATTACACTCACTTGAATATCAAGAACCATATATGTTAGTAGTTAACAATATATACCAAAAAAACTCTGATATGAAAGGGACAATATTATGAAGGTAAATAAAACCAAACGTTAACAGTGACTCACTTCTCAAAATGCATACAAACCCTCTTCTTCGACATCAAATAATATATTTACAACTGCATGTCTTTTGTAGAATTTTGATATAGGAAAGATGTATTTAGCTGCGTACCGGAATAAAAAAACATAACTTATAGAACATGTTTAAACATAAATTTACACATTACTTATTGAGTTACCAAGGAAGTTGAACAAATAAAGCATCAATGAAAACCCCTCCCATTTTTTGCACATTTTAGTAAACAATCTAAATGCAATTATATTGTTAAAACAAAATTGTGATATTAAGTTTCTTAGAACGAGAAAAGAAAGTAGTCAAAAACACAATTATATTGTTAAAACAATTTCTTGGCTAGAGGAGGCAATGTGAGCCAGAAAGTGTATACACAGTCTTCATATAATTAGATGTGTTATTTCCTATAATGCAATAGGATACTATTGACATGCGCAGTAGTAGATCTTGAGCTATCATGTTAGAATATTCCATGTTTACGAAAATCCCAAAAGTTTGATTTTGGCATCATAGTTGCTTTTGAACTTTCCAAACATGGTTTATATAGCTGGATATGAATACTATTATCCGATGTCAATAAATGAAAATGTAATGTGCTATATTTTGAAGACAAATTTGTAAATAGATTAGTCTAGACAGATATGATTTACTAAAGGGTGCCTTTTTCATCCCTTAAAAGTGCTAACACTTGATCACTATTCATCATTTATAAATGCAAAAGATGTTCTTCTTTTTATTTTACAAAACATGAATATGATTGCAACATAAAAGCATTAAACACTTTCATTCTAAAAGTTTTACCAATATCTGCATATTGGGTATAACACTAAAAAACTTAAATCCTTTTTGCAAAAACTTGAAGAACGTATTATTTTTCATCAAATCCTATATAGCTTTTGATTTTTTTTCAATCACCCTTGATTTTGTAAGCATATGTAGCAAAGATTCACAACAATATGCATATTCATGTAATTAATTTTTCTTGTTTTTACTCTGCATAATACATGGGTCATTATCCATTCTTAGTATCATTAATCAGTCACCTAATAGCAGACTATTTTTCTTACTACATAAAGACTATGGATAGATTTAGATCTGCAAAAGGATACAAAAAGAGAGCCATCAAGACCTGAAAACTTTTAGGACATTCTCCTTTGCCAGAACGTATTTGTAGAACTATGCAACTTGAAACTTTTTGCCAGAAATAACACAAAAGAATCAAATACATTATGAAGACATTGCTCAACTGAATATTCTTGGATAACTTGATGTTAGAGTTTTGGAATTTGCTAGATTATAGGTTTTGTTGGGTCATTTTATTTGTAGTTGGCAATATTATCTATATATCAACAAACAAAGTTCTACTTGTTGGTTAAGGTTGTGTTTTAATTTGGTACATAAATGAAGATTTGAGTTCCATTATGGTTTCCAACAATAACCAATTACTTGAAGTTGAGATTCCACTCATCACTTCTTCGGAAAACAGAAAATAAAGGCAAAACTCAATCGGCTGCAACTTACTCTGAAACTTTAAGGACAAACGACTACTGGCGATGATGGCGGTCGATTCGCGTCCACTAACGAGACAATCGATTGCAGTAGGAGCTAGGGCTAGCGGTCGCTTCCACCGACGAGCCTGCAACGGGGATGGGGACGAGGGCAAATGAAGACGAGCCTGCAATGGAAATGACTGCAACAGCGATGGGGACACCTGCAAATGGGAACGAGCCTGCTACGGGGATGGCTACAATGGGGCCAATCGACTGTAGTGGGAACTAGGGCTACTGGTGACGAAATTCTTTCAAAGGAGGAATATTTTGTAATTAAATTTGGATCAGGGAATTGAAATTTTGGGGAAATTTTTTTTAATAGGAGTTCATTGAAATGGAGAGAAGGAAATAAATTTAGCGCCTTTAATTTTCGACAGCGCACAACGTTAGGATTAAACTAATTTACCCTCAAATTATCATTTCTGATGGCAACCCACTCAAAAACGCTATAACCTTATGCTAAGAAAATAAAATTTTCTTGTAGTGCATAAATTTAGAGTTGGTCATCTTAACCAAATCCTAACCAAATGTGAACTGAAGAAACTAATTCAATAAATGAACCCATCTTGATGAAATAAATGAACCCATCTTGATGACATCAGACCATTGGGGTCCATATTTCATATTATAATCCTATAATACATTCTTCATTAATAATGGAATGAAAGTACATCTAATATAGGTACCTGGTCAAACTCAAAGAAAGCTATTTGTGTAGATTGTAGAATGTACATTATCACCAAGAAGCTTTAAGTGATTGACCTATAAGAAAATGATAATTGAGACATGTTACACCAGTTTAGGTGTTATCTTAGGTACCTATAGCCAAAGTATAGTATGACAAGTTTACTAACCTACTACAATTATATTGAAAGAATTCTTTCATTCCTGATTTTGTTATCTGAGAGAAAGAATATACAATGTTACCACTATATTTATCAAAAATATCTATAATTGTCATTTCAAAAAATACTATTCCATTGGATAATATAGACGACTAACCATGAAGTTAATAATGATCCACGAGATTATCTGTACAGGTAATATGGGCATATTGAATTTCATTAATGATTCTTACAATGATGGAATTGAATTTCCACAAGAAAAAAGACAACTAAATAGATAAAGAAATAAAAGCACACAACTGCCAAAATCTAGAAATAATGTTACCATTATTAGTAAATTCTATGAATGGAAATCGAAAAGGAGTTTGGATGGTCGCAAACAGGTAATGAAGGCTTATAGTAATGAGAGACAAGAAATATAATATTGATAGATTTATTTGCAACCCGCCTCATATTTAATTATCAACAGCTCTTAAATCTACTTATTTGCTACAATATACTATAAATTAATGGCTAATACCGGTACATATTTTTTGTATTAATAATTACCCATTGTATTGTTTACATCACCAAATGCGTTAGATTGTAACATTTGAAGATGAGATCATACATTTAAGTATATAGAGTTTACGACAAATATTGAACCATGCAATTATTTTTTCAAATCAAACACATAAGAAGACTCTAAACTTCGATTAAATAATTTTAATTGTATATTAGACTAGTTTAAAAAAACATTTTTAATTTTTATCCATTCAAAAGCACAATGTAAGTTTGCTGTCAAAAATGGTAGTGGAAAATGCATCATACGCTCAAAATTCATGCCATATGTAGTCACGGATCCTAGTGGCTCTGTAATAATAGAATATCCATTTATCAATTTAAAATCCAAAGCATCAACTACTTACTCGTTGCACTGTTTGATAAATCAGTGGCATCAAAATCCTTGACTTATTGACTCAAATAATGCCTATGTTTAATAGTTTTTAACATTTGGAAACTATGTGTTTGTTAAAAATATTTGTCAATAAAGTAATAAATAGTTTAAAAGTAAAGACTGAAGAAATTTAAATAGAACAGTCAGGGTCTTTTTTCCACATGTTAAAAAATACAGAAATATGACTGTCCATATTTTGCTACATATACCATACATATATATTACATAAGGAATACACAACTGAACACCATCTTATACTTACATAACCATTTTGAAGAAAAAATAAGGCATAAAGTCTCACTCGGACTGTATAGACATGGTGCTTGCATATTATGCGTTAAAAAAAATTAAGTTTATGTATAAAAATGAAAGAAGGAAGCAATGGTGATGATGAAATTGAATGATTATAGGAAAAAGAAAAGAATCTACATTCAGTCTCGAATTTAGTTCGCATATAACATAATATGAAAAACTTTCACTTACACGAGTATAGTGTATGATAAGAAGCAATAGCGACTTATCGTTGTTCATCATACGCAGTTATAACAAGTTAAACCTATGAATGATTATGTGTGGTTATGTCCATAATAAATTTATATATAACATTTTATTTAGTAGGGTAAACAATCATCAAACATCACACACATAATAATTCAGTTTGTAGACATCAATTTGTTTACCTTTAATTGAAACTAGTGCGAACCTGTGCTTCGCACACGGGTGTGGTGAACATATTATAGTTGTACATTTCGTAGGAAAATAGTTTAAATGGGATGCAAGCAAACTTATACCGTGTTTAAAATATGAATATCAGACACGGTGATTGTTCAATGAGTACCATATTTTGTTTATTAGTTCCCTTACTTTCAGTGTGTTGCATAATTAATATAGAAAAGCCAACATTTTTCTAAAGGATATACATAATTTATTAATAATGAAAAGAAGCATAGTAAAATATACAAAGAAGCAATAAAATATGATATAGAAAGTATGTCAACCTGCAACTCTAATTACAAATACCTTACAATAAACATGCAGGTTTCAACATAGCAAAAATTTGAGAACAAAGATTTAGAGACTAAGAGCAACATTGTAGCCTAATCGGTGTATTTTCAAATATAAATAATAGCTTGAGGACATATTGAAGAAACTGATGTTGGTACACCAAATGCAATGAAACCGCCCTTTGATATAATGTACATGAGGGTTAGTTGTCAAAAGAGCATAATGTAATTAAAAACCGCATGTAATTCCATGAACAGAATCATCCTTAAACAGTGGTCGTCACAAATGTTTGTGCTAAAAAAATTTTAGTACATGAATTTGTTCTAGAATTTTTTTTCTCAAGCTACCTTCATAAACAATCAATAATATTTAACAAAACTATAATTTGAACTAAATTGGGGCTGATCCACGTACATTCTTCACTATGTTATAACTTGAGTCCAAAAATTTGGAATTCTGGTATATATTTCTAAAAAATTCCACTCCAACAAACCCCTTACATTTATGTATGGTAAGTCCGGATGTAAAATTGATTGTTAACTTAGCAGAGGGAGGCCTTGCTCCAACTAACTTTAGGAAATTTCCACTTTTTCTCACAAAGCGAACACCAACACGTGAGCATTACAAATTTATATGTCAAAAGTTGCTCAATGAACAATAGATATACAATCAATGTTGATTTTTCTACATCTTGTGCCTTAGGTATGTAAAGTTAGATTGTGTGATACATAAAAGTGGATTTGAAAGCATGGATCTGAAAGCATAATAAATTTAACAAATCAGAAAACCAACTAAATCAATCATCATTAAGCATAGAAAGTGAGATTAAATAAATTTCAAAACTTTATATAACCTCAAGTCCTTTTATTCCTTGCCACGACTACATCTATACAGCGATATTTCCTAAAAGTTCAAAACTAAATGGCTATACTTGGGAAAAATATCAAGAAAAAACTATGGTATAAAAATCAATGAATGGATATGCAATAAAAATGACACTTGAAACACTATAAAAATGGATGGAAACTGATTGATTTATTGATTTGAAATAAATGAATGCTTACCTTATGCCAAAAATTAATGCTAAAACACAATAATTAATAGCCTGGACTTTACCATGACACACTCATATTGGCAACTCCAAAATGTTTGGTGTGCCAAAAATATCTAACAATGTACACCATAAAAAAATGCAATAAACGTTCGCTGATATATACAACTTAATATTGGTTTAAACATACATGATAAAAAACTTAGCATGAGAAAGGCTGAAAAGAGTGGTAGAGGCAGAGAAAATAATGAGCTTACTCTGAAGTGGGCAATGCTTTTCTTTTAATACTTGAATAATTTCTTATTGTTTGTTTGTTTGTTTGTGTTTGACAACTTTGATGTTTGTATGTCAATACTAATGTATTTGTATGACAATACTCATGTTTGTGTATGTTAATACAATTATATGCTTGTTACATGACGCATCAAGAGTGATCAACTGTTTTTTTTAATTTGCGTGATAATCAGTCAAAAACCAATGAAAATATGGCAATATTTATATAACTGGAACCATTTAAACATACCATAAAAGTGCAAGGATTTGAAGTTAATGAATAACGCCAGGCTTCATTTGTTAAAATTGTTCCACATCTTCCTCCTTAAGTAAATCTACATGCATTGTCAGAAAGTTCAATGAAGGAAAAATAGCAATCCTACGCAAGATAAAGTTTTAAACATCACCTAAATTAGATGAGTAGTCAAATACAAAGCATGAATTAAAGATTAGTTCACACAGAAGTCATAGACTACCAGATTTTAGGCGTAAACACATGCCTATCACTAAAAACAGAAATATACGGGCTTAAGCTGGTTGGTTGTTGGTTTGTCAATAAAGGAGGGGGTATTATAATGATTCCTTTCTGCATCATTTCTCTACATGCTTTTCATTTTTGCACGTGGAAATATCAGCCACTTCCTGGATATCCTGAAAAGGCTGTTGATATTCAAGCAGTATTGGTATGTTATAAGTGTTAGTAACACTTGTAAAACGTGTATGCAGATGTAATGCTACAGCCTTTACTGAAACAACAATCAATATGGGTAAACATCTCAATTTTGAATTATTTTTTATATGTTCAGATATCTCTGTCATTAGTAATATGTGTATTAAAATAGTTACTTAAGTATGCCAATCAGATCCATCTTTTGCTGCCCTTACTGACTATGGATATCATATTTCAGGTTGTAATTTTGTTTACATTCATATTCAAATTCTCCTCGTCCAAATAGGAAAAAATTGAGGAAGGTAATTTTCCTTAATTAGTATAGAGTGTTCTGTAAGTGTATAACTAAATAACTATGTAATGAGATGCTTTCTTTTTGCAACTATAGTGCCTGACTAAGACTTAGTTGTCATTGATGTGTTATTGCCAACAATTGTACCGTGGTCACATGGAGGCGTATAAACTTAAAAACTAAATGCAGTATTAAGCCATTGAAGAATTCTATAATGCCCTTTAGACCAAACTGTTTATTTAATCTTTGTTGTAATGTTAAATAACATGATATACGATATGGTAACTTGGATTGTATTAAGAATATGCATCTTCTTATACATAAATATACTATATAATGTTTACATCCATCAAGTCGGAAGCTACAACTGTACTAAATATGCATCATGACCATGTTAAGCCAACATATACACACTTTTTAGACATTATTCCAAATTCAATACTATGCGAACAATTTTCAATTCAGTTTGCTGACAGTAATGCAGAGTTGCAATTAAAATACCTAATGTGAGGAAATCTATTTCAAATTCAAACTGGTTAGCACACTTATTTTTTAAATAGAATTTATTATTCAAACTCGTAAGGGCTCAAATGAACTTACAAAGACATATAATAGGTATGCAATATAAAAGTCGGTATATATGTATTCAGACACACATATGACACTGACCAACATGGTGCAAATTTTTCATACAATGGATAATACTGTGTACTAATAGTTAACAATTAAGTTATATAAAAAAATAAAAGCCTTAACACTATTTAGAAAGTAACTCATATTTCTTATGGAGGCAATCTATCTATTCATTTGTAATATAAAAATCAAGGGTTAAATGAGTATATTATAAATCAAAATTAAGCTTTACTGTAACGAAAAAAAACACTCAGACAATATATGTATATGATATCTATGTGAAATCGCAAATTTTTTATTTTTTTTCCAAGTTATAAAATCATCTCATATCAATAGCTTCTTCAAGTGGGTCTATGCGAAATCAATTTTATAAGTTAAAATGTTGTTCAGCTGATTGTAGTAGTTCCTAATGGCTAATGTTTAGCTTCAAGTTTAAAGAAGGAACTTAAAAAAAATGTTTTGAATTTCGAAATTGAATATTAAAAACTTAAGAAATTTTACTTTGGAAACATGTAAAATTCGAAAAGTACAAAAAAATGTGGAAAAATGAAATGGTAAAAATAAAGTAGTAAAAAGATATTTTTTAATAGTAGACATGTCTATGATTAATCAACGTTCTTCGTGTATACCTCATTTTTCAGTAAAAGATATAATATACGTCATTTACCAACAAAATGAACAAAAATATGTGTAATACTACAAAATCAAAACTTAAAACAAATTTTCCAAAATGCACGAATTAGTCGAAATTCCTATATTATAAAAAAACAAAACCAAGGTCTTGAACTTTTGTTGAAAGTTAATCATGAGACATATATAAAAGTAGCAACAAATATTTTTTGGTATTACGGAAATAAAATCTATTTTTCCTCGTATGTATGAAATAAAAAATCATAGTTCATATCCTATATCCCAAAAAAATCATATCATGAAGAAATAAGTGCAAAGATCAAGTAAATATGTTAAATATAAGGTAACATGTAGTAAGCATGATGTAGTTCAACATCAAAGGAGGATATGATTTTTTTTATGGTGAAGTTAACATAATTTGTTAATTTCTTTATGAAACTCAATGCTGTTAAATTTACGAACAGGCATATAATAGTATTATAATAGTTAAAATCCAATTACTTATGGAATATATGGTTAAAAGACTCCAGCACCTACATCATTTTATGATTAAGTCATAAATGGCAAATCACAAAAATGGGAATGAAAACAGAAACCGAGCATTATAAGTACAAAATAAAGTAATATATATTGGGAAGAAGATAATTACATATATATCACTAAGAAGACCAACCCATACAGGTTTTGATATAACTATGGACTAACCAAAATTTTAAATTATTTTGATGTGTTACTAATCCAATATATTATTCAAAATTCAAATGTGTGTGCGTGTGTGTAAAATCATGAATGTCAGTCTATGGTAGGAAAATGTAAATCCCTTTTTTCTTGTTATTAAAAATAAAATGTCTAGCACATGTAGTATTACTGCAAGCTTATATACATAGGCTTAATCTGGACTACACAAATATGTAATTATTCAAATGTGCTAGTGATCTAATACATCAAGTAAGTAATAGTAATAAGATACAATAAAATATATCAGGAGTATAATGAACACACATATATTAGGAATAAGATAGATCTACATGTAGGTATTAATGTAGTTCTGAACTATTTAAAACTTGTAATTATTTAAAATATTATAGTAAAAATATCCATGAATTTTCCTTGATATTAGAGAACTGAAAATCATGTATTCCTTCATGTGTGTAAAACCTACCTATTAGCTCAAAGGGAAAAAATAATAAAATTGCTGGTATCAGATAATTATTTTGATCCATTTTTTCACACAAATAATTACATCTGTAAGAAAATAGCTTGAAACTAACAGTCCTGTAAGAAAACCATTACTGTATCAAATATTTGTAATTCAAATGAAATAATACCTATCCATAAAAAGGGAGGATAAAAACGACTTAGCATCTCGAGATAAATTAATTGAAAGTGAAAAGAATTAGAATTCTTAACCTGCGGAACTTCCACCAAATTAGAAGCAGAAGATTTGCCAGGAGCTTTGGACTTGCTGCTTTTTTCGCAAGAGAACCTACTTTAGAGGTAGGAGCTGTAGTGGGATCGGAGGATGGTTGCCTTTGATGATGGTAAAAGGAGCGACGGGAGCGACATCTTCGGATGATATAGCATGAATTGGGGATTAGGGTTTGAGATAGTAAAACTGACATGGAATCCTCCGATTTAGGATGGAAGAAGACAGAAATTAAAATTGGGTAGTTGGGAAGAAGGATGAAGGGGAGAGGCGCAGTGGAAGAAAGAAAAAAGCAAAGTCACGACCCTTCAGTTTAAATTTCAAGAAAAGTCCATGAAGGCTTGTGCGCCCTGGATTGTAACTCAGTTTTAATAGTATACTCGGAGACTGTTCAGTTGTCAAATTTCAAGGGGGCATGTGTGAGCTTGAAATTTAACTCACTAATAATAATATAGTATAGATGTCATGAAAGCAGCTAAAAATATACATCTTTGCCCAAGTTTATGCAGACCACCTAGGTAGACAAAATCTTTAAAATAAAGAAGAAAATTGTTAGAATAACTATTTTTAATAAACATATAGATGTGTTACTACACAACAGTAAAATCAACAACCTATGCATTAATCCTTTAGAGTATGAACTTTTTACGACGGATCAAACTCACAATTAGCAGATAAAGCAGGGTGCACATATTTTTTTTAACCTACTAATAAATTAAATAAGTAGATGTAAACCAATTGTGAAAAAAATTGATGTTGTATAGAGTATAGACATACTACAAAATGTACGGTCGAACTAATAATTTTATTTAAGATATTACAAAGGTTGCTTAAACCATATTAAGAAAAGAAAAACATAGTGAAGTTGTTATGTGCTAAAAATGAGGAACTTAAATGCATGCTTGGTGTCAATTAACCATAAGGTTGCTTTTAAATTCATTTAGTTGAGGACCTGCCAACTGATGCATATCTTCTTATTACTTTAGGGGTTGACAGTTTTTTCTTAGTACTAGCACACAATAGAAATGAAAAAATAGTACTTATCTCAAAGTCATAGATTAAAATTTGACAAGCTTTTAAATAGTAGAATCTCAAATGTTTGAATAGTAATGTACATACTTCACAGGCTGCTTATGTAACGATTCAGTGATTATTAAAGCTATGTGCTTAAGAAATTTCATTATTTTGTATCATAATTATACCTCAAAGAGACTGGGAACTTCAAGTAACAATACTTCAATTTAATATGTGGCCGATCGGTCATATGACTATATGAAGATCAAGCCTGTACTATTTGATTAGTGAATTCAATTCATAAGCCTATGCTAATATGATTAGTGACTTAGTGAAAAAATGTTATTAGTGAACTCAGTTCATAGACCATTTTGACGTTTTCCTCATATTGTAATTTGCTTGGGTTGGATTAATTGGACAAAAGTTATTAAATATAGTAAAAGTTTATAAAGGTTATTATACTCATGGTGATTTTTGAAATATCAATTGTATTACTGAGATACAAACTCAGATTTTGTAGCCTGTATAGGAAGACAACATCTTGTGTTTCATCCATGATCCTTAACAATGAACCATGGTCTCAATTTTTGTTATAAAATGCTTGATTAAACTATTACAAAACAATACTCAAAAAAATGATTCAAAAAATTGTCTCTGGCTCAGATATTACACATTGAGTTAAGACATGCTTTTGTTTCAAACTATATATGATTTAATTTTTTGTATGATATTCTAACTCTAAGGTCCGACGTATACTTCAACTGCATGTCATATGGCAACCAGGACAAGCAATATTTCAAAATACATACTCTTTGAAAAAAACATTTCCCATCAACATAATCAAAATCCAATCATCTTAATCAATTCACAGCGAAAAGAAATTTAATAGTCTAAGTCAATTCATTAGAAGCAGATTAGGAAACTCACCATTACCGAAAACTAACGATATTCATCCAGGAATAATTCTTCTCATACCACACTAATACAAGCATCAACATTCATCATTCCTTAACTCAGAAGAAAAAATAGTATCAAACATTCAAATGAAATTGGACGGAGGCGTATTAGTTAAATAACACAGCCTATAACCAACACGTGCAAAATCAACAACCAAACTGGTGAGCAAAGAATCTTTTAAGCCACACAGTAGTTTCAATAATAATGGTTTAAGAATTTTTCATTTTTATAAATTTTAAGTTCCAACCTACTTCAAAGCTTATAGAAGAATAAATTTAAAAGGAACAAGGCTTCATTCAGTAATCAACATAGGACTTAACACAAATTTATATGAAAAGCAGTTCAACTTACCGTACCTGAGTGAGATCAAAGTCTGAATCAAAACCTAAAAATCCACGTCAGGATCAAAATATGAATCGTAGTCTGAATCAAAACTGGGGACTTCTAGAATTAACCTTCTAACGAAAACTAAATTAGTATACGATCACTGAATACAAACATCAGAAAAACAAGACGAATTAGAACTGAATCAATCGACGTACCTGAACGAGAGAATTAGGGCACTATGAAATTGAAAAATAAGGGAAATAGAGAACAACGAAAATTGAAGGGAAGGAAATTTGGGCAGGATGAAATTGAAGTACGAGGTTACTGAAAGAAGAGGGAAAGCAAAAAATTTTCACAAAGTGTAATAATGAGAGAGGTGGTGACAAATGTTTTGAACTTAATGTTATGTTAGCATTTTGATGAAAATTAATTCGTTTAAAATAATTTTTAACTGCATTTGTCTAATAAACGCTGATAATGGTTGCTGTTAAAAGTGATTTTTATTGTAGTGGGGGTTTCTTGAAATTCAAAATCTTCAAAGTATTCGAAGAGTTTAACTCCTTCCCAAACCTAATTTACATACTTAACTACACTAACATCATTTTAATCCCGAAGTTCGAGGGAGCCTCAACAACTTCTGATTTTCGATCGATTAGCCTTCATAATACAGTTTTTGAGCTAATAACCAAGATTCTTTCCTACCGTCTACAGCCACTCATGGATTCCATTATTAGCCCTAGGCAGTCCGCATTTACCTCAAAAAATTTATAACTGCTATTGTGCAAGAAGCTATCAACTACTGCCACTCTAAGCACATCGACTGTGCCTTTATTAAGTTAGACTTCTCTAAAGTATTTATCATAATCTCCTGGGATTCCATCTTTAATGTCCTTAAGCACAGGGGTTTTCCTGATAAATTCATCAACTGGATCAAACACATCCTTAACACATCCTCCACCTCTGTCTGTATGAATGGAAGAAGATGTCTTTGCAACTTTAAGAGGTCTTCGTCAAGATGACCCCATTTCACCTCTGCTTTTCAATCTCACCATTGATACCTTTGCTAGACTTGTTAACCTGGCCTGTGAAGCAGGATTGTTAGATTGTCTTGGTACTGATATCTTCACCCATGGCCTGAACTCCTTCCAATTTGTGGATGGTACCATCCTCCTCTCCCTACCTACTCCATCATCAATCGCCACTCTAAGGCTTCTCCTCTACTGCTTCAAGCTTGTCTCCGGTCTGCAAATCAACTTTTCAAAAAGTGCAATATACATGTCTAACCCCGACTACCCTGTTGGCCCTTTGGTCACTTCTTCACTGAACTGCTCCTACCATACCTTCATAATCCCCTACCTTGGTTTTTGCTAAGGCCTTCAAAGCCTAATCGATTAGACCGATCAACATTGCTAGAAAAATTCTCCAAGAGACTAGCGGGATGAAAGGTTTCTTCCCTTTCAAGGGCTGGTAGGCTTACTCTAATAAACTCGGTCCTTTCCTCCCTTCCAACTTATTGGGTCTCGTTCTACAAAGCTCCAAACTGGGTAGTTAACAAAATTGATTCTGTGATGCCTGCCTTCTTATGGAAGGGATCCCCATCTATATTGCCAGCAAATTGCCTTGTAGCTTGGGATAGAGTCTGCCATCCTGAGAAGGATGGGGGTTTAGGTGTCATAAACCTTTCTCACTTTAATAAGGCATTTCTGGAAAAATAGGGTTGGACTTTGCTATCGGGATGTTCGAAACCTTGGGCAGAGTGGATCAGAATCTGCTACTACAAAGGTAACGTCAACCTTTCAGACTGCGGTGCTTATCCTCCGACTCTGGCCTCCCTTTTTGGAAGAATATTTAATCTTCGTGCAACGAGCTGCACATCAACATGATCATTGAACTGGGTGATGGAAAGAGAACTGTTTTCTGGAGGGATCCTTGGTTGGACGGCATTATGCTCCACTTTTTGTTTCCATACTTATATTCTGTTGCCTCAGATAAGGAAATTATTGTTCACTATGCATTAAGAGATGACACCTACAACATTAGCTTCAACATTGTTCTTTATGGCACATTACTTCAATCAGCTGCTAATAAGGTTCATTTGAATTAAGAGACTGACTGCTATAGGTAGGGACGAACTACGACCGGTAAATACTAGGTGAATTCTCAATATTGCTTTTAAAATTTTCCTGGCATGTATTCTGACCTCATCCACCATTGGCGCATGCGAGCTCCTCCTAAATACAAGGTACACATGTGGCTTTTTATGATGAACAAGCTTAATACGATGCATGCTTTGGCTATTAAGAATATTTTAACTGCTCACTCCTGCTTCCTCTGTCATAATAATTGGGACTCCTGTAATCACATCTTTTTTGACCGTGACTTCTCATTCCAGGTTTGATTACTTTGTTTTACTAACTTAAACATCATCAACTTGAATTCGGAGCTCCACTAGCTTCACTTATGGGAGTCCGCTACTCCAGACTCTCCCATAGCTCTGCTTGCCTTGGTATTTGCCTAGGCATGTTGAGTTGAAAGAAATAATAGATGCTTCAATATCTATGGCCATACTTATGTCTCTCTTGCTATCAAAGTGTTATCTATGTACTCTCTTTGGACAGGAACTTCTTGCACACCCCTGTGCTTCTTTTTGACTGGCGCTGACGCACGGAAATCAATCGGTAGCAACAACTCTGCGACTTGATCCATCCACTAGTGTTTCCTTCCCAATGCTTTTTAATCTATGTATGCACTAGCTCTGTTTGTATATATATATATGATGTGCATGTTATGCTACATATGTTTGGGTGGTTAAACTGTGTTATGTGGAGTTTCTGGTTGTTTGAACTATTAGACTACCGATTAGGCCTACTAGTCGGGTACTATATTTTATTTATGTTATGAACGACTGTGCGACCCAGATCGCATATCCTTTTTATAAAAAAAGTAAGAATACTTTAAGTAATAATTTGTAAACATAACTGATCAAAGATGATTATTATTTTTGTAATTACTGTGTACATAAACTAGGTTCGATGCTTATGCTAATTACTGTGTACACACAAAAAACTTTGTACATGAATTTATTGCCAACTATTTTGGTTATCAAAATTAAATATTTCTCCTTTTTCCCCTTTTGTTATACTATACTATATATAATTATAAATTTTACTTAGCATAATATTCCATGGAAGTTGTTTTACTCTGCCCCCACAAGAGTAGTGCAGTTGGTTAGGACATGCGGTGCTCATATGAAAAGTCGATGGTTCAATCTTTTCCAATTACATATCATCGTGGTAATAGAACCAAGTTCTATAAAGAATATATTTGACTATTACTCACATAGCTCTTGCAATCACTTGCTAAGTAGCATATTTGACCTGTCTGCGACAATATTGCAACAACTAACAATACCGATTCCAATTTTAGATATTGATAAAATTTGTTGAAAGCCAGAGAAAACCTTAAATTTGACTAAGGCTGTTAACGAATACCTGAAAAATTTGAAATATGTCCACATCCATACATGAAATATTCGAAAAAAGGAATATAGATGTGGATATAAAGACATCCGCATCTGAAAATTATCCATTCATTTTTTGTGAAGATTACTGTTTATTTTATGTGAATTTTAGCACAATGAAAGATGTATGTTTATTTTTTGTTAAATTAATAGTTTATATTATATGGATTAAATACATATTTACTTAAAACTATTTATTATCATCATATTTGTTGATTTGCATACTTTTATAATCAATGAGATTAAAACAAAATTTATGTTAAAGCAAAACTTTCTATTCACATTGCTTGATTTATCGATCGTTAGCGGATAAGGTAATTATCCGATATTTATGATTTTGCCCGCTCGAAAATCGACATCCATACTTTACATCGTACTCGAATGCCGTAGATTCGATCGTTCAATTCTGAGTCGCTGGAGCTTATAACAACATTAAGCATAACAACACAGCGGAAGAAAAAGAATAATACATTGATATACAATATCTGATACAATATCTGATACAACAGAGTGATACAATGAATATCAATATACATCAGAGATATGATACAAGAAATAGCAGCGGAAAAGAAAACGATAACATCAGCAACGGATAATCTCCATCTTCAAAGCACCAATCCAGAAATAGCTCGAACTCCCAATAACGAGGCACAAAGATAAGCAAGTGCAGTCCATATCCAAAGACTGAACTAGCTCCAGAAAATCTACTAAATCTGAATATCTGAAAAACCCAACTCTAGACTGCCCGTGTAGAAAATTTTGAGCATCCAGAGTTTAGGAAAGAAACAATAAACTCCGGATCAATCATGGGACTGGTGTGAGCAACAAAAACAGTTTATCTTAAAAACAAATAGCAGAGAATTTTAAAGTCAATTCATAATGCTTTTGGAAAATGAAACTACCATAAGGCCTCCCGCCACACACACAATGCAAACACAGAATTGGAGGAGATTTCTCCTTATGATAGTCAAAGATGCTTACTACGCAAAAATCAAATCATTTGGTTTGATATTATTATTAGTGCATAGTGTAGAAAACATTTTCGAAAGTAGAATATCAATCTTAGCCAACATAGACATTTCGAACTATGCCTACTATAGCTACCATCCAAACAGTGGGGCGCCACCATAAGTAGATGGCAGGTTCTACAACTAATACCGTACAAAGTTCGTATTTGGAAGATGGATTTCCAACAAATGGTCAGGCTAAGGAACTTTCTATTCCACGAAAGAAACGCCTCTGGCGGGACGCTCCGAGAGACAAACTGCTCTCTGCCAAACAAGGCCGGCTACCCCCCTTCCCGGGGAATATACAAAATCTGAGATATGCCACCCCCGGTCCTTTGGGACCTTTATCCGAGGCCTCGGTATCCAACATCACACATCATAAATAAAGTGTGTCCATATGAGTAAGTATCTGGGCTCCATACCATGATACTACCCTTTTCCAGAAGGAATGGTCATACCCTAGGGAAGCTACCCCTGAAACCTTGCCGCACAATTCCTATTTCGACCATTTCCGGGTTGTGAGGTTCGACGAAGTCTCGTCCACAAAGCTACGCTTTGTCACAAAGCCATGCTTTGGGTCAACAAATGATCAACCAATGATCACAAAGATAAATGATCAAACAAATGATCATATCACAAATGATCAAACACTGATCATCACACAACAACACTCAGCATGCCACATTACCAAATTGGGAATATATCGCTGATAAATTTCAACTACATAACCTCTGAGCTCGTACGTCTCAGAGAAGGGTGTTAAGCTAAGAGAATAAATTCTCCGCCTCCAAACAGAAATGTATTTGAAAGAAATCAGCTTTATATCTCAATTTGTAATGTCAGACATACAATCCATACAAGTCTGTTCCGGGATCGAACAGAACCGAAGGCACTTCCAAAGAAGTCCTTGCAAATCCGGAAAATTTTCTAATCACGTCCGGACTTCCCATCACAAAAAGAGTGATATAAATCTCTATACCGGAGCAACTCGGTGCAGAGACATTCGACAGGTTGTCCTTTCATTTTCGAAAATATCCGGTCTTCAAATGTCATCCATATACGACGTATCACTATTCAGAATGGGTTATATGACACAAAGGTCTTTTCCCGGCTAACCCGAATAGTGAGCGCAATTTTTAAAAATATATGGATATTGGGATTTCAGTTAAGTCACAACTTATTACCCAAACTTTCTTTCAAATGGTTTAAAAAAATTACCATTTTAAATCTTTAAACAAAAAGATTCATTTTAAACAACCTTCAACGGTTTAAACAATTTCCACATTTTAATCTTTTAAATAAAAGATTTAATTCATAAAGTTCACCCAGTTTCACAAAAATCCATTCACAGATTCCAAAACAATTTCCGTTTTCAATAGGATTAACTCGTTAAATCTTTAAAACAAAGATTCAACTTATAGCTTTCAAAACAATTTCATTTCGAATGGTTTAAACAAATCATCATTTTAAATCTGTTAAAAATAACAGATTTAATTCATAGCTTTCAAAAAGAATTCATTCATAACTTGGAAAACATTTTTCAATTCAATCTTGAATTTCCTTTAATTAAACTGGAATTTCATTTCTTATCTGAAAGCTTTTATCATTTGAAAACAAACAGTTTCATTTTTAGAAAATCTGATTCATTCATACGAGTTAAGGTTCTTCTTGGGTTAAAATCAAATTCTCAAACCAATATTTTAAAAGTGGTTTAAATTCATATAAAACACATTTATAATATCTTTAATCAAAATTCCAATCATTGAATGCAATTCCAAATATTGAATTCAAATTTAAGTCAAATTATTTAAATTTCAAAACTTAATCAAGTTATTCGAAAATAAAACTTATCTTTGAAATTCCATTTCAAAAGCTTTTCACTTTAAACCCAAATTTCCAATTTCAAAATCAATTGAAATTGAAATTTCAATTTAAGAAAAAACATCAAATTTAAATTATCTGTGACTTAACCGATTTCCACGTGAAATCCATATTTGTGTGTGTATGGTGTAGTCCAGGGTTTTACACACAATAGTGCAACATCAATCATTACAGATATATCGATAAGCGGTAAAATCGATAACGCTTATCTTCATTCATAGATTCATAGATAAAATAAATTTATCGGTCACAACGATTCACTATTCCAATTCGATGTGGGTTTCGGATAACCAACTGGAATCCGATTCCCTGTCACATCGAAATTCAAGTGCCGTTTTACGGGCAAAGGGTTTCATATTCACATAGTAATATATCACAGAAACAGAAATCACAGCTCAGCACAACATAAATCAGGGTATACCACAAATGATCATATATCAAGGATATCAAACAATTCACATTCAATAGAATTCAAACATTCATAAGGTCAGTTAATTGTTTGATTTATTCAAATCAGATTAATTTCTTATGAATTACTAATCCTGGTTAATTAACATCGATAAATTACAAATTATTTTGATTAATTTTTCTTTAATCATTTATTAATTAATCATTTATAATAAATTAATTTAACCTTTAATTATAATTCATCAACCTTTAATTATTAAATAATTAACTTTTAATTATTAATAAATTACTTTTAAATTTAGTAATTATCTTTAAGTAATTAATCATCAACTTCCATTTGAACTGGAATACAACAAATCTTGATTTCAGATTTAACTTAAATTTAAAACTTCTCTACATTTTAAACTTCATTTTTAAAATTCAAGCTGCTTGAACATTTTTAAAGTAGTTAAAACAATTTAAATAAAAACTTTATTTATTTTTAAACCGAATTTTCATTCAAACTAGAATCAGTTTTAAATTTAGTTTTAAACTAGGTTTAAATCTCTGCTTTACACTTTTAAACTTAGTTTTAAAATTTTAAAACTCTATAGGTTTTGAAAAATCTGAAGCAAGCTATACCCGAGCCAAATTTTGATTTACTCGAGCCTTACTTCGAGTTCCTTGCCTCCCTTTGCTGCTTCGAGAAATTTCTTCAATCGCACACGCTACACCCCGGGTTTCTTCCCTCGTCTTCCCCCAAACAACTCAACATCCTTCCCCAGATACTCGAACCTATCGCGTGCACGTGCACACAGGATTTCGACGGCTCCGACCATCGCCGTGAACCCCAACACATCACTCAACGATGCAGCAACCAATATCAATCATCAATCGACACTCAAAAGCCTACGAACGAAATCGAGCTATCCACATGGATTGGAACCCCAAAACTACCTCCAGTAAATCGGTTCGTCCTCACTGTTCCGTCCACCAAAGTTCATACAACTCCGGCCATCTACTTACCGCCGCGACCCCTACGTTTCCCCTGAATCACGTCGCACTCGATCAACCAGCGGTGGTGAAAACACCTTGTTTCCAAACCCCATCAATTTTGAGTTTAAACCCTAATCTCGCCTCGACAGCTCAAGTCTTGCAATAGATAATTTTTTTTACAATTTTCCTGTCTTCGTAAATCAACAAGCTAACTTCACCTCAAATTTCAACATCTATAATTTGTTAAATAAACAGAAATTCATAAAAAAGCATTTTTGGCTCCTTTATAACTGCACCTTGTATACTTAGCTAAAAATCATCATTCTTATGTTAAAAATCCTACCTTTGTGTATAGATTCGAGTTATATAGTTGAATCAGCAATCTAGCATATTTGATTTTACATGTTAGAGAGGGTTGCTACTGTCATTTTCAAACTGCAAGCATATTTTATCACCTTCATAAAAGATTGTTATTTTAATGCCTAGATTATACTAAAACAAATAAGTTTTGTTTTGATTTCAAGTGCTAACAGTGAGAAAATAAAAAGGATTGGAATTTTTGAATCAAAGTTAAACTCTAGATATTTAACAGAGGTGATTTTAACACTTCATGGTAAAACTAGATACACACCTTTATATTCATATACACTTATTCACATATGCAAACATTTCAACACAGATTTCATAAGCACAACTACAATATCTTAAGCCTTGTATAAAGTTTACTTTCCTAAATTAAATAGAAGCAGAGATATATATATATATATATACATGCATATATATTTGACAGAAAATGTTTATGAACAAACAAGTAGGTCTTCATTCGTGCAAGCAACTAACATCTCATAAATGCCACTATTTTAATCAAGTTAAAAACCCTTTATATAATCGTTTACTCACAAACAACCATACAGATTCAAAGTAGAAAGTTTGCTCACCTGGTAAAAGTTTGGAACAGAGAAGCTTGAAAATTTGCAAGTTGAAATCTAACAAGTTGTAAACTGGCAAGCTAAATCCTTTTTCCATCCTTTGATTTGTCTTGATTTAATTTGTTTATGTTTTAAGATGATGTTCACTTTCAGTTGCTACTCAGATTTGAAGGAACGAAAATGAATTGAAGAAATGATGGAGATATGGAGAATGAAGTTGCTGGGTATAAAACTTTGTACAGGGTATTATATTGTTTTGTTTGTACAATATAGGCATGGGCTAGAGATGCTTGCATTTATTTGTTTGTACAACATGCCATATTTTTTTTCCTCTAGTACTTTTAAGTGGAGGCTGATATGATTCTTGTTTCGGTTGAGAAGATACTAAATCGTGCTGAGGAAAGGTGGTATTAAATGCAATGTCTTCTAATTTGTTTACAAGCTCTTGTTATTTTATTATGTATGTACTTACAGGTTTGTATATATTTTATTTTCTCTTTTTATACTTAGTTTTATATACTTGCTTGCATACTTGTTTATAGCTACAAATATACAAAGCCTGACACACCTTACCTATGTTTTGAATATATTTTTATTTTGTCTTTGTCTTGTTTACTTGTTGTTTGAATTATTGTAGTCCACTTTATATTTTTACTTATTTGAATGTAAGTTGTTTTCTTTTTGTTTTGTTTTGATTACTTTTAAAATACAAGTGAACTTCTAATTTTTATTAAATCTTTCTTCATTAATTATTATTATTATTAAACCATTTAAACTTAGATTTAACTCGAATTCAATACACATATATATTAACTTCAAATTTTCTCATATATCACGTATACATATATATTCACATATATGTACAATATTTACAATATTATTAAATTTAAATGATTTATTCCAAATTTATTTGGATTCAGGGAAACTCGCTTCCATTTATAATAAATTTTACAAATTTTTATTCAAAAATTCATTTAATTATCAATTTAAATATATTTAAAATCTAGGGTCGTTACAGTATCCGTAGATGCAGATATTGAAAATGATTTCGAATGTGGATGTAGATCTGAAAATATCCGTTGATATGCCTAATTTTGACTTGGCTGGTTCTATTCCGATCCCACTTTTCTCATCTCACACCCTGCTACTTTATCATGTTTCAAATGTTTTAAAATTGGACATGTTAAAATCTTGTTTGGAGGTTCGTAACTCCTTCGAACCGAGAGAGGTTCATATAATAAACTAGTTCGAGTGTAGCAAGGTTTGTATAATAACCTCATTTGGACCAAGCGTGGTTCGTGAACAAACTATGTCATACTTGAATGTGGTTCAAGAAAAGTGAGAGCATTTTCAAAGTTAACCGGGGAGTAAAAGGAAAAAAGTAGGATGTGACAATTATTTTTAACCGAAGTGGGTGCGAAAAGAGGAAAGTGGGGTGAGAATAAAACTAAAATTTTGATTTTATATTATAGTTAAACTTTTTACCTTATCGGATCTATAATGCTAGACATTTTTTTTCAAAAGTACCATCGAATGAATTTTTGGATAAATTTTGCCTTTTTCATTTACTCCATCAGATCTCTTATTTACCTAGAGTTTATATTTAAATTGTAATTTGTAAATTCGTGATTGTGCAGCTACATTGTAAAACTGGAAAAACATTCTTTGTCTCTCACATCATACATTGCATTAATGGTCAGTCAATTTTTAGCTAGTTTACGCTGGCGTCCATTTCGACGCGTTAGACGCATCTAGCGCGTCAATGGTGGAGCCCACTGAATACACCGTTTGAACCAACAGTTGAAAATCCAAAAATTGACATCAGAGGCATGTAACACGTCAGATGCATCTGATGCCGCCGTCTTTTCCAAACAGTCGTCTTATTTCTCAATAAATTCAACTTCTATCCTCTTCCCTTCTTCATACAAACAATGCAAAACCCGAAAATTCCATCAATTTTTGTCGATTATCCATCGATTTTTTAAGGTAAATTCTTTTGTATTCGTATTTTATGTATTACTATCTACCTCCTCTATTTTTTTGAACATTTTTGGATTTTTTATAAAATGCTGGTCGATGAATCTTCCAGCTCCATCCGCCATATCGTCAATTGGACAGAGGAAAAGACATTGAAATTCATAGATACTTGCTACAAGAATATTGGATAGAGGAAAGGTGACGTTGGCTATTGGTATCAGGATATCCTGCCATATTCAATGAATGGATGGACGTCGAATATACCAATAGCCAAATGAAGAACAAATTCGAAAACCTCAAGCGTGACTGGAATCAATGGGATAACTTTTTACAGATTGAAGATAAGTTCTGAAATGTGGAGACGGACACCTTCGGAGAAGCTGATGAGTGTTGGGACTTGATGGCTAGTAGGCACAAGAAATTGAAAGTGGGCTCGCCTCCAAAATTCATATAACTCAATACGATTTTGAAGGCTGCATTGGACTCCAGCCTGCAAGTTTCCAATTCCAGACGCTCCACTATCCAAAGCCCCGTTTGACACCCAGATGTATGCTGACTTTCCGAGGGGCAATACATTGGAGATCAGTAGTCACACTCCTCGCATTCCTACACATCCACGTCGCTTAGTTGGTACTTCATCTCATAGACCTCAACCAAGTGAAGTTTTTATGGAAGACGCGGATATGGCATAGACCATTGAGAGATTTTTGGCTATGCTAGAGGAGAATGATCCAGTTGAAGAATGGAAAATCACGTATATTATGTCCAATAATGATTCAGACTACAGAGCTATTTGTTTGTTGCTGAATAAGCCCGTGATGCTCAGACGACTAGTTCTGTATCTAGTAGCAAAATTTAGAAGCAATGTGTATTTTTTTTATTTGTATTTCAAACTACAAGTAAGAAATAAAAAAATTATAATTTTTTTGGCATTTTTTTCTTTATTTTATAATTTATTAGGTAATATTAATTCATTTTATTATATTAATTAAAAAAATAAAACAAAATGTAACAACAACAAAAATAATTATTAATAACAAAACAATTAAAATGCCTCTTTTGTAACATAAGAACGCATTCCCCTTTTATGAACTGTTCTCCTTTCATGCCCATTTCATATGCCTCCTTCATTTGCTTCTTTCATGTCATTCAAGAATGCACCCTAATTCAATACAAGACTCGAAAGCTGCATACGAAATTTCTTCTAAATTTTTTGTAACAACCTTTCTAGTATTTTTTTATACTTTTCACAAAATAATAAATTATATGGACAATTAACTAATGAAGGTAGATTATTGATCAAGTTTTTTGTCATAAAACAAGTTGTACCAATATTACAATCTTACAACAAAGAAATTTAGGCAGGGCTAGATAAAAATTATTGTCCTATTAAATGAATTGACATCCATTCAAAATGAGTTAGATTATCAATTTACAATTCTCACAAAAAATGACTGAATGGGAAGTTGATCAAGGTATTCAAAATGGGATTTTCAAATGAAAATCCTAAAGTTCAAAGAATAGTTCAAAACCAAATTTAAATCGTAAATTATAGATCCAAACATTTTATGTTTTATTACGTATAAGCACTTGCATACTATTTTTTTGCTCCATCCTGATTATTAAATGACATTTGAATATGTACATGTATCCATAATAATAATCATATATTTCGAATTAATTTTAATGCTTGAGATTTTATGATCAAACGTAAAACTTAATTTTTGTAGTTTCAAATATATATTTTCATATTCAGTTTTAGTATGGATTGAATGAAATTTCTCAAATGCAATTTTAATTTACTTTTGAACTAGACTTCGATAATTGAATCGTAATGGGTGAGATTTGACTTGAAACTAGATTCAAATCATAAGGATTTATCATTTTTGACAACTACGAAAGTGATAATATCTAAAAAAGTAATACTATTTTCCTTATCCATATCGTCGATAAAATTTTATTTTTCCAGTTTCATAATAAGGAGAGAAAAACATGTAAATGCAATGTTATAACTTAGTTATCTTATAGGTATTTCTAAAACCATCTTTTTTTGTACTTCATAATAGCATATTTTGAAATATTAATACCATTAATATCTTACTCATCAAAATGCCATGTGCATTTGATAATTATACCAAATAAATTGAAGTTTTATCGATAAAAACTTGTCTTATGAAGTCATCCATACTTGTTCGGTAATATATTATCAAATGCATAAAAATTTGTTTATTAAAACTTCATAAGATGTGGTATTTTAAATTTAAAACGAGATATGGTAGCCCAATATTAAGAAGTATTATCGTTGTAACACCTGGTATTTTTTAGAATTGTTATTAGGAAGACGAAAATGAGGTGTCCTTAGTACTACACTGTAGTACTATATTGTTTCTGAAATAATATATATGTTTATATATATATATCTCCACTTATTTGTATATGTATTAATATAATATATATGAATATATAATATTCATATGTACATGTTAATACCATAGATATTGATTTTGATGATAACAACTATATAAATATAGGTACTAATGTTTTTCCAAGTTGTATATAATATTTTGCAGGATATTATATAGGTTTATACAAATACAGCATAATCAAGTTTGAAGACTGATCAGTAAACTAGAGATCAAAATTCAAAGATGGTCCAGATACTCGGAGGCTCATGAGTTTAGAGATAAAGACAAGAAGAGTTGAAGATTATAAATCATGGAAATAAACATTATAATAATTTGCCAAAGTCTTTGGATAGCAACCATCTGTTCCTTGAATACTCTATTATCAAAATACTTACTATCAAAATATTTATTTTATTTTCAAAGTATAATTTTACAAATAGTTTAAAAAAAGTTTTATATGTTAAATGTATTTAAAAAACAATGTTTATTTGTTTTACAAATTATGAAAATTTTATAAACACTTTTAAATGGATTATTATTTTTCAAAATTCACAAGGGTATGTCGACATATAGATCGTTGGAGAGATGCCTTTTTAATGTTGATTAGTTGTGATTTTTGGTTATATCTCTTCGCGAATAGAAAAATCCCTTCAAATACTATATAAAGGGGAATAGAAAATGAATTTTAATAACTACTTTCTTCTTACTCCAAATTTTTATTATATATTTCACAAAATCTATTTTCTATACTGTTAAAATTCACTCAAATTTAGTCTCCACTTTACCACATTCATTCTATACAAATCTACTCACTAATTTGTAAGTATTGATTTAAAGATCAAAGTGCTATCAAAGGGCTATAGGATATTCTATATTCAAAGTTCAACTGTTTATATTTGGAATCAACAACTCTCAACTATTATCTGTTTGGGTGTGCTTGTTTCCTATTCAAATCAAGTGGGTGTGCTTGTTGAATGTTCAAATCAAGTGGGTGGTCTTGTTGCCTTATTAAATCAACAGAGTTTACCCTGAACTTAGAAATCGGGAGGGTGTATCTAGTTGCCTTGAAATCGAGACTGTATTCTGGTTTGCTTGCTGCCTGTTTAAAGTAGGTGTTGGAAAAGAAATCTAAACATACGCTGTACAGGACTGGGCATAGGATTGGTTAATCCAAACTAGTATAAAAACTCCTGGTCTCATCTCCCTTACTTTTACTGCATTTATATATATATATATATATATATATATATATCTATAACTACCTCTGTGGTAATTATCTGTGTTTGAATTAAAATCTTGAAATAATTTAGAAAAATTCCATATAAGTTATAAAACACAATTTGTTCCTCCTCTATTGTTAAATTAGCTTTAAGGTCCATTCACATTAGTACTACACCGTGTCCTACGTTTGATATCAGAGTAATAGGTTTTTAAAAACTCGTTATTTGATTTTTGAAAAGAACAAAAGGCAAGTAACACTAGTAGTACATTTTTAAACATTTTTGAAGAAAAATAAAGTTATAAAACCCTTACGTTACCCATAAATAGATTTGGACCTAATAATATTGAAAAGTCACATGATTATTTGGAAGTGTATAAAATAGATTCGCAGGAAAGTTATGTTATATGGAAGATATTGAAGAAACACCTGATAACCATACATCACAAATCAAGAAGGGCAAATGGCTACTATGTAGTGGATGCTCAAGACACATGATTGGAAATCCTGAGATCTTAAAAGACATCATTTATAAAGATGGTGGAATAGTTAACTACGAAGATTACCCAAAGGGTTATGTTATTGGCATCGGTAATGTTGGTGTAACGACCCGAATTTTTAGCCATTTGATTTTGGGGTAATTAACTGATTTAATTATTGGAATATTAATTTTGATTAGTCGAATAGATAAATTTTCTGACAAATAAAATATCTGAATCTATAAATTGATTAAAAACTATATAAATTTTAAATTATAAAATTTCTGGATATGATTGATTTTATTGATATATGTATATAAACTCCACCATTTAAGTTTAAGATAAAATATCCATAAATGTGTGTGTGTGTGTATATATACAAGCTTTATGATGTATAAAAATAAATATATATACATGAATGAATAAACTTCATAGTGTCAAATTTCAAAACCTATGATTTTACACATGTGGGTATATGTTTATAAGATATAGTGCATATGGGAATATAAATATTAATGTATATAAAGGTGTATATCTAAAATGGATATATATATATATATATATATACATATATATAGACTTCATGATGGAAGAAAATAAAAATAATAAAATAAAAATATGTATATATATAAGTGAAGATGTATATAGCATATATATAAATGTGTAAGCATGTATGGTAAACATATATATATGTTGTTTATGAAAAACTTATGCTATAAAAGTTAAAATAATATATATATATATATATTGTTATATATGTTATAAAAGTAATATATATATATATATGTATAATGATGTAAGATATGAAGTAAAATAAATATGTACATTGTATTGATATGCATATCTATATATATATATGCATATAAATGTTTATACACAATGGAACATTGTAATAAATGCATATCAATTCAAGCACATAAAATATCAGATCAACCTAAAACTTAAATCATTCACTCAAGTTTTCAAATCAATTAGGAAAAAAAAACCAACTCAACAATTTATCAAAATCAAATCAGCCTTTTATCAAATCAAAAAGTAAATAAGAAAAATAAAATGAAAAAAAGTAAAGCATGTACATGTGCAGACCTCTACCTTGCTCTATACACTTCCTCCCATTCTATATATATGTATAGAGCCTAGCCTTGCCTTATTAATTTTTGTTCACGCACATAAAAGAAGAAAAGAAAAAAATAAAACAAAGTAGAAATCTGCCATTAGAAAATTAAGAAGAAGATAAGGTTACAAAAGACCGAGGGAGGGGAAAACAAAGCGACAGTTGTTCATCTACGTGAAACAGTGAGTTAAACATTCAAATCTTTATTAATACTTGAATATCTGAGATGTAATGAAACCTGGTTATGTCAAGCATATCTGTGGTTTTGCATTCATGCCTTTGTTTATGTGTAGGCCTAGTTGTTCTTTCCATAATTCAAAAATCTGTTTAAACATGAGTTGTTAATCGTTAAATCTGTTAATGATTAAATTCTGACGGTGAACTTGTTTAAACATGAGTTGTTAATTGTTAAATCTGTTAATGACCTATGCTTTGGTTTACTGCTCTTGAAAATTTATTTTAATTGTCCTTGTTTGTGTCATTTAGCAGCCAAACCGGTTAAAAAGTTAGAATAAGCGTTGGCGCATTTATTGAAAGTAATCATACGTAGTAAATGCCCATATGCGTATAATGACGCTCTGATTATAAATTGTTTATTTTAAACAATTTGTCCATAATTTTTTTTTATCGTTTTTAGTTCGAAGAGACCGGGATCGGATATCAGTGTTATCCGGAATTGCTTCGACTTAATAACCACTACAAACCTTTGCGGTTTTGATTATAGAACCCAGTATGCTGGGATTGGATTAATGTAAAAAATTCGACTATTTTAAATAAGTATTGTACATAGACACTATTATAATATCGATGGATTTCTGTAAAAGTGTTTGGTTACAATAAGATAAAAACTCGTCCCATTTGCATGAGTTACCTTGGTTTCAAAAGATTTTTATAACTTAACTATCTCAAATTAAGTGTGTTTTACTCACGCTAGTTTCCAGCCTGACTCGGGTGTTACTTTATTTTAATGCTCGGGTCAGACTGAGTATTACAGAATTCAGGTTAGGCTGCTTTGGAGCTCAGTAGACGAGCTAGATGGCAGGGACATATTGTACGTATTTGATTATATTCCGTTGGGTATTGTAGGCTGTATATTCATCATTTAGGGAAAAGTTATTATAACTGTCCAGGTTTATTTGTTGATGATTGTACTCTAATAAATTGTATGTATGTTAACAGTTACAGTTTTTACCTTGTATAAAATGTTGTTATTGTATATTATATTTCGTTCCGATGCGATTGTGAGATTCTGTGTTATTATTTCTGTTTCTTCTTCTATCTCTTTTCTTCTTTAACCCTAACAACTTGGTATTTTCGGCACTCGATTGCTCGGCACTCTATACAGTGAACGTATTGGTGTCGATTTTCGAGGGTCGAAAACCTCCTGGTCGTTACACGTGGTATCAGAGCTGAAGGTTAAGCGAGAACCTTGGCTCTAGTAGGGATTACTCATTAGAGGTAGGGTCAGTAGTACCCTAGAATGAGTTGAGTGTAATATATATATAAGGGCGTACTTGTTATTTTCTTATATAATGATTTTAAAAACGATTTTAAAAATAATTTTATATAAGACTGTATTTTGATATAAAAAGGAAATAATTTTTCTAAATTATTATAGTATATTAAGGAGGTTGGTTGTAATTATTATAATCAAATAAGATTATAAAATTTAAGTGGTAATATATATATATATATAACCAAATAGAAATTGGGTAAGAATGAATTACGCAAATAAGTTAATCTGAAAGTGGACTCAAACCAGAGTTTAAAATTCCGAAAATTTCGGAAGTGTTTTTTATAAAAGTGTTTTGAAATGAAATTAGTTTACCTTGATTGTATTTTATAGAAATAATTTTTTCAGAAAATTATTATGGAATATAAAGTTGTTTGGTTTCTAGGTATGATAATATTAATTATTATCATAAATTTGTTGTTGTGTCTTAATAAAGGATGTTTATTACAGAATAAACAATGATAAAACTAGGTGAAATGTTTTAAGGAAAGGAATTATATAAGCATAAATTATAAATATGACTTATAAATTTGAAATGAATTTAAATTGGGAAGTTTTGAATCTAAGTCCCAAAATTTTTGAAATGTGTTTCAAAGTGTTTGAGAAAATAATAAGTAATATTATTTAGTATAGAAATTTTTTTTGCTTAAACAAGAGTTGTTTTGAAAAATCCCGAAGGAATTTGGTTTAGATAGAAACCAAGGTTGGTTTAAAAATTTTAAGACGGTGATTTGGTATATAAATGGGATATATATGTGCACATATATATATATATATATATGATTTCAAAGTTGATTTGAAATAAATATTGGTGTTTGAATTCTGGAATCCCCCTTGAAATGAGAAGTATAACCCAAAGAAAAGTAAGTTTTTGAACTTATAAGTGGGAAGTGATATTAATAAGAAATTTAAATTTAGAAGGTAAAAAATTAAATTGAGTAAGTTTAAAAGGGTTGAACGAATTGGGAATTCAGGCCAAGTTAAATAAGTTTTGAACTTATAACCTGAAATTGAAAATTTTAGGGTGTAATTAAAATTTAATTTATGGGAGTAAATGAATTAAATTGTAAAAGAAAAAGTATGAATTTGATAAAAGTTGAAATGTATGTGTAAATGATTTCAAAACGATTTTTGAAATAAAACGGGTTTCGAATTCTGGAAATTTAAAATGAACCAGACTATCAAATTAGTGGATTAAATTATAAATATGACTGAGAACAAATAAAGGAATATTTGGAAATAAGAATAAAGCTGAATTTCGACTAATCATGGTTTTAATTATAGGTTAGGAAGTCCTACTAGAATCTAGTCCAAGTGTAAGAGATGGCAAAAGGAGAAGAATGGAAGGCAAGGCGTAGGGAGCGGAGAGCAGCTGCACATAAGGCATAGGAAGAAGCAATAATGGAACATGAGAAACGGGTTAGGGAAAGGGCTGGACCAGGTCCTTATGATAATGTCATATGCTATAGATGTCACAGTAAGGGACATTATGTAGCTAAGTGCAATAAACCAAGAAAGGAAAAGAATGAAGAAGTTAAACGGTTTCGCTTTGAGATTTTATGCTTTAAGTGTTAAAAGAAAGGATATTTTCTAAACCATTGCCCTAAAGTGAGGAAGATGTAAGATAGGAAGTAAAATAAATATGTACATCGTATTGATATGCATATATATATATATATATGCATATAAATGTTTATACACAAGGGAACATTGTAATAAATGCATATCAATTCAAGCACATAAAATATCATATCAACCTAAAACTCAAATCATTCACTCAAGTTTTCAAATCAACTAGGAAAAAAAACCAACTCAACAATTTATCAAAATCAAATCAGCCTTTTATCAAATCAAAAAGTAAATAAGAAAAAAAAAATGAAAAAAAAAGTAAAGCCTGTACATGTGCAGGCCTCTACCTTGCTCTGTACACTTCCTCCCATTATATATATATATATATATATATATGTATAGAGCCTAGCCTTGCCTTATTCATTTTTGTTCACACACATAAAAGAAGAAAATAAAAAAATAAAACAAAGTAGAAATCTACCATTAGAAAATTAAGAAGAAGATAAGGTTACAAAAGACTGAGGTAGGGGAAAACAAAGCAGCAGTTGTTCATCTACTTGAAACAGTGAGTTAAACATTCAAATCTTCATTAATACTTGAATATCTGAGATGTAATGAAACCTGGTTATGTCAAGCATATCTGTGGTTTTGCATTCATGCCTTTGTTTGTGTAGGCCTAGTTGTTCTTCCCATAATTCAAAAATCTGTACTTCTCCTTCTCTCTGTCATGTTTTTTTATAAAACAGTTTAATCTTTGGTTTTGAAAATCAATAACTCAACATCTAATTAGTTTTAAAACCTGATTCCAAAAAAAAAGTTGGGTGTTTTTGGATATAGATTATTTTAAAAATGGTTTCATTCAAATCCATCAAGAAGAGAGGGAGATAACCTAAAATAATAGCGAGTGAGTCTAATTTGGTCAAGTTTTGATTGTCGCAGTTTAATCAATGAAGTATAAGGTGGTGTTCGCGATGGGAAAACTTGATTTTTGGAAGTGGTTAGATAATTTTTAGGGTTGTGTGCAAGGAGAATTATGGGGTTGATCGGTTTTGGGGGAAACGTCGAATTTCGGTGATGTGATGGATTTGGAGGTGAGGCGGTTGGCTTGGAGGTGGCTCAGGGGGTAGCGCACCCACGAAAAATGGTGGGTGATATTCTTACGGCGAGGGTAAGCGGGGCAAGTTCGTTTTAGGATCTAGGTATGGGTTTATGGGTGGTTCGGTCTCAAGCTAACGGCAATGACGAGGGGCATAGGGAGGAGTGCAGTATGAGGGGGAAAGGAGGAGTAGGTGACGGCGAAGCTTCAGGCAAGGTTTGGTGGGTGATGGCGGTACCCGGTGGCGATGAGGGGTGTTTGGGTGGTGACGTCTCGTTCGATTTTGGGTCTGGAGTTGTTTTTTCTTCAAATTGGGTTGTACGTGTTGTCTCTGTGTGTGGTCAAGATGAGATAGTCAGGGATGATGGGAAGAGTTGGTCGGCGGCATGGGTTCGGTCTTCGGTGATACGTGCACGTGCACGGTTGTGTGCACTAGCATATGGGACAGGGAAATACGAAGAGGAGAGAAAGAATAGCAGGTGGGAAGAAGTAAAAAAAGGAGCAGATGGATTTGTGTTGTTCTTTTCAGGCCGAACGTGTTGGGTTGGGCCACGTTTGTTTAACAAAAACAAAGAAAGTAAATTGATATATGTTATATTTTAAAGAATCTTATCTACTGATTAATACGTGGGGATTATATGCATTGAAATCTTATCTACTAGTATTAATCTAAAACTAGTTGTTGATGAGTTTCCTTAATATAAAATTTAATTATTTTATAAATAATTAAAGTGGGAAACAGTTAAAGTCTTTTGATTAACCTTATGTTAGTTAATAAACTAGTTACTAAATAGATTGTTAATTTTAATTAACTAAAAATAAATTGTTCTATAATTTAATATTAATTTGGATTAAAAATATAAATAGATTCAGTTTAATCTAAGTGATTAAATTCTGATGGTGAACTTGTTTAAACATGAGTTGTTAATCGTTAAATCTGTTAATGACCTATGCTTTGGTTTACTGCTCTTGAATATTTATTTTAATTGTCCTTGTTTGTGCCATTTAGCAGCCAAACCGGTTAAAAGTTAGAATAAGCATTGGCGCATTTATTGAAAGTAATCATACGTAGTAAATGCCCATATGTGTATATTGACGCTTTGAATATAAATTTTTTATTTTAAACAATTTGGCCTTAAAAAATTTATCGTTTTTAGTTCGAAGAGACCGGGATCGTAGATCAGTGTTATTCGGAACCGCTTTGACATAATAACCACTACAAACCTTTGCTGTTTTGATTATAGAACCCAATATGCTGGGATTGGATTAATGTAACAAATTCGACTATTTTAAATAAATATTGTACATAGACACTATTATAATATCGATGGATTTCTGTAAAAGTGTTTGGTTACAATAAGATAAAAACTCAACGCGTTTGCACGAGTTACCTTGGTTTTCAAAAGATTTTTATAACTTAAGTATCTCAAATTAAGTGTGTTTTACTCACGCTAGTTTCCAGCCTGACTCGGGTGTTACTTTATTGTAATGCTCGGGTCAGACCTAGTATTACAGAATTCAGGTTAGGTTTCTTTGGAGCTCAGAAGACGAGTTGGATGGCAGGGACATATTGCACGTATTTGATTATATTCTGCTGGGTATTGTAGGCTGTATGTTCAGCATTTAGGGACAAGTTATTATAACTGTCCAGGTTTGTTTGTTGATGATTGTACTCTGATAAATTGTATGTATGTTAACAGTTACAGTTTTTCCCTTGTATAAAATGCTGTTATTGTATATTATATTTCGTTCCGCTGTGATTGTGAGATTCTGTGTTATTGTTATTTCTGTTTCTTCTTCTATCTCTTTTCTTCTTTAACCCTAACAACCTGGTATTTCTGGCACTCGATTGCTCTACACTCTATACAATGAATGTATTAGTGTCGATTTTCGGGGGTCGAAAACCTCTCGGTCGTTACAATTAGTAACTCTAAAAATCCTATTATTTCTAATGTTTTGCTAATTATGAATTTAAAATATAATCAGCTTAGTATTAGTCAATTGTGTGATAAGGGTTTCAAAATTAAGTTTGAAAAAGACATTTGCCATGTCGAGGCTAATGAGTCTAGAATTGTTTTTGAAGGAGTTAGGAAACGTAATATTTACATTTTGAGTATGAAAGTGTTTAATGATAATCTCTGCCTTTTGACTGAATCTAGTGACCCTTGGATCTGGCACAAATGATTTAGTCATTTACATTTTAAACATTTATCCAAAGTAGTCAAATATGAACTTATTAGAGGTCTTCCAAAAATGAGTTTTTGCATCAATAAACTATATAGAGATATGATTGGATATTTACTCTTTATCAAGGCTAGTAGACCAAATATCATGCATAGTGTATGCCTATGTGCAAGATATCAGTCACAACCTAAGGAGATACATCTTAATCCTATAAAATGCATCTTAAGATATGTTAATAGCACATTAAACTATGGGCTCTTCTATCTAAAAGAAGATTCATTTGACTTAATATCATACAGTGATGATGATTATGTTGGGTGTAAACTGAATAAGTACGAGTTGAACCTATCACTTTCAATGACACTTACTTGTATCTTGGTTTAATAAAAAACAAAATTATGTATCTCTATCCACAACAGAGGTATATATCAGTAATATTAGCCTGTTCACAGGTTATCTATATGCAACAAACTCTAAGAGATTTCACTTTAAATTTAAAACAATCACCAATATATTATGATAATACTAGTGTAATAGATTTATATAAAAATCCAACACATCATGCTAGGACAAAACGTATAAATATAAGACACCATTTCTTAAGAGATAATGTAAATAAAGAAATTATTACACTAGAATTTATAAATATGGAAAATTGAATAATTGATATTTTAACAAAACCGTTAGCACAAAATACGTTCATTAAATTAAGAAGAGAGCTTGGAATATGTTCATTTATAGAAATCTAAAAGAATAACTTTTAGTTTCTGAAAAATATAAAGAAAAATGAAAAACAAAAATACCCTATATATGTGGACATATCTAGGTAGTCTATGCTGACATATCTGGCCATTTTTAAAAAAACTGCTTTTCCCTCCTTTCAAAATTTAAAATCCAACTATATAACCACCATATTTCAACTCCAGAAACAATTTCCTATCTTATTCCTTTTGAAAACTCTAAATTAATTAATTAAAAATGGATCCATCCAATTCCAAACGCCTTAGAGAAGAATCTAACGCCTTTCGTGACTTTACATTCTCTAAACTCGTAAAATTAAAGAGGAATTAAAGCATGTCCTCACCCTGCTTTCTGAAATTAAAGTCTTGCAACTTCGTTTCAAGAATGAGCAAGAAAGGCAAGGGATGAAATTAAGGAATCTACAAAAGCATGCTTTGGATAATGAAGCAAATCCAGTCATCATCGTAGAGGATTCTCAAGTGAACCTTGGAGTTCATAATCCTTTGAATCAAGGTAATGAAGAGGAAGATAAAGAAGAGGATGTTGATGCTAATGAGGATGAAGATGGAGTTCGCTGCATAAGAGAGGTCCATTACAATGCTCATGGTAATTTGGTAGTACAAAAAGGGAATTTATGTGTTCACTATCCGTTATCTAGCCTTGTGACCAGGTCATTTTTGGATATTCTGATTAGTCAAACTTGGAGGTTTTGAGGCAAGGAGCCCAGAGTGTTGACCGACAAACTCAAATACCAAGTACAATCATTGAGACAGGCCCAAAACAAGACCAACATCTCGTTCATCAACACACAATCCATTAAACAAAGAAGCTATAGATCAATATCGAACGCTAATCAAGGGATCGGTACCAATCCTTGTAATTTCATCAATACCATATGTCACTCCATCCAATTCCAAGCTATGATGCTCAAGACTCCTCTCCAAGCTTTATGGATCGTTCGCATGCAATTGTCACCAAGCATCTCATATACATGAAGCGACTGCCATTCCAACATCGAACTATGTGCTCCACCCATAAATGAGCTTCTAGCAAAGCAATCAATATGGAAAACATAAAGGTGCAAACAACTCGCACCTACCCAAGACCACAAGGAAGATCTATGAAGCAAACTTATGGATCAGTACCGATCCCTGATGATGTCTGATGTGGCCATGGTATTCCTGGCATTTCTCTTTCTGGACATGGGAAACATGGGTGTGAACGTGGCAGAGATGATTTCAGAGACCTTTAGCTATAAATAGAGGGGAAGTGTGATGTTTGTGGGATTTTTTTAATTATCAACGAATTTACATATTGTTCTTGTAATCTCAGGGATCATTACCGATCCATAAGAACATCTCTTATAAGCAGCAATCAAATCAGCAACAAAGTTAAGTAGACGTAAGCAATGATTAGCAGAACCACTATATAGTTGTGTGTCTTGTTTTATCCTTATTTTCATCTACTTTCTTCACTTATTTCTCTACTTTAATTCTTTAGGTGTTTGTGCTGCTTTTAAACATTTTGGTGCTTTCACTGAGAGAGTTGATCTGTCTGTTAGGATCTATTTTATACTTTTGGATAGCTTAAATCCACAAGGTAGATCCATTAGTCTTATTATTGCAATCCGTGACTATTCAAATTTCAGAGGAGTCTATCACATTAATCCAAGCCATACCCCCCAAAAAAGAAAGATTTGCAGCTTCCAGACTTGTCAATGATGCTGAGAATGTTGGTTCTCAACATGTTGAGGAAGCTGCGCAACCAGATACTATTGAAGTTCAGACCCCCCTCGAAGATGATAACTAGGGTTGAGATGAATCAGATGATGAAGGAGATGAATGACAAGCTGTAGGAGAACTGCGATGAGATGAAGCATTATATGCAGGAGAGTCAACTTGCTAAATCAACTGACCGTAATTGCAAAAGGAGTACGAAGGAGTTGATGCCTTTCAATTCGGAGTATGATAATTCCTTATCATCGAGCCAATGACAGAGGGAAAGGAAGCAAAATATGGTCAGGAAGGAGGCCGACACTTCAAGGCAGAGGTTGGAGACCAGTCATGGAAAAAGTGCAAGGATCGGTACCGAACCCTATGCGGGGATCAATACCGAACCATCTTTTCCTAGTTTGGTGAGTTAGCGAGTTGATGCTGCGAATGATCATGTTGGAGGTACGTCTGGTTATGCTATTTATGGCCAGAATGTTGGAGATCAGGCGGCTGCTATCGATCCACCGCATAGAAACCGAACTAGTAGAACTGTTGGACGAATGGTTCTCCTAAAGTCAGGAGAACCCATGTATTGTGAGCCTAATCGAAAGCATTTTCCAGGCCAAACACTGGGGGCGGACCATGATTACCACCGTTCAGTAGACCCTACATAGCCATATTATTTGACTGAGATGGTAAGAAGGTTAGTAAGCAAAAATCAACATCAAAGTAATTATAAATGGGGCTCTTCCCTAGTGGAACCCATTTACCAAGTAGATAATACATGAAGAATACCCTAGAAGGTTTGTACTGCCAACGATGACGTTGTATAATGGAAGGACGAATCTGAGGCAGCATTTAATGAAGTATGAATGGAATATGTATTCGACCAGAGCAACCAATGCTGTCAGATATCATTTTTTCTCGATTTTCCTTGAAGGTGTTACGACGATGTGGTTCACCCGGCTTTCAACGAGATTCATATTGTCTTTTGATTAGTTATCATGAAAGTTTTTTGAGCAGTTTCGTTTACACACAACTCGTCTTAAGGATGTAATGTCACTATCAAACCTCTTTCGAGAAGCGAAAGAGTCATTGAAAGATTTTTTGAGTAGATTACACATGGCTATGCAGGAAGCGAGTAATACACAAGAAGATATTGTTCTGATGGCCTTGATAGGGGAGATTCATCCTGATACCGATTTCAGGCGATTGTTGAAAATGAAGCCCCCGCCAACAATGGATGTGTTTTTGCACTTGGAAGAGGCAAGTACTACCGCCAAGAAAGTCAATAGCGGGTGGTTGCTCGAGGTGATTCAAAGCAATGTTGCAGTGAAGCAGTCTGGGGACAATTCTGAGAATGTTGATGTGAATATCGAGAATAAGAACAATGGTCATAGAAGGAACGATTAGGGAGCCAAAGATAGAAATCCTGATTCCAGGAGATGCCCCAGGTTCTCGAAGTATGATAGTTACACTCGATTGAAAAATTCAATTAAGAACATATACCTTGCCACCCAAGGGACTGAACTGTACAAGAAACAGGCTCCGAGGGAGTCGAATGAGATAGAGAAGAAGTCTGGAAAGTATTGCAAATTTCATGAAACCCATGGTCACAACACAAATGAGTGTAGACACTTACGTAATGTGATCGAAGATCGGATAAGGAAGAAGAAGTTGCAGCCGTTTTTCAAAATCCCATAGGAAGGTGGGCAAGGAAGTTCTAACCCCTAAGGACCATCGTTCCAACGGGGGTAAGCTAGGCTTGGTGAGGACGAGCCCAGGCGGCTTGAAAAAAGATTGATTATTAATACAATTTCCGAAGGACCACACCTAACTGAAAAGAGCTGGAATGAAATGGAAAGATATGCAAGCACTTTGAAGCATGCTGTGAGTGAGAGTTGCATTGCCATCCAAGACTCTAGCAAAGCGGCTTATGACGATGACTGATGATATTGTTTTCAGGAACATGGATGCTGATGTGGTTGAAGCCTCGACGTTAGATCCTTTGGTGATATTAACCATGATTGGGCCGGCGATTGTGAGGAAGGTGTTAATTGACTGTGGAAGTTCATTCAAAATTCTATTTAAGAAGGCTTATGTTCAAATGCTGTTGGATGGCAAAGATCTGAAGCTGTGTAAATCTTGTATCCAGGGATTTAACGATATGGCGACATAGCCTATCAGATGTGCAGATTTAATGGTTGTGTTAGGAGAAGGTGACCGCAAGAGGGTGCAGGTTGTGACCTTCGTCATGTTGGATATATTTTGTGCTTACAATCAATTTTTGGGCCGTCCAGCTCTAGCTTATTACCGAGTAACCATTGCCCTGTGGTGCTTGATCATGAAAGTTCCCTATAGATAATGGAGTAGGAGTTGTCTAGGGAGACCAGGGGCTCAGACGTGAGTGCTATGTCGCTGAGCTGAAAGAGGTGAAGTGGCACGAGATGGGAAAAGGTGTGGAAAAGACTCTCTGCATTAAGTCAGTAGATGCATAGTAACCACCACCTAAGCCTTGGCTCAGACAGCATAGCCGATTCCATAAGGATATGGACCTAAGGAAGGAGCCAGAGGATGCAAGGGCGGCCCCGTGGAGTTGACGATCAACATGCAGGTCAATCAGGAGGACCCTACATAGGTCCTGAGGATCGGATCTCAACTTAGCATGAGAATGATGAAAGAGTTGACAGGTTTTCTCTAGGCGAAATGGATATGTTTGCTTGGATGCATTACGACATGTGTGGAATATTGCTGGAGATAGCATGCCACGCATTGAATGTGAACCTTAAATGTTTTCCTATGAAACCGAAATGCCACAGCCAAGGTTCGGAGCGATCCACTGCACTGAAGAAGGAGGTGGGTTAGATGAAAGACAATGGCTTTATCCATGACGCTCTGTACCCGGAATGGGTATTTAATCCAGTTCTGGTTAAGAAGTCCAACGGGAGGTGAAGGATGTGCATCGACTATTCAGATCTGCATAAGGCATGCCTAAAGGACAACTTCCCACTCCCAAAGATCGATGAATTAGTAGATTCAACAATCGGGCATGACCTTTTATCATTCACAGATGCTTACTTTAGGTACAACCAGATTCCAATGCATGTCCCAGACCAAGAGCACACCAGCTTCATAACCGACTTGGGACTAGTATTGTTATCTTGTCATGCCCTTTGGTTTGAAGAGTGTAGGAACGACATACTAAAGACTGGTCAATTCAATGTTCAGAGAGTAAATCGAACGTTCGATGGAAGTGTACGTCGATGATATGCTGGTAAAGTCGCAATGGTCGACTAATCATGTGGAGGATTTGGCGAAGATGTTCAGTGTACTTCGAAAATACGGAATGAAGCTTAATCCTTTGAAATGCTCGTTTAGAGTTTCGTCAAGAAAGTTCTTAGGATTCATAGTGAACTCAGGAGGAATAGAAGCTAATCCGGAGAAAATAGCAGTATTGACGAACATCGGAGCCCCAAAGTCAATGAAAGAAGTTCAGAGCTTGAATGAAAAGGTTGCCGCTCTAAGCCGATTTATTTCAAGATCCACAGATAAGTGCATCCCTTTCTTTGACATCCTCAAGAAAGGAAAAAGGAACTTCGCTTGGACGCCAGAGTGCAAATATGCTTTTTAGGCTTTGGTAGATCACTTGGAGAGACCTCCCATTCTGTCATAACCATTGGAAAATAAGGACTTATTTGTTTACCTGGCAGTGTCAGTACACGCTTTGAGCGCCATACTTGTGCGTGAGGGGTCTCGAACCCAAAGATTGGTGTGCTATATTAGTAGACAATTAACTAAGGGAGAGAGGATCTTCCAAAGCTGGAAAACTTAGCGTACTGCTTGTTGATCACTTTAGGAAGCTCTGTCTATACTTCCAGACTTATCCGATCAAAGTATTGACTGACCAGCCTTTAAGATAGGTCTTGCAGCGAACTGAGACCTCTGGAAGGTTGTTGAAATGGAACATTATGCCGAGCCAATGCGATATCACATATTATCCCCGAAGAGTAATCCAAGGCCAAGCATTGGCAGATTTCATAGCCGAATACACAGCTCGAGATGATATTCTGTAGAGCAGTAGCGAGTGAAATCTTGGTGGAAAATGTGTACTGATGGAGCATCCAACGAGCGTTAGTCTGGGGTAGGTGTGATATTGGTGACCTCCAAGGAACGTTCGAATGGTTACACCTTGAAACTCGATTTTCCCACGATAAGCAACGAGGCAGAGTATGAAGCCTTGATCGCAGGACTTAAAATTGCGAAAGAGTTGAGGGTCAAAACTTTGCATATCTTTTGCGACTCCCAATTAGTGGTGTACCGAGTGGTAAAAGAGTTTCAAGCGAAAGGGGTGAGGCTGGCTCCTTATCTGAACATAGCCCTTGAGTTGCTTAACGGTATCGAGTATTACATGACTATGCATATTCCCAAAGAAGAGAATGCGAAGGCTGATTCGCTGGCCAAGTTGGTTGGCTCAAGAGATGCGCAACTCATGGGCTTGGTTCCCGTGGAAGTACTATCAGCTATGAGCATTGACCAAATGAATGTCGATTGGATCTTGGAGGCTGAGTGTGAGAGGGAGTCGTGGATGACCCTAATCAAAGATTATTTGAAGAGGGGAATCCTTCTCGATAGGAAGAATGAGCGATGATAGCTCCTTCACAAAGCCTTGAGATTTATCATGTATGAAGGAGTGTTATATAGGAAAGGATTCTTAGTCCATTAATTCAGTGTGTTACTAAGGATGAAGCTAAGCGGATTCTGATGGAAGTGCATGAAAGGGCCTGCAGTGACTACACTAGGAGGCAGGCTTTGGCGAATACGATGCTTTGCTATGGATACTTATGCTCGACTGTTAACCAAGATGCAATTGATTACACCAGAAGGTGCGACAAATGCCAGAGGTGCGCCAAAATTCCTAGAGCCCCACCAACAGAGATCGCGTAGATGGTCAGTAGTGCACCTACAAGCGAATTTGGGCTTTGGGTCGATGAACTACCATTTGCACTTTGGGCCCACAGAATGACCCACAAGTCCACGATCGGCCACTCTCTATTGCCTTAGCCTATAGATTGAAGGCCATGGTTCCAGTTGAACTTGAAGTACCTTCTCATTAAGTGACTCACTACAACCCTCAAACAAACGAGGAACTCCTACTGGAGTCACTCCACATGACCGATGAGAAGCATGATGAAGCTGACCTAAGAGAAGCCGCACATTGGAAATGAGTCGCTCGATATTACAACACCAAGATCAAGAGCCAAACCTTATGAAATTGGAGATCTCATTCTTAAACATATCTTCCCAGGCCCTATGAATATGGACCCGAGCTGTGAAGGTCCGTATGTGATTGAACATCAACTTGGTGACGGAACATTCAAGCTAGCAACTGTGGACAGGATTTCACTCCCGCGGGGGTGGAATGGCAAACACTTGCGACGCTATTTCACTTGAGATGTAACTTTGTAAATATTTGATCAATTCCAATATAACAAGACATAATCTGTCATTTTCTATGAATTTAAAATGAAATGGCTTCCTGAATCTATGACATGTCCCCATCTAACCATAAAATGTGAGTCATGGTTAACATGAATGAATCTGCATATACATGATGTAGGTGTACATGTACTTGGAGATAGGTGCCAACCGAACTTCTATGGTCCATGATCGGGCCCTTGAAGTAAGATCATTCCTGGCATCTAGAAACTGATGCCTATTAACTCCTTCAACCCATGACTTGGGGCAGGAGTATAAACGTTTGAGGGTGGAACGAGATAGTTCGCCCTAACAGCTCATGCCTGAAGTTTGGCAGAGCCCCCAACACCTTGCCCAGGATAGAAAGATGAATGGCCAATGCCCAGAGTCAAGCGAGGCCTTGTACAACAACACTAAAATCTTGCCCAAAGGAAAGCGAGGCTAAAGATCATCGCTTAGAGTTAGGCGAGATCTCATTCACACCTCAATCAATGCCTAGGGTCAGGCATGGTCGGAGACTAACATCATGAAGAGGGATGACTAAACCACCATCCTGGATGGTCAACTCCAATCGATGTCCGAAGTCTGTCATGGTTGGGAACAAATATCCTAACGATGGATATCTAAATCGTTGTTCCAGGTGACTGACTCCGATCGATTCCCAAAGTTAGGCACTATCAGGGGCAAAGATTCTAAAGAAGGATGTTCAAGCCACCATTTTAGGTGATCAAAGTTCGATCGGATCCTAAAGTTGGACACAATCAACGAACTCGGAGATGAGCAACCTAGGCGTATAGCCCTCGATGATAGATATAGCATAACACAAATCACTATTACAATTTAGACTGAATTCGATTAAAGACAAACAAGATGGGCTAATGACAACAGAGAAATAGTTCACACATACATGAACAAAAATGGTGAGCATGTTCCCCATATCCCAAACAAGTCCAAGCACACGTAAAGTGGAAATAAAAGAAGAGTTGGGTCGGTTTATATGACCACAATCCTAGAAATGTAGGCTATAAAGTAGCATAGTTTTTGAAGTCTAGGAAGGATACGAATCCTTGAACAGGGATCGATACCAAACCCTAAAAATAATTATGTATACACACACATATATATAAATATATGTGTATGTGTGCATGTATATGGATGTATACAGGAATGTGCATATGTGCCTAGATGGAGCATGGTAGGCAACCTACACATGTGTGCACATGCATGCACAACACTAGATAGCTGGAATCACAGGGCAATAAGTTCAAACCTGTGGAACCTAAGAAAGGAGTCTATTGAGAGCTTCTGAATTTAGAGTGACAAACTATAAGAACATAATCTAGTTTTTATAATGCCGGATGTCAATAGATATAAGCTAAGCAAAGCATTGCAATGGATAGCTAAAGATGCTATACTTCGCTGAAATAGTTCAAAGGAAAGATAAAAACTACTCAACGTGTGAATTGACATCTATTGCAGGAACCCCGATTTTTCTCTATTCAAAGCATATCATGTTGGAAACAATATGTACTTTGGGGGGGCAAGTGTTATCTAGCCTTGTGACCAGGCCATTTTTGGACATTCTAATTAGTCAAACTTAGAGGTTATCGTGGCAGGGAGCCTAGAGTGATGACCATCAAACTCATATACCAAGTACGATCAATGAGACAAGCCTAAAACATAGCCATTAACTCCAAAAAGAAGAACAACATCATGTTTATCAACACACAATCCATCTAACAAAGAACCTATGGATCGATACCGACCCCTAATCAAGGGATCGATACTGATCCCGGTAATTTCATCAAAACCATATATCACCCCATCCAATTCCAAGCTATGATGCTTAGGACCCCTCCCCAAGCTTTGTGGATCGTTCGCATGCAATTGTCACCAAGCATCTCGTACACATGAAGCAACTCACTGCCATTCCACCTTTGAACCAAGTGTTTCACCTAAAAATGCTCTTCTAGAAAAGCAATCATGATGGAGAACATAAAAGCGCAAGCTAGTCGCACCTACCCAAGGCAACGAGGAAGATCTATAAAGCAAACTTATGGATCGATACCGACCCCTAACAATGGATCGGTATCGATCCCTGATGATGGTTGATGTGCCCATGATCTTCCTAGCATTTCTCTTCCTAGACGTGGGAACGTGGGTGTGAACATGATGGAGATGATTTTAGTGACCTTCAGCTATAAATATAGGGGTAGGGTGATGTTTTCGGGGATCTTTTTCAGTTGTTGGGGATCTTTTTTAGTTGTTGGCAAATTTACATATTGTTCTTGTGATCTCAGGGTTCATTACTGATCCATAAGAACATCTCTTGTAAACATCAATCAAATCAGCAACAAAATTATGTGGACATAGGCAACGATTAGCCAAACCACTATAAAATTTGCGTGTCTTGTTTTTTCCTTGTTTTCATTTACGTTCTTCTCTTATTTTTCTACTTTCATTCTCTAGGTGTTTGTACTGCATTTTGGTATAAACACTATTCAAATCGTTCTATCCACAAATCTCTTGTAGTTAAATCAAAACATTAAAATTGTAAAAATAATAAATGATCTGGGTTTGTACTAATTTGATTGTTTGGTTAGTTTGAATTTATAGGTTTGTTTAAGTTATATTGTATGATTTAGTTTGTATTTAGAATTATGTTTGTGGTGTGTTTAAATGTTTGACTTAAATTAACAACGTAATTTGGTTTGAGTAATTAATATAATTGGTATATCTTGAAAGTATGGTTGAAACAGATATAATTATATATATAGTCATTTCTCAGAAGTTTTATTATTGATTTGATTCCATTTACAACATTATCATATAAACATGTCATATTAAGGGGGAGTTTATTATTCTTCGCCCATTGTTGTTGATGACAAAGGGGGAGGAAAATATAAAATATAAGATATGCATATATTAAGGGGGGTTATTAAAAATAGGGGAGTAAACCAATTTAAAGGGAGTTACATTATATTTTATATTAAATATATTTAAATGGTTGTCATCATCAAAAATGGGGAGATTGTTAATACCATAGGTATTGATTTTAATAACAACAACCATGTAAATATAGGTACTAATGTTTTCCTAAGTTGTATAGAATATTTTGCAGGATATTATATAGGTTTATTCAAGTACAGGATAATCAAGTTTGAAGACTAATCAATAAAAAACCTAGAGATTGAGATTTAGAGATGATCAAGATATTTGAACACTAATGGGTTTAGAGACAAGGACAAAAAGAGTTCAAGACTGTAGATAATAGGAAATAAACATTAGAATAATTTGTCAAAATCATTGGATAGCAACCATCTGTTTTTTGTATACTCTCTTATTAAAATACTTACTATCTATTTGTTTTACTTTTCAAAGAATAACTTTACAGATATTTTATAAAAAGTTTTATATGTTAAAAGTATTTAAAAAACAACTTTTAAATGTTTTACAAATTATTAGAATTTTATAAACACTTTTAAATGGATTATTATTTTTCAAATTAATAAGGGTACGTCGACATACCCTACCTAAGTATGTCAACATATAGACCGTTGAAATGATGCCTTCTAAATTTTGAATAGTTGTGATTTTTGGTTACATCTCTTCGTGAATAGACATGTCCATTCAAACACTATACAAAGGGGACTAGAAAATGAAGTTAAAAACTACTTTATCTACTTTCTTCTTACTCCAAATTCTCATTATATTTTTCACAAAATTTACTTTCTATACTCTTAAAATTCACTCAAATTCAATCTCTACTTTACCATATTCATTCTATACAATCTACTCATTGGTTTACAAGAATTACCTCAATGATTTAAAGATCAAAGTGCTATCAAAGGGCCATAGGGTATTCTGTGTCCAAAGTACAACTATTTATATTTAGAATTAATAACTCTCTACTATTATTTGTTTAGGTAAGCTTGTTGCCCATTCAAATCAAGTGGGTGTGCTTGTTACACGTTCAAATTAAATGGTTGTGCTTGTTGCCCATTCAAATCAAATGGGTGATCTTGTTGCCCAATTAAATCAAGAAAGTCTACCCTGAACTCGAAAATCAGGAGGGTATTTCTTGTTGCCTTGAAATCGAGATTGTATTTTGGTTTTACTTACTACTTGTTAAATTAGGCGTTGGAAAAGAAATATGTACATACACTATAAAGGACTGGACATAGGATTGGTTAATCCGAACTAGTATAAGAACTCCCGGTGTCATCTCTCTTACTTTTACTTTACTTTTACTGCACACACACACACACACACACACACACACACACACACACACACATATATATATATATATATATATATATCTGTGACTGCCTATTAATATATATCTGTGTTAATTATCCGTGTTTGAATTTAAATCTTGAAATAATTCAAAAAATTCCATATAAGTTATAAAAACTATTCACCCACCCTCTGGTTTTATGGTAGCCTTAAGATTCGTTCACATTAGTGCTACATTGTTCCCCATAGTACACACACATATTATATTATATGTATGTATGTGTATGCACGTACGTATGTATATACATATACATGTATATGTATGTATGTATGCGTATGCACGTACGTATGTATATACATATACATGTATATGTATGTATGTAGGATATTCAATTTCGTTTATAATGTAAATTCTATTTCCATGTGCTATGTCACATACTAAACATGCTAGTAGCATTTTTTATTTAATATATTGTACTTCATGAATGCTCTCATTTCGTTGAGGACTATTTATTTCTCAAAAGAAAAATGTAAATTCTATTTGATTCACATTCAAGATTAAGAAAATTATGTCTTACTTATCATATATTATATATGGATAATTTTCCAAAATAACTACTTAATTAATTTTCACGTGTTTGATGTTTGATGCATGGATTTGTCACATGTGCAATTATACTTGTTATGGTTAAAAATTATCATACTGATTTTTGGTCTAATATGTTTAAAGACGAGTGGTTTGTTTTCCTTATTCTAAATATGATAGCAGAAAGTTTTTGAAGGGCCATAAAGTAAAGTTACAACTTTATAAGTGGGATTTGTTACCTATTTAGTTTGTCGGTAACTTCCATAGAGAAGTTGCTTTGGAAGAAATATTACTAGCGATCAATATGATGATACAAATCATATAGTTTAATCAACATATACATATGCGCAAATTGTAACCTTAAAAAAAGTATATTCACAAATTTCTAAGATGCTCGTAATCATGTGATTACAAATATTTTATGTGCAACCACAATAGCAAAAAACTAGCAGTTGTTCATTGCTGGTTGATTTCCAAAATACCCTAACTTGTATGTCTTTTGTTAGCTTGCTGAATATCAAAAACTAAAATTAGAATTTTTGATTTTCTCTCTCAACCTTGGTAAATTATGTGTTATGATGGAAACCAAATTAGAGAGGGCTGCTTTATTTATAAGTGGGTAGACAGCTTAAATATACATGATATTGACTCATTCCACTAACATAAAATATGTACTAATTATTTTGAGTCAAATGTGCTTAGCCATCTAGTCGTATAAGTTTCCTGACTTTTCAATTTCATAATTTGCATGGCTTATTTAATTACAAAATCAAATAATTGGAAAACCCACTAATATAATTTTGTATTTAATAATTAATTTCTAACGGTCTTCCACTTGATCTAATAAGTACATTATAGACCATAAGTGCACAATATTTGATAAATATGGTTTCCTCAATTAAATTATCTACAGATGCGAGTCATGACGTTTCCATGCTATTCAAGATCATAATTCCTTCCATGTACCGCAACATCACCATTCAACCAAGCCTTTGATACAAAATATCGTAATGGCATCATAATCTCCATTTAAAATAAGGGAATATTTCTATCAAATAAAAATCCATAATTACATACATACATTTCTAAGAGACACAATAATAGTCATCAGAAATATCTTTATTGAATTTAATGTTATACAACCCAACCAAATAGCAATCCAAAACTAACCAATTGAGACCATATCTTTGACATGTCCTATAATGGTCTTGGGAGATTGTACTTTTTAAAAGATATGCAATGTCATCACTAGTACTAATACGATCACTTATCTCTCTTTGTTTCTAACGTCTTCTTTCAATAATAGGTATTACATTTCAATGTGAATACTTTAGGAAGAATAATGCAACGATATTATCACAATTAATTTTCAATGGCCTAGATATTGATCCCACAATTCTAAGTCCTGGAATAAAGCTTTTTATTCGTAGTCCAACATTTATGGATTCAATGCAAGCAAAGTATTCAACCCCCATAGTATGCAATAAAACCCCTGGGCACTTTTCTATGAAATGATTCCTTTAGTAAGAAGGAAAACACAACTCGATGTGATCTTCCTACTATCAAAGAACCCTCTAAATTCTGAGTCTAGATAAGTAGTCACCTCAAGGTGATCATTCCTATATGTGAGATGTAATCCTTTATACCTTGAAAATACCTCAGCACTTTCTTTACATTGTTCGAATGATAATTTCTTAGATTGTCTTGATATGTTCCTAGCATCCTAAAAATGGAACCGATGTCTGATTTAGTGTAGACTTGTGCATACAATAAGCTTTCTTTGAGCGAAGCATAAAATACACTATTCCTTTGTTCTTTTTCTAACCACCTCTGAAGCATTAATTTAAGCTAAATTTATCATCTTTCAAAAGTCGAACATTAATAGGATTGCAGGTTTACATGTTTAATTTTTCTGAAAGTTCATTAGTATAAGCCTTTAGAGACAATCCCAACATACCTTGTGATCTATATGAAAGTATCTCTATCCAATTTATGAAGGATCCTCAGATAAGTAGTTCATCTCAATATTTTCACAAAGGTATTTCTTAATTTCACATTATACCCAAGATAATTGTTAGCAATAAGTAAGATGTCAATATGTGTGTTGACGCCTAAAATGGAACAACAACCAAATGCCTATAGAAAGGTTAAGATCTAGCTGAAAATATAAGAAAAACTATAAGAATACCAAGATTTTATAGTTGTCCGGTAATCTCTGGCCTACATCCATTGTAGCTTTTATTGATTTGCAGATTTGAGAGAATTTTAGAGAGGCTCAGAGACATTTAGAGTCACATGTACAAAGGTTTTACTGATCTAAAGCCTAGAACATCAAATAGTAGTTTCCTTAGTGACTGCCATAGAGGAGAGATAGGAAAATAAAGAAGATGAAGTGCCTAAAAGTTTTTAGTTGCTGTAGGGTCTGTATATATAGGGGAATTCACTAATAGAGTTAGAGGCCCACGAAGTACAAGGTCCTAATCTAAGCCCGAAGATGCACGTGAGCCAATGTCGGCCCAATCTCCAATAAAAACCTTTTGGTACCAACTGGTTTTATGGGGAAATTCCCCTTCTTCTTCTATTTAGCCTTCCTATCTTCGATGAGCGGACTTACTTTCCTAGCCATTCCATCCACTTACTCTCCAGCAAGGGGGCAAGCTATTCGTACAAGTCCAATCCACCCGCGCTTTGGCAAGGGACTTGCACTCTATGGTCATCACCCCATCTATTCGGTCGGCTCTACCATGATAAACCAATATTAGTCATCACGTTCAAGTAGTTTTCAAAAGTCAAATTGTAACAACCCGCATATTTATCGATTGCAAATTTAAATATTTTATTTAAATATAGAATCGTTAATCGGATTGAGGTCCGAAAAGCTACTTTTTGCAAACGGCCGAATTGGAGCTCGAAACCACCTCCATTGAGTCCAAAATGGCGTTTGCGATCTTTTTGAGTATAATCTTTGATATGTTTGGAGTAAGTCGAATTTCGCTACTTTTTCTATTGGGTTTTGGGTTTGGGTTCAGCCCACTAGCTTAACTAATACCCTAGCTCAGCCCATCTCCTTCCATTCACTCATTTTCATTCCTCAAACACAAGTCAAAAACTGAAAATGGTGGAAGGGAAGACGAAATAGAAATTGCAAACCCTAGTTCCACTTGCAAGCTCAAATTCTTACTCCAAAAATCAAATAGAAGCTATTGGTAAGCCTCCTCTTCATCAGCTGTAACGCCCCACCTCTATACCCACGCTAACCAAGAACACTACGATGTAGTGCTGTCAATTAGCGCGGAGAATAAGGCTGTGGAGGAGCGACCATCCATGTAACTTCTTTGTGCGAGCATCGATACGTCAGATAGAATAGAATGCATATCTTTTAAGGAGGAAATCCGACATACCGATACAAACACAAAGCTATCACACGGTGGCTATATATAATCTTCGGAAACAAACATAGAAATAATCATAACATAAATCAGTCACAGACATCCATATCACAAAGGCGGAAGAAGATATGAATAAATATATATATCACATGAAAGTGTACATCAGAGTAGTGGTCGGAAAGATCCACGATAATACAAAAGAATAGCAACACGTGCTATACAAAAGAATAAGTACACAACATAGAGTCTATATCTCAAAGGTGTACATCCAAAAACTACTAATCTAAGTAGTTAGCCAAAAGTCAGAAATATCCTGAAGAGAAGTCAAGCAGAAGCACCTGTAACATCTCGGTCTGACCCGAGTATTATTTATAAGAAAATAATAAACGGATCAGTCTAACTATAATTATCAGATAAAATGAGATAGAATATGAGATATGATAATAGAACGTATGATAACAAAAAGGTGTCATACTATGAAAAGTATACATTAGAAATCCCACAAAAGTCATACAATATCTCAATAATCTCAAAACAGAGAAAAGAATGTCATATTCTTAATTTAATTCACCAAGCCACAATAAAATGACATACTCATCAATGTCAATGGTAAAAGCTGGTGAAACATAAATTTCCAGAAATCAATAATTAGAAATCCAGAAATCACAAGAAAAGGTTGGCCAATCCCAAACAGGAGCATGAATGCCGGTACATTGACGCAGTGCAAACGGTACGTCCAATGAACCAGAAAGCCAAGACATCGATGTAGTACAAACGGTACATCAGATGAATCAAACATTGACGCAGTGCAAACGGTACGTCCAATGAATCGGAAAGACAGAGACATCGATGTAGTACAAACGGTACAGCAGATGAATCGAACATTGACGCAGTGCAAACGGTACGTCCAATGAATCAGAAAGACAATACAATTCAGAACATTGACGTAGTGCAAACGGTACGTCCAATGAATCAGAAAGCCAGAGACATCGATGTAGTACAAACGGTACATCAGATGAATCGAACATTGACGCAGTGCAAACGGTACGTCCAATGAATCAGAAAGACAATACAATTCAGAACATTGACGTAGTGCAAACGGTACGTCCAATGAATCAGAAAGCCAGAGACATCGATGTAGTACAAACGGTACATCAGATGAATCGAACATTGACGCAGTGCAAACGGTACGTCCAATGAATCAGAAAGACAGAGACATCGATGTAGTACAAATGGTACATCAGATGAATCGAAACACATTAAAAGTACTTGGGTTGCCAGCCCACAAAGAAATGAGACGAAGCTCAATAAAATGAAGTACAGTCCTTCATATGGACAAAGAGACATCGCACAATTGCTAGTCTAAATCATAAAATGATCATCATGATCAGCGAGAAGTGTCAATCACACCAAGCTAGTAAATATATGAGTTTAGCTTCATGTCCCATAACCACTTGCTTAACTTAAATATTTACGAACAAGCTGTAAATCTTCACTAGGAAATTGTCACGAAAAGGGTTCAATCGAACAAGTCCAAGAGCTAACCGACGAAGTGAACGCAAGCGTTTCATACCACTTGTTTTACTAAGTCGTTTAAGTCGATTTCTCATTCGAGTGAAGTAAAGGCTTGTATATACTAGTAGATTGAAAATCGGTTAGAGAAAACGAACTTTAGATATTTAAAATAGTGTTGAAATCGCTTTGATGAAAGAGTTTTGATATTTACTATTAGTATTGAAACCTTCATATATCTTTAAAGTGACAATTCATAAAACGATTGTAGAACAAATCAATTCACGTTCGAAGACGTGAGTAAAGTCCAAAGAAGTCAATCCCAAAACCATCAAAGTAGAAATTCTGATAAATGCTTTGTCAGATAAGATTGCCTACGCAGAGTAATTCGGGGTCAGGTCGCGGGGGTCCAGGGGGCAGCGCCCACGGCGGGGTGCGGGGCAGCGCCCCGTCACGGTACGACCTAGTGAAGGCAAGCGGTCTCGAGAAGCCAAACCGGTCAAATGACCAAGTACTAACTCGCGAACGTCCTAGGGGAAAAATAGGTCAAACGACCAAGTACTAACTCGCGAACGACTTACGACTTAAGGGATAAGGTCATACGACCTAAGTGGAGAATGCCACGCGACTTAGCAGAAGAACAGGTCGAACGACCTAGGGGAAAAACAGGTCAAACGACCAAGTACTAACTCGCGAACGACTTACGACTTAAGCCTTGAACGACTTAGTGGAACGAACGACTTAACGACTTAAGCTTCAATTCGAGCTACGAGCTAAGGCTGGAACGACCTAGTGGAGTTAGGTCGGGGACGACCTACGACTTAAGGTCATACGACTTAACAGTTTAAAAGCCAACGACCTAGGACTTAAGAGCCATACGAGCTACGACTTAAGCTCGAATACGAGCTACGACTTATCACTTAACTCGCGAAAGACCTAGCGAAGGCAGAACACCCAGAACGACTTAACACTAACTCGTGAACGACTCAGGCCTTTAACTCGTGAACGACTCAGGCCTTTAACTCGTGAACGACTCAAGCCTTTAACTCGTGAACGACTCAAGCCAGGCGAACAGAAATGCACGCGCGCGACTTAAGCCCTTAACTCGTGAACGACTCACGACTTAGGCTTAACTCGTGGACGACTCAGCGAAGGCCAGAAACGACTTAAGGCCAGAAAAATCACCAAAACGCTGAAAATTGAAGTTTTTCGCCAATCCAATTCAAACCAAATGCAAATGTTGATGCAAATGCAATAGGGGATCATTCCCAACAGTCCAATGACAATTTAAGCAAGATGTGAGACTAAAAATCTCACCTTTTCACGGAATTTGATGAAGATGAAGCTCGGGGGCAAAGCAAAGATCAACCACAAGCTTGAATCAATGTCTTCACTTTGAATTTGGAGTTAGATGTCGAATTTGCTAAAGAATTTGAGCTTGGAATTTTAATTTCCTACTCCCTCCACCATTGTTGCTAAAGCTTCAAAGTAGATGAAGTGATGAAGAGAAGGAAGGGGTTGGGCTGAGGTAGAAGAGGTGCAGCCCAAACCAAAAGCTCAACACAAAAAGTGACGAAAATTTCACTATCTCCAAACATATCGAAGTTTACACTCAAAAAGATCGCAAACGTCATTTTGAACTCAATGGGGGTGGTCTCGAGTCCTAATTTGACCGTATGCAAAAAGTAGCTTTTCGGTCTAACATCCGACTAACAATAAAATATTTAAATATAAAATCGATAAATATGCGGGTTGTTACATCTTCTCTATCTCTTTCTCTCTTCAATCTCAGAGTTTCCTAAACCTAACTTAGGAAATATTGGTTTTGATCTTAGATTGAAGCTTGTTGAGTTGAAGTAGAGATTGGTTGGTCTTCTCCTTGTAATTGAGCTCCTTCTTCTTTGTTTTTGGGTTAAAGGTGAGATTTTTATCTCACATCTATGACTATAATTATCTTTGGTTGTTAGGTATGAATTCCTAACACTTCTTCATGTGCATTTGCCCTTGATTTGGATTGGTTTTGTGAATATTCCAATTTTTGGTTTTTGAACTCAAATTTGTGTGAAAATCCTTTTATGGATGTTTGATCCTGCTTTTGGTGATGCACCGAGGAGCATATAGGGCCGGGTTGCTGATTGGCATAAACCCTTAGAGCCAATGTTCGTCCGGTTGCATTTTGGAAGAGTTTGCTCTTCATTTGGAAGACTGAATCTGGAACCCGAAAGTTTCCAGGCAAGATTCAGTCGACTGAAATCTCTATTCAGTCGATTGAACCTGGAAACAGAAAGTTTCCAGGCCTGATTCAGTCGACTGAAAATCTCTGTTCAGTCAACTGAATTTGTTGTTTCTGCCCACTTTGTGTAACGACCCTGAATTTTTGACATTTGAAATGTGAATATTTAATTGAGTTTAAATATTCGAATGATAATTTAATTTGAAATTCAAATATCAGAATGAATTTGGCGATTAAATTATTGAATTTAATTATTGAAACTGGGTAAAAATTTGAATATTCAGTTTTAAGCTGATTAAGAATAATCTGAAGGCTTGGAAAATCTATATTGATAATTCTAAAGGTACTGGAACTTTCAGAATTGGATTTGGAACTGTTTTATTCAGTTTTGAAATTGTATCGTTTAATCGATATTTAAAAATAGCGTTCCGAGGCATAGTTTCGGAATTCGACGAAACCAGTTCCATTGGATCCGTAATATTGTATTATTATCGGATTTTAAATTTTGTAATTTTCAGAGCTATTGTGTGATCGTACGAGATAAAAACGTCTGGGCAATAATTAATCGATTTAATTTAAATATAAATTTATACACTCAAATCACCAGCCACCCTAGTCTCTGATTTGCGTCGACCTACTCTCTGTTAATCGCGTACTCTTGTCTCCTCCCCATTTTTTTTAAATAATCACGCAGGTTTGTTTCAAAGGCAGAAACAAAGAAAACTTAAATGGCGACATCTCGTTCTCCCTCTCGTAATCAAAAATCAAATGGCCGAAGTATAAAACAAACCAGCTTCCTCTTCATTTCAGTAAAACGAAGCCTTTCTCAGTTCAAAATAATAATAGCCGCATTCTCCTTTCCATTTTTCAAATCGTTCGTTTCCCTCTTCAGTTAAAAAAAAACAAAGGTCGCCGTGGGTTCTCGAGCGAGAAAGAGGAGGCGACGAAGTCTAGGGCTTCCAATTTGATGAACGGCGCTCGCGCATGCGACGTCGAGGCTGAGGGATGGTCGGTCTTCATCGACGATGGATTGTCTGCAAGGCTCGCGATGGGGCAGTGTCGCGTACGAAGCTAGGGCGTGCGAGCTCATCTGGAGGCGGCGACCTGGCACTCGGCGACGTTCGATTTCGAGAGCTCGAGTGGCAGTAGGGTTTCGCGAGTGTGATTGAGTGGATCTCGTGCTCGAGCTCAGCAAGGAAGGAGGAGGTTACGCCTTTGCGTGCGTAGGAGGGAGGAGATTGAGCTAAAGAAGGCTTCGGCAAAGATGGGTTTTGACGGTGAGGTACGATTTTATTTTCGAATTTAAAATTAATACTGTAAGATGTAAAGTAAGTTCTGTTTGATTAAGAAAAAAACATATAGATATATATATATATATATTTCAGGTTGAATAAAATATATGTATATGCAGGTTAGAAAAATATATAATATATATATACATTCATATACCACTTTTCATCACATTTATTTTAACTACTGAGTGTAGTTTATAAAAAGAATTTTGGTTAAGATTTACAGTAATGGAAAAGAAAATATTTTGTTAAATGAAGGAATTTGTTAAAATATAAAAATGAGGATTTAATGGTTCGATTTATTCGAATATTAATAGAATTGTATAATTATTTATACAAGGTTAAAAAGGAGAAATGGTCAAAACGGAAGTGGATTGCAAATTTAAAAGCTAAGGTGAGATCTTCTCACTCAAATTGAAAAGTGGAATTTTCAGTTATTGTTTGATTGCTGTTTGGATTGTGATATTAGATATGGTAGGATATATCTATATATAGCAATATATATATATTGGCATATGTATATATTGCAGTTGATGATTTCCCGCATTATATAGCGGATGAGACCCTATTGCGCCGCATAATAGCGGATGATATTTTTATAAATCCCATATACCGCGATATTCCACCTCGAAGTGGAATTGGTATTGTGCTAACATCTGTGGATGCAGGGAAACAGGTTGGAGGGATCCAACAGGATTCCTCAAAACATTTGAATTGATTTCATATGTTGTGTGATTGATTATTTATAATCTGTGTATGATTATATCTGTGATTGAATGCGTTGAGAGCTAAAATTTAGCCGAATGTATTTTTGGTATCGTTGGATACCAGAAATAAATGAAATTGGATTTCTGAAATTAAAAATTGAATTTTAGATAGTTCGGAAGAATAAAAGAATTTATTTAAAAGGAGATAAATTTGTTTGAAATCAAATTGATAATTGATTGGTTATTTGAAATAAATCTTCGGGAAATCGATATGAAAACTTATTTAATGTTGAATGAAAATTGATTTTTGTGTTGAGAATAAATTTGGAAATCGATTTGTAAAAATGATTTGGTAATTGGGATTAAAAGTTTGAATCAAATTGAAATTTGATTGGGTGTTGAAGTAAATTTAGAAATCAATTTGGAATTTGATTTGGGGGTTTGAAATAAAATTGATAAATCAATTTTGAAAGTTGATTTGGTGTTGAAAGTGAATATTTGAGAAATCGATTTGAAAAATGTATAAAAAAGTGAATATTTGAGAATGTAAATTCCAAATAGAATTTGTAAAGGAAAGGGAAATTTGTTTTAAAAATAAATATTGATTTGTTTTTAAAGTGTGGAAAATATGATTTGAACTCGGTTTTCAAATGTGAAGTGTGAAAATGTGATTTGAAATTGGTTTTCAAATGTGAAGTGTGAAAATGTGATTTGAAATTGGTTTTCAAATGTGAAGTGTGAAATATGATTTGAAATTGATTTTCAAATGTGAAGTGTGGAAAATATATATCTTGTGAAGAGATTTGAAATTTAATAATTTGGGAAAAATTATTTAAATTGGTTGATTGTTGTGAATGTTATTGATAGTTAAATAACCGACTATCAATATTTGCCTTTGAAATGGCACTTGATTTGTTTTTAAAACAAACGCGCACTATTCGGGTTAGCCGGGAAAAGACCTTTGTGTCATATAACCCATTCCGAATTAGTGATACGACGATGTGGATCGTATTGAAGACCGGTGGTGAAGACCGGATATTTTCAAAAATGAAAGGACAACCTGTCGAATGTCTCTGCACCGAGTTGCTCCGGTATATAGATTTATATCACTCTTTTTGTGATGGAAAGTCTGGACGTGATTAGTGAATATCCGGATTGCAAGGGCTTCTTTGGAAGTGCCTTCGGTTCCGTTCGATCCCGGAACGGACTTGTATGGATGTGTGTCTGACGTTACACTTTGAGATGTAAAGCTGGTTTCTATCAAATACATTTCTGTTGGTGGCGGAGAATTTATTCTCTTAGCTTAACACCCTTCTCTGAGACGTACGAGCTCAGAGGTTATGTAGTTGATGGTTACTAGTGATACATTCCCAATTTGGTAATGTGGCATACGAAGTGCTGTTGATCATTTGTGGAAAAAGCGTTGCTTTGTGAAAAAGCGTGGCTTTGTGAAAAAGCGTGGCTTTGTGAAAAAGCGTAGCTTTGTGGACGAGACTTCGTCGAGCCTCACAACCCGGTAATGGTCGAAACAGGAATGTTGCGGCAAAGGTTTGTAGGGGTAGCGCCCCTAGGGTATGCCATTTCCTTCTGGATAAAAGGTGATATCTTGGTATGGAGCCCAGATATTTTACCTATGTTGATTTTATTTTGTGGCTGTTGCTTTGTGATTGAGCATCCTCGGATAAAGGTTGGTTACGACCGGGGGATGGCATACTTATGTGTTAGTTACCTAGTTACAGCTGTACAGCGTGAGGTAGCGTCAGTGTGTTAGTTACCTAGTTACAGCTATACAACATGAGGTAGCGTCGGCCTTTTGTTTGCAGAGATCCGGTTAGGATCCGGGGCGTCTTTCCAGAGGCGTTTCTATTTCGGTATAAGGAAGTTCCTTTGCTTGACCATTTGTTGGAAATCCAAAGAAACAATACGAACCCTGTACGGTTTTAATTGTATTACCTGCTATGGAATGTGGCGGTAACCTGCTACTGGACGTAGTAGTTATAGTAGGCATACAACAATAGTTGTATGCTGGCTAAGATTGATATTATACTTTCGAAATGTTTTCCACACTAGACATTAATAATAATATCAACTGATTTTGCGTAGTAAGCATTTTTGACTATCATAAGGAGAAATCTCCTCCAATTCTGCGTTTGCATTGTGTGTGTGGCGGGAGGCCTTATGGTAGTTTCATTTTCCAAAAGCATTGCGAATTGTTTTATTTTCCTTTGCGAAAATAATTGTTTTACAATCTCACACCAGTCACCATGACTGACTCGGAGTTTATTGTTCCCTTCTAAACTCTGGGTGCCCATAATTTTCCACACTGGCAGCCTAGAGTTATGTTATCAGGATATTCTGGATATTCGGAGCTTTGGAGATAAGCTGGATGGCGAAGCGTACTACCGTACTTGTTTTTTATTTCCGCTGTGTATTCTGTAAGTGGACAATGTTATATAACTGTCCAATGATGTGTATTGTTGTAAACTCTGATGATTGATGTATGTATAAACTGATATAGTCTTTTATTTTAAAGGTTATTGATTTATCTATTGTATATTATTCCGCTGCGAAATGTGAGATTATGATATTGTCTCTGGTTCTGTGTTTCTGTTTCTTCCTTTTCTTCTGTCTTCTTCTACCTCTTCTTTTTAACCCTAATGGTTCGGTTTTCCGGCATTCGATTGCGCGGCATTTGATACAGTGGACGTATTAATGTCGACTTTCGAGCGTCGAAAAGTCGAGTCGTTACAAGTGGTATCAAAGCATCCGGTTAAGCGACAACCCTTGGCTCTGTTGGATGTTACTCATTAGAGATAGAGTCAGTAGTACTCTAGAATGAGTGTGAGTGTAATAATAGATATAAGCGCGTATTTGTTAGTGAATACAAAATTTGTTTTGTATTGTGTTGACTTATCGGTTGATTGTTTATAGATTCTGGTCGGTGCAGTCTGGCCAACTGTAATCGATAGGGGTTTCTAAACTCTTAAACAAGATGAACCGACACAATATTGTTTTAAATAGGGTGAATGAAATAATTTTGCCCCAAAACTATTTTTGTATAGAAAAGAGATCATTTTCTATGAATTATTATAGTATATGGAAGTTTGGTTGTTATGAAGTAATAATATTGAATTATTATCACTGTTATATGGAATTGAATAAGAAATTAAAATAATAATCAAAGATTTGGAGATAAATTTCATTGGTTTTATAAATATGAATTGAAAAGATAAGGAAATAAATTCATATATGAATGAAATTTGTAAGTGTAAATGGTAAATGTGATTTATAATTTGGAATAGAATTCCAAGGAAGTATTTGAAAATAAATTCATTAATGGAACGTAAATAAGTTTGATAACTTATGAAATATTTGAAATCTGATGGGAATGAGATTCAAATTGAAAATGAATGAATTTATGAATGAACAAATGAAGCTACATTTGTAAATAAATGAATTGGAATTGAAAAATGAAATGAGATTGATTTGAATCAAGATGAATAAAAAAATATTCAAACTTGGAGGAATAAAATAAAATGGATTGAATTCAATTAAACTAACTTGATAAATTATTAATTCATGAAATAATGAATTGGAAATTGAGTTAGTAAATCAAAATTGAATTGTGAGTTGAATGAAATGGTTTGAATTTGTATATAAATTCAAGTAAGTAAGAAAGAAAAATAAATTGAAATTTCCTTGTTATTGATGAAATAAATTCGAGACGAATTGAATATGGAAATTTGAAATTTTGAATGGATGAGTGAATATACTAATTAAATTAGTAGATGGAATAGATTTGACTGGTTTTCAATGAGATTTGAGTGGAATGCCAATTAAAATTGAATGGAATCAATTGGAAATGAAGTATTATATATACATGACATATTATGTTTCCAAACTAAGAATATGGAAAAGTACCTTCCATTGAAAAAATTGTGAAGGTGTTGGAACTCAGTATGAGTATCCATTTGATCGTAAAGGGATCATGTTGATTGATCACGATGTATGCTAGCGTAATTCGAGGGGTGTGATGCCCACAGTTACAAGCGATTCCACTGGGATAGTGGCGCAACCGCCGTGTGAACTACGATCTATGGCAACAACCATGGCGAAATTCAAGAGATGTGAAATCTACAGTTACAAGTGATTCTACTGGGATAGTAGCGAAACCGCCGAGTAACTGTGATCCATGGGGGGGAACGTGCTTTCCATATCCATTTTTAAAAAAAGAAAAGGATTTTTAAATGTTTTCACTGGGAGTTAGAAAATTTTTGAAATTTTTGGAAATTTTTGACTAACGACAAAAGATTTAAAATTGGGAATTGAGATAAAAGTGAATAAAGCTCAATATTCGAAATTAGAAGATGAATCGAATTCAAGTAAAATTCGAAATGAAAATCTGAATGAAAATCTGAAGATAAAATAAATTCCAAATAGAATTGAAATTGTCAATTGAATTCAAATGAAATTGAAATGCAAAATTGAATGGAAATGAATATATAACTTTGTTAATGAAGTGAAAATGAATATAAGAAGTATGTAATACTTATATTGCACTTAAGAAATGAATGAATGAAATTCTTAAGTAAATTGGTATTGGGAAATCCAATAAGTGAATTTGGACATTATTGTTCAATAAAATATACAGGGATTGTAAAGGCTAAGGAAAAATGGAATTGGATTAGATTTTGAAGATAATTTAAATTGCTCGACCAAAAGGTATGTATTTAAATTTCAGTATGAAATTTGATGAGTTTCTAATTTTGCCACTTGGCATTTTGTTTTCTATTGGGATTTGAGAGTCCGTAGGGATGTTTTGTAGTCGTACCGTATTAGCCGCGCAAAGGAGACGCTGGCGAAATTTTTCGAGAATTTATAATGTTAGAAAATTTTTGAGAAAAAATTTGAAAGTTTAAAATTTGAATTTAAATTTGAATTTTGAAGTAAACAATGTTGTTTGAAACTTATAATTGAAGTTGGAAATTTAGTTGAATTAATAACGAATCTTTAGTATAAAGATTTGTTTTGATAAATTGATAAAACTATTTAGATTGTGAAAAACAGTAGACGAGTTAAGGACCATTTTTCTTAACTTGTAATTTCGGGACGAAAATCTTTTAAGGGGGGAAGATTGTAACGACCCCGAATTTTTGACATTTGAAATGTGAATATTTAATTGAGTTTAAATATTCGAATGATAATTTAATTTGAAATTCAAATATCAGAATGAATTTGGCGATTAAATTATTGAATTTAATTATTGAAACTGGGTAAAAATTTGAATATTCAGTTTTAAGCTGATTAAGAATAATCTGAAGGCTTGGAAAATTTATATTGATAATTCTGAAGGTACTGGAACTTTCAGAATTGGATTTGGAACTGTTTTATTCAGTTTTGAAATTGTATCGTTTAATCGATATTTAAAAATAGCGTTCCGAGGCACAGTCTCAGAATTCGACGAAACCAGTTCCATTGGATCCGTAATATTGTATTATTATCGGATTTTAAATTTTGTAATTTTCATAGCTATTGTGTGATCGTACGAGATAAAAACGTCTGGGCAATAATTAATCGATTTAATTTAAATATAAATTTATACACTCAAATCACCAGCCACCCTAGTCTCTGATTTGCGTCGACCTACTCTCTGTTAATCGCGTACTCTTGTCTCCTCCCCATTTTTTTTAAATAATCACGCAGGTTTGTTTCAAAGGCAGAAACAAAGAAAACTTAAATGGCGACATCTCGTTCTCCCTCTCGTAATCAAAAATCAAATGGCCGAAGTATAAAACAAACCAGCTTCCTCTTCATTTCAGTAAAACGAAGCCTTTCTCAGTTCAAAATAATAATAGCCGCATTCTCCTTTCCATTTTTCAAATCGTTCGTTTCCCTCTTCAGTTCAAAAAAAACAAAGGTCGTCGTGGGTTCTCGAGCGAGAAAGAGGAGGCGACGAAGTCTAGGGCTTCCAATTTGATGAACGGCGCTCGCGCATGCGACGTCGAGGCTGAGGGATGGCCGGTCTTCATCGACGATGGATTGTCTGCAAGGCTCGCGATGGGGCAGTGTCGCATACGAAGCTAGGGCGTGCGAGCTCATCTGGAGGCGGCGACCTGGCACTCGGCGACGTTCGATTTCGAGAGCTCGAGTGGCAGTAGGGTTTCGCGAGTGTGATTGAGTGGATCTCGTGCTCGAGCTCAGCCAGGAAGGAGGGGGTTACGCCTTTGCGTGCGTAGGAGGGAGGAGATCGAGCTGAAGAAGGCTTCGGCGAAGATGGGTTTTGACGGTGAGGTACGATTTTATTTTCGAATTTAAAATTAATATTGTAAGATGTAAAGTAAGTTCTGTTTGATTAAGAAAAAAACATATATATATATATATATATATATATATTTCAGGTTGAATAAAATATATGTATATGCAGGTTAGAAAAATATAATATATATATATATACATTCATATACCAATTTTCATCACATTTATTTTAACTACTGAGTGTAGTTTATAAAAAGAAAATTTGGTTAAGATTTACAGTAATGGAAAAGAAAATATTTTGTTAAATGAAGGAATGTGTTAAAATATAAAAATGAGGATTTAATGGTTCGATTTATTTGAATATTAATAGAATTGTATAATTATTTATACAAGGTGAAAAATGGAGAAATGGTCAAAACGGAAGTGGATTGCAAATTTAAAAGCTAAGGTGAGATCTTCTCACTCAAATTGAAAAGTAGAATTTTCAGTTATTGTTTGATTGCTGTTTGGATTGTGATATTAGATATGGTAGGATATATCTATATATAGCAATATATATATATATATATTGGCATATGTATATATTGCAGTTGATGTCTTCCCGCATTATATAGCGGATGAGACCCTATTGCGCCGCATAATAGCGGATGATATTTTTATAAATCCCATATACCACGATATTCCACCTCGAAGTGGAATTGGTATTGTGCTAACATCTGTGGATGCAGGGAAACAGGTTGGAGGGATCCAACAGGATTCCTCAAAACATTTGAATTGATTTCATATGTTGTGTGATTGATTATTTATAATCTGTGTATGATTATATCTGTGATTGAATGCGTTGAGAGCTAAAATTTAGCCGAATGTATTTTTGGTATCGTTGGATACCAGAAATAAATGAAATTGGATTTCTGAAATTAAAAATTGAATTTTTGTTTGAAGAATAAAAGAATTTATTTAAAAGGAGATAAATTTGTTTGAAATCAAATTGATAATTAATTGGGTATTTGAAATAAATCTTCGGGAAATCGATATGAAAACTTATTTAATGTTGAATGAAAATTGATTTTTGTGTTGAGAATAAATTTGGAAATCGATTTGTAAAAATGATTTGGTAATTGGGATTAAAAGTTTGAATCAAATTGAAATTTGATTGGGTGTTGAAGTAAATTTAGAAATCAATTTGGAATTTGATTTGGGGGTTTGAAATAAAATTGATAAATCAATTTTGAAAATTGATTTGGTGTTGAAAGTGAATATTTGAGAAATCGATTTGAAAATCGTATAAGAAAGTGAATATTTGAGAATGTAAATTCCGAATAGAATTGGTAAAGGAAAGGGAAATTTGTTTTAAAAATAAATATTGATTTATTTTTAAAGTGTGGAAAATATGATTTGAACTCGGTTTTCAAATGTGAAGTGTGAAAATGTGATTTGAAATTAGTTTTCAAATGTGAAGTGTGAAAATGTGATTTGAAATTAGTTTTCAAATGTGAAGTGTGAAATATGATTTGAAATTGATTTTCAAATGTGAAGTGTGGAAATATATATCTTGTGAAGAGATTTGAAATTTAATAATTTGGGAAAAATTATTTAAATTGGCTGATTGGTGAATGTTATTGATAGTTAAATAACAGACTATCAATATTTGCCTTTGAAATGGCACTTGATTTGTTTTTAAAACAAACGCGCACTATTCGGGTTAGCCGGGAAAAGACCTTTGTGTCATATAACCCATTCCGAATTAGTGATACGACGATGTGGATCGTATTGAAGACTGGTGGTGAAGACCGGATATTTTCAAAAATGAAAGGACAACCTGTCGAATGTCTCTGCACCGAGTTGCTCCGGTATAGAGATTTATATCACTCTTTTTGTGATGGGAAGTCCGGACGTGATTAGTGAATATCCGGATTGCAAGGGCTTCTTTGGAAGTGCCTTCGGTTCCGTTCGATCCCGGAACGGACTTGTATGGATGTGTGTCTGACGTTACACTTTGAGATGTAAAGCTGGTTTCTATCAAATACATTTCTGTTGGTGGCGGATAATTTATTCTCTTAGCTTAACACCCTTCTCTGAGACGTACGAGCTCAGAGGTTATGTAGTTGATGGTTACTAGTGATACATTCCCAATTTGGTAATGTGGCATACGAAGTGCTGTTGATCATTTTTGGATCAAAGCGTTGCTTTGTGAAAAAGCGTGGCTTTGTGAAAAAGCGTGGCTTTGTGAAAAAGCGTGGCTTTGTGAAAAAGCATAGCTTTGTGGACGAGACTTCGTCGAGCCTCACAACCCGGTAATGGTCGAAACAGGAATGTTGCGGCAAAGGTTTGTAGGGGTAGCGCCCCTAGGGTATGCCATTTCCTTCTGGATAAAAGGTGATATCATGGTATGGAGCCCAGATATTTTACCTATGTTGATTTTATTTTGTGGTTGTTGCTTTGTGATTGAGGATCCTCGGATAAAGGTTGGTTACGACCGGGGGATGGCACACTTGTGTGTTAGTTACCTAGTTACAGCTGTACAGCGTGAGGTAGCGTCAGTGTGTTAGTTACCTAGTTACAGCTGTACAGCGTGAGGTAGCGTCGGCCTTTTGTTTGTAGAGATCCGGTTAGGATCCGGGGCGTCTTTCCAGAGGCGTTTCTATTTCGGTATAAGGAAGTTCCTTTGCCTGACCATTTGTTGGAAATACAAAGAAACAATACGAACCATGTATGGATTTAATTGTATTACCTGCTATGGAATGTGGCGGTAACCTGCTACTGAACGTAGTAGTTATAGTAGGCATACAACAATAGTTGTATGCTGGCTAAGATTGATATTATACTTTCGAAATGTTTTCCACACTAGACATTAATAATAATATCAACTGATTTTGCGTAGTAAGCATTTTTGACTATCATAAGGAGAAATCTCCTCCAATTCTGCATTTGCATTGTGTGTGTGGCGGGAGGCCTTATGGTAGTTTCATTTTCCAAAAGCATTGCAAATTGTTTTATTTTCCTTTGCGAAAATAATTGTTTTACGATCTCACACCAGTCACCATGACTGACTCGGAGTTTATTGTTCCCTTCTAAACTCTGGGTGCCCATAATTTTCCACACGGGCAGCCTAGAGTTATGTTATCAGGATATTCTGGATATTCTGGAGCTTTGAAGATAAGCTGGATGGCGAAGCGTACTACCGTACTTGTTTATTATTTCCGCTGTGTATTCTGTAAGTGGACAAGGTTATATAACTGTCCAATGATGTGTATTGTTGTAAACTCTGATGATTGATGTATGTATAAACTGATATAGTCTTTTGTTTTAAAGGTTATTGATTTATCTATTGTATATTATTCCGCTGCGAAATGTGAGATTCTAATATTGTCTCTGGTTCTGTGTTTCTGTTTCTTCCTTTTCTTCTGTCTTCTTCTACCTCTTCTTTTTAACCCTAATGGTTCGGTTTTCCGGCATTCGATTGCGCGGCATTTGATACAGTGGACGTATTAATGTCAACTTTCGAGCGTCGAAAAGTCGAGTCGTTACACTTTGCCTTTTGGGATTGAATTTCCAATTTGAATCGATTCGTGATGATCCTATTTGTTGTTATCATTTATTATGACTTTGATGACTCCTTTTTTGCGGGATTTTTGAATATCCATTTCGATGGATTCTTTATCGGTTTAATTGGATTTGATTCACATCTTCGAATGTGAATTTTTATGATTGATTGTTTCTACGATCGTTTTTGTGATTTGTCACTTTAAAATTATAAAGGTTTTCTATACTAGTACTAAATATTCGAACTCTTTTGCAAAGATGATTTCAACTCTATTTTTAAATATAAAGCTTGTTTTCAAAACCGGTTTCCAACTTATTAGTATATACAAACCTTTACCTCATTCGTATGAGAAAATCTAATTAAACGGCTTAGCAAAACAAGTGGTATGAAACGCTTGCGTTTACTTCGTCGGTTAATTTATGGACTTGTTCGATTGAAACCCTTATGACAATTTTCTAGTGGAGATTTACAATTTGTTCGTAAATATTTAAGTTAAGCTAGTGGTTATGGGACATGAAGCTAAACTCATATATTTACTAGCTTAGTGTAATTGACACTTCTTGATGATCATGACGATCATTTTTGTGATTTAGACTAGCGATTGAGCGATGTCTCTTTGATTCGGTTCATCGGATGTTATGCTGTACGACATCGTTGTTCCGTTTTATCGTGATTTGGTTCATCGGATGTTACGCTGTACGACGTCGTTGTTCCATTTTACTACGTGTTGGTTCATCGGATGTTACGCTGTACGACATCGTTGTTCCTTTTTATCGTGTGTTGGTTCATCGGACGTTACGCTGTACGACGTCGTTGTTCCATTTTCCTATGTGTTGGTTCATCGGATGTTACGCTGTACGACATCGTTGTTCCTTTTTATTGTGCTTTGGTTCATCGGACGTTACGCTGTACGACGTCGTTGCTCCGAATTATGTGATTTCTGGATTTCTTGTGATGATTTCTGGAATTTGTACTTCACCAATTTTCATGATTTTCTTTGATAAGTTTTATCAATTGTTGTGCATTGGTGAGTTTGTGTGTCATTGACTTGTTATGAATACAAGTTTTGGGTATGATACCCCATTTTATCTTTGAGAAGATTCTTGTGATATTGATTAATCTCTTGTTGATTTTCAACTACATACTTATAATAGTATGCCATTATGGATATTATATGTTCATGCCATATCTTTTATTCTATACCATATCATCTGATATTTATAGCTAGACTGATCCGTTTATTATTTTCTTCTTAAATAATACTCGGGTCAGACTGAGATTTTACAAGTGCTTCCTCTTGACTTCCTATCTGGAACCATCATCTGACTTTTGGCTAACTACTCTAGTTTAGTAGTTTTTGTTGTATACATTTGAGATTAGACTCCTTGATGTATACGTATTCTTTTGGCTAGCACTCGTATCTATTCTTTTGTGTTATTGTGGATCTTATTTGACCACTACTCTGATGTACACTTTTATGTGTTATATTCATATCTATTTCCGCCTTTGTGATATGAATTGTCTGTGACTGATTTGTGTTATGTTTATTTCTATATTTGTTTCCGAAGTCCATATAGCCACTGTGTAGTAACTTTGAGTTTGTATCGGTATGTCGGATTTCCTCTTGAGATGAAAAGTTATATTTTATCTAGCATATCGGTACTCGCACAAAGCAATTATACAGATGGTCGCTCCTCAACAGCCTTATTCTCCGTGCTAGTTGACGGCATTACCTCGTAGTGTCCTTGGCTAGCGTGGGCATAGAGGTGGGGCGTCACACAAATATTCAAACGAAAGCAACTAAATGAGTGTCCTAGTCATTCATCCTAGGCATCCAAATCAGAGTGTGTCTAAAAGACCAATCGAGGCCCCATACACATGTAAGCGGCCCGAGGTTATTATCATCCTAGTTATTTAAAACAGAAAGTAAAGCATGTGAATCAGACCTAACTCCCTTCCTTCCCGATCATGGGATTTCCAATCTCGACCCAGATCCACGGTCATATCTTGATATATTTGTTGTAGATAGTGACTGCTTCGATCTCACAACTACAATTTTGTTTCTTACATATTGTTGTAACTACTTACGCCGAACCAACTCTTCTATCAAATTATGAAGGTGTCTGCACTCGTTCGTTTCGTGTCCATCCACCACATGGAAGAGGAAAAACTTTCCAGACCTTCTCCCTCGATCTGTGGTTTCTCTCTTAACTGGCCTCCGATAGGGGATCTGCCCTAGTTTCTAGGTATATCCTCTCTGGGGTTCCAGTTAGATCGGTGTTGGAAGAGAACTTCGATTCCCTCTTTTGCCGCTTTGGTCCTCCGAAATCGTCATCAGCCTTTTTCTTTCCTTTGTCTTTACCATATCCTACTCCAGATAGTCCTTTGTCATCTACAACATTAACATCAACAATATCATCCTCAGCGTCCTCTTGATGCAAATATCTCTCAGCTTCATGACAAAATTTCATGAGATCCATTAGTAGATCCCTTTCCAATGTAATTTTGAAGTTAATCTTGCTCACGATTCTAGACACTTCCTCCATCAGGACTATTGATGGATCCAGCTTATTGACTATGGCAGCTGCCATGTTAAACCTTATCGGATAAATTCTCAAGGTCTCTCCAGCCCTTTGCTTCACATTCGATATCGCCATTGTAACAACCCTAAATTTATTATCAATCAAATCAATTAATTAAAAGGCTAGGATGACCCAAGTAGCAGAGGTATACAGAAATGAATTAATGGAAAATGGATAAGAGGGCCTAAGCACAAATTATCATGGGACAATAAAAATTACTCTTTCTATTCATTCATTTCATAGTACCTAAAATAAAATAAAATAAAATGCTAAGGAAGAACTTTAATGGTAGTGGCTTAGAGAAGGCATGTAACGACCCATAATTTCACCATATTGAAAGAGCATATTTAATTTATTTTAAATATTCAAATATAGAGTTATCAAACTTAAACAATCATGTTTTATAAGAGTAACAAAAACAATGAACTTACTTTTAGAACTAGTTTACAAAAATAAAGATTTTTGTCGTAAAATTGATAAAAGTCGGTTTTCGATAAAATTAGATATATGTTCAATTAGTTGTTTAAATGGTAAATAACTCTTTTAAATGGTTTTATATTGATAATAATTGATTGATAAATTTTTTACAAATGTATATATACTTGTTTTATAAAGATTGACAAATTTCGTCGCACTTTGATAAATCAACGTCGTAGTTTGACAATTGAATTTTAATATTATTTAATATGGTTTTATAGCTTAAATAAACTTTTTTAATTATTAAAGATGATAAGAAATTTATTTTCAAGTTTTTTATACATAAATAAATAGTTTGATTAAAAATAGAAAATGTGTTTGGAAAACGTTTTGTCAAAAATAAAGGTTTTGTTCAATATAAGTTGTATACAAATTTTGCAACTTGAATAGTTGTTATATAAACACATTAACAAAGAAATAAACACCTCACTTATATTAACTAAGGACTAATTACGCTAAGTGTTTAATTAAGTAAACAAAAGTACAAAAAAGGATATTTTCACCAGATCCAACATAAGTCAAATCAAATCACATCAAAATCAAAACAAATCTTCACTTTAATCCACTTTTCCATCCAAATACATCCCTTAAGTATTAAATAAAGATGACATAAAGAAATGATGTGATGTGAAAACGGTAAGTGTTGAGAAAGGATGTTTACTTAAAAGGAATGGTATTTTTGTCAAATTACATTCCTTAAAGGCTAAGGCTTCTAAGGCTATAAATATGGACCCTTATGCTTTCATTCTTCACACTTCCATTCATTCTTTTCTTAGCTTCTTCATCTTGCTCTTCTCTAATGGCTTCTTCTTTTCTCTTATCTCCTTACTAACTTTCTTAAAAACATATCGAACCAACTTCAAACTTCACCAAACTTTGCCAAAGTCCTTAGAATATCATTAAAACATGGTTTAGTAACTAAAAAGTTGAAAATGATGAAGGAAGGGGTGGAGTAGGAGGAGGCCGAACCTAGGAGAAGGTGGAGGATAGCTATGGCCGAGATCAAGAAAGGAGGAAGGTGGCCATGAGTAAAGAAGGGGAAGGAGGTTATAGGCATGTAGTTTAAGAGGAAGAAAGGGTGGTTTTAGTGATGTTTGGTTGAAGTTGAAAATGGTAATGAAATGTTGTTATAATGAATGTTGGTAGGAAGTAAAACGATTTGGTTAATGGTGAGAACTTGATTTAAATACATATTTCTTATAATTTGAAATTAATTATAAAATGGTTAGCATGAATATTAAAAGTAGTTATGATGTTTAGTTGGTTAACCAATAATGTTTGATGGTTGCTTAAGAAGTAAGAAGTAATATATATATATATATATATATAGTTAAACATGTCAAATGAATGTGAGCTCCTTTATTTTAAATTCTATTCTTGCTCGTTGCTATGATAACCATGATTATACCCTATGATTATATGTTGATTAAACTCCATTTAGTTGTAATATGGATGCTTGAATGAATTTGGTTGTATGGATGAATTTGGATGAATTTGTGATTGATAATATCAATACCTTAACTAAACTGACTAAGTTATTAGTCATAATTAACTATAGTTGATTTGAGTCCACACTTTTTTACAAATCATATATGGTATACTGAGCATAGTTAAGTTTCTTTTCATATTTACTATTGAAAAAAGAATTCGTTTTGGAAAAGGTAGAAATTTGATTTGAAACGAGAAGTTAAAAAATAAAGTTTTGAAATTGTTTTAAGGGGAAGTTAGTGTTTTAAGATTTTAAAGTTAATGAATTCTAAAGTTTTAGAATTTAGAAAAAGATAAATAGTTTATGATTTAAAAAGTTTTAAAAAAATAGAGAATATTAAAGTAATATAATATAAAATATTTGGAAATAAAGTGAAAATGGGTTTTTAATAAATAAATTAGTAAAATATTGATTTAAAATGGTTTATAAATGTTTTATAAATAATAAAACTCAATTTGAAGAAGTTTTGGGAAAATAGTGAAAAACAAGTCAAAATAAGACGTGTCACGGTAGTTCGCAATTTCATGTCGGAAAAGCTAAATGAATGTGCAGGTTAGAAACGGAGTCAGAATTCTTAGAAATAAGAACTTCCCAGATCCTTATAACCATAGTTTTCAAATGGAAAAGAAAAACCAAGATTTCATCTTGTAGATTTTAAGATATGACCAAATCAAATTTTTAAGAAAATCACGCTTTGCAATTAAGTACCAAAGTGTAAAATTCTTTAAAATGAATATTTTTAAATGTTTAAAATATGAAATAAATTTGATAAATATGATAAAATGTTTTAGGGGAATTTTTTTTAAAGGACAAATTATTTAAAAAAATTATTCATAAGGACCGGCAGAAAAAAATTTCTTCCAAAGGACAGGCCCAAAGCCCAGTCGCGCGTCAAAACATATTGCCATTCCGTTCATTCGTCTTCCAGTGCAATTTTGAAATCCACACTCATCTTCACGATACAAAATTAAAATTAAGGAAAAATGGCGAACGAAACCACAGAAAGATCGCTACCTCCATCTCAATCGCATTCGTCAGAAATTAAAGAACAAACAGAGTTTGAGAACGAATCTGATACCTTATCCCCTCAATATGATATTCGACAAAAACCTAATATCCTAGCGCATCATTTTGATCATCAGCTTGAATCTGGAAACAAAGAAGCTAAATCTAAGAATCGAGAAGAAATTGAAAAGCTAGCAGTTGAGACGCAGCAGAAATCAACAAAATTAAAACTACCAAAAAGGTTAATAGAAGAAGATATACAGCAACAGAAGGAAAGAAGAACAAAAAGGAAACATGAACAAAACAGAACAGAAGAAAAGGTAAATGATATTATTAAATGTAGCATAACAAATCCATTGTACATTGATTATGATACTATTGAACTTATTTTACAGAAGAATGAAGAAACCATGCAGGAAAAAACACTTGGTGACAAATCAACTGGACAACAAATGCAAAACAGAGAATTAAGATCGAAGAAAAAAAATGAGAAAATAATTCAGCAGCAACTTCAAAAGGCAATTAATACCATTCAGTTATAAAACTGATACTATTTAATCTTTAGATGTATTTTAATATTGTTAATATGTATAACAGGAAAAAGTAGAAACAAATAAGGCAAAGCAAATAGCTGTTGAGGAATCTGAAGACGAACAAGCGAACATGGTAAATGTACAAGCCATATCACTAATAAAGATTTTCATGTTCAAAAAGTGATAGTTATAGTTTGTTTGGTAGAAGTCAAAGATTAGTTGGTTTAAAAATAGATTTCGTTGCTATTTGTTACAAAATTGATACTAATATATTGAAAATATGATACCAAACATCTGTTAGAATTAATGTGATACTTTGTGTTTAGGAAAATTAAAGTAAGCACACAAATAAAAACTGATACCAACATACTGCAATAGTGATACCTATAGTCTAATTGTGTGTTTTCTCATTTTAGTTTACAAATTATTTAACCATCTTTTTTCTAGTACAACTGAAACTAAATTCTTACAAAATGGTACCCACTGTATAAAATGTTTTAGTTCATTTGACAATGTTGTAATTTTTCAATAAAGTGATACCTATAATTCAAAAAATGATACCCACTGTATAACAAACTGATACCTATATTTCAAAAAATGAACCTATTGTTTGTTTAACTGAAGACAAAACTTCATAATTTTTTTAGAAAATATTATATACTTTATAACAAAACTGATATAGGTATATACATAAAACAATACCCACTATCACAAATATAAAATTGATATCAATGGAATGAAAAACTGATACCTACTGTCTGTTTTTATGGACATCATATCTTAAAATTGGTATACTGTTTGTTAGAACCAAACTGATGCATACAACTTATAAACATGATACTCACTTTATCTGTTGTAAACTTTGTACTTTTAATTATACAAATTACTGTCATTGTAATTTGGAACAAAAATAACACAAATATAAGCTAAAAATTATACATGCAGTATGTTTCTTTTGAAGTTATTATGTACCAATTTTAGAAGTATTTCAACCAGAATTATTAAAACATTGATACCTACATTTAGCAAAAATGATAGCAAATTTTAGTTAAATAAAAATACCATGTTTTATCTCATGTTTGTAGAAACTGAAACTGGTATATCATGTTATATATTGTTTTGTTTCAATGCTGTTTGTTTCACTAACAACTTAATGACACATTTTCATGAAATAGGACGATGATGATTTTGTCAATCCATGTCATAAAAGCATGCATGCAACATCAGAACAAACAACAAAACAGATAGCAAAATCGGAACATGTTAAGCCAGAAACTGCTTATAGATGTGGCTTACAAGCTATCTTCGAGATATTAAAACTAGTCAAAGAAAAAAATGGATTGACCAAAAAGCAAGTTGACATCTTAAAGAAGACACCATTTTACAACTTCTTCAAAGTCATCTATGAAGAAAAAATAACAATGAAAGAGTGCAAAAAGCATCAACAAAACTTGGATGCTTTATACAACTGCTACTGTATGGAAACTGATACCTTCATCTTAGGAGAAGACAAAATGAAGGTAACTGCCAGAGATATAAGCTTATTGTTCGGTCTGCCATTAAAAGGAATAAACATAGAACCGACAAAAAAATTGACGAGCAGAACCATTCCACCAGACTGCAAAGACTTTGCAACTAGAAACTTTGGCACAAATACTTACATAACAAGAAATGTTGTGGAAAGAAGAATAAAACAAGAAATATCAAAAAGGAAAAAAGAAAATGAAGAAGATCTCCCTTTGTTGATAGTAATGCAAATATTTTTGACATTTTTCTTTCCCAACAACCAACAAAAGCTGAGATGGGGAATTCTACCCTATTTGGTTGACAGTGAAACAATGCAAAGTGTCTCATGGCCACAAACAATAGAGAAAAATTTTAGTAAATTTGTCAAGAAGTTTATCTCTAAGCCAAGTAACATGTCTGGATGTTCAATGCTTCCATTGGTAAGATGTGTTATGCAAAATATTATTAATTTAAAAAAAATGTTATATTCAACATTCTTATCTAATTATATCTTTAAATTTTTATAGTACTGCATCTGTGAGAAAATGAACCTTATTCAACCAAGAAAGCAACTTGCTGAAGATTTACCCAGATTTGCACGATGGGATGTAAGAAAACTTAAAGACATTGTTGTGAAACAATTGTTGAAGGATATAAAAGTTGGCAATGTAAGTTAAAGTTAATTCTTACTTACAGTAGTATTTATCAGTGTACATTTTATGTTCTCTCTTTCTGTAGTATCAGTTTCAACACTTAGAATAATTATTTGTCTCTACATAGTATCACATATGTCTCTTTGTAGTATCACTTTAACTTCTGATTAGTATCAGTTTCATTTTGTAGCTTTAAATTTTAAAATAAATTACTATTTCAATTACACAGGTGAAAGAAATAAGCAATATTCTTCCACATGAACAGAAGCTACTCCAAACAGGATCGATAAAAGAAGAATCAAGTGAAAAAAGAAAAGAAAACCAAAGGAAAAAAAGAAAAATTGAAGAAGCAGAAAAAAGTGCTCGATCTTTTGAAGATTTTGTAAGCCTTAATGTTTTGCAAACGCACATTAAAGATTTGGAAGAAGAGGGTAAGAAGACAAAGAAGCAATTAGAAAAAGAAAAGGAGTTGAGGATAAAGGTTGAAAAAGAAAATTTGAAATTGAAAGAACAATTGAAAGAACTCAAATCAAGAATAGAAGAAAGTGAAAAGAAAAATTCAGCAGTTGAACTAGAGAGTAAGCATATGGAAGATGAACCTGACAACATTCTAAAGGAACATGCACATGTAGAAACACAAATGGAAAACAGAGAAAAGAAATCCACAACTGAAAGCAATGAAGAAGAGAAGGAAGACAAAAATGCTGAGCCTCATGTGGAAAAAGTTAATACAGCAAATAAAATAAATGAAGATGAATGTTTAAATATAGAAGCCCAAAATGAAGAAAAAACATTCACAGCGGAAACTATTGAAGAAGAAAATCCAGAGTGTCAAGCAAAAATAACACAAATGGACAGGTACATGATTTTTTACTATTGAAAATAACACTGTTTGATTCAAATTAATGCTTGCTTATATTATAAATATTATCAATAATTCTGAGTATAAGTTAAAGTAAACTGATACCTAAATGTATTAAAAACTGATACCTATGTATATAAATATTGTAAATTGAACTATTTATGTTCATCATCATTTAGTAGAGAACTAATACCAAAATAATGCACAATTTATATGCATCAGTTGTTTGATTATAACTGATGGTTGGTTAATTTACAAACAATTTTCACTATGAAATAAATCAAAACTGATACCTATATGTATGAAAAACTGATACTTACTTTGTGTTTGAAAAACTGATATCTATGCAAAAATGATACCCATAAACCGCCACTATTAACATTATTGATACTAATAATATTATATTCATTCACCAATAACAAAAACTGACAGCTTCTTATTGTTAATACAGATTCTCAACTGAAAAAAATGTAGAAGAAGTTGAAGACACAACTACTGACACTAATACAGAACAAGTTCATCAAACAACTGAAACAGTGTTGAACAAAACAAATGAAACAGTGTTGGAAACAAATGAAGATAAAACAATGAAAAAAGATATAAAAGAGGTTCAAAAATTGGAAGAAGATACCAATAAAGAGAGCAAAGTTGCACAATACAGTGATGTAGTACAAGACCTAACACCTCCATCTTTCAATCTCAATATCACACAACAGTTGCAAGAGGGAATAACAGAAAAGGACAAAGAAAACAAACCAGCAAAACCTTCTGGTCGGAAAAGGAAACAAATAGTTCATAAGCCATCTTCTTATGTGAAAAGAATAAAAGAAAGAGCAAGGAAAAAAAGAGAAAGCCTCAGCTTTGAATATGGTCAGAGAAGGAAAAAAACAGCAAAAAAACAAAAACCTGAAGCAAATGAAAATGATGAAAAACTGGAAGAAAATGATGAAAAAGAAAGTGCAGAAGAGTCAATCCCAATGCCAATTCAAGTAATAGAGCCAACACTTTCAAATGTAGGACTAGGACACTGCAGCAAAACTTTGGCATACTTGAATATAGAACAACAAAATACAATCAAAACTTTCTTTGTTATGACATCATCAAAAGAGTAAGTATACAAAAATATATACTAATTTTGCTGGTTAAAATAACATTGTATAAATATATGTAACATATTTTCTTAAAACAGAGATATAGCATGGACAGATAATGACACAATTAGAGGAGGATGTACAATAACAAAAAAGTACTACAAGAACTTCTTGAAGAAAATGCCACACATGGATCGGTACACACTTTTTTTTTGTTTAATAATACTGCTACCAATAAAAATAATTACAAAAAATAATGTGTAATAGCTATGTCCACTGCTATTTGTACCAAAACTGATACCTATTTATAGCCAAAAATGATACCTAATTACTATTTATTACAAAGTGGTGGTCTATTAGTTGAATTATGTATTAACTATCATGTATGACAAAATAAATACCAAAATAGTGCAAAACTAATTCCTAGTGGCAGTTGATATAAATTCATACTTTTGTTTTCTAGTAGCAATTGATTTAACAGCATGTACAAAAATGATACTAAGTCAGGGCAAAAATGATACCCAGAAGTTGTTTCATCATATTTCATGCTTAATTATTCTTGTAATTTGTAATATATTTTACCACTATTTAAACAAAAGATACTAATTATCATTGAATATTGCTTCACCAGTAACAAAAAATTACATTTTCTTGTTGTTAATGTAGATAATTGACTGGTATTTATCTAAATGTGGGCTGAAAGAGCACAACTATGCATTCACAACAATAATGACGGTAAATAAAACTGTAATATACAGTAATATGATAAATGCTAAATATATATTGAATTCTAACTTATTTTTTTTATTTAACAGCAAGCTATAGTTTTCAATATACATGGAATTATAAAATCTTTAGTGCTGCCTTTCCTTGAACAAATTGTGGATGATGAATACACAGATGCTATATATTTTCCATTGCATTGTGAATTCCATTGGACAGTAGTAACTTTGACATACCCAACAATGGAATGGAGTCATCTAGATTCTAGACGTCCAAGAAGGAATTCTAATGAAAGAAACAACCCTAGTCTAAAGCAGGCAATGATATTGGTATGATATATTTTTGTTAGGATAGAAAATAATTTAATTAAACAAATTGAACATTAACTAACTTTGTATTGTTTTGTCTTCAATAGAGAAATAAAATTGAAGAAATGCTGAAAGAACTTTGGAAAAAGAAAAACATACAAGATAAGCAGGTGAAGGCAAATGAAATGCATCAGATACCATGTGCACAACAAGGATCAGACACGTAAGTTGTTTATGTTGTTCAAAATGATACCTACTGACACTTAAACTGACAAAACTGATATTGCTAATATTCTTTTAAACAGACTTGACTGTGGTATATACGTGATGATATTCATCATATCGATGAACATAAGTCAAATACCACTCAAAATAGCCCCTGAACAAATGCTGAAATCAAGAGCAAGAATTGCACATCAGATATTAACTGACAAAGAGCACTGCTGGAGCTTAGCCAAATTCATGTCAAGTTTGGAAGAAGAAAGATAAATGAACAAATCAAACAACTTGCAAAAAGTGCTAATATTTTAACATGAACTGATGTACATTTTAGATATTTTGTTATATGTAGTTGAATTTAATTTCTGTTTTAATGTTGGTACAATCAATGCTTTATATTAGTACAATTTGTTGTACAAACTATGAACATATTTCTGATGATGTTCTGTTCTTAAAACAATGTTGATCTTACTTGTAAAAACAATGATGATCTGGTGGAATGATTTGCTGTAATTGATTTTCATTTCTTAACCTGAAGTTTGTATTATAATAAGATTATACAGTGAATGTTCTATCATGCAACTATTGATCCTACATAATATTATCAGTTTTATGATTCAACTACCAGTTGTATAATAATATTATAAGATTTCATATCATATATCAATAGCAAACAGTAATTGGGTATCGGTTTTAATAACTACTAGTATCAGTTTTGCTCAAACTGACACTCAACATACTCTATGAAACAACAATTAACATCAGTGTCAGTTTTTGCTAACACAAGATATCATTATAATTATTAATTAGTACTAATGTCTGTTATAGAATGTATTATAATACACGAAACTGATACTAAAAACTAACCAAAACTGATACTAAAGTCCTTATATCCAATCAAACAAACATTATCTCCGCCCAAAAGAAAGCATATATCAATTCAATCATCTTCTTCAATCAATTACACAATGATTATCATATCCCATATACTATAATATCTACTTTATTATAAATAACTAAAATATACATAATTAAACAAAACTGATATCACACAAAGAAAAAATGATACCATAATTTATACCAACAGAATGCGTAACATGATACTAAACAACTGAAATTAACAGTATGCAACAAATATCAAAACAAATGTTTGAAATAAATAAATAAATAAACACCAAAACTGATACTGTAAAAACATATAACTAATACTAAAACTGATACTATCATTTATACTACATAGCTGAAATTAAAATCAAGTTGATAATATGCTATACTGAACACAAATTAATAACAAGGTTCAATTACAGTAAACAATCAAAATAAGTCACACAACCACTTATTAATCTAAACAAATTCAAAATGTAAAATCAAATCCTCTTTGAAGCTTGACAATTCCGTTTATTATGACCAAACTGCTTGCACTCTCCACATCTATTTTGCTTGTTCTGAAAATATGAAAATCCTCCTTTGCGCTTGATTGATGGTCTACCAGCACCACGTTTCTCCTTTGGTGGCTTGATAACATCTTGAATGCTACCATCAACAATAGACCTATCATAATTTGGAATAGGATTTATAGCATTGGCATAAGAACATCGATAAGCATCAACAGTGAAATACTTCTCGACAAAATCATATACAGACAACTTAGACTTGTTCATACACTTTATAGCATGAGCATAAGGAAATCCCGTAATTTTCCATTGGTTGCAACTACAAACCCGCTCCTTCAAATCAACACAATGAGAGTTTGGAGATTTCACTTCATAAGCATAATCAGAAGATTTATATACATCCCATCCAAATCCTTCTTCAATCAACTTATCTAAGCGTAACTCCATAGAAGGACATAGACTTGTTCTCCACAAACAACATTCTTCTCTTCTTCTAGACATTTGTTCCATAATCTTAACACGAATACCATCTAAACACAAAGTAATAGGCAATGTTCGTTCATTTAAAATCCAACTGTTAAAACTTTCTGCAACATTGGAACTATATTCGCCATAACGTTTCCCTGGAAAAAATAAATCCACCCACTTATCAAATGGCTTATCCTTTAAAAAATTAACACCAGCAACACCACCAATTTGACAAAACTTAGAATATGCTCCTTCAAATTCATATAGATTTGAAGCTCTAGAACACATTTTGAATAGATCAACAATAGACACATTTGCATTTTTGGCTTTCACTGCTGAAAGAAGATTTTGTTCCATATGCAAATAGCAATAACTGTGATAATCTGAAGGAAAAACATCACGAACACCTGAAAGCAAACCTTGGTGGCGATCTGACATAAAAACTAAAGTACGCTCTTCTTGAAGCATTTGTTTTAAATGGTTCAAAAACCATGTCCAGTTATCCACATTTTCTACAGAAACTACACTCATAGCTAAAGGGAAGAAACCTGCAAATGCAAAAATAATTAGTAAAAAAAACTAAAAGTAATTATGACCATAAATATAAAACAATTCATAAAACTGATACTGACAGTAACAAAACTGATACCTAAAACCTGATATGACCATTATAAAAAATATTAATAACCACAACATTATGCACAGTAATCTTCATTCTAAAACAACAAAGAAACAAAAATTGACATATATTATGATACAAAGGAAATTTCGATACTACATAACTATAAATGATACCATATATGAACATACTTGAAACTGATACTAAGATTATACCGAAACTGATACTAATCTCCTGTTTAGCAGTATGAAATTATTATACCAAATACAAACTTACAATTCAATACAATGAAAATTCTGATACTAGAAACTTGCTACTTATAAACTACATTTCTTAAAACAGATACCAACAGAATACAAATTATGGTAAAAAAATGTATATTAATGATTATGCCAAGTATTATGATCTCAATACAAATAACTCAAATCTGAAAACAAAGACATACCTTGATCACCATTTTTTGCAGTAGCACCCATCAACACACCAGGACGTCCCTTCAAGTGAGTAGCATCTAAGAATATCATAGGACGACAAGACTTGAAACCAAGTAAACAAGCGCCAAAACCAATAACCACCCTTTCAAATTCATTACTACAAGGATCAACATCCATATCAACATAACTATTTGGATTAGATTTTTTCACTGCTTCCAAATACCAACTCAAATCGTTATAAGACAAAGCATCATTACCGTGCAACTCCATCAATGCAAGTTGTTTTCCATGATAAGCATAACCATAAGACAACTGAAAATTGTATTCTCTTTTAAAATCAACTATAATATCCTTAGGCTTTTTACTTGGACAATCGCGGATCTCATCAATAATCATCGATTTAACAAATGAACTAGATATATGTGGATTATTCACATGTCTAAGACCAGCCCCACAAGAATGATCAAAAACCAAATTTCTCATAAAGAACCTTTTCAATTCTCCAGAATCACAGGAACCATGGACTTTGAAAAGACAACCATCCTTATATGATGAGCAAATCACAGTAACTCTTGTTGTACAATTCTTTAAAAATACTAATTCATACCCCTTTTGAATTTGATATGCCATCAAAAACTCTCTAAATTGTTCAGCTCCTCCAAAACAAAAACCAACAAAATTGGAAATGCTTAATGTCGACCCTCTCCTCAACATATCTTTTAAATAACTTTTACCATTAACAACAACATTTGAACAGACAGATACAGTAGAAGATGAAGAAGCACGAACAATGGATGAACTTGAAATAGAAGCACCATCAACATATTCCAATTCAGAACCCTTAACCTTAACAGTAAAACCAAAGAAAGAACTTTTCTTGTATAACTGAAAACAAATTATACTCTGAATATCAGAATCAGTGTCAACCATAATAACTTTGTCCTCAAGTACATAAGAAATCTGAATAGAAAGAGGAGTTAATTGAGACCAACATCGACATATCTCATTCTTCAAATCATACAAAGAGCAATCAATAGACAATCGAGTGCTAAAAGTGTTATTATTCAACACAAACAGACAAAGAAGACTGTTATCCCCACTGTCAAAAAAAATAAATAAAAATAAACGTTAGTAAAAATACATTCAATTTAGAACATTATTCATTCAATTTCACAAAAACTGATACCTACAGTATACACAACGGATACCTAGTTATTGATAATAAAAAAAATGATACTAAGAAAGAATAAAAATGATACCCAGAAACTGAACCTAAAGTACAATAGTTTTCCACTATATCACAACTTTATATACAACTCAAGCAACGATACTTTTCCAATCATCCCAACATTAATGCAAGAAAATGCAAGATAAATTAAATGAAAAGATAACTAGAATACAACACTGCATAAAGAAACGAGTATAATAATAAAATACCTGCTGCTACTTCCACAATTTTCCATCGATGAACGAACAAACAATGAGAAGAACAACACTGCATATCATTCAAAAAAATGAAAACAAATAGAAAGCACAGACAAACTTTTTTAAATCGAATAGAAAAACAACAAAAAACAGAATAATATAAGCATACCTAAAAAGAACGAGATCACGGTACAAATATGAAAAGAACGAGATCAACAAACGCACGTAAGAAAAAAATGATCGATGAAGTACAATTTTCAGAAGGATGGAATTGTAAAAAACGAACGAAGTTGATCGATATTATTTTCAGAAGGACGGAATTGAAATAAACGAACGAAGGTGATCGATTTTATTTTCAGAAGGACGAATTTGAATTAAACGAACGAAGTTGATCGATATTATAATTGGGAGAAAGAGATTTGATCGCGACTGAAAAAATTTGATCGAAAGGAAGAAGAAGAAGAAACGCGCGAAAGTGGGCTGGAAGGAAATACGATAATTTGTCCTTTTGAGAAAATAATTAGCGGGCTGTCCTTACGGTAAAAAAAGCCCTAAAAATTGTCCTTGAGGAAAATTTCCTGAACGTTTTAAAAGAGATTTGAGTTATAAATATGGATTTCCAAATGATAGACTAGTTGTTATAATCAAATAAGCTTGTAAAACACTATTTGCATCACTTTTCTTCAGCAGTTTTAAATAAACTTTAGAAGTATAAATTTAAACTTAACTCTTCTTTCCCGAATCTTTTATAAATGTCTTTAAATAAACAATTTAGTATTTTAAAGATGATTTGGAAGTTTTAATAAGAGTTTAAATAAATGGTTAAGAGAAATTGTTTATAACACTTAAACAATATAATTGAAATCATTTCCTTGAATGTAATAACAAATTGAGTATGCGGAAACGACTAGTATATTTGTCCCGCTTATGAGATCTAGGAAGGTTAAACAAGGTGTGTAACTAAGGTTAGGAATGGAGCAGCCAGTGCCCTGAACTTACTTGGCCCTTGTTTTCTCTTTCTAGGCGAGGGGTGGAATAGATCGAAAGGAAAGCTCGGATATTCTGAAAAGATCTCATTTAATTTTTTCCAAAAGTAAGGAATTTTCAAAGAATTAATTAAACCAGATTTTTAAGTACAAGGAATACTATGGCCAAACTCTACATTAAGTTCCAAGGAGGGAATTTGTACTATCCGCGAGAATTGAAAAGGTGATTTCACCGTTATTCCACGAATAGTGCGAGTTGATTACGGAAATTAATATAGGTATGATTAGTCTAATCTTTTACTCAATATAACTGGTTTTGTGTTTATAGTACACGATGTCTTAAATAACATTGTTTTTGACCCAATTAAGACATGTTTCAGAAAGATGAAATTTTTATTAAATTTTCGTAAATGACTTGAAGATTTCCAAAATTAAAAGGATCTTGGTTAACTAGTAAAAAGTTAAAATAAAAAGAGGGGTAATAAATCCTTTATACACATATTCACATTTTTATCGATGATTGGATTTTCGAAGAGACGGGGATCAGATTTGGGTGATTCCTATCTGAATATCACATCGAACCAATTTAAGTTTTCGAAGTAAAACATGTTGAAGATGAAGATCATTGATGACGAAGTCTTCATGATGTAGGGCTACTTGCCACTAGAATCTCAGGGAAATTACCATATCATATACTTATGGTGGCAGTAGTGCTCTGTTATGAAAATCTTCGATTTGCAAGGACTAATCGCTACTAATGCTAGGGGTAATTCCCAATAGGATGTGGTAGGAGGAGTGCCTTCGGTTTATCCTATTCCTGGACAACTTGTATGGAGGACTGTCTAACATTGCATGCCTAGATCACATTGATTGATCTCTATAAACGTATCATCTGCTTGGTGGTGGAGAATGCAACTTCTCTTAGCTTAACACCCTTTTTTGAGACATACGAGGTCAGAAGTTATACATTTGTAGAAATCAGTTGTGTGATTATGGAATGTTAATGTGGCATTCAAAGTGGAAAGTTGATGTTCTATGTAAAAGTTAATCACTACTTCAGGCCTCGCACTGGAAATGACTAAAACAGGGTAGATGTGGCAAGGCTATATGGTTCGCAACCATTAGGGGTATAATCATTCCCTTCTAGATATATTTCTACCTGCTATAACGTTCGGGTTTAAATTAGGTGGTGTATGCTAAAGCGCACTCTGATAGGTCGGTAACGACCAGGGTGATGACATATTCGGTACTATCTAGTTAGAGGTAGGCCAGCCTTGCGTTGGTAGAGGACCATTAGTTTGGCCTCGGTACATTCCTCTAGATGTACCGTTGGAAGGTAGTCCCTTACCTGGTCATTTGTTGGAAACCCATTCTCCAATACGTGCCTGCTATTTTGGTTATAGAGCCTAGTATGCTGGAATTTAATAATGGTAACAATTTCGGCTATTTGGATATATTTACATGAAAAGTGTTTTCAAAGAATGTTATTGAAAATAATATCAAATAATTTGATAAAAATGTTTTAATTATCATATGGTAAAACCTCATTCGTGTTTATGTGCGGCGTGGTCTTATGAGATACTCTTTGTTTTCAAAAGGTTTTTGTCACCAATCTATGATCTATGACACTATCATTTAGAATTCGTGTTTCTCACGCTGTTTTGCAGACTGGTCTGGGTATTTTTATACTCAGGTCAAATCCAAGTAGTTTCAGGATTAGCTGAAGATGCTTGGAGTTTCCAAAGTAGAGCTGGAGATCTTCATCAACATATGGAAGTATTTTATTTTTCACTATATTATGTGTTGTTTGTTTGTTTTTCAGCAAGTATAGGGACATGTATTATAACTGCCCAAGTTGAATCTAGGTTAGACTTTGATATGTGTATTTAAAAATTTTCCGCTGTAAAGATTTTATATTGAAATAATATATGTTATTTCATTCGAGTAAGATTCTTTTCTGTCTTCTTTTTCTTTCTACCCTTGACAATCTATATTTCTGGCACTTGGGATTGCGGTACGTGAATATCGCAGATGTATTTGTGTCGATTTCTAAGGATCGAAAAGTTGGGTCGTCACAACGTGGTATCAGAGGTTAGGTTGAGTGAACACCTAAGCCTAATAGGGGCAAAGACTCATCAGAGATAGGGTTAGTAATACCCTAGGATGAGTAACTCATTAGAGATAGGGTAAGTGATACCCTAGAATGAGTTGAGGGTATTATGTATATGAACCCATATTTGTTAATGTTATATAAAATGAATTTTTTTGAAAAAAAATTGGTAAATGAAATAATTTTACCTAGGATTATATTTTGGATATAAAAGATATTTTCAAAATGACATTGTTATTTATTGAGTATTTGGTTGTTAAGGAATGATAATATCAGTTACTGTCACTAATTGATTGATTGTTTGATTTAGAAGTTTAGGTACAATACCTTGTGAATTAAGTTTCACAATTTGACTATAAGATGTTTGATAATAATATTGGTTTAAGGTTAAGAAATTTATTTAAGACAAACAAATTTATGAGTAAACATCCCCTACTTAGCCATTCTGTTTGCTTTATCTATGTTTAATTAATAATCTAATCTTTCTTTCGTTGCTGGAAGATAATTTTGATGATGATTGCAGCAACATTGGCGTTCATCTTCGAGTCTCGAGTGGGGGATATTATAATTTAGTATCAGAGCATAGGTTTGGGATACTTAAGTCAAATAGAGCTAGATATATAGGAGCAGTATTTAAAATAAAATGAACACCGTAGGGAAGGGATGCACTTATATATATAACGTACTTGTATGTTGCTATATAGATATGTAGGAAGACATATCTATTCTTCTATTGTGATTTCACTCTCTATCTTTTCGTTTCTGATGAGTGCTTATCAGAAGAGAAAGATGGATTTGATAAGTGAATGGGTTACGATAAGGGGAGCAAATGTAAGAAGGGCGGCTGAAACTACGTAGACTAATGAAAGTAATAAAGGATAAATCCCAAGAGCAATAGGAGAGGAAATAGTACGACACACAAACGGGGTGGGCATTGATGTAAATGTCTTGTTTAGACAATTTATGGCTCAGATGATGAGGGAAGCTACTCCAGAGGCGGTTTAGCCAAGACCTACAGCGGTGAGGGAGGATTTTCCAAAGATGAACAAAGATTATATAAATTAGGGAGAGAAGGCATTTACATGGAAGGAGCCTACGATAGAAGTGTTAAATCGACTAAGAAGTTGTGAGCGCATATTTGGAGACTTAGGATTTAATGATGCGTGGAAGAGAAGGTTGGCATCGGGATTGTTGTAGAAAGATGCATTGGACCGGTAGAAGATAGTAGTTGCCGAGACCCCAAAGAAGGAGATCACTTGGGAGCAGTTTAAAGAGAGGTTTGAATCACAGTTTATATCAAAATCTCAACAGAGTGTGTTGCTAAGAGAGTTTATTGATCTAAAGAAGAGGACCTTATAGTGGAGGGGTACATCCATAAGTTCAACTCGTTAGTTAATATGGCAGGGAGATCATCAATATGCTGATGAAGAAGAATGAGAAGTTTATTAGGGGCCTGAAGCAAGGTCTTAATTATAAGGTGATGGCTCATCTAGCATCTCCTTTTGGGTTTGTGGTTAACATGGCTAGAAGGTGTGGTTGAATGTACCAAGAGCAAAGAAGGGTGAAGGCGAGGCACAAAGCAGTGTAGAAGAAGAAGTTTACCCCATATTCAAAAGGCAAAAAAGGAGCGTAGAAAGGGAACGGTAATGTAGTTGCTAACACGGATGTTATATGCTTCAAATGCAGACAGAAGGGGCATTATGCTTCAAAGTTCCCTATGCCCAAGGAATCTAGGAAGATAAAGTGCTTCAAGTGTGACTAAGCAAGACATCTGAAGAAAAACTGCCCAGAGCTTAGAGTGTAGGTTTATGCTTTGGTGGTACCAAGGGAAGGACCATCTGCCGAGGAAGGAGGCAAGAGGAAAGTCTTGGAAGGTATTGCTTTGATTTTGGTATTTCAGTTAGAGTACCGTTTGATATTGAAGCTACACATTCATTTATAGTTAAAGAGTTGGTTGATAGACTTGGGTTAGGGGTTACCTATTTAGCCAATTCCATACATGTAGCAAATCCGATAGGAGGGTAAGCCACTCTCGGATTAAGATGCACTAACCTAGATATCGAGTTAGGCGGGTGTAAGTTTTCTTGTGAACCCTACGTGTTTGACTTCATAGGCTTCGAAGTTATTTTAAGGATGAACTGGTTGGAGAAATATGGTGCAAGGGTGCACTGCGCTGAAAGTATAATTGCGCTTTATTATCCGGACTACTGAGAAAGAGTATATTTAGTCTTGGAAGAATGTGGAGAACTACGTAGGAATTTTTTATCTTCCCTAAGTTCAAAAGAGGAGGATCTTAGAGAAGTACGTGTAGTGAAGGGGTTTCAAGATGTGTTTGAACTGGTTCCGGGGTTTCTACCCTTGGGAGCGGTGAAATTTCGAATAGATTTGCTACTAGGGACTGAACTATTTAGTGACCCCCAAATAGAATGCCTTTAAAGGAGATAGAGGAGTTAAGGAAGCAATTGGCAGAGTTAAAAGGGAGGAAATTCATATGGTCAAGTAGTTCGCCTTGGGAAGCAGCATTAGTGTTTGTGAGAAGTCCGATGGGTCACTGAGACTATGTATAGACTATCAAAAACTGAATGAATGGACAGTGAAGAATATGTATCCTTTGCCGAGAATCGATGATCTGTTTGATCAGTTAAATGGTGATTTCACAGTTGGACTTGGCTACATGATTCCATCAGCTGAGAGTTGCAGAGGAAAACATTCCTTTTACTACTTTTGGAACAAGGTACGGTTCATATGAGTGGTTGGTTACACCATTTGGGCTGACCAATGCGCCTGCATTCTTTGTAGACTTGGTGAACATGATCCTCCGAGATAAGCTATATAGATATGTGTTGGTGTTCATAGACAACATTTTAGTGTACTCTAAAGATGAGGAGGAACACATAGTTCACCCAAGGCTTGTGCTAGAGACGTCGAGACAACATAAGTTAAAGGCGAAATTTTCTAAGTGCTATTTTTGGAGGAGGTAAATGAAGTTCCTAGGCCATGTGATTTCGAAAGAAGTGTTAGCTGTAGATCCTATGAAGGTTGACACAGCAAATGGGTGGAAGAGGCCTCAGATTGTGACTAAAGTGCGAAGTTTCTTAAGATTGGTTGGCTATTTTTATTTATTAAAGACTTCTCTGTATAGCTGCGCTGATGACAAAACTGACCAAGAAGGGTAAGCAGTTTGTTTGGGTGTAGGAGTGTGAGAATGCATTCTAGGAACTGAAGTATAGATTGACAAATGCACCTGTGTTGGTAATATATGAATGGAAAATGGTATGACCGTATACACCGATGTGTAGGTTTTGGGGTTAGGTGCAGTATTGATGTAGAAGAGCCGAGTAATTGCTTATGCATCTAGGCAGTTGCGACCCCATGAAGTTTGGTATCCAATACACGATTTGGAGTTGGCAGCAGCTGTCTTTGCGTTGAAGATTTGGAGACATTATCTTCTGAGGGAGAGGTTTGAGTTGTATACTGACCTCAAGTCCTTGAAAAATTTATTCTCTAAAAAGGAGCTGAACATGAGGCAGCAGAGGTGGTTAGAGTTTCTAGCATCATATGATTTTGGGATAGAGTATACCTAGGAAAAGGTAACAAAGTAGCTGATGCGTTAAGTCGGAGAAATGAAAGTTGTGTTTTGGTTATAATAGAGGAATGGGCTATTTTAGAGACATTTTCTGCATGTGATGTGTAGTTTAGGTCTAGTGCAAGTTCGAGTAGTGCATCCAGAATGCTAGCATGCTTAGAAGTCAGGCCTGCGCTGGTAGAAAGGATAGCTGAACTACGAAAGGGAGACAAGTTCGGCGTAGACATGGCAAGGAATTTGGACTCAAGAGTCGGAGCATAGGGCTGAAGGGATTCAGTGTTGATACAGAAGGCAGATTGTGGAAGAATAGAAGGTTGTATGATCCGAGTGTAGAAGGACTACAAAAGGAAGTATTGGACGAATGCCATCGTTCAAAGTTTACCATACATCCTAGTGGTACAAAGATGTATCGAGATATGAAGAGGAGTTTCTTTTGGGAAGGGATGAAGAAAGATGTCGGAGAATACATAAGAAGAAGCCTTACATGCCAGCAGGTGAAGGTAGAAAATCAGGAGCCAAGTGGGCTCCTGCAGCCTTTAGAGGTTCCAGTATAGAAATGAGATTCATTATCTATGGACTACGTAGATGGGCTGCCAAGGACAAGGGCATGGAATGAAGGCATATGGGTCATAGTAGACTAACTTACAACCTATTTCATTCCAGTGAAGGCTAAGCGAACTGTATCGAAGTTAGTTGAAATATATGTGAAGGTAATAGTGAAACTACACGGGGTGCTTAGTACTATTATTAGTGACCGAGATTCGCTTTTCACAAGTGTGTTTTGGTGAAGTTTGCAGAAGGTATTAGGTATAGAACTGCGCATGAGTACTGCATACCCAGATAGATGGACAACCAAGAGGATCAACTGGGTCCTGGAAGACTTGTTGAGATCAAGCATTTTAGACTTTGCTGGATATTGGGAGGATTACTTACATCTGGTAGAGTTCTCATATAACAACAGCTAAAAGAGCAGTATTGTGATGGCTTCGTTTGAGGCGTTGTATGAATGGCCATGTAAGTTGCCTACATGTTGGTTGGAGGCTGGGGATAGGACTTTTTTGTGACCAGACGTGGTGAAGTATGTCATTGAGATGGTGGAACTGATTTGAACTAGAATGAAGGTTGCGCAGTCTAGGTAGAAGAGCTATGCTACATAAGGATAAATGAAACAGAGCTCATAGCGGGCGATTAAGTGTTCGTGAAGGTTTCACCGATGAGGGGTGTAATGTATTTCCCGAAAGCTGGAAAGTTAGCACCCCGATATGTAGGATCGTTTCCGATAACGGATAGGATTGGGAAGGTAGCGTATAAGGTGGATCTAGCTAGTGTATTTGTGGGTATTCATAATGTGTTTCACGTATCATGTTTGCGGAAATGCATTAGAGATTCGAGCGTAGTAGTTAATCAGAGCACAGTAGAAGACCTGGTCATAAAGTTAGGTATGATATATGTGTGCAGACTGGTTCGAATAGTGGATTAGGATGAGAAGTAGCTTCGGAACAAGGTAGTGAGGCTAGTGTGACTAGTGGAGAGCAGATTGGGAGGACTGCACATGGAAAATAAAGGATAAGCTTAAGAATACCTATCTAGAATTATTCGTTTCAGATTAGTGCATGATCTATATATTAAGTTGTACTGCTATAGTCCATATATATATATATGAATGAATATTATGGATGTTTACCGTATACGTAGGTAGCACTAGTACTTTTTATATGAATGGATTGAGAATTCATTGGTATACTTGGGGTAAGCATGGAATGTAGGGCAAATCTCTACTGAACCTTAATTGAATTTTGGGAGTGAAATTTCTTTAATAAGGAAAGACAGTAACAACCCTAAATTTATAATTAATCAAACAAATTAATCAAAAGGCCAGAGAGACCCAAATAAGAGAAGTAAAGGGAAATGAATTAGTAGAAAAGGGGTAGGAGTTCCCAAGCCCAAATTATCATGGGACAATAAATGTTACTTTTTTCTATTCATTCATTTCATCCTACCTAAAATAAAATAAAAGGCTAAGGAAGAACTTTAATGATGGCGGCTTAGAGAAGGCAAATAGGAAGAAGACAAAGAAAACACAAGCTAACGGGGACTAAGAGAACTAATGCTAGACATCTTAAAGATCTAGGTGAGTAAGTACTTAACCTACCTACACCGATTTTAGTATATGGTTACGGTTTAGATTTGTATGTTTTTAAGTATGATGGGGTTAATACAGATTTTTATTAACAAATATAAAAGCTCAATGAATGTTTTAGGGAAGGATAAGTAAACATGGGATGTTTAGATGTTTTCCCCTACTTTAATTGATTTCGAAACATGATGAAAATTATATATGATGTTCAAATCATGATTTTAGAGATGAGTTTTTAGTTTGAGAAATTTCTTAAGCATATATGATTTTATATGATTTATTGATGGTACGTAATTAGGAAATAAATTAGGAAAACACCCTTAAAAGTCCAAAAAATGATTGAGTGTGTTAGAACAAGTGTTTAAAAAAATTCTAGGAATTTATTAAAATTTTATAAGGAAAAATAAACCAAAATGGCTAAGTACCGCGCTGGAGAAAGTGGGGAACTACGGGGGCACAATGATATGGGAAAGATACACTAATAGATGTTGGGGAAAAAGGGAAACCAGATCCCAATCATTTGTCGAAAAGAAATAAAAAGGACACTGCAAATAACAGAAAGAAAAATAAGGACAATAAGAAAACGACACCTGCAAAGACATTGTCAGGTATGGCAGGGTTTGTCTGTAATGGCAGTTGGGTGGCAACCCTATATTATAAGTAAGAACTACGCGTAATATGAAGGGGTAATACTACGCCAAAATTGGAAATGTAACACTTAATAAGAAAAGTAGAAAGCACTCAGCATTGGTGGGGGGGTGGTACTGCACCAAGAAAAGTAGTAAACGAAACCATAGATAAGTAGGTGGGACTCGGTTAGAGGTCAGGTCAGTACAAGGAAGGTATCCTATGCTAGAAATAAGGTTGAAAGGGTTATTGACGTTAGGTGGGGACACTCACTCGAATGCACATCTTGGAAAGGTAAGGATAGGCATTCAACTTCCAAGGACTGCGGGGGCAGTTCCACAAAGCAAACAAATGTTTAAAGTGGATGCGTACCTTGGGAAGATGACGAGGGGCACTTACGAATGCACACTAGGGAAGGTAAAGAAAGGCATTCAACTGGGCGGGGCACAATATTAAGACGTTAAAGAAAAATGAATAATGTTAACCCAAAAATTGGACTAACACTCATGATGCTATGTCGAATCAAGGAGTGATCTAGCATCCTTGATTGTTATGTAATGCGTTGTTGAACTAAAATTGGTCCACCATTTATGATGCAATGCCATGTAGAATTTTAATGTAACAGTTTCAGTATCATGATGGCATTCTCGATTTCATGATGGCATTGATAAATCAAGTATCAATCCAAGAATCAACATGTAATGATGTTATTTGAAATAGATCTATAATGCCTATAGATTTTTGGTTAGGTGGCAAAATTTATAAAGAGCTTAATCTGTATGTCCAAAAGCAAGATAGATATGTCATTTTATTGTGCAATTGTCCAACGTTCATTTCTTAATGGACTAAATAGATGATTTACATAAGTCACCGTCCTTTGTTTGTATGTCGTCTAAGCACATTAGGCCTTATGCAAGGTAATCCTTAATTTGGACAAGGGCTTAAAGGTTTTTGTTTTAAGTCCGAATCCAAGTCAAAAATTTGTCATATGCATATCCATAGTTCGATAACAATTATATATACACAAGTCATGAAAGGTAGGCTGTGCTAGATATTGCTTAAATCCTTGCTCATATGAATCACAATGTTTACAACCAATTCAAGATTATCCCTAATTTGATTTAGGGTTACAGCTCTTTTAATTAGAGAGAGAAAGAAAAGATTCGCCCCTTCTACAATGCCCTTGGGTCCATATTTATAGGGGTGGAGATGGATGACATGGCTGCCACGTGTCACTTTCAAAATGCCTGACTTTCGACATCATCAGCTACCTCGATGGCATTCAGCATCCTTTGCTTTACTGTTGAGCTACAAGATCCATTAAGGGTTAATAAGTTTCGATATTCATTGTACACAGCGTTCCTTTACTAAATGCTGCCTTTCGACAACCTCCATTATGTTGTTAGTATGCGGCATCATGCTTGATTTTTGACTCATGACATCCATCCTTGCCTTGATGATGTGTGACATCGCTGCTACATAGGAGATACACAGTTGCATTTGTGAACACCAATGACCTTTGACATCAATGTTGCATTGATGCCTTACGACATCTTTCCTTAATGCTGATAAGATACGACATTACTTAAGCACTGGTAGACGGTGGCAACCTTAATAATGGCTTACGACATCCGCCTTTTATCTTGCTTTCAAAATTTAGAGACCCCTCTATTGCTTATCATTTGGCATCTGCCTCTCCCATTGATGAGATGCGCTATTGATGAGATGTGGCATTGATAATAAATGATGCCTGTTGATAACTTGCGATATGCTTCTATTCAACATCATTACTAACCCAATAATACACGACATCTTATGTTGCCTTTACTAGTGCGAGATGCCTTTTACTCCCAAGTTCGATATCCTTATCTGTGATGAAGTTCGATATCATTTCATGTAATGAAATTCGATATCATTTCTTTGTGGCTGTTTTTAAGTTCAATATCTCTTTTTCGACATGTTTTCATATTTTCGGTATCATGGTTGTAGTTAGGGCAGGTTATTTTTCCATTTTACTGCTTTTTCAGCATTTTCCTTCCGAATATTTCCGTGATTTCCGGTTTTCGTGTTTTTCCGTCAAAAATAATTCGAAAGGAATCCTTCCGGTAGGTGACGAAACTTAGCGGAAATTTCCACTATTTCCACGGAAATTTTCTTTCCTTCTGCATGCTTTCTTGTTTAGGAAAAAAAAACTGGGACAAATTACATTTCTGCCCGATACAAAATTAACGTTAAGAAAACCTAACCCTAATAATCATCCGTTCACTCCATCGGTTCGCACGAAAGAAAATAATCGACCAGTTCGCACGAAAGAAAACCTAACCCTAATTCCCCTTTTCTCTCTCATCAATGAAATTCTCTCCCGTAATCATCTGACTTTCTTTTCAATTTCGGTTAAGCAATTCTCCCTCAGGTACTTCCAATAACACTCGCTCGGATTCCCTGATTACTCGGTTTGGTTTTTTAGGCCTTTTACAACTTGGACATTGTTCCTTTCATTTTATATTTTTGCTACTTGATTTGAGAAAAAATCATGGCTTTCAGAAAGGATTTTTCGCTGTCTAAGATGAGTTAGCTATTTTTCAGAAAAAATCATGGCTTTCGCATGCATTACTGAATATGGGTCTTTCGATTGTTGTATGTAGATGAGTACTATGTGATATGGAAGTTGATACATTTGAGTCCTTTCAAATCCACAATTCGAGTTATTTTTGAGTTTTTGATTCCATCCGTGGAGACACTTGATTCTTGTTTTCATAAAGTCTTCAACTTTTTTCTTTGCAACTAATGCGTGATTACTTTGAAGAAAAAGAACGTAACATGTGTGGGTTGACTAATGTTTTAGTTCATAATCCAAAGTTTATCACGTAGCTCTACTTTTTATTTTTATTTTTTGGCTCAATGATTGTTAGTTTTTTGGACCACTTTCAGTTTTCAAGGGATGCATTTGGAATCTTAGTGTATTAGGTATTGTTTTCCATATACATAATAAGAGGCAACTTGTTCAGTTCTTATTGTTTTTTTTTAAAGAAATCCCTTATATTATGTTCTGGTTGGAAGTTCTCCAATTGTATCCGTAGTCAGTACTGAAAGTTACGATATCTATTTGCTGTATAAAGTTTTCATTCAACGTTGTTTTATTCTCAATGCATCAATGTTTCATTTCTCTTCTCTACTGGTGCAACTTTTCTCAAGCTCCATAAGTAATTGTGTCTGTCGATAAAAAAGACTTGTAAAACTTTCGATATGTATATCAATTATTTATATTTTTCTGGAAGATTGTCATTTTTTAATCAAAACTCATCTATTTGCACTGAATACATGAAACAATATATTATCAACTGCTAGTGATTTAACTGAAAAAGAATAGGTTGTACTTCAAGGAAATTTTCTTTCCATCTTTTATAAACACTAGTCGTATAATAAATTTGCTGAAGCAAAGAGCTATACGAGTGTATAATCATTTTTGGCGTGCAATTTCGTTAAGTTTTATTGCATTTACTTTTTTTTGAGTTTTTTCGTTTTTGCAAAAGCGTCTTGCATTATGCAACTAAAATAATATACCGTATCTTGCATCACATTTCAGAATAATTAATTCCAATTAGTATAGCATTTGTTACAATTTCTGCAAGTTGGACTGTCATAAAAGTCGAAGTTAATAAGTCAGTCCAAAAGTTGAATTTTATGAGGTTCAAGGTGCAAGGAACTTTCATCGATTCTCAACCATACGCTATTCGATCGCATTTTTGGATCAGGTACGACCTTTCGTGTAGTTACTTTTTTTCCAGCGTACTCTAGAATCAACTTGCAAACCAGTTCAATCCTTGTTTATCCATTTAACGCCTTTTATGCTGGGTTTTTCTTTTTTCTTTTTTTGGTATCATTCTACAGGACGCAAGGAAAGTATCAACCGCATGCAACTTTCTGTGTTCCTTTCACATGCGGGTCACTGCGCACACAATTTGGTGATTTGTTGGCTGATATATTAATTATGAGCAATCTATTTTTACTTCTACTAGACTACTTCTGTGTATGTGGTCATACAGTAACTCAATTTTGATAATACCTGTAATGTGTAAAGCATGAATGCAAATAGTAACATTTTTATGGTGCGTAAATGCAGGTTCAACGGTGGTTCGCTGAAGTTGCGTTTTTGAATCTTAAAAGTGTTGTTAGCAATAATACTCTTTTAAGCCCGTCCTTATAGTTGTTGTAGTGATCAACAGTGTGAACAAAGATGGAATAATGCATCATGTAGTTAAATAGATACATCTAAAGAAGTATTAGTCTTAAAAAATGGAGGGTTTACTCATTTATAAGAGCATGAGATCATTAGTGCAGGTGATAAGCTCTTGATTTCTTCTTAAGAACGTATGGCTATGCTTTGAATCTTTTAAGGCTGCGGTACTTAGTACGATTGGAACATGCTTAACTTTTGTTTTGTCTGTTAATGTTTGGCTGATTAATATAAACAAATCTTTGAGTTATGAAGGCTGTTAATGCGTTATATGCAACTTCCTAGGGGTTTTTGACCTACTTAAACCGCACACTATCTACAACCTTTTATTCTGTGTACACCAAACCTGCAATATATCCCTGGTATTATATAGAGTTAGGCCATCATTGTAAATATAATAAATTGCTAATATAAATAAAAATAAAAAATAAGATGACAATAATCGGTTTTCCTATAACTAGCCAATAATTATGCTTTACTATCTTTTTGAATAAGCTTTGGTATCTGCTAAGTGGTTTCTGAGTAGGACTCTATGCCTGCTGATATAAATTAGAAAACTAGTTTATATTTAGGATACAAACTGGATTTCTAGTATAATTACAAGTCTATGTGTTTCAAGAAAACAAAGGGAGTTTACTGTGTCTGTATATTGGCACATATCGTTCTCTTGGCCATATTATTGCTTATTTTGTACCAAAGTTGGATTGTAATAATCACAAACAAATTGTAGGCTTGTTGCTTTTCTTTTTGACCGTAGGAAAACACTTTTCAATCCTTATTTAGTAACACACACATCATATGTATGTGTGTCTGTATGCTATAAATTAAAACTGAGTACTGGAAGTGTCTTATGGATGTCTAACCTTGTTTTGTAAACCATTTCTGTTACAACGGGGACTTCTTCCATGTCATTAGCAACATCATCATCACATAATATGGCGAAATAGATGCATAGAGGGCATAAGCATTCAAAGCAGGTATGTATTTTAGCTTTCGATTCACTATATTTACCATCATCATCCATATACTGATTCATCTAATATTATTTTTACCTTCATAATGGAATGTTGTATCACAGAGTATGAATTCATGTAATTTCATACATAACAGATAAGCATTCCAAACATATAAATATATATTAAGCATTTTCTGTAATTTCATACCATAACAGTCGCATACGAGTTTCGTCGTTTCCTACTAACCACAGTGGCATTTTGTATTTGATTATATTTCTGCATATTTTCCTAATTTTTTCACATAGGCTTCCTTTATTTTATACAAATTTCCATCCCAACATAGAAGGACAAAAGCAATGTAAGACACCCTGAAACACAGCAAACCAGGAAGTAACAGTAGTTTTATTTATTTTTTATTTTTTTTAAAATCAATTGAACTCATTTCATCAATTTCATTAAGCTTATATTTACATTCTTTTTACACACACACATACAGATAAATATGTTTATATAATATTGTTTTAAGTAAATATTTAATTTAGTTTTATTATAAACTGTAAATAGACTCATTAATTTTCTAATCATAAATATCAAGACTTAAAATCCATATGAAGTTGTATATAAACACCTGCATCCTATTTACAAAACTGCTCATATATATATACATATATATCCATGCATAGGTCAATAGAAATTGAAAATGGAAAGATCTGGCTATTATAAAAAATACAACTGGGAAGAAAAAATAAAACAAACAACCCGTTCACATACAATTCCCATGCATATATAGGAAGTGATACTTTTGTTAATAGCTGTATAATATATGATAGCGGTAATATAAAGTTGGTAAATTAATTATTTTACTAAGACTAATATTTATGAAGCTTATACAACAACAAAAGATTGGTTATTCAAAGCTTATAATTAACTAGTTCATATAAATTTAGTTAACAGTCGACCTCACAAACTCTCTGGCCACAACACACACAAGAGATTAAAATGGGCAAGGTACAGTAGCTTTAACCTTTAAGCCACAAATGATTAAAAAAAAGAATAAGATGCTTCATGTCTTTAAATATCTCATTTGATCTTCAAGATGCTGTCCTTTTCTTTTCAGGTGGTTAAATTTCTCATTTAGGATAAGAGAATCAACAAATGTGTAGCTTTTAGTTTGAAGCTTTGATGTAAAGATCTCAAATTCCTGTAATATATATACAATTTTTATGGATCTACAGTGTAAGACTGAATTGGATCATTATCTTATGATGAAAGTTTGATACAGTGTTTAGTTTGCAGTGACATAACTATGAATTCCTATAATGTTTGATTTGCAGTTAAAATTTGATGAAAATTTCATTTTACAAAATTCTTTAATTGGAAAAAGGAATTCCATGTTCCGTTCCGAGTTTTCCGATTTCCGTCAATAGGAATTCCAATGTTGATGGAACGGAATATGGAATAGGCTTCATCATTCCATCAACAATCGGAAGGAATAGGAAATGCTTTGGATGGTACGGAAATTTTCCGTACCCACCCCTAGTTGTAGTAACACTCATCAATTCGACAGCATGCTCCCTTTTTTATGTTTGTTTCCTTTAGAAAATATATGGATAATATTTTCCCTCTCCTTGTATAAAGAAGCTTTTTACACTTTAGTATAAATCCAAGAATTTTCTCACTTTCCTAATTCTTTTGGACAAACCCTATTGGATTTAGTAAAGTCATGACTTAGCTTATCCTCTTTTCCCTATAATAGAGGCTTTCATACTTCAAATTGAAATTTGATTAAGAAGACCAAAAATTTGTTCAATAGAAAGTCTATAGATTAAATATGGAAATAGTACATAGCTTTATTTGAATAGGAGACTAGAATTTCTTTGGTAATAATGACCTAAATAGAAGACCAAAAATCCATCCAATAATATTCTGAATAAAAGATTGGAAAACCATTCTGGCAATTGTGATTTGAAGAGAAGTCTAGAAAAACCATCTGGTAATAATATCACTTGAATAGAAGACCAGAAAATTATCTGGAAATAATATCATAACTTTGAATAAAAGGCTAGGAAACCAAAGCCTTTTCTAGTAATAAGAAATCCAATAAGAAGACCAGAAGCCTTTTTTAGTAATAAGAAATCCGATAAGAAGACCAGAAGCCTTTTCTGGTAATAAGAAATCCGATAAGAAGACCAAAAACCTTTTCTGGTAATAAGAAATCCAATAGAAAGACCAGAAACCTTCTATGGTAAAAGAAATCCGACTTACTTAGTGGATTATGAAGATTCTCGTTATTTATTAAAGGACATAAATTCCACATTCTGAAATAAACGCTGGAGCTTTTAACTCGGTTAATAATTTGCCATTTAGTAGTGTAACTTTGTTCAACTTTGACATTTAAGCCTTGCTTTTAGGAAAGGAGTATTCTGTTCTTTTGTTGTCATTTTACCTAGGATTGCCTTTGCAGTTGTTCGATCTTCTTCTAGAATATTGCTTTGATCCTTCTCTAGGACAAAGTTCGACTCGCTTTTGTATTTGATCTTCCTCTAAAAGACAACCTCAATCCTTCTTTAGGATATAGTTAAATTCTTTTTTGTATATGATCTTCCTTTAAAAGACAGCCCCTTACCACTCTTTGGGTGGTGATTTAGGCCTTGATTGATTTCTTTGCTACCATCTTTAGGTAATGATCTCAACTTGGATCGAACCCCTTATCACTCTCTTAGATGATGATTTAGGTCTTTTGTCCGGTGCGTTTGGTTAGCTATCTTAAGTAGAACCAAAGTCTTACCCGACCTCCCACTAGGAGGTGATCCAGCCAGGCCTTATGGATGGAATGAAGGCTTGTTCGGTGCTCTAGGCAGGACATCTTATGCGGGACCAAAGGCTTACTCCATCCTCCCATTAGGAGGCGCTCTAGATAGGCCATATAAAAGGGACTGAAGGCTGGTCGGTGCTCTGGCCAGGCTATCTCAGACGAGACCAAAGGCTTACTCCATCCTCCCTCTAGGTGGCGCTTTAGCGAGGCCACGTAGGGGGGACCGAAGGCTTGCGGTGCTCTGGCCATACCATATAGGCAGGGCCAGAGGCTTGCTCTGACCTCCCTCTTGAAGGTGCTTTGACCAGGCCCCTATGGTGGGATCAAAGGCTTTATTTTGTTCTTTATTACCTTATAGGTGATTTAGGCTTTTCCCTTTTAATTCTTTCCTTCCATTGGACTATCGATTCCCCAGACATACTTGTCTTAATTTCTTTATTCGTCCATCGTAGGAAAATATGGCCTTAGACATTCGACGTTCCAAGTTCTTGCTATGACATTACCATTTGGTCGACATAGTCGATAGGTTTCTAGTGGGATTGCTAATGGATAACAAAGAGTCCTTCCTAATTTGGCCCAAGTGGTCCATCCATTGGATTTTTAGTGTTTGCCATGACTTTTCGGAGTACCAAATCTCCTTTATGAAATTATCTTTCCTTCACTTTGAAATTATACTATTTGGTTATTCTTTGTTGATATTCAGCTTTTTGTACGATGCCTTATCTCTTAGCTCATTAATCAGGTCCAAAGATTCTCTTTTTCGTTCTTGATTAGGATTAAAAGCATATGCAATTCTTCGATGGAATGGTACTTCGACCTTAATTTAAAGCATTGCTTCACATCCATATGTTAAAGAAAATGGGGTATGCCCTTTTGCTGTTTTAGTAGAAGTTTGTATGCCCATAGCACAAGAGGTAATTCTTCTACCCAATTTCCCTTCACTTTTTCTAGTCACTTCTCAAGAATAGTTTTAATAATTTTGTTGATAGCTTCAACAGCTCCATTAGCTTTTAGATGAGCTATGGATGAAAAGCTTTTGATAATTCCATTTTTATTACAGAATTTGGTGAATTCTTCACTCTCAAATTGGGTTCCATTATCGGATATGATCTTGTATGGTATTCCAAATCTGATAACTATATTCTTGATCATAAACTTTAGCACTTTTCCGGACATTATGTTTGGAAATGGATTTGCCTCAACCAATTTAGTGAAGTAGTCAATATCTACTACTGCATACTTAGCTCTTCCTTTAGATACAGTGTGATGACCCAACTTTTCGACCCATAGAAATTGACACTAAGACATCCATGATATTCACGTGCCACAATCCCAAGTGCCGGAAAGGTAGATTGTTAAGGATAGAAAGAAAAGAAGAAAGAAAAGAATCTTACTCAAATGGAATAACATATATTATTTTAGTATAAAATCTTTACAGTGGAAAATCTTTTAAAACATATATCAAAGTCTAACCAAGATTCATCCTGGACAGTTATAATACACTCGTCCTTACATTTGCTGAAAACAAACAACACACTATGCAGCGGAAAATAGAATACGTCCATATGTTGATGAAGATCTCCAGCTCTCCTTTAGAAACTCCAAGCATCTTCAGCTAAACCTGAAACTACTCGGATCTGACTCAAGTATAAAAATACCCGAATCAGTCTGGCAAACTAGCGTGAGAAACACAAATCTTAATGTACATATTTACAAAAGAGGGTTAACATTTCTTACTAGACGTAGTATAGCTCATGAAGAATCATGAGCTCCTCCTCTCGATCACAAGGCAATTCCAAGTAAGGCTTTAAACGATGACCATTGACTTTGAAAATTGTTCCATCCGTGCGGTTTTGTATTTCTATGGCACCGTGTGGAAAAATAGTTCGTACCACAAATGGTCCGGCCCATCTTGATTTTAATTTTTCAGGGAATAAATAAAGTCTAGAGTCATACAAAAGAACTTTTTGGTTTGACGAAAACGTTTTTCTTAGGATTGACTTGTCATGAAAATCTTTTTTCTTTCTTTGTAAATTTTTTTCGTTTTCATACACGTCATTCCTAATCTCTTCTAATTCGTTGATTTTGCAATTTTCTATTTTCGACAGCTTTTTCAAGATCAAAGTTTAAGTTCTTCACTGCCCATAACGCTTTGTGTTCGATTTCTACTGGTAAATGGCACGCTTTCCCATAAATTAAACGAAATGGGGACATCCCAATGTTAGTTTTAAAAGCAGTACGGTAGGTGTAGGGGTATTTGATGTGCACTGGTATGAAGAAGTGGGTGATATATGTATGTTGACAGTTGATGCTCAAGGGTATGCAAGTTTGTAAATGGTAGTGAAGTAGTGGGCTGGGTGAAGTGATTTTGATATGCAGTGATTGGTTGAAGTTGTGTGTAGTGGAGTTGTTGTTGAAGTGCACCGGTTTGCTGAAATGAAATGTATGTGCAAGTTGTAGTAGGGGATGTTGAAGGTGGAGTTATATGCCAGTGTAATTGTAATGGTGGATGAATGGTGAGGGATGATAGAAGCAGTCCAGTGATTGTTGTGACTGGGTTGTGAAGTGTGTATGTTTGATGATGAAGTGTGCAGTAATGCACAATATGTATGTATGTTGCAATGGAAATGGATCAGAGGAAGGAAGGTAGAGGTTGATGAAGTCTGTTTGTTTTGAGGCAGCTAGATGTTTTGTAGCAAGCAATGGATGGTTGTTTTGGTGGCAGTGAAGTATGTTGGTTAGTGGTAATGGAACAAGTTGAAGGAAAGGCAGCTGAAATTGATGAATGTAAGATGGCATAAGTGTGATGATTTTTGTGATGGTAGCACATAAGTTTGGCAGACAGTAAGGAAATGGCAAAGGAGATAAACAAAAGTTTATGCATAGAAATGTGCACAGAGTAGTGTGATGTTGTATGTTAGTATGTGCACAGATGGTTGTATAGTAGAGGAGTCTATGGTGAAGTCTATTGTGGATGGTTTGATGTAGTGGCAATATAGATGTGGTAGTTGCTGTCAGGTGGTTATGGACAGTGAGTAAATGGTAGTGGAAATATGATGACCGCAACAGTTTCGTAAAAAAAATTTGTAAATAGAAAGTTGTAAATGTAATGCAAAATGATAAAATATTTTTGTTTTGAAATTGTGTATGTTTTAAAAAAAATAGAAATGCAAATAGAAAAGCAACAAGCACACAAATCAAATGGAAGTATAAATCACACAACAAACACACAACACAAACTATTTTTTTAAAATGCTAATCAAAGCACAAAATGACACACAATTAAAATCAAACAAAAAAAATTCAAAGAATAAAACTAAAATCAAATATGTTCCACAGCAACGACGCCAAAAACTTGTTAGGTGATGAATTTTCTATTGGTTAGAAAATCGCCAAAAAATTATATCATTCTAAAATAACTGCAAGCGCACGCCGTATAGTTGTAGTACGTATGTGAGTACGGGTCGATCCACAGGGAAGTCAATTAATTTTAAATTCTACTCAATCAAATTAAACCAAAGCTTGAGATTATGTTAACTAAAATTTCTAAAAACTAACAAAAAATTAAATGTGAATAAAAATATTAGAGTAGAAGACAATTTAGAGGCAAATCCCATCTCATGATCACACAAATCAACACAATGAAATTATGATCTCTCTTTTTTATCATTTGTAAATTTAGTTGATGTGTTTATCCTAAGTATGGTCTACTTGTGCTATTAATTAGCCCAACATAAACCATCAAACTTTAACACACCATCCAAACCAACTCTCTTGAAAATGATAATGAAATTAAAAATAAAATCTATTCTAAGCTTGATCTATTTACTATTGATTAGTAACATAGGCCATCAAATTTTGATTCTAAATCCACTTCATTATCAAAATCATTTGTAGATGAAGAGGTAATTTGTGTTTATGTTTGTTTAAGCATAACCTATTTGGTGTCAACAACATATGCTATCAAATTCAATATTAAACAACAAAATTTTACCATATCAAAAATTTCCATTAAGCACAAAAAGAGATCAAATGAAATCACTATTAACTTTTTGTGATTCATGAGAGCTTCATCACCCCTAAATTGAAGGGGCTTAGCTTCTCATATTTGAATTCATTATAACACAAAGTGATTTCAACAAAAACATAAACAAAAGGAAAAGGAGAGCTAACTAAATTGCATGTAAATAAATCTAATCTACTTGCATGAAATAAAACTACACTAATTGCATAAAGTAATGAACAATAATTAAAAGAGCATGAAATTAAATTGCATAAATAAAATTACATAAGAGTAAAAAGCTAAGAAGCCATTAAAGGGAGAAAGAGAGTTTATGTTTACAATTTGTGGCTACCACTAAACTAACTAAAGAGAAGGTGAGAGAGCCTCAACATAAGGGGTATTTATACATGCCTAAAATCCTAATCCATATTTCAGGGAGCTACCCAAAATGCCCTTTAGGAAGTGTAACCTCTAAGTAATCATTATCTTCTACCTAATCCACCATTAACATGTGCATGTGCATTTTAATCTCCATTAGCTTTTAATTGTGGTACATGGGTTAGTGGGTAGGTGGGCTCCTCCATGTTGCATGCATTCTTTTATTTCTTCATTCTTTTGTCTTCCTTCATTTGTGCATGCAAACATACATGGAAGCTTCTTCATATTTGCTCCCTTTTTCCTACAATTAAAATAAAAAATGTGCAAGTAAATTTTCTCAAATTAAATCATACACAAAATTACCATTTACCCCCCAAATAAAGATGAATAAATGATGATTCAAAAACAATTTAAATTTTGGTTTAAATATGTAAAATACCCCAATATGCTCATTTATTTAAATATAAGTAGATTAAATATGAAAGTAAAAATATGCACTTTTACGTGCACATCACATAGATTAGAGATTGGTGACAAAAACCTTTTGAAAAGAAAGAGTATCTCATAAGACCACGCCACACATAAACACATATGGGTTTTTAACTTATGATAATTAAAACATTTTTATCAAATCATTTGATATTATTTTAATAGCATTCTTTGAAAACACTTTTCAAGTAAACATATTCAAATAGCCTACCATTATTAAATTCTATACAACTAAAACCGCAAGCTCGTATTGGAGAATGGATTTCCAACAAATGACCAGGTAAGGGACTGCTTCTAGCAGTACATCTCTAGAGGAATGTATTGAGGCCCAACAAATGGTCCTCTATCAGCAAAGACCGCCCTACCGCTAACTAGATAGTACCGAATATGTCATCACCCCGGTCGTTATCGACCTATCCAAGAGCTTTCTTAGCATACACCACAGTAATTTAAACCCGAACGTTATGGTGAGTAAAAATATATCTAGAAGAGGATGATCATACCCTAGTGGTTGCTAACCATATAGCCTTGCTGCATCAACCCATTTTTAGCCATTTTTGAGTGTGAGGCCTGAGGTAACAATTACCTTTCATATAGCACATTTCATTTTGAATGCCACCTTGCCATTCCATAATTACACAACTGATTTCTACAAACACATAACTCCTGAGCTCATACGTCTCAGGAAAGGATGTTAAGCTAAGAGAAGTTGTCTTCTCCACCACAAAATAGACGATGCGTTTTATAGAGATCAATAAATGTGAATTAGAATGCAAAGTCGGACATTCATCCATATAAGTTGTCCAAGAACATGACAAACCGAAGGCACTTCTCCTACCACATCCTGTTCTGGGAAACACCCACAGGATCAGTAGCGATTAGTCCTTGCAAATCGAAGATTTTCATAACATAGCACTACTGCCACCATAAGTATATGATATGGTAATTTCTTTGAGGGTCTAGTGGCAAGCAACCCTACATCTTGAAGATCCTCGTCTTCAATTGTCTTTGTCTTTAACATGTTTTACTTTCGAATGCATAAATTGGTTTGAAGTGGATTTCGGATAGGAATCGTCCAAATCCGATCCCGGTCTCTTCGAATTCAATTTTCTATAAAAAGATGTGAATATGAGTACACATGATTGTTAAGCCTCTTTCACTTAAATTCTTTGGTTAATTAAAACCCTTTTACTGTGGAAATCTTTAAGTCGTTCACTTAGGAAAATATAATCCCTTTTCTAACAAAGTTTTCATTTTTTAGAAACATATCTTAAATGGTTGAAAACAATGTTACTTAAGACACCATTTACTGTATACCGAAACCAGTTATATTGAGTAAAAGATTAGACTAATCATACCAAATTAATTTCCATATTCAACTCGTATTCGTTGAATGATGAAAAATCACCTTTTAAATTCATGCAGATAGTACAAATTCCCTCCTCGGAACTTAATATAGAGTTTGACCAGAATATTCCTTATACTATTAAAACCTTGTTTAACTCTTTTTATTTTGGAAAAACTTAAATATGATTTTTTTTTCAGAATATCGGTCTTTCCTTTTGATCTGTTCCACCCCTTGCCTAAAAAGAGAACACAGAGGCCATGTAAGTTCAGGACATTGGTTGCTCCATTCCTAGGCTTAGTTACACACCTTGTTTTTCATTTTTAGATCCCACAGGTAGGACAAATGTACTTGTCTTTTCCGCATACTCAGTTTATTATTACATTACATACTTTTTAAGGAAAAATTTCAATTATTGTTTAAGTGTTATAAACAATTTCTCTTAACCAATTGTTTAAACTCTTATTAAAACTTCCAAATCATCTTTAAAATACTAAATTGTTTATTTAAAGACATATATAAAAGATTCGGGAAAGAATAGTTAAGTTTAAATCTATATTTCTAAAGTTTATTAAAACTACTGTAGAAAAGTGCTACGGATAGTGTTTTAAAAGCTTATTTAATTAAAACAACATTCTATCATTTGAAAATCCATATTTATAACTCAAATTTCTTTTAAAACATTTCAACATATTTATCAAATTTATTTCATATTTTTAAACATTTAAAAATATTCATTTCAAAGAATCCCTTTCTGGATTTCGAATTGCAAAATCGCAATTATTTCAAAAAATTTATTCTTAAATTTTAACTCAAATTTTATTTTCTTTTCAAACTTTATCTAAAAACTTTTAAATGTTTATAAAACATTTCTAAATCATTTTAAACCATTTTAAAGAGGTTAACAATCTCATATACACCATTTCATTTAATAAAGGAAAGTGATTTCCTTTGTGATATTCGATGTGTATTAAACGTGAATTATTTCAACAATCAAACATCCATATAATTAACATCCAAACTTGATGATCAAACATAGTAACCAATAATATCAAACCTATCATATCATCATAGGATTTGTAATGAAAGCTAGGTAAAGTTTAAATGGCATATTAAACTATATATTGCTACTTCATTAAGCAACCATCAATCATCACTAATTTACCAACCAAACATCCAAATCATTATCAATATTCATGTTAACTTATTTAACATCATTTTAAAATTAACTCATAATTTATTTCTTAAATCGGCACTCACCTTCATTTCCAGTTCGTCTAACTTTATCGAATTGAATCCGGCAGTATTTCGTTAGCACTTCCTTTCTTTTTCTTGCTCCGAAGCTTTCCAAACTCCTTCTTGCTCTGTGTTATGCTTAGCCAAAGCATAGGAAAGTGGAGGCCGTGAGCTGAGGTTGAGGAATGGGGTGGATTGCACTTGATTTTGAGTGGATTGATGCGGTATATACATGTGTATATATTTTACTTTATTTTGAAATATTTAGCCATAGCTTTGCAACATTTTTTCTATGAACTAGAAGCCATTAAAGAAGAGAAGATGAAGAAGCTTGGAAAAGAGAGAAGAGAAGGCGTGAAGAAATGAGAGAATGGAAGGTGGTATTTGTAGGGCAGGATTTCTTAACTCTTAAGCTTTGTAAAATGACATAAATACCGGTGGATATTTTCTCTTAAACTTCACATCACCATTTTCAACACTTACCATCATCTCATCACATCTTCCTTAATAATAAAGTAAAACATGCATTTATGGTGATTTTATGTTTCCTTTTCATTACTTAACTTTTAAGTATTCTTAATTTATATAAAAAAAGAAACATATATATATATATATTGTTTATGTTTTATTTTACTAAAGGTATATATAGTTTAAAATATGTATTAAGATGTGTTAAAATAATGTTAACAACATTGTCATGAGTCGGAACAACTTCCGTTCGACGAACGGTCGAAAATCTAAAAAACGATCGTCGGTCACATTTTCAGTTTTTAATCAAGCTATTTATTTATGTAAAAAAAACTCGAAAATAAATTTCTTATCATCTTTAATTAATTAAAACAAGTTCATTTAAATTGTAAAACCATATTTAATAATACTAAAATCCAATTATAACAATACGAAGTCGATCTGCCAAAATGCGACGAAATTTGTCAATCATTATAAAATAAGTATATATATATGGTTATAAAACATTTATCAATGAATTATTATCATTATATAGAAATTTTAAAAGGAGTTATTTATCTTTTAAAACAATCATTGAATATATATCCCATTTTATCGCAAACCTACTTTTGTCACTCTTTAACAAAAATCCAAACCTCTTGATTTTGTAATCAAATTCTAAAAATAAATTTATCATTCTTATTTATCATATAAAACATGATTATTTAAGTTTGAAAATTCCATATCTGAATATTTAAAATAAATTAAATATTTCCTTTTCAAAATGGTAAAATTACGGGTCGTTACATTCTCCCCTCCTTGAAAGAATTTCGTCCCGGAAATTATACCAAACCTAAAACCCAAAAGAGTTTGCCTAAAACATTATTTCATAAGCTTAAACCCATAAGATGTACTAAAATCATCCATATAAAATATCTAATTCGATCTCCTATTCGAATACATAACTTTTCTTCCAAACTAGTATTGATCCCCGATCTTCTACTGCGGACTCTGATCAGGCTCAGAAACTTTTATTTTCCTTACATAGCTCTCAACTATGATAGAAATCTCAAGTACTTAACCACAAACCCTCATCAAGTTTGCCATCAAGAATCGAGTGATAAATCCTTTTTCGGACTGGTGTAAACACCTCAAAGTTCCATACACGAATCTTAGATCAAATTCGTGTGACGAAATGATCTGTATATAACTTACGTATTTATTCCTATTGGTTTATTTTCTTAACTATAACAAATTATTTTTATTCACATCCTTTATTATTTACATTTATTTTTTCTTTAGTACATTTACTTTGGTATTAATAACACTTAGGAACCCTTCCCTAAAATTTTACTTAAGTTTATAAACACCTACAAACACAACTTTAGTTTAATCAACCCTTTAATACTTACGTTTCATAACCATTCGCTTCGTACTAAATCCATTTTTTTTGGGAATTATCTTTTACAACATTACTTAAGTGTATGAATAGTTCATGACTCCAATCTATATTTGTATAATACACTTTTACATCCTAAGAGTATATATAGAAATCCCAAATTTCAAATTGGTTTTACTTAAATCATGGTATTTAATAAATTTAGAACTTGTTCTAATTTACTATCATCTCAAATTCATAAGTTATAAAAACATTATCATTTATATTTTTATAAAACACTTAGCTTCCATTATCGTATCAAATTTTGGAAATCCCGACTATCCAAAATCACCGAAAATTTCATTTTATCCTATCAATCCATGATTCAAAATTATCTTTGGTTTAAACATTTTTATAAAGATGCTTCTTTATTACAAATCAATTTATTAATTAATGATTCATGTTATCTCTTAACTTAAGAAAATTATATAGATCGAATAACTCCAAAATGACACCGAGGAATTGGGTACTACTAATAGTATCATATAATCCCCTTAACTAGAAGAGTAATACTTAAGAGAAGTGTTTACCATCCGAACACACCTCCTGCCCATTTCTCTGTTACTTTCGAGCCACTCGAATTTGTTATCCAAAGATACTTCTTTTTAAAAATCCTTTATTTAGAATAATACTAAACGTATCATTTTTTACAAGTTATTTACTATTACTTTTTGTTTATAAAAAACCCCTTTTATAAATCCATTTCTTAAAATCATTATAACTTTCTTTTAATCATATTAAAATTTCAAAATTCTTTTCCAAAATACCTGGATTTAAATTCTCAAAATTTATATAAAATACAATCCACATTTATCTTTTTCAAAATCGTTTTATTCGTAAAACACGCTCATTAATTTGTCTTAAATAAACTTCTTAACCTTAAACCAATCTTATTATCAAACACCTTATAGTAAAATTGTGAAACATAATTCATAAGGTATTCGTGATTTTTAGTCAAACAATAAATCAGTTAATGATAATAACTAAATATTATCATTCCTTAACAACCAAATACTCAATAAATAACCATATCATTTTGAAAATATCTTTTATATCCAATGTTACACTAAAAAAATCAACTTTTCGGACCAAAGACTCTTGGGCAGGCAAGGAAAAGAAGAGCGCAGACCATACCTCTTGGAACTTCCAAAGGGATGCAACCATTGGAGTTCACTAACCTAAAACCTTATGAAAGCCCAAAAAGATGCGCTTCCAGTCTCTAAAGAATTTAAAGGAGAAGAAAGAATCAGAGCAAGTAAATGCTACTATTTGATGGCTTTTTCGAAAGCATACCAAACCTTCCGAACAGATTGAGAAACATACAAGACACTCTTTCGACAACACCGAAAGTTTTACAAAGGAGATAGAGACCATTAGTCAGCATTGAGCAAAGAAGCAACCTTCGATGAAGTCGAAAGGTTTATAGCAACACATAGAGGGAAAACCCTTCGGCTGTATTGAAAGGTTTGCACTGCGTGCGAGGAGTAACCTTCCGGCTCAGCCGAAAGCATAAGGCCGAAAGGAGGGTCGCTTGTGTCTATAAATAGGACCCAAGGGCCCTAATTTTAGGGACTTTCCTGGTCCGCCTCATTCTGGTAAAATTAAAAGAAATGTGTTGTAACCCTAAATCAAAATAGATTTGGGGAGTCTGTAAAAGCCGATAGTAAATAATAAAAAGGGGAAGTTCCATATTTTGTTAAATCTCTTATTATCTAATTTAATTCTTTATTATATTGGTTCATATTTACAGGGTTAACTCAATTGATAGGTTATGGCCGGCAGAGTCAGAAATTCAATTGATCAGTCTGCAACTTCAACCCTCTGAAGTCACCAGTTCCATCACTCCAACCTTCCGATGAAGACGATAGCCGAGCTAAATTAATAAGAATAGTAACCCTACGAGGTCATTGGTTATTGAAATTAGATTTTCTAGCTAAGTCGATGAACCCTTATAAATTCATAACACCAAAACCTTTCGATGTTGTTATCTGAATGATCAAACCTTTCGGTGAAGTCCGGAGATAGGAAAATAGAGTTTAACCTGATAGTGGACATTTATATACCTTTCGGTTAATCTCAACCTAGCTTCGAATAAATAACCAAACCTTTCGGTGAGGCTGAGAGCTTTAGAATTTCGCCCAAGGACTACTGTTTATATTATCGTCAGTAAGGTCAATCATATCAAACCTTCCGGAAGCACTCAAGATCAACGTAAAAGGAATAATCCAATGAGCAATTATCTGTAACACAAAGGAAAGCTTTGTATAACACTTCAAAAGACCTTTCGAAGTCAAAAGTTCTTTACTTAGAAGAACTACTCAACCAATCGCTCCAAAAGGTTTAGATCCAAAATTGGCAGTCATTAAAGCTCAGTACAAAAGTAAATCTTGAGGATCTTATTCCCTTAATCTAAGGTTATCCTTCCTGAATTGTTGTAGCATCTTTTGGGGTGTTGACCATAAATTTGGTTAACATTTTGGCGCTAGAAGGAGGGCTTGAACCTCCGACCTTGTGGTTAACAGCCACAATTCTACCTAGACACTCTCATAAGGTTTCAACTCCTCTCTTTTTGGGACAAGAAAGAGTCTATTTTGAATATAAGATTTATAATCTATTTGAACACCATTGGCGGATAAAGTATGGGTCCGATATTCAAAACAAGAGAAAGCTTTTATAGTGAAAAATTGATTTAAGGACCAATGGGACTTTTAGATATAGAATCAGATTAACAAATGGATTATGAAATATATCCTGTAAACCATGGAAGTGGAGTATCTCTCAGCACAGTTCGGGACTAATCCCAATCTTTGCTCCGAAAAAGGATAGATTAAGGAGAAAGAATGTACTTCGACAAATGAGAAGGACCATCCAATTGTATTCTCATAAGGTTGTCTTTGGAAAGGAAATGGCGAAGGACTATAGTAATTTTATACATAAATCAAATAGGACCATAGATGAAGTCTAATATTCAAGAAAAAGCCATGGACAAATAAAATCACAACCGAAGGTTCAGGATAGTAGAAGAATCTCCAAATGGGAGCATAAAGAGTACTAAGAGACTTCCAAATGAAATCTTAAGGATGAAAGGGAAGTCCTTGGGAAAAGACCATTAAATGATGAGGGGAGAACTTGTCCCTCAAGAAGAAATATTTGAATCATACCAAAGAGGGATGGATGCCAGCCGAAAAATGGCTCTGGAATCAAGACTCCTTAAAGAAAACAATCCAACTATTGCGATCAGAAATACCCACTTTCGGACAAAGATGGAAATCGAACTATGAAAAGAAGCTTAAAGAATTGTATTGCAACTTTTACCTAATAAAGAGGCATGAAACAAATCGATGCGAGACATTTAATAAGGACATACTCACACTTCCTAGAATGAAGAAAACTTAAGCAGTTTGTAAAGGATTCAATTAATCGAGGAATGGGAAACTCTACTCTTAAGAAGGAAACCTACATGGTCGGGAGATGGATTCTCCTTAAACTTGGACTACCTAAAATGGTAGGCTACCAATAAAGGTAGAAAGCCCTTGGTCGCGCCAAGATGTCCAGGTGAAGGCACCTCCTAGAGGGAGGGTGTAAACCTTTATCCACACCAAAATCAGAAATGGCCAGGTTAAAGCAGCACAAGCCCTTATCTGCGTCACGCTATGGCCAAAATAAGGCACCTCCTGGAGGGAGGACGGGTAATCCCTTGGTCCCGCCATGCTATAGCCTGGCCAAGGTACCAAACAAGCCCTTAGCCACGTCACGTTATGGCTAGGTTAAGGCGCCTCTTGGAGGGAGGTCGGGTAAGTCCTCGGGCCCTGCTTCAGAATAAGCTAGCCGAGCGCACCAGAAACCCGGATGAAATGTCCGGCGGACTAAGAAAAGTCCATGCCTAAAATAGGCATCGCCAGAAATTAGCACCGCTTAAAATAGCAACCACCAAAGGTCGGTAATGTCAAAAATGACAAATAGCCTGAAATAGGCTTTGCTTAAATAAGCATAAAATCGGACAAAAGAGTTCCCGCCTGAAATAGGCTAAAAGAAATGACAAATAAATAAAGAAAACTCGAGCCCGAGAAAGAAAAAAAACGTGTAGAACTACTTCAAGGCCTAAAGATGGCATATTCAACGAGAAAATTAGAGGGAAGTCACCGACTTCTTCTTGCCAGATAGGAATTCTAGACTTCAATCGTAAGAGATAATATTCCTATCTTCTATCACTTATTACTAGGAAGAATTTTCTCGTCTTCTATTGCCAAATTGGTTTTTTGGTTCTCTAATACTATGATCTAAAGGTCTCGAAGCCTAATACCCAAATTTGGGTTTCAAGGTTCTAGTCTTGACACACCATCTATCAAAAGCCCGAATTTGGGTCTCAGACTATTATCAAATGCTAACATATTACACCCGAATCTGGGTATCAAAGATCACTGCCCCTTCAAACCCTAATCTGGGTATGAAGGCTTCGGATGGTCATTTATCTCAAATGCCCTAAATTTGGGCTGGAGTATATTATTGAAATGATAAAAATTCGTCTACGACAAGTATTGTGCATTCAAAAAAGAGGACATACGCAGATAAACATGTCAATATGAAAGCTGACAATTATAAGCATTACTCGCCACCTGCTTCACAAGAAAGATAAGATGGCAAGGGATGACAAAAGACACCACAAGAATAAAAGTTGCCAAATAAGCGACTTAGACGAGTATCAAAGGTTACATTACAAGAGATCACACATCAGGTGATATTTACAAAATTATCATAGTTCGTAGAACAATCCACAAACACAATCATACTTTATATAAATTCACACAATCCAAATATATTGATCATAAATCTTAGGAAGCTTTATTTAGGTTCTCTGCCACCGGAGGATTAACAATATGGTTAATTGCGGTACGAAAAAGTTCCTTAAGTTTCTTTTCCATTTTCCTAATCAAGTTTTCATCGTCGATCGCTTCGATGTTAGCTTTTAGAGCTCAATTAAAGGCCCTATTCGTCGCCCTAAGGGTTTTGTTCTCCCTTTCTAGCTCTGCAATACGTTTTTCAAGCAAGTAAATTTTGTGTTCCAATTTCCGATTCCTGGCAGCATAATCATTAATAGCCTTGGAATGCTTAGCTTTTTGTTGCTCATTAAAATATTGTCTGATTTAAAATATCACTTCTCGACACCAGCTTCCCACCACGTTATCGTCTAAGCCTGGGGAGGACTAATCATAGTGGGAAATTTCTGAACTGCGAGATGTTTTGATCTAGTAGTCTTTGTAGTCGATAAAGATGCTTGTGAAACCGAAATTTTCATTTTCAGGATTTTATCACTCAAAATAAATTCTAGGGAGGCACGTTGTGCCTGGCTATCTCTAAGTTTTATTTCTAGGTCATTTATCTGTTGGATAAGCTCAGACATTTTCTCATCAAAGTCAATAGCGGGATTCGACTTTACCTAGCGCTTAAGTAAAATAATTGTCTCGTCTTTCTTTTTAATTTCAGCCTCAAGATGTTCAATGAGATCTTGATTGTTTCTAACCATGACCTTTTAGGTAAGGTATCTTTTATACCATTGCACAGCCCCTGCGTTACCATCGAAGCGCTTTAATAACATCTCATCTGGAGCCACAGAGGCACTGCACTCTCTTAATAGCCTTTCCCTTATAGTATTAACTCGGGAAATCAGATTTTGGGTTGGAGAAGTTGAGGAAAGTTGGGGCTCCAATTTAAACAGGAAGAAACAAAATGAAATCAGAATAAAAACAAGAAGCAGCTTTATCATAGTAATATTGGGTTACAGCCTGTACAGATTAAGAGATAAAAGATACAACAATCAATCCACTTATATTCAAAGTTGAGAGACAACATTCCTAACTTTGCCTAGAGTGTTAACAGAAAGCATAACAGACGAGTCAAATGAAATAGTGACTCCTTCTGGGGTGATGGCCGGAGGACACTTGCAATAATCCCACTCCCCAGTTGGGGGACTGTCATGACCACAAATCAATTTTGATTGGAATATCCTAATTTCCTTTAAGAAAGTTTCTTTCTCTTCTCCAAGAAAGTCAAAATGAAGGTGAGGGAATTCCAAGTATAATTTTTGCAAGTCTCGAAGAAAGCGTTATCTTGCTAGCTTTGAGGTCTTTAAGAGAGGTGCTTTTTCGAAATAGAACTTTCTCGGGTTAACATATTGGCTTAGAGTGTTTCTTGGGATAACCTGTCCTAATGAACTGATATTCTGAAATTAAACAGTAAAAGAAAAAGAAAACTGAACATAGGTAGCATTACAAAGGACAGGTGCTCATGCAATAATTACTTGTTACACGTTTACAATTGTTCACCGGGTTCATACAAAATAGATTTAGAGAAAAACTCAGAAATGATTTTGTCTTTGTAATACTTAAGCTTTTCAGCAGGAAGGTCTTGAGGAATCGATTTGACCCGTGTTAAGTTCCAACATGCCCCAGGATGAGGGTCAGACCAAACTCGTCTAAATATCTCTTGTGAAAACGCCTAAGTAGACCTCCGCTGAATTTGCCTAAGTATGAAAAATCTATGATTGAATGTCTGCAATATACTCTATACAAGAAGTTAACTAAAATGTCCCTTTCTTCAATCACCATCCAGAATAGAGTTATTAATTCTCTATTTTCCTTCAAAAGAGCGTCGTGTCAAAGACGCGCTTTCTTTAATAAAGGAGCTGCTTTCTGAAACTTAAAAGATGCTAGTGCGGAGGTACTCCTGTCAAGACTGTGATATTTTTCGGATAGGGCATTATGCTCCATTATTAACTTGTCTATTTCCCTATAAAGCCTGTTAATTTCAGCTTGTTTTCTCTCAAGTTTTGTACTATAGTGGAATTTCGACTTCTTCTTTATCTAAAACAGATGATGTATTAATTGCTATCTACCAAGTGCAAACATTTAAACAAAGAAGCTTATACCTAGGAAACTGGAACAGAAATTTGAGGAACTTGCTTGTTCCCCAAAGGATCCTCAAATTGGACTGGAGCAATTCCTCCTCCCAAGGCGCATCTAGTCCGGAGGATGATGAAGGTTTGCTTTTATTGGGTGATAGCTCCCTTTCAGGGGACTTGAATGAATCATTATCATCCTCTTGAGCGCCAGGATGATTTCCCTTGTCACTACCATGTCCTGACCTACAGAGGGATTGTCATTATTATCATCACCATCGTAAGCATCCCAACTTGTATAATCATCATCTTCTTTCTCAGTGGGACCCTTATTTTGGTCATCTCCCTCCTCAGAGTCGGACTCAACGTCAAATGACAGAATGTCAAAAGATAGAGCTTCCTTGAAACTAACCTTCCCCCCTTCACGCTTGGACTCAGGGCCCTTTTCAAATCGTGCAATTTTGTCCATAACTTCTTTTGCTATAATTGGGTGGAGTGAAGGAAAATTAACATCAGGACATTTATCATGATTATCATTCTAGGCAATCAGGAAGGCCTCCGAATAGTAATTCATCATTAAGGGACCTAGGGTAGAATCAACAAAATTAGAAACATGCTTTTGGAAGTTGGTAAGAGTTTGAACAGCAAGTCTAAGCGAAGCTCTAGACCTTTTTAGGTTGTCTTACAGCAATGTGGTCTTGGAGATCAAGCGGGCCTTCTCATCCTCTGAGTCTTTTAGAGCAAGATCTCTAGCAAGTTTCTCATCGAGGATAAGTTGGTGAGCTTCTCTGCCTCGAGATCAGACTCAGCCTTGAGAAGGGAAGCCCGGACTCGTTCTAGTTCAGAGAAGGAATCATTTTAGGTAGCTGTAAGTGAGGATACTCGGATTTTTAACTCGGCATTTTCCTCCTGAAGCCCGAAGGACCCAGAGGAAAGTTTAGAAACATATTCATTAAAGGAAACCCAATTCCTAGTAATCTACAATAAAAGAAGAAGTGTAGATTAGAAATAAGAAGGACCCATTAATGATTGGGTTGATTAAATAAGAACCTACCAAAAGCAGTTGTTCCACAAGAGAACGATGGTTTTCCGCCAAGTCTGGGGTAAAAGATGGTGGAGAAGAAGAAACAAAGAGTTCTGACTGAAGGATGGACTTGACAAGATTGCCAAAATCAGTTGACGAAGAAGTAGAAGAAGATGATTCCGAAAAGGTATGAGGCTTGGAAGGGGTTCCAAAAAGAGCCACTTGCATCTGTGATAACGATGTTGGAGAATCAGAAATTGAAATAGGCGGAATGGGAGCAGGCGAAGGAGGAATCGGCTCTACAAAATCTTTTGTAGCTTCAACAGTTGGATCTGCTAAAGCTTCTTTCGAGGAAGTGTCATCTTCTTTCATGTTAATATTGATTATTTTTTCCATAGTCGAAGGAGCTTCCTTGGGAGGCATTACCCGTTTTCTTTTCAGGGATTCCATGGAGCTGGCGAAAACTCCCATAACCTGTGAAGCATCCATGGAGGAGGAAGAGGGAACAATTTCCCTTAAAGGTGCAACAACCTGGGAAGGAGCTATGGCAAATAACAAAAAATGTGAATCAAATAAAGTGAGTTTGAGAAGTCAATGGGAAACAACATTAAGTTGATAAGATACCTGAAACACCAAGGCCAATTGGTGACAATGAGGAAAATTGATTGGGATTGCCTGGAGAATAGAAACGAACTCCTCAGAGAGTGAACATAATAGAGGGTGGAATGCCAAGAATCTTTTGATCGGCAGGCAATAGGGAACGCTTTCTTAAGTTTGGAAGGGTCCAAAGTGTCTACCTACTCCTAAGATGTTTTGGAGCCGCATTTAATGAGTTGACGATTCCTTGATCCGAGTTGCTGAGTACTTTAGGAAGCTCACCTAAGAAAGATTAAAGGTTAGTCAACAAGGAACATAGAGGAAAGCAAAAACGATATCGGGATGAACTTACGAGGTGAAGCAAACGTCCCATGAACATCGGAAAAACATTTAACAAAAAAGAACTGGTTCTCCCAATCCTTAGACTTGTTAATGTCGTCCAATATCAACTTCTTGTACACGTTAACTCTGTAAATCTGATTATTGGACTTGCTTAACCTTGCTAATTTAGTCAAGGAAATTAAGATTTCAAGGCTGAGCGACGGAAGCCCCGATTCCAGTGCTAACATCTCAAGGGATAAGAGGTAAGTATATACGTTGGGCGAAAGCAGTATTGGAGCGACCCTAATATAAGACAGGAAGGAATTCAGGGATGCAGGAAAGGGAAGGAAGCCACCATGCCATATATGGATAATAGTGAATGCAAAAAACCCCGTTGGTGGGTTATCAATGGTGTCAGTAGGACTAGGAGCAATTGATTCAACTCTGATAATGCCAAATTCTTTCAGAATGTCATTGACCTCATCCTGAGTTTCGATAAGGGAATGTTTGGCAATGGCTTCAACCTTTGGGGAACTCATTGATCTGTCAGATAAAAACGTCCCAATTAGGAACCTTTTAACAATTATAGATTTAGATGTCTATTAAAGAAGCCAAAAGTAGACAAACCTGCATAAGTGAAATGCATATATGTATATAGGGTTAATAATCTAACCTTCCGACAGTGTCGAAAGGAGAAGAGTGAGATATTCAACTAAGTTGCTACTTTCTAACAATACTAAAGGTCTTATGAAAGCCTAAGCCCTTGCAAGCACAACCTAAACTGGGTAGTAAGACCTGTCGCCACGAGTAAGTTTGGGAATTTAAAATTTCCTAGGTGGGAAAACGAATATCACTAATACTATAAGAAGGTTTGGCCAAAGATGTTGAAATACAACTTGGAGGGCTAAAGGATTTCAGCTTTGATGGTGACATGTGAATGGAAGGTTTAAAACCTTCTTAGCTGGTCAAAAGGCTCTCGGCCGAAAGGACTAATCCGGATTTTACCTAACTTTCCGGCTACAGTAGTGGGGTGATTTAAAATACCTTCCGACATTGTCGGAAGGTATGGGAGAGGGAAAACTAATTTGTACCACCTCAGACTCTTCTGGGGGGTAGGAAAGACATTTCACATCACCTAGTTGTGTGATAATGGGCCCAGATTTTCGTAGCGGGTTTAAGAAAGCCTGTACCCAAAAGCAAATGCCATTTCAAATTATTTCTTGAGAAACAAGTAAGATGAACCCGTTAGCAAAATTAACCTTACTCAAAATTGAATCAATTTGGTTCTAAAATGAATGGACAAATCAGTAAAAATCAATCTCAGGAATTCGGGGGTTGGATTTAAAAATGTTTTGGGCATAAAATGAAGTTTCAGGTTTTGATAAAAAAAGAGCTCTTCTAAGGCAAACACCTCCGATTTAGAATACAAAACCACGAATGAAGTTTAATCGAAAATCGTCTTGGGAAGAGAAGAGTTTTTAGGAAAAACCCAATTCGATTTTGAATTCAAAAAATCGAAGGCCTGATTAGAAACTAGTAGCGAAGAAAGTGAATTTGAAATTTATAAATTAGATTCAAAAAGTGCCTTACTGTAGTGAGATGAAATCTGGAAATTTTTGGAAATCCCTTTACTTGCTTGTGGCAATTATTTGTTTCAGGTAGAGAATGAAAGAGAGAGAGGAAACATATTAAATAGTGGGAAGCCGTCCAAATTCTTGGCCGTTGGATTGGACTTATATGGACACTCCAGATCAACGCGGGAAGATCAAAAGGCAAAGAATTCTGAAGCTTTCGGCAATGATGACTTGAAAAGTTAAGAGCATCCCTTCGAATGGGGGGGGCAAAGGTTACACTAAAAATAATCAACCTTCCGGCTAGGACCAAAGATTCCTGGGCAGGCAAGGAAAAGAAGAGCGCAGACCATACCTCTCGGAACTTCCGAAGGGATGCAACCATTGGAGTTCACTAACCTAAAATCTTACGTAAGCCCAAAAGGATCCGCTTCCAGTCTCTAAAGAATTTAAAGGAGAAGAAAGAATCAAAGCAAGTAAATGCTACTATTTGATGGCCTTTTCGAAAGCATACCAAACCTTCCGAACAGATTGAGAAACATACAAGACACTCTTTCGACAACACCGAAAGGTTTACAAGGGAGACAGAGACCATTAGTTAGCATTGAGCAAAGAAGCAACCTTCCGATGAAGTTGAAAGGTTCACGCAACACATAGAGGGAAAACCCTTCGGCTGTATCGAAAGGTTTGCACTGCGTGCGAGGAGTAACCTTTCGGCTCAGCCGAAAGCATAAGGCCGAAAGGAGGGCCTCCTGTGTCTATAAATAGGACCCAAGGGCCCTAATTTTAGGGACTTTCCTGGCCCGCCTCATTCTGGTAAAATTAAAAGAAATGTGTTGTAACCCTAAATCAAAATGGATTTGGGGATTCTGTAAAAGCCGATAGTAAATAATAAAAAGGGGAAGTTTCATATTTTGTTAAATCTCTTATTATCTAATTTAATTATTTATTATATTGGTTCATATTTCTAGGGTTAACTCAATTGATAGGTTCTGGCCGGCTGAGTCAGAAATTCAATTGATCAGTCTGCAACTTCAACCCTCTGAAGTCACCAGTTCCATCACTCCAACCTTCCGATGAAGACGATAGCCGAGCTAAATTAATAAGAACAGTAACCCTATGAGGTCATTGGTTATTGAAATTAGATTTTCCAGCTAAGTCGATGAATCCTTATAAATTCATAACACCAAAACCTTTTGCTATTGTTATCTGAATGATCGAACCTTTCGGTGAAGTCCGGAGATAGGAAAATAGAGTTTAACCAGATAGTGGACATTTATATACCTTTCGGTTAATCTCAACCTAGCTTCGAATAAATAACCAAACCTTTCGGTGAGGCTGAGAGCTTCAGAATTTCACCCAAGGACTACTGTTTATATTATCGCCAGTAAGGTCAATCATATCAAACCTTCCAGAAGCACTCAAGATCAACGTAAAAGGAATAATCCAATGAGCAATTATCTGTAACACAAAGGAAAGCTTTTTATAACACTTCAAAAGACCTTTAGAAGTCAAAAGTTCTTTACTTAGAAGAACCGCTCAACCAATCGCTCCGAAAGGTTTAGATCGAAAATCGGCAGTCATTAAAGCTCAGTACAAAATTAAATCTTGAGGATGTTATTCCCTTAATCTAAGGTTACCCTTCCTGAATAGTTGTAGCATCTTTTGGGGTGTTGACCATAAATTTGGTTAACATCCAAAATATAATCCTAGGTAAAATTATTTCATATACCGATTTTTTCTCCAAAACAAAAATCATTTTATATAACATTAACAAATACACCCTATATATATAATACTCTCAACTCACTCTAGGGTATCACTTATTCTATCTCTAATGACTTACTCACCCTAGGGTATTACTAACCCTATCTCTAATGAGTCTTTACCCCTATCAGGCTTAGGTGTTCGCTCAACCTAAGCTTTGATACCAAAATGTGACGACCCAACTTTTCGACCCTTAGAAATCGACACTAATACATCCATGGTATTCACATACCGCAATCCCAAATGCCAGAAAGGTAGATTGTCAAGGGTAGAAAGAAAAGGAAGGAAGAACAAAATCTTACTCGAATGGAATAACATATATTATTTTAATATAAAATCTTTACAGTGGAAAATCTTTTAAAACATATATTAAAGTCAGTCTAGAATACAACAATGAATGCAGCGGAAAAATAACCATATACGCGAATACATCTTTGGGCCTTCAGCTCGTCTCCTGAAGCTCTGACACATCCAAACTAAATCTGTAATATGCTCAGTCTGACCCGAGCATTGTAATAAAATAACACCCGAGTCAGTCTAGAAAACCAGCATGAGAGAACACACCTAACTGGATTTTAAAGTTATAAAAACCTTTGAAATCAAAAGTATCTCGTAAGACCACGCCGCACATAAACACAGATGGGTTTTACCTTACGATAACCAAAACATTTTCGATAGAAAATCCATTGATATTATAATAATGTCTAAGGGTCAAAGTAAAATATGAAAATAGCTGAAATGCTTGCATCTCACATTTCAGCATAGTTGGGCACAACTAAGTCCGTACAGCGCTTATTGGAGAATGGATTCCATACAATGACTGGGCTACTGGGGTACCGCCCATCACGGTGCATCTCTAGGTAAAATAACACCAAGGTCGAACTTATCGACCCCTGCCAATATAGGACCAACGTACCCTTTACTGGATAGTAACGAATATGATCACCCCTTGTTTAATGGCCCCCGAAGCATACAAATGAGAGATAATATTAACTCCAGATAGGGATGACCATACCCTACTTTGTAGCGACCTAATTAGCCTTACTGCATCTCCCATGTTTTAGTCATTCTCGGTTGATGAGACATGAGGCTATGTTTTACCTTTTATATAACACTCCCCACTTGGAATGCTAACACTGCCCTCCAAGCAAGAATGCAATTCCAGCATTCATTCATATAAGTTCATTCTAGGACTGAACGAAACGCTTGAGAGCTCCGTCTTCTATTCCATCACCTTCAAGATATCTTCACTGCGAAATGCTTGAGTTGGATCGAAGTGGTTTTCGGATAACCTATCTGATCCCGGTCTCTTCGAAAACAACTACTGATAATTTCCGGTAAACTCAACCCGGTTCTGTAACAACTCGTATTTTGGGTCTTCGAATTTGAATATTTAATTTGTTTAAAATATTCGGATTTGAATTAAATTATAATAAAAACTATGTTTTAAATCTAGACTTGATTTTCAATGATGTTTTTTTATATTTAATTTTTCGAAATTTTCCATAATTTTTAATTTGGGAAAGTAAGTAAATTTTCGTTTGGCGTCTTTTACGGCAAACGTTGGCATTTTGAAACTTTACAGAATTTAATAACTTGTCTATTTTATTCTTGTTTTGTGATCGCATGCAAATTCTATATGCGATCGTAATTCATTTTATGTCGATCGCGACTCATAATCGGACGCGGTCCGGTGTGGCGGGGTACCGGAATTCAATTTCAAAATAAACACACACATACAGGTACACACAGTACACAACAACCACCATTTTTCCCACAGCCATAAATTTGTCTTTCCTTTTTCCTACATACTGTTGTTGCCTTCCCCTGCCTTATACCTTTGGCCACCTTAGCCTCTTCCTTGTTCCCCTTTTTATTCTGCCAGTACCCTTGTCTAGTGCATGCTTATATCTGAGTCTTCAAACATAAGCTATTTCTCTTTCTGACATTCATTTATACCCATCCTCTTGTTCATCTCAAAGTTCCAGTGAATGAAACAAACATTTCCCTCATTCAAAAATCAACTGCTTCCAAACTATCGAGTTGTAGCGAAATGTTCCAACGCGAAAGTTGTTCGTATCGCCCTCTAGTATTTTTTAAAATTGGTCGCTCGAGTTTTCATCGAGAAACGACCAAGTAATCGTCAAAAATCAGCAAAGAGGAAAAATATGTTCATAACTTCAAAAATTGATTTCTCTTAATCCAAGTTGAATTGATCGTGGCCGCTACCACCGTCGAGTTCGTATCAAGACGTAGTATTTTTGTGGAGATTTCGGTGGAGTTTCATGTCTTTGATCGACGTTGGTCAAAGACCAGGGTTAAGATTCGCCGAAGATTTATGCTACGATCGGCGAATTGGAGCTTGGCGTGTTGTCGGGCTTGGAGACTGCTTCATCGTGGCGAAGTTTGGTGGAAATTGGAGCAAGAAAGTGTCGCGATCCTTGATGCCTGTAGTATGCGTTTGCTTTCGACCTGGATGGTCGCGACAAGATGGAAGGGTTCAGGCGAGGGTTTGGGTTGTCCAGAGCATCGAGCATGGAAAGAGAGTCGCGTTGATGGACTTGGTTTCAACATTCAGTGACCGGAATTCTTGTGCACATGCACGAGGTCGTGCACGTATATGGGTTACTGGAACAAATGATTTTGGGGAGAAAAAGATGGCACTGTGCGAGCGGGTTTGGCATGACTTGATGGGCTTTGGGCCGTAAGCATATTTTAGGCGAGAAATTTTGTTATTTTGTTTAAATTAATTTATATAAACACTTTAATTCAAAATATTATATCTTGCCCACATTTTATCCGATTGACATGCAGGTTTTTGTAAGGTACTCGTATTGACAAGTACAATATTGTTGTGTGATTTACTGATAGCTTTGGACATGTAAAAATTTATGACATATTTAAACAGACAGGATTTAAATCACGTTATTTAATAACAACGTCGATTAAAATTTATATACCTTATTTGTTGATGTTTATTTGGCCAAATAAATAACTGTTGAGTTAAATTGGATTGAATTTGGTAATTAGACACCTGTTTAGCAGAATAAAACACCGTTCTGCTAATTAAATTAATTTGACATTTTATTAGCAGAATAAATCTCCGTTCTGCTATTTTATAGCTTGGGACATCTGATTATATGTTGATAAATTGATATGCCACTTTTAATAAGCGATATACTAACCAATGATGGTTAAGTGTTGGAATTATTTACATAGTCATGGATTATTTAAATATCTGTTGTTAACTTGGAAAGTTAAATTGAGTAATATGGTAGCTTATTTAAGTACTATGGTGATCGTTAAGCCTCCTTAAAATTTGAAAAAGCTAATTATTTATTTGAAATTTATTTTAAGAATAATTATTTTTATTATAAGGTTTGAAGATAATTATTATTTAATAACAGGATTTAGAAAAAGGTAATAACTTATTAATAATAATATTTTAAAGATAAATTATAATTGTTTTAATATTGATTTAAAGTTAATTATTTTATAAATATGATTCTTAAAGGTTATTTCTTAAGTGTTGTATAAGAATGTTTAATTATTATTTTAAACTTATTTAGTTATGGTTTAAAAATGTTTTTTTTAGCAAAGCTAAGTCAGCTTTATTATGGGTCGTGCCACAATAAATATAAAAAGGAACAGGTGTTCTGTACATGCACAGAACAGCTAAATCTGATTTTATAGTGGCCAGACCACTTGTACATAAACAGAAGTAAAATGGGATCTAGACAATGAGTCAAGACGGCTCAGAAGGACGTAAGTCCCCCTTATCATTACTGATAACAACATCAGTACCAGGTCCAATAACATGCTGAACAGCAGAAAAGTACATAGCCAGATATGAATCATAAGACCTCGAAAGAGAAGAGTAGAGAAAAATCTAATCCCATGTAGGATCTAAGAATTGCCACCAATTGCATGCACCATCGAAACCATTGGTCGACAGAGAAAGTCCCTCACCCTCAACATGATACACCAGCCTCCTAAACTCATCTTGGTCACCTAAGAACATATGATAACTATGCATATGCGAATCATACCTCAATTCTGTTTCCACGTGTACCGATGAACACTCGATAGGTTCCCAGTAAATAACCTCATCATCAGAATCACTGAGTGCTAGTGATTCCGAGACTGTCTCCACAGCAGGAGATATAGCAATAGCAGGATCAAAGACAGATGGTAAACTAGCCTTGGGGACCCATTTCATTTCCGACTTAGGGAGGGGGACTTTGTCAGCAGGAGGTAGAGGAGCATTCCTAGAACACTTCTCCACTTAATGTCCAAATGACTGATAGCTTTTACATATATCAGGCTACCAGCTGTAATTAACTTTTATCTCCACCTCGTGACCTTCCATGATTCTTACTTTCAGTATCGACGGTAGCGGATTCATTGGGGTTATTTCAATTAAAGCCCTAGCATATAGTAAATTCTTATGTGCAACCGTATTCGCATCAAAGCACTTGAACTCCCCAATAAGGCTCGCAAGCCAGTTCAGACCAAGCAGAGGTTGGAGGACAGACGGAATATTGGAGAAAGTGGCCCACACCGGAATCGATAGAATCTGCTCTCTAGCACTGTTTATACCAACACTCCAAGGAGTCACAATAAAAGGTTTCCCCTAAATAATGAGAGGGCTAGTATCAAGTGCTATAAGTCTGTCTTCTTTATTGCCGAAATGGAAAAAGAAAAAGGAATTTATAAATTGGACATGAAGAGAACCTTTCAATTTCCACGCACTCCTATAATGCTCACAAACAATCGAATATGAAGAAGAAGCATCTAGAAAAAATCCAACAAGGTGTTTAGACCAATGGTTAACAGCCTCCCGAAGCACATCAAGAGGGAGCACATTTGAACCATCAATGACCTGAGAGCTAAATTTCTACGGGGAGTATTCCCCAGGATTTCATGGCAATGATTAAAACAATAAAGATCATACTGGTTTGTCAACTACAAGGATGTTTACTGCATCGTCACAAAAACCACTAGAATTATCACTGGAATTCGTAGCAATAGATGATGTTGAACTAGTTACTGGAATTGGCGAATTAGGTTCAGAAACAGATCGCTGCCTAGAAGTATTATCACAAACAAGAGCATCATTCAACTTACAGTTCTCCACATTATTCCGATCACCAGAATAAGGGGCGAGCATATCATGCAAAACTAACTCGATTCCTCCCTCCATCACAACATTATAAGCGAGCCCATTAGTTAAGTTGCATTCAGCACTAAACTAGTTCCCAGCAGAGTTAACCAAATTCGAAATAGGCAATGAAGGGGTTACGTTGGAGATACTTGATATGGGAACAGCAGCCGGAGATGACGACGCAATATCAGAATCGAGAATCGAGAATCGACATAGGATTACGCGCGCTTGAGACTATAGTGACAACCAGTTAAGGAGACGACTGTATCGTAGGTGACTCTGGGATGAAGACATTGACAGGAACGGTTGGAATAATAGATGGAGTAGGCAGCGCCTCAGAAAATGAGAAATTCCGACCAGATCTAGTTTGCGATGAAGAAGCAAAAGAAGCAGCGAAGCGGGCCTTAAGCTTACGGTTCTTGGCCATCAGATCAGAGATGAAGCGAAGCCACTAGAAAGGAGCAGACGAGGCTAAGGGGAAGGAGCAGACGAAGGGGAAAAGGAGAGTTCTACAAATAATCGTCGCTTAGAGGAAGCCATTTTTCAGCAGATTGGAGAAAAATGTTTTAATTATATTTTAATTATTTATTTAAAGTGATTATTTATACTTTAATTTCTAATTAAAGTTATCTAATTATATTGATTTAAATTATTTAATTGTATTTATAGTTTAATTAATTATCCTATGAATATTTGCTTAAAGTTAATTAAATATTGTTTTAATAATGTTTTAAGGTTAATTAATTATTAATTTAATATTGTTTTGAAGTTAACTTGTTAATACAATAATAATGTTTAAAATTAAGTTAATATATTATTAATGAGATTTTAAAGTTATTATTTTAAATGAGATTTAAATTGAATGGAATAGAGGGATGTTTAAATAATAACTTATTAATTTAAGTTATTTTAAATAATGTATGGTTTATCAAGGGAATCTTGTTGACTTAAGGAGTTTATTAAAGAGGTTTGTTAAAATAGGGAAAGATTTTTAGAAATGGTTCTGGATATTTATAAAAGAACTTATAAATGAGTTTTAAGGATTTGAAAAGGAGAAGTTTTATAAATGGAGTTTTGAGATTTATAAAGAATGTTTATAAATAGATTGGAGATTTATAAAGAGGCTTTATAAATAGATTTGGAAATATTTATAAGATAAAGAAATTTGGAAAGAGATGGTTGGTATTCATGGCGTAATTCGAGGGGCAGGGGTTGCCTATAGTTTACTATGGATTTGCTGGGATAGTGATGTAACCATTGTGTAAGCTGCAATCCATAGTCGATATTGAACGGTACTCTCCATATCTATTTTTAAGAGTTCTCAAGATTCTAAGTTTTGAAAGTGAAATGGTTTGTGAATATACTTATGCCATTAAGATAAGCATATGGTTATATTTTCTAAGTACCGAAAATATAGTGATTTGTGAATATACTTATCCCATTAAGGTAAGTATATAGAAGTGATTTTCAAGTATCTGAAATGTGAATTTAAATTAATAAAAGATTTATTTAAAGAGGCTTGGTGATTTCCATGGAAAATGTAATCTTTGTTTGAATGTTTGTTTATTCGATAGTTAAATAACCGACTATCAAATCTTCGCCTAAATATGTAATCCTTCTTAATTTTGGTGGTAGGGAAATATTCCCTACTTAACACCAAAGGATTTTAACTCTGAAAATATATAGGGGAAACACGAGGATTACATGGTACAGTTACCGTCGGTGGTGCTATACTGTACATATAAACTCGTTTCGTTCTTTTAGGACAAATGATAAGGAGAGCCATCCACTTAAACGGTTAGGGCGTGATCCTCGGTCTTATGTATTATCTGATTATTTACTTAAGAACTGGTATTGAGCATTTCGGAAATCGGTGTTTGGTTTTGTGGAGCACCCAGGAAACGAAAGAGTGTACTCGTAAGAGATGACTCAAACTCGTAACCACTCCAAAAACCATATACAGTTCTATGGAGGAGATTCGTGATATATTGATATGATGAGATCCATGTGTGACTCCGAGACCCATTAGGTTATAGGAATCCGGGTGTGATTCCAAGATCTAATTGAGATATGGGAATCTTTGTGTGATTCCAAGACCCATTGGGGTATTGGAATCCATGTGGGATTCCATGATCTATTTTGATGGTGGTGCGTGAGCTGGAATGCCGGACGTAGCCTCATCAGCGGGAATGACTAAAACCAGAGATATGATGCATGGCCAGTAGGGTTGGCAAACCCATAAGGTGTAGTCGGCTCCTCCTAGAAGTCACTTATAGTTGTTATGCATGCATGGGGTGATGCACTCGGTCTTAGCGAGACCAGCCATGTTTTCCTATGGTACATCACTAGGGATGTATGCTGCTTTGGAAGGATATCTCTGATCCTTGTGCAGGAGGATCATTCTCAAGTACCGAGGGCACGTCCATGGAAATCCTACATAATTAGCGAATGTGCCTTATCAATTTTCGATTATATACCTAGTATTGTTGTGATGTACACTCACGAGCATCACAGCTACTTGATTATTATTATTATTTTCGCCCTTAGACATTATTATAATATCACTGAATTTTCTTATATAAAAGGTTTTGGTTATCATAAGATAAAAACCCGTCTGTGTTTATGTGCGGCGTGGTCTTACGAGATACCCTTGTTTTGAAAGTTTATTTAAATATTATGAATCCATTTGATTGAGTTTCTCACGCTGGTTTTACCAGGTTGACCCGGGCGTTGTTTTTCTATAATGCTTGGGTCAGACCGAGCATATTTCCAGGTTTAATTAGATATTTTTGGAGCTTCAGGAGATGAGGCGAAGGCCCAAAAACATATTCACGTACATGGTTATTTTTCCATTGCATTCATTGATGTATTTATCAGCAATTGTGCGGACAGGTTGTTATAACTGTCCGGGTTGAAATAGGTTAGTATACTCTGATTGATGTCTGTATATACACATATTACAGTTTTGTTTTTATGTAAAGGTTGACTTATATTATAGATTATTCGTTCCGCTGTGAGATTCTGTATTGTTTAGTTTTCTTCTTGTCTTCTTTCTTCTTTCCTTTCCCTAACTATCCGCATTCCCATTCAATTTGGGTTAGACATGTTTGGTTTATTATCAGCTTAAATTGTATGGAAAAGTGGGTCATTACAGTTAGTATCAGTGCTTAGGTCGAGCGAACACCTAGGCTTGGTGGGGTTGACTCATTTGAGATAGGGTAAGTGAGACCCTAGAATGATTTTGAGAGTATATTGTTAGTCCTACGAGGTGGATCGTGTAGTGTATATGCAAGTATATGTGACAAAATATATGATGCAACTAAAATAATATTAATCTAAGTAAATATAGAATAAGCACACCAGGATTTTATACTGGTTCGGACCTCCCATCCTACGTCCAGTCCCGAAGCTCCCCTTCGGAATTCGACTATCAAACACCCTCGCTTCTCCCGAAGGAATAGGCTTGCTTACAATAATTTGTTCTTGTCAAATGTGTGTTCTATAACACGGATATTGACTAATTAGTACAAATGCTTCCAATATATATATCTAGAGAGTATTGTCTATGAAGAACTGAATATTTGGAAGAATAAAATACAAGTATAGATTGCTAGAGATCAAGAGTATATGATAGAGTATATAATTAGAGAGCGTAAGTAAGTAAGGTAATATGTTCTCTTGATTCTTGGTGATATATATAGTTGTAGAGAGGTTCCTTGAGTAGTTGCATCCATTTACAAGTGCTCTACAGTTGCTTCTGTTGATGATGAAGAGTTGCAGCGAAGAGAAGCGGAGATGTCTATTCGAATGTGGCAGTTGAAGTTTAAATTTAAAATCCGGGTTCGAAATCAGACGTCTAGTATTTGTATCAGACGTCTGATACACATATTCCACGTTTCCGAAATGATTGGCCAGTTCCTGATATATTTTTTGTATATAGTAGATTTTCAAACATCTGAGTGCTACTACTAGACGTTTGGTTTAGTCTGTTTGTTGTTCCAGAAGACTTTTACAGACGTCTGGCTGGTGCACCCAGACATCTGATACTTGTGCATGTCTGTTTTGTGCATCTTTTCGTTTGCTTCTTTGTACCTATCGACTTGTAGTCTCTTGTAGTGTCCTTTGAGCCTCTTTCTTGTCTTTCTAGTGATGTTGTTCTAGCAAGTACCTGCATATATAAATATATATGTATATTCGATTTTCATTGTATAGTTGTTGTCATCGAAACCGTAGATTGGATTTCCTAACATTCTCCCCCTTTTTGATGATGACAACTATACAATGTACTTAGATATAATTTTATAAATCTCTCCCTGAATATGTGCTTACCATTATTTCTCCCCCTTTGACATTGTCAAAAAGCATTAATACAAGAATATGTATGATATAATCAATATGCATATGAATTTCTCCCCCTTTGTCATATGAGGGAATATAATAAATTTTATAAAATATCTTGTAAACAGCGGGATAAAATCAATATTAATTATGGAGAAAAATAAAATAGATTTTACCATATTTGCTGAAGTCCATATTTCATTGTAAGCACGTAATTCTATCAAACGCATGGAACTTCTTTTAAAATTCCAAAAATCTATCCTTTTTCATTTGTTTCTCCGAGTACCTGAAGAAAAAAAAATCAATTTTGGTACCCACTTACTATGTTTAGGATCCGGGGGTTAGGTCTTGGGAAACCATACCCAATTGGGTGTGGTTGAACCTTTATAAATATAGTTTTCATTATAATTAAGGACCATATCAAAATAATCATTAATGTATTTTTCTCTATTTTTCCAATTAACAGGAACCCAAATACTTAGGTAATCTTTATTCATATTTCCGGTCATAGCAGAATTTCTAGAGAAATTATAAACATTATTGGTCATAGCAGAATTTGAATTTCTATAAAAATTGGATTTAGACTTTACTCGAAATTTAGTACTAGCACTAACATTTTTACTATACATGAAAGCGTATGTAGTGCTCACTACAAGAAAAATTGCTTTTAACAGCAATGGGGAACAGCGTTTAAAAGTTGATTGCTGTTGTTGAACCATTTATAGGTAGGAAAAACTAAAAACAACACAGTAAAACGCTGAGATTTTTATTCAGCAATTTGTGAAATGTCGTTCCCTCTAAAAATTTCATTACCACGTAAATTAATTTCCCTCTTCTAGCCAAAATAAGAAACCTAAATCACCTACGCCTCCAAATCTTAATTGCTTCCCTCTTCTAGCCAAAAATAATTCACACAATCCACGTTTACTTCTCAATTCAGGATCAAAGTCAAACCAGGCGATGGTACTAAAATCACAATCACACAATCCACGTTCGCGTCTCAATTCAATGAAATCGCACCTAAGAACCTCACTGCTGAAAATTGCAACTGCGAGAATCGGTCTTTGGAACTTGATGAGGTTGCGGTTGGCTGGGCGGTGCTCGAAGAGGTGGAAATAAAGATTGGTTTTGTTGGCGAAGTTGATCAAGTTGAATAAGTTGAATTGGTGGAGATTGCTGAAGGTTGGTGGGTTCGAATAAGGGGATTTCGGTGAGGCAATTTGTGAAGTTGATGATGATAGTTTGGGGTCTGTTAGGTGGCAAGTTGCGGTGGGTGATTGGAGGAGTTCGCTCGATATTCGTAGGAAATTGATGAATCTGGGATAGTGGTACGTAGGCGAGCAAGCAGTGGTAAGTGGTGCTAAGGGAGAGATGATGGAATCGCTTTAGTTGGTTTGTCATTGGTTAACGGGACTACTGCTGTTGACGGTCGGGGTCACAGATAATTGCAGTGGTAATGGTGGAGGATTTGCTTAATGGTTGAGTTTGGTATCAGAAGTGAAGATGTTGTGTTGAATGATGGTGGTGGTGTTGCTCTGGTATACGGCAGTTTGATTGAAGTGGTTGTGAACTTTTGATTATTGGCAGTAAATGTAGGAGATAGATTTTGGGGGGAAGGTGATGCAGAAGTTATTGAGGTAGACTTGCAGTTCCAAGTTTTGCAGAGGGGAGTGTTGATTGGCAGAAGCTAGGTGGTGCTGATGGTGGAAATGGAATTTAAACCCCACCAGTTGCACTTATGATTTTAAAAAATGCTTTGTCAATTTTTTCTGCACGTACAACAGGTAACCACTGATTTAGAGATTGCTAGGATATGCTTCTGTATTCTTAAACTGTACATTTGAATTCACATTCTCCACTCTGCTAAATATTTTAATAGGCTGTCTATTTATTATGTAGTATCTTGGTCCAGCTTTTATTTTTCTAGATTAATTTCACATTTATCCTATTTTTGTCACTCATTCCATTTTTATTTCTTTTTGGATTGCAGCACGATGTAGTGTTCCAACTAGGGAGGCCAAAGGTGTTTTAGTTCAACAAGCTTTTCAAGTTGCCGTTTCTTTTCTCTTGTTCACGGTATGTTTTCGCCTTTGACATTGCATATCATTTACTTTTTGGGAAGTATTTGGATAAATCACATATTAATTTAGCAGACAGGATGTAGATTCTGGATCTCTTTGAAATCTGATTCATGAAATATTTCCAATTGTCTACTTTACATAACCTTTCTTGTTTTTACTTTTGATTAATTGATGTTATACAGTTCGAAAAAAACAATATCCGTATTGTTTCTTGATTCAACAATTTAAAAAGTTACAGTAAAATTTTCTCTATTTGAAATTTAATTTGAAGTAGTCATAGATCTACATACTTAGTGAATTGAACATCATAAAGTAAAAGTTCACTTTATTTCAGCATTTGCTGAAGTAGTTCAAATACAACCTCCAATTGTTTACATAATGACGACGTGAATAATCATCTTAAGTTTATACTAAGTCACATGGAGATGTCCAAATGTTGCTTAAAGGCTACGCAAGTAGCTCAATCATGTTAACTAATATTTATTTTACCTTAATTCTAATTCTACATGTAAAACCTTTCAAAATACCATGTAGATCCATGCATTTCATATAGTAAAAACCCAGTCGTTCCTAATTAGTTTTTGTGCTGAAGCACTTTCTCTGATGTCTTCATTCTTTTATTTATTTTATACAGATTTTTGAAAGCAAGAAAATTTGATATTGAGAAAGCAATAATCATGTGGGCCGAAATGCTCAGGTGGAGGAACGAATTTGGTGCTGACACTATTCTAGAGGTAATTATAGCTTATTTGCCTTTTTTACTTGCCAAGTTTGATTGAGAAGCACCAGTTTTTTCAAGCTTAGGAGATTCTGCTAACAGAGGGTTTTATACATACATGCATGCATGAATTTATTACTCTTAGACTTTTTCTTTAAAAAAATGCTTTACGAACTCATGTTTAATTCTTACACACGTTAGTAATTTTGGCACCTTTATGTTTTTATTTTATATGCAAATTGATGTGGAGCATAACTGATTCAAGTATTTTTGACGTATGTATACTTAGGGCTGTTACAGTTGATATATTCAACTTTCAAATCATGGTAACAATATGCATGATAACCATTACAAAACTAAAATGGTAATCATTTCAAAGCTCAAAATGGCAACCTTTTAGCTTTTACTGATGATGGTTATACTTTTCAAATTGATGGTTGGTCACATTGTTTGTAACTGTTATCAAAATTTGATATTAGCAGTCAATTCATATAGTAAGTAGTTAATATCTCAAAAGTTCCTTATAACTTTGTTTATCTAGTTTTAAGGCTAGTGGTCATCCCTAATTAGTTAGAATATCAACTGAAGGAAAAATTCATCATTAAGGCTTGTTTGCTGAAGTATAATCGAAACAAAATATGCTTTTTCTACCACTGTGACAAAGGTTTGAAAAAGTGAACTGAAATGATCGTAAATCGAGCAAATTAACCTTTTTAGTAAATCATACCGTGAACTTGTTGCACCTATTCCTATGAGTATCAACAATGCAACTTCTATTGGAAACCAACTACAGTTCATTGCACATCGTCATCTAATTTGAATGAGCATGTTGGTATAACTAAACTGAACCTCTTTTAGAAAGGGAATGAGTCATCTACTTCAGCACCTATGGACATTGTTCCAAATTCAAACAGGCGTTCTGCATTCCATAGCAAAAGTAATTCAACTGTGTGTGTATATGTAAAATTTCATTCACATCTAATTCCTTTCTGTCCTAGAAACTGTCTCCAAAGATGCCATTTCAGCTTGCCTTGGATGTTATCGTGAAAATGTTGAGAGCTTGTGCTCACCATCATCGCCAAGGACAGGTAACAAGTTATGTATGTTATTTTTGAGATCATTTTATGCTTTTTTTCTTCTATTAATCGTTGAATCCTGTAGCCAAATATAGTGGCACTTTATATTTAATATTATGGCCTGATAATTGAAACACAACTTTGCATGCACTAAACATTACTCAATTACTATTTCTCTCATATTTTTATTATTTGTTTGCTTATTAAACTACACATATACATGTATATATAACCGGTCCATTTTAATAATATATACATCAAATTACAGCTAACATAATAAAATATAAAAAATAAAACCACTACCTAATATTATAAAATTTAACCGAGTTAATTTTGTTTTATGAAAATTAAATTATATTATAAAAATTAAACGAATCTAAAATAATAATATTAATTAACCAAGTTTATAAAAATCAACTAAGTTTTATAAAAATTCAATAAGTTTATAAAAATTAACCAAGCAGTATAAAAATATAACTAAATCTTCTATAATAATAATAATGTAGTTAACTAAGATTTATAAATCTAATAAGTTTATAAAAATTAACTAAGTATTAAAAAAAAGTAAATAATAATTATAAGTTAACTAAGTTATATAAATATTAAATAAGTTTATAAAAACTAACTAAGTATTATAAAAATTTTCAACTCGGATTTAGTGAATTTAATGAACTTGTGAATTCGTGATTAATATATTGGTCAAAATTTCATAGATTAATTATGATAAAATTCAACAGCATGGTTTATGTCATAATTTCTCTTGTCTACCGATATCATCTTCCTCAAATTTTGAATAAACATTTTCTATGTTTTGAGCTCTTCAAAAACATTATTTTAGTGAAAACTAGATAATGAATATGGCTTGGTTTTTATTTTTTTAGCATGGCTGACAAACAAAATGACACTTGAGCTTTCTTTTGGTATGCTTTGCAACAGTTTCACCTTTCAAATTTTATGGCATATTTTAGTTAGGATTCGGTCCGATATTCTGTGAATATGTTATAGGAATACCATTAAAGTATCAATTAACCTAAGTTTTGCATTTATTGCAGCTTGTATGTTATTTCATTGAAATATCTGATTGTAGAGAAGAAGTTAGCGAAGGGGCACAATGTTTTTTTATTTTAACCATGTTAATATGTAAGTTCTGCAAAGTGATTGTCAAACAACTAGAACTAGAACTAAGTTAACTGAGTTTTATAAAAATTAACAAGTTTAATTTATAAAAATATAAAATATAACTTAATCCTCTATAATAATAATAATAATAATAATAAACTAAGATTTATAAGAATAACAATAAGTTGACTATGATTTACTTCTTGACCTGATCACCACTTATAAGAATATCAATATCACTTAGTAGACAGTTCTTTTTCAAATGACTACCGGAGAAATATGAAGGCTGTCAACGACACTGATATACAATCCTATGCAATAGAGTAAATTTCATTTTATATAGGACATGTTGAAAATTTTTGTTCCAATATTCTTACTTTGTTTTAATTGTGCTTCAAAGGTTCGAATGTGCTGACTCCTTGTTCCCTACTGCGTCAAGATTCCAAGTCTCTAGGTCGTAGGAGGTATGTTTCTGAACTATTATTTCAACATTTCATTTTATCATAATCGTGCTCTGCAAAACATTTTTGAATTTGCAACCCAATGCAAGAATAAAAGAGCAGGCTATAAAGAGTATTTTTTAGAATAAAATTGAAAAGGACATAGATTCTGAATTCAATCAGGTTGGTGACTGACTGATTAATTTACATTTTAGGCTTTTGACTGCAAATGTACCACTTGGTATTCAAATGCTGCTTCTCCATTATATCACTTTCACCACTCTGCACCACTGCCTCACATCCTACTTGCATAAGCTTGACAGATATGCTTTTGCTTTACTCTACCTTCACTGTGATTGATGCATTATTCTTGCATCACAAGCCAAATTTCTACTCAGATTTTGGTAACGTTGACATACAACATCAATGTAATTCATTTTTATGTTTTTGACGAATTTTCTAAATATGCTATTCCAGCTAAAAATATTATAGGGAATAGAATTGGCAACTAGGTTGCACTATTCAATGTGAAAACTGAATTAGAGGGTGTGATGATATCCCTGACATTAGAATGTCCGATTTTGATGAAATACCAAGTGATCATACTGTGAATTTGGTGAGATGGTGTGATGTTATCCTTGACATTCTTCATTTGCAACTTAGAAACTATCTATATTCATTTCAGTTTTTGCTTGATTACAATAGTTGAGGGCTTCCATACATAGATATCAAGCTGGAAAGGCTAGATATGCTCGTTTTAGGCAGACCAATGACTTGTTGGTTGATTCAGGTTGGCACTGTAGCTTTAGGCAGACCAACGACTTAGGCAGACCATACATAGATAACATGGTATAATAGCCAACCTCAATAGCTTAACAGCTTTTCAAACTTGTTTGCATTTGTAATCTAATCAATCAGAGAAGTCTCATAATTTGGATCATAAAATATAACAAGTTAATTAAGTTATACAAAAAAAATTAAATTATAAGAAACAATTAAGTTTTATAACAATTTAACTAAGTTAACCAAGTTTAATAATTAAATAATTTTCTAAAAGGTAACTAAGTTTTATAAAACATAAATAATTTATAAAAAGTAACTATGTTTTATAAAAAATTAACTAAGTTAAAGTTTCATAAAAATTAAATAAATTTCTATATACTATCAAAATTTTATAAAAATTAAATAAATTTATAATAACTAATTAATTTTAACAATATTTTTAACTAAGTTATATTTTTATAAAAATTACCTAAATTTATGAAAATTAATCTATTCTATAAAACTTTTATATAAAAATTAACTAATTTTACAAAAATTGACTTACTTTTACAAAATGCAAAGCAAGTTTTGTAAATTATACATTTATAAAATTAAACATATTTAAAAAAATTAACTATGTTTACAAATTATTTATATATTTATACATTGCATTTGAGCAAGCTGCTATCACAAACAATTTATGTATCTACATTGAATTCAATTAAATTCAAAAAATTAAACATAAAGGTATGCAATAATAATCCATTTTTAAACTTATTTCTAGCTATGGTCAAAAAAAATTATGCACACGTCTATTGGATGTGCATGCATACTGGTATTAAATATAGATAAAATTGACAGCTCGATCTCTCTGCCATTACCACTAAACAATATTTCATCCTCAACCTTTAGAAAATAAGGAAGGTTCATGTGATCCAATACCACCTCTAGAATTCATTTTTTAATATCCCCTCGTTGGCTTTAACCAACATTTTGCTTTTGTTAGAAAATTTAAAGCCCTTAGCTGGGCTCTATAAATGCTGTAGCAGGCCCCCAAATATGGTGTTCTATAGTCGTGGTTACATAATATGTTTGTTAACTTTTAGAACTTCACTTGATTTGACCATTATGTTTTTACACTCTGTGTAGTAATTTTAATTTGCATTTATGAACTGTAATCTTTTTGTCTGTAGCCATTAGCTAATAAAAATTCAAATTACTTTTTTCTTTTGAGTCATATTCTATTATTTATTGTTTGCTAATATGCATTTCCACTGACAGAGACATTAGTGCACTCCTCTCTTGAACCATGTCAAGATGCAGATTTCACATTTCCAGTAAACTTTAATTTCAGTGAACACACAATCTATGTACGATGTCGTCCCTATCTAAAAGATTTCATGGAAAAGGTTGCTAGCCTCTTTGAGATCACCATATTTACTGCAAGCCAAAGTATTTATGCAGATAAGCTTCTTAATATTCTTGATCCTAAAAGGAAATTGATTCGACATCGTGTTTTTCGTGAATCATGTGTCTTCGTGGATGGTAATTATATGAAAGATTTGTCGGTTCTTGGTCATGATTTGGCACGGGTTATCATCATTGACAATTCCCCTCAGGTAAATGCTTTCCCTGTGATTTTATGTCAGTATATGTTACCAAATTTAAAAAATAAAAAATAAAATAAAAACAGAAAACTACTACTTCGATGCATGTCAATATATGTTATCAAATTTAAAGAAAGGATTAATTGTTAAGATTTGGATGTAAAAAGAAGGGTAGAAATGGCTGTTAATTTGTTTTGATAAATGTCAAGAACATTTTGAGGTTCTTGCCTTTTATTGCTGCATTTCAAATATTCTAATACACTGTAAAAGATGCTTCATAAACAAAACTATTATTAAATGAGCCCAGCCCACTGATAACCCACTAGAAATTAGATAGCTGCGATTCAAATTATGGGCAGATGAGGACTATTGAATTATGCCCGTTAGTTTCAGGATAAAGAGATATGTCCAATATAGATTTGTATTATGCAGAATAGCAGAATATCCCAACATAAGTGTTCGACTCCCACTTTAAACTTAATTAATTTAAAATAAACTTAAGAATTAATTACCAGTTTAAGATATTTTATTTAAATGTCTTTTATTGGTAATTAATTCTTTAAGTTTAGTTTAAATTAATTAAGTCCGAGCCCAACCCTTAAACAAACTCGAGTTTTTGAGAAAAGAAGAAAGTTCTCGGGTCTAAGCTCGGGTTGTTACTGAGATTGGCTCGGGTATTTGTATTAGCTGATTTAAAATTTAAAATAAATCAAGTTAAACATTTTCTTAACTAATTCTTTAAAATAATTAATGTTTTAATTAAGTTTGGGATTAGTTAAAAGTTATAAATTGTTTTAAATTAATTAAGTTTAAGATATTTTATTTAAATGTCTTTTATTGGTAATTAATTCTTAAGTTTATTTTAAATTAAATTAAATTAAAAGGTGTAATTAAGTAGTTAATTTAAAGGGTTTGACCTTATTTTGGGAACGGATTGGTTGGACAAGCATAGGGCTGTCACAGTTGGTAATCCCACACATGAGAAAGTTGCGTTGGACATTCTGTCCACGATCTACAGATGATACAACAAAACAGAAAAGGCAAAGTTCTGGCCTAATCAACGATCTACAGATGATACAAACACTATTCACAATTTGTTACACTGACATGGCATACAACTTCACCCTAACTTACATGCAACTACAGTTCCAACGTTGCATCATTACACTATGGTTTTCTTTAGTTTGAATATAATTACACTGCAATCTTCATCTCAGCCATAACTGCAGTTGGTCATAGTAGTTTAGATCAAATAGTTTTTGGTAGCAAGTGTTTAAACTTAGCTTGTTTCAGTTTGTTTCAGATCGTCTGCTTCAGATTAGTTCTTCCTATTGCTCTCAATGCTTCAGTTCTATGCTTTATTGCAGCAGGTGTTTCAGGACATAGTTTAGTCTACTCTGATCATATTCACTATCTGTCTGGTACATTAGTTTAGCTAGTACTCTAGTCCAGTTCATCATATTGCCAGGTAAATTAACCTTGGGATGGATGCATACTACAATAGTGGGAAATTGATTATCCTCTTTAACCCCATGTACTAGCTTACTTATTAGATTTTATGTAATATAATCAGTAATATTGTTTTCTCTGAAGTTGTGATGGATTTGATGAGTTACCTATTTAAATAGCATGAACCAGCACAAGTCTCTAACTCGGAGCATTGTACTTAAACTTGCAGGCATTTGGGTTTCAGTTAGAAAATGGAATCCCAATAGAGAGCTGGTTTGAAGACCGGAATGATAAAGAACTGCTTTCATTACTTCCATTTTTGGAAAGCTTGGTAGGAGTTGAAGATGTTCGACCAATAATTGCCAAGAAATTCAACCTGCGTGAAAAGGTAGTTGCTTCCTCTTCTTCACTGTTGTCGCTTGACTTAAGAAGGTGATGGCCCAAAAAAAGACTACTTTCTGTACGGGTTCAAACTTGGATGACCGTATGTACTATTACTATTCTTGTAATTCAATTTCTTGTATCTTGACGTTGGTTGTCTTGTTTACAGGCTACCGTTGTTTTTACATTTTTTTTATGAAAATCTGAACCTGTACTAAGATGTTGTAGAGTTTCAGAAGTAGATTTTCAAGTCATAAATTGGTTAAGGCCAAGTATAATTGTAATAGTGTAATATTTTATTAAATTTGGTTCAGTATCTATATTTAACGTAGCTCTAGTACTATCAATATTTTAGTGGAGATTTATAATCTTGGGAGTACCTTTCTTTTCTTTTTTATTCTTTTATATAAATAGAAGACAGCGTTTGATTAATGCTGTCAATGAAGAAACAACAGCGTTCAATTCGTGCTGTAATTATCTTGAAATAGTCAATAACAGCGTTTTTCACATGCTAACGAAATAGTTTATGATTCAATAACAGCGTTTAGAAAAAGCTGTTGTAAACAGTTAAAGTAGAATTAAAACATCTTCGACAACTAAATTATTAACGTTGTTGAAACATAATACAACACGTTTGAAAACGCTGTAAAAACATTATTGACAGCTTGTAAGAAACGCTGTCAAAGAGATGTTTCAACAGCGTTTATCGAAAAGCTGTTGTAAGTTCTGTATATAAGACAGCATGTCGTTATACAGCGTTTGAACTAACGCTGTTGTATCGTATTACAGCGTTTATCAAACGCTGTTAAAAGCCTTTTGTGGTGTAGTGGCTATTTCTACAATCAGTTTTATTATATCCTAAACCACTTTTGTCATGTAAAGGTCTAGAACTAGATAAAATCACGTTTAAATCGTTTTAACCTTTATTAAATTTTGTGACTTCAGCGTTAAGTTTATCAAATTTAGCTTTGAAGTCAAAATTATTATTTTCAAAAGAATTATTACTGTTTTTCAAAATATCAATTTGCTTGTTTAATTCAGAATTCCCCCTTTTTATCATACGGTTCTCATTTTCGAGAAGAAAAATTCGAGATTCTGAATAATCTAAAGATGATTGTAATAAATCATTTTGTCTTTTCAAATCCGTAATTTCTTTTGAAAAATTTCTTTTTCTTTTTCAAACATAGTATTTTTATTTTGCAAAACAATGATTTCTTTCAAAAGATCATTGTTTTTATCTTCTAACTGCTCATTTTCTTTTTGTAGGAAATCTTTTTGCGAAACAAGTTCTTCTATGGTATTTTCAAAACATTTAGTTTGTTTTATCAAAAATTTATTTTCCTCCTTTAAACTGGAAATTTCTTGCTCACAATCTTTTAGCTTATCTAAAGCAATTCTATTAACTTTAATCAAGGTTTTACAATCTTTTAATAATTCATCATGTGCTAACAGAAGATCTTTATATAAAGAATCTAAGCATACCAATTGTGATCTGAGTTTAGCCATGAAGCATTTGTTTGTTTTTTGATTCTTCTTTATTGCTCTTCCTCTTCCTATTGCCTTGACTAGATCTCTTTACAGCCATTTATTCTAGGATGTTGTTATGATCTCTAGAATCCCAGGCTCTGATACCAATTGTTAGTCCTACGGGGTGGATCGTGTAGTGTATATGCAAGTATATGTGACAAAATATATGATGCAACTAAAATAACATTAATCTAAGTAAATATAGAATAAGCACACCAGGATTTTATACTGGTTCGGACCTCCCGTCCTACGTCCAGTCCCGAAGCTCCCCTTCGGAATTCGAATATCAAACACCCTCGCTTCGCCCGGAGGAATAGGCTTGGTTACAATAATTTGTTCTTGTCAAATGTGTGTTCTATAACACGGATATTGACTAATTAGTAAAAATGCTTCCAATATATATCTAGAGAGTATTGTCTATGAAGAACTGAATATTTGGAAGAATAAAATACAAGTATAGATTGCTAGAGATCAAGAGTATATGATAGAGTATATAATTAGAGAGCGTAAGTAAGTAAGGTAATCTGTTCTCTTGATTCTTGGTGATATATATAGTTGTAGAGAGGTTCCTTGAGTAGTTGCATCCATTTACAAGTGCTTTACAGTTGCTTCTGTTGATGATGAAGAGTTGCAGCGAAGAGAAGCGGAGATGTCTATTCGAATGTGGCAGTTGAAGTTTAAATTTAAAATCCGAGTTCGAAATCAAACGTCTGGTATTTGTATCAGACGTCTGATACTATATATTTTTTGTATATAGTAGATTTTCAAACGTCTGAGTGCTACTACCAGACGTCTTGTTTAGTCTGTTTGTTGTTCCAGAGGACTTTTCCAAACGTCTGGCTTGTGCACCCAAACGTCTGATACTTGTGCATGTCTATTTTGTGCATCTTTTCTTTTGCTTCTTTTTACCTATCGACTTGTAGTCTCTTTTAGTGTCCTTTGAGCCTCTTTCTTGTCTTTCTAGTGATGTTGTTCTAGCAAGTACCTGCATATATAAATATATATGTATATTCGATTTCCATTGTATAGTTGTTGTCATCGGAACCGTAGATTGGATTTCCTAACATATATATATATATATACACATATATATATAAGAGCGCGTATTTTTTAGTGATATAAAAATGCTTTGTATTGTATTGTTTGATCCGTTGAGTGGCTTAAGAATTCTGGTCGATGCGTTTGGCCAACGTTATCGGTAGGGATTTCCTAAACACTCGAATAAAACCAATTAACACAATATTGTTTTAAAAATGGGTAAATGAAATAATTTTACCTAGAAATATATTTTATATATATAAAAGAAAAAAATTCAAAGAATATTTAATATAGTTGTTCTTGGTTGTGCTTGGTTGTTAGGAATGATAGCATTCCATCATTATCATCTAGGATTTGATCGGTCATGCTCGCCTATTTCTAAGCATTGACTATTATCGATGAATCTATCTGGAGTCTTCCTTTTTGAAAACTAGGTTGGATAGATAGGAATTTTGGGAACATTGAAACTGTGAATTAAGTTTCACAATTTAAATATAAGTCATTCGTTAATAACATTGAGTTAAAATTTTATTTCTAAGGTTGTTTATTTAAAAGAAAATTTGAATATTTTGAAATAAATATTTTAGAAACGATTCTATATAAAGGTTCATTTGATAAAATTAAGTTTTAATAGATGTTGTCATTTAAAAAGAATTTGGAATATTTTGAAATAGATATTTTGGAAATAATTGAACATAAAAGTTGGTTATTTTAAATTGGGGTTTTATTAAAAGAAACTCAAATATTTCTGAAATAAATACTTCGCAAATGATTTATATAAGGAAGCTAGAATATTTTTGCAAAAAATATTTGAGGAATGATTTCCTTTAAAAGGAGATATTTTATAAATTTGATTTATACAGATGTGTTTTATAAATAAAAGAAATTCGAGAGTTTAAATCCCGGTGATTTTGGCAAAATGGTTTTCATGGTTTATAGGTTAATAATAGTAATTGAAGAGGTTCTTGGGACAGAAACAATTCTAAGTATGGGATTGCTACCGCTAGGATCTCGATATATAATTATTTTGATGAAATAAATTTTTATTTGATTCCAAAAGTATGGTTTGATTTACTATAAAGTAAATGTGTATATTATTATTTCAAATGATTTTGGAGAAAGGAAATAATAATTTTATTTAAGATTGTTTTAGAGTATAAATGATTTTGGAAATAGTTTGCTTAGAAATATATTTAAGTATAAATATCTTTGAAAAGGAATTTTATAGAAAGATGGGTTTTTCTTTGGATTTGGTTTGGGGAACGAGTCCTAATTTGTTTTATGATCATCAGAATAATCTTCTAAGTGACGATTAGATGTTTGCTTAGGCCAATGGTATTATGCACCTAGTAAATTATTCCTTTTGTCATTGTACAGTCGAGATGGGTTCGAATCTGGACGAATCCAAAGTAAGTTGGAAACTGATATTTTGATGGAAACTATTTAATTGGAAATATTTTTGGTATTGTTTCAAAGTGGATTTTAAAAGGCAGAAATGTGTTTTTAAGTTAATTAGTTTAAGTGGCTCGAAAATAACTAAAAATGGGTAAGACATACTTTTGGATTGTAAACGTTTCTCTTGAGTATTATCCTTCTAGTAAAGAAATATATGATATTGTTTGGTAGTACCCAATTCCTTAGTACAATTTTGGGGTTACTCGAGCTATTTACATATATATATATATATATATTCTATGGATTAAATATATAGTATTATTTCAAAAGGGTGTTTTGAATAATCCGGGTGTTTAAATTTTTAAGTAAATTTAAACTAAGGTCTGAATATGATAATGGTGTGTACCCTCAGGATGTAATAGGGTGTTATACTAGTTTGTAAACTTAAGCTATGTTATATGAAAATGTTTTCAGAAATAATTTAGTGGTAGTAAAAATTTGAATTTGGAATAACCAATTAAATAGTACGTGGAATGGATGTAGATCATTTCTTTTCCATATAGTTGATCTAACATTCGAGTACAAGCTTTGAGGTGTTTTACACCATTCCAAATAAGGATTTATTGCTTGATTTTTTACGTCGAGCATTTAATGAGGGTTCTTGATATGGAACCAAGGTTTTCTATCATAGTATATGGCTATGTAAGGGGAACAGAGGTTCCTAATCAAGGAGCCTGATCAGGATCCGCACTAGTAAACCGGGTGAATGATACTGGTTTGGAAGTGGAGTCCTGTATTCGAGTAGTGATCGAATCAGATTCCGTATATAAATGATCTATGAAAATCATGCGGACTTATGAATAATATTGAGGGTTCTTATGTTGGAATTTCGGGGATGAAATTCTTTATAAAGGAGGGAGAGTGTAACAACCCCTATTTTGGGTCTTCGAATTTGAATATTTAATTTGTTTCAAATATTTGGATTTGAATTAAATTATAATAAAAACTATGTTTTAAATTTAGACTTGATTTTCAATAACGTTATTTTATTTTTAATTTTTAGAAATTTTCCATAATTTTTAATTTGGAAAAGTAAGTAAATTTTCGTTTGGCGTATTTTATAGCAACGTTGGCATTTTGAAACTTCACAGAATTTAATAACTTGTCTATTTTATTATTGTTTTGTGATCGCGTGCAAATTCTATACGTGATCGTAATTCATTTTCTGTCGATCGCGACTCATAATTGGACGCGATCCAGTGTGGTGGGGTACCGGAATTCAATTTCAAAATAAACACACACATACAGGTACACACAGTACACAACAGCCACCAATTTGTCTTTCCTTTTTCCTACATACTGTTGTTGTCTTCCCCTGCATTGTACCTTTGGCCGCCTCAGCCGCTTCCTTGTTCTCCTTTTCATCCTGCCAGTACCCTTGTCTAATGCATGCTTATATCCGATTCTTCAAACAGAAGCTATTTCCCTTTCTGACATTCGTTTATACCCATCCTCTTGTTCATCTCAAAGTTCCAGTGAATGAAATAAACATTTCCCTCATTCAAAAATCAACTGCTTCCAAACTATCGAGTTGTAGATAAATGTTCCGACGTGAAAGTTGTTCGTATCGCCCTTTAGTTTTTTTAAAAATCGATCGAGTTTTCATCGAGAAATGACCAAGTAATCGTCAAAAATCAGCAAAGAGGAAAAATATGTTCATAACTTCAAAATTTGATTTCTCTCAATCCAAGTTGAATTGATCGTCGCCGCTAGCACCGTCGAGTTCATATTGAGACCTGGTATTTTTATGGAGATTTCGGTGGAGTTTCGTGTCGATGATCGACGTTGATCGAAGACTAGGGTTAAGATTCGCCGAAGATTTATGCTATGATCGGCGAATTGGAGCTTGGCGTGTTGTCGGGCTTGGAGAGTGCTTCATCGTGGCGAACTTTGGTGGAAATCGGAGCAAGAAAGTGTCGCGACCCTTGATGCCTATAGCACGCGTGCGCTTTCGACCTAGATGTCGCGATGAGATGAAAGGGTTTGGGCGAGGGTTTGAGTGGTCCAGAGCATCGACCATGGGAAGGAAGTTGCGTTGATGGTCTTGGTTTCATCGTTCAGTGATCGGATTTCTTATGCACATGCACGAGTTCGTGCACGTATATGGGTTACTGGAACAAATGATTTTGGGGAGAAGAAGATGGCACTGTGCGAGCGGGTTTGGGCATGACTTGATGGGCTTTGGGCCGTAAGCATATTTTAGGCGAGAAAATTTGTTATTTTGTTTAAATTGATTTATATAAACACTTTAATTCAAAATATTATATCTTGCTCACATTTTATCCGATTGACATGCGTGTTTTTGCATGGTACTCGTATTGACAAGTACGATATTGTTGTGTGATTTACTGATAGCTTTGAACATGTAAAAATTTATGACATATTTAAACAGACAGGATTTAAATCACGTTATTTAATAACAACGTCGACTAAAATTTATATACCTTATTTATTGATGTTTATTTGGCCAAATAAGTTACTGTTGAGTTAAATTGGATTGAATATGGTAATTGGACACCTGTTTAGCAGAATAAAACACCATTCTGCTAATTAAATTAATTTGATATTTTATTAGCAAAATAAATCCCCGTTCTGCTATTTTATAGCTTTGGACGTCTGATTATATGTTGATAAATTGATATGCCATTGTTAATAAGTGATATATTAACCAATGATGGTTAAGTGTTGGATTTATTTACATAGTCGTGGATTATGTAAATATCTGTTATTACTTGAAAAGTTAAATTGAGTAATATGGTAGCTTATTTAACTTCCAAGGTGATCGTTAAGCCTCCTTAAAATTTGAAAAGGTTAATTATTGATTTGAAAGTTAGTTTAAGAATAATTATTTTTATTATAAGGTTTAAAGGTAATTATTATTTAGTAATAGGATTTAAAAAAAGGAAATAACTTATTACTAATAATATTTTAAAGATAAATTATAATTGTTTTAATAATGATTTCAAGTTAATTATTTTATAAATATGATTCTTAAAGGTTTATTTTTTAAGTATTGTTTAAGTATGTTTAATTATTATTTTAAAGTTATTTGGTTATGGTTTAAAAATGTTTTAATTATATTTTAATTATTTATTTAAAGTAATTATCTATACTTTAATTTCTAATTAAAGTTATCTAATTATATTGATTTAAGTTATTTAATTGTATTTATAGGTTAATTAATTATCCTATTAATATTAGCTTAAAGTTAATTAATTATTGTTTTGATAATGTTTTAAAGTCAATTAATTATTAACTTAATATTGTTTTGAAGTTAACTTATTAATACAATAATAGTGTTTAAAATTAATTTAATATATTATTAATAAGATTTTAAAGTTATCATTTTAAATGAGATTTAAATTGAATGGAATAGAGGGATGTTTAAATAAAAACTTATTAATTTAAGTTATTTTAAATAATGTATGGTTTATCAAGGGAACCTTGTTGACTTAAGGAGTTTATGAAAGAGGTTTGTTAAAATAGGGGAAGAGTTTTATAAATGGTTCTGGATATTTATAAAAGAACTTATAAATGAGTTTTAAGGATTTGAAAAGGAGAAGTTTTATAAATGGAGTTTTGAGATTTATAAAGAATGTTTATAAATAGATCGAAGATTTATAAAGAAGCTTTGTAAATAGATTTGGAAATATTTATAAGATAAAGAAATTTGGAAAGAGATGGTTGATATTCATGGCGTAATTCGAGGGGCAGGGGTTGCCTCAGTTTACCATGGATTCGCTAGGATAGCGACGTAACCATTGCGTAAGCTACGATCCATAGTCGATATTGAATGGTATTTTCCATATCAATTTTTAAGAGTTCTCAAGTTTCTAAATTTCGAAAGTGAAATGGTTTGTGAATATACTTATGCCATTGAGAAAAGCATATGGTTATATTTTCTAAGAACCGAAAATATAGTGATTTGTGAATATACTTATCCCATTAAGATAAGTATATATAAGTGATTTCCAAGTATCTGAAATGTAAATTTAAATTAATAAAAGATTGATTTAAAGAGGCTTGGTGATTTCCATGGGAAATGTAATCTTTATTTGAATGTTTGTTTATTTGATAGTTAAATAACCGACTATCGAATCTTGGCCTAAATATGTAATCCTTCTTAATTTTGGTGGTAGGGAAATATTCCCTACTTAACACCAAAGGATTTTAACTCTGGAAATATCTAGGGGAAACACGAGGATTATATGGTACAGTTACCGTCGGTGGTGTTATACTGTACGTATAAAATTGTTTTGTTCTTCCAGGACAAATGATAAGGAGATCCATCCACTTAAACAGTTAGGGGGTGATCCCCGCTCTTATGAATTGTCTGATTATTTCCTAAAGTGTCGGTATTGAGCATTCCAGAAATCGGTGCTTGATTTTGTGGAGCACCCGGGAAACAGAAGAGTGTACTCGTAAGAGATGACACAAACTCGTAACCACTCCAAAAACCATATATTGTTCTATGGAGGAGATTCGTGATATATTGAGATGTTGGGATCCATGTGTGATTCCGAGACCTGTTGGGGTAAGGGAATACATGTGTGATTCCAAGATCAAATTGAGACATGGGAATCTTTGTGTGATTCCGAGACCCATTGGGATATTGGAATCCATGTGGGCTTCCATGATCTATTTTGATGGCGGTGCGTGAGCTGGAATGTCGGACGTAGCCTCATCAGCGGGAATGACTAAAACCAAATATAGGAGGTATGGCTAGTAGGGTTGGCAAACCCATAGGGTGTAGTCGGCTCCTCCTAGATGTCACTTATAGTTGTTATGCATGCATGGGGCGATGCACTCGGTCTTAGCGAGACCAGCCATGTTTTTCCTATGGTACATCACTAGGGATGTATGTTGCTTCAGAAGGATATCTCTAATCCTTGTGCAGGAGGACCATTCTCGAAGTACTGAGGGCAACTCCATGAAAATCCTACACAATTAGCAAACGTGCCTTATCGATTTTCGATTATATAACTTGTATTTTTGTGATGTACACTCACAAGCATCACAGCTACTTGATTATTATTATTTCCGCCCTTAGACATTATTATAATATCACTGGATTTTTTGATATAAAAGGTTCTGGTTATCGTAAAGTAAAAACCCGTCCGTGTTTATGTGCGGCGTGGTCTTACGAGATATATTTGTTTTGAAAGGTTATTTAAACATTAAGAATCCATTTGATTGTGTTTCTCACACTGGTTTTACTAGACTGGCCCGGGCGTTGTTTTCCTATAATGCACGAGTCAGACCGAGCATATTCCAGGTTTAATTGGATATTTTTGAAGCTTCAAGAGACGAGCTGGAGGCCCAGAAACGTATTCACGTACATGGTTATTTTTTCGTCGCATTCATTGATGTATTTATCAGCAATTGTGAGGATAGGTTGTTATAATTGTCCGGGCTAAAATAGGTTAGTATACTTTGATTGATGTCTGTATATACATATATTACAGTTTTGTTTTTGTGTAAAGGTTGATTTATATTATAGATTATTCATTCCGCTGTGAGATTCTGTGTTGTTTAGTTTTCTTCTTGTCTTCTTTCCTCTCCCTAACAATCCGCCTTCCCATTCAATTTGGGTTAGACATGTTTGGTTTATTATCAGCTTAAACTTTAAGGAAAAGTGGATCGTTACTGTTTCTTTAGAAAATGAACTGTCAAAGATAAGAGCGGAGATCACCTCCTAACCGTTAGTAGACAGATTTCCTTATCATTTGTCTTAGAGAATGAAACGAGATTTATACGCACAGTACAGCATCATCGGAGATGACAGTGCCATATAACTCACGTCTTTCTCATAGATATTTCCAAAGTTACATTTGGGGTCCAAATTCGATAGTTAGTTATTTAACTATCGAATAACAAACACTCAAATCATGGATTTAATTCCGTAGGGAAAACCAACATTGGTTAAACACATAAGTAACCACTAGCCTCTTACTTAATCTTTTTATTAATTAAGTTCACTTTGTAAAACTTGTATATACATATCTTTACAATGATATACCCACAAATCCCTATATTTTCAATACTTAGAAGAAGAAAAATCTATATACTTACCTTAACGTTATAAGTATATTCACAAAACTGAGAAAGTTTTCCTTTCTATACAATTCAAGAATCATTTATAAATCCCTTATAAATCTCAAAAACCATTTATAAAACTATTTTATAAATCTCTGATACCGTTTATAAAACTCTATATAGAAACCCCTTATAAAACCCAACCTCCACTTCCAATAATAAACTCTTTTATACATTTCAAAATATTTATAAACTCTTTATAAATCCATAAAACTATTTATAAAACTCTTCTTATAAATTTATAAACCCATTTCTAAAATTCTTTTATAAATATCTAAAATTATTTATAAAACTCTTTTTATCTTGTAAATAATCTTCCTTTAAGTTTCCAAATCATCCTATAAAAGTACTCTTCTAAAACCCAAATCTGTTTATAAAACTTTAATTATAAATCTCGAAAACATGTACAAACAAATAAAAATCATATACTTCTAAACACTATTATATAATAATAATTGTTAATAATAAACATTATAAATAAATAAATAAATAATTATTATTAACCTTAACATCTCGAAATAATAATTAAAAAAATTCGAGGACATTATTAATAAAACGCTAATAATTAGTTTTCAACATTATTATAAATAACAATAATTAATTTCCAAAAAAGTATAAATAAATCATTATTATTAATCTCTTACCATATTAATTATTTAAAATAAATAACTTCAAAACATTAACAATATTGATAAATAACTTTAAAAACAATATTAAATATAAATAAAACTTTTAAAACAATATTAAATATAAATAAATAATCTTTAAAAATAATATTAAATAAATAATCTTTAAAACAATATTAAATATAACTTTTAAAAACATTTCTAATGACTTAGGAAACGCCAGATAATAAGGTTGGAGTAAAATAGAAATTTAATCCTTTTTAAAATAAAATATTTCCAAAACCCAAATTCAGATTTAAAATCATTTCCTGTCACAAAAGCCAGTCCCAACCCAAACGGCAATTTGCAGTATTTTTAAAATACTAATTTGAGGCCAATAACTACCAAACGTTTAACCAATATCGATTATTGATTTTCTACCACTACAGAGGTTAAGTTAAATATATAACAATGTCATAATCAATAGAGGCAATAATTAGGTTTAATATCCAATAATTCATATGACAGGAATATTACTGAAATTAAAATCAAAAATGGCGAGGAATCCCATTGGATCCCTCCGACATATCCCCCTACATCACAAACAATATATAATTATATAATATGGGTCATCCGCTACTAGGCGAGTATATATAAAAGATCATCAGCTCCAGGGGCGGAAAAAAATCCAAATCAACTGATAAAATAGTAAATCATCCAAACATTTAATCAACATTTTTTATCAACTATATAATATTACAAGTTAACCAAAAATGTGAGTTTAACTCACCATTATTCCAGTCGTCGCCGAGGCGTTCGGTTTGGAACTAAAATCAAACGACATCCGATTTTAGCCCAAATTTCAACAGTCTTCAAATTCGTCCAAACCAGCTCCATCGCGAAGCTTACGTCATCACGAGCGTAATGCAAATATTTGTACCTCGATTGGACCTCGTATGAGAGAGTTACACGTGTTTTAAGTTATCGATTTTTAAATTATAATATAATTAACTAATTATATAATCATATTCATAAATTACAATACTACCCGCTTCCTCCAATAACAAATTCCCGCTCCCCCCCCCCCCACATGCTCGATTTCACGATGTTGCGCCCCTCCCTGTTCACCAACGACCACCTGACCATTACCCTACGCTTCCCCGACCCCGTTCATGCTTCAGCTCCAACGTCAGACCCCCATTCGCCTCCGTACACTGCCAATCCCTCAAAACCCAAACCCATTCAAACACCCCCTAACACTACCGTCAGACCACCTGGGAGCTCACTCCAACCATCGACGAACTCCCCTAGGCCCCCTCTACCTTTCCCATTTAGACTCCATCCTCAAACAATCGACGAAATCGCGATAAACCCAATCAAGTTCAACCTCGGATTCCAGCCACCGTGCTCCACTAAAACCAATCTCCACCGTTCACTAAGTTCATCTCAACCTCGCCGATGTTTTGCTAGTTGGAAGTTCGCCCTGAAATGGCCTTGAGTGGTTGCAATGGACAGTGGCCGAAGGATTTGGAGATGTTTTAAATTGAAAAATTGGCAAACTTGTCTTCTTTTATTGGAGACGCAATTTATAAAGGAAGAAGTATAGGTGTTAACGTGGATGGTATGGGCAAGCAGCTGTGGGTATGGCCTAATGTTTGGGGAGTATGAGTGAATATATATATTATTTTAATTAGAAAATATCTAGCTTTAAACGTCCGAAAATCTCAAACTCCAAAGGAGGCGTGCCACCTAGCGTTCAGTATGTAATACCTCTATTCCGAATACAATGGAACTAGTCTCGAGATCTAATTCGATCATATGCAGAAGATAGCCTTTCAAACTCAATCATACTATATTAATTCCTAAAATTAATTTATACACGTTTCAAATTCGTACGACCACACGATACATCCAATTGCCATGAAATTCGACGGCGCACAATAACTCACTATTACGGATCCAATGAAACCAGTTTCGTCAAAATTTGAGACAGTTCCTCGGAAGGCTATTTTCACATGTTAATTAAAACGATTTATTATTAAAAGCAGTTTAATCACTTTTAAATCTAAATTAAAAGTTTATTATTACCATTCTTATACAAACTGAATTTTAAATAAGCTTTGAAATCAATTTTATCCAAACTAAATCCAAGATTCAATTATAAATTTCCCAATTCACATATTCAAATAAATCCCTATATTTGAAATTTTAAGTTGTTAGACTTGAAAAACTAGTATTTCAATGTTTAAAATAAATTAAATATCTCAAAATCAATAACTAAAATTCTAGGTCGTTACATTTTCCCCCTTAAAAGAATTTTGTCCTCGGAATTGACAAGGTAAGAAAAATGCCACAAAACCCATTAACTTTCCAAAATCAATTAGTTAAAATAGATTACCAAATTCTTTTAAGCCTTTAACTTTCAAAATCAGTTTGTTGAAACTTTGTTATCGCCTTTTCTTAATCTTAATTACTAACTAATATCTTTCCAAGTTATAACATAAACATCAAATTTTAGTTATCAAAAATTTGTTCAAAAATTTTCTAACTTCTTAAATTTATGGAAAATTTCGCCAGCGTTTCCTTTACGCGGATCGATCAAAAATGTTACAACATATATAATCACAAATATACATCTCATCTTCAAGAATGAGGCATCCCTAGGGAAAAATATAAAAATACGATATGTAATCTGAGATGTGTACCTTTTATTAGCATTAGCAAGCATGCACACTCAATATAATGCAAAAGCAAGCTCCAATCGCAAGCATACGCTATCCGCACCTACTAACCACTTAACAGCCAACCAGAACGGGTATAGGAAAGGAATATCAATATATAACATGTACTGGTACACTAACTGTATGCAAACGTAGCAAATGTTACAAGAGAAACCATCCAACAAATAATATCCATCCAATTAATTCATAACGATACCAATTTACATTTTCCCATGTCAATTTTTAATTTATTAAGGTTCGTATGATGTATGTTTGCACCAAAAATGGTCACAAACTACCTTTTATAAGTGAAAGCACCAATGTCCAATATTTAGATCCAAATAGAGAAATATAGATTCAAAGACCACAGAATAGATTGCAGAAAAGTAAATGAACATGCAAGTTTTATAGTGGTTCGGCAAACTTTGACCTATGTCCACTCCAATAATCTTTTATTTATATTGTAAGATTACAAGTATAGTTGTTTTTTCCTTACAAAATTAATAGAGGAAGAGATAAGAGGTAATGAAGGAGAGTCAGCCGAAATGTCTCTTGCAATGAGCCAAGTCCACTGTATTTATAGGTGAAGATGTGGATGGATTGGGCTAAAATTTCGGTAGAAGAACCTCCAGGCCATACGACCCGACCCACAAAATTTGGGATCGATCGAACACTAAGAACTAATTTAGGTCGATCGTTCCTTACTAACTCCAATGGGGCTATGATCGTTTTTATAGGTTCCACCATGCCTCTAGTCCATGCTCCTAAAGTTTCGTGCCATTCTGCCTTACTGTTTGTGAGATATCGATCGATGTTCGCTGTTTTGACTAGAAATTGGATCATAGAAGATCATACATGCTTTATCCTTTTTAGCTGCTATCAATCATGTTGGTTCCCCATAATGTTAGCTACTTTCTCTCCAAATTTTGTGCAATTCTGATGTACCATTTGTGAGATATCGCATTTTTCGTGAAACTATTGATCCTTCTGGCTAATTTGTACGATCGTTCCAATAACGATCGGCCACTTTTTCCAAGATTTGGGAGTTATGATCTGCAATCGATCATGGGGTTGCTCCATGATGTAAGATACTTTCTCTTCAAATTTCATGCAATTCCAACATATCGTTTGTGAGATATTGCATTTTCCGCAAAACTATGGATCGTTATGCTGATTTGTACGATCGTTCCAATAACAATCGACCTCTTTTCCAAGATTTGGGAGTTTTGAGCTTTGATCAATCATAGGGGTGCTCCATGATGTAAGCTACTTGCTCTCCAAATTTCGTGCAATTTTGATGTACCGTTTATGAGTTATCGTGTTTTTCGTGAAACTAGGGATCGTTTTGGCTGATTTGTACGATCGTTCCAATAACGATCGGCCTCTTTTTCCAAGGTTTGCGAGTTTTGTCATGCAATCATTTTTATGAGCTCCACTTTTCAATATATTGATGTTTTGAAAGTTCAAGTGCATTGGCTTTGTAGATTTTGAGATATTGATCGATATTCGTCGATTTACGCTATTTTATGGTTCATTCTAGATCGATCCATATAAATTCTTCATTTATCTATAACTCGAGCATACGAACTCCGATTGGCTTGAAATTTGAAATGTGGCCTCACGGGGCCTTCCTTGTCACTTCATATTGATTTCTCCTTGATTGGGACCCGTTACGAATCTGCCCAACTATTGTCCATAGTTCCAAATATCATCGATTTCCGAGCTTGATAACCGTCCCTCCGGGCTTCCTGCCTTGATGATCATAGAAGCTTTAGCTGACTTTTATGATATACTGCCTAGTCAAAAGGCGCTATAATAATGTACATATACCATCCGTATGCAATATCAAATCTGATCGCTCGTTCGATCACACAATTTCACTTTCGAACTAGTATCGTTCACATAACCACTCTGGTGCGGACTCAGATCTGGTTCCTTGATTAGCAATCGCCATTCTCCTTACATAGCCATATATTATGATAGAACTCCAAAATCAATCAAAAATCCATATCCACTGTTCGCCATCAAGAATCGAGTGAAAAATTCTAACTCGGACCAATGTAAATCAACTCGAAATCATGTACTCGAATCTGAACAAAACAGTTATGCGAATAAAATGATATACGTACAACTTACATATTTATTTGAATTAGTTTTCTCATTATATCCAATTCTTTTATTAACATTCATTTATTACTTAGTATATTCTTCCAATACTAATATCACTTAAGAACCATTCCTTCAATTTTACTTACGTTTATTATAAACATTTTATACAACACTTCTCATGTTTATTATCACTTCACAACTCAAGTTCATATCCATTTCTAATCAAATTCACCTTCATTTAACTCATTTCATTATTCAATTCTATCAAACGACATTCCAAAACATATTCAATTCATTAATTTATTCCATTAATTCACTTCATTAATTCATTTCAAATCACTATCAATTTCATTATAAAAATTATTTCATTTAACCTAACTTAGGTTAAATTTCTTTTAAAATCCATTTTATTTAACTTAACTTAAGTTAAATTTCATTTCAGTTTGCTTTTCTTAACAATTTATATTCAACAAATCTAAAAAATTTCTTTAACTTACTAATTCCCCAAATTTATAAGTTATAAAACTTATTTTCTCATATTTTCATAAAACACTTAAATGAAAATTTCTAGAGTCTTAAACACCCCATCCTTATTTCAAATTATTTTAAACAATACTATAATTAGTTTCTTTGTATTTCAAATAATACTTTAGAATTTTAAATCAAAACAAGTTTTACCAAAACAAAACTCCAATGGTAGCAATTCCTCTCTTGGAAACCCGAAAATGAACGTCATGAAGCTGCAGTCATCATCGAAATTATTTTCCAACGACCTAAGTGAGTTCAATGCTTTTTTAACACTTTTAAATTCCATTTAAAAATATTTCCATCCAAAAACATTTTCCAAATAATAATAATAATATTTTTCAAAACTTTGAAAAACAATTTTCAAAATCAACGGGACTTAAATTCTCCAATTCTTAGCTTTTAATCCTTTTTACAAATCATATATATCTATTTTCCTCATATATAATTTCACTTTGGTTATATAAAATAATTTCTTAATTATTTATCCTTGATTACATTATAGCAATAACAACTTTTATTAGAACACAAACAACAAATAACCAATGAAAATAATCAAATATTATCATTCACTAACAACCAAGCACACCCTATATACTATAATAATTTCTGAAAAATTATTCCTTTGTATATAAAATATAATCAAGGTAAAATTATTTCATTTACCCAATCTCAAAACGATACCATGTCGAATTGCTCTGTTCAAGAATTTATAGATTCCTATCGATAACGTTAATTACTCATATTAACGAAAATCCATAAGCCACTCAACAAATCAATCAACACAATATAAAATATTTTTTTATCATTAACAAATACACACATACACACACACACTCAAACTCATTCTAAGGTGCTATTGACCTTATCTCTAATGAGTTACCCCACCAAAGCCAAAGGTCTCGCTTGACCTTGCACTCCGATACCAAATGTAACAGCCGGGATTTTCGATCCTCGAAAATTGACACTAACACATCCACTATATTGCATGCCAAGCAATCGAATGCCCAAAAACCCGATTGTTAGGGAAAAAGAAGAAGGATGAAGATAAGAAGAAAACTAAACAACATAGAATCTCACAGCGGAACGAACAATCTATAATATACAACAAATCTTTACACAAGGAAATTTGTAATATGCATACATCAATCAGAGTATACTAACCTATTTCAGCATGGACAGTTATAACAACATGTTCTCATATTTGCTAACAAATACAACAATGAGTGCAGCGGAAAAATAACCATATACACGAATACGTCTCTGGGCCTCCAGCTCGTCTCCTGAAGCTCCAACAGATCCAAACTAAATCTATAATATGCTCATTCTGACCCGAGCATTATAATAAAATAACATCCGAGTCAATCTAGAAAACCAATGTAAGAAAACACACCCAATTGGATTTTAAAGTTATAAAAACCTTTGAAATCAAAAGTATCTCGTAAGATCATGCCGCACATAAACACGGACAGGTTTTTACCTTATGATAACCAAAACATTTTATATAGAAAATCCATTGATATTATAATAATGTCTAAGGGTCAAAGTAAAATATGAAAACAGCTGAAATGCTTTTAGCATTGTTTGACACAACTAAGTCCGTACGGCGCTTATTGGAGAATGGATTCCATACAATGACTAGGCTACTGGGGTACCGCCCGTCACGGTGCATCTCTAGATAGAATAACACCTAGGTCGAACCTATCTACCCTTGCCAACATAGGACCGGCCTACCTGTACTGGATAGTGTCGAATATGATCACCCCTTGTTTAATGGGCCTCGAAGTAAACAAATGAGAGATAATATCGACTCAGGATAGGGATGACCATACCTTACTTAGGAGCGACCCATTTAGCCCTGCTACGTCTCCTCTGTTTTAATCATTCCTAGTTGATGAGGCTTGAGGCTATGTTTTACATTTTATATAGCACTCCCCACTTGGGATGCTAACACTGCCCTCCAGGGAATAATGCAATGCCAACATTCATCCATACAAGTTCTTTTTGGGACTAAATGAAATTCTTAAGAGCTCCATCTTCAATTCCATCATCTTCAAGATATCTTTACTACGAAATGCTTGACTTGGATCAAAGTGGTTTTGGGATAACCTATCTGATCCCGGTCTCTACGAAACAACTTCTGATAATTTCTGGTAAACTCAACCCTAGTTCTTTAGGAAATAAATAGTCAAAGATAAGAGCGGAGATCACCTCCTAACCGTTAGTGGACATATTTCCTTATCATTTGTCCTAGGAGAACAAAACAAGATTTATACGCACAGTACAACATCATCGGAGACGACTATGACATATAACTCACATGTTTCTCCTAGATATTTCCAAATTTACATTTTGGGTCCAAATTCGATAGCTTGTTATTTAACTATCGAATAATAAACACTCAAATCAGGGATTTAATTCCATAGGGAAAACCAACATTGGTTAAACACATAAGTAACCACTAGCCTCTTACTTAATCTTTTTATTAATTAAGTTCACTTTGTAAAACTTGTATATACATACCTTTACAAAGATATACCCACAAATCCATAGTTTTCAATACTTAGAAAAAAATCTATACACTTATCTTAACGCTATAAGTATATTCACAAAACTGAGAAAGATTTTCTTTCTATATAATTCAAAAATCATTTATAAATCCCTTATAAATCTCAAAAACCATTTATAAAACTATTTTATAAATCTCTGAAACCATATATAAAACTCTATATAGAAACCCCTTATAAAACTCAACCTCCATGTCCAATTATAAACGCTTTTATACATTTCAAAACATTTATTAACTCTCTATAAATCCATAAAACTATTTATTAAACTCTTCTTACAAATTTATAAACTCATTTCTAAAATTCTTTTATAAATATCTAAAATTATTTATAAAACTCATTTTATCTTGTAAATAATCTCCCTTTAAGTTTACAAATCATCCTATAAAACTCCTCTTCTAAAACCCAAATCTATCTATAAAACTATATTTATAAATCTCGAAAACGTTTATAAACAAATAAAAATCATTTACTTATAATCACTATTATATATTAATTATTATCATTAATAATAAAATTATAAATATATAAGTATTAGCCATAAACATCTCAAAATAATAATTAAAAAAATTTGGGGACATTATTAATAAAACACTAATAATTAATTTTCAACATTATTAATAAAAAGTCCTCGACCGGAGAGTCGAGGCCGGAGAATATAAAAGTCCTCGATCGAAGAGTCGAGGCCGGAGAATATAAAAGCCCCCGACAGGAAAGTCGAGGCCGGAGTAGGATAAAACAACCCAGCGAGGTCTATGGATTTGAACTTAGACCCAAAGAGGTCATGGATTCAGATTTCGACTTTGAATAGCTAAGGATTGGCTAAGTACCCGGAGTGGTCTCGGATTTGGCTATAGGCCCGGAGCGGCCTCGGATTTGGATATCAACCTAGAGAGGTCATGAAGTTGGTTATTGGCTATTAGATATGGATGGATTAAAACTCAGTTGACGGGTTCGGATGGATATGGAATTGGTTAAGGATTTGGTTACTGGATTCGGAATCGGATATCGACTCGGAGCAGTCGCGGATTTGGACAAGGATATGGCTATGGCACTTGGATAGAATGGCTTGGTATTGGATTGGGTTATAGATCGAATGATATGGCTATGGATGGAATATGGACTTTGGATATCGGATCTAAATCTATTCAAAACACGCCTTCCTACCGCAAAGCATGTTTTGGGGGGGAAATGTTAACCCGCCTTTTGGACAAAGCCGGGATATCAACGAATTGGCTAAAAAGGATGGATATCAAGGTTGGAGACTGATTGGAAATGAGGATATGATCGATAACGTCAAAATTAGACCGAGCTCCAATCAAGGTGGGATTGATTGGGAATGATAAACAGGGCTTGGAAAGGCTACATTTTAAATTTTAGGTCAATCGGAGTTTGTATGCTCGAGTTATGGATGGATAAAGGTTCATGGAAAAATGGTTCGTGGAAACCCCAGAAGTAGTGAAAGCACCAATGTTTATACACAAATCCTCAATATCCAAGCATAGATCTCAGATCCAGATAAAGTAGAGAACAAAACTAAAGAAACAGAAAAATTAAAATGAGTAAGAAAGTAAAGAACACAAGGTTTATAGTGGTTCGGCTATCTCCGGCCTACGTCCACTTTGAATTGATCCTTTTATTCTTTTTAAATTGAGATTACAATTACAACCCTTTGAAATCAGTAAACAAAATGGTAGAATTTCACCTAGAAAAGCAGAAGAAGATCTGATCCCCTTTTTAGTTGCCATAGAGCTGCTATTTATACGTGCAGATCTGAAAATATCCACCCCAAAACCTGGAATACCTCTTCTCATGCGCAAGTGGGCCCACCAAATCGATCTGGAGTCGTTTGGGATTGATCTTAATCGATCCAAGTATAATTCATATCGATCCAAAAATAGTCCAATGAAGCCGAGATCGATCATGGACGTTCTTGAGTGAATAAGCAAGCTCCTGTGAAAATTTCATAGCATTTGGATCTATGGTTTGAGAGTTATGATCGATCCAAAGTTGACAAAGCAAGTAGGTTGGCGACTTCGTATTGATACATTCGTATCGATAGGCTTCGTATCGATGACATGGCCCTAGTATCATGAAGAGATCCATATTTCATGCTTGTAGACCGCTTCCCTTGGTTTGACCCATTTCTTCGTATCCATCGGTTGCCGAGCTCTTCGTATCGATCCCTATATCCTACCTTCGTATCGATGCCAAAGTCCTTGCTTCGTATCCATCCGAGGCGATACCCTTCGTATCGATCCAAGCATTGTACTCCTGACCGCTTCGTGTCCATCTACTTCTGCCGCCTTTGTATCCATTTTTGGTGTATGTCCTTCGTATCGATCAATGCTTGATCGATACGAAAACCATTGCCTCGTATCCTTTTGCTCCTCGTATCGATCCAAGCTCCCTTTCTTCGTATCGATCTCAATGGATACAAACGCCATCCACCTTAATGGATACGAATCAGTTTTCCATGAACCTTTATCCATCCATAACTCGAGCATACAAACTCTGATTGACTTGAAATTTTAAATGTAGCCTTTCCAAGCCCTATTTATCGTTCCCAATCGATCCCACCTTGATTGGAGCTCGGTCCAATTTTGACGGTACCGATCATATCCTCGTTTCCAATCGGTCTCCAACCTTGATATCCATCCTTTTTAGCCAATTCGTCGATATCCCGGCTTTGTCCAAAAGGCGGGGTAACATTTGCCCCTCAAAACATGCCTTGCGGTAGGAAGGCGTGTTTTGAATAGCTTTAAATTCGATATCTAAAGTCCATATTCCATCCATAGCCATATCATTCGATCCATAACCCAATCCAATACCAAGCCATTCTATCCAAGTGCTATAGCCATATCCTTGTCCAAATCCGCGACTGCTCCGAGTCGATATTCGATTCTGAATCCAGTAACCAAATCCTTAACCAATTCCATATTCATCCGAACCCGTCAATTGAGTTTTAATCCATCCACACCCAATAGCCAATAACCAAATTCATGACCTCTCTGGGTCGATATCCAAATCCGAGGCCGCTCCGTGACTATAGCCAAATCCGAGACCACTCTGGGTACTTAGCCAATCCTTAGCTGTTCAAAGCCGAAATCTGAATCCATGACCTCTCCGGGTCTAAATTCAAATCCATAGACCTCGTCAGGTCATTTTATCCTGCTTCGGCCTCGACTTTCCTGTCGGGGGCTTTTATCCTGCTCCGGCCTCGAATCTTCGGTCGAAGACTTTTATATTCTCCGGCCTCGACTCTTCGGTCGAGGACTTTTATATTCTCCGGCCTCGACTCTCCGGTCGAGGACTTTTATATTGCATTCGATTCCATTCCATCGCTCTCCAACGAAGGGACTCGTAACTTGCGATTACTGCCCCGTCTCTCCGGTCGGGACCGTAATTGCATGACCTGTATTACTTATTACATTTATCCAAATCCAATCAATTAGAAAGTCCAATTGACAAAATAAAATTCCGTACAACCAAGAAAATCAAATGTCCATAGTACCAATAAAGAAACCAGAGTCCATAGAAAACAGAAAGAAAACAAGATTTCATAAACTCGAGCATCATGGTTTATCATCATCTCAGAGCATGCCTAGGGACCATCCTCGATCCCGTACATGCGTAAGTGACTTAGCCGCATCTCTTTGGGGTTTACTACTTATTCGAAGCCATAAATCCATTCAGGGGAAAACAAGTTGATGATGTTGCCTAGATCCGGTGCCATCTTCGTTTGAGATGGGCAGTAGCCGCTCCTGTTCCACTGCCACAGCTCAATTCCTTACGTACTATTGTAGATGACCATTCCTCACATGTTCCTCAATAATATCCTTCAAATGCCTGCGGTCGTTCGTGCTGTGCCCATCTAGGTCATGGAATAGGCAATGCTTTCCCGATGCCCGTTCGTATTCAGAGGGTCCCTTTTTGTCGGACTTCGATACTGGAGGCGCCCTCGAGTATCCAAGTAAATCCTTTCTAGAGTTTTAGTTAAATCCGCGTAAGAAGAGAATTTTGATTCCCTCCGTTGCCTTTTCGATGTGCTACCGTTGTCGTTCATTTTCCTTTTACCTCTATCGTCCCTGTTTGAACCCTCCCTAGGCGGACTTCCACCATTTACCACATAAACTTCAACCTCTCTCCCCTCTCTCTCAGCCTTCACATCTTCCTGTCATAGAAACCTTTCTACTTCATGGTAAAACTCCCCGAGATCCATTGGTGGATCCCGTTCCAATGATATCTTAAAATCTGAATCATCCACAATTCCTGAGACTGCTGCCATCAAAACCATCGACGGATTGGGTCGATCCACCGAAGCTACCGCCGCATTGAATCTGGTTAAGAAATCCCTAAGTGATTCTCCCTTCCATTGTTTCATTGATGTTAAAGTCATCACATTCTTGGATCTCACAATGTGGACCCGAAATTACCTCATAAACCTCTCGATCAGCTCCATTCATGTGCCAATAGAGATGCTTTTCAGCTGTCTGAACCATAATGCTGCTATATCCATCAAATACAAAGGGAAGCACTGCGCCATGACTTCCACCGATGCCCCAGTACTTCCATGTGTCTCATGTACCTTGTCAAGTGAACAGCGGGATCCATTCTCCCATCATACATCTCCAGTGTTGGTAGTTTGAAGTCCGGTGGATTCCTAGCTTGCCTGATCATAGAAGTGAAGGGACTCCTGTTCACGTTCTCCAAATCTCTATTCACCAATCCTCCCTTCATTGTCCATCTGATCTTGTCTGCTAACTTATCGTTGTCATTAAGTGGTAGCCTCTGTCTACGATCTCTAACCTGTCCCCGAGTCCGCGAGGGAATCCTGAAACCTGTCCTTCTAGATGAGCATCCATATCCCGATCAACGCCAAACTTGACAGCGCCGTCTGGTATCCTTCCTAGAATTGAGCCAACATGATCCGGGGGTATGCCCCCTAGCTCAGGGGTTGTTCCCGATGGTCCCACTCTATCTTGAATCCTGGTTGCTCCATGCTCCTGATTCTGAACTGTCTCCGTTTGATGGCTGTCGAATACAATAAATTATGTTTTCTACCTATTTAAAATAAATTTAGTTTAATTTAATTTATTAGCAAGATTTAATTTGTTATAAAAATTTTAAAAGTTTACAATAACTTGCTTTTGCTACTAACCATTAAAAAGGTTATTTTTATTCGTTATACAATAATTTTTGAGCAATTTGCTAATTAATTATGAATTTGAAATGTATTTAACATAATAAATTCATATAAAATAAAAATTTGGTAAAAAAAAATTTGTTGAATCTTATGTCCATCCAAGGTATTTTGGACATACAGTCGAATTATGAAAGGAAAATAAATGGGTTTAAGGTATCAATCTTGATTTTTCAAATTTATAGTCGTTCATCGACATTCCGACTTAAACCTTTCATTCGAAGGTTAAATAATCTTCAAATGAGACGAAATTCAAATCGTATATACTACATTATGTATTTATCCAATCTGTATAGTTGGATTTGAAAAACAAACAGAATGATATTTAGATCTCAAACATGTCATTTATATAGAATTGTCCTAACAATATATATCAAATGTTATATAACTCCTTGGAAAATGATATATTTTGAGTTTAATTTTTTCGTATTGTTTTTTTTGTTCTAACCATATGAATTGGATAAATACATTATAATGTATAGTAACCCAAATTGCGTTTTGTTTGAAGATTGTTATGACTGTACTTAGGCAACAGAAGATAAAGTCGAAAGGACTTATCCCGAGTTGCTTGTTTAGAATTAGCATGTACGTTTGCTATGTCTTGTTATGGATCACACACACATATCTGTGTGTGTGGGTGTGTGTGTGGGTGTGTGTGTGTTATTATGGTTGATTTTGTTATGTCTTAATAGCTGCACTAGTACATTTTGTTTGTGACACATGGATGAGAACAAATGTGTTTATGCTAGAGTGGGCATGGGAAAGAATGAATCACTAACTGCCCTATTTGAATTTTGAGAATGAAATTCCTATAAGAGAAAACCTTATAACACCCCATAAATTAATGAATAATTAATTAAAAAACTAACTAGGAGAATAAAGATTTAATGATTTAATTATGCAATTAAATAAAAAACCATGTTAATTGAGAAAAAATTATATTTAAAGGACATTTATTTACTTGATGTCATTTGGATTAAAATAAATAACCATTTATCATAATAAGCAATTGGGTGTACATTTGCATATCATGTTGCAACTTATATTTAACTAGAGAGAATAAATAAAAACGAGAAGAACGTTATAAGGGCCAACGACCCAACATCCTATATTATTACTCATGACAGTTATTATATCTCCACAAAACAAAACAAAAGCTTTAGAACTTGTTAATGGTGGTGGCGGCCTAGAAAAGAAAAGAGGAAAAAGAAGATTAGAAAGCGAGGAAAAACTTAAAGAGTTAAAGATCAAGCCAACTAAGAATCTTAAATGAGTAATATAACACCCATTTTCCATTTTCAAACATGCTGAACACAATTTTGGTTAATATGATAGAGATCATGTGTTAAATGTCTTTAAATGATGGATAATGTTTTAATGAATATTTTAGATTAAAATTGTTTTACGAGAGGATGTTTAGCAATGATTCCCTACCCTAATGATCTCGAAATAATGTAGAAATTGAATATGATGATCTAGGTATATTTTTAGAGATGGATTTTAAGTTTGAGAATTTTTCCATGTTAAATTAAGTAGTTATGGATTATTGAAGAATCGTATATTAAGGAAAATAAGAGAAAATAGCTGATTAAAGAAGTTTGGATATAAAAAAGCACGGTAATGTTATGAATTTTCTGGAAATTTAGTAAATTTTTATAAGTAATTTCTAGACATAAAAATAAGTATTTTCGAAGTAACTATATGGTTATCAAAACCAAATTTTTGGACCATCGAGACTAAATTATGCATGTAAATTATATGTGAAGTAGTAAAGGGACAAAATACTATAAAAATGCTATAAAAATAATATAGGACATTATCGCTAACTACAGTGGAGTGGAACGAATTTGATGGCGACATGTGTAAAGGGAAGTGGCAGGTGTGTACATATGTTAAGCTTTACTACGTGTAGGAGAGCTAAAGTGTCAAACGAAAGTGCAATTGCTGAAAGACTAAACCAAAATGGAGGGCTAAAATGAACTAAATAAAGCCTTAAGTATAATAACTAATATAATATAAGAGAGATAGCCCAAAGTGATTACCGAAGGAGATGCATAAAACGAAAGCAAGGTTGCATGCCAAATGATGAAAGGGTTTATCGAGACATGGCATGGAGACTGTGCGTGAGTGTAAAATGAAACTTTGTTTTAAATGAAGCTTTCCTACTACAGACTCGGGGTTAGTGATTGTCAAGACTTATTAACTTTCGATGAAAAATTAAAACTATGACTTATTGACTTTCGAAGTAGAGTTAATATTGAGATGCATAACGTTTCGAAAAAGTTAGACCAAAAGCTTTATCATGGCATTAGGCGATAGCTTCGGTGTAAGGTTGTGGATGACATCTGAAAGTATTTACTACATTAAAAGTAAGCTTCGGAATAAGGTCATAACTGGCATCGGAATCTCTGTTCACTACATAAGACGATAGCTTTGATGTAAGGCCATAGATGGCATCCGGAAGTCTATTTATGACAGTAAAATGTAAGCTTTGATGTAAGGTCATAAGCTAGACCCCAAAACCAATTCAAATGTTAAACAAAAGCGACGGCGTAGGGCCATAGATGGCATGCGAAAGTCTATTCACGACGGTAAAACGTAAGATTCGATGTAAGGCCATAAATGACATCTGAAAACTTATTCACGACGTTAGATGAAAGCGACAATGTAAGGCCATATGTAACATCCTAAAGTCTATTCATGGCATTAAATGCTACGAGGCCATAAGTGGCATCCGAAAGCCTATTAACGATCTTTGAGAATTTCGGTGTAAGGCCATAAATGGATTTCGAAAGCTTGTTCACGACATTAAATGAAGATAATGGTGTAAGGCTAATTTAGACGTTTGTTCACGACATATACGAAGGAGAAGGCATAATATCATAGTGGTAGCCAAAAACGAAATAAACTTGATATTATGAATTAATAAGCATGAGGCTTAAGAGGAAGCTAAATGAACTGAATGTAAAAACCTAATCATGGTGAAATAGTAAGTGTAGAGCACTCTTGTGTATGATGGAATGACATGTACTTGTGATTCATATTGATTATTAATGTTGTTGGACAATGAGGAAAAAATCCGTTTCTTGTTTTAACGGCGTGGTCTTACTATATGCTATGTTTAGAATAATATATTGATCATATCAGACTTTATATTTGATCTGTGTTTTTATTAGTTTCCACATAAACTCAAGGGTACTCGTTTAAGTAGACTGAGTTTATTGAATTAGACATATTATTTTAAAAAGGTGAATAAAGAATGTCGAAGACGAACCAAGATATTCTGTTGCAAATAAAAAAGTTGTTTTGTATTATGTTGTACAAGCGTTCATGATAGTATCCTCATACGGCCCACATGACACTATTATAAAATTGTAAAAACAATCATGTTGTAATAAAATTGATTTATTTGCTATGTTTATTTGAAGCCGTGGAAAAAAATATACCAACCGAAAGATAATTTCAAGATCAACGCAATAGGTTTTGGTACTCTTTGGATTATTACAAAATTTTGAAGTACACGTAACTGCCAATTGCATGCCTGTAACAAGTTCAACCTTTTTCACGAATCACGTATGATAGAAACCATTTTGGTAAAATGACTCCCAAAACTTAATCAGTTTGGCATGTGCCATGGCAGTACTTGTAATTCGACAAAGTTTGCTATATCCATGTTATCATATATGATTTTCTGTAGAGAACAAGCCGAATTACAGTGGAAAACAGTCAAACAAGCAGAACATTTCCATAACCTATTGAAAATCATTCCCATTCGTATACTATTATGATGTAAACAGCAGAACCTTCCAACAATACTACAATCCACCGTTGCATCTATAGTGAACTATTGCAAGATCCAAATGCAATATATTAATAAATTATCAAGGTAACTGCCTTTGAAACGGGCAATTTGCCATCTGAACATTGATCGGAAACTCTAATACTTCTCTGCAGCATCCATTTCAGATACAGAAGTCACTTTAGAAAATGTTTCGGTGCAACTATCTTTTCCTTTCCATACAACTATTTGCTCCTTTTGGAAAGTAACGAGCACACAAGGAACTAAATCCTGCATAAGGAATACAGATTGGATTTTCAAGGCATTTTTATAGCATTCTTCAATATGAATTAACTGCACCAACAAGTTATGTTTTTATTGATAGTTCTTAGGGTTTTTGAGTTTTAGTAAGGGTTGAAAATTAGTAAGACTAAGTATATTACATGCTATTTCAGAAAACAAAATTACAAATAATGGAACAATAGATATGCAAAATCAAACGATTGACAAAATAAATCGGTTTAAATAACTAGGTTCAATAATACTAGAAGATGGTGAGATCAAAAAGGACAAAAGTCACAAAACAAATGGAATTAACATAGGTTGGTTGAACTAGAAACAAGCAAGTGCTATTCTCTGTGACAGGAAAATAAAACACACTGAAAGGGAAATTTTATGAAACAATTATTAGATTTGCTTTATTGTATCAATCAGAACGTTGACCTTTAAAAAAAAGGATAAATGTAGAAGAAATGGGAATGTTAAAGAAGAATGTTTAGAATTACGAGGAAAAACAGAGTTAAAAATGAGAAAGTGAAAGAGAAATTAGAAATGACAGCTATAAATGAGAAAATTAAATAAAATAGACGTGGGTGGTATAGACATATACAAAGAAGACCATGTGATATAGAAAGGAAGATAAAATTAACATGGGAAGAAAATATGAAAAATGTCATTAAAAAAATAAATTTAACTATAAATATAATTCGAGATAGATGATCTCAATCATTTGGGAAAAAAGCAAGAATGATGATGATGATTAGAAAGAGTACATTAATTTAGAGTTAATTATAAACTTTTATTAACAAAGGAAAATTTGGACGTGACTACATCTTAATTGTTATTTACCCCAGCTGCCTGAGCAAACATTTCCCCACTGAATTATCAAACTATTCACATTTACATTAAACATAGATCGAAAATATTCAAAAGAGAAGGATCAAAGTGTCGATATACACTAAGCAGGGAAGCAACATAAAAAAATTTCAAACTTACTCTGAGTTTTACCCCAATTTTTTTGTAGTCGCTTCTAGGCAACCCCTGGCAGTCTATTCTTACCAAACCATCGGCCAAAAATGCATCGCGGACCATTGTAATTAGACTAGCATAATAACCGTTCTTTGCTACACAAAATAACCGTAAACGGCATTAGATGAGGTTATATTAATCAAGTAGTATTAGACAAGGAAAAGGATGTGGTGGATGAAAGTCTACTGCCCAAATACTTTTTGTTTACTGACCACATCCTTCTTGGTGTGTTTAAGCTATAACTGAATATATAGTCTGTGACACATTAAAAGCCTTGCCAATACAGATAAAGTATATTTCTCACAGAATGGTAAAATTTTGTTGAACATAATTAACAAAGTTACTAGTTAAAACAGTGGACCGGTTCTTATGAGATATCATAATGACCTATAAAGTATGGACAAAGAAGTATTTCCATCAAAATCCAGGATGATTTAAACTAAATATAACATTACCAAGTTTTATCAAAGCAGGGATAGCAAGACCTCTCTTCCTCATTTCTTTTGTTTCCTCGATAGAGAGGCCTTCAACAGTAGTCTTGACAAGCTTTGGATATATTGGCTCTTGAGGTTTCCAAAGCATTACAGGAATCACAGGCCTTTTCTTGGGATTATAATGCCTTCCTCTATACAATATTAATTGCCCCCCATGTCTATGAATTATTATGCCACCACTCTTTTCCTGAGAATTCATCAAATTACCTTCGTGAAATTGAATTCTTGGCTAGAACTGCAATATCTCTCCATAGTATAGTCAAATAGAAATTTTGTTTTTGACATTAAAACATTTCGATGGTATCCATATTGCAAATGTAAAAAATAGAAAAATACATATGATTTCGCATTAGCTCACCTGCCAGTACTATTATTTTTTTACGAATAAAATAATGTAAACTAGATCAGGTACACAATAAATTGTATATAATGGATTTTGTCCATAGTTGATCAGGTCATTCAGGTAGTAGCGACAGATTATCCTTTGACATGATGTTCCAACAGAAAATATACATTACCCCAGCTATATCAAACTCAACTATATCACCGAAATTGGATACAGGTGGCTTAAAACATGATATCTGTGTCTATATATGTAATCTGTTTTACATAGTTGAATTGATGCTAATAATTTATGCATTCAGTTGTTTATATATATTTGGTTACATCGCAAAAGGTAACCCGAAATTACAAACTGCACCATTCTAGCAATAATAGTAACTCGACATTATATAACGCCCTAAACTCTAAAAGGCTATTTCATTATTTTTATACATTCTGCACAATGTATCAGGACACAGAAAAACTGAAACTGTAAATATTTCATACTAAAATCGAGTGTGCCCCATGTTATTTTTTATCTAATACATAAGGAAGCAAATATGAAAGATGGAAAAAGTTTGTGAAACAAAATAATAATGCTAATTCTCGTTAAATCTAGTATGATATCTATAGCCTCTATAATTCATATATAGCTTCAAAACAAATATAAATAAATCAATAGACACTCAACCAAATAACTAAGAAAAGTACCTCAAGCTGGGTGCAGATGTTTTTCATATCAACAGTAGGCACTCCAAGACACTTGATCCTAACTGCCTCAACTTGCTTCCAATTATTGTGAATGTCGTTAAGCATGTTGTGTGTTAATCCATCTCTTCCTACAATATATTTATAAGCTATATATTTTACACGAAATAGACGAGAGAAATTTATGACATGACTAATAAAATCATTACAAGTTCCAATACATGTGTGGTGTGTATACCCGGGTCAGTTTCGCTTGGCCAAAAATAATTGTAGATGTCACAAGCTATCAAGACACTTCAATGCTCTTTACTAGCTTACAATTAATGTTACAGACTAAAACTACCATGAATTTGTGAAAAGGTTAACTGAAAATTTGAAAAGAAAAAAAAATTCAATATTTTCTTGTCTTTACTCATAGACTTCTGAGCTATAGATCATTCAAAATGGTAATTTACTATTCATATAATATTCCCATCAGCTCATACAAACAACAAGAAGAAAATATCAGCTGATATTTCTCAAATGGTAAAAACCAAAACTTTCCAACATTTTTATCTTAAAATTGAATTATGTAATCAAAGTACCTAAATTAATCTGTCGCTTACACTTGTTCTTCTGACACTTGTCGATCAAACTTCTTCTCTCCTCCTGCGTCAGCTCTTTTCCAATAATTCTCTCCCTCTTTTTCCTCCACTTATCTAGAACCACATCATCCGCACGCTCTACATCATCAACAAGCTCCGTGTCATCAACCAACTTAAGTTTGGATGGGTCCACTGCAGCAGGGGCAGAGAATCCAGTCCAGGTTCGATCAAGACGGCCCGGTCCAAAAGGGCTGTACTTTGGCTCACGAAGACCAATGGGCTTGACAGCGGAGCTGCTCTCGGTGTAGCTGAATCGAAAGTCGAATGGAAGGTCAGAGTGGACCGGGTTTTTTCTTTTAGGATACAAAGTGGATTCGGGCTTGTATGGAGGCCTTTTGTTCTTTTTGCTTGGATTTGTATATTGATTTGGTGATGGTTCAGGAGGGTTTGAAATAGGTGGAGGAGTGAAGCCGTAGCGGGATGAGAGGAGGGACGAGAAATAGCGGCAGATGGCATTTTGAGGGATTATTTTTTTCACGTAGACGAGGGACATTTTTATTATTATTAATTATTAAATAGAAGAAAAAATATATATTTTGGACTTGGTAAAAGTTTAATCTGGAATCAAATAAGTACTGGAATTCAGCATAAACTCATTGTGCTCAATTTGGAAGTGAAATAGCAGGATTATGTTGACCCTACTATCTAGCCCAAATATCAGGGTTGTACTACCAACCTGAGTTTGATTGTATCATCATCATATTATAATGTAGGTCTCCTTATCCACGCAAATGGTGATTATTTTTAATATAAAATAATTGCAAATGTATAGACTGGCTCACTGACCATTTATGCACACAGATCCTGTGCTAGGTAGACAATATAGATTCCATTATATTAGCTCCAGATAAACCTGAGATTCCAAAAAAATAAACTGTTGAATATGCGAGTATATAATTTTTGTTTGATGATAATAAACATATATATATTCATTTAAATGTATTTGTTAATGTACTATTTTATTTTCACAGATTAAATAAATATTTGTTGAATAAAATAAAAGATAAGATTTTGGAATATAAAGGCCAAACATTTTCTATTTGCATCAAGGCTCATTTGAATATTTTTATTTTCATGCATATATGAAGGGGGAGTTTTGTGTAGAGAGGGAGCATTCAAATAGGGGGAGCAAATTGAATGATCAAATACATTTAACAAATTCAAAATCTTAAATATATGTTTGTTATCATCAAAAGGAGAAGATTGTTGAATATGCGAATATATGATTTTTGTTTGATGATAATAAACATATATATATTCATTTAAATGCATTTGTTAATGTACTATTTTATTTTCACAGATTAAATAAATATTTGCTGAATAAAATAAATAACACAGAATTTAAAGTCAAACAGATATTTTATTCAAACAAATATTTATTACAATTTTGAATAGTACAAATTCAAGCTCTCACTATGTATATACAATTTTCAATACAAATTTGACTACATCACAATTCTCATCTACAAATACACCTCACTACATTTCACTCACACTCATATTTATCTTCAACTCTATTCCAGATTGAATCCAGCATCTGAGTAATCTGCAAAAATACACACTGACGCAGTAAAATTGAAAAAGAAATATTTTTGCAGTATAAAATAAAATGTAATTTTGAAAATTTTATTTGCCTCGGTTATTTGGGTTGTTCGTCATCATTTAACTCTGATACCACTTGTAGGATCGATTTCACCATAGAGGGGGTTGAATAGGGTGATACTATTAATTATAAAAATTTATTGCGGAAGTATATAAAATAATCGCAACACAGATATAGAAGAGTAATAGCAGCACAGATAATAGCAGAGTAATAAAAGCAGAAAATATAACAAACAGATTTACCCAGCTTCGACAAAACCATGCCTACGTGCTGCCCCCAAGGTTTCTACTAGAAATTAAGTAGTCAGACGCTTACACACGTAAACTCACGACACCCGAGCGTAGAGTTAGGTTAGTCGATAGCGGGTGTCGCGAGTTTACGTGTGTAAGCGTCTGACTACTTAATTTCTAGTAGAAACCTTAGGGGCAGCACGTAGACATGGTTTTGCCGAAGCTGGGTAAATCTGTATGTTATATTTTCTGCTTTTATTACTCTGCTATTATCTGTGCTGCTATTACTCTCCTATATATGTGTTGCGATTATCTTATATACTTCCGCAATAAATTTTTATAATTAATAGTATCACCCTATTCACCCCCCTCTAGAGTGAAATCGATCCTACAAGTGGTATCAGAGCTAAATGATGACGAACAACCCAAATAACCGAGGCAAATAAAATTTTCAAAATCACATTTTATTTTATACTGCAAAAATATTTCTTTTTCAATTTTACTGCGTCAGTATGTATTTTTGCAGATTACTCAGATGCTGGATTCAATCTGGAATAGAGTTGAAGATAAATACGAGTGTGAGTGAAATGTAGTGAGGTGCATTTGTAGATGAGAATTGTGATGTAGTCAAATTTGTATTGAAAATTGTATATATATAGTGAGAGCTTGAATTTGTACTATTCAAAATTGTAATAAATATTTGTTTGAATAAAATGTCCGTTTTGACTTTAAATTCTGTGTTATTTATTTTATTCAGCAAATATTTATTTAATCTGTGAAAATAAAATAGTACATTAACAAATACATTTAAATATATATATATATATATATATATATGTTTATTATCATCAAACAAAAATCATATACTCGCATATTCAACATAAACTTGTGAAAATATTCTATATGCACATACATATGCATACATACATACGTACATATATATGTATGCATGCATGCATGTGTATGGTACTATTAAATGAGTATTAGCAGTATTATTATTCATGTGTTGTATAAGTACATAAATCAACATTTTAAAACTGAAATAGGATCGAATAATGAATGTTGAAATCGATTAAGCTCTATTAATTCTTCTTCTTTTCATATACCAATCAGCTTATTCATCATCATACGAATAATGTTAACATTAACAAAATTTGTAATGCATATACTTAAGACTGAAATTTAATGATCACATTTTTCTTCAGTCTTGAGATAACCTTTCTCGATAACATGAATTAAATACGATAAATAGAGTAGGGATTCTTTTCCTATTTCTTAGGCTTTTTTGTTTTTATTTTAATAATTGGCCATCTTATGTGATGACTGATACAAAATACGAAGAAAATTTATGTCGTACTTTTGTTAGGGGGGATGAATATAACCATCTTACGTTGAATTTTTAACTATCGATTGAATTCCCAACGCCAACAAAAATTTTCTTTTCCAACGTTCGCTAAATTCTAAAATGTCTCTGTATCTAACCGTAGGTTTTAAGGCATATGCAAATGCATTGATGCAATTTAGAAGGATAAGAGTTTTAAATCTCTTCCATCTCATCCAAAATCTCGTTTGTTTTACACTTTGACGAGACGAAACATCGTTTCTCGATCTATCTCGTTTGACATTTAACTCGCCGAATAATATCTCAGCTGAGAACTATATTGCGATCTCAATCCGATATATCTTCCAAAATATTATGTTTTTATTTTACATAAACAACCTCTTCACTTTATAAGAGCTCGAACAAAATTATCCTACCAAGTAATTCCTCTAATCCTATTATTTACTCTTTGCTTTTTTTTTACTTCTATTAATATTCAAATGAAAAAATTCTTTGCCTACTATCAATTTAATCCAATAAATATTCTCCTCCAAATTTTAAAGTTCAATCTTCTCATTCTAGCACTGCAACTGTATTTCTATGCAAAATAAGCATGTCACGGTTCTAATGTTTATTTCAATAACCAACATTGAAAATAAAATACCACTTCTAAACTTGTAGGTTGCTCCAAGATGGTTCTGTGATGTACGTCCAAGATATACCCGTTTCGCGAGAGATCTCACCGTATACAACAAAATAGTGTGTGTGAGAATCCTAATACGAGATATCATCGAAATGTGAAATTTGAAAACCTTGAAAAGAACACATGCAGTTAACAAATTATGTATTGTCCTCCACGAACTTGGCTCCACTTTTATTGGCTAAACCAATGTAGTCAACGCGAAAAGGCACAAAAAAGCGCAAAGCTTTTTTTCCTGCTGTTGCACTATAAAAACTGCAGCTACCACTAATAAATACACGGTTTTGACAATAAAAAATTTCAAATAGATTTTTAAACACAAATCAGTTTTCTGTTTAAAATTCCACACAGATTTTTTAAAAAAAAAAAAACTGACTTGAACAGATTTTAAAATTAGTTTCTAAACTGATTTGAACAAACTCTAAATTTCAAATTAGTTTTAAAATTGAAGATTTAAACAAATTAGTTTCAAAATGTTATGTAAAAATCAGTTCTATTTATTTTTTAAACTTATAACGGATTTTAATTTGTAAAATTGAAGTTTTAAACAAATCAGTTTCAAAATTTCAAACAAATTTAACACAAATCAGTTTTCAAATTTCAAACAAATTTAACACAAATCAGTTTTAAAATTTCAAACAAATTTAACACAAATCAGTTTTAATATTATTAAATATAAACCTAAATAAATTAAAATTAAAGAAAATAAAAGAAAGACATACCACTGAGAAGGAGAAGGTCGAGGCTGACGGCGGGGGCTGAGAAGTGTCGACGGCAGGTTGGCAGTTGGAGCAGGCGCAGGCGACGGCAGGTGCAGGCGACGGCAGGCGAAGTCGGTGGCAGGCAGGTGCAGGCGACGGCAGGCGAAGTCAGTGGCAGGCAGACGACGGCAGGCGGAAAGTAGGGTTTTTTTTTATTTCGATTGCGTGTTTCGTACTCTACGGTTAAGTAGAGTTGGTTTTTAAAGAAAGCTGAAAAATCCGTCTGCTTCCGCATTCGAAGAGCGGATAAATATCTGATATTCGAAAAAACGAATGCGGATGCGGATACGACCGCATCTGAAAATTATTCGTCCGGTTTTTTCAAGATTATAGTTCAAAATTTGTGTATTTTAGTGCACTGAAAGATATTTGTTTATTATTTTATTAAGTTGGTAGTTTATATTATATGCACTTAATGTTTTTTAACTGTTCGAAACTATTTATTATCATCACAAGTATGAAAGCACGTCCGATGTACGTGAGCAAGGTAAGTTGTTGTAAAATTGGTAGGGTGCGAAGAGAGCAGTTGGAAATGTGTAAGGGGGACGAAAAATATTTCAGTGCCAAGTGATGTTGTTGTGAAGAATGCATATGTTGTCGTATTTCGTAGTGGAAATTTGTTGGTGGGAAGATGAAAGGAAAGTACCGCAGTTCAATTAGCAGGTATCTGTCTAAGGCGTGATAATGGCTGTTATTTTAGTCGAATATAGTTGTAAGAAAGTTGAATGAATAAAGCTTAGGCGATGTTTGTTTGGAAGCTGTAAAATACCTTGTTCAATTACAGAGTTGGTAATCATGTTGTGACTGAGCTTAATGGACGTATTAAAACGTATCTGTTGGGACACACAGCAGGATTGGTGGAAATTTGTGGTTGTAGTGTGTAGTACAGTGTTGTACCATTGAATATAGAGGTAGATAAATGGTGATGGTGCTTATGTCAGAGAAGGCAAGTGGATTTGTACGTCGGCATGAAAGTATGTTCGTTAAAAGCGGAAAGTAAATTACATGTATATATTCATGTAGACAGTTGACGTTGTGTTGTGTTTGGATGACGCGTGTATAGGTGAGGCAATATGACTGGTGAAGTTGATCATATGTGCGGACATGAAAAGAGGGATGGGGGCAAAAATATAAAATTAAAAAGCTAATTAGTTGAATAAAGCGGAACACACAACAGGAAATCAAATAATAATTATGAGAATGGAATGAAAAAATTTACCGTGCTTATGTAGGAAAAAACATAATGCTGCAGTACGGAACAAAGGTACAAAGGCAAATACGAAATGGTTGCTAAAAATGTAAAAAAGATGGGCGTCGTAAAAGCTCTAGCGCGAACGATCAGCTAGAAAACGATCCACAATCTTATCGCACTGTTCAATCTGCAAGAGGGAAAGAAAATTATGATTAGGTATTAGCGGATTAAGGTTAGTGGGGCAGAGTAGTGGACGTATGTAGTTAAAAACATATAGGAGTGTAGAAGTAAACAAAAGCGTATATATGCGTTTGCATATGTGAACATATGTTGTTAGGATTAAAGGAAGAAGTAGATGTATTGTAGCATACCACTTTAGGAGTAAAAAAAGTATCCCAGTCATAGTTATCAGAACATTGTGGAAGAAGTTGTGGTTTAGCAGTTACTGGTGCTTGTACATCATAGTCGGAAATGTGAGAATACTTGTCATTTAATTCCACGTTTTTTTCAGTAAGCGGTCGTAGCGGAAGAGGAACGTTGTTGTTGCAGTTGGTATCATTTTCTGATGGAATAGGAGGAGCAGCGTGGTTTTTGACGGTGTTTGAAACTCCAACCCCAACATCAGCAAATGAGTGCATATGTTTTGTTTGACGTGCGCTTCTACGTTCTACTTTTTCTGTGCTGATGGCTGTTGAAGCGTCTTTTGGTTAAACGACAGATTTCCGCTGCGAGGAAAAAAGTGTAAGTTAGTTGCAAGAAAAAGTTAAAGGGTGGGGTATACAAAATGTGTGCAATGGAATTAATAGTGGAAGGTAAAAAGGGAGGGTAGTGCGCTGGGTGTTGGGTATGGTGTGGGGAGGTAAAAAAATAAGAGGAGGTGGAAGAGAGAACAACCTTTGTCATAATGGTGGGAAGAAATAGTGCTGCCAGAATATGAAGGAGAAGGAAAGGAAGTAGAGGATTTATAGTGATAAGAATAGAATAATGGAAAGAGTCTGTGTTGTGGAGTATTAAGTGGGCTATTTGGTGGGGAGTAAATAAGGGAGGTATAAGAGGACTGAGTTGAGTTTGTGACATGCGTCCTTTGTTAAAAGCTGGATGCAGAATATGTGGTTGTATGGTACCCAGCTATGCAAGTGGTAGATTGCAGTCTGTGTTACTGTGTGCTGTCAGTTCAGCAGTAGATAGAATGGGTATGCAAAGTTAACAGGGAAAAAGAAGACAGATGTTTACTGCATTAAATTAGAAATTTAAATTGACTAAGCAGTAGCATGCGTACATAATATTGTCCAAAAATCTATGTTGAACAATTCTTCAAACTGCTGTACAACATAAGTAGTAACAGGTACATATTATTGTAAAAAAAAACCAATTTGAGGCTGCAAACTGTTATACAACAGAAGGCATGCAGATTAGCAGTACTGTAGGCCCGTTTATGCATATAGTAGATACAAATAATGATGATTGCATGATGTCATCAATAAATTAACTGCCAACCACACTGTGTACGCATTGTAATGCATAAATTTTGTCAAGGCCGTTCCATCCAAGTTCAGGCTGTGAATTATTTTCGGCCATTTTCGCCTTATCTTCTTCAAATTTCTGCTTCCAGTCGTTGAGTATTGTTGGGCAGTAGTCCGAGAATATGTTGAGGAAATTTGGAGCGATGTTTTGAACTGCTCTGTTCCACTGACCCGTTCTGTTTCTTTTGCAGTGAAGGGATTATAATAGGCAGGATCATCTTCATATTTTGCTTTATTACATTGTTGATGTGATCGCTGTTCCATAACAGAAGTCCCCTCTGAGCTACCTAAAAAATGCTAGTGAAATAGTTGATGGACCCTGTTTGTGTTAACAATCACGGAAAAAAAGGGAAAAAAGAAACATAGCAGTCATACATCATGTTACGTATTAAATTTAAAGTATGAATGAAAATATAAATCCAATATCTAATATTGGATTTAGATAACATATATATATATATATATATATATATATATATATATGTGTGTGTATGTATATATGTATGCATGTATGTGTGTGTGTGTGTATATATATATATGTGTGTATGAAAGGTCAATTTATGTTAGATGTCTACAGTGGTAAAGAACGTAGTAGGTGACTGCATTAGTGTGAAGTTAATTATATATATGGTACAGCAGGTGAAAATTGAGTGGAGTAAAAATGTATAAGTAGTGAACATAGAGAGAATGTTTGTAAACGAATGCAAAAAGTAAATAGTGGATACAGCACCGTATTAGTAGAGCAATTATGTGACAGTTCATAGAAGTAAGATACAGCCATATCATGAAGGAAAACGCGATATGTTGTCAACCAATTTATGTGTTTAGTAGTTGAAATAAAAATGTGATATTTTTTGTTTTATCGGTTTGTAGCAAGGAATATCAGGACGTTGGGGAATTATAAGTACAAAGTAGGAAATGAAGAAATAAATGCGGAGAAGATTTGAACGTACCTGGCGATCAAAGTGTGAGATGGAAGATGACAGTTGGTAGGCAGATGGGTGGGAAGTGGAAAATGAACTGCTCGCGTACGTGTAATGGAGCGAACTTTGAGGAGGGAGACGTGTGCAACGTCGTAGTGTCAGTCCTCATTTATTAGTAGACATGTGGGAAAAAGAAGAAAAACAGCAGCTTTATTAGTAGGCAGAAAGTAAATTAATGCATTTATTTTATGATGAATGAGTCATGTTTTGCGTACATGTGAGTAAAACATCTTTGTAAACTACATTTCTAGTATAAGTTCCTTTTTTCCTCTTAATGTTTCCATTTTGTACTAATATCGTTGTTGTTCGACGTCCGGTACCACGGGACAAAGCTACGTATAGCTGACCATGAGTGAAAACATGTTGTGAAAGATAAATACCAACGTTTGGAATTGTTTGGCCTTGGGACTTGTTAATTGTAATTGCAAAAGCTAATTTTACTGGAAGTTGTTTTCGAATTAGGGTGAAAGGCATGTGTACATTTTCTGACGGTTTTAGTGGTATGCGAGGGATAAATACTCTCGTACCGTGGAAGTGACCAACTGTAATTTCAGCATCTATAAGATTTCTGTGGAAAACACGACAGATTATTCGAACACCATTACACAATCCAATTTTGGGGTCAATATTCCGAAGAAGCATGATAGGGGATCCTACTTTAAGAGTTAGTTTATGAGGTGGTAATCCACCCGGTGCGAGAGAATGCAAGAATTCTGGTTGGTACAAATTATTCGTATCGTCTTCAACTGAATCGAAGGAGTAATAAATTTGCTCAATGCCTGGGAACATGTGTATTACTTTACTATTGAGTTCGTCAACTGTCTCATTTGTTGGTGCTAATATGGCCCTATTCATTATGTAATCCATATCGAACAATTCGGTAGCAAGGTTAGGGAAAACAGAGTTAACCAAAGAGTGAATGGAGTTTGGGTTAGTCCAATTTATGACAATATCATCTGGAAGTTTGATCATGTCATCTTGCACGTATGGTTCGTCCCCATCTCCAACATGTAAGACAAAGTCGACGTAAGGAGTATCATTTCTAGCACGCATATTTTGTGTTAAGTGTATGACGTGAACGGACGACCATAAGACTGATCTTACTATGCATGCATCAACTGTTTAAGCCCTAGTACCTTTACTAACGATGGGCAATACTTGACGGAAATCACCTCCTAAAATTACAACTTTACCACCAAATGGTTTATCGGTATTGGTTAGATCTCTTAACGTTCTGTCCACTGCCTCAAATGAGTGGCGATGAGCCATTGTAGCTTCATCCCATAGTATAACAGTGGACGCACGTAGTAGTTTAGCTATATCGGATTGTTTGGGAATGTAACAGGTGGAGGAGGAATCAAGATTTATTGGTATTTTAAAGCGAGAATGTGCAGTTCTACCACCGGGTAAGGCTATAGAAGCAATACCTAAAGTGGCAACTGGAATTGCAATAAGTCCCTGACCCCGTGAGTGAGCTAAAATTGCTCGATATAAATAAGTTTTTCCGGTGCCACCTGGACCGTCGACGAAGTAAATTGAGCTTGTTTTCGAGTTTATCGAATTCATTATCATATCAAAAGCCTCCTTCTGCAGTAAGTTGAAATTGTTTACGGATTCTATGTCTACCTGTGGTATTTCGATCGAATGGTCCTGTAAAATAGTGGTTGTAGTGCTATAATCGGTAGAGTAATTAAGAGTATCGTTGGGTAAGTCGAAATCAAAAACTGATTTATTGTATTGGTTTAGTAGGTCATTAAGATCGGAGAGACAGCGAAGGAGTAAATGGGAATTGTTTGTTGTGGAAGTGGAAGTATGCTGATAATCTTCAATTAAATGTGGAGAGAAGTCTTCCCACAGTTGTCGCACATGACTTGGTTCACAGTATACCAAAATCGTTACGAATAATCTTCGTAGTTTAGAAGGCATATGTGTGTTTGAAGCATCTGTTAAACAGTCTTTAATACTATCATCATTTTCTAATAAACCTCTACGTTCAGCCGCTTCTTTGAAGGTATGATATTGTACTCCACCTGTGGTAAGTAAATGGTTAAAGGATAATGGTCCCTTAACATGAGTTAATAACAATCGTAAAAAATAACGATCGCCTTCTAGGGGGATACCGTGTACATTCTGCCTATTACCCTACGATTGTTTCGTCTACGAATCCAAGCCTTTTGTTTGTAGTCTCACCAATATTTCTCGGGGAACTCATGATAAAAGTATTGTCGTGCATCCGCATAGCTAACATTTGTGTTGAAGAATTCAATAAGCATTGTTTTTGACCTGGCCTGGTCGTTGAGAACATGTTGTAACTGTTCATTTGACGAAAACTGGACGGGTTGTCTATTTGGTAAATGTATTTGTAAACCAATAACGGAGGGTGAAATATTATTGAGGGAGAATTTAAATATTCTCCATAAGGCCTCGGGAGCACAGACCCAGCGTGCATTACTGAATTTCGAAATTTCATCGTCATTATCAGTTGGTGTAGTAGAAACAGTAACTGACACACGATCCGATCCCTTGTACACGTATTTGTAAAGATACTTTATGGATTTGATACTGGAGAAAATTTCAACATTTATATGACAGTCATATTTCAAAAGTAAGTAGGGATTATAAGGAACTACCCAACGGTTGTCAACTGTATGTTCAGCTATTTCACAATGAGTTTGATTGTCGAGACGTCGGTAAATTGGGTATGAGTCATTTCCTTGTAAAGTGATGGGAGCAAAAGGTTTAGGAAACCCTTTGTTACACACGCCGTTTTTTATACAAACGGCGGTAGGGTTGAACTGACCACAGGGACGATGAATCATGTGTTTCATGACGGCAGTATACAAATCCGGTTCAACATCCTTGTTGGGAATTTCAGCTCTAACTATGGCATCGTATTCATCGGGATTGCTAATTTTATCATTCTCAGCTAAAATAAGCAGAATATGTGAGTGTGGTAGGCCTCTTTTTTGAAATTCAATTACATGTACATGGGCGATGACCTTACCTAAACGCCTTTGTCAAACAAATCATGTTTTTAACTGTTCTAATTTAGAGCGAAAAACCCTGGTCGTTAAATCAGGTCGATCGGGTGGTTGTTGACCAGGAAGGAGTTCGTTAGTAATTTCTATCCATTTAGCATTACAGGTTACAGTAATAAATAAATCAGGCTTTCCATACCTCTGAACTACTGCCATTGCGTCTTGGTACCGCTGGTGCATATCACGTGGAATACCAATGTGAGAGGAAGGAAGAATTTTTCTCACACCAATATTATCTGAGTAGATGAGTTGTTGATTAGGTTAGAAATAAAGGTTGTAGGGAGGTAGTAGTAAGTGGGTAATATGATGTGGTGAGTGTGGAAAACTTACTTGCCAATGTCTCTCCCATGGTGAGAGCATCTTGCAAACCTTGATATAGATCAGCTCTAATGGTATCTTGGTTGTTACGAAGAAATCTAAGGCGCATGGTTTCTATTTTGACAAACATGTTAACTGCATATTGTTGAAATAGCCGTCCACCGAGCAGAATAACTTATACATCTGATGGTCGAATCTAAGGAGATAAAAATATGTTTAAATGCAACAGTAGTAGGGAAATAATACGTAACAGATAACAGTATGATGTGGAAAATACTTGTGTATTGATTGATATATTTTTAATGGTCAGATAGTGGTATTTATGTTTACAGCATAGTATGGATGTGGGAGTAAAAGCAAAGGTGGAGTTATTCTTATAGGACATGAAAATCTATTAGTATATGGATAACTGGTAGTGTAGCATTTATACCTGCATAAGATGGGAGTAGTATGATGCACAACTGATGTGGGTTTTCCATTATCGTGAACGTTCAAATCCCACCTATGGTCACCATACGGGAGCAGCAGAGGATATTGTAGTGGGTCATAAAATCCGGCTGTATCTGGAACTCGTTGAAGATTTCCACTTCTTGTTTCAATAATGATATCCCTACCTTGCAAGTCACATACTTCGTCTCCTACAACTATCGCAGCTACTTGTGATGCGGTTGGTAAGTCGTGAAGATGTCGGTTTACTGTAATCTCCTTTATTTTAATTCTACAATTTTCAATATCTTCACGTTGCCCAAGTTGACGGAAGATGGATACGTAAGGGTTGTAGGTATCTAGAATGTGCTGTAAGCGGAGAAGTACATCTGATCTCAACGTCTCATTATCAATTTGTCGATTTTGAATCTCGTGGTCTGTGTCGTAGATGTAAAGTTGTAGATATCTCGATCTGCTTTCAGTTGTTGGTAAAACACTTTCAATACGATGATATATGGAACCCTAGGCACGATAGAATAAATTCCGGTTGTTGCATTTGCTAGGTTTTGATCTATATGTGCACCCATTGATATAAAAGCAAATGCATTATTATAAGCTCTGATGTTTTTCCTGTAATGCGTACTTACTTCGCCTTGATCCATAAATAAGTTGTTTAGTTCATGTGGAGAAGTGGGTCGACAAATAGTAATACTTCCATTGGAGCAACATATTTGTGAAGTTTCAGCATATATTTTTTTGGCTCCACAGAATGAGTAGTATGTGGGTTGTGGTAGTAGGTAAGGAAGAAGAGAAGTCGTTGGGATAAAGTTTCGACCGTAGTTGTGAGTGGTGGGAAAAGGGGGCAGAGGTTCTAAATCTTGTTGATTTTCAGATGGTGCAGTTCCTAAAGATGGATTACGAAACGTGAGATAAATAAAACATATATTGGTAAGGGAGGATGAAGGCGGGGTGGAAAAAGGTGGAGAAAGTTATGGACGTAAGTAAAAAGGGAGGAAACTGTATATATTTATAAGACCGTACACTCATTTTAAAACCGATGTATATTCGAAGCGTCAAAACTACATAGATATGTATGTAAAGAAATATTATATATTTTAAAACCTGACACAGTAGAAATGTTTGTGCATTCAAAATCTAATATAGACATTCTTAACCTTGTAATTGTATTAGCATGACGGTATAGTTTAAAAAATAATTTACGAAACTGCAGTTGTAATTTGAAGTCTGAGAAGTTGGTGGGGAAAAAATAATTGTATAGGGTGTGTAGTAAATTTTAGAGTTCACGGTATGGTTTGTAAAAAAATATGTTGCCTATGTGAACGAAGAATTTACTGACAGTTATAACAGTTAAATTGTAATCTTTTCTATGAGTAGAACAGTTGTATGAGTGGAGCTTATGTTTTAAGGGGAAAGTAAAACAGTGGACTGTAGGCATTGGTAATAGGGGGAAATAGAGATAAGTGAATAGCAGTGTATAAAACTGGGAAGGTGGTACATAGGTATGTAGGAGGGAGCGTAGGTAAATTATGTAATAATGTATGGAAAACCAAAGGGGACATGTTTAGTAGAATGAATACTAATTGTTATAAGACATGTTATAAAAATAAGTAATAACATAGAATTCGTTCAATTTTGCAAAATGCTAATGATTAATAGATTGGGTAGATCGGTAATAGTGAAATAAAAGAAGGGACAAAACAGTATTGTCCGAAACTTCAAATCATGTTTAGTTTTGTGGGAAAAAGGTAAGAACAGCAGGTGGCTAGTTTGCCGTGTTTCTGTCATGTGTTTGATAATATTTTGTTGAAACATCAAATGTACAAACCAAAACGTGTTATGCTTTGGAAACCAAATTTATGTATACATTTTTGAAAACCCAAAGGTATGCATATTCGAAGTCCATTGTGAAATGTGAAGATTTATAAACAGTGATATACAGTCCATAGGTTTTGCGTTTTAAATAATATGCTCAAAAGACAATTCACATGAAATTCAGTACGCTTAAAGCTTAAAAATGTATAGAAAGCCTTTTTTTTTAAAAGTCAAACATGTGCTCAAAATTAAGTTATTTCAGACGTGGTGATGTGCACATAAACTGATGCCTATGTAAAAAAAATTAGGCTTTTAAACCTGCAATCCCTATTATTTTGCAATTTCGAAATATGTGTAAGGTTGCGTACTTTGAATAGTTATACAGATGAATCTTTACAGTTGAAACCAAATTCGCTTGAACCTTACATATTTCGAACTGTACAGTATGAAGTCTGAGGCAGTGGAACGCAATATGTACGACAGTCCATATACTTTCGAAATGTATGCACTTGGGGAGGCTAGTATATATAAAACTTTATGTTCTTACGTAAAATTCCGAAGAAGGTATTTGGTAATCAAAGCCCAAGTATATATGTATATTTGAAACTGTATATATTTATAACACCGTACAGTCATTTGAAAACCGATGTATATTCGAAGCGTCAAAACTACATAGATATGTATGTGAGGAAATATTATATATGTTAAAACCTGACACAGTAGAAATGTTTATGCATTCAAAATCTAATATAGACATTCTTAACCTTGTAATTGTATTGACACGACGGTATACGTTAAAAAAATGCAACTTACGAAACTGCAGTTGTAATTTGCAGTCTGAGAAGCTGGTGGGGAAAAAATAATTGTATAGGGTGTGGAGTAAAACTGGACAAAATGCAGACCCAGTAACGGCGGGGGAAAAGAGTTGTAAGTAAAGCAAAATGGAAAAGATCAGAAGACAAACCTGATGTAGATGGTAGCTGCAATTCTGATGTCAGCAGCTGTCGTTCACGTCGTTGTCGTCTACGGTTAGCCAGCTGAAGTTGTCTTGCTTCGTTGGATAGTCGTTGGCGTCGGGCTCGTTGTGCCAACCTACGGTATTGACGTTGCTCAGAATCCATCTGCTTGGCAGTCAAAGCTGTGAAGAAGTTGAGTGACTGAGTAAGTGATGAATAAACAGGGCAGTAAGGCAAGGTAAAGTTGGTGTAATCGGAAGAAGTGGTGTTTTGGAACAGTGGGTGAAAACCGATGGACGACAGTGTCAGTGTAAACGGAGAGGCATGAACCGTGAAGCAGTGATGTAAGCAAGGAAGAGGGGGGAATACGGAGGTGGTGCAAGTTTGCAAACGTGAGAACAAATGAAGGGGGATGCAGAGGTTAAATAAAGTTGATATTTGTGTACGTAGTCAGTGTAGGAGGGAAAAAAAGGAGATTTTTGGACTTTGAACGGGAAAAAAACAGAAATGTTCAACGTGGAAAAAGTCAGCAGGGATTAACTGCTATTTTTTGCAATATGTGGGCCGAAAGTAGACTGTGCGTTGGGATTTTTGAGAAGATGTGAAAGCAGTCGATTTTGAAAGTAAGTAAATGGGAAAACCGGTAAGCAGTAAACAGCAAAACAGAAAAAAAGTATCAGATATTTTAGATTTTGAATCAGTAAAATAGATAAAATGTGAAAGTGGAATAAGTCAAAGTGTAGTAACTGAAGTATTGAAATATTTGTCACAGGTCAGTTGGAGGCTGCTGTACAGCTGAAAATCAGTAAATTGACCTTCCTAAATTTTGCAGTTTTTCAAATTAGAACGCAAATGGTTGAACATCAAAATGAACTAATGCTGCACTGAACTGTTATGTAGTGTTGTAGTACAACTGAAATTTAACTAAAATTCCAAATCATAAATATATATATATATGAATAATATATATATATATATATATACGATTTTATGTCCAAATGAACACTGTGTATTTCTGTTTCACAGAATATGTATCAGCATCTAAAGGAAATGTGATGTATTGCCTCGTCAAGGATTAGTCCATGTTAAGAAAATAAATGGTAGTGAATGCAGCAGATGAACAGTTTGGGTTTTGTGTGATAAATTGTATGTACTAAATTCATAAAGTGAATAATTGCCAGAAGGTTAATATTGGTTGTCGAAAATAAGTATCGAAGGCAAAGCATACATATTTTAGTTAACAGGCAAACAAAGTGGACAGTCGTGTTGTACCTGCCAGCGTCGATGTCCGCATCATCCACCACACTGCCTCCATCATCAGCATTAGTCTGCATCGCCCAGGTTAGCCGACCCTTCAATGAATGAGCCAGCAGGTAGAGCTACGACATCATGGGTCTGGAATGTCGATGACTTTGATGTTACTCAATCTGCTTCGACTTTATTGAGGAGATTAAGCATGTTTAATGATGGAGCTGAATTTCACCCCGGCTTCTTTGAGGGATCTGGAATTCAATGAGTTGATGACTGTGGTGTTGTTCCGTAAGCTCCAGTAAACCTGGATCTGGAAGTCAATGTATCTGCTCACCTTAATGCATCAAGGGTAGAAGTTCTATCTGTAAACTACTGCACATAAGCATCAATTATGAAAGCAGCAACTGCTTCCAATCATATTAAACATGGTTCTGATTTGTTTCACAAATTGAATAGTAGTAGAAAAGTCACGTGTAGAAAAAGAAAAGCACATACGTTTGCGAGGTCAGTTTACAAAAATTAAGTGTAACAGATTGCAGTAAAAACCTTGACATATGCTTCTAAGTTTTATCCCAAACCAGCATGCTTCCGATTCATTTTGATGAATACTATGCAATTGACCTCAATATTGTCCACATTGGTGATTAGTTAACCAATCAGCATATTTAGTATAGTTTAAAACATAATAATGGATGGTTTTAGCATGACCTACATCCCAGCACTTTCTTAGTATAGAAGAATGATAGACGCTATTATTGTTTTAAAATCCTGAAATATAATATATAGTTGGCATAATATTCTAATCCGTCTTCTTGCTATCACCAAATAAGCTGACAGTTAATCAAACATCACGTGCAACCAAAAGAATAAAATCTATGGGTAAATATCCTTGAAAACTTGGCTATATGTATCACATTAAATTAACATAATAAAGATTTCCTATCCAAAATAAGGTTACACAATATAATACTCTTTAGAGTACCAATATAGTTTTGTGGTGATAATCCTATTGAAGTGAAAGAAATGATCATGTAAATTGTGGTTGATTGATATCATTGAAAATTTACAAAGAAAGAATAAACTGTATATGAAATATAGGATACCATGATAGTTACCTTCATTATCTTTGGAAGAAGCAGCCACTGTCACTTCCACTAGATTTTTTGCGCTCTCAGCAGCTTGAATCCCTGCTTTGATATCACCATCATTTTCTATAATGTGATTTCTAGAATATACTGAAGCTGTGGCAGCAGTGGCATTAGCATTTCCACTACCTGGTAGTGAAGAATAATTTTGGTGAACAATCAGATATAAATTGGAAACCAAAGTCCATATATGGAAATTTTGTGTTTAAAGTTTAAGGCTGTAGTCAGTTTGAAACCAAAGTACATGTATGAATCCTTTCCCATGTAAAACTTGCAAGTATAAATGAAAAACATAAATGCAGATGCATGTTGAAAATTAAGACATTCAAAATCGATGACAAACTTAAGAGGCTTATGAAATCAACTTTATGTCGAATTCCTCATCTTTGAAAATAATAGATCAGCTTGTATAAGCAGATAAGGTTGGAGCTTGTTGGTTTCTTAGATTTGCAAATTGCAGTGCTCGAAGTTCCCATGTAAAACTTGCAAGTATGTATGAAAACATAAATGCAGCTACATTTGAAACTTGCATACAAACACATGACATTGGTATGTTTGAAAATTCAGACATTCATGATCCGCAAATCAAAATCCATGACAAACATAAGTGGCTGATGAAATCAGGTTCATTTAGAATTCCTCTCTTATGAAAATGATAGATTAGCTTATATAATCAGATAAGGTTGGAATTTAGTGGTTGTTTAGATTGTTAAAATGCAATTTTCGAAATGGAATCTGAAATAGGTAGATTATTTGAAGTTAGAAACCTTTAAAAGTTCATCGTTGTAGATGTGTCAATTGTCGAAATGAAGCTATTAATTTTGAGTAAAAATTCCATATGCATACAAACACATGACATTGGTATGTTTGAAAATTCAGACATTCATGATCCGCAAATCAAAATCCATGGCAGACATAAGTGGGTGATGAAATCAGGTTCATTTAGAACTCCTCTCTTATGAAAATGATAGATTAGCTTATATAATCAGATAAGGTTGGAATTCAGTGGTTGTTTAGATTGTTAAAATGCAATTTTCGAAATGGATTCTGAAATAGGTAGATTATTTGAAGTTAGAAACCTTTAAAAGTTCATCGTTGTAGATGTGTAAATTTTCGAAATGAAGCTATTAATTTTGAGTAAAAATTCCATAACTTGAGCGAGACCAGCATACCTGATTGTCGGATTCATTTATCGGGAACGGTGACGGTTACCGTTAACACTGACGCAGACAGGCGACATCGTTTACCTATGTAATTGGCTAGCAGCGACATCAAGTATGACTTCGAACTCAACAACCATTTAAGAATGTCGATGACTGTGATGTTACTCAATCTGCTTCGACTTTATCGAGGAGATTAAGCATGTTTAATGATGAAGCTGAATTTCACCCCGGCTTCGTCAAGGGTTCTGGAAGTCAATGAGTTGATGACTGTGGTGTTGTTCTGTAAGCTCCAGTAAACTTGGATCTGGAAGTCAATGTATCTGCTCACCTTAATGCATCAAGGGTAGAAGTTCTATCTGTAAACTGCTGCACATAAGCATCAATTATGAATGCAGCAACTGCTTCCAATCATATTAAAAACGGTGCTGATTTGTTTCACAAATTGAATAGAAGTATAAAAGTCACGTGTAGAAAAAGAAAAGCACATATGTTTGCGAGGTCAGTTTACAAAAATTAAGTGTAACAGATTGTAGTTAAAACCTTGACATATGCTTCTAAGTTTTGTCCCAAACCAGCATGCTTCCGTTTCATGTTGCTGAATATTATGCAATTTATTTCGATATTGTCCACATTGGTGATTAGTTAATCAATCATCATGTTTAGTATAGTTTAAAACATAATAACGGATTGTTTTAGCATGACCTACATCCCAGCACTTTCTGCGTATAGAAGAATGATAAAGGGAGACAAAAAGCCTATGCAGATAAAAGAATAAAATCTGTGGGTAAATATCCTTGAAAATTTGGCTATATGTATCACATTAAATTAGTAGAATAAAGATTTTCCTATCTAAAATAAGGTTACACAATATAATACTGTTTAGAGTACCAATATAGTGCTTTGGTGATAATCCTATTGAAGTGAAAGAAATGATCATGTAAATTGTGGTTGGTTGATATCATTGAAAATTTACAATGACATAATAAACGGTATATTAAATATAAGATACCAAGATAGTTACCTTCATTATCTTTGGAAGAAGCAGCCACTGTCACTACCATTATATTTTTTCCGCTATCTGCAGCTTGAATCCCTGCTTTGATAGGACGATCATTTTTATTTCATGTGATATTTATAATATACTGAAGCTGTGGCAGCAGTGGCATTAGCATTTCCACTACCTGATAGTGAAGAATATTTTTGGTGAGCAGTCATATATAAATTGGAAACCAAAGTCCATATACGGAAGTTATGTGTTTAACCAAATTACATGTATGAATCCTTTCCCATGTAAAACTTGCAAATATGAATGAAAAACATAAATGCAGATGCAGGTTGAAAATGCAGACATTCAAAATCGATGACAAACTTAAAAGGCCTATGAAATCAAATTTATGTCGAATTCCTCATCTTTGAAAATAATAGATCAGCTTGTATAAGCAGATAAGGTTGGAGGTTGTTGGTTTCTTAGATTTGCAAACTGCAGTGCTCGTAATTAAATCTGAAATAGCTATAGTATTTGATCCCATGGAAAACTTTCAAGTATGTATGAAAACATATTTGCAGATAGAGGTTGAAAATTCAGACATTCAAAAGTGATGACAAACTAAAGTGGCTGATGAAATCAAATTGATGTCAAATTCCATTTGTGAAAATAATAGATCAGCTTGAACCTTACCATCCTCACATCACTGAAGCTTACCTTTTCACTCAACTACATAATAAAGCTTATCTTTTCACTCATTTGCATTACGAAGCTTACGTACATGCTGGCATATATTAGATATGAGTGAACAACTCCGCTTTTTCAATCAAGCTTACCCATCCACGTCAGCTACAATTCATCATGCCAGCACCTACATTTCTGTGGTGCTTATTATATAGTTCATTCAAAGATCATTATGTAGTTCTCTTTCTGCAACTTGGTATTAAATGAAATTGAAAATAATGACGTGAACTTAATAAAACCATAGATGTTTGAATCAAACTTCCTATTTTAGAAACTGGGATAAAAATGCAACTTACCAACACGATTTTGTAGAATTTCTCTGATGCCAATGCATATATGAGATGTCCTGATTTCATTGGGCAACAACCTCAGTGCATTGTGGAGTACATACAATACAAAATATAAGATCTGAATCAGAGAGCTCTGCTAAAAGTATCAAATCTAACACTTGTTATATAAACTCATAAAAAGGTCTTTATAGTAGACTTTTGTCATGTAATAAAAAATCCTAGTAAACAACATAAAGCAAAGGGTTTTGCATGACAACTTGAAGTAGTTAGCAAATACAAACAAAAATATGTTACTTTATAAAAATATAGCTATCTATGCATCTTTGTTTAGCTGAGGGGAAAAACAACACTGCCTATATTTACATGTCATCTCGTACATGCACCTTCGTAGCATCACTGCAGTATGATAATTCAAAAAAAGAAACACGGCTTTTAATATAGTTCACACATGCAGAAAATGTAGTCACCACCAAAACAAATATTGCTTCAGATAAAGTGCTCTTTGCTTGATATTCAAGAAAATAGTAGCTTCATCATGTCATGTCTTAAAATAAAGGTATCATAATATTGCATAGAGGCTTTAACCTATTTTATACAATAACAGTGAAAAAAATTTCCAATAATGAAATTGAGGATGAAAATAAATCTTACTACAAAGAAATGGAAAATCTAGGGGCATCATTGAAATATGAAATATATCGACAAAATCAATGCACATGTGCATGTACTCATCATTCCAAGTCTGGTTCTGATGTGACATTTCAGTTTGTTGGGTTTCTATCTACTAAGCAAGCACCCTCAACCACCATTCATCAATCTGGAAAATATGTTTCTCATAATATACCTTTAGATAAATTGGACCTTGAACCGATTTCTAATGTTAATGCTCATTGGCATGTGCATTCCATTAATAAGCTTGGCTCTAATGCAGCTAAATTTATCTTTAGCCAATACGCAAGCAGCATCAATCATTGCCTCTGCCCCTTGTATTTTTGTACACAACATTCATCCCTCATTTCACAATATACTACTCATTAGAAACAATGGAGCATGACATTATTATTATCAAAAAATGGTAACAACCTAATTGAGAAAATCATTGCATTAATTAGTTACTGAATAACAACAAAAATAATCTTTATTACCACAAACATGGTAAAATAAAGTTAGATAACGGGCTTAAATAAATTATGCACAAATCTAGTATACAAAAGTCTGCCTAATCGTAGCTAGAATGAGTGATTTTCTTCTTAGTATAAAAATTCAAGTTGTGACCTTCATTTGATATTTATATCACGGTCTTGTGCCTCCAAATCATAGTTATGATTTCTAAATTTGTTACCACTTGATGGTAAATAATGGGTGGTTAATAAACCTGTCAAAACCTAATGATATATCAATGCAATAATAGATTAGGAAAATTACAGTTTAAAGATACTATCAATTCATCAAGGAAAAATGATGCGAAATAAAATCCTTAGGAAACAATATATGTACTTGATACACCCAAACTGAAATGTTAGTCCAATACATAGCAAAAACAATCGTCCATGAAATAAGATTGCTTTCAATGTGCAATGTACTGTTTTAAATTTATAGTAACAAAGATAATGGTTGCACTATCAAACTCATACAATCCAAATTCATTCATTTTTGGTATATTTTGTTCCCTAATAATACTCCCTAAGTCATCCTCATTCATTGTAATGACTATTCAGAACTTATTAGTCATTTCATCAAACACTTGGTCCGTAGAAACTAAACATTATTGTTTCGTAACTTAAGGCATGTACAATGAAGCTAGGAAGTGATGATCATCGAAAAACAAATAAAAATAGAAAATGCACAAAAGAACTTACAATATTCAAAGCTTTTAAAAGCTCAAATATTCGTCTGAACTAATCCATGTCTATGACTTCTTTGCCAAAGCGGTTGTTGGATCCTTATATCACATACGAATTTGGTTTTTCCTATAGAATACAAAAGGTTAAAGTTAATGAATGAAATAAGGAAATAAAGAATTAACACCATTAATTTGGAAAGTTTTCAGTTTTTAACGTATTTTAAAGAAGAAAAACGACTTGAGTATTGATTAATGCAACCTCAGATTGAATATAGGAAGGGCATCATCATGACTGTGGATAAACGTTCGCCCAGCAAGAGGTTGTGGCTCGTGGGCATGACGTGCTTGTGAATGGCGATGTTGGTGGCTTGAGATTGGTGGTGTACAAAGAGAGCAGAAAAGGACATTGTCTTCAGGTGGGAGACGTTACGTAAGTGATTGATATCTATAGCAGCATCGGTGATGACAGCTACACCATGAAAGCTCTGCAATTCTCTTTGCAAGCTTTTCAGAATCACAAAGTGAGTCGGTTTCTGCAACCTTCATTTTCATCTGAGCGATTCTTGGTTGAATGTCATCAGTCTTTGCAGCATCTGCGATTAAGGTGGTTGATTAAGTATTCATATGCCATGAAGCAACTCCAAGTGGCAGGTGATTGTGATTTGTCATAGAAAATGTGACATACAGAAGTTATATAGTGGCGTAGTAGTTCGGAAGTAAATATCAAGTAACAAATGTGAATATGGAGAAAAATGTGACATAAAATTAAGGTAGTGGTTAAGAAAATTTTTGAGAGTACACAGTTTTAGTAGACAGGATTGTTAAGCGACAAATACAAACTGCATAGTAGACTGGAACTTCAATCCATATACGTAAATGTACAGACATCATATTGGACAGAGTTGAATGCAAATTTATAACTGCAGGACTGGAGTTGAACCTAAAATCAAGTACGTAAACACAAAGTAAAATGCATAGTACCCAAATTTTAGTAATAAGCTGCACATGCTTCATTCCCACTTCCATGTTAAAGTACGAGAATCACCTGTAGAAGTAGTGAAGAGAGGAAAATATGTGGTGGATGCTGGTATTCTCGTGTTCATCATAAACGTTTTAAAAGTTCGTACCTGAAACTGTTACACTCAAATTAGTACTAATTTAAAAATCGGTATGAACTAACAAACAAAGAATGCATACAAAAATCAGAGGTACATAAGTTACTTGATATTTGAGATAGATGTAGGTGGATTGTTGTCTTGAGATGCGATTTGTAACTTAATTTCTGCAAACGTCTTAATGGATGAAGGTAAGTAGATCACGTAGTTGTCGGTTTGTAGATGGGGTCATTATTGAAGGAGCCCTGAGCCTGCAAGCAGCTGTGGGAAGCAGCAGATCCGGACATTAGGAGAGCAGAGTTACGTCGCCGAACGGGAAGAAATCGCAGATGGATACAGGTTCGGAGAAGGCGGTTGGTAGGGAGGCGGGGAAGAACTGTGGGAGGAGAAAGTGGGGAGAGAAGATGTAGTAGTCTGTAGGGGAGAAGATTGATTTAGGTTGGGGAGGGAAGGGAAAAAGGAGAAGCATGGCAGAGGCGGATGAGGCGGAGTAGGGTTGAGGAAAGGCGGTTGACAATTTGGGGGAGAAAACATAGGGAAGAGAAAGTGGGTAGAGGAGAAAGTGGGGGAAAGTGGCTGAAAGTGTAGTGCGATTAAGATGTGGGAACGGGAAAGGACGCATTTGCCCTCAAATAAAGTAGTTGTGGCTACAGTAAGGAGATGGGTGGGTTGGGAAGTCCTAAAAAGCTTCACCAAAGTAGAGAATTTGTATTATTAGTAGAGATATTTGTTAATTTTTAACACTTCTATAATCGATGGGATTGAAAAATATTTATGTTAAACTAAAATTTTCTTTTTATGATTCTTGATTTATCAGTCGTTAGCTGATAGGACAATTATCTGATATCCGTCTGCATCCGCGAATGTGGATATCCGATATTCGAAAATGATTTCGGATGCGGATGCGGATATGACATTATCCGGTTCCGAAAGCATCCGTTAACAGGCCTAGGTTTTTCCTTGGGTTCGATTTAGGACTGGATGATAATATGGCTGAACAGTCAAAATTTTAGATATTTTTTGGTTTAAAAATAAATTTTAAGTTTTCTAGTTTCAAATATGTATGTCAAATACGAGTGAAGTGAAGTAATGACGAAGGTAATGGAAGAAGAACAAAGGGACAATGGAGGGGATGGAAGGACAACGGAAGATAGATTGTGTGACGCCCCACCTCTATGCTCACCATAACAAAGGTTATTATAAGGAATAACGTCTGCTATTGTGAAGAATAAGGCTTGTTAGAAGCGACCATCCGTAAGTTATGTCTTAGACGAGTATTGATTACATCGATAGGAGTTGTGTAAATTACTCCCAAAGATATATATTCAATCCAAATCTAAAACGAAACTACGGTGGCTAATGAAAATCAAGAACAACTCATAATACCAACAACAAAGATAGTATAATCATATTAGAACAGAAATTTCAGATATATAGCGGAAGACAAGTCTGGATACATGCTACAACAATCGATGGTTCACATGAACCAAATGTACATATACATCATAACATACATGAGATGAGAGTCAACACCAAAAGTAACACCACGAAGTCTAGACAAAAGATGATGTGAAATCCCAAAAGCTGAAGCGGCAACAGAATCAGAGATAGCGATTATCCTGAAATAACTCGGTCTGACCCGAGTATTATTTAAAAGAAAATAATAAACGGATCAGTCTAATTTAAACTCAGAAATAAGTGTATAATAAACAACACTTAAGCAAATAATTATAATCTGTATGAGACTATACAACATAATGATCAACATAGGTTAAAAGAAGAAATCTCAATTTAAACTCCATCCAATTCAACTTTCAAATTCACAATTGAATTCAAAACAGCAATTCACAAAATCTAGAAATCAAAATAAGATAACTAGAAAATCAGCATAAAAGTGGATCGATCCCAGCAGATGGCGAGTTTTAGCTACGCCGCACGTGCATCTCAAGTGGCCGAAGCCAACCAAGTACTATAATTTTTTGCGCCCATCAGATGACCCGAAGGTCCGCAGAGTGACCCGAAGGTCTAGTACTGGTAATTGACCTGAAGGTCCATCAGATGACCCGAAGGTCCAGCAGAGTGACTCGAAAGCCCAACAAATCATCAAACATCATCAAACAGCATATCCTCAACAAATATTTCAATTAACGAGTCCGGAATTAACCGAATTAGTAAAAGTGTGGTTCCATACTCCGCACTTTTGCTAAATCGTTTAAATCTCTTCATCGTTTCCTTGAAAGTGCAAAATTGTGTATTTTATAAATAACATTTTACGTTCTCAAACGGACAAGTCCGGAATTGACCGATTCAGTAAAAGTAAGGGTTCATAGTCCTCAATTTTGCTGAATCGTTTAAATCGCTTCCTCGTTCTTTTGAAAGCGCAAACTGTAAAAATTTTGGAAACAATTTTTATTTTAAAATGATTTTTAAAACACGTGATTAAAATAGCAACATCTGCAGCAATTTCTACGAGGAAATTGCGTTTCACAAAACACCGTAAAAACGGATATAGTATCAGCGTTGCGGAATAACCGCTAAAAATTCACTTGAAATTTGACGGTTACTGAAGTCAAAACAACAGAAATTTTCATTCGTCAAAAATGTCATCAAAACAATACACTTCAAAAATATAGCACTGGAATAAAAATCCGTTATAAAATAACGGCAACAAAATTACGTTTCAAAATGGAACGCCGATTCAAAATAAATTAATAAACAGACTGCACTCTTTATATAGTACTATTGCACTGCCTGGCCTCACCAAAAATTTCACGCGTTCAAAATATAAAAGAGGCCTGGAATTACTTTATTTTTTTCTTTTGTGTAATACAACTTACACGCACAAAATATAAAGGAAGATGACTCATATTTTTTTTTCTTGCGCCTCTACAGGTTTTACAAAACAAGGCCTGGATATTCTAAATTTTTCACATCTGCACGAATTAAAATGCCTTGACACGTTACATGCACTCACATTATACTTGTACGCACACACACTACCCATGCATAAAATGTGTTGCTTGGCAATATAATTTTGAACGCACGCACGCACCCTCCGCATGAATGAAATAGGTAACCTATACATAAATTTGAAGTAAATATAAATGATGCGCGCATGCACACTCCAGTATTTTCTCCACACATGGAATAAGTTAAGGGTTTGGCATACACGTTTGTATAAAATAATTTGAACAAACAACGTGTACTCAAATTTCGCATGCAACATTTGAACAGTTAAACAAATAAAACCAGGTTTGCTAACGTGTTATGACTACATGTAATACTTAGGCATGCATTGATTTGCATGCACGCAAATGAAGCTTGGACTTGTTTTCTCACGCAAAAGAAATTCTAACACATGTATCATACACACGCGCGAATTAAAACAGGATTTGGACTATATAAAAAAACAATGCATCAGGTAGCAGATGTATTCAAACATCAAGGGCGAAAGAAATGGAAAAGAAAACAAGCTTCAGAGAATATAAAATACACATACAGGCAGTATAGCATTTAAATTAGAAATTGTGAGTTCCCACTCACCTCTATTTTGTTAGCAACCGTGAACGGAGTGGAGCAAAAATATTGAACCCGCCATTAATCCTATCTCAGAGCTACTGAAGGTTTTAATGAGACCAACGAAGTGTCAAGGAGTGCTTACGGGTTGTGATAGAACAAAACAAAATGTATATAAGTCAAACATGAAGTGCTGGCTTGGTACATTTGCATTTAAAGCAAAACGTGCTTAAGAGAGGAAAAGGACACGATTAGCCAAGTTAGAAATGATGGCAGCAAGCAAAATGATTCAAAATTTGCTTTATAATTAGAGTGACAGCTAGCCAAAAATGTTGCACTTAGTTTTAATAAAATGAGACAGCCAAGAATGTTTCACTTTTGTTTTTAAGTGACTGTGACAGCACACAAAATATGTTCTTCTTGCTTTTAAAACTTTGTTCATAGCAATACTATAATATGCACCACTTTGTTTATAAATTGGCTTTATTACTTGAATGTCAGCAATGCAAAGATAAAAGAGAAAATATGTAAAGTGTTCACATTTTTGGCTTTAAATATGTTAACATTTAGTTTATATTTAGATAGCAAAGCAATGTTATAATACTCACAGTTTATAACACAACTTTGTTATTTTCCAAAAGACTTTGCCACTGACCTTTCTACACTTTTACATTACCAATTTTTATTTTTATTTTTTTCAAAATCTTTACCCCGACAGTAATTCAAAAATCACGGTCGTTACAGACTCCCCCCTTATAAAAATTGCGTCATCGCAATTTTCATACTAGAAACCGTCAATAACACAAATAATTTATCACAACAAAGATTTAAAGATAGGAAAAAAATAGATCAAGAATGCTCACCCCCACCCGGAGAGGAGAGAAAACCCGGATAAGAACGCTCGATGAATTCTCTGGTTTCCCAAGTGCAGTCTTTGGGGTTTGCGGACCATTGAATTTTCACAAGTGAGACTTCTTTATTCCGAAGGCGTTTAACCTCCGTAGCTAGCACACGAATAGGATTTTCACCATAGACAAATCGGGTGAGATCTCAAGATCTTGCAACATATGAGGATCAATAATAGAATCTGAATCTCGAAGGCATCGATGAAGCTGGGATACATGAAACACGTCATGAATTCCCGAAAACTGAATAGGCAGAGATACACGATAAGCAACTGGGCCAATGCGTTCTGTAATAGGAAACGGTCCAACATATCGAGGAGCCAATTTCCCGGAGCTACTAAAACGCACTACACCCTTCAACGGAGAAACCCGAATGAATACATGATCGTCAATAGAAAATTCCAAAGGCTTCCTACGATGATCGGCATAAGATTTCTGCCTATTCTGAGCCTCTTTCATTCTCTGTCTAAGAATATCAATCTTCTCCGAAGATTCACGAATATAATCGGGGCCGAGAACTAATTTTTCCCCCGATTCCAACCAACAAGATGGTGATTGACACGGCCTTCCGTAAAGAGCCTCGAAAGGGGCCATACCGATACTGGACTGAAAACTATTGTTATTAGAAAATTCAACAAGAGATATGTGGTCTTCCCAACTACCACCAAAATCAAGAATGCAAGCTCGAAGGAGATCTTCCAAGACTTGATTCACCCTTTCAGTCTGACCGTCAGACTGTGGATGATAAGCTGTACTGAGATTGAGCTTAGTGCCCAAAGCTTTCTGAAGACTCCACCAGAAACCACTAGTAAAAAGCGGATCTCTGTCACTAACAATAGAACTAGGCACACCATGAAGTCGAATGATTTCTTTAATAAATAGCTTAGCCAACTAAGGAGCAGTCCGATTGGACTTAATAGGAATAAAATGGGCTGA